>OX402579.1:20234387-22634387 GCA_948098905.1 Tiliacea aurago | reverse complement strand
ATTTGTCAATTACTAAATTAAATTTTGAAATAGAGCTGTGTGGTGCACTAAAATATTGATTATGAATGTCAAAGATCGACGTCGATTATTTTAATTTTTGCCATTGTGTTTCAGTATAAAAAGAAATAAATTTAACAGTCAACAGGGGAATTAACACTCGCATCACTCACCTTGATTAGCTGATACGCCGGTTTTGATTGCCCTTCCTTTTGATGTAATGCTCTTTTACTAAATCTACTGGTGAACAAGAGGTGTCCTCAACATTGCCGGCTATTATAACTTGAGATCGGATATTCGGATGCATATTTACCTAAAGTACGTTTTTTTTCGGCAAAGGACACAAAGTATGGAAACGGCTTCTTAAAAATATATTTTTATTCCGGGATCACGAGGTTTCAGTAATAACAGTGTGTGGGTAAACAATTTTGTATTACTAAGTATAACAAATATTTCTTATCTATTTAGAACTAGGCAAACATTTTTATGGGAACACTTTTAAAAAACACTATTAATATTTCTTCAAAACCTTTTACTCTAAAATGAAATATATTTATTCGGGGATCCACAGTACAAAAGAGTTGTTCTTAAGAATTTGTCAGTCCTGGAAACCAACACTTTTTCCCGTACCGAAGCGCACTCCATACTAGTCAACTCTCAAACTATAGGTGATTATGCATCCGAATATCCGATCTCTAATTATAACACAAAAGCAATCAGGTGCACCTAAAAACAACCTTGCCGATCTACTTAATAAAAAACTTAAACTCAAACTCAACTCAAAGCATTTATTTCAAATAAACCTATTATAGGCACTTTTGAATTGTCAAGGGGTCAGTCAGTCAGATGAAGCTAGTTGCCCATTCCAAAGCGTAGTATGTTCCTATGGAGAAGAACGGGCAAGAAACTCCACGGACACTCTTTTAAATCAAAATATTGTTACATAGTATTGGTTACATAATTTATGTTGAAATTATACATGTGAGAACAATGTAGAAAGACGTGCACGTTAAAAGCGTCCGTAATAAAGATATAAAAAACAACTAAAATACTAAGTTAAAATAAGCCGTGGCAGCTAAGAAATGACCAGTCCCTACTGACGGCGCCCGTTCACGAACATGACGCATGGATCAGCACCATTTAGCTCAACCATTTTGTAGGGAACTTAATGATCCAACACATACGCCACCATCAGCTAGACATTTTAGTGAGCATGACACTCTCAGCCGCCATGGAACATTCAAGTCAATAAAAGACGTACTCAGAAAATGGTAGGTACATAGTGCTCACACATGTGCTATGCAATTATACAATACTAATAGATTGAATTTATACAATATAAAGATAGTATTTACAATCTTCAGCCGCTCCAACAATAGATTTGATTGCTATTCAATTAGTTTATGCGCCCTTGTGGAGCAGGACCAGCGTTAAGCCAAGCATTTTTGTCAGCAATGTAATCCCCCAACTTATAATATGCTTGGCTAAATAGTGTGCGTTTTATAAAAGATTTAAATTTCGTTTCATTTACTTGGACTATGTGGGGAGGTATTTTATTGTAGCATTTTAAACAGTACCCCATGAAGGATGAGTCTACTTTAGCCAGTCTGAAACCTGATTGAACTAATTCATCCCTATTTCTAGTCCCATTATTGTGTCTTAAATTCATTCATTCATTCACTGACTGAACAGCCTAAACTGCTGGGTGAAAGAAAGACAAATATATGTTTTTGTCACAGAAACACGGGCATACAAAAAGATAACATAACTCAAATAAAAAACATTAAAACAAAACAGATTTATAGAATAGAATACTCGTTATTATGTACACCAAAAAAAATTACAGATATAAAGAAATTTTACATAGGGTGACACAATGTGTTGTCTTATCGTATACTTATGAACACATAATATAAATAGTCAGCAGCTGCTCGACGACGTCTTCCGCGGATAGTCATCGCAACCCTCTGGTTGTGCAGGTCGCTATATAGTTATAGACCTTCCACTATTAGTGAGACTCGCTTATCAAGGCATACTCTCTCAGACCTAGATGACCCCATTACCCTCCTCCAGGAAAGCAATAGGGCCACCAGTACAGTGCACAAATTACGCAGACTGACATTCCGTCCTCGCCGCCGAGGTACCACGCGAACTTTCCGACTAAAATGTCTCCCCCGTCCCTTGCACGTCGAATCGCCAGCCGCCCGCTCCGAGGTTGAGTGCGCCGTAGCAATAATAGTAACCCCAGTTAATAATCATGATCTAAACTTTGATCCAGCCCGTCCCCAATTTGTGATCCCCCAACGACGCCCTAAGCCGAGGTCCGTACCCCACAGGGGGTGCCCTTAGTGCGCAGTCGTTTAGTTATAATATATATTTTACACCCTGGCTGGAGGCTTTAAGCTCACACTTAAGGCAGACACAAGAAACCTGGTTAAGTAGCCACGGCCTCTCAAGGCCACCTACGAGATGCCATACAAAAAAAAAAAAACAAAACACGAAGACGTCACTGTGACTAGATGGCTTCTACTCAGCAACCAAATCTGCACACATTTTATGAAAATTCTCCCCTTATTTGGGTTAATTAAGGGAAGACTAAGGTCTGCCGCCCTAGGCTTCAGCCTACTCAGCCTGCTGGTAAATCCGCCACTGCCCGTACGTATTTGACAATCGATGAGACGAAATGGAACTTCGTTATTTTTGCCGATAGGAAAACTTGTTTTTGAAAATATTCCAAAACCAACTATTTTCTAAATCACAAAAATCAAAACACTACCTCACCGAAAACACATGTCTTGTCCTACTTAACATCCAAATCGTTGTCCGCTCCATTCCGTACACATGCTAACCGTCTTCGCGCACGTGCAAATAACGACAATAGTTCCGAGACTCGGCCTTGTACATAATCATTAATTTAATGGACGGGCCCAAGGGCTGGCCAGTGGATAGTGGCGGTCACTACAGATCGTGACTGGTTTAACATGCTGCGTGGATTATTGAATAGATTTGTGGGCATCAGGGAGTTGTGTAGACTGTGGTAGTTTATTCAATACTTCGCAAACTTGTGACTTATTGAGAGAAAGAAATAAGACGTGCAGTTTAAAAATGGAAACAAAACAGGTCAAATAACATTTGTTTTTTCTCTGGATCATTTTTGTAGAAATTAATTTCATATAAGTATCTATTTATAGAAACACAAAGGCTGTTAACAAACTACTGGCAGAAAATTCAATTTTGGTCTTTAGGCAGATCCCAACCATCTTTAGGCAGAACCACACGGCGCATAGCGTAGAAGCTAACACGTCAGTAACAACCTTGAGAGAAATAATAAGACGTGCAGTTTAGAAATGGAAACAAAACAAGTCAAACAACATTTGTTTTTTCTCTGGATCATTTTTGTAGAAATTAATTTCATATCTATTTATAAAAACACAAAGGCTAGGAACAAACTACAGGCCGAAAATTACATTTTGGTTTTTAGGCAGATCCCAACCATCTTTAGGCAGAACCACACGGCGCACAGCGTAGAAGCTAACACGTCAGTAAAAACAGAGCCTTGAAAAATGTTGCGATGACACAGTCTACTCTTTTAGTGGTAGTACAGCAAACACTGATGTAAACTAAGCACACGATTCCTCCACCAACACTGAACCTCTAACTAATGCATATCTAACTAAAGCCTGAGAGTACCTAATTCAGAAACTTTTAGCCCTTAGCTCGTCTTGTTCTAAGTAAAAACAAATTGTTATGGTTACTCGCACTTTGGACAAACTTTCAATATATTCTCATAGGCATGTCAAGAAACTTTTTAGATAAATTTTAACTTTAGTGAAGCTGAAGTGGTAGAAAACGTAAATATGTAGCTACAGTTTTCTAATATTTTTGCTCTTGAAAATAAAAGTTTTGTAAAGTATACAGGGTTATTTTTAAAACGTCAATGGGTTAAGAGGTTATTGACGTTTTAAAAATAACCCTGTATACCCAGTAGTGCGACCGCTGACACAATCCGTTCATGACGTCTGTCAGTTGGTCATGACTAATGGGCAATAATTACGTTTTACAACCAACCCAAAACAAGAACCAAGTTTTAATATTTCTTTGTCCGACTTCTAATTTCTGAATGTAGGTAACTAGCGTAAAGAAAATTAAAATGCAATAGTAATATTCAGGATGATTTCATTATAAAATATACCTAATAAATATTTATTCAGTGTTTTATCAATTATTGGTAAAATATTAACACAAAATCTTCGAAAATGATTTACAGAGGTAAATAATTTTCGAAGATAATGTTAATAAAATACAACAATAATATTTTGAGAAATATGTAGTTCGCAACTACATTATTTCTCAAAATATTATTTTTGTATTGGGTTGAAATTTAACAAATTGAATTAGACTCTGATTCGCTTTGATTATTGTTATAAAACATGCCCGGGCAGTTTGAAATATGTCCAATATGAGAGGGCAGTGTGATAACAACTATTGACATAATCTAATCACTCGGGCATTTTTTATAATGCTAGTCACCTAAAAAAAACCTGGGTTTATTTGTGCTGCCCCAAGAACAATCAAAACCAGGTTTTTTTTTGGCAGTAAGAGTCTGACAGGCCCCAGGGCGGAGGACATCCATGAGGATTTTCCACCCCGTGAACAAAAAAAAAAAAAGGTTAGAACAGTGACCATTAACGCGCGAAGGCGAGCGAGCGTAGCGAGCGTGTCACGGATGCGGCCGCGAAGCGCTAGATTCCTTCTATTGTTGGTTAATTCAGCAAAATACCTGTGTATTATCAGATTGCTCAAAGACCACACGGCAATATTTATAATGACGAGGCAATGTGATAAATAAGGAAGTTCAAATTATAATTAATTATTTCGCCCTAAGTAGCTTGTCATTATTCATAATGCGCAGGCATTATGAAAAATGCCCCTATTTATTACTTGGTCTTTATCATAATGTAAATGATTATCAATCAAAGATTCAATTCTGATATCTCTATCAAAGTTTTCGAAAATAAGATTTTTCGTTTTTTGACAACTTTCGCCCAGTAATCTTTTGTGACTTTCCCGCAGCTTTCTTTTAATGGGTTCATCATCTTTTTCATGCCGAATGGCGGAGAAGTACTGTGTCGAGGCTGCGCAATCTTTGACTTGAGCCCAGATTAGCTCAATCGCATTATACTGGCAATGATATGGATGAATTCTGAGAACACGATGACTGTATTCCAGAGCCAGTTTATCTATTTCATATCTCACTTGTGCTGGCTTATTTTTTTTTACTTATTTGAGCAGTTCTGCTTTTAACTAAATATTAGCGTCAATGCCTTTACTTTGTAGCCAAGCCACCAATTATTCTTTTCTATTGGCCTGGTTAGGTACTTTTTGTATTTGCACCGAACGCTAAGGGGCATTATACATGAATATTACAGAAGGCTCTGGCAGACCTGCAACAGCACATTCTGGAACCACTCTTTGAATGTAGTGGCATTCATTTCTTCGTTATAGTCAGTAGTATTTTTTTATTAAAATGCCAGTAATCTGTTCTCAACAAAAGCGTATTTTGCAGAACTGGCGTGGCATATTATCAGTCGGGCTCCTTTATCCATTATTACTTTTGACGTCGTCCCTTGTGTTTCATCTGTTCAAGAATGAGAAAGCGTGGAAACCAACCTGGTTGGGTTAGGTTAGGTTAGATGATAATCACCGTCGTGCCACCACTGTGGCGCGGCGGAGGACACGGCGCAGCACAGCCTCGAGGTGTGCCCGTCGTGGTCCGAGCCGCGCCACAGTCTGCACGCGGTGATCGGACCGGACCTCTCACTCCCCGGCTTGGTTAACGCCATGCTGAGGGATGATGGGTCCTGGGCGGCAGTCGCCTCCTTCTGCGAACACGTCATGTTGCAGAAGGAGGAGGCGGAGCGCGTGCGGGAGGACGACCCTGCCGCTGCGCCGCTCCGAAGGCGGAGGAGGGGTCGAAGAAGACGTCACTTTGAACGTCATCTCCGACTCCTCCCAGGTGGAGGCCAGCAGGCAACGGGTGCGGGGGCACCCTTGCCTGTATTGCACAGGCCTCCACCAGTGTCGGACGGGAATGGCCAGGTGTTCCCGGCCATTACCGTAGCCCCCCAGTAACGGGGGGGCATGCGGGGCCCGCCAGCTACGCGGGCATGCGCCGGGAGGGTCGTGGAAGAAAAGGTTCAACCGTTATCCCATGGCCCTCCTAACACGGCGATGCGGGAACACCGCTGAGTTTTAGTGGGTATACTGTCGGCATTACCGACAGGGAGTCCCACATACCCCGTCTCGTCCCCCACGAGCGGGCATGCGTAATTGCATTTCTCAGCGAAAAAAAAGAAAAAAGGTTAGATGATAATGAAGTAAATTCATAGAGGTAAATATATATAATCTACACAAGTATATCTCGCGCCAAGCTTTTATATCATATAAATTGTGTAATGTAATGAATTGATGAGTTTGATTTAATTTAATCTTTTTAAACAAAAGCTTGTTTTAAAAATGTTTTTTTTTACTATTAATATTTTCGTATTCTTGTCAGGAAACTCTTTCGGCTACACTATTTACAGCGTACTGTCAGTCGTTCTATACATGCAGTCTGTGGGTGAACTACACGCGGAGGGCATACAGCGCTCTGCGCGTACAATATAATAAAGCTTTCTGGGTGTTGATGGGGCTGCCGCGCTACTGCAGTGTTTCCGGCATCTTTGCAGAGGCGAGAATAGATGGCTTTCACGCCATCATGCGCAAGCGTTGCGCTTCCATCATGCGCAGGGTACGCGGCAGCCCCAACAGCATCCTGAAGGCAATAGCTGATAGGTGGGACAGCCCCATACTGGGACATTGGATACGCCTAGATGCCACTGTGGCGTAGTAATTAATAGTTTGTTGTTTTTCTGGTAGATTTAAGTACTAACACTAGTTTCTAAGTCTTGTGTATACTAACCAAATGGATCTATGGGTCTGAAATAAAAGATTTTTTTTTTTTTTTTTTCATTTGATACCCTTATCATGGGAGTGCACAAAAAATAACTGGTCCGCCATCTTGGGCCGTCCGCCATATTGGATATAGAATGCCGTCACTTAGCTAACCATGCATTGTTACGAGTATCCAAATTAAACGTGTATGCAAAATTTCATCTGAATCGGTTGAGGTTAACTGCTTTAAAATTCAGTTTCAAGATTTGTCCCGAACATACATACAAATATTGCAAGTTAAATAAAAGCTTGTAAAATGGCTAATAATATCGAAAAGTTGTCTGATTAATAAGGTGCTACACTAAATTTGTCTGATATATTTTTTTTCTACATCTGGACAACATTTGTCATCATTTCCAATAGTTTTCAGACAGAATGCTTTTTTTTTGGGTGGGTAATATTATCGAACAACTTCTCCCGGTAAAAATTTTCAACACGTTCAAAATGGTTTCAACACTTATGATGCTGACACTTTCTTCTGAAAAATTATTTATTCGCATCAACTGAACAATGTTCATCTGAAAACAAGATTTTCAGACGGGTTGCTATGGTTTTATTTTTTGCCTCCTTTTTAATTTTCTCAAATGGTCTCCTGGGTACGCGTTCTTAAAATTGTGTTTTCGGTATCTAAAATCTATCGTTCAACTACATTCTGATATTTTTTTTGACATATTTGAAAATGCGGTCAGGTTAGACGTGACGCGGGAAATGTCTGAAATGTTTGGATTCGGAATAATCAAATCTATCGATTCTTTAGAAAGAAGGAAAGAAAGAAAAAATATTTTAATAAACTCGAAGGTAAAGATTACACAAAACAGATCTAAGTACATATTATAATCACGATCACAAACAGACAAATAGTCGGAAGCTGCACGTCATGGCTGTGACAAGAAGGCTTGCACTCAGCATGATGCTGTGCTATGCCCACAGCACAGCGCTGATTTTCAGTGGTCACCCGAAAAATACGTACGGAACCCAAGTCAGGTTTGATGAGTTGTACATTTAAGTAAATAGGTAACAAAATAAAATAAAATAAACAATACAACGGGCATACGGGTTTGGTCGTAAAACGTTAAAATAAAAAATTTGTCATGGGCTTTCGTACTTTATGGTACGAGAGCCTATGACCAAAATTTTGGCTAACGAACGAGTAAGATATCGTTAGTTTAATTACTTAAGTTACAAAATAATGAGTAAATATTATTATGATATATAACCGCTAAAACCACTTACGAGGTAGTTATTTTTCTAATGTTGTTATATGAAACATTGAAAACTAGCTAAACCTCCGGATAACAAAATATTTTTGGTCCATTTCCTAGAACCTGAATAGAGGATATTTGCTATACGGAATGTCACCCTATTTTTACGCCAATTTGCCCTGTATTCACCAATTCACAATTCAACGCATATACAATAAATGTGTGAGCTGTCCGTGACTGTACTTCTCCGTTACTTCCCGTTTTGTACTCAATATTTTTACGTTTTTTACACACCATTATGATTTCTGTGACCCTGCTATAAGGTTGAGATTTTTTGTGGGTTTCCGTTCTTGAATACGCAGGAAAGGAAGAAAATAATATGGAAATTAGTTTTTGTTGTTTTTTATAAATTAAATTTGCTTGATATTGTAAAATAACGTAGCACACACACTAACAGATAAGCCAAAATAGTACTAAGTGTAGTAATTTCATTGCTAAGTTATTTTAAGTTTTACATTTGTTAAATTTATTATCTTATGAGGCCATTTATCATACGTTCTCACAAGTTTGTTACTCTACGGGTCACAGCAATGAGGAATAATACCTTACTGTAATACAGTATCAACTAGTACGGGGGGTATTGTGACTTTTACTGGCGGCCTTTTATGTATATTGTAATGTAAACAGCCTATACAAATGTAATAAATTGTGCACAAATAAATAAATATATAAAATAAATAAATAAATATGAATTAATGAACAGCAGTATGTTTTTACTTATTTCAGGTGTAATGTACCAGGAGTCGATTGAATAATTTTATTATGTGTGTAGGACCACAGTAATCTGGTGAGTTTCGTAATACCACGGACACCTTTTTACATGAAAGCAGTATGCTTGTAATTAATTTACACAGCAGTAAGATATTACACTAAGTTTAGCGATGTAAATGTATAACATAGCTTGCATTTCCTTTGGAATGATTTTAAGTTGCTTGGTGTGTTTTCATCACCCAGACAATTACATTTAATCGTAAGTATGGCAAACTAAGGCAATGGCCTGTGGTGGCATCCACAGCGCCACATGCGAACTACGCATCTAATACCTGACGTCACACAAATCCTGCATCGCGCAAGCAAAGTTTACTGCTCGACTGACATATATACAACATCCCAACATAAACCACCGGGCAATTGCCCACCAGACACAACACCTGTCTGGTCGGAGGATCTTCCCTTTTCTAAGGAGGATGAGTGAACTTTACACCTTGTTCCGAACCTCCATAGGACTATCTAGATAATTATTATAAAACAAAGATATAAAGCAATAAGCTTTTCAAACCAAGTGACAAACCACGAATTCTCTATTCTAACACTATAGAGTCACTTTAAAAATCTAATCAATTCCATCAAGTGGGTTGTCCCTGGTTATCTCATTCTAGAATAATAACCTAAAAGGGCTGTCAAATAAAAAAATCACCGAAACGTTCCTAAGCCCTTGATCTCCATTATTTACTTAGTCAAAAGTATTATAGACTAAGAACGTATAGAAGCGTAACTCCCTACTTAGACTATATTTTAAGAGTGTAAAGGCCATACATAGAACAGTACCCCGAGTTTAAGTTTGCAAGTGAGTACCTAAACGTAACTAGTGCACTTGTTTTAAGATTTTTATTCTCACCCTTATATTCTTAGCGTTATGATCTATCGGTCAAATTTTAACGCAAACGAAATAGTTACGTTTACTCTCTTGCAAAATTACACTTGGGGTACTGATGAACGTGCGTTAGATCGAACCGTCTGTATGCAAACAGAAACACGCAAAATTACCTTACACTTACGTAAGATTCAAAAGCGATTTTCTCTTAAATTATTGATGGATATTTGATGGTGTTACGAACATAGTATTATCGAATCCATACACCTATAAAGTAAGTCGTCTCTCAGAGACGCTTTTGAATTTTGCCCAACCGAAAGGTATTTTATTCTCATGACTGTACAACGATAAGAATCGATCGGACTTTTTAGTTTTAACAATTCCGTAATCGTTTCTATGGCGTAAAAGGCCACACACAGCACGGGTTTTGATTCAGTTCGGGCAGATCTAGTGATAAAACTGACCACTACTGACCGGTCTGATGGCGGTTCGTTTAAAATGGGTTATTTTTTTACTTGGGCAATGTCGACCCTTGTCCCCACCCATCAGTAAATGCACAATGAAAAGTGCAAGGGTTTCATTTCTACACGGATTTTTTATTCTATGACAGCGTTTTCACATCGACCTCCATCATTCGGGACAGGCCAGAACGTCTTCATTGTACTTTGGAGTGTAATTGAAAACTCAAAGAGTTTTTACACATTGCACGTTGGTTGATATTACCTGGTTCTCAACGAAATATGGTTAAAGTTCTGTTTAATATTTGAGATTTGCTTATGTTTTTTTTTTTCATCGTGCGTACCAAATTATTTTTTCAGGTGTACAGCAAAGGGTCATCATCATCATCATTTCAGCCGAAAGACGTCCACTGCTGGACATAGGCCTCCCCCAAAGTGGGGTTTGCCATAATCGCCACGCTTGGCAGGCGGGTTGGCGATCGTGGTATGGTGTTAAAATGCATAGAGAACGCTGCCGCCCATTCTCTAGCCCTTAGTCGCCTTTTACGACACCCACGGGAAGAAATGGGATGGTGCTATTCTTAACGTCCGGCACCAAACGGACGACGTCAAATTAAATAATGTATTTCACTTCTTCTCCGTAATGACGTTAGCTTTGAGACTTTAGCTAATGCCGCATGCCGCCACCGTAAAATTGCCGCGGAGTTTTCTTGCCGTCCCTTCTCCATAGAAAACGACTAATCGTAACCGTGCACCTAGCTTCTGACGTTTCAGTTTACACATGTCGGTTTTAATTAAGTGAAAGATTTTTTTTAGCCAGTCTGCAGGGTGATCGTGAAGCTGACAGCTCAAGGTGAGTTAGGCGAACGCTTATTATTGTCACTCGCGAAGGTTTTCGGCCACAAATCAAAGCTGCAGTTACTGAGAATTACATTTATACAATATTACACAAAAACCCTGTTGTTCCTTCTACCTACATTTTAAGAATCGGTAAACATACGCAATAAAGCAAGTCATTTACATAAAACTGTTCAACAAAAATAATTAAAATAAATATTTAAGTAATTATTCATATTTGTAATGTTTATTTAACTGATTTCTAACATCTTTCATTCTTGGATTTTTACTTCTCGACTAGCCAATACTTAATTTTTTTAAATTATAATTCCACCAATGTTGTGCTTTTAGGTAAATGTATACGTCCCTAAAAGGAAAAACAAGATTTTTGTTACATACTGTATATACAACCTGTTTTTTTTGATATCCCATAACTCTAGGGTTATATTCTGTAGGTAAAAATAATACTAAAACTCCTAGAAAAGGTGGTCCAAAAATGCATCGTTTCAGAGATATCATCAATCATAATTAAATTAGGTCAAAAATTGTCACCAGTATGACGAATCTTTACTTTTGCGAGGTTGCCAAACTTCGCAGTAGTGTAGTAAAATAAATAGTAAAATAAAATATGTAGGTATGTTGGTATCGGGGCTTCCCGGCGGCAGCTAGTGAAGGGAAAGCTACCTTGTCGACGTTGTCATATTTCACGTAAGGGTGTTATACATTAATAATCGTGACTTTGCCGAATTATTTCGTATGAAAAATGAAAAAAAAAAATAACGAAGGATTGGAACATAACTCATATGCCAGTTGATTCTTTGATATGGCCTCAATCATACCCTAGAGTTATGGGATATCAAAAAAAACACGTTGTACCCGTATATAGGTACATAAACTAACCCCTTCTTCCCATGGAGGTAAGCAGAAACTTCAGAACGCCACCTGCTACGTTCCTTACATACTCTTTTGTTTCGTTTACATTCATACATCTGGTCATACACGCACCCCGGTTGCGAGTACTATGCACCTGTCTTTTCTGAAGAACATCATCTCTACCACGACTCGACATCACGAGTCACAGTTGTCATCCTATCAGCGAAGCCATCATTATAAAACCGTCAAACAGAGAAGATTTCAAATATTTAGTATTACATTATATTTAATTACATGTCTAAAACAAACCTCAAACATCCGGAATGTGTGGGCTAACGCACTTGAACTGACATACATAATTTAAAAACACCCTCATTTCCTTGAACCGAATGCCCTTCAGTTGCTTTTGTTAAATGAATTGTTCACGAGAAATTAATGAACGGCCATTTTAATTTTATTTTGTTCCTGGGCTATTTGGTGCTGGGTGAAAACGAGGTTTGTTTATGTACAGACGGCTACACATGAAGCTATACATTTCCAGTATACGCTGATCTCTCATTGTACGGAAATCCTATACAATGCGAGTTCAGCTTATACTAGAAATGTATAGCTTGATGTGTAGCCGTGTGTACCAATTATTGTTTTAAACTGCCTCGTTGGTTTAGTGTTCGATAGTAGTAGCATGAGGCTCTACAATTTAGAGCATAGCCATTCACAACCGTTTGATACGCTTCCGTGCCCAATCGAGCATAAATCAATGTTATCAAAGGAGTCATATATAGGCTGTTCACAAATCCAAAAGACTTAAGCTTTGTCAGTTTAAAATCAAATGGACGTTTTCCGACAGCTATTTACTGTCGGGTGCAAGGTTAATCAGTTATTGAAAATGTGTCGTTTTCGATACGACAACTTGTCGAATGGTTGTGAATTGTTTGCAGGTCGGGCAAAGTGTTATTTGGTTTTTCCATCTGGAATTTCTCAGTAGTAGCCCGGAGACTGGAATTGTGCCCGGTGATGGCAAGAGGCTCGTCCCCCTATTACATGGGACTTCTAGTCTTCGTCGTTGTAGCTACAACTCTGCCTAATCCTTCAGGGAAACGAGGCGTGATGTTACGATAATGTTATTGTTTTAAAATGTGTTAAATTTTTATTTCAGTATTTGTAAAGGTCACCTACAGCTTTCTGTGCTTGAAAACCTACCTACCTACCTCATCGTCATCATTGCAGCCACTAAACGTCCACTGCTGGACATAGCCTCCCCCAAAGGGCGGGTTTGCCATAATCGCCACGCTTGGCAGGCGGGTTGGCGATCGCAGTATGGTGTTAAAATGCATAGAGAACGCTGTTGCCCATTCTCCAGTAAGTCCCTTAGTCGCCTTTTACGACACCCACGGGAAGAAATAGGGAAGTGCTATTCTTAACGTCCGGCACCACACAGACACCTACCTACCTACGCCGACTCAACCAATGACTAAATACTTATTGAATTCGTTTGAAACACTAAATTTAAAACTTTGTAAATTATTTCATCATAATTGCTCTCCAAACGGTGAAGAAAACCATCGTGAGGAAATCGGCATGTCCTACAGTCAAACATTCGTTGACATGTGACATCCACCATTCCGCACTGGGCCCACGCGGACTCGATCTCCTAGAGAGAAAGAAGACCTCTGTCCCAGCAGTGGGAACATTATAGGCTGATTATATTATGCATCTAATCAATGAGAAATTATAAGATATATTAAATTTTCCCTTTAAACCTAAATGAACCAATAAAAAGCCCAAGGGAATCTCAGGGACTTAATTAAATGCATAGAAATGTATTTACTTGACGGTGACTCTACTGAAGGTGACTTGAGAACGGCTATTGGTTATTTGCTTAGAAGCTCGCTCATAGTGTATTAATTTGGTCGAAATCTTTGAGAATTTTAGTATAATATTGTGACTGTCTGTCAATATGTGGCATTGACTCATGTCAACCAGTGTTCAAAAAGCTTGGTTTGTTACCGTTGCCATCTCTGAATATTTATGAAATATGTGTGTTCTTAGTTAAGAATAAAGAATTATTTAAGGCAGGAAATGATGTAAATCCTCGGAACAGACGAAATCATAATCATAATATTTATTTGACCAAAAGAATAACAACCAAACAACAAATTTTACACAAGAACTTATTTTTAAGAATCTAAGAATAAATATCCTTGTAAATGAGTGCTGAATGATTTGCCAAGACTTGCCAAATACAATAAAAATTGCTTAGCAATGTGCATGCGTATTTATAACGGGATGCCAGGCCAATTCAAGACATTAAATAAAACGATAATTCTTTCACTAAAACCTATTTCAATTATGGATATTGTAACAATAAAACGTTCCGGTTATTTTAAAATAATTATAATTACATAAAATAACGATTTCAACAGTAGATTAAGCTTCTTTTAAGCATTATTCTTGTTTACCATCTTGTGACACGCTGGACGTTATGTTTCCAGGGTCAAAGTTGCGGCTTTGCAACTCCGGTCCGGCTTTATTTTCCAAAGTTCCGGCAACCATCAAGCTCCGTGCCGGGTACCTTTTTTACCCGCGCGCCCACGTCAAGCTGAGCTACGGGTCGGGCGATACCATCCGCCAATCGTCACCATTCCTGGAGTCTGTCTAACGTGGAACACTCGCTGAAGTCATCGTCACATCAAGCTGATTCAGGAAAGTACTGCGCTACTCCCAATTCTCTCAACTCAAAAGTGCTTGCACTGCAGTCAGTGCAAGCACTTTTATGAGTATTGACCAAATTTGTGTAGTTTTTCCTCAAAATACCATTTCGGACACGGATCTTCATGGTCCTCACATGATCTGACGAAGATTATGTCTGGACTTTAAAAGACACTTTGACCCCTGAGTTTTTTTCACACTTTCATCTCAGAAGTAGTCTGATAGGAAATGTTGACTCCATCTTAGCTTATTTAATTTGTTTTTATATATTTTGACGTTTTAAAAGTGATTCAGATACAGAACAAACAATTTAATTTCATTTCGTAAAAAATGTTTTGTTCAAGAGGTTTTTTAAAGCGTTAATTTCCTAAATAAATGAAAAGTTTAACTGGGTCTAATAATGTTCATCAATTCAAAGACCAGCGTAGCATTTTAATTTCTTCAAAATTGATCCACGTTGATTATTCATCGTGAAAATAATAATCCTCAAATTTAATAAAAACTTGACTGATCCGGTCGGATGCCAGTGCCCGAAAAAACTTTGCTTGTTAAGGGCCTTCATTAGCAAGCCTTCGAGGGCTTTGGATAGGCCCTTCGGTTATCGACTTAATTACAAGTATCTTGTAGGTACTTATACCTAGACACATTTGCCTTTGAAACTTGAAACAGATAGAGGTACTGAAGAGATTGATTTTAGGGAAATTAGAAACTTGTATGTAGTCATTTACAAGTTAATATATAGGGGTATCTAATTAGGTTACTGGACACTTCTGTGGCTTACTCGGGTAATTAATGGAAGTGACTACACACAATAAGTGGTGGTCCGGTGGTAACAGCCCCGACTCACGAGTTGTAGGTCATGGGTTCGAACTTAAGCAGGCGCTTTAATTTGTATAAACCATTTCATCACCACTGCTCTCAAAACGGTAAAAGAAAATATCGTGAGGAAACCGGCATGTCCTAGAACCAAAAATTCGAAGCCATGTGACATATATCAACCCGCACTGGGCGCGCAAAGTAGATTATAGCCTACTCCCTCTAGAAGAGTAGAGGCCTGTGTCCCAGCAGTGGGAACATTATAGGCTGACGCAGTAGCCACATTAGACTCGTCGCTGTAGTGACATGTGCCTATTTCGGGCCCTATCAGAATACCAGCACAGCGACACTTATTTTTAAGTGCCGCAGCGTCATGCTGAGATACGGGCCTTTTGGCCTCGTACAGGACTTTTTGTTTTTATTTTTTACTTTTTTTATTTTTGGTTTTGTTCTTTATGTTTCTATGAGTGTGTTTTATTTTAATTTGTGATCTGTGCGAGTCCCAATAAATACTTTTTCTTTTTTTCTTTCTTTCTATTTCCATTGACCAGCAGTGGAGGGTTTTCAAATCGTTCTGGCGCATGTCTAAGTAGTTACCAGAGTTATTTATTTTTAGTTACAGCACACATGCCAGCAGATCAATACTGCAGAACCTAGATAAAACTTCTAAAATTAAAGGTAAAATAGTCTACAAAGAGAATTATTTCGAATTCTACGAATGTATCCAACTGGACACCTACTATTTGACCCTTCTGAATAGAAGAGTCAAATATTAGGTGACCAGAATTTAGAATTTGTTAATATTTGAGTAATATTTCTCAAATGTTAACAAATTATTTTTATTAATTTAGTTTGTTTTAGGTTTGCATTAATAAATTAAATTTTATCACAACATCATATTCTGAAACACAAACAAATTAATAAATACAAAACTCTAAGCCAAACAAAATAAATTTCTACGAACATAAAATAACTTTGTGAATAGGTATGCAAAATGATCTTAAAGTAAACAAATAAAATGAAAGGCGATAATATGATATGCACAATAAAATGTTAGTGCAATCCAACAAGCTTTGTATATGCAACACAGATTTTACAGCGGATTGGAAGAACGGTAAATTTTACGGTTTAGACGTATTTTATTGTGAGTACTCACTTCTAAGATACTTTGAAACTGGATAGGTACCTATGGATGCTGCAATAGTTCGTTACTAACTATTGAGTTCATCTCACCTCAGAAGAATGGTACTAGTTTAATATGATATTAGTCTTCTGTTTTTGTGGTATTCAAATTTCTTAAGTTCATACAAACGTAATACCAAAATAATTTGTAAATCAAACATATTCTTAAGGTAGTGTGTATATATATATAAAACTAAACAACTTGTCTGCCAATACCTATAAAGAGATAAAAGGAATAGGGTGAAAAGTTCCTCCGGCCCATACGAGTTTTGTGTATGGTTAGCTACTGCCCGACGATTGATGTCGGGACGTCGTATATTCGTATATATGCTAGTCGCGCGGTAAACTCTGCTTGCGCGATGCAGGATTTTGCGTAACATTAGTGTTATGCATAGGTCTTATGTGGCGATGTAGATCTCCATCACTCCCCTCCGGAGACCGGAGGTCGCTGAAGGCCTGAGTCGTGTATTTTACGATGCTTACCAAGGTTGCTGATGGGGCGTGGGGTGTTGACCGGGTATGCGCGTTCGCTGCATGCTCGTGATCAGGATATACGTTGAAGCCGTGGGTGCTGGCTGGCTGTGTGACTCGCTGTTTGAAAGCTTGAGGAAGTGACGGTGACGTCACGCTGAAGTAGTTACACGAGGGCTGCGCTGACGTTCATGTTCGGGTTCACCAGTATAGAGGTATGAGGTTATGTAGGTAAAGATTTTGTAATTTTGTTTTCTTTTTTGTGATTTAGTATGTTTTTTTGGGTGGTGTGTTGGTGTTTCTGTGTTTGTTTTGTGTTTTGTATTTTTTTTTTGTTGTGTTGTTTTTGCGGTTTTGTTTTTTGATCTAGTATTTATTTAAAATTATTTATTTATTCTAACCTCAAAAACAAATACTTACAATAATTATTTAGTATTTGTCTTTATGTCAGCTCCATTATTTTGCTGGCGACTGAATATTTTGATGGAAAACATACACAGGTTCACAATAAATTTGAATCTGCACTTTCAATTCACCAATTAACACCATCAGATATCCAAATCCAAGATTATCTTATAAACTAATAAATATGATATAAATAATAATGTCACCATTCAGTACGTTTCTAATATCGAAAATAGTTCGTTAAATTTTTATTATTTTGTAATCCTTTTATCCTACTTGTTTCCTACATACAGAAATATATCATTTACTAAATTGTACTACTACAATGTTAAGGTTTTTCGTATCCAGTGCTTTCCTTATTCTGGCTAAGTTATACACGAAGATAAATCTCGGGAATTGGATGCGTCCATCTTGCATGGATGTGTTTAGCTGGTTCGTAGTTAGAACCCATCCGCGTTTATGACTTAAAAATCCCTCCATTTGGAGATTTGGTTGGTTCTAATCTACTGTATATTGTGGGGATTTCAGTAAGTAGGTATGTAACATAAGAGGAGTCTAAATAAGAGGGGTATTACAGAGTTATATATTACCTGTAGTGTCGATGGTCAACGCACATGAAATACGCTTATCTGCATGGTCCGTGCATGATCTGACCAAGACAATGTCTGGACTTTAAAAGAGACTGAACTCTGAGTTTATTTCGTAGTTTCAGAGTAGTCACCTCAACTAGTAAAAAAATAAAAATGTGTTTGTACAAGCCTACTTACAGAAAAAAATATCATTGACTGAATCACACGTTTTGTCCACTATAAAACCCACAATGAAAACAACGCAACAACTTTATTTCTAGAGATAATACAAACAACGCTCTCCGTAAAAACCATATAATATAAGAAGACCGATAAAAAATAATGAGTTAAAAGGTAAATAATATTGAAAATCACGCGCAGAATTAATTAGCCGGGCTCAAAGATCGGGAGATGTGTCCAAAAACTGACAGGTTATTAACTCATCGCCAGCAAGCCTCCCAGTAATTGACTTTCCTCTGGTGAATCTATATTATTATGAGAGATTCGCATCGATTTCTCAGATATTGGAAAAAAGATTTTGTTTTTTGCTACCGGGCGATGCTGGATTATGATTACATGAGGCTCATGTCAGAATTATGTCACCAGCTGGTTATAATGAATGATGAGAATTGAAAAAAAGATGTGTATAAGTTTGCAACTAACTTGGTCTTGTAGTGTGACTATTATATTGTTACCTGCCCTGACAATAATTTATTATTGTAAAAGTTTTTTAATTTCTCTTGTTGTGTTCTCTTCTTGTTGTATATTATTTTAAGTCGAATATTAGACTTTTGGCTACTATGTACCTATCTATTATTTCATGTTATTTGATAATGTGCATCTTATTTGTTGAGAATTAACAAATTTTCTTTCTTTTTTCATGGTATTAAAAAAAATACTTAACAATATAATAGACGTTCACTTCAAAATATATACAACCCTAAATCCATAAAAGATACCTTCTAGAGCAAAGGACGCTAAACTTATCAGCACTTGGGAAAATTCTTCAACAAGTGGAATGAAAATCATAACGAACACCATATCACAACGGTTGTTGTACAAATAGATTGAACAACACGTTGGGTTGTAGATGATTTATTTTGGCAATAAGTGTCGTGTTAAGCGACGCCATTATCGGGGCCGCTCGACGGTGGACGGACCTTTGAACGGCGCACGTTGGGAGAAGTTAGCGGATTGTATTTTTTTTGAGAAAATTCTTAGATACAAAGAAAGAAAATACGTTTTTTGGCGGTAAACATAGAAAAAAAAAACACAAACACGAAAGAACAAGTTCGGGGAAAATATGCATCACATCCACGTAAAACGGCCATCGCTCAGCATATGTGACCCTACGCCAGACACAGCACCAGCGCCGGGTTTCAGCGACAGCCGACCGGCGTTAACGTGATGACGTCATCTGGCGGAAACTTAAAACGCTGGGTCTTGAAGCATGAAATTTTGCACAAAAGTTTCATATAGATCGAAAGTGTCGGCCTAAGGAAGGAGTTTTTGAAATTCGAGGGGAACCTTGTTTCTAAAAAAAATCTTATTCCTTCGGTTTATAAACTTTAAACTTAGTACGAATTTTTACATTATATAAGAAATAAGGTTTTTTAAACTACTAATGTAGTTACCTACTACTTTTTAGTGTAGTTAAACGGGGTTTTAAAAGCTTGTATGGATGAATTTTATTGTGCGGTCCGATTCATTTGAAACTTGGCATTGATGATCTTGACCAAAAAATTACATAAAATTTAGGTACGTATTTTTGGATTTTTCTAAAATCAACCCCTAACTAGCTGAAAAGGGGTAATCAAGTTTTTACGGAAGGATATTACTGCTTGCGTTGATTAAATAGAAAATTGATAGATAACAGCTGATACTTAATTTGTCAACGTACCGGAACAGTTAGGTAAGTATAACATATTGACTGATATTTGAAAGTAAACCATCCCTTTTTCTCATGACTTAATCCTCACACCAAATGTGAGTCAAGAGAAACAATGTTTATAGCATTTATTAAACAAGCAGCCATGATTGACGTCTGTTTAATAAAAGCCAAAAAGATGTCGTGGTTTTCAAACTTGTTTTTGTTTACGCCAATCCCTAGGGGAGGAGTGGTTTGATGTTTTTATTTATTTAATCCTAAAACAACTAGCAATACTTATTTATTGGATATTGTAAGAAGGTATTGAAAGTTTTCGTATTGGAGGATAATGGATTGGTTGTTAAAGACATTTTGATGGAATCTTATTGTTACATTAAGAAAATTAGGATGTTTATTACAAGCAAATAGAAAAATTGGTTTGCGTTTAGGTAACAAAAGACTGCCTCGTTGGTCTAGTGGCTGCAAGCGCTACTGCTGAGCATGAGGTTTTTTTTTTTAGGTGGGAAATTATCAAATAACTTCTCCCGCTCAGGGCGGAGCGGGAGTCAGACTTTTACTGACTAAAACCCACTCGTGTTCCTTCCGTTCGCTGCCTGTGTGCTAGGGTCACGATATCCCTTTCGGACAAACAAGCAACCCTGGCAGGCATTAGTCCGAACGGACCCCGTCCCTTGGTGCTGACATCTCTTTGAGGCGCACGTGGAACACAGCGCGCCGTCGACCCGGGCCTGGTCTTTATCGGACGGCGAGCTACCCATCGCTCACCGTCGGTAAACCCGCACCTACGGTGGCTGGAAATCGGCGTGCGATTCCCAACGCCCGGGGCATCTCCTGCGGCGACTAGGGGCGCGTGGGCGCGAACCTTGACTCTCCCTCACGCGTTCCGACTCCTCCTTTGCTAGCATTACTACTTCACAGAAGGAGGTGACGGCCTCCCATGCACTCTCGCTCTGAACCAGGGCCAGACGCAAGAGATCGCCGCCGCCGATTGCCTCCGTGAGGACACGGCGGTGCTCCGCCCAAGCCGGGCAGAATTCCACCGTATGCTCCACCGTGTCCTCCGGTTGTAATCAACCCTGAAAGTCTACCAAAGCAGCCTTTTCTTGGATTAAATTCCCGGGTCGGGCAAAGTGTTATTGGGTTTTTACATCAGAAGCAGCAGCCTGGATTTTGGATTTGTGCCCGGTTGATGGCAATAGGCTCGCCCCCTATTAAATGGGACTTAAACATAACTAGCGAAATGTGAGTGTACCCCTGCCGAACCCTTCCAGGATTAAAGGCGTGATGTTAGTTTACGGAAATGTAAAAACAGGTTTAAGCATTTAGAAAAGTTTTTATCACACTTAACTTGTAAGGTCAACTTTCAAGAATTTGCAAAGCCATCCGTTTTAGGGCAAAACCAATTAGAAACACAGAAATAATTTTAATCGAACATTTTCTGCCTATTTATTTTAGACATAGAAATTAATTAATTGTTCTGAACTCCGTAGTGATAAGTGTTTACGGTAGAAACCAATGGATTTATAAACAACATTTAATGAATAACTCTTCAAACCAACCACCGTGATAATCAAATCAGTTCTTGTGCTTATTGGATCAGTGAGTTTGATCTAATATTTAATTTAGCTTTCAAATACAGTACCTAAGGTTGACGCAATGTTGTTTTTAGGGTTCCGTACCTGAAAAGGTAAAAACGGAAACCTTATGGGATCACTCGTGTGTTAGTTTGTCAGTGTGTCCGTCTGTCACAGCCGATTTTCTACGAATCTACTTAACGATTTAGTTGAAATTTGGTACACATAAATTTCGGTGACCCAAATAAGGACGTGGCATCATCATCATTATCATTTCAGCCGAAATACGTCCACTGCTGGACTCCCCAAAAAGGGGGGGGGGGGATTTGCCATGGTTGGCGATCGCAGTATGGTTTTAAAAATACATAGAGACCGTACCTGCTGTACTTATATTATATTGTGTGCCTTTAGTCTGTGCTAAATAAATCTATTTTCTTTCTTTTCTTTCTTTCTTTTCTTTGCTGCCTATTCTCTAGTAAATCCTTTAGTCGCCTTTTACGACACCCACGGGAGGAAATGGGATGGTGCTATTCTTTACGTCCGGCGCCAAACGGAATAAGGACGTGTAACGTACATAAATGAATTTTTAATCATTATGAGGGTAGTGATAGATAAATAAATCGCGGTAGTACGTTTCCATGGGATAATTTCGCGGGCAAAAGCTAGTTATACTAAAACTGAAGAGTTTGTTTGTTTGTATGTATGAACGCACTAATCTATGGAACTACTAGTCGGATTAAAAAATATATGTTTACATTTGATAACCCAATTATTGAGGAAGGGTATAGGCTGTACAAGTGTACATCACGCTACAAACATTAGGAGCCGTGCGAAATAAAAAAAAAAAACAGTCAGTCGTAGGACTGCACGTCAGAATTGAAAACTAAGTAACAATGTGAATTGGTTCAAAGCGTTCGGTGACGATGACACGAGTTCCATGATTTTTGTTCACCCAAAAAGTGCTCAGCGCCCCTAAATAAGTTTTCACATCAAAATGTCAGAAATAATGCTAAGCAACATTGAAGTAACACCGCGGGCAGGCGATGCGACGCGATCCAGTGGGTCGGGGGCCGAGGGAGTTTTATACTTTAGCATATTGTGTAGCTTACGACTTCCACGCGAACGAAGTCGCGGGCAGAAATTGCTACAAATCAAATCAAATCAAAAATATTTTTATTTCACATAAGCCTACATGGGCACTTATGAAACGTCAGAAGCTAGGTGCACGGTTCCAATTGGTCGTTTTCTATGGAGAAGAGCCGGCAAGAAACTCCATGGTAAATAATATTCCTACTGTTTATTGATCTGCCAACGCCATCTAGCGGGGGCAGCGTGTGGCTCCAACCGGCTGGAACGCGGCGCGGATGGTGGCGCCTCCTCGGTGGACGGTATCGCCTGGCAATGAGCATGTGCGTAAAGTGAAGTTGGGTTTGAGTGAATATTGTCAAAAAATTCGTGTGGACGGAACGATGGAACTAACTGAAGTAAAAATAGTCATCAAAAATATTGTTGGTCTTAAAATATAAACTTGTAATTACAGTATAAAGCTTCTTCATTTTCCATCCACCGCACACACTCGTCGTATAATTACGAGTTTAAGAAAAGGGGACGCCAAGTAGCCAGGGTTGCGAGATTGTCCGAAAGGGATATCGTGGCCGTGGCACACAGGCAACGGAAGGAACACGGGTGGGTTTTAGTCAGTAAAAGTCTGACACGCCCTCCCGCTCCGCCCAGAGCGGGGGAAGTTATTTGATTATTTAGCACCCAAAAAAAAAAAGTAGCCATCTTAGCTCGCGGGACTCGCGGGGCTAGCGAGGCGCCCTAACACCTACTTCGAAAGGGCGCGAGTACTGAAAAGGAAAAAGATAGCTAATATTTCTTTCTCTATTCTTTGATAAAGGCATTAATGTAGTGGGTTGACGATGATGAGTACCAACTGGAACTACTAATATTCAGGCAGGATAACGTTATATAATTGAAATTAGATAGTTAATATCTTTGTAACGGAGCGTTGTAACACAAGATGCTGCTCAGCTACTCTATGGATGGATCTTTTATGGGTTCCGAAAGCCAAACAAGTCATTTTGTGTAAAATTAACTGGAAATCTACCGAATTTTGTGAGTACTTGCTGTTGCTCGCAAATTTGTTCGTATATAAACTTTAACCTCACTTTTAACCCTCTCATTGACGGTTTTTGAGGTTGCAACAACCCACTGGCTAATGATCTGAAAAAACTATAAAAGCTGAGTTACATTGATCCAAGATTTAATCAATCATCAGGCGCAGCGGTTGCTGTATTCAAATCCAACGCTGGATATTAGGTACCTACCTACTATCAATACAGTGTCACTAGATTCTAGCGCTAGAATGAGATACTGGATCAATGTAAATCTGGCTTTAATTATTCCTAAACTACTGTGTTCAGATGTCAAAAACGCAATGACGCAATTTGTTAAAAGATCCAACCAATAATTATTATATTAATACGTAAAGATAAAACTTTTTACACCTTTTTACGAGGATTGCGCGGACGGAGGAGTATGAAATTTGGCACAGTTAAAGTTTATATGGAGGAGAAGTGCAGAAATACAGTGGTGACATTAATTTGACACACTGGTAGGGTTAGTGGCCAGCAATCATATTTTTTTTTAATATATATATTCTTTTTTTAAATACATCATATTATGATAAATAAAAATAAAAAAAATCAAAGAAACTAAATAATAAAGCTCTCTCTTGCCTTCAATTAGAGTATATTTTGAACTGTCAAGGAGTCGGTCAGTTAGGAATATAAAGCTAATTGCCCATTCCAAAGCATAGTATTTACCTGTGGAGAAGAACGGGCAAGAAAAAATAAATAAAAAAAAGGGGAGGATTTTTTTTTTATTTTTTTTCCAGCGCTACAGTCAATCGCTTGACCGCTGTGCCAACTGTGCCGTCAAACCGTCAAGCATATGACCAGCAGTGGACGTCTTTCAGCTGAAATGATGAATGATGATGATAGCAGTGTTTGTGATAAATAAATAAGTAAATAAATAAATATTGTTACATCTTTAAAATGTTGAATTTATAACAAAATGTGAGAGCGATATAAAAAAAAACCAGCCAAGTGCACGTCGGACCACGCACAATGAATTGTTCCGTAGTTGGGCTGAATTTATCCCAAAAATAAACTTAACTTTTTAGTTGAGAAATATGTTCTCCCCTAATTATAGCTTATTTTTTATTATTTATTATTATATGAAAATTTATTAAAAATGGTTTTAATTATTGTTTAAATTTAATTAATACGTCACGGTCAATTCTCAAACTGAAAATGTAAATTGGTCGAAAATTACATGTTAAATTTTCAAGGCTACTTAGCTGTGATAGTTACCCTTTTTATTTCGATACTTATATTACTGCCATGAATTCAATCACATATCCAGAAACAACCATTAACGGGCAGGGCGGGGGAGGGGGAATAAATTAAAAATCACTGAATCGAAAAATGGTTTTTACAACCCTGCAATATTTTTGAACGGCATACCCCACACCACGGCATAGACGAAAATAAAATATCATCCCCACTACGTACAAGGGTACACAATTTTTTTTTTCATGTATTTCTTTTACCATTTTATCGGCGTGATTAATATACCCATGCCAAATTGCAGACTAAGAGTCTCTGAGCTAAGCCGGGGCCAGATAGAGGGTCATGGCAAAACTATAAGAAATATTTTATCATATTTTTTAAGTAAAACTTTCAGTTCTTCCGTGGGGTACCTGGTGATTTGTAATACAGGCATTTTACGCCTAACTCAGACACCAGCTCCTCACTTTGCTAAAAACAACAAATAATATGTGAAACCTAGAATAAGCTTGTCATAGTGAGGAGAAATAAAGAACTTATTATTATACTATTACTAGGTGCGCCCCGCGGTTTCACCTGCGTAAGTTTCGATCCCGTGGGAAAGCCACCCTTAACACTTGGGGTATAAAAAATAGATAGTAGCCGATTCTCAGACCTACTCAATATGCATATAAAATTTCATAAAAATCGGTCAAGCCGTTTCGGAGGTAAGGAGTATAATAACTAACATTTGACACGAGAATTTTATATATAAGATTATTATAAAGGTTCCTTGTTGAACCCTCAAAACAGACGTACACGATAAAAGCATCTAGAGTACAACAAATAGAAACAAAAAAAAAAAACGTGGTTGCTAAGAGATGAGTAGTCCCAACCATCGTTGCCCATTGAAACACATGACGCATGGATTAGCACCATTCAGCTCAACCATGTTTATCGGTTACACTTGTCAGACCGGCGATTCGTGAGCTCACGAAAAGAAAGACAGTAAGTCTGAGTCGCTGTCGCCAGATATAGAGAGTTCCATGGAGAGGACTATTAATAAACTACACGTTCTCTAGTTTCTGCTTACCCTCAAGGGAAGAAAGCGTGAGTTTCTGTATGTACATGTGTAAATAGCCACCTTGAATAATACTGGAACATTGATGTATCATAAGGTCATTTGAGATCATCAAATAAACAAGCAATTACTATATACGCTTGTGGCTATATGCCAATTATAGACGGCACACTGCCGTGGACAGGTATTTCGTAATTAAGCCAATTGCATCACAGTAGAATGGTCATGAATCGAGTGACCTTTGTCCAGGTGGATTATTTATGTGAATTAATGTACCTATTTATGTGCTTATTTAATGTGGTAACTGGATTTATGTTAATAGCTGTTAAGTTATGCTGTTTGTATAATTATGTTAAATTGTTTATAGCATCGGTTACCAGTAAAACAACAGTGGAATTTGCGGAAATATAAGTGAAAGGCGAAGAGCCTGCAGTGGCACAATTTGAGAGTGTCTCTATTTCCTGCAGCGAACTGCGTTAAGCTGCGTTGTTTAATTGATATATTATATTGAAATAACTTTAAAATTGGTCCTATCATAAACAATACAGCCATGTACATATCGAAGAAGTTTAAAAAAAAAATCGAAGAAGGTTTCCGAATAACTCACAACTAAAATCTAAATCTCCTAGAGCCGAGGTAAAATTCTTTTACCTCAGCAGACAATAAAATCCGAATCGAAGAGCAATGAGAAATAGCGTCGTTTTATCAACAATGTGCTAATGTGCGCAAAGCACATAGCGTAGTTCCACTGATCACACTTCGTACTCCATTGACGCGTCAAGCTTCATTTGCCACCACTTACAATTTAAAGAAGACCCCTCATTGCCCTTCTGGAACCACAGTCTGTTCCGTATTCCATACCCCCGCGGGACCGGGGCAGATCAAGATATACTAGTCCTCATTCGAGCCTTTTCGAATTAATTCGATGTCCTACTTTTTTGATGCTGACTCATGAATCGAGTTTGGAACGAATTTGGGGTTTGTTTCTGAACATATAATTAGAATTTCCGATGTTTGTGTCTTTTGCCGGTCGATATGGAAACTGCCTAATCACAGGTCTAATGTGCGGCTTTGTTTTATGACAAGTGTCAAAAATCTTGCGATGTGAAGTAATTGGCTGATTTATGGTTGCGGGTAAGTAATATTTGATATAATAACAAAATCTCTAATATTTACAAGATATAACAACTGAATCTATAATTTTATTTGATATAATGACCAGTTAATATAATAAACGATTGATATAATTTTAAAGCAACTAATTTTTATAAGCATAACATACATTGAATATAAAATCGTTTGATATACCAGTCAAAAAACATAAAACCTATTTAGTCTAATATGATAAAAGGTAGTAAGGCAGTAAGCAAGCATGCAGCAAGCAAGCATGCAACATGCAGCAGGCATGTTTTCTGTCACGGCTCCGGCGCTGCAGGACTACAGCGGTCCAATGCGAGGCTTCGGCTTGCTTCAGCCGCGGCGGCAAGCGTTAAAACCACCTGCTCCTCAGCTCGCAAGCCGCCTCGCCTCTACGCGCCTACGCGATTTTAAATAACAGTCTAGGGGTAGGGCAGACAAGACTACGTGTAGTCGGTTTTGCAGCGATTCGTTTCTGTCACGCCGCCGCTCCCGCAGCACGCTCAATCAAATTAATCGCAATATTATATATTTTAAACGATAGGCCTAATGATTTTCGATTACTTAAACGTTATATCAAACAACGTTATACGAAATAAGTTTTAGAATAAATGTTATATCCAAAGAAATTATATCAACAGTTGGTATAACTCTCGTTTATTATATCTTGTGAACGATAATAAAATGAAATTAGACCAATGAGTTTATACGCTATGAGACGCACCCATGGTTGCTTATCGTATGTCAAACCAAAATGTTTATTTTTCTTTGAATGGCTTGTCTAAATAAACTTTCTTATTCTGTAACGATCGAATGGTCAAGAATTAGTCGTGCGGACAACCCAAATATTTTTTTGGAAAAATAACTTTTATTTTCTCCCTATAAGTGACAATAAAATACCTTCCTTCCTACTTAATTATTTATGATTTTGTTTATTTATACATCGAACACAACTATTTGGCATTTTCATTATTCATTGAATTTCGTATTTAATTTTGGATACCCATTGATTTCCAGTGAAGGACAATGTAACATGTGTGTGTGTGTGTATTCTTCTATAGAAGAATACAAACATAATGTTATATTGCTCGTTCCCCATATCAAATAGTGTGATAATTTATAGCCTACAGACCAGACCAGACTTATAAGGGAATATCTATGTAAAATTTGTACAGATTCTATCCGGTATTATTCGCGTGACATAAATTTAGAAAAACATAAAAATTCTAACTACTACTTATATTTTTGTCATAAGAATCGTTCACAGACTTTGTAGCAACTTTTTTTCATAAATATTCAATATACAGTTTTGACTCTACTACTATTTTATATGTTGCTAGTGATTTTTGAGATTCTAAGAACAAAATTAGGACCTCAAATAATTTAGAACGTTTAGACCTGTATATGGTTGTAATAATTTGTTCCTTTTGTACATAGAATTCAACCCTCCTTTGAAGGAGGACTATGTCCAGCAAAGGACGCTTTTCGGCTGAAATGATGATGATGAATGGTGATGTTACTGTTTAACTGACCATTATTATTGTTTGACTGTCCATTGAATATTTGCATGCCATCAGTGCACGGTGGAATATGTCTTTGCACTGAATTTTATACGTAACATTTTTTGTATCTACCACATTTTTATGCAGATAAATGATTTTGATTTTTATAGGAAAAGTTTTTTGCTATTACTGATCTATTACTAGTTTGATTGTAGCGGCCAGTCTATTCATTAAAAAAAAAAATATATTATTAATATTATTCATTATAAAAACTGGCCAAGTGGTTCTCAATTCGGCTGTATGTTTTTTTTTTTTTTGTATGTATGTTACGCGATTACTCCGTCAATTATGAACCGATTTTAAAAATTATTTTTTTGTTTGAAAGGGTATACTTCCGAGGTGGTCCTACTGCCACCAAATCAAAATCTGATGAGGGGATCCCATGGAAATCGAGGGAAACCCACAAACTTTATATGCAAACCTATAGCGATTTGGGTATTTTTTATCGTGCATTTGCCTCGTGTATTTGCTCTCCGAAAGCACCATTTGGTGAAGTGGAACTGATGATGGAGACCACAGATGGCCACCTGAACAATATCATAATGAGTACTTATTTAACGGGTTGCGATTAAGCAATTTATGCTCGTCACTATGCACCACACTATGGTGAGTGGCAGTTCTCCTGGTTCTTACCAGGAAAATTCCTCAACAATCAACGTCCCAGCATCGGGAAAAGCAATATTTTGTAAAAGGTGATGAGCAGTTAACTTTAGGCTATTGTAACTTAGATAAATTTAAAACTGACCCACTAAAAAGTGCAAAATAAAAAACTT
Organism: Tiliacea aurago; assembly: GCA_948098905.1. NCBI lineage: Eukaryota > Metazoa > Arthropoda > Insecta > Lepidoptera > Noctuidae > Tiliacea > Tiliacea aurago. Next base: position 22,604,874 of record OX402579.1, on the reverse strand, counting down.
TTTACAAAAAAATAGTAACCGACTACCAAAAATAACACTACAAAGTGAAAAATAACTTTAATTTCGGAAGTTGGTGGCAAAAAACTCAAAAACAGATCCAAAGACACCGACTTCCGAAATTAAAGTTATTTTTCACTTTGTAGTGTTATTTTTGGTAGTCGGTTACTATTTTTTTGTAAAAAGTTTTGTTTTTGTTCGCATTTCATTTTACCGAAATTATTGATCGATGTATTTTTTGCTTTATGCATTATTTGTCATATTTTTAGATCATCGAAGTATCATGTCATAGTAATTATTTCACCGATTTACAAAATAACTTTTTATATTGGCCGAAGTCTCTTTTGAACTTTTTTCATTTTCCAAATGGATTTCAGGTGGTAAGTGTGTCCCCCTTTGTGATAAAAATAGTTATTTATATTTAAACAGCGTGGACGATATAATAATGTAGTCAATGTCAATGTGACCTTTACACTAAGGACACCACAACACCGTTGCTAAGGCCGAGCTCACAGCGGCAGTGTCGTTGCTATGAAAGGCCCTGCAGTGGCAATATCGTTGCTTCTCGTTGCGCCGCAGTGGCAACTACAGGAGAGTGTTGGACGTAACGCATGAAAACCAAAAAAACATTTCATCAAAGTAGGCTGAGAATCAGCGCTTTTCGAACATCAACGTGTGGACAAACCTTCAGATATACTGAAGATTTAATAATGGATACATCAATCAACTCAGCCTATCGCAGTCCTCTGCTGGATATAGGCCTCTCCTAGGCTGCGCAACAACACCCTATCCTCCGCCTTCCGCATCCAGTCTGACCCAGTCACCTTCTTAAGGTCGTCGGTACATCTAACTGGGGGGGGGCGCCCCACACTTCGCATGCATACGCGGTCTCCATTCCAGGACTTGTCTGCTCCATCGGCCATCGGTTCTTCGACAAACATGGCCGGCCCGCTTCCACTCCAAGCTTCCAAGTGGGCTGGCCAAAAATAAACTTACTAAGTTTATTTTGCATACTAGCTATGAAAATGAACGATCGAGGCCTGCCCAGAAAGAGGGACAAAGATGATATCAGGTATAGGCCTTGATGATGAACCTCTGTGGAAAAGTCAACAATGTATCAAAATTTGTCAATTGCGTTGAAGGTTGTTGCGGAAATACGGAACGTTTTCAAAGTGCTTGCGACTTGTCTAGGTCCATTGGACCGTAACGCTAGGGCTGTTAGAGGTAGTTCAAGAATAACTGGGAAGCTAATCATAGCAAATACTAATATCTATATAAAAATAATAATCATTACAAATAAAATTTCGATCACCAATCCATGTTCAAAAACAGACCTTTATAATACACAATGCCCATATAGAACGTACCTAGAACATAATTATACAGCGAGTTACACAAAGATGAAATGAATTGTAGGTATATTCTGTAAATAGGATATCGGAATCACTTTTGCAAATGATATTAAAAAAAAACCGGCCAAGTGCGAGTCGGACTCGCGCACGACCATTATCTATAAAAACGGCAAAAAAACACGTTTGTTGTATAGGAGCCCCCCTTAAATATTTGTTTTATTTTAATTTAGTTATTTATTTTTAAAGTGAATATACAGGGTGATTGGAAGATGGGTGCAAAGCTTTAAGGTGAAGATAGTATAGACAATTTAGAACCATTTAAGCCATGGTTGTCTTAGACGAAGTCTTACCAAATTTTTTTAACCAAATTTTTAAGTTTTTTTTCGGAAATTCTCAAAATTTAATGTAAACTGCATAATTATGGCCAAATTTAATGATAAATGAATTATTTTTTTATTTATTTAATTAAAGTAATGTATAAGCAACCAAGCAAAACATGTTTTAGGCTTCTGTGTCATTAGACATTTTTTTTACAGATATTTAAAGCTCAGAAAAAATAAAAAATTTGTACAATACGTCTTTTAAACCTTATTAAAAAAAAAACGGAGGGTGCTTTTTTTGTTCAAACCTTTTTGAAGACATGCTTAATAATCGCTCTTTCTTTTGAGGTATCATTTATGCGGATATCTTACAAATTATTGAAATTAGGACCTACAAACCAATTCGAGGGAGAAATTTTAAATTTTAGGCAGTCTAACAAAACACAAAATTTTTGCTTAAAAGAATACTTTATGTGCTCGAAATGATAACATTGTTCAATTCTAAGAATTTTTGGCACATGCAGGAACCAATTGAGGGGAACCCATTGAGGGGATTCTCTAAACAATGGCCACCGAGCGCGGTGCGACGGCATTTCCAGGTAGAACGCCCAATGAATAGCAAAAAGCGATAAAAGTTGGTTTTTACAGCAAAATGGTCTTAGTTACTGAGGCAACAAAGTCGTTTTTCTTTAGTCAGGGTCAGTCGGTCTGTGATGAAGCCGTTACATCTTTTACTTATTAGTCAAACTACTGCCCTTGTGAGTGGACGTTGTCGTGTTGATTCACAATTTACCGTGTTCAGTTGTACCCCTTTGCGTTCCTGCACGTGTTGTTTGCGTTAGTTTTGAACTTTTTTGTTTCACCGTGTCCAGTCGTAGCCTCGCGCTCCTGCACGTGTTGATTTTTGACTTAATTGTGTTGAGTTGACATTTAGTGCGCTCCTACGCCGTTTTTCTTAATTGTAAAGTGACTGGCTACTTTTTCCAATCAAGAATATGCGGATATCGTATTTATGTACGGTAGAGCAGACGGCAATGGATCTTTGGCGCGACGGATGTATCAAGAGCGCTATCCGAATCGCAGGATACCGAATGTCCGAGTGTTTTACAACACGTTTCGTCGTCTTGCCCAAGATGGGTTTCACCGCGTGGAACCTGGAGTCAACCCGGGCAGACACGAAACTGCCGTCGACGAAGACATTTTAGCAGCATTTCAAGCGGATCCTACTGCCAGTACTAGAGCAGTAGCTCGAAATTTAAACATTTCTCAATGGAAGGTGTGGCATACAATGCACCAAAATGATAAGTATCCGATCCATGGCAGGAGTGTGCAAGGTCTAGTAGAGCAAGATCCTCAAAGAAGAATTCAGTTCTGCCGTTTCCTCCTCAACAGAGACATCGAAGATGCGTGGTTTCTGAAATCAATCTTGTGGACGGATGAAAGTAAATTTTCAAGGGAAGGTATTACAAACTTTCACAACATCCATGAATGGGCTGACGCAGACAACAATCCACATTTTAAGAAGCAGGTGTCATTTCAGATGAAATTCTCTGTGAATGTATGGGCTGGAATAATTGGCAGAACATTGATTGGGCCCCACTTTTTGCCTGATCCATTGAATGGCGAAAATTATTTGCAATTTCTGCAAATTGATTTACCACTGCTGGTAGAGGAATCAGGTGTCCCGATCTTCGAAAGAGACCGAACAGTCATCTTTCAGCAAGACGGCTGTCCAGCGCATTGGACTTTAAATGTAAGGGAACACCTCAACAATTGCTTTCCTGATAGCTGGATCGGCAGGGATGGACCCATCCCTTGGCCCGCTCGCTCCCCAGATCTGACCCCGTTGGACTTTTTCGTGTGGGGCCGGGCCAAGGAACTGGTTTATAACAACATAGAAATAAACACTAGAGAAGAATTGATACAAAGAATAAATTCAGCGTTTGAGACAATGAAGCAGGAGATGATGTTGAAAATAACGACTACAGAAGTTAGAAGACGGGGCCGTGCTTGTATTAGGAATCACGGCCGTCATTTTGAACATGAATAATAAATAATTTTAATTCAAATGTTGTTTTAATTAGTCTGCCTAAAATTAAAAATTTCTACCTCAAATTGGTTTGTAGGCCCTAATTTCAATTATTTGTAAGATATCCGCATAAATGATACCTCAAAAGAAAGAGCGATTATCAAGCTTGTCTTCAAAAAGGTTTGAACAAAAAAAGCACCCTCCGTTTTTTTTTTAATAAGGTTTAAAAGACGTATTGTACAAATTTTTTATTTTTTCTGAGCTTTAAATGTCTGTAAAAAAAAATGTCTAATGACACAGAAGCCTAAAACATGTTTTGCTTGATTGCTTACACATTGCTTTAATTAAATAAATAAAAAATGAATTCATTTATCATTCAATTTGGCCATAATTATGCAGTTTACATTAAATTTTGAGAATTTGCGAAAAAAAAACTTAAAAATTTGGTTAAAAATATTTGGTGAGACTTCGTCTAAGACAACCATGGCTTAAATGGTTCTAAATTGTCTGTACTATCTTCGCCTTAAAGCTTTGCACCCATCTTCCAATCACCCTGTATAACTAAATATTCTGTGAATATTTCAAGCGATATCGAGCAAAAACCGAGCAAAAAATCAAGTTACTTGTATGGAAGCCCCCTTAAATATTTTTTTATTCTGTTTTTTAGTATTTGTTGTTATAGCGGCAACAGAAATACATCATCTGTGAAAATTTCAACTGTCTAACTATCACGGGTCATGAGATACAGCCTGGTGACGGACGGACAGACAGACAGACAGGTAGGCAGACAGACAGACTGCTGAGCCTTAGTAATAGGGTTCCCGTTTTACCCTTTGGGTACAGAGCCCAAAAAAATAAGCTAGAGGGAGTCGACATTTCCTATCTAACTACCCCTGAGAAGAAATAGTGAGGGGTCAAAGTCTCTTTTTTATATTCCAGACATAATCTTGGTCAGGCCTTATGAGGAACATGTAGATTAGTGCCTGAAATGGTCTTTTGAGGTAAGAACCATACAGATTTGAGTGGACCTGTCCAGTCAGTGCAAGCATTATCAGTAATCGTGGAGCTCAAGCTCACCCGATGGGTGTCTAAGACCTGCAAATATCAGTTAAATTATACTGTCTTAACCTAAAAATTTTAAAAGCAAGTAGATGGGTACTTATAACGAAAGAAGAAGAATAATAAAAAACTTATAATAATAATAACATTTATTTAAACATTGATACAATTATCACCCTAAAAATTTGTTTAACATAATAGCTCTGTCTGTAACTGTTGGTGACATTCATTTTGTTATATGGAGACACCCCCTGGTTTGGGGGCGCCAAACTAGGGGGTGTCTGTATCTTGGGGAGTTGTGGTACATACCTAATTCTGTTTTTTGGTGGTGTTTATAACGGAATAAGTACCTAATTAATTGGAAACAATTATAACAAAACTAAATTATAATTTGAAATGAGATCAACGATAAAGCATTAAACTGACGTTGTTTTAAATTAAGTAAAACCAGCGTGAGTAATTTTTTCAGTCATGTTTAGTAATCTTGTCTTCTTTCTAGCATTCGAGGTTTTTACGACGAATCCGCTTTCTGTTATCATAACTCACACTAGGAATCTCACTAAAGGCTTCTACATACTGGCGCGACACGCAACGCGACACGCGACGCAACATAAAGGCCCCGCGAGTCGCGCGACGAGCGGTGCCTTTGTGTCGCGTCACGAGTCACGCTGGTCTGTAGAAGCCTTAACACAACAGACACAACCATATACCTACACCTTACACTCCACACGCACATACACCCACACCCTATTTTGATTGTGTATTATTCTTTAGTTTTAAGTCTTGAATCTTGATCAATACAAATTAAGTGCCTATTTTGTTTATTACTTACAATTTAAGTTTTGTATTTTGTTTAAAAACCATATTTCTCAGGATGCGAGTAAAACCGCGGTCAATAACTTCAACAAAAACAAAGGACTGCCAATATATTACCTAAAAATCTAAAGCATATAAATCTAAAGCAATGAAATACAAAAATGAACAAAAGGCTAGTGTGTGATATTATCACACACTAGCCTTTTGTTCACTTTTGTATTTCATTCGGCATTTTTCACTCAAGGTGAAATATTTACACATAATATTATTCAAAAGTGAAATATGAATACATTAGTAAACCGATCCAACGATGTTGGATTTCGGCACTCTCCTACAAATTGATCGAAAAATGATATAAGCAGATGAACATCCATTTCTATGACATTTTATCGGTGTCGGGTGAACGTGGAATGAAAACAAAATTCGAGTGAATGATTAAAGCATCTGATATCAGCATTATCTTAGAATGTATTTTCCACGAAAACCCAAACAAACCTCTCTAAAACACAGCTAACGAGTTTTTTACTTCCCAAGTGTTTCGCTAAAAAATGTACAGATAAACAGCGCATTCAAGTTTCAATTAGGCAAGCTATCAGACGATCGTATGTAGCGGGACTCAACCGGAGATTGCTGCTCTAATTATGCAAGATGTTCCAAAGTAGGAACAGTGTAATTTGTCTCTGCGATAACGCTGGAGTGACGGGCTAATCGGGAAAGAACGTATTTACAAGTTCATTGCATGCTTGGCCGTTGATTTTTGGATTTAGAGATAAAGAATTGATTAGCGGCTGTTTGTCTGTAGTTCCTTATTTAGCCACATTCCGTTGTCCACATTCATTCATTTCCGCTATAGCAAACATTTTTCGAATTGGGTTTTTCATGCACTCATAGGTTGCACGATCATTCAGGCGCATTAAATTAGTGCGAAGACTAAAAAAGGTAAAAACCTTTTGAGTAAGTTTAGTGCAGTGTGAGTGAACTTAAACTGCAGTACAATTGCTGACTAAGGAACACGTGTATTAAGTGTCTTCTCCTTAACAGAAGACACTTAATACACGTGTTCCTTAGTCAGCAATTGTACTGTAAAGTGAAGAAGAAAGACGTTATTGGACAATTTCATAATTTTCTATTTACTTAGCAGTTTAAGTTATATTTAAATGACTTATTAGCGATAGGCTAGATATTAATGTGAATAATTAAACTATCACCAGACGTCATACATTAAAAAATAAAAAAACTGCTATGCTAACGTTCTTCGAAAAATTGAACTTCGGGCAATTGTTTGGCCAAAAGTTGTGTCTTGGAACATGCAAAGAGACAAAAAAATTAAAAAAATCAATAATGTAGCTTTAACCTAATACGAAAATTGCAGCATGGCAATAATATAAGCGACACACAAATTAAGGAAACCTAGTAAAGTATTAATGTTGATAGGGAACCCGTTCCATATGTTGTGTTTATTTGTAAAGTCATCTAATAGTAAGGCATCGTAAATAATTAACTGCAACTTCGTGTCTGGAACAGAGAACATTATTTATTAACTAGAGAGGGAAACAATTTTCTGTTTTGCAATGAAAAAAAGATCTACCTGCCTTTGTAAAGTAACAGCTCCCTAGCTAAAAGGCCCTGGATCTCATCTAGATCATTTGCCACCATCTCTGTTAGTATTAGAGGGGCACAGACAACGGTTGTATACAAAAATACTTGTAGAAACCAAACTTCCACGAAGGGTACACCCTGGAAGAATTTTTTGGAAATTAGGTATTGGTAAGGGTGGCATAAAAACGGGATATTAGGTACATCTTATAACCGTTTAAAATTATCAAGTCAATTTCGCATGAATTTTTGTAAATATTGACGTTCAAAAGTGCCATATATGTGCCTATTTGAAATATACAATTTGTCTTTGACCACACTGTAAAAATTAAAAAAGTTATGATTAACACAATATTCCCTTCTCCCGTAGGTTAAGGAAAATATTGTAAGGAAACGTACAACCCTAATTATAATGCGTTAATTTTGTAACTTTCAAGACTTGCACGAGGCGTACCCCTAATCCGTCATTGGCCGATGTATGTCGTACGTCGTTGCCCTAACGCGGCCGATTGAACAAAACATAATAATTATTATTATGTAAAAGGAAAATAGTGCAAAAACTTAGTTATTGGACAATGTCAATTGAAGCACGGTACCGTACTAACTTTCTTTTACATAATGTTTGGTTCGATCGACCGAGTACGGTCGACGACGTACGAGCATAGTTTGGACGTTATCGGATTAGGCGTTCGCAAGTTGTAAAAGTTACATGGTGATGACACAAGAGTAAAGCTATTCTATCTCGCCAAAATAAAACAGTTTTGGTTAGAGAACATCATTGCAAATACTTACAGAAACGGCTATATGAAACAGCAAGACTACGAGTTTCAAAAAAGCACCTGCGAAACCAAAGATCATCTGAAACAAAATATTGTTAACTTTGTGAGAATCCGTTCTTCGCTTGGCCAGCTCAATGTCAATGAGCCACCATTGACGTGCGGCCTTATGAACTTGTCACTTACTAACCATGTCTGCTTGTCCCTTAGAAAACAGTATTGGCTTCTTTACTTTTTCACAAAAACTAAGCACAGACTTAGCATGTTTTCACGGTTTGACAAGTGACAAATACTAAGCATTATCTACTAAGCTCGTGTAAACTATGCAATTTAGGTGCATACCTTTACTCTTCCTTGTTGTCTTGTCTGCATTAAAATCTTCATAACTTTCATACGACCATCAAGAAAAGTTTTAACGCAAGCGTATTTTTCATTATCAGTAAGTTCGTTATCTCTAAACTGATCAGTCAAATTATTTTTCAAAAAGTAAACAGTTTTACGATACATATCCATTACGTAAGTTGTCGTTAAGTGTCCTGTGTAACATGACATGAACAAAAAAAAAAAAACAAAGTACTAAAATGGCCAGTCCTTTGGGTGAAACTCGCTACATGAAGTGGTATTGTTATCAATATAAGAATGTAACATAGTAAATGATTAATTGTTGAAGGGAGACAAGTTGAATCTTTCAGCTTTGCAGAAAATCTTGTCACGGATTCGTCTCCAGTATATAAAGACATAAAAGTATTTGTAGTCATTTCTGCCACAATTAGCAATGCATCGATGTTTACGCTGATTGGTGTCCTATACAAAACTTGATTATAAAATGCGATATAGATTAAAATATTTTGACAACAGACGATTATGCAATATATTTTTGCTAAGACGCAAATTATTTTTGAAGAACTTAGTTTAAAATAAAGCCCGAATATGAGTCGTACAAACATAAAACCGAAAAATGAAAGGTCTGCTATTTTTCTGCTTTCGATCACATTCGGAAGTGGCATGTTGTATTTATGATACCTGGTAAACTTGAAATAGAAGATTTAATTTAAATGTAAAACAATATGAACGAGTGTTACTCCTAGTACCCAAATATGTACTGTCGCAGTAATATAAACTGAATTGCGTAGAAGTCCAAACATCAATTCACTAAAGTTATCAATTTACTAAACAACATGCTATGAATATAACTGAAGTGTTATTATGATGTATCGATGACTATCATTGCTTTAAGTACTTTTAATTGTTTCCCACCGGCTCACGTTGTATTTAGAAATAATTAATATGATAAAAATAATTCTTGTAACGATTTCAACTAGTTTACTTTTAGGGCGAATTTCATCAATGAAACTGAACGCGTTCAGCTCATCCACATCGCGTTCAAGAGATGCCAGTGTCAAAATTGTTATAAGATATTGACAGTGACAGGTCTTGAACGCGGTTTAAAAGTGCTGATCGACATTGGCAAAATCATCGAACGTCATCGATGGAGCCAGAACCTTCAAAAAAATTGAATTCAATTGAAGTGCTGATCGCATTCAAATTCATTGGTCAAATGCGCATTTAGTTTTTTGATAAATTTTTTGATGACAATTTTCTTTATACTCCTACATCAAAATACGCAAAACCCAAAAACTATATTACGAAATAGTTATTTCGTTTCATTAACAACATGCATTTTTTTGTAGGTACCATTACCGCAAACGAAGTCGAGGATAAACCAAGTATAACAACTAATCCTATCATCTAAATTGTAATTACATAATTATAATGTAACAATGTATAAAAATAATTTATATTTCTATATACGTACAGTCACAAGGCTCGTGCCTTGTGACTGTACGTATATAGAAATATAAATTATTTATTCATTGCTGCAAATAAACTTGAGATCATATCTCTGTTATTATACAAAGTAGCAATGGAAAACGTCTTACTCTTAGTGGTATCAGGCTCGTCTCTCCAATAGTCTTTCTTCATAGCTACCGTTTTTTATTCCCTTCTGTATTGTAGTGCAGCAGAATAAAACTTTGTAAGTAATATTATAATTAATGAACTGTTTAATTAAAGTGAAGAACTGCTAGGATATTTATGAGTTTAATTACGTTTAGATATTAAGTTTTAATATTCATAATTTTGTTATGTAAACAGAGTACGTTAGAGAAAATGTACAAGGAGAGGATTTAGAAGTTTAAGCAACAGTTTAATTACCTCTTATTTTTAAAGATATTTTACACGAAGATTGTTCACAATACAAACTCATTATTATAGACGGTGAGTACTACTTTTTGAAATTACAGACTCCATTCGTCAGCTCCAAGACGAAATCGTCTTCTTGCTTAGAACAACAGTAGTAAGGGGACACTAGGGTGTAATATATCTACCGATGGGTGACACAGACACGATGGTCACCATTTACGAAGACCACGGGAGTAAGTCATGGTCAGTGGGCCTTGCACGAACGTGCGAAGTAAACCTAACGGAAATACTCGTTTTGTATAATTATTTATTTAGTTTTTAAGACTTTCATCAATCAAATCTATGAAATTGTGTTTTGCTGTATTTTAACCAAAATCTTATAGGCTAGTAAATTTTTAGTGTTCCGTACCTCGAAAGGAAAAAATGAAATCCTTATAAGATAACTCGTGTGTCTGTCTGTCCGTCTGTTACAGCCGATTTGCTTCAAATCTACTGGACCAATTAAGTTGATATATTCTACACTTAGAATAGAATAGAATACTCTTTATTATGTACTCCATAAAATCTCACATAAAAACACACAACACAACACATATTAATTTCTATGACTCAAACACGAACGTGTAACGTGAATAAGGGGGATCAGATCACTATTGCGGGAAAATTTGAAAATAAGAATAAAAACGTTTCGCTAATTTCACCGTGTCACATAAAATATCAAATGAAAAGACTTGTGAGTAGTTTATTTTTTTATATTTTTTAAATAATTAGTTTCAATGTTATTAAAGAAAAAAAATATTAAAATTGACAATTCCACCTTATCTCTGAAAAGAAATTACAGAGAATTGTTCTATACTTATAGTTTATACCTATAAGAAGTCTATGGTTTTAAATAACATAGTGAATCGCGGAGGGCGGCACGGTTGGCGCAGTGGTTAAGCAATTGACTGCTGCGCTGCGTGTCGCGGGCTCGATTCCCGCACAGAACAAATATTTGTATGACCCACAAGTAGTTGTTCCGGGTCTGGCTGTTTGTGTATTAAATGTTTGTAAACGCACCTACAATACAGGAGAAATTCTTAATGCGGGGCAACGATTAAAAAAAAAAAACACAATATTGTGCGTACAAACTTACATTTCCAGTTGGAATATATGAGGGAACATGTTTTTCAACTACAATGTTAAGTTTGTTCTTGGCATAAATTCATCCCAACTACGAAACCCTTAAGTGTGCGTGATCCGACGAGCACTTGGCCAGTTTTTTTATAAAAAAAAATAAAAAAAAAAAAACATTTATTTTGGACCAAACACTTGTACACATTTTATAAACCTGCCAAACTGTGTGACAGTTTGTCGGCAGGATTAGCGCTCGTCTTAAAATATTTGGTTTACACAATAAATAGCATACTTCTTCATCTAAGAAGGTAGATCCAGGTAGTTTTTAACTGGTTCAGTGATCGATCAATTACTGCCACATGTTGCGACCATTTCATTCAGCAGTTCAGCCTTTAATTTATTCCCCACTGTTCGCCTGCTAATCACACCATTATCCCTTCTCAACCAGTCGATACTATTGTACAGTGTAGGGGTCAAATACTTATTGGTTCTTTTGCCATAGTAATTTTTTACTGGTGCTCGCACGAATTTACGTTCTCTAACACTTCTAGTATTGTAAGTGTTTTTCACATGTACTTTGAATTGGTCGTTATAGAACTGCTCAAATAGTAATGTATTTAAGGGTTATTTTCACTCATTACTCAAAAGAACTTTCCTACTTAATTATTAATGATTTTTTTTATTTATACATCGACCACGCCACAATTTGGCATTTTCATTATTCATTGAATTTCTTTTTTAATTTTGGATACCTACCCATTGATTTCCAGTAAAGGACAAAAATTAAATGTAAGTAAATCTGGAATTACTTTCGCTAAATGAGAAAAGAGGCGCACTCTGAAGAGGAATTTCTACAGATTAGTACTTATTCAAGAGATTTAGGTATCTACGAAACTGTCCATACGGTCGGGTCTAAGATCTTTAAGACTCGTCGTACAAATAAAAACAAGAAGCTCTCTGATCCTACTATAACGCTCATGGAGGAGAGGCGCGCGTTGATACTGCAGTCTTCAGACGATGCGCTTAAGTACCGCCAGCTCAATAGACAGATCTCTAAGTCCTTGAAAAGCGACCTTCGCCGCATTAATGCATAACATAATCTCCTAACATAACTGTCTAGCTAACCCAATTATTCCTAACTAGCTTCCGCCCACGGCTTCGCCCGCATGATGCGTCGATAGAAAGTACCCTTTGCCCTTCCCCAGGGTTCAAAGTAATCTCTTACCAAATTTCATCCAAATCTGTTCTGCCGGTTTTGCGCCGATCCGGAACATACATCCAGACAAACAGACAAACGGTCAAAAATTCAAAAAAAGTGGCATCAGACTCGTTGCCACAACTCGTAACAATTACTTTTTTCAAAATTATTCAATCTACCGTTTTGACTTGGTTACTATTTTGTTATATTAAATTATGGAGAAATAACAAAGTATTTTTACCGTTTATTATTATTAATTAATCCATGCCAATAAATTGATGTTGGACATTATTTTATCAGAAATACCCTAGGACTGGATCCTGGAAATTCAGTTCCCACCATCACAGTCAATATTTTCATTTCTGATAGACCCATTTATATGCAGCCGGATTCAAACGAAAGGAAAATTTGAAAATTTAGAAATATTTTTCGGTGTGATACTGATGTTGCATTTTTTGTGGAATACTCGTATTTAAAATTTGTATTGGTGTGCGCAACTTTATTTAAAATGTAATACGTACGTATTTGCCTGATCTTTAATGACGTAACTAAACGGTAAGGATTGCAAGAGGATAAGCAGTAGCGTCCTCTTTCCATTTTACCGGCAAAATATTTTCTAGTCAATCAAACTAAAACTAGTTATTTTTATGTTTATCTGTGAAAGCATTTTATTTTGCTTAAAAGATCTTCTTGCTAATATTTTTATAGACTAAGCTAACTTCATTACATATAAAATAAAACTTACAAACAAACTCGTCTATGAAGGACGGTAAGTACTCCCCTTGTGATAAAAATAGTAAATTATATTTAAACAGCGTGGACAATATAATAATGTAGTCAATGTCAGTGTGACCTTTAGACTAAGAACTTAGGGTCTGTGCACACGTTGCGTTGCGGTTTGTGGCGACACCGTTGCTAAGGCCGACCTCGCAGCGGCTGTGTCGTTGCTATTGACAGCCCTTTTTATTTTTTCCAGGTGGAGCGGGAGGGTGTGTCAGACGTTTACTGGCTTAAACCCACCCGTGTTTCTTCAGTTACCTGTGTGCAAGGGCCACGGTATTCCTTTCGAATAAACCCGCAACTCTGGCAGGACGGCCCTATGGCTATGGACGGCCCTGAAGTGGCAATGTCGTTGCTACGGGTGGTACCACAGTAGCAACTACAGGAGAGTGTTGGACGTAATGAATCAAAACCAAAAAAAATATGTCGTCTAATTAGTCTGAGAATCAGCACTTCTCGAACATCAATGTGTGGACAAAACCTCAGACATACTGAAGATTTAATAATGGATATGTTAGCGCCGCGAGCCTTTAGAGAAAACTTGAAAACGCTAACATGAGGGTGCGGGGAATTTACCATGCAACTGGATGAAACTGCCTAAACAGCTCTTTCTAGGCTTCTAAAAGCCTAGAGCGGTGACTCAAAGCCTTATTTGGTATGAGAATCGGCGGTTTGTGGACTGTATTATAAAGTTTAGGTATGGGCAGTATGACATTGATTTTGAAGGACCGTTATGTAGAAACAGGAATAAAAGAAGGACACAGGATGCAGCGCCTTACCTTTCGTGAAGTCTGGAGTCACCTTCCTGCTGCTAGGGGTTCTGCACGTCCTCGATGGGTAGGTTAACCACGCGGCGGCCAGCGTGGTTTCACAGATAAACGGTTCCTATTTCTTTCGCGGCACTTCAAAACGGTGTAACTGATAAGTAGGTAGGGCTAATTTGAAATATGACCCAAAAACCCGGATTTATCATGTAATCCAGATATATTTGCGGTAAAAGCACTGGAGAGATGCTTTCGCGGCGGCGAGTTAGACGAACAGTGAACACCTATTCCAAAATGGCGTCTGTTGCGGTCAATCTTCTTCCAGCCATGTATTGCTGTTTCGTTCTGACCTATGGGAGGCGCTGCAAGAATGAACAGGAAGGAAGGTGATTGATGGGAAATGTACCTACTACCGCCACATTCTAATATAACTAAAAGTTTCAAATGATTTAAAGTAGGTATGTAGGTTTTGATATATTATTATCTATGTATATGGCGGTAACAGGATACATCAATCAACTCGCAGTCTACTGCTGGACATAGGCCTCTCCTAGGCTGAGCCACGACACCCTGTCCTCGCCATTCCGCACCCAGTCTGACCCAGCCACCTTCTTAATGTCGTCGGTCCATCTAGCTAGCGGGCGTGCCACACTACGCTTGCCGATACGCGGTCTCCATTCCAGGACTAGTCTACTCCATCGGCCATCGGTCCTTTGACAAACATGGCCAGCCCACTGCCACTTCAATTTGCTTACTCTGCAAGCTATGTATGGATACATAGTTATCTAAAGTAAGTTTTTAAGTCAAGGCTTGGCCCAGAAAGAGGGACAAAGATGATATCAGGGCCAAACCTTATGTGAAAAAGTCAACAATGTTTCAGATTGACATTATACTCGTACTCGTAATAAATTAAGATACTGAAAATCTTTTTTTTCTCAATCCTGCTGAAGGTCATTGTGGAAATATGGAACGTTTTGAAAGTGATTTCGACTTGTCTAGGTCCACTGGATGCGCAACACTAGGGCTGTTAGAGGTAGCTCAAAAATTACTTGGAAGTAAAAACTTTAGAAACTACTAGTATCTACGAGTACATAAAAATAATAGTCCCTAAGACCATTGCAAATAAAACTTTCGATCGCCAATCCATGTTCTAAAACAGCCCTTGTAATACACAATGCCCATATAGTACGTAGAACATATATTATTTAAGTATATATATCGAGAGCGACTTGCCGAACGATGAAATGAAATTGTTTTTTTTAAATAGGATATCGGAATCACTATTGCAAGTCTTAAAAAATAAAACATAGAATATAACAGAATAGAGTAAAATACTAACACACAAACACAATACATAAGAACATAAGCTAGGTGGAGTCTACATTTCCTATCTAGCTACCCCTAAGGAGAAATGGCAAAAAAAACTCAGGGGTCAGTATCATGCGGCTGGTGCGAGTGGGGCCGGATTTGGCAGAGAGCCAGTTAGGTTTCCGTAAGGGACGCTATACGGTGAATGCCATCATGCACGTTCGAGCCCTCACGACGGGGGATGCTGTGGCCCGGGTTGGGGTCGTCTTGGCGGTGTCTCTTGACATCGCAAATGCCTTCAATACCCTGCCCTAGAGTTGCATTAGGGCGGCACTCCGGTATCACCGGATGTCGACCTACCTCTATCGCGTGATCGAAGCCTATTTGACGACTAGGATCTGCGTGCCAACCCTCTTAGCGGCGTAGTTTGCTACGTGGATGATCGTAGTGTGCTACGCTAACGACACGCTGGTCCTAGCGCAGGGGTGGTCGCACCAGGTGGCGGCTGAACTGGCGACACGTGGGGTTGCGACAATCGTCGATAGGATCCAGCAATTGCGACTGGAGGTAGTCTTGCACAAGTCTGAGGCCATGTGTTTTATGGTCCTCGAATCGCGCCTCGACAGCCGGTGGAATTTCGTTGAGCATTTCCGACGTTTGGTTCCCGGACTGGAGAGGGCCGGAGCTGCCGCCCAATCTAGGGTGTCCAAACACCTCCTGCCGGAGGCTCTATGCGGGGGTTTTGCGGTCCATGGCCCTTTACGGGGCCCGGTGTGGGCGCGTTCTATAAGGCTGCGACCAGCCCGCCGACTGAACGCATCCCAACGATCGAACGTATCCAAAAGATGAAGAAGACCGCATGGTCTCGGAGTGAGGCGGTGAGCCCCCTTGCCGGAATACCGCCATGGGACCTGGAGGTAAAAGTCCTCACGCACATTTGGCAGTGGCGCAGGGTGGCAAAACGCTGGAGAAAAATTCCGCTGCCACGAGAAATCACGCCACAGCGGACAGAGCTCCGGCGGGATCTCATGGCGCAATGGAGAGAGAAGTGCCACGGCGTCCTCATCTTCCGCCTGACGCAGGTCCTCACCGGACACGGTTGTTTCGGGAGGTTCCTGTTCAAGTTAAAGCAGGAGGAAATGTCTCCTCACGGAGGCGATCGGTGGCGGCGATCTCTCGCGTTCGGCCCTGGATCAGGCCATGGTTCGGAGAAAGAGTGCATGGGAGGCCGTCACCTCGTTCTGCGACGCAGTAAGCCCGCGAAGGACGAGGCAAAACGCACTTCTCTTCTTCTTTTTCTTCACAATGACACTTTTTGCTCTAGGGAAGCAAGTGTGTCATTTGAGCATTTGCCTGAGTTGAGACTAGTCTTCCCTCAGGTCTGTGCACAGTATTATTTTTTGGGTACAACGTTCCACTTACTTATATCAAACTTTTTCAAATTGGGTTTCTCATGCACTCATAGTTTGTCCGATCATTCAGGCGCACTGAATTAGAGACTAAAAAGAGTAAAACCTTTGGAGTTAGTTCAGTGCAGTGTGAGTGAACTTAAACTGAAGTGCAAGTGCTGACTAAAGAGTTCGTGAATAAAGTGTCTTTTCCTTAATATAACGTGAATAAGAAAGACGTTATTGGACGATTTTTACGTAGCAGTTTAAGTTAAATTGAAATTACTTATTAGCGAATAGGCTAGATTGTTATGTGAATAAATTATCACCAGTCATGCTACTTTATAAATGAAAAAAAAAAAAAACATGAGAACGTTCTTCTATAAATAGATCTTCGGGAAATCGGTCGGGCAAAATTTGTGTCTTGGAATATGCAAAGAGATAAACAAATGAAAGACAATAAATGTCACTTTAATTCTAATACGAAAATTGCAGCATGGCAATAATATAAGCGACACTCAAATTAATGAAACCTAGAAAAGTATTAATGTCGATAGGGAACCCATTCCACATGTTGTGTTTATTTGTAAAGTCATGTAATAGTAAGGCATCGGAAATAATTAACTGCAACCTCGTGTCTGGAACAGAAAACATTATTTTATTAACTAGAGAGGAAAACAATTTTTACTTTTGCAATGAAAAATAGGTCTACCTGCCTTTGTACAGTAACAGCTCCGTAGCTAAAAGGCCCTGGATCTCATCTAGATCATTTGCCACCATCTCTGTTAGTATAAGAGGGGCCCCGACAACGGTTGTATACAAACATACTTGTAGAATCCAAACTCCCACAAAGGGTCCCTGCAATTTTTGAAAATTAGGTATTTGTAAGGGCGGCCAGTTCGGATGGCCAATGGCAATTTTTTATCCCCGATTCTGATTTGGCGCCAAATTTTGCAGATGTTTGATATTTATTATCTACTAGCTTCTGCCCGCGACTTCGTTCGCGTGGAAGTCGTAAGACACCACAATATACTAATAACAGCTACATTTTTATAGAAAACTGCCTCGTTGGTTTATTGGTCGCAAGCGCTTCTTTTGGGCATGAGCTTTGGCTGCCTTGTAAATTCCTTTTGTTAGTCGCCTTTCATTAATCCTTTCAACATGACCAAACCATCTAAGCATAATCTTTTAAAAATTTGCCCCTACATCTTCTTTTAAACCACACCGTTGCCTTAACACATAATTTCCGCCTATCATTCATAGTCACGCCACACATGCTTTGCAAGGAACACATTTCCACAGCTTAGATTCTACTTTCATGCTTCTTTTGCCACACACAACATTCACTTCCATGCATAAGCGTGGGTACCAGCACACCATTGTGAACAGCCAGTCTAGCCTTTTTGGGCATCGACTGGTTCGTCACAATCACATGTTGAACATAATTCACTTTATTTCCTGCATTCACTCTTTATAAAACTTCCCTGTATACTAAGTTTGTAATTATGGTATCAACTGCCAAAATATACAGAGACTCAGGACTGGTGACGCGTGAGCTAGCGACGTATAGTTGTCCGTGAGAGAAGCAGCTACTCCTGAGATCGACTCCGCAGACGTCAGTAGTAATTTCCCATTGCTTTCGAAGTTCTTCGTTTTTAGTGAATTAATGAACGCCTGTGTTCCTGCTTATACTACCTAATGTCACAAAACTGATACACTGACTGGTGCATTCTTACAGATTATTCCTGACGAATGACTATCACTACTATTACTTTGCTTTGTGCCATATGATTCTAGGTCAACGGGAAGTACCCTATAAGTTTTGATTAATTTGAGAGTATCAAAATATGTCGCGTAGATGGCCGTATTTTTTTAATGTGTTTACTTAGAAGTTTGTTTTTTGAGCTCCAGGAAACCGTACAACAGGTATTTGAAATTAATTTCAACTTTATATCTCCATGCATTCCTGAGAAAAAGGGTCTTCACTGACAGACAGACAGACGGACGGACGGGCGGACAACGAAGTCATCCTATAAGGGTTCCGTTTTTTCTTTTGACGTTGGTACGGAACCCATAAAAGTAAGTTGGAATCTCATTTCCCACGATATGTATGGGAAAGGATTTTTGCGATTTCTGACTCATCTAGTACTCAAGCCTCAGTTTCTTCTAATTTGATCGTCATATGAAACAGGATCTATTGGCACCAAATTTATTTTTTAATGAAAATTGTCATGCTAACTGTACATTTTAATCAAAATCTATGTCTGCAGATGAAAATGTCTCAAAAAGTTATAGATAGTCTCCTAAGACCGATTTCACGTAGCTACAACGGTTAATATACCTTTACTACCCCATCACAATAATAAGATGATTGACAGCTTCGTGGAACTTCGTGGAGCACTTCCGACGTTTGGCTCCTAGACTGGAGAGGGCCGCGGCTGCTTTAAAGCGGCTTCTGCTCAATCTAGGGGGTCCAAACGCCTCCTGCCGGAAGCTCTACGCGGGGATCATGCGGTCCATGGCCCTTTACGGGGCACCGGTGTGGGCGCGTTCTCTGAGGCTGCGACCAACCCAGCGGTTGAACGCGTCCCAAAGGGTCATGGCCATCAGGCTGGTACGGGGTTACCGCACGGTTTCCCGTGAGGCGGCGAGCCTCCTTGCCGGACTGCCGCCGTGGGATCTGGAGGCAAAAGTCCTCGCGCACATCTGGGAGTGGCGCGAGGAGGCGAAAGGCCGGGGTGAAACTCCGCTGCCGCGAGAAATCGCGGCACAGCGGACGAAGCTCCGGCGGGATCTCATGGCGGCATGGAGATTGCGATTGTCGCAACCCAGCGCTGGGCACGCCACAATTGTGGCGATAAGTCCCCTCTTTGAGGAGTGGCTAGAGAGGCGCCACGGCGTCCTCACCTTCCGCCTGACATAGGTCCTCACCGGACACGGTTGTTTCGGGAGGTTCCTGTTCAGGATAAAGCGGGGGGAAACGCCCGGGTGTCACCACTGTGTGGATCGCCCGGAGGACACGGTGGAGCATACGGTGGAGGTCTGCCCGGCTTGGGCGGAGCACCGCCGTGTCCTCACGGAGGCGATCGGCGGCAGCGATCTCTCGCGTCCGGCTTCTATGGAATATGTATGCAAAATGTTAACAGAATGTATCCAGTAGAATTTGCGTGATGCTCTAACATTCATTCATAGAGGAATGCAAACATAATGCAATATTGCTGATCCCAATGGCAAATAGCGTGATAATATATGGCCTAACAATTGACCATGCTTCTATGGAATATGTATACAAAATTTTAACAGAATCTATCCAGTAGAATTTGCGTGATGCTCTAACATGCATTCATAGAGGAATGCAAACATAATGCAATATTGCTTATCCCCTATGGCCAATAGCGTGATAATATAAATAGCCTATCAATTGACCAGGCTTCTATGGAATATGTATGCAAAATTTGAACATAATCTATCTAGTAGAATTTGCGTGATGCTCTAACATACATACAGACAAACAGATATTTTCGGCATTGAAATTGATCACAAACCTCGTAGCAATTATTTTTTCTCAAAAACATTCAATGTACATTTTTGACTTCGCTACGATTTTAATATATGTATAGATAGATATGTATAAATAGAGATAGATATAGATATAGAAAAATATCCGGTATACTTCGTTTTTAATAAAAATAATCCTAATTTAAAGTTGTGTAGGTACTTCTGAATTGGCCACACTTACCATTTCTTTTAAAGGTTAAGATGACCACAATATTCCCTTCTACCGCAGGTTATGGAAAATATTGTAAGCATGGGTGCACCCTAATTAAAATGTGTAAATTGAGTAACTTTCAAGACTTGCGCTACGCGTACCCCTAATCCATCATTGGCCGAACTATGTCCGGACGTTGACGCCCGAACTCGAGCGATTGAAGGAAACATAATAATATTAATTATGTAAAAGAAAATTAGTGCGTACACCTAGTTATTGGACAATGTCGGTTGAAGTAGGTACGCACTGTACCAACTTTCTTTTACATAATGTTAAACGGCCGACGACGTACGAGCATAGTTTGGACGATGACGGATTAGGTGTACGCGAGCTGTGTTACGGCTCGCGTCACTACATCCGTTCTAATTCGTTACACGGAGAAGACACAAGAGTTAAAACAGATTTTTCTATCGTAGGTAAAGCTATTTTATCTAGCCAAAATAAAAGAGTTTTGGTTACAGTACGTCATTGAAAATACTTACAAAAATATTGTAACCGACCAAATGAAACAACAAGAAAACGACTTTCAAGAATGCAATTGAAAAACCGGAGATCATCTGAAACAGAATAATGATTGTTAACTGTGACAAAAAAAATAAAACCAAATAATCTATACATAACAACCAGTTTAAGCGGGCCGTGCTAGACCAGCTCAAGTGTCACTACCTACAGATGTGCGGCCTTCTATAATAGTTCCTATGTCTGCTTGTCGCTTTCAAAATTGTATAAGCCACTTTACACTTTCACTCAAACTAAGCACTGACTTAGCATGTTTACACGGTGTGACAAGTGACAAATAATAAGCATTACCTACTAAACTCGTGTAAATCATACAATTGGAGTTCATACCTTTACTCGAACTTGTTGTCTTGTCTGCATTAAAATCTTCATAACTTTCATACGACCATCAAGAAAAGTTTTAACGCATTCGTATTTTACATCATCAGTAAGTTCGTTATCTCTGAACTGATCAGTCAAATTATTTTTCATAAAGGAGACAGTTTTACGATACATATCCATTACGTATACTATCGTCAGGTGTCCAGTGTAACATGACATGAACGAAAACATATATAGCAAAGAACCTAGAAGACTGTATTGAAACCTAATCGTTTGGATGAAACTCGCTATATGAACTGGTATTGTTATCAATATAAGAATATAATATGGTAAATGATTAATTTTTGAAGGAAGACAATTTGAATCCTTCAGCTTAGCAGAAAATCTTGTCACGTATTCCTCTTCAGTGTATAAAGACGTAAAAGAATTTGCAGTCATTTCTGCCACAATAAGCAATGCATTGATGAATACGCTGATTTGTGTTATATACAAATCATGGTTATAAAGTACGATATAGGTTAAAATATTTTGAAAACAGAAGAAGATGCAATATATTTTTACTAAAACGCAAACGATTTTCGAAGAACTTAGTTTAAAATAAAGACCGAATATGAGTCTTACAAACATAAAAACAAAAAATGAATGGTCTGATATTCTTCTGCTTATGATCAGATTGGGAAGTGGCATTTTGTATTTATGTTATCAGGTAAACTTGAAATAGAAGATTAATTTAAATGTAAATTAGTATGAACGAAGGTTACTCCTAGTACCCAAATAAATACTGTCGCAGTAATGTAAACTGAATTGCGTAGCAGTCCACACATCAATCCACTAAAATTATCAATTTACTAAAGTGTGCATGCTATGAATATAACTGAAGTGTTGTTTCAATGACTATCATTGCTTTGAGTATTTTTAATTGTTTCCCACCGGTTCGTATTGTGTTTAGAAATAATTAATGTTATATTGTTACGATTTCAAATAATTTAGTTTTAGGCCGAATTTGTCCAGTGAAACTGAACACGTTCAGCACATCTACATCGCGTTCAAGAGCTGTCAGTGTCAAAATCAAAGTTTTGAACGCTGTTTAAAAGTGCTGATCACGTTCAGTTTCATGGGTCGAATGCGCATTTAGTTTTTTGATAAAAACTTTAATGTACATTTTTTCTATTAACTCCTGCATAAAAGTATACAAAGCCCAAAAACTATATAACAGTATATTGTTATGTCATTTCAGAATCAACATGCAACATTCTGTAGATACCATTACCTCAAACTAAGTCGAGGATAAACCAAGTATAACTGATGCTATCATGTAAATTGAATACATTACATACAATGTAACAGTCACAAGGCTCGTATAACGAAATATAAATTAGTTATTAATTGCTGCAAATAAACATGAGATAATAATCTCTGTTATTATACAAAGTAGCAATGGAAAACGTCTTAAGGCTTCTACATACCGGCGCCACTCGCGACGCGACACAAAGGCACCGCTCGTCGCGCGACACGCGGGGTCTTTGTGTCGCGTCGCGTGTCGCGCCAGTATGTAGAAGCCTTCACTCTTTGTGGTACCAAGCTCGTCTCTCCAAAAGTCTTTCTTAACAGCTATCGTTTTTTATTCCCTTTTGTATTGTAGTGCAGCAGAATTAATCTTAGTAAGTAATATTATATTTTAATGAAACTGTTTAATTAGAGGGATAGACTGGTAGGTTATTCATGAGTTTATCTATGTTTAGATATGAAGTTTTATATTCATGATTTCGTTATGTATAGAGGGTGCGGTAGAGGAAATGTACAGGGAGATTCAATTCAAATTGATTATTTGCAAGAAAGTACAAGGTTTACAAGTCACATCTTATAGCCTTAAGGTCATTGTATTCTGCCTGCGAGCAAACGTGCAAATTATTCATAATTTTAAGTCACAATTATCATGCAGATTCTATTAATACAATCACACAGGTGATTGATTATCATTACATTATTAATAAATTATTACCACATTATTATCACGCATTATTATTACATACAAATGCTTTATATTACTTAAACTAAAATAAATTCACTAACTAATTATTCTAACAGATATTTTTATGTTCTAAAAATTATTTTAAGCTGTAGAAACACTTTCTATGTAGCCACTATGACAATTTTGTTTTAAAAACACTACCCTGCAGCGATTGTAGCAAAAAACGAATCCCGTACAGAATCTCTCGGGTTTTTCATGCACTCATAAGTTGCACGATCATTCAGGCGAACGTTTTCAGAAAAGTGAATTTCGGGCAATCGTTCGGGCAAAAGCTGTGTCTTAGAACATGCAAAGAGATAAAGAAATAAAAAAAAACAATAATAAAACTTTAATTCTAATACGAAAATTGCAGCATGGCAATACTATAAGAGACACCCAAATTAAGGAAACCTAGTAAAGTATTAATGTTGATAGGGAACCCGTTCCACATGTTCTGTTTATTTGCAAAGTCATTTAATAGTAAGGCATCGTAAATAATTAACTGCAACTTCGTGTCTGAAACAGAGAAAATTATTTTATTAACTAGAGGGGTAAATCATTTTCATATTGGTAATGAAAAAAAGGTCTACCTACCTTTGTAAAGTAATAGCTCCCTAGCTAAAAAGCCCTGGATTTCATCTAGATCATTTTCCACCATCTCTGATAGTAGTAGAGGGGCACAGACAACGATTGTATACAAACATATTTGTAGCATCCAAACTCCTATGTAGGAAAACTGCAAGAATTAAAACATTCCGAAATTAAACGATAGAAAAAAACTGTTGTTACTATTGTGTCTTTACCGTATATAATAGCTGTTACGGCTCGCGTACATCTAATCCGTCAATGTCCAAACTATGCTCGTACGTCGTCGGCGGTACTCAGTCGATCGAACCAAACATTATGTAAAAGAAAATAAGTACAGTACTTCAACCGAGATTGTCCATTAACGCACTCATTTACTTTTACTTATTGAATATTATTATGAATTTATTAATTAATGTGCTGCATATAAATATACTCAAACCGCCTTATTACAAAACAAGATTTATATTTTGACATGGCTTAAACCATGGAGCCGGTTTTGTATTATAAACGTAACAGTGATTGAAATACCGTTCTTTATACAAAACTGAAAACTTAGTTTGGTACTAAGTTATCAGTTTTGTGTTTTGGAACTTTACCATAGTCGGAATAAAGTTCGAAATTCAACAATGGCTCCATGTTTTAAACCTGGGTCTGAAGATAAACCTTGTTTCGTAATAAGGGGGATTGCATTTATTTCAATTAAACCAATTACAGGCACTTTTGAACAAAGAGTCGGTCAGTTAGTCAGAAAATTGAAGCTATTTGCCCATTCCAAAACGTAGATCTCTGTATACGTAGTATTAATAAGAATTTCAATAGCGTCCTAGTGTTATTAATCAGCCGACGTCCCCCAATTAATCAAACAATCAATCAATCAAAAAACCCAATCGTCCATCTTTAAAAATCTGGTGTGACGTGAAATAATCACGTCACACCAGATTTTTAAAGATGGACGATTGGGTTTTGTATAAAGAACGGTATTTCAATCACTGTTACGTTTATAATACAAAACCGGCTCCATGGTTTGAGCCATGTCAAAATATAAATCTTGTTTTGTAATAAGGCGGTTTGAGTATATTTATATGCAGCACATACTAATATGTACGACCCTTACGCCGTGGCTTAGCCCATTTTAATAAGATTACTCAAACACTTGCACGAGCGTAGCGTAGACACAGTCTCTAGCAGAATTCATTGCGATCGAACTTGGTGTACGCATTAATAATAATTTTCAATAAGTAAAAGTAAATGAGTGCGTTAATGGACAATCTCGGTTGAAGTACTGTACTGTACTTATTTTATTTTACATAATGTTTGGTTCGATCGACTGAGTACCGCCGACGACGTACGAGCATAGTTTGGACATTGACGGATTAGATGTACGCGAGCCGTAACAGCTATTATATACGGTAAAGACACAATAGTAACAACAGTTTTTTTCTATCGTGGGTAAAGCTATTTTATCTTGCCAAAATGAAACAATTTTGGTTACAGTACATCATTGAAAATACTTACAAAAATATTATATGCGACCATATGAAACAGCAAGAGAGCGAGTTTCAAAAAAGCACCTGCGAAACCAAAGATCATCTGAAACAAAATATTGAAATTGAAAACCAAATAATCTATACAGACAATACCAGTATAATCGAGACTCTTATTCTATTGAGAATCCGTTTTAAACCTGGCTAGCTCAAGGTCAAAGTATCACCACCGACGTGCGGCCTTATAAACTTGTCACTTAGTCGCTCGCCATGTCTGCTTGTCGCTTAGAAACTAGTATCAGCTTCTTTACACTTTTACTAAAACTAAGCAATGACTAGATGTTTACCCGTTGTGATAAGTGACAAATACCTACTATGCATTCTCTACTAAGCTCGTGTAAACTATGCAATAGGTGCATACCTTTACTCTAACTTGTTGTCTTGTCTGCATTAAAATCTTCATAACTTTCATACGACCATCAAGGAAAGTTTTAACGCAAGCGTATTTTTCATCATCAGTAAGTTCGTTATCTCTAAACTGATCAGTCAAATTATTTTTCATAAAGTAAACAGTTTTACGATACATATCCATTACGTAAACTGTCGTTAGGTGTCCAGTGTAACATGACATGAACGAAAGTAAATAAAACAAAGGACCGAAAAGGGGAACCGCTTGGGTGAAACTCGCTATATGAAGTGGTATTGTTATCAATATAAGAATGTAACATAGTAAATGATTAATTGTTGAAGGGAGACAAGTTGAATCTTTCAGCTTCGCAGAATATCTTGTCACGTATTCATCTCCAGTATATAAAGACATAAAAGTATTTGTAGTCATTTCTGCCACAATAAGCAATGCATCGCAGTATATGCTGATTTGTGATAAATTCAAACCATGATTATAAAGTGCGATATAGATTAAAATATTTTGAAAATAGATGAAGATGCAATATATTTTTGCTAAGACGCAAATGATTTTTGACGAACTTATTTTAAAATAAAGCCCGAATATGAGTCTTACAAACATAAGACCGAAAAATGAATAGTCTGATATTTTTCTGCTTTTGATCACATTTGGAAATGGCATTTTGTATTTATGTTATCTGGTAAACTTGAAATAGAAGATTGATTTAAATGTAAAACAATATGAACGAGTGTTACTCCTAGTACCCAATTATATACTGTCACAGTATTATAAACTAAATTGCCTAGAAGTCCATATATCAATTCACTAAAATTATCAATTTACTAAAGTGTGCATGCTATGAATATAACTGAAGTGTTATTATGTTTCAATGAGTATTATTGGTTTGAGTACTTTTAATTGTTTCCCACTGGTTCACGTATGTTCAGAAATAATTGTTAAAATATTGTAACGATTTCTATTAAAACACAATGGCAGTTAAGTATTATAGACTCTGAGTTTATTTTACACATAGATAATACAGGATGGTGCTGCTGGCACCACAGATGCATAATTTTGTTATTATTAAACGGAAGTATCGGCCGAATGTTGGGCCGTTGCTTTACTACGGCTAACTATGGCTGACTACGGCGAAAGAAAAAAAAACGACATCCGCCCATAACATTATATACAAGATAAGAATGTTTGGAAACATGCTGGTCCTGCTCCATAGGACAATCTAGAGTAGACAAAATCAAACAGGTTGCTATTTTAATTGTATAATTTATTATTTTTATGACATTTACTTTAAATTCTGTGATTACCTTAACTCACACTGATATTATTGTTATTTTTTAGGAAATCGTATATATTTTTTACAATTTTTGTAAATATGTGAGCACCATGTTCTATCACCTAATTATTTTATCTGTCATTGCTTCATTCTTAACTCTTTTTATTACCTATTGTGGTATAGTAATTTTATTCTAGGTGCATCGTCTTCACATATAATTATATAATTAATGTACCTATAAAAATATTGTACAAGATTTTAACAGAGTACCGGTGGAGTTTCTTGCCCATTCTTCTCCATACGAAACTACATTTTGGAAGGGGCGACTAGAATCAATTCTATTTTTTTTTGTAATTATTGACGTTCAAAAGTGCCTTTTATGTGCCTATTTGAAATAAACAATTTGACTTTGACTTTGAACAAAATACATAAATTATTTAAATTTCAGATATATAATAACTTCAAGAAATTATAATGTTTAATTGTGCAAAGACTTTTGGTTAACATATCTGCAGGCATATTAGAAGTTGACACATATTCTACATCTATTTTATTATGTAGAACACATTCTCTTATGAAGTGGTGTCGAATATCAATATGTTTCGACCTCTTATGAAATAATGGATTAGCAGTCAATTTTATCGAGCTTTGTTTATCACTAAACAAACATATAGCTATCTTGCTATCCAGTACATGCATTTCATTCATTAGTGTTTAAAATAAATAGCCTCCTTACAGGCTTCAGCCAAGGCCATATATTCGGCTTCAGTGCTGGATAATGCCACTGCTCTTTGTTGTCTACATTCATAACTAATTACACATCCTGCCAAAATAAAAGTGTATCCAGTATATGATCTTCTATCTATAGTACAAGATGCCCAATCAGCATCAACATAACCATGTAAATTACTATCATCTTTCTCAAAGACTAGACCATAACTTTTAGTTTTCTTCAAATCTCTTTAAGTGTTTCCAGTGCAACTGACGGGGTCCGTTAGGGCCAATGCCTGCCAGGGTTGCGAGTTTGTCCGAAAGGGATATCGTGGCCCTGGCACACAGGCAACGGAAGGAACACGGGTGGGTTTTAGTCAGTAAAAGTCTGACACGCCCTCCCGCTGAGCCCAGAGCGGGAGAAGTTATTTGATAATTTCCCACCCAAAAAAAAAAAAAAAAAGTGTTTCCAGTGAGTCTCATTATAACATGTATTATTGTGACATTTCATAAAAAGGCATGGTTCATATTTTGATTTACAATAACCTAACTTCAATAAACTTTATTCTACCCTTACTCTGGCAGATTGTTTCAAACCATATATTGCTCTTTTTTAACTTTAATACTTTATTTTTACAGTTATTATATTCAGAATTTTCTGGTAATTCCAAGATAACCATTTAGGAAAGCTGTAGGAACATCTAGGTGGTTCATATTAAGATTTAGAAGTACACTCAAAGCAAATAAAAGTCTTAAAGTACTATACCTTAGCACAGGTGAGAATGTCTCATTAAAGTCCACTCCCGTAACTTGGGTGAACGCCTTTGCCACTAACCTTGCTCTATAACGCACTTCACCTTTACTATTTGTCTTTTTCTTAAATACCCATTTATTTTTCACTACTGTACCAACTACCACTACTGTACCACTAGGTCTGTCCACTAAATCCCATGTATTATTGTCACTAAAAGACTGTAACTTTTCCTTCATTGCTCTTGACCATTTCTCTCCTTCTGGACCTTCAAGAGCTTCACATACTGTGATTGGCTCATTTGCCATATCTTCAACACACATGTTGCTGTAGCCAAAACGATCTGGCTTGCGACAAACACGATTCCCTGGTCAATTGACAATATTATTCTGAGGAATAACCTCCATATCATCTGTTGTCAAGGAGTTATGGAACACTTCGGATCGGAATCGCTGGACGATCCGCTTGCAACATACATGAAGTCATCATTCTTCTGTGTCTGCTCGGTCCCTTCTAGACTGCTCAGCTGGTCATCATGCTGGTCATGATTCTGCTGATACCTTCTTCTCTGTGTTGCATATTGGCTGTTTTTCTTCTACCATGATATTTGTTATACTACTGTCATTTCTCTCTGGATTGTACAAACGAAATCCTTTTACATTTTCTGAGTATCCAACCAAGTACATCTTCTAAGCTATCTTATCCCACTTCTTGCGACGTTCTTTTGGTACATGGACCATAACTGGGCTACCAAACACTCTTAAGTGGCTGAGGTTCGGTTTGCTGCCCGTTCACACTTCATATGGGGTAGTATTCCTGTCTAGACCGGCTACTGGTGATGTATTTTTTAAATAGACCGCTGTGTTCACAGCTTTTGCCCATAACTGTTTTTCAAACTGAGCATCAAACAAGGGACATCTTGTTTTTTCAACGATTGATCTGTTATATCGCTCACACAACCCATTTTGTTCAGGTGAGTAAGCGTTACTTTTCTGGTGGACTATGGCATTCTTCTTCAAGTAGTTGTCCATTTCTGCAGAACAAAATTCCCCACCATTGTCAGATCTTAATGCTTTTATTCTTGTAGATTTCTGATTCTCTACTTGTTCTTTAAATTCTTTGAAATACTTGAAGGTTTCATCTTTTGTTTTAAGAAAATAGACAAAACACATTCGGCTGTAGTCATCTACAAATATCAAAAAGTAACGAGACATAGCAAGTGATTTGTTTTCCATTGGTCCGCATAAGACGGTATGGATCAATTCAAGTGTACATTGTTAGTCTTACTTGAGCTTTTGGGGAATGATAATCTTGCTTGCTTGCCCTCGCAACACACAACACAATTCATCTTGGTAATATCACGTTTGTCTTGGTAAGTCACACCTTCAACAGTTCCATGTTTCATTTTATCCAAGTAATTTGACCGAGTCGTCTATGCCAAGTCGTACTTGAAATCTGTACTGCAGCCGCTAAAACTTGCTGAGATTTCACAATGTTTAATCTGTACACATTATTCTCCAAATTTGCTTCACCAATGCAGTCATTCCGAGCATTGTAAATGTAACATCCGCGTTTGTTAAAGGATACTCTGTTACCATTTTCAACTATTCTGCTCACTGACAACAAATTTGTGGTTAGATTAGGGATGCACAAAACATTGTTCACTTTTATGTCATACTCTGTACCTTTAACTGAGGTAGTAAGGTTTAAATCTCCAGAGCATTTAACTTGTACGCTCGTCTTATTTGCCACTATAATTTCCTTGGTTATCGGCTGGTATGTAATGTTCGACAACATGTTTTCGTCTGCTACTAGATGACAACTGGCACCGGAATCTACATACCAGTCGTCTCTAAAAATTCACTTGTATGAAATATTGCGCTAAAAGCATTTGACTTCTCTTTTTCAATAGTCGGACATTGGTTTTTATAATGCCCCACCTTTTTGCACTTGTAGCAACGAATAACTTTCTTGTTGTTTTTGACATTTTCGTTGACATTGACATTTCTCACTGATGGTTTCGTTCCAGTTTTGCTACTATTACAGTGCGTTTTCCCGCGCTTTTGTTTGGTCAAAAATGCGCTTTCAGAACTAACCTCAAAATTCGAACTCATGTTCAATAATTTAGTTTTTATTGCATCTGAACTAATTTTCATGCCCGAGTGCTCTTTAGCCATTATCATTGGGCTAAATTTTTCAGGAAGTCCTGCCAGCAATAACGAGCCAATCCATTCGTCATTTATTTCAAAACTTCCTTTTAATTTCTGGGCGGTTTCGACGAGCTGGGTCACGTAGCTGGTCATGGAGTCGCTAGTCTCTAAGTGGATTGATATCAGGTTTCTGAGGAGGCTGATCTTCCGCGTAAAACCTGAATCATCGAATAGTGATTTTAGCTTGCTCCATAGACTTCGTACCGTAGGTTCGTTCTTGATATGGGTGTATAGAGATGGATCTATTGTCATGATGATCTTCGCTCTGGCTTTCTTGTCTTCCATTTCGGCAAGTTCAGTGGCGTCATTTAGACCCACGCTTTCCAGGATCATATAATTTTCCACGGCAAAAGCCCAATCATCATAATTTTCGCATCCCCGTAATTTTGGCACATTTACTGAATAACTGGCTGACATTTTCTTTCGGATTACTTGTTTTTACGGCGATAACTTGATTAATTTTACGGACTGGGCACATAACCTATTAAAACACAATGGCAGTTTCGCATAGACTCTGAGTTTATTTTACACATAGATAATACAGGATGGTGCTGCTGGCACCACAGATGCATAATTTTGTTACTATTTTAATAATTTCAACTAATTTAGTTTTAGGGCGAATTTCACCAGTGAAACTGAACGCGTCCAGCACAGCTACATCGCGTTCAAGAGCTGTCAGTGTCAAAATCAAAGTTTTGAACGCGGTTTAAAAGTGCTGATCGCGTTCAGTTTCATGGGTCGAATGCGCATTTAGTTTTTTGATAAATACTTGTATGTCAGAGTGTGTATAAACTCCTGCATCAAAATATACAAAACCCAAAAACTATATCTTCTATCTATATTTATAAAAATCAATGCCACTTTTCGTTGTAATTTTATAACTCAAGAACGGGCCGGGAAAAGCTAGTTACAGTATAATTATTATTATTGTTATTTCATTGCAGAATCCACATACAATATTCTGTAGATACCATTACCGCAAACGAAGTCAAAGTCAAAGTCAAATTATTTGTTTCAAATAGGCACGTAAGAGGCATGTTACGTACCCTGCCTACACCAAATAATCTGAATAGTGATATGTTAATCTAATTACGTTAATCGGATGATTCCACATAAAATCGCAAAAAATAATTTTGCTGAATCAACGAATTAACGCCTCGTGTCGCCTTCGTAATTGGCACTTTTGAACATCAGCTAGTTGCCCCTTCCAAAAGGCAGTTTCGTATGGAGAAGAATGGGCAAGAAACTCCACCGTTACTCTTTTAAAAATATGTTATTTGAGTAATTATATGATTATAATTATGTGAAGACGATGCACCTAGAAAAATTATAATACTTATACCATAATAGGTAAAAAGAATTAAAAATTAAGCAATGAAAATAACTCAGACACCTCACCCCCCCCCCCCAGACTTGAGGTGGCCCGCATCTGCGGCACTAGCCGGGGATTGCGGAAGTAATAACAGATCCCAAGATCCCCGGTGCAAGTGTGGGAGGGGAACACTGGGGTGGTTTTTAGTCAGTAAGAGTCTGATAGACCCTTCCGCCCGCCCCAGGGCGGAGGACATCCATGAGGATTTTCGACCCCGTGAACAAAAAAAATAACGCACAAGGCTCGTATAACGAAATATAAATTAATTATTCATTGCTGCAAATAAACTTGAGATCATATCTCTATTATTATACAAAGTAGCAATGGAAAACGTCTTACTCTTTGTGGTACCAAGCTCGTTTCTCCAAAAGTCTTTCTTAATAGCTACCGTGTTTTATTCCCTTTTGCATTGTAGTGCAGCAGAATTAATCTTAGTAAGTACCTAATATTATATTTCAATGAAACTGTTTAATTATAGGGATAGACTAGTAGGTTATTCATGAGTTTATCTGTTTAGATATGAAGTTTTATATTCATGATTTTGTTATGTATATAGGGTATGGTAGAGAAAATGTACAGAGAGAGGATTTAGAAGTTTAAACTACTGCTTTAGCACCTCTTAATGCTAAAGATATTTTATTCGAAGATTGTTCACAATTTCTCATTATTTTATAGACGTTAAGTACTGTTTGACAACCCACCATATGACAGACTCCATTCGTCAGCTCCAAGCCGTAACCATCTACAAAGTCACGAAGATTGTTCACAATTACTCATTATTATAAGATTCACAATTACTCATGTTCCGTGTGGTGCCGGACGTAAAGAATAGCCCCGCCCTATTTCTACCCGTGGGTGTCGTAAAAGGCGACTAAGGGACTTACTAGAGAATGGGCAGCACCGTTTTTTATGCATTTTAATACCATACTGCGATCGCCAACCCGCCTGCGTGGCGTGGCGATTATGGCAAACCCTCCTTTTGGGGAAGGCCTATATCCAGCAATGGATGTCTTTCGTTTGAAATGATGACTCATTATTATAGTAGGTAAGTACTTTTTGACAACCCACCATATGACAGACTCCATTCGTCAGCTTCAAGCCGTAGGTAACCATCTTGCTTAGAACAACGGTTGTAAGGGACAGTATGGTGTAATATATCTACCAATGGGTGGTGCTCACCCAGGTGGCACTACACCAGATAAGTGCTCCTGAAGCAGAAACGATGGGCACCATTTGCGAAGACCACGGGAGTAAATCATGGTCAGTGGGCCTTGCCCGAACACGCGAAGTAAACCTAATGGAAATACTCGTTTTGTATAATACTATTTATTTAGTTTTAAGACTATAATCAATCAAATCTATGGGAATCTATGAAATTATGTGTTGCTGTATTTTAACAAAAATCTTATAGGAAAGTAAATGTTTAGGGTTCCGTACCTCAACACGAAAAAAAACCGGTCAAGAGCGAGTCGTACTCGCGCACCGAGGCTTCCGTACGTATATAAATGATGTTGGTGATTTCTGAAAAACTGTGCTATTTAGAGACATCGTTTAATTTTTCCTGTAACATAAACTTCTATCACATAAAATAATTTCAGATTTATATCTATGCAAACTTCGGAGATAAGGGGGAACGGTATTTTTTTTTACATTTTTCATCAAAAGTCGGAAACTATGTTGTTTAAAAAAAAAATGTTTGAGAATGTGCAAACAGCGTTATTTCATATGATACCCCACATGCCCTAGTAGCCCCACTTCAAATTTTTAAGACCCCCTTTCAGTCCCATTTGCAAAAAACATATATTTCTTTCTTGTTTGCAAAATAGTTGGGCAAACGTCATCTAAAACTATTCTAAATTTCAAGTTGATAGCATTAGTAGTTCTTGAGATATCCAGGTGTGACAGAAAGACAGGCAGACAGACAGACTTAGTCTCACCATAAGGGTTCCTTTTTACCGTTTGGTTACGGAACCCTAAAAATTAAATCCTTATAAGATCACTCGTGTGTCTGTCTGTCCGTCTGTTACACAGCCGATTTGCTTCAAGGACCAATTAA
Source organism: Tiliacea aurago (assembly GCA_948098905.1). Taxonomy (NCBI): domain Eukaryota; kingdom Metazoa; phylum Arthropoda; class Insecta; order Lepidoptera; family Noctuidae; genus Tiliacea; species Tiliacea aurago. Next base: position 22,570,684 of record OX402579.1, on the reverse strand, counting down.
GTTGAAATATTCTACACTTAGAATAGAATAGAATAATCTTTATTATGTACAGTCACGAGCACCAATATGTATACACTCAGCAACTTTTAAAAGTGATTTCCTCCAACTGTATTGATTGAAATTTGATTTTACAACGAACATAATATCTTGGAACCCAAACTATTATGAAATAGATCTTTTCTCAAAGTTACAATCGTTATTCCACGAGAAAATCGATTTTGAATTTTGCTAAGCGTTTACATATTAGTGCTCGTGACTGTACTCCATAAAATCACACATATACACACCAAACACAACACATATTAATTTCGATGACCCAAACACGAACGTGTTATGTAAATAAGGGGATCAAAACTACGCGAAAATTTGAAAAAAAAAATAACAACGTTTCGCTAATATTTACCTTGTGACAAAAAATATCAAATGAACAGGCTTCAAGGTTTTTTTTTTGTTGATTTAAATAAACTTTAAAACGAATGTTTTAAAGTTAGTTTAGTGTCAAATTCCATCCAAATCTGTTCAGCCGTTTTTACGCCGATCCGGAACATACATCTAGACAAACAGACAAACGGTAAAAAATTCTAAAAACCATTATTTTTGGCATCAGACTCGTTGCCATACCTCGCAACAATAACTTTTTTTTTAAATATTCAATGTACACTTTGACTTTGTTACTATTTTGTTATATTCAATTATGGAGAAGTTACAAAGTATTTTTACCGTTAATTATTATTAATTAGTTAATTAATCCATGCTTCAATCCATGCTAATAAATGGATGTTGGACATCATTATATCAGAAATACCCTAGGACTGCATCCTGGAAATTCAGTTCCCACCATCACAGTAAATATTTTAATTTCTGATATACCCATTTATAGGCAGCCGGATTCAAACGAAAGGAAATGGGATAAATTTGTACTTTCAGCATGCAGTTTATATTAAATATTTTTCGATGTGATACTGAAGTTGGATTATTTGTAGAATGTTCAAAGTTGGTATTGTTGTGCGTATCTTTTATTTAAAACGTTTGTATAATATCCTATCTCCCTGCTATTTAATGTCGTACCGTAATAGCAACTAAATGGTAAGGATCGCGAGAGTATAAGCAGCAGCGTCTTCTTTTCTGTTAGCATCAATAGTACCTACATTTTGATACAAGTGGAGAATGTTTGTTATTGCATTCGAGGCGGATGTAACACCCGAGCCGTAGGCGAGGTTGTTTTTGAGCCGAGAACTGCAATAACAAATGTCCACGTGTATCAAACGACGTTTTTCAATACACTTTTGGAGAAATTAAAAAAAAATCTCATTCGATGGGTGTCTGAGACCTGAAAATATCAGTAAAATTATACTTTCTTAACATTAAAATAAAAAAAGGAATTAGGTGGGTACTTATATCGAAAATGATTGAATAATAAATAATATATCTTATAATAATAATAATAACATTTATTTAAACATTTTTACAATTATATTATCACCCTAAAAATTTGTTTAACATAATAATAGCTATGTCTGTAACAGACTGTTGGTGACATTCATTTTTTTTAAGGGGGTGGGCCCCCCAAACTAGGGGGTGCCTGTATCTTGGGGAGTTGTGATACATAATACTGTTTTTTTACTGGTGTTTATAAGGGAATAGGTAATGAATTGCAAACAATTATAAAAAATCTAAATTATAATTTGAAACGAGATGAAAGATAAAATTAAAGCTTAAAATGATTTAAACAAAATACAAAATTTAAACTGTAATTTAATTTGTATTGATCATGACTCAAAACTAAAGAATAATACACAATCAAAATAAAGTGTAGGTGTATGTGCGTGTGGAGTGTAGTGTGTAAGGTATGTGGTGGTGTATATCGTGGTAGTGAGATTCCGAGTGTGAGTTATGTTATGAGAAAGCGGATTCGTCGTATGAAATCTCGAATGCTAGAAAGAAGACGAGATTACAAATCATGACTGAAAACAATACTCATGCTGGTTTTACATAATTTAAAAGCCATATTTCTCAGGATGCGAATAAAACCGCGGCCAAGAACGACAATAAAAATAAAGGACAGCCTACTAATTATCCCAAAAAACCTAAAGCAGACATCAGATACTTCGTTTTTGTTCATTTTTGTCTTTCATATAGCATTTTTCACTCAAGTGAAATATCAAGAGTGTACACATAATATTAATCAAAAGCGATATATGAACACATTAGTGAACCGATCTAACGATGTTGGATTTCGGCACTCTCCTACCGAACGATCGAAAAATGAATTGAACACAGGAACATTCATTTCTATGTATTTTTTCGGTGTCATGTGAACGTGGAATGAAAAAAGAAATCGAGTAAATGATTAAAGCATCTGTTATTTATAAGCCTTATGACCTTAGAATTTATTTTTCATGAAAACCCAACCAAACCTCTCTAAAACACAGGTAACGAGTTCTTTATTTCCCAAGTGTTTCGCTACAAATTCTACAGATAAACAGCGCATTCAAGTTTCAATTAGGCAAGCTATCAGACGATCGTATGTAGCGGGACTCAATCGCAGATTGCTGCTCTAATTATGCAAGATGTTCCAAAGTAGGAACTGTGTAATTCGTCTCTGCGATAACGGTGGAGTGACGGGATAATCGGGAAAGAACATATTTACAAGTTAATTACATGCTTATGAGAAATCAGAGGTAGAAAGAACAAAAATTATCCGTAAAGACTGGCAGGTACTTAGGGACATCTCAAATATGAATAAAGTAACTAGTCACCCAAATGAGCTTTTGAAAATTAATTTATCGCCCAAAAAATCCTTGTACGAAATAAATCATTATTTTTATAAACGTGGTTATGACTTTGGCTGAAACTGCTTAAACTTGCAAAATAATGTCAGTTCTGATTTGGGTCAGATGATGAATGCAAATGGCTCTGGTTTAAGGTTGAACTAATTTGTGATGGAGGCTACAAGTGAAGATGAGATTTCTCGCCTCGTGATGGGTTTAAAAACCGAATGATCAGTAGGCAGGGATTAAATATCAAATAAACTCTTGAAACAACACATTGACTTTCATGTCCCGGCTCTAACGAACATTTTCAATCTATGCTTGCAAACAGGTAGTTTTCCAACCCAACTAAAATGCTCCGAAGTCCGTCCGATTTTTAAGGGTGGCGACAAAAATGAAATTTCTAATTGCCGCTCGATATCAATTCACCTATAACTACATTGTTGGAAAATATAATAAATAGTAGACTTACAAACTATTTGGAAAAAATAAACTACTTGCTAATAATCAGTTTGATTTCAGAGCTGGTAAATCTACGGACGAAGCTGTTTCTTCACTTACTAATTTTATAGCTAATAATCTATATAGAAGACAAAAATGTTCGTCCGTATTCCTAGATTTAAAAAAAGCGTTCGATACAATTTCCATCCCCATCTTAATTTCCAAACTTGAGAAGCTTGGAGTCAGAGGATTTCAGCTACAACTTTCTCAGAGCTATCTCACCGGGCGGAAGCAGTGTTCGAATAGGTAGTCATGTAAGCGCTGGTCTTCCGGTTTCCTTCGGCATTCCACAGGGCAGCATTTTGAGCCCAACCTTCTTTCTTATATATTAATGATCTTAGAAGTACCATCATTCCCAAAGGCGATATAATATCATATGCTGACGACACAGTCTCCTCTTTTCCGCCGATACATGGGACGAGGCTTTTAATGTAGCGCTAACTGGATTTAACATTGTTAATAACTGGCTTCAGCTTCATCTGTTATTTCTAAATACTAACAAAACATAATTTCTGACTTTCAGTATCCGTCAACCATCACAAATTAAGAGTAAGTACAGTATAGTATCTTATCAATGCTCTCTAGGTATAAATTGCACTTGTGAAACAATAGGACATGTTAACACCTACAAATATTTAGGGGTTTTTATAAATAGTAATCTCAGCTTTAAAGACCATATAAAACTACTAAGCGCTCGAGTCAGAAAACTCTTATATGTCTTCAAGAGGCTGAGACATCTTGTGGATGCTTTGTTAATAAAACAAATCTACTTTACGTTATATCAATCCGTCACAACGTATTGCATCTCACCCTGGAGAGGAGCTTCCTAAAACTGTTATTAAACCAATTGAGATTGAACAACGCGCTATCCTAAAGGTGTGCAGTTCGACCTATTTATTATACCAATACTGTGAAGTACTTACTGTCCGTCAGCTCTTCCTACTTACTACCGTTCTAAGGCAACATAAAGAATTGATCTACGACTCCAACTACGTATAAACGTTGGTGCAGGGATCAAATAGCGTGTACTCGTAAACGCCAACCCTGCACGTCTTTCATTCCAAGATTTTTTCTATTTTTGGGTCCCTATATCTATAATAAAATTAACTGTCATTTACACATCTAGTCTCTAAACAAGACCCAGTGTATTAATAAGGTGAAAGAGTACTTCTTGACACTATCTTATGAAGAGACAGAAAAACTTTTAATTGTACCAGAGTAACCAGGTTTCTTTTAAGCAATTTTTATCTCGCGTGCGCATTGCGATGGACCATCGCGACGTAACTAGAAAAAAAAATCTAAAACTAAATCGATTCAAGTTAAATGTCAAAACGGGCCTATTATTTTTTGACATGTATAGTTTCGTGCAGTATGAGTGAACTTAACTGCAGTGCAAGTGCTGACTAAAGAACACGTGAATTAAGTGTCTTCTCCTTAATATGAAGTGAATAAGAAAGATGTTATTAGACGATTTCCTAATTTTAGATTTACTTAGCCTTTTAAGTTATATTTAAATTACTTACTCGTATTAGCGAAAAAAAGCTAGATTGTAATGTGAATAAAGTATCATCAGGCTTGATACTTAAAAATAAAAATAAAACAGGCGAACGTTCTTCGCAAAATTGTACAGCAATCGTTCGGGAAAAAGTTGTGTCTTGGAACATGCAAAGAGATAAACAAATTAAAAAAAACAATAATGTAACTATAATAATTCTAATAGGAAAATTGCAGCATGGCAATAATATAAGCGACACACAAATTAAGGAAACCTAGTAAAGTATTAATGTTGATAGGGGGAACCCGTTCCACATGTTCTGTTTATTTGTAAAGTCATTTAATAGTAAGGCATCGTAAATAATTAACTGCAACTTCGTGTCTGGAACAGAAAACATTATTTATTAACTAGAGAGGAAAGGCTACAGCAAAAAAATACACCTCAGAACTATAAAAAAGTTTTTATAACAGCCTGGGGTTTGTATGCTGAAACCTAAACTCCAAAGGGCATACCTTTACATTTTTTCTAAGTAAGGCAGCTGAAAGCGTGGGTGAAGAATTTAAAGTTTCAGTAGTTTTAAGGGGAATATCAGCAAAAAAGTTTTCAAATTCCTCAGCTATTTCTACCACTGAAGTGATAGGCCCATGTGCAGTCTCTAAATTAAATTCAGTATGACGCTGTTTTTTTCTACCTGTTTAATTATCTATATTTGCTAGGTAGTTTTTATTTTATCATCAGCTTTTTTAGGGTTCCGTACCCAAAGGGTAAAACGGGAACCTTATAACTAAGGCTCCGCCGTCTGTCTGTCTGTCCGTCTGTCCGTCTGTCACCAGGGTGTATCTCATGAACCGTGATAGTTAGACAGTTGACATTTTCATAGATGATGTATTTCTGTTACTGCTAAAAAACAAAATATTATAAATATTTAAGGGGGCTCCCATACAACAAACGTGATTTTTTGCTCGGTTTTGCTCTATATTGATAACGGCAACAGGTAGACGCTTGAAATATTCACAGAGTATTGAGTTATATATTCACGTTAAAAAAAAAAAAAATTAAAATAAAACAAATATTTAAGGGGGGCTCCCATACAACAAACGTGATATTTTTGCCATTTTTATAGATAATGGTACGAAACCCTTCGTGCGCGACTCCGACTCGCACTTGGCCGGTTTTATTTTTATTTTGCACACACTTTTAAAAGTTTTAGAATATTTTGCAACATATTGATGAAAGCTTGTATTATTCATAATTATGTTGCTTTAGGCCATAAAGTTCAAAAAGATTTTCCCTGCTTTTACGTATACCTGGAGTCACCCAATCACTAAATACGAACTTTTTGAAATTAACAAAAAGGCCTAAAGCAACATAATTATGAATAATACAAGCTTTCATCAATATGTTGCAAAATATTCTAAAACTTTTAAAAGTGTGTGCAAAATAAAAATAAAACCGGCCAAGTGCGAGTCGGAGTCGCGCACGAAGGGTTTCGTACCATTATCTATAAAAATGGCAAAAATATCACGTTTGTTGTATGGGAGCCCCCCTTAAATATTTGTTTTATTTTAATTTAATTATTTATTTTTAAAGTGAATATATAACTCAATACTCTGTGAATATTTCAAGCGTCTACCTGTTGCCGTTATCAATATAGAGCAAAACCGAGCAAAAAATCACGTTTGTTGTATGGGCCCCCTTAAATATTTATAATATTTTGTTTTTTAGCAGTAACAGAAATACATCATCTATGAAAATGTCAACTGTCTAACTATCACGGTTCATGAGATACACCCTGGTGACAGACGGACAGACGGACAGACAGACAGACGGCGGAGCCTTAGTTATAAGGTTCCCGTTTTACCCTTTGGGTACGGAACCCTAAAAAAGCTGATGATAAAATAAAAACTACCTAGCAAATATAGATAATTAAACAGGTAGAAAAAAACAGCGTCATACTGAATTTAATTTAGAGACTGCACATGGGCCTATCACTTCAGTGGTAGAAATAGCTGAGGAATTTGGAAACTTTTTTGCTGATATTCCCCTTAAAACTACTGAAACTTTAAATTCTTCACCCACGCTTTCAGCTGCCTTACTTAGAAAAAATGTAAAGGTATGCCCTTTGGAGTTTAGATTTCAGCATACAAACCCCAGGCTGTTATAAAAACTTTTTTATAGTTCTGAGGTGTATTTTTTTGCTGTAATGCCAATAAACGCATTTTTCTTTCTTTCTTTCACGAAACACAGTAAAGTAGTTCCTTTGTTCAAATCCGGAGATAGTAAAGAACCCAACAATTATAGGCCCGTGTCAATTCTACCAGTTCTCAGTAAGATGTTTGAAAAGTTCATGATGTAGTTGTGTTGAAATGACGTAAGTCATTTCAAGAAAACTACATCTTTCATGAACAACAGTACAGTATCACTAAAGGTCGTTGTAGAACATTTTAACGCCTGGGAGGAAGCACAAGATGCCATTGGAATCTTTTGCGACGTCTCTAAGGCTTTCGATTGCGTTAACCATGCTGAAACTAGAGCAATATGGTATTAGGAATACAGCTCTTGATCATACCTGATAGATAAAAAGGTTAAAGTTCAAGTAAACGGTGTGAACTCAGTAGGGTCTGTAATGGCAATGGGCGTTCCTCAAGGTTCGATATTGGGTCCATTCCTTTTTGTAGTTTACATTAACGATTTACCCCAATCACTTCAAAATCAACCGAAGATGGTGTTATTTGCAGATGACATATTATTGATCTTTAAAATAGACCGACGGTCACAAAACCTTGACGACGTGGATAATTCTATTCTTCAGGTCCAAGATTGGTTTACGGTAAATAATTTGGTTATAAATGAAAAAAAAAAAACAAATGCATTAGATTTAAATTAACTAATGTTAGAAGTAGCGAATGTGATATCATATTGAATGGAGGAAAACTGGAATGTATTAATCAAACGGTTTCCTAGGAATCACTCTAGACGAGAAACTACAATGGGGACCACCTAAAACATCTCTTGCGTCGCGGTTAAGCTCGGCCGCTTATGCTGTTAGGAAGATAAGACAGTTAACTGATGTAGAAACCGCGCGTTTGGTCTATTTTGGCTACTTCCACAGCATTATGTCGTACGGTATTTTACTGTGGGATCGGGCTGCTGACATAGACTCCATCTTTATTTTGCAAAAGAGAGCTGTCTGAGCCATTTATAATCTACGTCGCCGAGAATCTCTTAGGGAACTCTTAAAAGGATTAATATTATGACGGTACCTTGCCAATTCATTTATGAAAATGTTATGTATGTAAGAAAAAATCTACATCTTTTCAATTAAATAAGTGTTCAATGTTACTTTTGGACATTGATTCAGCACTTTGAACCCTGGGAAAGGACATAGGCTACTTTCTATCGACATAATTATCATGCGGGCGAAGCCGCGGACAGAATGGAATAATTGGGTTAGCTAGATACCTATGTTATGTTATGAGATTTACATAGATACTTAAATCTCTTGAATAAGTACCTTGTAGCAATGTACCTGTAGCAATTCCTCTTCAGAGTGCGCCTCTTTTCTCATTCAGCGAAAAGAAACAAGCATTTTCAAGTAATTCCAGATTTACATAAATATTGTTGTCTTTCACCGGAAATCAATTGGTATCCAAAATTAAATTAGAAATTCAGTGACCAATAAAAATGCCAAATATTGGAGTGGTCGATAAATAAATACTACAAAATCTATCTTCTATATAATCTATATATATAAAATTCAAAGTCCTGACTGACTGACTGACTGATATATCAACGCACAGCCTAAACCGCTGGTCCTACAGACATGAAATTTGGAGGGTGTGTTCTTTGTAAAGAGTAGGTATCCACTAAGAAAGGGTTTTTCAAAATTCCACCCATAAAAGGGTGAAATAGGGGATGGAAGTTTATATGAAAGTCCGTCAGTTTTGAAGTTAGGATCTTCAAATTTAGTGTACAGGCTGACGATTAAAAATTAATTTATACGTATCTCAGCGTTTTTGATAATTCTACCCCCGAAGGGTTAAAAAGGAGGATTAAGTTGTGTATCAAAGTCCTTAATTTTCGAAGTAAGAAACACTAAATATATTATCTAGGGTTATGGTTGGAAGCTAATGCAACGGTGTTGTTAGAATTTCAACCCTTAAGGGGTGAAAAAGGGGATAACATTTTATTTTTAATGAAAGTTATTTTTAAGTTTAAATCACTAATATTTCGGCTTATGGTTGGCTATAGGCAGGCATCCGCTAAGAAAGGATTTTTCGAAATTCAACCTTTAAGGGGTGAAAAAGGGGAATAAATCTTATTCCTTGAGTTAATAAACCTGAAATTTGGCACGAATACTAACGTAAGTAAATTATAAAGTGTGACATTTTTTGTTTTTAGGGTTCCGTACCAAAATGGTAAAAAGGAACCCTTATGGTAAAACTAAGTCTGTCTGTCTGTCTGTCACACCTGGATATCTCAAGAACTACTAATGTTATCAACTTGAAATTTAGAATAGTTTTAAATGACGTTTGCCCAACTATTTTGCAAACAAGAAAGAAATTTAAAAAAATTATCTCTTTTTTGCAAAAGGGACTGAAAGGGGGTCTTAAATATTTGAAGTGGGGCTACTAAGGCTTTGGGGTATCATATGAAAAAACACTATTTGCACATTCTCAAACATTGTTTTTTCTTTTTTAGGCAGCATAGTTTCCGACTTTTAATGAAAAATTTAAAAAAAATACCGTTCCCCCCCTTTATCTCCGAAGTTTGCATAGATAAAAATCTGAAATTATTCTACGTGATAGAAGTCTATGTAAAGATTACAGGAAAAATAAAACGATGTCTCTAAATAGCACAGTTTTTCAGAAATCATCAACATCATATATAAGTATGGAATCTTCGGTGCGCGAGTCAACTCGCGCTTGGCCGGTTTTTTTTTTAAACTACTCTGTAAGGCGGAGATTTCTAAAAATGGTCGAAAATGTGGTTTTTAAAGCAGAGTATCTCTTAAACCGTAAATATTTTTTTCAATACAAAAACAGTATGATATTTTAAAGTCTTTTGTGCATAAGGTGAAGGAACTCCAAAAATAATGTAATACTTCAAAAAAATCTTCAAAGACAACTCTTAATTATTTTGAAAGCCTTTTTTATTCCAGTTTATACCTCTTCGTTAACAGTTATAATTATAAGAATACCATGAAATTGCAAATGCCCAACTGCATCCGGTGATGGATTAATTGTTATTAATTATTTAATCTAATAATTTGTAAGTTAATTTAATAATATTTATGACCTATGAGTTCTACGCCGATTTTTTTACTATTAAACACGCAATTTAATGACACTTTACCACTGAAGACTAAAAGTATTTACTCAAAGTTCGTATTAAGTGATTGGGCGACTCCAGGTATTCGTAAAGGCAGGGAAAATCTTTTTGAACTTTATGGCCTAAAGCAACATATGAATAATACAAGCTTTCATCAATATGTTGCAAAATATTCTAAAACTTTTAAAAGTGTGTGCAAAATAGCTAAAATTAGCAATAAAATAAAATCAGCTGATGATAAAATAAAAACTACCTGGCAAATAATAAATAATGAATTAGGTAGGAAAAAACAGCGTAATATTGAATTTAATCAAATCAGAGACTGCACATGGGCCCATCACTTCAGAGGTAGAAATAGCTCAGTAATTTGAAAACTTTTCCCCTTAAAACTACCGAAACTTTAAGATCCTCACCCGCGCTTTCTGCTGCCTTACTTAAAAAGAATGTAAAGGTATGCCCTTTGGAGTTAGGGTTTCAGCATACAAACCCCCAGGCTGTTATAAAAACTTTTAAAGATCTTAAAACTAAATCAACAGAAGATCTACGGGGCATGTCTGTAAAAGTCTGTAGATCTGTCATCGAAACCATTGTGCCCTATTTAGCTTTCATATTTAACACCAGTGTGGACCAAGGAGTCTTTCCGGATCTCATGAAACACAGTAAAGTAGTTCCTTTGTTCCAATCCGGAGATAGTAAAGAACCCAACAATATTATAGGCCCGTGTCAATTCTGCCAGTTCTCAGTAAGGTGGTTGAAAAGTTGATGCTTAATCAAATGTTACGTCACTTCACTAAAAGTTACATCTTTCATGAACAACATTCATGTACGGTTTCACTAAAGGTCGTGGTACCACTGACGCCGGTGTCACCCTAAAGAACATTTCTAACGCCTGGGAGGAAGCACAAGATGCCATTGGATTTTTTTGTGACCTCTCTAAGGCTTTCGATTGCTTTAACCATGAGACACTTCTACTGAAACAAGAACACTATGGGATTAGGAATACAGCTCTTGATTTACTTAGATCATACCTGAAAGATAGAAAGGTTAGAGTTCAAGTCAACGGCGTGAACTCTTTGGGATCTGAAAAAGCAATGGGCGTTCCTCAAGGTTCGATATTGGGTCCATTCCTCTTTTTGGTTTACATTAACGATTTACCCCAATTACTTCAAAATCCACCGGAGATGGTGTTATTTGCAGATAACACTTCATCGATCTTTTAAATAGACCGACGGCAACAAAACCTTGAAAACGTGAATAATTCTATTCTTCAGGTCCAAGATTGGTTTACGGTAAATAATTTGGTTATAACTGATAAAATAATAAATAAGAAATAATCGAGTAAATAAGTTTTCGGGAGAATTTTACTGCGTACCTTGAATAACTCAAAAGTTGGTATACATCAATTATTATTTAAGAACAAAAACAGTAGAAAAAATAAACAAATGAAATGGACACGTATATTGAACAAGTATGTACAAAACGAAGTTGGTATTTATATGCTATCTATATTAATATCCTCCGTAAAGTTGTAAATCGAACTGCACTCCTCTCTGCTTACCACACCTACGTTGGTTCCAACTAAAGTCAGTTTTGAAGTTAGGATCTTCAAATTTTGTGTATAGGCTGACAATTGAAAATCAATTTATACGCGTTTCCGCGGTTTTGATAAGTCTACACCCGAAGGGTTAAAAAGGGGGATGATGTTGTGTATGAAAAGTCCTTAATTTTCGAAGTAAAATCACTAAATTTATTATCTAGGCTTATGGTTGGAAGCTAACGCAACGGTGTTCTTAGAATTTGAACCCCTAAGGGGTGAAAAACGGGATAAAATTTTCTTTTTAATGAAAGTTCTTTTTAATTTAAAATCACTAATATTTCGGCTTATGGTTGGAAACTATGCATCCGCTAAGAAGGGATTTTTCGAAATTCGACCTTTAAGGGGTGAAAAAGGGGGATAAACCCCTTGGGGGATTCCACAATTCCACTTGGCACGAATACAAAACCTAAGTAAATTATAAAGTGGGACATTTTTCGTTTTTTTTTTAAATTACTCCATATAGGGGGATTTGCGGATGTCAAACTTTGTATGGAAGAGTTTTAACGCGCGGTCCGATTAACTCAAACCTCAGTGCTCATAATTTCGACAGAAAAAAAAAATGTTTTCGAGAATCGGAAAAAGGGGTATATAAGTTTCGGGAGAATTTTACTGCGTACCTTGAATAACTCAATAGTTGGTAGACATAAATTATTAGTTAAGAGCAAACACGTAGAAAAAATAAACAATACAAAATTTCTTTCAAATAGACTAAAAAACTTTAGAAAAATAACTTTAATTTCGGAAGTCGGTGTCTTTGGATCTGTATTTGAGTTTTTGGCCACCGACTTCCGAAATTAAAGTTATTTATCACTTTGTAGTGTTATGTTTGGTAGTCGGTTATTATTTTTTTGTAAAAAGTTTTTTATTTTTCACTTTTTAGTGGGTCAGTTTTGAATTTATCTAAGTTACAATAGCCTAATGTTAACTGCTCATCACCTTTTACAAAATATTGCATTTCCCGATGCTAGGACGTTGATTGTTGAGGAGTTCTCCTGGTAAGAACCAGGAGAACTGCCGCTCACCATTATGCATAGTGACGAGCATAAATTGCTTAATCGCTACACGTTAAATAGGTACTCATTATTATTTCGGTGGCCATCTGTGGTCTCCATCATCAGTTCCACTTCACCAAATGGTGCTTTCGGAGAGCAAATGCATGAGTTACTATAAAAAATACCCAAATCGCTATAGGTTTGCACATAAAATTTGAGGGTTTCCCTCGATTTCTATGGGATCCCCTCAACAGATTATGATTTGGTGGCAATGGGACCACCTCGGGAGTATACCCTTTCAAACAAAAAAAGAATTTTCAAAATCGGTTCATAATTGACGGAGTAATCGCGTAACAAACATACTAAAAAAAAAAAAACATACAGCCGAATTGAGAACCTCCTCCTTTTTGGAAGTCGGTTAAAAAGGAAAATTATTGACCAATAATCCGATTCGGCTGACGCGGGGACACACACCGGTCAAAAATTCTGAAAACTATTATGTTTGGCATCACGCTCGTTACCACACCTCGTAGCAATGTACAGTTTTGACTTTGTTATATTAAATTATGGAGAAGTTACAAAGTATTTTTACCGTTAATTATTATTAATTAACTGATCCATGCTTCAATCTATGTTAATAAATGGATGTTGGACATTATTATATCAGTCCTAGGGTAGGACTGGATCCTGGAAATTCAGTTCCCTACATCACAGTAGATATTTTCATTTCTGTTATATGCAGCTGGATTCAAACGAAAAGAAATGGGATAGATTTAATAGTTTCCGCATGCAGGTTATTTTGAAAATTTTGAAATGTTTTTCGATGTGTTATTGAAGTTGCATTTTTTGTGGACAATTGAAAATTGGTATTGTTGTGCGCAGCTTTATTTAAAATGTACCTATTTGCCTGTTCCTAAAAGTCGTAACTAAATGGTAAGGATTGCAAGAGGATAAACAGTAGCGTCCTCTTGTTTGATAATATCATTTTACCACCAAAATATTGTCTAGTCAATCAAACTAAAACTAGTTATTTTTATGTTTCTCTGTGAAAGCATTTTATTTAGCTTGAAAGATCTTCTTGCTAATATTAATAGGTATAGACTAAGCTAACTTCATTACATATCAAATAAAACTTACAAACAAACTCAGCTATGAAGGATGGTAATGGAATGTGCTCGCCTTGTGATAAAAATAGTCAATTATATTTAAACAGCGTGGACAATATATTAATATAGTCAATGTCAGTGTGACCTTTAGACTAAGGACTTAGGGTCGGTGCACACGTTGCGTTGCGGTGTATCGTGACACCGTTGCTAAGGCTGACCTCACAGCGGCTGTGTCGTTGATATGGACGGCTCTTTTTTTTGGGTTGGAACTCATCAAATAACTTCTTGAGGGCGTGTCAGATTTTTACTGACTAAATTCAAATTCAAATTCAAAATCTTTATTTCGAGCCAAGACTCATATTATTTGTTCATTCCCCACGACACCACTGAAAACGACACCACCGGTGGTGTCGTAGGGAATGACAGAAATCACTATTCCCCACGACACCACCGAAGTATAGGGTTAATAACATTGTTCTTAAAACTAAGTGTTAGTAAACAACACGATACGACGGCACATGTAACTGACAGCAGCAAATAACATATGGACAGTCCACTCTGTCAGCAATCATTTTCAGAACCCTGTTAGGGCTGGCCATGACTCGAGCCACCAGGGATGCTGCGCGCTTGCACATTATTTTGTAAAAGCAATCTACACGCGCCGCTGCAAACATTCCTGACGCACTGCATGCCCATGGCAACCCCATCAGTTTTCTGAAAGCATTATTAAATTGGACATGAAGGGTTCCATACGACGTACGCGAATATGTATCCCACAAGCTGCATGTGTAGAAGGTGGTACAGAATGCTCTAAATAGCGTCACCTTTACGTCTGCAGTACACCGTGCAAACCTGCGGGCTATCATATTCGCACGCACAGAAGGAGCCCTCCGTTCCCTTTCAATGTCAACATTGTCTCTAAGGTCAGTGGTTAGCAAGTGACCTAGATATTTAAATTGCTCCACTCGCTCAAGAGAAACACCGTTTAGCCGTATGGGAGGCACATCGAGATGGTATTTGGTCCCCGCCTCAAAAACAATGTACTGACTTTTCTGAACATTATACAATAACCCATGTTCAGTTGCATAACGCTCACATGTGGTCAATAGTGTCCTGATATCGCCGACTGACGCGCTCAGCAGCACCCTGTCGTCCGCGTAACCCATCCACCCGTGTTTCTTCAGTTGCCAGTGTGCCAGGGCCACGGTATCCCTTTTGGATAAACCCGAAATCCTGGCAGGACGGTCCTATGGCTATGGACGGCCCTACCGGCCCTAAGGTGGTGCCGCAGTGACAACTACAGGAGAGTGTTGGACGTAACGCATCAAAACAAAAAAGACATGTCTTCTAATTAGCCTGAGAATCAGTACTTTTCGAACATCAACGTGAGGACAAACCTTCAAACATACTGAAGATTTAATAATGGATACATCAATCAACTCATCCTATCGCAGTCCACTGCTGGACATAGGTCTCTCCTAGGCTGCGCCATAACACCCTGTCCTCCGCCTTCCGCATCCAGTATGACCCAGCCACCTTCGGTCGTCGATCCATCTAGCTGGGGGGCGTCCCACACTACGCTTGCCGATACGCGGTCTCCACTCCAGGATTATTCTGCTCCATCGGCCATCGGTCCTTCGACAAACAAGGCCAGCCCACTGCTATTTCATTTTGCATGCTCTGCAAGCTATGTATGGATACATAGTTATCTACAGAAAGTTTTTAGTCAAGGCCTGGCCCAGAAAGAGGGACAAAGATGATACCAGGGCCTAAACTTATGTGTAAAAGTCAACAATGTTTCAGATTGACATTATAGAAAATTAAGATACTGAAAATTTTTTGTCAATCATGCTGAAGGTCGTTGTGGAAATACGGAACGTTTTGAAGTGATTGCGACTTGTCTGGGTCCACTGGATGCGTAACACTAGGGCTGTTAGGGGTAGCTCAAGAATTACTTGGAAGCTATTTAATTGCCCAGCTGTCTCATAGTAAAAGCTTTAGAAACTACTATTATCTATAAAAAAATAATAGTACCTATACCGTTAGCAATAAAAGTTCGACCGCCAATCCATGTTCTAAAACAGCCCATATAATACACAATGCCCATAAAGTACGTAGAACATAATTATTTAAGTAAGCTAGTTGCACAAAGATGAAATGGAATTCTTTATTCTGCAAATAGGATATCGAAATCACTTTTGCAAGTCATAAAAAAAATAAGCTAGATGGAGTCCACTTTTCCCATCTAACTAACCCTGAGAAGAAATAGCGAAAACAACTCACTTTCTCTTTTAAAGTCCAGACATAATCATGGTTACGGCCATATTGATATTGATTAGTGTCTGAAATGGTCTTTTGAGGAAAGAACCATACAGATTTGAGGGGAGCTGCTGTCCAGTCAGTGGAAGCATTTGTCAGTAATCGTGGAGCTCCAGCTCACCCTATGGGTGTCTAAGACCTGCAAATATCAGTAAAATTATACTGTCTTAACCATAAAATAGAAAAAACAAGTAGGTGGGCACTTGTAACGAAAAATATTGAATAATAAAAAACGTATAATATTAATAACATATATTTTACATTGTTACAATTTTATTATCACCCTAAAAATGCACCTACATAATAATAAATAAATAAATAAAATATTTCTCTTTCACAACTGAGACTGGTATCTGCACTAGGAAGCCCTGGCACAGAGATTACCCCCCTCCCAAAACAGTGTTTGAGTATTATAACTTAAAGATAATATTAATAAATTATTGTATTTTATTTTATTTCATTTATTATATTGAACCTTGCACTTTTCGTAGAGTTCAGAGGTAGGGTGACAAAATGATAAAGCATGGGACACCTTGAGCACTGCTCTTTGTGCTCGCTCGATTTTAATTATAAACGATTTAGAGGCAGCACCCCAAATAGAGATGCAATAGTTTAGTACAGACTGACAAAGTGCAATGTATACGACGTGCGAAATGTCTTATTTAAAAACAGATAACTGGAAATCTGTTTCTATGGAACATTTAAAATCGGTCTAATTTGGCTATAACACAATTTTTCGAAAATAATCCTAACTAACTTTTTCGAACTTTGTATCCTGCTTATGCGTATGAAGTTTCATTAAAATTGGTTCAGTCAATTCGAAAAACAAGGGCTTGAATGTTTGTATGAAATGCCTTGCAACAAAATACAAAACTTAAATTGGATTAAACAAAATAAGAACTTAATTTGTGTTGATCAAGACTCAAAACTAAAGAATAATAAACAATCAAAATAAGGTGTGGGTGTACTGCGTGTGGAGTGTAGTGTGTGGGTATGTGGCGGTGTCTGTCGTGTTAGTGAGATTCCGAGTGTGAGTTATGTTAAAAGAAATTTAACGTATGAAAGCTCGAATGCTAGAAAGAAGACAAGATTACAAAACATGACTGAAAACAAAAATACTCACGCTTGTCTTACATAAATTAAAAACCATGTTTCTCACGATGCGAGTAAAACCGCGGCCAACAACTACAATAAAAATACAGGACAGTCAAATAAATTACCAAAAAAACCTAAAACATACTTCAGACGTCCCTTTTGTTCATTTTAGTCTTTCATACGGCATCTTTCACTCAAGGTAAAATATTTACACATAATAATAATCAAAAGTGAAAAATGAATTCATTAGTAAACCGATCCAACGATGTTGGATTTCGGCACTCTCCTACCGAATGATCGAAAAATTAAATGAGCAGATGAACGTTCATTTTTATGTAATTTTATCGGGGTCGTGTGAACGTGGAATGAAAACAAAATTCGAGTAGATGATTAAAGCATCTGATATCAGCATTAACTTAGAATTTATTTTCCACCAACACTTACCTTTCTAAACACAGCTAACGAGTTCTTTACTTCCCTAGTGTTTCGCTACAAATTCTACAGATAAACAGCGCATTCAAGTTTCAATTAGGCAAGCTATCAGACGATCGTATGTAGCGGGACTCAACCGGAGATTGCTGCTCTAATTATGCAAGATGTTCCAAAGTAGGAACAGTGTAATTCGTCTCTGCGATAACGGTGGAGTGACGGGCTAATCTTGCATGCTTGGCCGTTGATTTTTGGATTGGGAGATAAGGAATTGATTAGTGGCTGTCTGTCTTTAGTTCCTTATTTAGCCACATGTGAAATAAACTAGCTTGTGGTGAAGAAATTAAAACTGCGCACATGACAGACAAACCTGTTTTGTCTTGTATCGAAAGAGCATTTTTGGCGTTATTGCATTAGTATATTCACAATGTTACTTTTTGCTCTAGGGAAGAAAGTGTGTCATTTGAGCAATAATCTGCCCGAGTTAAGGCTAGTCTTGACTCAGGTCTGTGCATAGCCTTATTCTTTCGGTGCAAAGTTCCACTTAGAGCAAACACTTTTCAAATTGGGTTTTTCATGCACTCTTAGGTTGCACGATCATTCAGGCGCACTGAATTAGAGCGAAAACAAAAAAGGGTAAAACCTTTTGAGTTAGTTTACTACAGTTTGAGTCAACTTAAACTGCAGTGCAAATCCTGACTAATGAACACGTGAATTAAGTGTCTTCTCCTTAACATGAAGTGAACAAAAAATACGTTATTAGACGATTTCGTAATTTTATATTTACTTAGCAGTTGAAGTTATATTTAAATTAGTTATTAGCGAATAGGCTTGATTGTAATGTGAATAAAGTATCACCAGATGTGATACTTTACAAATAAATTAAAAAAAAAAACAGGCGAATGTTCTTCGGAAAATTCAACTTCGAGCAATCGTTCGGGCAAAAGTTGTGTCTTGGAACATCCAAGGAGATACACAAATAAAAAAAAAGCTATGGAACATAAATTCTAATAGGAAAATTGCAGCATGGCAATACTATAAGAGACACACAAATTAAGGAAACCTAGTAAAGTATTAATGTTGATAGGGAACCCGTTCCACATCATGTGTTTATTTGTAAAGTCATTTAATAGTAAGGCATCGTAAATAATTAACTGCAACTTTGTGTCTGAAACAGAGAACATTATTTTATAACTAGACAGGTAAATAATGTTCATTTTTGAAATGAAAAAGGTCTACCTGCCTTTGTAAAGTAACATCTCCTTAGCTAATAAGCTCTGGATCTCATCTAGATCATTTTCCACCATATCTGTTAGTACGAGAGGGGCACAGACAACGATTGTATACAAACATACCTGTAGAAACCAAAGATGTGTTTATTTGCTTAAACGTGTGTACACATACAAGAATAAAAATGCATGCAGGATAACAATAAATAAGATAAAGGTTCAGGCGTGAGGTGTCGTCGGACGGTGTGCCTTAAATTATAATGTGTAAATTGACTCAGACTTACGCGAGGCGTACCCCTAATCCCCAAAATCATTGGCCGAACTATGTTAATACGTGGTCGCCAGAACTCAGCCGATTTAACAAAACATAATAATATTAAATAAATAAAAGGAAATGAGTGCGTACACCTAGTTATTGGACAACGTATTAGCATAGTTTGGACGTTGACGAATTATGCGAGCCGTCGGTGAAGACACAATAGTCGAAACAGTTTTTTCTATCGTAAGTAAATCTGTTTTATTTTGCCAAAATCAAGCAGTTTTGTTTACAGTACATCATTGAAAATACTAACAAAAATATTATATGCGATCATATGAAACAGCAAGACAACGAGTTTCAAAAAAGCATCTGCTAATCCAAAGATCATCTGAAACAAAATATTGATAAGTGACAAACAAAATAGAAAACCAAATACTCTATACAGACAAAACCACTCTAAGCAGGACTCTTATTCTATTAAGAATCCGTTCTTTGCTAGGCCAGCTCAAGGTCAAAGTGTCACCACAGACGTGCGTGCGGTGAGTGAGTAAGTGACAAGTATAGAATACTTGTCACTTACTCACTCACCATGCTTGTCGCTTAGAAAATCTTCTTTACACTTTTACTAAAACGAAGCACTGACTTAGCATTTTTACACGGTGCGACAAGTGACAAATACTAAATATTATCTACTAAGCTTGTGTTAACTATGCAATCGGTGTATACCTTTACTCTTCCTTGTTGTCTTGTCGGAATCAAAATCTTCATAACTTTCATATGACCATCAAGAAAAGTTTTAACGCAAGTGTATTTTTCATCATCAGTAAGTTCGTTATCTCTAAACTGATCAGTCAACTTATTTTTCATAAAGTAAACAGTTTTACGATACATATCCATTACGTAAACTGTCGTTAAGTGTCCAGTGTAACATGACATGTACGAAAGCATATAAAAGAAAGGACTGAGAAGGCTATAATGATGCCAGATCGTTTGGGTGAAACTCGCTATATGAACTGGTACTGTTATCAATATAAGAATGTAACATAGTAAATGATTAATTGTTGAAGGGAGAAAAGTTAAATCTTTCAGCTTAGCAGAAAGTCTTGTCACGTATTCGTCTGCAGTATATAAAGAAATAAAAGTATTTGCGGTCATTTCTGCCACAATAAGCAATGCATCGATGTATACGCTGATTCGTGTCTTATACAAATCTTTATTATAAAGTGTGATATAGACCAAAATATTTTGAAAACAGAGGAAGATGCAATATATTTTTGCTAAGACGCAAATGATTTTTGAAGAACTTAGTTTAAAATAAAGCCCGAATATTAGCCTTACAAACATAAAACCAAAAATGAATGTAGTTTTTCCTACATCAAAATATACAGAACTCAAAAACTATATAACAGTACATTGTTATTTCGTTTCAGTAACAGCATGCAACATTCTGTAGATACCATTACCGCAAACGAAGTCGAGGATAAACCAAGTATAACTGATGCTATCATGTAAATTGAATACATTACATACAATGTAACAGTCACAAGCCTCGTATAACGAAATATAAATTAATTATTCATTGCTGCAAATAAAGTTGAGACCGTATCTCTCTTATTATACAAAGTAGCAATGGAAAACGTCTTACTCTTTGTGGTATCAAGCTCGTCTCTCCAATAGTATTTCTTAATAGCTACCGTTTTTTATTCCCTTCTGTATTGTAGCGCAGCAGAATGAAACTTTTTAAGTAATATTTTAATGAAACTGTTTCATTATAGGGATAGACTTTTAGATTATTTATGAGTTTAATTATGTGTAGATATTATTAAGTTTTATATTCATTATGTTGTTATGTAAATAGGTGGGTACAGGGAGAGGATTTAGAAGTTTAGGCTACTGTTTAAATACCTCTTACTGCTAAAGATATTAATGCTTGTTTTTTTTTTTATAGGCTTAGCAGATGTGATTTTCTTAATATTCTATTTGACAATGTGACTGTCGACATCAACACAAATCATGATAAGAACTAGATGTTCTCAGTTTCTCTGATCTAGGTCCAGAATAAGCCATCTTTTTAGGTGTGTTGTGTGTTGTGGTTTGGTTATACAGGAGGTTCTTAGCCAATTCATTGGTATGACATAGTAGTCTCTTCTTACATCAGTTTCTGTTCACTTCTTCCTTTACCGTGGGCAATTGCGTATGTTATAAAGATAGATAAATAGATAGAATACTCTGTTTTAATGTACACCACAAAAAATACAGTTATAAGTGTAGAAATTTTACTAGGGGTGATAATGGGCAGTGTTATCGCTAAAAGCGATCTTTTAAAGACAACCTTTAGCTGTATTAAGAGAGGGGTAAGAGGGGGAGAGACAATACTTGCAGTATTGCAAATAGTGCAGTAGGGGAAGAAGAGACAATACTTGCAGTATTGTCTCTTCTTCCCCTTCCCCCGTGGTGTACCATTCACAGATGTACAATAAATACATACATATATAAATTCTATTAAACTTATCTGTATACAGGGTTATTTTTAAAACGTCAATAACCTCTTAAGGGGTCATTGTACTCATCATTATGAACAACTTTTACTATGGAACCAAAACTGAAATCGCGAAAAAAAAACCAGCTGTTCCCTACATTTATGTTCTATTATAGATTCTATATTAAAACAAAATAATAATAGTTATAAAGTTAGTCAAAATAAAATAAAAAAATATGCAAAACTAAATAGAATCATAAATAGATGCAATCAATTTAAGAAACCACAAAAACACAGTTCCAATAATACTAAACTAAGGAAAGAACGTGTTCTTCTAATAAATAAATTAAAAAACTATCAAATTAAATTAGAAGACAGTACAAACATTTATCAGATTGACACTCAACAATTACAGTCTGAAATTAATGTACTTGAAGAGTCACTACGTTTACTTCATATTAAGTATGTGAGCTCTCAAAAACAAATAAAGGAACACATCCTTGCTGCAAACGAATTAGTGGAAATGTGTAATGATGAGGCAGACAGATTAGACCCGCTGACTCTCAGCACCACGCAATTTTCTTGTCAAAGGGCACCTAACCTTGAGGCTCTCCAACCTGAGGCAACGGAGGACCCGTCCCGGTCTGGAGGAGCTCGGGAGGGTTCACATCAAGTAGCACTGACAGAGACTTCTTCACTCCCTTGTTCTATTAAAGTTTGTTATTGTTCCATTATGTTTTCTGATAGTTTAGGGAGAGGGTTAGGTAAATTATAAAGTAACAACCAGTCATTCTGCTGTTAATTATTGTATGCCTGGGAAATCCTATGAAGAGAGAGGTAATGGCTTCAGTAACTAGAAAAGAATTTGATTCAAATGCCATTATTTCTATATTTGTAGGTATAATAGTACTAATGTAAAAAAAGATCACATCACTGACAATGTCACAGAACTCTTAAAGATTACTTGTCAGAAAATAATATTATGTGCTTTTCCATACTTTCAGCACTTGTCAAGTAGGCAAAATCATAATATACTTATGCTAAATAACCACATGCAGTTATTAGTTACTCACTATAGTGACAAGCTTATATTTTTTGATACCAACACTTTTGTTGAGAAATTAAATTCGACTAGGGATACAGCGTATCTGCCTATTAGTTTTAGACGTCAAATAGCATGGCTATTAGTTTTTATTATAAACTCAGACATAAGTAGTATAATGGTCGAGGCCTATTTGACGGACAGGGCCGTCATCTACCCCGGTCACCATGGAGAGTGGAACCGGCGAGAGATGTCGTGCGGTGTCCCACAGGGATCGGTCCTGGGGCCGCATCTGTGGGACATTGGTTACGACTGGGTGCTGCGCGCCGACCTCCCTAGCGGCGTCAGCGTAGTATGCTACGCTGACGACACGCTGGTCCTGGCGCAAGGGAGGTCGCATCAGGCGGCGGCTGAACTGGCGGCACGCGGGGTTGCAACAATCGTCAATAGGATCCGGCAATTGGGACTCGAGGTGGCCTTGCACAAGTCCGAGGCCATATGTTTTTATGGTCCTCGAAACGCGCCACTGTCGGGTTCCCAAATAACGGCAGGAGTGGTTCAGATCGGCGTCGAGTCGACGATGAAGTACCTGGGACTCGTCCTCGACAGCTGGTGGAACTTCGTGGAGCATTTTCGACGTTTGGCTCCCAGACTGGAGCGAGCCGGGGCTGCCTTAAAGCGGCTCCTGCCCAATCTAGGGGGTCCAAACGCCTCCTGCCGGAGGCTCTACGCGGGGATCGTGCGGTCCCCGTGTGGCCCTTTACGGGGCACCGGTGTGGGCGCGTTCTATAAGGCTGCGACCAGGCCGGCGGTTGAACGCGTACCATAGGGTCATGGCCATCAGGCTGGTCCGAGGATACCGCGCAGTCTCCCGTGAGGTGGCGAGCCTCCTTGCCGGACTACCGCCATGGGATCTGGAGGCAAAAGTCCTCACGCACGTCTGGGAGTGGCGCGAGGAGGCGAAACGCCGGGGTGAAACTCCGCTGCCACGAGAAATCACGGCACAGCGGACAGAGCTCCGGCGGGATCTTATGGCGGCATGGAGAGTGCGATTGTCGAAACCCAGCGCTGGGCACACCACAATTGTGGCAATAAGTCCCCTCTTTGAGGAGTGGCTAGAGAGGCGCCACGGCGTCCTCACCTTCCGCCTGACGCAGGTCCTCACCGGACATGGTTGTTTCGGGAGGTTCCTGTTCAGGATAAAGCGGGAGGAAACGCCCGGGTGTCACCACTGTGTGAATCGCCCGGAAGACACGGTGGACCATACGGTGGAGGTCTGCCCAGCTTGGGCGGAGCACCGCCGTGTCCTCACGGAGGTGATCGGCGGCGGCGATCTCTCGCGTCCGGCCCTGGTTCAGACCATGGTTCGGAGCGAGAGTGCATGGGGGGCCGTCACCTCCTTCTGCGAAGCAGTAATGCTTGCGAAGGAGGAGGCGGAACGCGTGAGGGAGAGGCAAGGTTCGCGCCCTCGCGACCCTAGTCGCCGCAGGAGACGCCCCGGGCGTCGGGAGTCGCAAGCCGATTTCCGGCCACCGTAGGTGCGGGCCTGCGGACGGTGAGCGATGGGTAGCTAACCGTCCGATAAGGACCAGGCCCGGGTCAACGGCGCGTCGTATTCCACGCGCGCCTCAAAGAGTTGTCAGCACCAACTGACGAGGTCCGCTAGGGCCAATGCCTGCCAGGGTTGCGAGTTTGTCCGAAAGGGATATCGTGGCCCTGGCACACAGGCAAATGAAGGAATACGGGTGGGTTTTAGTCAGTAAAAGTCTGACACGCCCTCCCGCTCAGCCCAGAGCGGGAAAAGTTATTTGATAATTTAACACCCAAAAAAAAAAAAAAAGACATAAGTAGTATGTCGAAGTCTGCTGTTATTGGCACCAAACAAATTAGTAATGATACTAATATTAAGGTAGCTAGCTTTAGTAATTTAAACTAGTCAGTAAGACATACTTACATCAATATCAATAACAGAAGGTACCAGTAACAGTGTTATTAATCTCACCATCAAC
Organism: Tiliacea aurago; assembly: GCA_948098905.1. Lineage (NCBI taxonomy): Eukaryota > Metazoa > Arthropoda > Insecta > Lepidoptera > Noctuidae > Tiliacea > Tiliacea aurago. The sequence goes on along the minus strand of OX402579.1, from coordinate 22,546,030 downwards.
AAGGTATCTTCTAGCACTCAATTAGTTAATTGTAAAAAAGGGGCTAAGCAGAATTCCTTGAAATTGTTTCATCAAAATATTCAAGGTTTTTCTTCCAAACAATTAGAAATAGAATTGTTTTTAGAAAAAACAATGTTTGATATTATTTGTATAACTGAACACTGGTTGAAAGATTACGAAATGCTAATTAATTATGATAACTATAATGTGGGCAGTTGTTTTAATCGAAAATCCATGCTGCGTGGAGGTTCACTAATCTTAATTAAAAATTGTATAAAATCTAAGACTCGTAAAGACATAGTGGAACTATCGGTTGAACATAGCATTGAATTGTCATGTGTTGAGCTAGATAAGCATTTTATAGTGTGCGTTTACAGACCCCCAAATTATCTAAATAACTCTATATTTGAGTCAGTAATGGAAGAGGTTTTAGCAAAACTTGCAACTGGTAAGAAATCAGTAATTATTAAGATGGTCACCCATCCACGGACACACCCCGGCAAGCGTAGCTTAACCTGATGGATCAACCCACGCGAATGTTATTACTTAGCCATGAGCTCCTCTTTATTATGATCATCATTTCACCCGAAAGACGTGCACTGCTGGACATAGGCCACCCCAAGCACCGCCATTTCGACCGGTACCGGATACCTGCGGCCTTCACAAGGTCATCGGTCCACCTTGTAGGAGGCCTTCCAACGCTACGTCTTCCAGTTCGCGGTCGTCACTCCAGAACCTTTCGGCCTCATCGATCAAATTATATGTTCACATATATTTAATCTATCTGATAAAAGTATAAATAAACCATATTTAGGTTAAATTCTTACGCAAGCAGCTACGAAAGAGAATTATTTACACATTCATCTGTTTATCTCACCACTTTTTCTAACAATTATTGTTTGAATAACATTATTAAATTGTAATTGAATAATCATCGACGAAAATTGAGTGAGGAGAATTGTCAAAAGAAACTAAACATTAGATTAACGGATTTAAGTACTAAAATAATCAAATCAAAGCACTCAATTCGTAAGTAGCACGACAAATTGATTTAATTCATTTGTTTTCATTTTCACCAAATATACAATATTAGTTTTAGTATAAGCGAAATCCGAAAAACGTCTTATTTTACGTAGTATTTTTATGTAAAGAATATTTGTACTACATTTCAAAACTGTATCATGAAAAGTCACAAAGTTATATGGTTGTTATGTTACCGGGTTGTCCGTACAAAAACATCCTAACGGCGCCCCCGCGCCTTCAGGGTCGTCTTGCGCTCATTGATAATAGTTTGTCAGTAGGTACCTTTCCGTACGGCGATTGTATTGTAAGTACTTAATTAAATGGTGATAACAGTTTCCATCACAATTAAATATTTTTGGGACAAAATATAACATGGGGTAAAAATTATTTAAATCGATTCAGTTCCTTATTCTGAACAAACTATATTCAGGTTTCGCATATTATACTAAAAATAATGTTGTTTATGAAACAGACTGTACCAACAATATCTTGACCGCAACAAGATCTTCACATTACGAAAATTAAGTAAGTATATAAAATAAATCCACATCCGAGTGGTATCAAATAGAGCTGAAAGAATGCCAAGAAAGCGAACAAGTAAGTGGTCTCTGAGTAGCTTGCTCCCTTTGTGGCTTTGCGTTTCACTACTTGAATGGCCTTCTTAATAGCTGTAGGTTTATGCCCAGTATGGTGGCCCTGTTTTAGTTTGACGTAAGCTTGAACGTATGTACTATACTATATACATTTTTTTTTTCGCTTTTTTTTCGAAGAGGCTGTTAATAAATGATTAATTTCTGTAAGTAGGTTTGTACAAACACTTTAAGACGTCAATCATATTTTAAAAAACTAGATGTGGTCGGCGCTTTCTATCGTACTACTATGAGAAGAAAGGCCGAAACAAACTCAGAGATCACAGTCTCTTTTAAAGTCCAGACATAATCTTGGTCTTATCATGTGGAGACCATGTACGTAGATGTGTGCCTGAAATTGTCTTTTGTTGACATAACCACACAGATTGAGGGGACCTGTCCAGTCAGTTTTCGCATTTGTCAGTAGTCGTGCAGCTCAACTCTGAGTTCTGACTGTTTCAGGCAAGTTCTGAACTTAAGGAGCTCAACGATTCAACGAACAATACCAAAGAAAGGACATTTGGGTAGACCACATAAATTACTCAAATTGCCAGACCATCACATAGTCAATATATATCATATTATTTCACATTCACAATAATTAAAATAATAAAATAATTTACAAAGTAAATATTCAAGTCATTGTTTATGTAAAATGGTATAAAGAAAAAAAAAATTAAATAGGTGGCAAAAAAAATGACTGCGTGACCAAATTTTTTTGTAACTTACTTACTTCAAGTTTTTCATGAAGTTACAATTTTGTGAAATTCCTTCATAATGTAGACATAATTATGGTTAATAATCTATTTAAACTGACATTTAATGTGTTTCCCAAATTACAACATTTTTCTTAGAACTTTCTTTCCGGAATATTTGATTTCCGTCAGCTATGGGATTCCTCAAGTCTCGAGGTTACTTCTAGGGAAACTTGTGGCATCGTCGAAAGCATTATCGCTTACTATCACGTGAGATAGTGGTCAATCATAACCGATGAAAAACAAAAAAAAAATTTCGTATTTTCATGTCAGAATCCCAAATTTGTCTCGTATTGCTCATCTCACAAAACTTCATTCACATCGAACATACAACCCAACATTGGCAAATCAGCCTTAACATATGTAACAGAGCCATCAGATACGAAAATCACCGAGCTATTCCGAAAAAAAACGAAACAGAATATTCGCTTTTATAGGAAAATTGTATTGCGTGTAGTTTCTGTGGCGAGGCAAGATAGCAGCATAAAGTAAAAATAGGTACAGAAGGTCGGCTTGCGCACGCACACAGATACGCTTCACGTACAACGAGTTCCAATGCACTCGCTACTAGCATTCGACCGAGACAGACTGTAATCACTGTACGTCGACATCTATGCTATAAATCCCCTCTTTGGGTGAGGCCTATATTCAGCAGTGGAGGTCTTTCGGGTGAAATGATGACACATGAACAGGAGGCAGCGTCTATGGGCAGGACCGTAGGAGCAGTGGTGGCCCTGTGAAAACGGCCGCAACTTACGAGTTGTAGGTCTTGAGTTCAAACCCTGACAGGCGCCTTACTTTGTGTAAATTATTTCATCAGCACTGCTCTCAAACCGGTGAAGGAAAATATCGTGAGGAAATCGGCAACCGCGTGGTGGGATATGGCCCACTCCCTCTCACAGAGATGAAGCCTGTGGCCCCACAGTGGGAACATTAAAGGCTATGTTACACGTCTATGTGTGCGTGCGTCTGTTTTCGCTTGTTGTATGGAGTTGACATTCTGTACCTATATATTTTGTGATATCAGCTTATCTGATCTTGCTGGCCGGACCGTATTGAATGGACGCCCGGCTGTCTCTCAAATGAACGTACGACTCTGTTGCTATAAAGTATTACGAGATAGGTTTCATGTAAACCTCGTGTGATGGAATGGTAATAGGAATTGCTGGTGCATTTAGAAAATGTATTTTGTAGATTTGTTTTTTGGGAATTAATTTTAGTTGGGATTTGTGGTGATGTTTTCGGATTTGAAACTTAGCTAGCTTAGGCAGCTTCAGATATGTTTTCTCTATGAATATAATTTTTTTCACATAATATTCTTTCAATACAATTATTTGAAACGGACAATAACTAAATCTTAGATCCGAGATCTTAGAGCATTGTATTGTATTGCATTGTACCTACCTACTTTTCCCTGCTTCCATCTCAGGCCACATCTACACGCTTTCAAAAACAATATTATACTGCAGCCACTTATTCTTACGATTTTACGGGATTGCTACATTCGCTAAACAGGACTAGCCCGAGAAAACAAGGAAAACTTTCCAAAAATGACTCCCATAAAGATAAGAAATATTGAAATTGGTAACCATATCCGAATAACAGCGGAACGTCTTACAAACTAACCCAATTTTGTACACAAATAACTAGAAACGCGTGGTAATACCATCCCCGATAAACGAAACCTTTACAATTGCGCCGATGCAATTTCTCTCATGTTTTACTTTTCTAGGATAAGACTGGATTCGACTCACTTATCTGTTTTCGTGGAGTGCATTACGGCCCGTTGCCTCCGTCTCGATTCTCGCTCCGCCCATTGGATTACCTTCAATTTCATTACTACAGGTTTACGTTGACAAATCTGTGAGTGGTAAATTGGAAATACATTTTATTTGCACCCGTGTTTGGAATTTATTTTTGGTGTTTAACTTGTTTGGATTTGTTTGCAAACAACACTAATGATGTATAAGATGATAAAAATAATAAACAGAAGTCAGAAGGAAGTAAGGATTAAGGTAACATGTCTCAGGGAAGTATTTGGGAGTGGCATGATAGTGGAAAAAGAACATGTGAAACCATAACTGAACCGCAAAGAAAAAAGACAGAAAAACTATTGATTTCATTTTTAAGTCCAATGACTATACAAAAATAACTTCAAAGGGTTATTTTGTCTGTAGTCGAACTTGATGTACACTCAAGCAACAATCAACCATCAAAACCATACCTCATCCTTAAGCTTCTTGAACCTTTGTCAGCCACCATTTCCTCATCTATGGTAGGGGAATTCAGGTGAAGTTTAAACCACTTGTTTTATCATCCGAGTCTTGGCGTCGCGAAGCTTTCAAAGAATTAGCGCGGTTTAATTGTGGAGGAGTTGATGTCTACACCATATCTTCTCTACATCCAACGTGCGCTCAGTCGTTCGATTGTTTTTTTTTCCTAACGGTTACGATCGCCAACCCGCCTGCCAAGCGTGGCAATTAGGGCAAATCCCCCCCTTTTTGGGGGAGGTCTATGTCCAGCAGTGGACGTCTTTCGGCTGAAATGATGAACGGTTACGTCACTTTCTTCATGTGATGACGAATGTTCTAGTATTTGGAGTCTTTATAATTATGTAGTATGTTGGGAATTTTTGTCTTATCATTTTGGTCATTATTTTGGAGAGTAACACTTAGTAAAGTACTTGTTGTTACAAAATATAGTGTATTTTTGTCTAAAGTAGGAGGAATGGACGTCCACATCATATTATTATTATCACCTCTCCATCCAATGTGCACTCAGTGGTTCGATTATTATCCTAATGGTTACGTCACTTGTGCTGACGGGTTTTCCTGAGTTTGATAAGACAGTGGTAGTTGGTTTCGTGGAACATTTTGGTGTCTTTATAATTGCGTGTAATGAGTTTCTATGATCGTGGTTATTCTCCTGGAGATGAATACTTAGGTATGGATATCATGTCTTGTTGTTATAATCTTCTGGAGATTTTTTTGATAATGCTTGTTCTTCTGGAAAATCTTCAATACTTTGATAAGGGTTTCATGCCTTGGTGTTATCAAAACTGGTGTATGTTCGTCTAAATATTTTTATTTGTGGAGGATTTGATGTCTACACCGTATCGCTCTCCATCCATCGTGCAATCAATCAACACAGCCTTTCGCAGTCCACTGCGGGACATAGACCTTTCCCAGGCTGCGCCACAACACCCCTTTCAGGTCGTCGATCTACCCAGGTGGGGGGCGTCCCACACCATGCTTGCCGATACGCAGTCTCTACTTCAGGAGTCGTTTGTCTCACTGGCCATCAGTCCTTCCACAAACATGGCCAGCCCACTCCCAATTCAGCGTGCTTACTCTGCAAGCTATGTTGGTAATTCCAATAACGTGCAGTCATCATCATCATTCCAGCCGAAAGACGTCCACTGCTGGACATAGGCCTCCCCCAAAAGGGGGGGGGGGGTTGCCATAATCGCCACGCTTGGCTGCGGGTTGGCGATCGCAGTATGGTATTACAATGCATAGAGAACGCTGCTGCCCATTCTCTAGTAAGACCCTTAGTCGCCTTTTACGACACCCACGGGAAGAAATTGGATGAAGCTATTCTTTACGTCCGGCACCACACCATACTACTGCTTTAATGTCATTTTAATATCGGGAGATAGATCAATGCCTACAATTTGATAGGGGTTTACAAGTTGTTTTGGCAAGGCTAGAATATTCTCGTGTATGACAACCTAGACTCCTACCGTCTTATTCCAAAACACGATCTAAATTTAGTACTAGGATATTTACTAGGTTTTAACCATGACTAAATAAAACGTTATTATAAAATGAAAATTATCACTATTTCATGAACTAGCTATGGTACTAAAGTTAGTCCGCCGAGACCCCTAGTTTTCTATGGACTAACTTCGGTACTAATTTATTAGAGGTTAGCGTTGATTGTTATTGTGTGTGTGTACACGCCCATTATGCCTGGAGGCTTTTATTTAGATACGTTTTGTTTACGTTATTTCTGATTGAGTATAGTTTTCGACGATTATTATATATATATATTTGTATAATGGTGTGTGCTAGCTAACATAAGGCAAATAATTTAATTAAAAGTTTTGTTTTGCGTAATGCAAATTATTTTATATTGTATTGTATAGCTTCAAGTTTTATATGCGAACAGACAGCTGTGCTGCTGGGCAGTTTGTTGCGCCACTTCTTCTTCCCAGCCAAAGCACTAGGAAGTGGTGAAGGGTGGGGGAATGTCTCATGTAATTTTTGACGTTCGGAAAGTGCTGATTCTCAGCCTAGTTTGAATAAATGACTTTTGATTTTGATTTTGGGTGTTTTTTTATTTACAAATCGACTTGATGCATTTGGAAGATTTAGATAATTATGCTGGAGACAACTCGGCGATCTTACAGACATCGTCATACGTAGTACGACGTAATATTTCCTATAATAATATGAACATTCGCGTTAGGCAGTCGAACTAAGATGATACAAAGCATTACTTACCTAATATTAATTAAAAATCCATGTTTTGGTCAGTGGGTCGTCTTAGGGTTTTACTAAGTTTATCTTCAACGGCCCGGTTTAACCAGACACAACTCACGAACAAATCACATTATTAATAACAGTGATACTAAGATTTATTATTTAAGGACGCAACATAAACATTCGTCTCAAATTACGAGTACCGCTCCGTACCTATGTAATTCACTCCACTTCACGCTAGAGGTGTTAAAAAATATGATAACTAGATTATAAAAAGCACGTCAAAAGTACAAGTTGTGCTTGTTCAATATATTGTAACCTAAACAAAGAACGATTTATGACATATTTTTGTACGAGATTGATTATTAAATATTTATGCATTCAAGTGTTATTATAATATCAATATTTAGAGAAACGAAACGTTGCTTCAAATAGATGCAGAATGAACGAATGAAAGAATGACATTTTTGTTTCTTATCTGTGGAACCATGAACCTTCTTTGGTACTAACTGATCCTCAAAAAGTCTTCGTTTTGTAATAAGAACACGTTTTGAGCCTGATATTAATTTGAATACCGTAACAATCCTAGACCTTGTGGTCTTGGTATAAAACAGTACTTAAGCATTTTTTTGTAATAAGACAGCTAGAGTATGAGTCCATTGCTAAATTATTTTGGATTGTTTAATATATCAAGTTTCAGTCATTCATTGCTAAAAATTGCATGGACATGCAAATGTTTTTGGAATGAAGTTCTTAACGCAGCTTGCGGTAAGAGTTGACTGGTTGACATCGTCACGTAACGAAACAGCGTTATGCCCCCTCCGTGCGACTTTGACCATGATGAAAACTTTGTAAATTTTTGCAACCGCCATTAGATTTTAATTTTGAAATAATTCACACTCTTTAGAGAGATGGACAATTTCAAAATGTTTTGTCATGGGGTCGTTTTCATAGTTTTTTAGGGTGCTAAAGTCGTAAATGAAGTCAAAATTTAAATTCAAGAGGGCGGCTGCGAAAATGTTGGTTTTGTTTTAAATCATACCAGAGAAGAAACTTAGTTCCTGACGGTACCCCCCGACTACACACGTTTAGAAATGTTTGCCATTATTAGTTTTGATAAGCTCGAAGATCAGTGCTTAATTTCCATGTAGATCTACAATGATATTTTTTTTTTCATTTTATCTTCATTATAAAACATTTGACCTAATTTATTTAATCCCTTCCTCATCAAAAGAATCATGAATCCCAGTTTATTTCTAAGAATTCGTTTTATTTTAAAACTCATGACCTCATTTACGGAAATAATGAGGAACAAGGGGAAATGGCAGTAAATATTTATTCAGATTCCTTTTTCCTTTCTAGAATGAACTGAACTTCGAGTAGAGCGACGAGCAACGCTCACGTAGAGCAATAACGTGACTGATATAAGGATCACTGAGCACACAAGTAATGATAGATTTTCAAACTATTACCTACGCGCGTCGCGTCGTCTTGGAGTACTTGGAACTGTGTAACTTGTTTCCATCGATTGAGTATATATTTGTTAGTTGCAGGAGCTCGTGGCTAAGTAATACCAGCTGCACGGGTCGTTCCATCAGGTTAAGCTACACTTGCTGGTGTTGGTTCGTGGATGGGTGATCGAGAACGTGGATGGGTTTCCATGCACCACCAACAAAAACACCACCACCACAAACAATATAATACGCACAAGATCTCAAAGGATTAGTAACATGAAAAGATTTATAGTGCCCACTTGCAATAATTATTATGGTCGAAGGTGTAGAACTTTTTTAGTCCCAACTATTTTTAATAACCTTCCAGTAGATATAAACAGCTGTATCACAAAAACCTCCTTTAAAAATAAAATACATAAGTACCTCTTTCATATGTTTTGTGAAAGCCTTGCTGCAGAGGATACATAAAAGGGAAAAATTTAATTGTTTGTATGTTTATACCTATGCGAAAGTGTCATTATAAAAATAAAAATCAAATTTTAAACTTTAGTTATAAAAAAAGGAGCTACGTCTGCCAACAAACTGCTGTGCAGTTTGGCAGAAGTAAATGTTCTGTATTTATATTATTAATCTGAATAAACACATTTAGTTTTTTTTTTTCATGCCTTGGAAAGCACGTTAAGACGTTGGCCCCAGCTATCATTCGTGGATCTTTGACAGTCGTTACGGGTCGTCAGATGCCCGAAAGCCTGACAATCAGTCTTATCAAGGGGTATCGTATTATCCAGTTACTGGGTTATGGAGGTCAGATAGGCCACTCCATGTAAAATACTGGTATTCACCTGCATCCGGGTAGACTGGAATCCGACCCAACAGAGTTGGGAAAAGTCTAGGCAGATTGGTTGATTTATTGCTTTTGTTGATTTATGTGTTCGTTGTTCGTCTATGTTTAATTTAGGCTTTGTATACATATAGTTACTTTACTGTGGAATTTGTAAGAGGAACTGGCAAGAGAGAGAGGACGTGATTTCTTAATATCTAACTCATTGCACTGTTGAGGTGAACCTGCTCATAATACAAGGAGAGTTGTTGGAAACCTTAATATGTAAAAAAAACCGGCCAAGTGCATGTCGGACCACGCACAATAAAGGGTTCCGTAGTTGGGATGAATTTCCAAAAACAAACTTAACATTGTAGTTGAAAAACATGCTCTCCCATACATCGATATACGTTACGGTCAATTCTCCAACTGCAAATTTCAGTTGGTCGACATTACTCGTTAACTTGTAAAGCCTACTTCGCTGTGATAGTTTTCCTTTTAATTTCGTTATATATACTATTGCCATGAATTTTTTCACATATCCAAAACCAACCATTTAGCTGGCAGGGGGGGGGGGGACACTTGACTCTAACAAAAAATAGCACTTTAAAGCTTAATATTACGCAAACGGATCCCTTAATTGAAAAATGGTTTCGTCAAACCCAAAATATTTTTAAACGGCCTATCCAACGATACCCCACACTATGGAATAGACGAGAAAAACAAATATCATCCCCATTTGACGTGTAAGGGGGGTACCCTAAAAAAAAATGTTTTTCATAATTTTATTTTACCATTTTTTTGGCATGATTAATATGTATACCTATGCCAAATTACAGCTTTCTAGGACTAAGCGTCTCTGAGCTAAGCTGGGGACAGACGGACGGACGGACAGACAGACAGACAGACAGACAGACAGACGGACATGGTGAAACTATAAGGGTTCTTTGTTTACTACGGAACCCTAAAAACTAGCAATGTGTAAAGTTGTCAAAAAATACTAGGCTGATTGACCATCGCGATGTAACTAGTAAAGTAACCATACGACCTGGTACTCACGATAAATCGATTCAAGTTAAATGTCAAAACGGGCCTACGTATTATTTTTTTGACAATTATGTATGTCTTTACGAAAACACACTACACGACACTGCTATTTTTATAATTATAACGAAAATAGAACTAATATCAATTTAATGTTTTCTTATTCATTTATCTAAATGTTGTTAACGTTAAACACTCCATAATACGTTTTTACGAAAAATATTGTGACTTTATGTGCCACTTTATATTTTAATTAATTTACACCAAAAAATCACAATTTCCTCCGCCACCACGTCTAATGTTATTACCGTTTACCGCTACGTTTATTAACAATTTCTAAATTACTGTAGTCTATTGTAACAAGTTTTCTGTCAGTAGTTAATTAACGCCAGCCACAAACCCTCTGTGTTGTCTAGTTTAGGGTTTTGGAGCGAAATTATAAGAGGCAGCGGTATTTGTGAAGTGACTCAATAATGCGCTCTCTTGGTTTCAGGGTCCGCAGTACTTATTTCATTGTTTATTTTTTTTGTAAGTACTTTATAGCTTTCATTTGTCTCGAGTAAAATACATGAAACCTTGAGATATACCACAATCTAATAAAAGAAACCCTCTTCAAATAAACTGGTTAGATATTGGAAAAGGAATTAAATGATTTCATCATTCTTTTTTTTACAAGGCATTGTCAATGCATGGATTTTCGTCATACCTTCACAATGATTGCAATAATATATAATAAATGATTCCCAAGACTGTGCCACGAATAAAATCATCGATGTTTCCTAACCTCCCTTGACACCGCTCCTCTCATAAATTACGCCAAGCAAAAGCAATGAGCATTCACGTGGGAGAGCACTACGACTCACAAACAACTCGCCAAGCAAAGGGTACCTACATCTCTTTGTTTGCATACATTACCACCTCTATAACAATCATCATAAGACCTAAAATCCATTAACTCGAAACTCCATAACATTGCGATAATAATGACTCGAATATGTCGAGATCGAGTGATAACCTCGTGGTGAACTTGAAAATTGTGTTTGTGTTCAACTAAGATTTATTATTTAGCTTTCCTCTGTTTGTTTAGAATACGGTATCCTAAATTATCAATTTGGCTGTTGTTCTCTGTTATTTACTGATTAATGTTCGCTGGGGTAAACAAGAATTGCCTTTTAGTGTGAGAATGTGTCTAGAAGGTAAGGCAATTCTTTGAAACACTGCTTTTCCGGTGTAATGTATATTTAATAAACTTTTCAATATCTTGCAGGTTCACGGAAAATGTTGACGATAGCAAAATCGGACTTGCAAATCGGGCATGTGGAAGAAATTGACAAGATCTAAAGGAAATAGTCTGACAGCATACCTACACTTCGAGAAGGACGTGAAGTAAATATTATAACCAATTAAGTTTCCTAATATAATATCACACAAACCTCATGCTTCCTAACACTAAATTAATTATTATTATCAAACACCATATTAACCGCACCAGCACGAAATTCACTGCTGCGGTTTTCATTCGTGCTGAATTCACAGCGTTTGACTGAAACCGCTAAAGCCTTGTTGACTAACTACTCGTATGACTGTCAACCCGAAGCTGCTAAGCACCACAGTTCTAACCCCCACATAGAACCCTTTAAACGCTCAACATTTCTTAGTAGTTAAAGGTAAGGAATTCGTACGAGTAAAATTCAGCGAAAGTTCCCGATAAGTAATACCTTGTCGTTAACACTGTTGATGATCGGGAAAAAAAAGTTTTATTCGTTCATAGTGTTGACGAACGGGAGTATTATTCGATTATTTATTTATTTGCTCTCATGCACATCACATGTCGGCTTTAGTACATGAACCCTGTCAGGGCACTGCAAAACATAATGTTGGTTTGCTGTTGAGTTACATTAATTAGTAGGTAGGTAGGTAGGTAATCAAAAAGATAAGAGATAGGTAATCAATCATGTCATGTCAAGTTATTCTTAGCAATAACATTGAATTATGGTAAGTATGTCATTAATCATTATACAAAATAAAATAAAATAAATTAAATGTCACTGGCATAAACAGTATTTAATAGGTTACGTTTTGATCAGACCGGATTTTGCAAAATTGAGTAGGTACAAACTTCTAGAAAGTTTTATCCGTCATGAATTGGTCTACTGAGTAATAACATTTTTCTTCTAGAAGCGATCTTAGTTTAGTATAGAATTTATTTTTATTCTCGTCATTTTTGACGTAATCTGGTCATTTGTTATAAATTGTGGCGATTCTATTGTTGGGGCTATTTTTCATTATTTTTAATTTTGGTGTCGGTGTAATTAACTTGCTTTTGTTTCTTAGGTTATAGTTTTGGTTTGCTTCTATATTTGATCAAAAGTAATACCTGTGTTTTTGCACGAACGTAGCTATTTGTAAGATGTAAAGGGAGGGTAGTGTTAGTATTTATTGTTTTATAAAATGTGGTTTATTCCTGATCAGTAATACTCTGTCGTTAACACTGTTGACAATCGGGAAATAAAATACGTTCGTTCACGGGGCTGACGAACGGATTTTTTTTTCCGATCGTACATAAGCTCAGGGGGCCTACAATGGACGCTTTGGCAGAATCATAATATGATCTGCGTACAATTCATACATCTCGCAATTCATCTGTTTGACAGCTGCTATTTGACATTAGACTTCAATATAGCAATTCTTATTTTGTGAACCATTTTACGAAATTCCATACAAAACTGTCAAACAGATGAATTGCGGGATATGAATTTTACGCAGATCATATTATGATTCTGCCAAAGCGTCCATTGTAGGCCCCCTGAGCTTATGTACGATCGGAAAAAAAATCCGTTCGTCAGCCCCGTGAACGAACGTATTTTATTTCCCGATTGTCAACAGTGTTAACGACAGGGTATTACTGATCAGGAATAAACCACATTTTATAAAACAATAAATACTAACACTACCCTCCCTTTACATCTTACAAATAGCTACGTTCGTGCAAAAACACAGGTATTACTTTCGATCAAATATAGAAGCAAACCAAAACTATAACCTAAGAAACAAAAGCAAGTTAATTACACCGACACCAAAATTAAAAAGAATGAAAAATAGCCCCAACAATAGAATCGCCACAATTTATAACAAATGACCAGATTACGTCAAAAATGACGAGAATAAAAATAAATTCTATACTAAACTAAGATCGCTTCTAGAAGAAAAATGTTATTACTCAGTAGACCAATTCATGACGGATAAAACTTTCTAGAAGTTTGTACCTACTCAATTTTGCAAAATCCGGTCTGATCAAAACGTAACCTATTAAATACTGTTTATGCCAGTGACATTTAATTTATTTTATTTTATTTTGTATAATGATTAATGACCCACTTACCATAATTCAATGTAATTGCTAAGAATAACTTGACATGACATGATTGATTACCTATCTCTTATCTTTTTTGACTACCTACCTACCTACCTACTAATTAATGTAACTCAACAGCAAACCAACATTATGTTTTGCAGTGCCCTGACAGGGTTCATGTACTAAAGCCGACATGTGATGTGCATGAGAGCAAATAAATAAATAATCGAATAATACTCCCGTTCGTCAACACTGTGAACGAATAAAACTTTTTTTTCCCGATCATCAACAGTGTTAACGACAAGGTATTACTTATCGGGAACTTTCGCTGAATTTTACTCGTAGGAATTCCTTACCTTTAACTACTAAGAAATGTTGAGCGTTTAAAGGGTTCTATGTGGGGGTTAGAACTGTGGTGCTTAGCAGCTTCGGGTTGACAGTCATACGAGTAGTTAGTCAACAAGGCTTTAGCGGTTTCAGTCAAACGCTGTGAATTCAGCACGAATGAAAACCGCAGCAGTGAATTTCGTGCTGGTGCGGTTAATATGGTGTTTGATAATAATAATTAATTTAGTGTTAGGAAGCATGAGGTTTGTGTGATATTATATTAGGAAACTTAATTGGTTATAATATTTACTTCACGTCCTTCTCGAAGTGTAGGTACCTATGCTGTCAGACTATTTCCTTTAGATCTTGTCAATTTCTTCCACATGCCCGATTTGCAAGTCCGATTTTGCTGTCGGCAACATTTTCCGTGAACTTGCAAGATAATTAAATTAATGAACCATTTTACGAAATTCCATACAAAACTGTCAAACAGATGAATTGCGGGATATGAATTTTACGCAGATCATATTATGATTCTGCCAAAGCGTCCATTTTAGGCCCCCAGTTCAAGAGTCAAGGTGTAAAAAAAGTGGAGAACAATAGACGACACGGATTTAAAACTTGCTTTAATTTATTTAATTAACGATGTTTTAAGGCTTCTACATACCGGGGCGACTTGTCGCGCGACGCGACGCGACACAAAGGCACCGCTCGTCCCGTGACACGCGGGGCCTTTGTGTCGTGTCGCGTCGCGCGACAAGTCGCTCTGGTATGTAGAATTCTTTACACAGTCCACTGTCTGTGTGTATAAACATTGTCCACCTTCATTATTTATGCAGAAACTCGAAGCGTGATTAGAAATCTAGACATTACTGTAAATTAAATGATTACCTGTCGTACAAAATAAAAAGTCCTTATTTGGCATTTTCTTAACTAATTGTAAGTATACAAATATTATTATTGCTATTAATGTAAAACATAAATACTGATAAAGTACTACACACATGAATACTGATACTGTTAAAGTTGTCGACATAGCCCACAGAATAAGCAAGCTGAAGTGGCAATGGGCCGGCCATATTAGCCGTAGAACCGATGACCGTTGGGGTAGACGTGTTCTTGAGTGGAGACCGCGAATCGGCAAACGTAAGGTCCTACCTTACGTTTGCCGATTCGCGGTCTCCACTAGGTCTCGCCCTCAGACTAGGTGGAGCGACGATCTCACAGCGTGGCTGGTGGCAGCTGGATGAGAGTTGCCGAGAATCGAGCTGAATGGCGTGCAATTGGAGAGGCCTATGTCCAGCAGTGGACTGCTATGGGCTGATGATGATGATGATGATGAATACTGATTGTATAGTAAAAAATAAGTAATAGTAATAAGGTAGTAAGGGTTACGTACCTCAAAAGGAAAAAACGGCATCCATATAGAATCACTCGTTTGTCTTGTCTGGCTGCCCGGCTGTCACAGCCGATTTACTCCGAATCTACTGGACCAATTAAGCTGAAACTTGGTACACATATGAATTTCTGTGACCCAAACACGGAAATGTAGCGTAAATAAATGAATTTTGAATATAGGGATCATTTTTGCGAGGCAAATTAGAAAATTAAAAAAAAAGTTTTGTAATTGGTACCATGTGACATATCAAAAGGAAAGGGCTTGATATAAAAATTTGAGATATATTTTTTTAATAATCCTAAAATGAATACTTTTAAAGTTATTTAAGAAAATAGATGAAAATTGACACTGATAGTCCAGTAGATTCGGAACAACTCGGCTGTGACAGACGAACAGGCAGATAGACAGACACGCGAGTGATCCTATAAGGGTTCCGTTTTTTCCTTTTGAGGTACGGAACCCTAAAAAGGTACTCCACATTGCACCGCATTGTTAGAAAGCATATTATTTTACCCCGCTAAGTAATCAGGTGCTTTTATCTGAACCTACATAAATTACGGGGGCTTAATGAGGTACGGAGAAGTATGAAGTAAATATTTTAAATATTTATAAGCACACAAGTGCACCTCTAGATTCGGGTGATAGAGTGGATGAAAGTTCAAGGTTGTGCCAACACTTTTAATGATAAAGTGCAGATAATTTTGCATTTAGATATTTTTTCCCGGGTGTCAGCTACCTCCATAAAATTTTATTAAAATTGGTCCAGCCGTTTGAGTGTGAAGAAGTAACAAACACACTCACAAACTTTCGCCCTTAAAATATTAATGTGAAGACGTAGATAAGTTACCTACTCAACATTCGATCTTTAAAAACGGCACTGGCTTCATATTTGTAACTGACCGACTTCTTGACAATTCAAAAGTGCCTGTAAATGGTTTAATTGAAATATATGCTTTGAGTTTGAGTTTGCACAATGTCGCACTATTAGATGACGTACACGTGGAAGTAGGACGGCATGTTGTAATTATCGGGAGCGAAAAGAGACAAGACGAAGAAAATGTGGCTAATTAGTCATATTTTGACGTGCCACTTGCGGAGCCTTTTTTTTTTTTTTTAGTACTTAAACGTACCTTTATAACCTATCTACCTCTTTTTTAGGGTTCCGTACCCAAAGGGTAAAACGGGACCCTATTACTAAGACTCCGCTGTCCATTCGTATGAACCGCGTTAATTAGACAGTTGAAATTTTCTCAGATGATTTATTTCTGTTGCCGCTATAACAGCATATACTAAAAAACAGAATAAAATAAATATTTAAGGGGGCTCCCATCATCATCATCAAATCATGTCTATTGTAGACATGACTTTTTGCCGTTTTTAGGGTTCCGTAACCAAAGGGTATAACGGGAACCCTATTACTAAGGCTCCGTCGTCTGTCTGTCTGTCACCAGGCTGTATCTCATGAACCGAGATAGTTAGACAGTTGAAATTTCTACAGATGATGTATTTCTGTTGCTGCTATAACAAAAAATACTGAAAAACGGAATTTAAATAAATATTTAAGGGGGCTCTCATACAACAGAGGTGATTTTTTTGCCGTTTTTATAGATAATGGTACGGAATTCTTCGTGCGCGAGTCCGACTCGCACTTGGCCGGGTTTTTCTTATAATATTATTGATTGGATAACAAAAGGCTTACACGAACAAAAACTCGGTACATTCTAACGTCGTACTTTTTCAAATACAAATCCAATTACCTGGCTACAACAATTTTCGTACAAGGTAAATTGTGGCACTAAACCAAACTTTATTCACAGTTACTTTCTACACTACTTATACCATAAAACTATTACGTACCAAAGTTTATTACGAAGAAATCCAGCGGCACGACATTAGTTTATTCCCAGGCGAGGTACCCAAGTATACCGCAGTTCGTAACTAGGTCATGGTAGACAAATCGTTTGACAATTAGCTTACCAGCTAACTGAGGTGATAAAATCTCGTGATGCAGGAAATTGTGGTATTATAAAGTTGTTTGGTCTCGTCACGCATTGTTTTTTTAAGTTGGAAATTGATATACAGGGTGTAAAAAAACACATCACAAAGTCGTCAACTACGCATACTGTACATCTAAGTAGCTTTGCGCAAAAATTATTGCCGGGAACCGATTTTTATTTTTAGGGATTAAAAAATTGCAATTTTTATTGCGCGCAATGTAACGCGATCCCAGGCAAACGGACTCAGTGCTGTTGTGTGAGTTAAGCCCCGCCCCTTCGTTCTACGCGGCCGTGGTACGCGTAGGTTCTTGTCGAATACTCGCGGCTATGTACGAAATTAATGTAAGAAAAATCGAAAAATCAGGTAATTTTTGCTTGAAAAAATGTTTTGTATTAACACTTGGAATTTGTTTTCGTAAAAAAAAAATATATATGTGCGAGTTTGGCCTTCAATATCTCCAGAACCAGTGGATTCCCAGGTATGATCTAGTAGAAAAAAACGATCCAAATAATGGGTAGAATATGTAGCTTTCGGCTTCGGAAAGGGTATTTTTACACCCGATATTTTGAATGATTGTTTTGTAAAATATTGAATGTTATAATTTTGTTTACAATGCACTTTAATTTCTGTTAGAAGAATACATATAACTCTTGTTCTCTTGAACATGTGGAGTTTCACTTCAGCAAGTCTCCTGGGCCTCAAGTCTGCTATTACAATAGTGTCGATCATTGATTCCATAATTATTGACTTTCCAATGGTCGGCCACTGACACTACATTGAAAAAAATTGCAGTTATTGGTAATCTCGTACATAATGACAAATTACTAATGGGTTTTATAATAATGGCAATACGACAATGCCATTATAATAAATTCTATTACGAGAACATTGACCGACCAATTATCGACCATTATGAATTTAGCAGATTACGAACTTTTAGCAAAATGACAATGGCATGACAATGGGATCGTGTTGTAATGACTGAATTTATAAAAATAGCAGACTTGGGCCCCTGGAAGTTTAAGCTTTCAAGGTACGTAATGTATATTGTTTTCTGAATCTGTGACGAGGTGGGCTTCGGGTTAGTAGCAACCCATTTCAATGCGTGACGACTAATAAATTGAGGATCAACCACACACTCTGCCGTCTTATATTGGTTTAGATGTAGGTCAATGTACTGTAAACAATATCAAAATAAGTAATTATAAATGTGAAAGTAAGTTTGTTTGTTACATTATCACGCCTAAACCACTGAACCGATCATCCTTAAATTTTGCATATACGTTGTCAGGTGTACAGAAACGGACATAGGGTACCTTTCATCCCGAAAAAAAGTACTGTTCCCGAGGAAAAAAACAATAACGTTCTTATGATAATAGATGGCGCCACGTGTCTTTCGAATAATAATTGAATTATATTATGGGATGTATTTAATAGCACTTTAAATTTTATTAACACAGCTATAAAATTGTGTACTTATTAAAAAAAAAAAAAATAATACATCTACAATTTAATATTATTACAACCCTTATATGATTACAAGCAGAGTACAACCCGAAATGATTGTCAAATTCTAAATTAACGCGAGCAAAGCCGCGGGCAAGAGCTAGATTTTTTATAAAAAACAAATCGTTCTGCTACAATTAAGGGCAATAAAATGTAGTTTAAACAAACGTAACATAATCACCTGTTGTAATATTTTGCTCCACCGGCATATTGCGTTCAACCTAACAAACGGTTCACTGTCAAAAAATCTTTGCTTCTTTTTTACTGAAAACATTTCTCTTACATAAACCTTATTTTCAGTACTCAAATAGAAATTTGGCAATATATTTACGTAGGTATACTGTTAGGCCTCAGTAAATAGTTGCTGAAAGAGTATAAAAAGAGCTTATACAAAACGTCACGCGTTACAACACAAAGGAAAAGGTTCCAATAGGCATCTACATATATGTAAGGGACTCGATACGAAAAGGGGTTTTAAGGTACAATTCCAATAAAGTAGCGCGAATGTCGAGTGAATAAGCGGAATACGTTTTCGAGTGGCCCCACGGCTTTCTAGACAAATTTACGTAAATTTATATTTTGTGACACGAACAAATTGGCATGGACCTTTTGATACATTGAGGGCTCCCGTCGTAATGGCACATCGTACGAGCGTAACGTGGAATTTTACGGTTTTAAGGAACGAATTTATTTTATTTAAATTATTGCCCAGAAATATTGGTGGTACATGCGTGATACGATATATTTCAGGCTGCTTTGCACGTAGATAATTGTGTAATTCTTTCTCGGGAAACTGTCTAAACGTGAGAGCCTACTTAGGTTATATATTTTCATAAGAAAGTTGTTCAGTTCACAATCTCAAAAGAAAATATTCATCTCTTTGAAAAATGCAAATGATTTGTTTTGCTTTCCTATTATGAATTGGAAATACAACTACGTCTGTATCGAAATACACTTAGCGCTTGACATTTAAAGTTAAATCTGTTATTTCAATTAGACGTTTGAAATGTCAAGAAGTTAGTCGGTTAGTTAGTAAGAAAAATTAGTTCCTACTCTTCTAGTTTCAAAGTGTAGTTGCCCGTGGAGCAGGAAAGGGCAAAATACTCAAATTTTGACATTTAGGTACCTTCTCTTGAACACTTTATTAAAACATCTGGGACTATTATTATTCTAGACCAAAAATGTTCAAATATAACGGATGTAAAAAGATTTTTAACGAAGCCGAAAGTCACTTATTCTCCCCGCCACTGTGATTTTTTTTTTGTAGTGGAACGTAACTGGGAACCGCCTGGCTAAGGAGATATTGAAGGTCAAAGTTCCAGCTTTATTTACTTTTTAGGGTTCCGTACCTCAAAAGGAAAAACGGACCCCTTATAGGATCACTTCGTTGTCCGTCTGTCTATCTGTAAAGAAAGAAAGAAAAAAAGAAAGAAAAATTGTTTATTCTGCACAAACAAAACACACATTATAAAAATAAAATACAAATTGACGAAAAAAAAAGTCTGTCAAAACCCTTTTTCTCAGGAACGCGTGTAGGTATCAAGCGGAAATTAATATCAAATAGGGGCGAAGGGAGGGGGGCACCTTTGAATACTTTTGAAGTAAAATATTATATTACTCTTATGGTATAGGTAATTTATAAAGTAACACATTTTTTTTTGTTCAAATGTGCCTCATCCACGGGGCATTTTTGAAACCCCTAGGGGCAGTTTTGAAAAACTAGAATAACATGAAAACTATGTGACTTAGAAATAAAATCAACGGTTATTTGCATCTTATATTATCAGTGTGCATTGCCATTTATTTCGTACACTAATTATATAAATTTATAAAACTCTAAACAGTGTTGGGCAGTCTTGAAAAAGGGTAACAAACTTATTATTATAACTGAGATCAAATTAAATACCTATTGCAAAACAATATAAAAAAGGAATGACCCATAAAATATGAAAAAATATAAAAATCTTAGGAAGGCACTTTAAATGTGTCGAACATAAAAGAAACAACGGAGAGTAATATTCTCAATGTAACAATGGAGTAATATCCTCCTTATAAACTGGTTGGTTTTATATTCTATATAGCAGCAGCAGTCCTCAGCCTCGTGTCATCGTTGACAACACACAATACAGCTCTTTTGGCATCTTCTTCATTTACGTCATTTAATTTTTTATTTTTCGTCAATTTCTTGCCATTCATGACTGTAAAACAATATAAAATGAAGTTATTTACTTGTTTTGTTTTAATAGGTACCTATAATTTTCAAAAAATAAATATTAAATTTGTTTTATATATCGCACATAAACCAAAACCATAGGATATTTCCCGTTGACCTAAAATCATGAAATTTGGCAAGGAGCAAGGTCGCACAGCAGAAGTAAAGGACAAAAGTCCGAAAATAGTTCATTTGTGATTTTATCACATATTATGCTAATAAACATACATTTGCAGTTGGAAAATTGACCGTAGCGTATATCGATGTATGAGAGAACATGTTTTTCATCTACAATGTTAAGTTTGTTTTTGGGATTCATTCGTCCCAACTACATAACCCTTAATTCTGGGTAGGCTGACACGCACTTGGCCGATGTTTTTTTCACGCAAACTACTTTTAAATGATGGTAATAAACTAGACCCAGAAGACCGGGGTTGGAACTTAATTGACACCCGAGGTGGCGCGGAAACGTGTGCATATTACGAAGAACTCAACATTTTCAACTTTTTGCATCGCTATATTTCCGAAATGGTGATTCTTAAGAAAAAAAGTGTAAAAACAATTTTTATAGATAATTACATGATAAACAATTTTTGTTTCACCTATTTTTATGATATACATATATAACTTACCGTTTAGCTGAAAATCCGATTGTTGCAATATTTGACGTCGGATCAATGGAGATTTTTGACAATTTATTTGTAATGTTCCCAACATTCAGCATAATGCGAATTAATGTAACCTTACCCCATTTTTGAAGCTAACTTGACCGGGCTATATAGGTAACTTACCAGGTTAACTGTCCGGGCTCCAGAGTGGGAATGGACCATAAGTCCAGTTATTTCATACCCTGAATAAAAAAATTATATCGAGTATTTCCCTATGTCCCATCACTTTTTATAATCCTTATGATGTGTCCTGCCAAGTCCGCATTAAATATAAGACTTTCTTCTTACGTCCACAGTGTCAGATGGCTTCGAAATTGTACGGGCGAACATACAGTATATTCCCGTTGTCCCCGTATGCCATATCCCCGTCACGGGGACAGCGGGACGTGATTACATTTATTTCCCGTTGTTCCCATAACGTACGAATTAACCTTTTTTTAAATCGAAACAGCTAGGTTAGGTTAGGTTAGAACTGTGACAGTGAGGACTCCTGGGACGCGGTGGTGCGATACGACTGTTTCGCAGAAGGAGGCTGCAGAAAGGGAGCGGGAGATCTCGTTCGCTCACCCAGCCCGCAGCAGGCGCACCGGGCGTCAACGGAGGGCCGATAACGCCCTGTTCCAGCCCCCATAAATGGGTCCAGAGACGGCGGGGACGTCCGCCGCCCCCTATCACATTGGACCCGAGGTGGCGGCGCGTAGTGTTCCACGCGCGCCCCTATCAGACGTCGCGGGGGGGGTCGGACACCTCACCCCCCCCCCAGACTTGAGGTGGCCCGCAGAGGCGGGCCGGCACTAGTCGGGGATTGCGGAAGTAATAACAGATCCCAAGATCCCCGGTGCAAGTGTGGGAGGGGAACACTGGGGTGGTTTTGAGCGGTGCCGCGGCAACTGCCGGCGAGTGCTAGAAACATATTTTTGAATGTAAAACCAAACCACGGGGACAACGGGAAGTATTTTTAAATATTTAATTGAAGTACCGCTGTCCCAGTAGGACAGGGACACAGCGTACGGGGACAACGGGAATACACGGAACATACCACATACGGTCTTTGGCCAACCAGTTCATGCCCAAAAAGGCTCAACTGGCTGTTCACAATTGTGTGCTTGGTGGAAGAAGAAATGTTGGGTGTGGCAAGAGAAGCATGAAAGTAGAATCTCTCTACAGATCGTACGTGGTCTGGGGACAGTTAACCTGTTTTTAAATACAGTTCGCGCACAGCGATTTTTCACACCAAAATTAAAAGTCGTTTCCCAGCAATAACTTTTAGTCAATGTTACTTAGTTTGACGTGAAGATAGTTCGCAACATAGTTGGGAAAAGGCTAAACATATTTTTTTTTTTTCCTTGCTTAGTTGCATGCGTAGATAATGGCTATGTGATGGGTCTTTTACACCCATCATATAATATTTTGTTATGGTGTACTCAAACAACATTGCAAGCTGGGATTGCACCTGATCCGCCCGGGATAACCGAGGATGATGGATGAATGTCATGACCTTACCTTTTCCCCAACCTCGTTGGCTTTGGTTGTAACTTTGTGGATTCGCAGTAGAGAAAAAAATATTGAATTAGATTTTTTGTTTTGTCATAGGTACCTAAATTACATCATACATAAATTCACGCCTTCTGGATAGGGGTAGGCAGAAATCATAGAACGCCACCTGCTATGCTCCTTACTGTATACTCCTTTTGTTTCGCCTACGTTCATACATCTGGTCATACACGCACGCCAGTGCGAGTACTACGCACCTAACATGTCTGAAGAACATCACCAATTAGGTCACTATATTTCCTCTTAGAGGATGCCCTGCTTTGTAAATAAATTTTGGTAGTCTCATCCTCTCAACAAAAAAATACTTTAAATGTCATATTTAAAATCACTATAAACATATATACATAAACTCAAGCCTTCTTCCTCTGACATACTCCTTTTGCTACGCCTACGTTCTGGTCTCAAACGCGCGCCGGTTACGAGTACTACTCACCTGACCTTTCTGAAGAACATCACCAATTAGGTCACTATATGTCCGACTAGGGCGTCCCCTCCCGGCGTTTCCACTCACCTCTGCATTATAAATACCTTTTGTTAGACGCCTTTCACTCATCCTCTCAACATGACCAAACCATCTAAGCATATCTAAATTATACCTAAATTCGCATCGTTCTATTTTTATCTATGGCAATTAGTACGCATGTCGATAATGCTGCCAATGTCGTAATAAATTGGAGTGCCACAAGGTTATTTTGGCACCTGAATAACGTTGACTGGGGGGTTATTGGTAAACATTAGTGAAATTGTCACAGAAATTGTATTGACAATACTATGGACAAAACAAGATGGTTTAGATGCCTCCAAAATAAATCATTAGTTCCGATTTTGGCCACGCGCCAAAGTATTGTAGCTTCATATGACGACTTTTTAGTAATGACGAAAACATATGAGTATCACAGAGTTCAAACCCTTTTTTGTTTTTTAGCACCTCACTTGACGTCATCAGCCATCATTAAAAACTATAAATAACACAGAAATTGCTGTCTACTTATGCAACTACGTCATCCGAGTTCAAATACTCCAAAATAAACCTTCAAGAACACGCAAAAGGTTAAGTAAGTTACGAACTAAAATTAAAGTTTATTAACAAGAACTTTCGTCTTTTGATTTCAACTTTTATACCAAACTAGCTGATCTGACAGACGTACTGTCCAGATTTCAATAGTTCACACAAAAATCCTATAGAAAAAAGGAAACTCAGTTTTTCCTGAATTTGAACATTTTCTGAGAAACTTTTCCAAATTTTTCTTTTCGTAAAAACCTTATTCGAACCATTGCAAACATTTTAAAACGAAAATAACTAAATCGGTCCCACCGAACAGCATTTAAGTTTTATTAATGTAGATAGATATGTCATGATTTCAAAATATTAATAAGTTGTAGTGGATTTTAAATACTAAATATAAAATTGAAAGTATGTGATTTGCCTCAAATGATTTTTATATCAGTGTAGTCATGACGTTTGAAAGTATCTGATTTGACAGTTACTTTAAAAGTACTGTTTTTTTTAACGGAACAGAATGGAAACATGATGTTTGAAGCGTCGTCGCCTAGTTTCTAAGTTAATTCTCATCGAGCCTCGGAACCGCCGCCGTGTCCTCACGGAGGCGATTGGCGGCAGCGATCTCTCGCGTCCGGCCCTGGTTCAGGCCATGGTTCGGAGCGAGAGTGCATAGGGAGCCAGAATGCACGCGAAGAAGGAGGCGGAATGTGTGAGGGAGAGGCAAGGTTCGCGCCCTCACGCCCCTAGTCGCCGCAGGAGACGCCCCGGGCGTCGGGAGTCACAAGCCGATTTCCGGCCACCGTACGCATGGGCTCGCAGACGGTGAACAATGAGTAGCTCACCGTCCGATAAGGACCAGGCCCGGGTCGACGGCACGTTCTGTTCCACGCGCGCCTCAAAGAGATGTCAGCACCAATTGACGGGATCCATTAGGGCCAATGCCTGCCAGGGTTGCGAGTTTGTCCGAAAGGGATATCGTGGCTCTGGCACACAGGCAAATGAAGGAACACGGGTGGGTTTTAGTCAGTAAAAGTCTGACTACACTCCCTCCCGCTCCCAGAGCGGGAGAAGAAAAAAAAAAGAGCGTAGTCCTTTATCTTAACAAAAATCATTACTTTTAGCAAATACCCAGTTTAATGACAGAATTTGCCACACTTCACATAGGTATAAAATCTGTTACGAAGATATAGAGCGTGTGTCAGAAAGAGGTGTGAACGGAAGGGCCTGAAGAACCTCTTCCATGAGACCAAAATCGTAATCGAGAAAAAATAATCTGCCGTCCCATACGTTTGAGTCAAGAAGGTTGAATTTTTGTATGGCCCACGTATTCACACTAACTATAGTAGGTGTGAATAAAAATATTTACTTTATCTACCTCAGCTACTGGAACAGCAAAAGCTTGTTTATGTTTTTAACAAACATTGTAAAACTAGGTGTTCAGTTTCGTTTCGAGTTACTAACTATGGCAGTAATAGTTTCCATGATAATACTAAAGAACAGCCTTTTATCTATTCGAAAAGTTGAACAATATTTTGAACGACTAGAACTCATATTGTAACAGATAATGTATTTTTAATGTATACGATTTTTGAAGTGGAAGTCATTGATGTATTAAATAGGAAGGTAAGGTACGCGCTCCTCGTTGTGGACCGCATAAATTAGGTGAAAGAACACAATCGACCTACATTTTTTTTCCGAGTTGTTATGGGTACGTAATACGGACAATTATTGCTATCTCGTTCCCGCTATAGCCCGCGTAATATGTCTCTCTATTTCGGTTGTCGAGCACAATGACGCACGACATCGGTTCCATTTAATATTTATGTGATGTTAGAGAGTGGCCTATCTTCCTACTTAATTACATCAATGGTGGAAGTGATTACTTCACCACTCAGTGGATCCTAAATCACAGAAAACAACTACGCGGCAGATGCAGAAAGAGATGGTGAGATGAGCTGGACTCCTTCTTAAAGTATTGGCCCGCAATGGCAGCAGACCGGGAAGTGTGGAAAGATAGAAGGATGGCCTTTGCCCTGCAGTGGGACAACACGGGCTTATCCTAACTATATTATATAGTTATATTATTATATAATATTATGAATCCTAAAGTGACTTTGTTTGTTACGTATTCACGCTAAAACGGCTGAATAGATTTGGATGAAATTTGGCAAATATATAGACCATAACCGAGGTTAGGACATAGAATACTTTTTATCCCGATATTCTTACGGGATCGAGACTTATGAGAGTGAAACGGCGGGGTGCAACAGTAATCACTACATAGTATAAAACAACGTCGCTTCCCGCTTCCTGTCTGTCCCTATGTATGCTTAGATCTTTAACACTGCGCAACGGATTTTGATGCGGTTTTTTTTAATAGATAGAGTGATTCAAGAGGAAGGTTTCTATGTTTAGAAAATGCCACGTGTGCGAAGCCGCGGGCAGCAGCTAGTAAATAAATAAATAAGTGATCACTTGCAGTGGTCGTCAATGACGAAGCAAAATAACGACTTGTTCTCCAATTTATGAGGCAAAACGTTGCAATCGACGTCAGATTGCTTACTTCAGTAATACATTAACGTTTATTGAGTTTATTTTTGGTCAACTAAACATGTTACCTGTACGAGATCAGGTATGAAAATAATATTACAATTTACAAGATATAAAAAAATCCAAGAGAGTTGATATAACCAATATTATGTTTTACCAATATCCTGTTACGCACCAACGCTTGCTCATTGGGACGGAAACGGATGGGACATTATTCAAATATTTTTATGTTATATTTACAGCAGCAATCACATGTGGCGGCTCCTATAAATTTGTAAGGCCCTTAAGACAATATATTGACGTCTCGAATCCTAAGGTTTCGCGTAACGGCCTACAAATTGCTCGTAGTTCACTGTTACTTACGTGATCCGGTTTTTAAATGAATACTGAGGAGCAAATCGATGAAATCCGTTAGGAAGTTAAGCGATAGGTTACATAGATTTCTGCTCCTTTTCGACTAAGTGAAATGATCCTTATCCTTGTGGGAAAATGCCTGTAAATACATTGAATGAATGAGAATTTATTGGTAGGTATTTTTCTGGTTTCTAAAACATACTTGGTTTGCATTATATATTATGATTTGGAGACTCCTTTTAAGCAAGGAAATGCTTGTGTTAGGAGAAAAAAAAACTAAAAACTTGCTTGTGTTAAAAGAATGAATGATGTCAAATAGAGGCCAGAAATCTGGCACTATGAAACAAGGAATGTAGTTTTAGTACCTAGTTAGAAATGCTGTGTAGTAGCTGAACATGACTTTTAACTTTGTGCCTTGACCCACGTGAATGTCGTGAATGAGTCTTTTCAATCAGTTCCGCTTCTTTGTCAGCCATTTTTGTTTACCTTTAACAATATGTATTTTGGATTTTGATTTCTGAAGTACAGCTCGACTCCGCGTAAAAAATATAATTAAAATTAGTTAAAAGCTTACTTTTATAAATTTGTTGTGCTAAATGTTCTAAACTAGAAGCAGTGACCTAGTATAAGTGTAGTCAATAATTATTATTACCATCCGTCATATTATCCGTTTCAAAACAATTGAGTGCTAAGTGATTATAAACAAACGAAGCGATCTAAAAACATTTCAATAAACATTGAACAAAGAACATCTTAAAACATAAATTATCATCTAAGGCTCTTAACTATAACAAAAACTAAGTGAACATTCATGTGATTTAACCAAAACAAAGTGTAAAAAATAACAGTGGAATTTAATAGTGCGCGCGCATATAAATATATTTATTTTAAATAAGAAGCGTCCTAACGATCCTTCGAACTATTTTGTTACACCAAGCAAATAATTAAACACCTATTTCATGTATCACTGAATGAGCATTCGTGGCTCATACCGTAGTCAGCCTACTGACCGTGACCGTGGTCGTGAGTTCGTTTCCGACGAAATGATATTCTTTTTGTAAGATTGAAAATAGCTTCTCAGCTACAGCTTTAGCTAATATTGTTCGTGCTATCGAAACCCATAATCTGCAACATTTTTTGTAATTTATAAATAAAAGTTCACAAACAAAATGGAAACACGAAATTCAACGAAAATGGCACTCAGAAAGCAAAAAACAAAATCGGTGGAATCCCTAAACCAAACGTTCACATCAACTAGTTCAGAAATATTCGCCAGAAGTTTACCAGATTTATCAACAGAACAAAACTCGTACATTTCCGAATTACAAGAAGAGATCAATGTTTTAAAACAACAACTTGAAATAGCCAACACAACAATAGAAAAGCTAACAATCGAAAGTATTTCACTGCAAAAAGAAAGGGATGAACAGCAGTCAGAAATTATTACTTTAAAGAAAATGTGCCTAAGAAATAGCAATACACCCAAAACAGTAATTATAGAAAACAAAATCGGTCAAACTAGAAGACTTTTTACTCAAAAAGTAACAGATTATTCTACTGATCAAACAGAACAACACGATTGTTCACAAAAACGGAATACCCCAAAAGAGTTCAACAACCCAACCATAGAGGGAGCTGTAAACAATAAAACAATAGAACAACAGGACTGCTCACAACAAAGGGTTAATTCAAAGAAGTTCAATAGTAAAATAATAGAGGGCGCTGCACACAATAATTCAAGGAATGACAATATAATATGCCCAGCTGCAATAGTAGCAGTTTCTCCAGAAGCAGTTCCTAAAGCAATTCCTCAAAAAAATAAACGAAGAATATTCATCATAGGTGAACAACAATGCATGGGACTCGCACAAAAATTAATTAATTCGAGGGAAGTAAGTAAATACGAACAGTACAACATATTTTCCTTTATAAAACCATTTGCCAAATGTAATGAATCCCTTAGGGCATGCTATAGTTTAGATCCTACAGAAAACGATTGGATAATACTATGTATTGGTCAAAATGACCAAAACCCGAATCAAGTTCAGTTTGAATTGCTAAATGTGTTAAATTATTTACATAGGCATAATGTAATAGTACTGAGCATTAATAAACATTTGTACTTAAATGAAACAAAACTAAATACTCTTTTAAAATTTACATGTCATTCTTTCCATAATTGTCATTTTTTGGATCTAAATAATTTATATGAATATTATTATAAATACCGTTACTTTCAATGTCATACTTGCAGAATTATAAATTCAATTATAGATACAGATGACTATTGTAAGGCTAAAATATGCACTCCTCCAGGAGAAAACAACGAAACGCTACATGAATTAAGTCAAAATGGTAAAACGAGTACGCCTAAAAAAGGTACAATTCCCTACTATTTCCGTGCTATTAATCGAATTCCACATAATACACTGTCTAAAACTAACAACGAATCTTTTTTATTCCTAAATTAAACGAAGCTGTAAAAGAAAAGTTAAAAATAAGATTATTCCACCAAAATATTGCAGGGTTATTAAATAAAATAGATTCTATTGAATTATGCCTAAATGCACTTGCAAATAAAAATCCAATACAGATCTTATGCTTTACTGAAACTTTTATTAAAGCAGGAGATGAGTCAAATATTAATATAAAAGGATATAAATTAGGTAGTCATTATTCAAGAAAAAAGCAGAAGCGTGGCGGTACGTGCATATTAACTTATAGTGGAATTGATTGTAAGTCAATAGAAATTTGCAAGGAATACTCTTGTGATAATATTTTTGAATGTTGCGGAATAGAAATTCCTAGTATGAACACTATCATTATTTGTGTATACAGGATACCTTCATCTAGTTTAAATTCTTTTTTCAATAAATTAGAAATACTATTACATAAGCTGCTTTACAAAATTGTAAATAAAAAAGTTATAATAACAGGCGATTTGAATATTAATACATTAGTAGACAATAACAACACGATAAACTTAAAAAACATACTATCTAATTTTAATTTAACATTACACATAAATGAACCTACACGTCAAAACAACTGCATAGACCTTATAGCAAGCAACCACCTCAACGCTATTGGTACAGTTCATCCGTTATATCTATCTGATCATGATACCGCTCAAATACTAGAATTTCCAGCAAACTATAAGAAAATTGAACGATATTGGTACTGTCAAATACAAGATTTTAGTAAAGAAAATATAGAAAAATTCATTTATTACTTATCACAATTATCATGGCGAGAAGTCTACATAGAACCTGATATAAATAAAGCGTTCAATTATTTTCATCAAGAACTTATACTTTTCTACAAACTATGTTTTCCATATTACAAAGTTAAAAGGACTTCAAATTTACAATCGCCAAAATGGCTTACTAAAGGACTAAGAAAATCTAGTGCTAATGGAAGACATCTGAGATTTTCGTACTACAGACATAAAACAAAAGAGAGACACAAGAAATATAGTAACTATGAAAAAATACTTAAAAAATGCGTTCTATGGTCAAAGAAAAATATTAATAAAAAATTGATGAACCAAGCAAATAACAAAGGCAAAGCCACTTGGAGCATAATAAAAGACAAACATGATAGTATTATGACAATAAATAGTATAACATCACTACAACTTACCGGGGAACTTATTCAAGAACCTACTCAAATAGCATCAACATTTAATAAATTCTTCATCGATGTTGCAAATGATCACAACTTAAATGTTCCAAATAAACAACGACTGACTCAAAACCAGATAAATGATAATTCAATTTTTCTCAGACCAACCACAGAGCAACAAATTATTAATACAATAAAATCATTAAATGACACCAAAGCAGTAGGTTATGATTCTATCTCCACGCGGATTATTAAGGAAAGTGCTCATGTCATAGCTCCTGTGCTTAACCATATCATAGAAAATTCACTGTCGCAAGGAATATTTCCAGAGAATTTAAAGCATTCTATAGTCAAGCCTTTATTCAAAAAAGGTGATCGAAAAGAGCCAAATAACTATCGCCCTATTACACTTGTTCCTGTGTTATCCAAAATCTTTGAAAAGATATTCTACGACCGACTAATAAGTTTCTTAAATAAGCATAATGTCCTAAAACAGGAACAAAACGGTTTTCAGCATAATAAATCGACATCTTTAGCAGCATTTACCCTAATTAAAAAGATCACAGAATATCTAGACGATAAAATTCCGGTTGTAGTAGTGTTTTTTGACATGAGTAAGGCATTTAATTTTGTAGATCATAACATCTTACTAAACAAATGTGAAAAATATGGTATCCGTGGTGTCGCTCTAGATTGGATAAAAAGTTTTTTAACAGGCCGACAGCAATGTGTTGAAGTTACTAATTTAAATGATAATCTTGAATCCACTATCTACAGATCCCCATTTAGCCTGAATAAATATGGCGTACCACAAGGGAGCGTTTTGGGCCCCTTGCTATTCTTACTTTATATTAATGATTTACCAGATTCAATAAACTATGATAGTGTCCTATTTGCTGATGATATTTCTGTTATAGTCCCCAATAAAAATACAATTTCAACTCATGAAAATAAAATACACGAAGCTGTACAGTCTGTAATAAAATGGCTTGAATCTAATAACCTATGTGTAAATACAGCTAAAACAAAATTCATTAAATTTCGAACGTACAAAAGCAAACTCTCCGATAGTATTAACATTAAAATAAAAGACAAAGTAGTAGAAGAAACAGAAAATATTAAATTCTTAGGTATAACTCTAGACAAATTTTGTTATTGGAAACAACACATTAACAACGTATGCAGTAAACTAAATAGATTTGTGTATGCATTAAGAAAACTTCGTATTGTGTCCGACGAAAAAACAGCCCGTATAGCATATAGTGGGTATGTTGAATCAATATTAAGATACGGACTAATAATATGGGGCAATTCAACAGACAGTGATAAGACATTTATTGTACAAAAAAAATGTGTAAGAGCTATATGCGGTGTCGGTCCACTTGAATCTTGCAGGCCTTTATTCAAAAAACTAAAACTTTTGACCTTAACCGGCATTTATTTGTTTGAGGTATCGGTTTTCGTGAGGAAACATAATGAATTATTTAGATTCAAAGGTGACAACTACACCAAACAGAGACCAAGAGATGCAACAAAAATTTTAGTTCCTTTTTGTAATACAAGTTTAAGCAAAAATAATGTTTATCATATGCGCATTACAATTTTTAATAAATTACCGAAGATTTTAAGGGAGCTCCCATTTAAATATTTTAAAATTAAACTACGTAGATGGTTAATAGAGAATTGTTTTTATAGTTTACGAGAATTTCTGCAACATAAAGAAAAAAATATATTTTAAGTTTCCTGTAGTTTAATTTCCTTTATGATGTGTTGTGTGATTAATATTTTAACATGTCTTTTGTTACCTAAAGTAAAAATATTATTATAAGAATTTAAGTTTTGTTATGAGTGTATATTTTATTGTAAGTAACTTAAAATTTATCATTACTTAAAAATCCTAATAGATCCTATTAGGTATTAAAATGTAAAATTAATTTGCATGCCCTAAACAGGCAAAATATGGACAGTACATATACCACCAACTGTTACAACTGGTAATACCTATATTTTATGCAAATAAATGTTTCTTATTTCTTCTTATTTCTTATTAATGAACCACTTGGTCAAGTGGTTGATTCACGTGGGTCAAGACAGGTGGTATTTACAATATTTTTACTAAGCAAAACTAATAGATGCTTAGATGGTTTGGTCATGTGGAGAGGATGAGTGAAAGGCGACTAACAACAGGTATTTACAAAGCAGAGGTGAGTGTAAACGCCGGGAGTGGACGCCGTAGAAGGACATATAGTGACCAAATTGGTGATGTTCTTCAGAAAGGTCAGGTGCGTAGTACTCGCAACCAGCGTGCGTGTATGACCAGTAGGCCAATTCTCGTAATTTAAAACGTTCAAAATCTAGTCGCAATCTCATCTTCGCGACAAACAAACGTCAGAAAATTGTCAAAATGTAGGGAAATAAGAGGTATTTTTGACAGATTGAGACTGAGATCAGACTGTGAACGTTCTTAAAATTAGTAGAATTGCCCCTCAGATGTATGAACGTAGGCGAAGCAAAAGGAGTATGTAAGGAGCGTAGCAAGTGGCGTTCTATAGTTTCTGCCTACCCCCATGTTAAGAAGGCGTGAGTTTATGTATGTATGTATTAACACAATTTTCCATAAGTAGACTTAAAGTTGTATTACCGAAAGAAACAATGGGTGGACTGATATCCCTGGAAAGGGGGTGACTATCCAGATTAAAATGGAAGAACAAATGTTGTGCCGACCCAAAAATACCAATTCAAAGAGATTCTGATCTATTCAAGTATATGTAAGTAACATTAATCAAAGAGTATTTTCATTAAACATTTACTTTTCAATTACCTCTTACCAGCTAATCAATTACTTTTCAATTCCATTGAAGTCTGTTTCTCACTCCTATTCACCACTTTCGCAGAATTAACGTTTCGTGACTACTTTTTATATAGCGAACAATCTGGAAGTTTAGTTAATATGTAGATATTAACACAATTTTACAAAAGTAGACTTAAAGTTGTAGTACCGAAAGAAACAATGGATGGACTGTTTGTAACGGGGTGACTAATAAAACGGGGTAAGCAATTAATATGTATGTGTGTGTAATTTACACCTTATTAAGGACTAGCCAAGCAAACAACACAAACATTAGGTGTAGCTATTGGTGCAGTTTTGTTTAACAATGGCCGATATTACCATCGTGGTAACAGGCGAGAAAATAATTACAGCCGTAGTAATGTTTTTTCAACGCAACCCATACAACCCGCGCAAGAGGTCATTTCCCAAAATTCTAATGAAAACGAAAATTTGACCAAAAAGCAGTTTTTTCGATTTTAATAATTATTTTTTAGCTTGTAAGAGACGATGTCAATATTTGTGATATTTTACTGTCATAATAGAAAATATCGGAAGTTAATGTCATTACTCGAGTTGGCTAGTCCTTAATAAGGTTACACACACATACATAATAATTGCTTACATACACTACATTTATGGAGGAAAAACTATTGTGCCGACCCAAATATACCAATTGTAAGATAATTATTCGGATATATTTAAATTATGTAAGTAACACTAAATTAATCAAAGAGTATTTTCATTAGACATTTACTTTTCAATGACCTCTTAAAAACTAATCAATTACTTTTCAATTCCATTGAAGACTGTTTCTCACTCCTATTCACCACTTTTGCAGAATTAACGTTTCGTGACTACTTTTTATATATCGAACAATCTGGAACTTTAGTTTAAGAAATATATACGAAAAACTGTTTGGTCGTATAAATGCTACAGAATCTTTCAATAATGCGAGTTCGACACGCACTTGGTCAACTTTTATTCCTTTATGTTTCGTACAATGGACTGAAATGAGATTTTTTGGTGCCATTAATAGTTTTATAAGTGCCTATTGAAATGACGTATATTTTATTTCAACTTTTTATATCAACAACTGTATGTTAAAATGATGTAGCCTAAAATAACGGTTAATTTTCTACATTTAAAATTTAATAAGGGACGAATTTTAGTTGGATAATTTCATTTTAATAATTATTTTTATTATTTGGTTCATTCTAAAGGTACACTAACGAAGTGATTGTGATAAATATTACAATTACTTCTAAGGTAGCTTGATGCCGACAAAAGGACATGATTACGTGAGCTACCTACTCGTACACATTTTTCAGATTGAAAAATATATTAAAATTATATTTTTATTTTTACTAAAATAAAAATATAATTTCAGCATAAAAGAAATTCAAAGCTTTCCGACCGTGTTTCCGACGGTCTTTTAAAAGTCATATTATAGACGTTGAGAGTCCAAACATGTTACGATCAATACCTAAACACTAGGAAACGGTTCGCAATAAAAACTTCAGTTTATTCAAAAACTTTCAGTTTTCCTATTCGGTTAAGAACCCCAAAAAAATCTCGGGTCAAACTCCAAGAAACAGCGGAATGGTATTTTATAGGATTGTAAAATTTCTTGAGTTGAATTTTATGTGTCGACAAAAGTACACGCGTAACGGAGTTTTTAGAATTTTTTATATAAGATAGACGCGGTTGTCTGTACCGTTGTTGATATAATTTTATTTACGTAACACGTCCTTGTTTGGGTCACAGAATTTCATAATGTGTACCAAATTTCAACTTAGTCGGTCCAGTAGATTCGGAGCAAATCAGCTGTGAGTGACAGACGTAGAGACAGACAGACAGACACACGAGTGATCCTATAAGGGTTCCTTTTTTCCTTTTGAGGTACGGAACCCTAAAAATAGACGGCGCCACTTGCTGCGCCATCAAATATGTTTAGAATAAAGAACTTTATCCTAAACATGAGAAAATACTCGCTTATTACAAATAAATTAAGGCTTCTAAGCAGACTAGGGAGTGATTTAAAAATGTAATAACCTTTTCCTCGAATAATTCAAGCTAAAAAATGCAATGCGCATCCTAAATACAGTTTTGCGTGACTCCAAATTGCTTGTACTTTTATTAGAATTGCAATGGCATTTGCAGAATTATAAGGATACGAAATTATTATGTAATTTTATTTTTAACGACATAAAATGAGAAATCA
Source organism: Tiliacea aurago (assembly GCA_948098905.1). Taxonomy (NCBI): domain Eukaryota; kingdom Metazoa; phylum Arthropoda; class Insecta; order Lepidoptera; family Noctuidae; genus Tiliacea; species Tiliacea aurago. The sequence continues at coordinate 22,510,220 of OX402579.1, read as the reverse complement.
AGTTAGAGATATGAAATACAAACGTTTCTGAGAATGAATTGTATTTCTTGGTAATAAAAGAATGAATCTAGGTTTAAAAATAACCTAAACTGGTCATGTAGTATTTTTAATTTAAAAGAAGACTTTAGGAAGATTAAGATACAGTCTCGGTTAAAAAATAGGAGCTAAAGAAAAAGGAGCTTGTGGCTAAGTAATAACATCCGTATGCGTCGATTGATCAGGTTAAGCTACGCTTGCCACGGTTGCTCCGTGGATGGGTGACCATCTTTTCATACCAAGATTCTTCCATGACTCGGAAAGCACGTTAAGCCGTTAGTCCCGGCTGTCATTTCTAGATCTTTGACAGTTGTTACGGGTCGTCAGAAGCCCGAAAGTCTGACAACCAGTGTTACGAAGGGAAGTCGTGTAACTAGGTTATGGAGGTCAGATAGGCAGTTGCTTCATGTAAAATACTAGTATTCAGTTTCATCCGGTCAGACTGGATGCTGACCCCGACATAGTTGGGAAAATACTAGGTAGATGATGATGATGAGTCTCGGTAAAAAAATGTATAAATCAACTCAGCCTATCGCAGTGCACTGCTGGACATAGGCCTCTCCCAGGCTGCGCCACAACACCCTGTCCTCTGCCTTCCACATCCAGTCTGACCCAGCCATCTTCTTAAGGTCGTCGGTCCATCTAGCTGGGGGCGTCCCACACTACGCTTGCCGTTACGCGGTCTCCACTCCAGGACTCGTCTGCTCCATCGGCCATCGGTCCTTCGACAAACATGGCCAGCCCACTGCCACTTCAGTTTGCTTACTCTGCAAGCTATGTCGGTAACTCCGGTTCTTTTCCGGATAATTTCATTACTGATTTTATCCTTCAAAGAGACTCCAAGCATAGCCCGCTCCATAGCGCGCTGGGTGACCTTGAATTGAAAAATGAAATTTTATAAAGGTATACCTACATATACGAGTATAACATACATAATCAGCCTATAATGTTCCCACTGCTGCGACACTGGTCTCCTCTCTGTGAGAGGGAGTAGGTCTTAATCCACCACGCGGGCCCAGTGCGGGTTGGCGGATGTCACATGTCTCCGAATTATTAGTTCTAGGACATGCCGGTTTCCTCACGATGTTTTCCTTCACCGTTTTGAGAGCAGTGGTGATGAAATAATTTACACAAAGTAAAGCGCCTGCCTGGGTTCGAACTTATGACCTACAATTCGTAAGTCGCAGCCGATAGCACTGGGCCATCACTGCTCTCCTGCATCACTGCATACCTATGTAATCTAAAAAGTATTTGATTTTTTGAATACTATCAAATGCAGATAGATCATTGTCCAATTCGAGGAATAACATTTAAAAAACAAAACAACACAAAACAGCGTATTTCGAAAATCTGTAACCTTTGTGTTCCTGTATGTATGTGTGTGTGGTCTATGTGTGTGTAAGTAACCGATCATCTTTAAAAAAATATTCGTCCAAAGAAATAAGAATAACATGAGAATTTAACCGTAAACACACGACTTAATATTTACACAACGTAACTTGAAGTCAAACTTACAATTTGTTTGCTAGCCGATTTCCCATTGACCACACGTACGATCACGCAAAGCATCGCTTAAGATTTCTTCACTATTCGTTTCGTTCGGCAAAAGATGTGGCTTCGAAAACAGCCTTATCTATACCACATCATTTCAGCCGAAAGACGTCCACTGCTGCACATAGGCCTCACCCAAAAGGAGGGGTGGATTGCCATAATCGCCACGCTTGGCAGGCGGGTTGGCGATCGCAGTATGGTGTTAAAATGCCACCCACGGGAAGAAATAGGGTCTTTAAGTCCAGTACCACACGAAACTCTATACCACAGTGTACTGTAAATACCGCGTTTTGACCTTAAAAATTACGATAAAATACCAAAAAAATACGACTTAAAGAATGCTAAAACCTGGAATTCGAGTCCTATGAAAATTTTCGCATCAGTAAAATCCAGAACATTTTCAATATCACGCAGTAGTGCTATTGCGGTCGCCCACTTTGTGGCCACCACCTAAAAAACTGTATTTTTACCGCACATTTTATGGAATTCCTTTGACATGGCATCCGACCATTACTTTGTAGTTGATTGCTACGAATTCGTAGAGGGGCTACGGCGTAGCGCTACGTGCGTAAACGTTGCCTTTTGTTTTTTATAGGAAATAGATTAAGTTTGGTTTGTCAAGAATGTGAGGTGATTCTTTGAATATTTTAGTTTTAAGTTTTACACGATATTGTGAGATTTAAAGTGATAGTAAAGACAGAGCATATATATATAATTATATAAGTTTATTAGTACATCAAAAATAACAACACAGTACATAGCTTAAGGAAACAGAGAGTTGCACTATCAAGTTTAAAATTATAGTCAGCTTTCCGGGCTCCTAAACTGGGTGCGCAGACCTGTATCTTAGGAGTCGGAAATTTTGCGGCTTCAATTTATAAAATACAACCGAAAAGCATATATTATTTTTTCCGAAATTGAGCTCATAGTTCTTTTGACCAGGCTGTTCTACTAACTTTCCTTTATCATAGTTTTTGCCACGAAAACCTTTCCCAAAAATTACCCTTTTATTTATTTATTTTATTATTTTTGTACACACAGTAGAATACAATTTTTTTTTTTAAACGTGACCCACACTAGGAATTTCTCCTGTATTGTGGGTGCGTTTACAAACATTTAAACTCACATACACAAACAGCCAGACCCGGAACAACTACTTGTAGGTCATACAAATATTTGTTCCGTGCGGGAATCGAACCCGCGACATGCAGCGCAGCAGTCAATCGCTTAACCACTGTGCCAACCGTGTCGGCATTATAATTGTAGTACAAAGGTCTAGGGATCTCTTTTATTATTCTATCCAAGTTCATAACTATGCTCGTTATACATTACTATTCTTGATTGTTATCTCTCGTATCAACTTTCATAATATTCTGCCAAGGCTTTTTGGCATGCTTTCAGGTTGTATATTTGAACCCTAGCATAGTTTAACTGGCTGATTCTATATCTAACTTTGAACCAAGAATAATGTAAAACTACAGCAATGGGTTGTAACTGGATTTTTCCATATTATTTTATTTTCATACTAATAATTATAACATCTAGTATTGCTACAAGTTAAGGAGTTAACTTACTCTGGTCTTCTATTACTGAATGTAACAATTACAAATCTGTTATTTAAATCCATAATAAATTATTACACTAATATTATTGTTGCAAACTCCTTGGTCTTGGTAAACTTTTTAATAGGTTTTTATATTTTTTATGAATGTTATTCTTTTCTTTTTCTCTGCTTTGTATCTGTCAAAGGTTAAGGTTTGCTTTTCCAATATTTTTTCCTATTTTCCACTAAAATCCTTCTATCACACTAAGCTTTAGTTTTATTTCATTCCACCAACCACAAATACATATACAGTCAATTTCCATCGCCTTCATTTTGGTCCTTCGACGGTTTACATTTTCACGTAAGTACGTAGTTTTCATTTCATTTTCTTTTTCTTTTATCGCTATATATATGAATACACGTAGTAAGTCTAAAGCTAAAGCTATTTCGTCTCGTAGTTTGGATCCTCACACTTCACCGCCTCATTCTCCACCACTTTCGTCATCTTCATTAGTCGAAAAGGAGCACGTAGTTACATCAATCAAAATTCAAGCTACTGGCGATGAAGGCGCGAGCAGTATGCGCTCTGCGCAGTCAAACTCTACCGCGTCTTCTACCATAAAAGCGCGTAGGGCCACTGCGGAAGCCGCCTACAAGCGCCGTCAATATGAAAATATGAAGGCGCTCACGCGGCAGCTTGCGGAGGTCGAAGAAGCCGAGTATCGCGCCGAGCTTGAAAAGATCGATGCGGAGGCGGAGTTTGAAGGTAGTAGGCTAAGTAAGCAAAGTGCTACGAGCCAAAAAAGGACGCAAACGTGGGTAAAAAATATTTTATTTATTCATGGAAACAACGAAAACAACAAGGATAGCAAACAGGAGGTCTCACAACCTGCCCATTTAACGGGCACTCAGGCTACTGCTCCATCGTTAGCAGCACACCTCAACTGTAAGGCCGGTTTCGTTCCCCAAGCGCCTGGGTTTGCCGCCACCGAGCCGCAACCCTCTGTCGTGGGCCCCGAGGGACAAAGCCACAATGCAAGTCTTAGAACGCCTTGTCCACAATCAGCTTAGTACTTTTCTTTGTAAGAATAGTCTGCTGAATCCTTTCCAATCAGGTTTTCGTCCTGATCATAGCACCGCTACGGCCCTAGTTAACGTCACTGATGACATACGGCTGGGCATGGAAGGAGGAAATCTAACGGTTCTTTGCTTACTGGATTTTAGTAACGCATTTAACACTGTCGATTTCGATATCCTGCTTGGCATGCTTCGCTTGCTTAACATATCTCCAACGGCGATTGACTGGTTTCGTAGTTACCTGTATGGCCGCCGGCAACGTGTATGCATAGAAGAGTCTCACTCTTCTGCCGGTGTACCTCAGGGTGGCGTTTTATCTCCTTTACTCTTCGCAATATTTATAAACTGTATTTCCAAAAAACTTCTTTCTTCCTACCACCTTTATGCAGACGATTTACAAATATATAAACAAGCTGCCCTTGCGGATTTGGCTCATGCAATAAATACCATAAACAAGGATTTGGGTTCGATCTGCGAGTGGAGTGAGGCACATGGGTTGCAGGTTAATCCATCGAAGACTCAGGTCATTGTTGTTGGCAGCTCAAGGATGACCCCCAAGATAAACTGGTCGCAGCTTCCCCAAGTTCAATTTAACGGAACTCCTATTCCAGTAAGCGAAAAGGTTAAGAACCTTGGAGTTTGGATCGATAAACATCTTTCTTGGGGTCCCCAGCTACAGGACGTAAGTCGCAAAATTTTTGCATCCGGGAAGTCCCTGAGACGATTGCGGAACTTTCTCCCAACTGCCACTAAAACTGCGCTTGCACAATCCCTTTTACTATCCATCCTTGACTACGCTGATGTCAGTTATCTCGATCTCACTGAGGCACAACTGGATAAACTTGAGCGACTTCAAAACTTTTGCATAAGATTTATATTTGGCCTGCGCAAATATGATCACATTTCCGAATTCCGTACAAAGCTCAAGTGGTTACCCGGTTAGGCCCGAACGCCGCCTTGAGGCGGCGGCGTTGCCAGTTCCGTCAAGCCCCACCGCCGCCTTGCGGCGGCGGCGACTACTCGCTTTAAAAGTTCAATTTTTTCTAAAGAATAACGTTTAGTATTGTTTGTGGCGATTTTAGTCGATTGTCTGGTAGATATTCTCAAAAACTGAAGGTATCCGAACGTAAAATATGGTATGACAACATTTAAAAAAAGTATTGAATGTCAGTTTACTTTTCTGTGGTCGTGTTTGTATTGTGAAAATAAAGTGAGTGAAAAGTGCTTTTATAAGTGTATTTTATATGGGTAAGTGGATACATTTTCATTTATCTGTTGTTAATACATCATTGTAGATAATAATTGCACGAAATTGCATCATAAAATTCGAAATTTTTGAACAAAGAAAAGTTTCGACAAAAATCCGTTCTATCGTCGGAGTTTGGACTTATTTTGTGTTTTATCAACTGCAAATAATCAATAATAATCATAAATAAGTGCTTGAAACGTCGTTTTAGATAATATTTGCACTAAATACTTGTGAAAAGTTTCAAAATATCATATGTCAAAAATTGCATCAAAATTGTTAAACTTTGAGGTTAAATTAAATTAAATTATCTTTATTTCTTTCCACAAGAATGACTAAGTGTTAAACTAATATGACAGTATAGTTCCCACTTGTGCATTTATTACTAATATTAAAAAAAAAAAAAAAAGGTAATTTATTTTTTAATTAATTAATAAATAAATCAATTAACCCCCCCCTTTTCTTCAAGAAAATCTTTTATTAATTAATTATGGTGGTATATTTTTACAAGATATAGGTAGCTATCAGTCAATAAAGGTTTATGTAGTATTTTAGTAACATTTTTGTATAAGAAACTACTCGGTGTTACTCCGATGTGAATTTTCAAAGTTTCAAAGATATCATGAGGCCGGCCTCAAGTGCCATGAACTTTTTGATTTATTATTACAACAATGTTACATAGAACTCTCAAAGAAAAGCTGTTGTTAGATTTCTTATCTATTCATAATGTAACTTGCAAAATTTTGTGTAAATTGATACAATAGTTGTATCAGAAATAGCCATAACATAAGACCAAAACAATTACAGCTGTTATCTGTAATTCTTTTATTATTAGTGATACAATACCCTTCCTATGTCCATTGTGTTATTTGTTTATTATTGTAATTTTAAACACAATGCCAAATCTGCTTAAGATTGAGGTAAAAAAACATTTCCTCTCTCCATAAACATCATCATTACATAATACAGTTCCCTGCACTTGTTTCATGTGTATTATTGTATATATGTATATATTTATTAGATAAGTGTATGCTTTGTGTATGTGTGTATCTATTGTATATGTTAATGGTACACCACTGACTACCTGCAGTATTGTCACTCCTGCTTCCTTTAATCCATCCAAAGGTTGTCTGTAAAAGATCGCTTTTAGCGATAAGACCGCCCATTGTGTCACCCTATGTAAAATTTAAACATTTATATCTGTAACTTTTATGGTGTACATAATAAAGAGTATTCTATTCTATTCTATGCGCCTGTTCTTTGTAATCAGTTTTCTCCTTTTCTTTTGCAAGCAATTGCAGACACTGCCGCAGCAGCCAAATCTTTGGCCGCTACACAAGTCACACCAAAACCGAAAATAGAGCTCTTCGCATTTACAGGCAATGCATCACAGTGGCTTCAATTCAAGAAGCTATTTGATACTACCAAGCCTTCATTTACCCTCGCAGAGAATGTTGCGCGCTTACAGAGCGCGCTCCGCGGCCCTGCACGTGAAGCTGTCGCGTCGCTGCTCATCTCTGCCGAGGATCCCGACGATATCATGCATGCCCTCGAGCGTAGCTTTGCGTGCCCAGAGATGATAGTCTTCGGGGAAGTTCAGTAACTAAAACAGTTGCCACGTCTAAGTGCCGACCTTAAAGAGCTGGGTGTTATATCCAATAGGGTTCGCAATAGTTTAGCGACAATGAAATATCTGAACCATCGGGAATATTTACATTCGCCTGAGATTTCTCATCTTGTTTTAGGAAAACTAAACCCTTTATTGAAATTGAGATGGTCTGACTATGCGTCAGACATATCAAGGCCTTCGCTATCAAGGCTTGAAGTTTTGTCCCACCTTATGAAAGTCTATGATCCGCTGGGGTTACTCGGGCCAATAGTTATTAAGGGTCGCATACTACTTCAAGAGGCCTGGAGATCAAATATTGACTGGGACACACCATTTGCACCCGCAGAGGTTTTGAGGTGGGGGGAATGGTTTACAGAGCTCTCTGAAATATCAACTCTAAGAATTCCACGTTGGTACGCCAACGTAAATGGCGAACCATTATACAGGGAACTTCATGTTTTTGCCGATGCGAGCGAGCTTGCCTATGCCTGTGTTGCCTTTTGGCGTTTCGTTTATTCCAACAGTTCCATCAAGCTCGTCCTCATTGCTAGTAAAACGAGAGTAGCACCATTGAAACCGACATCCATTCCGCGTTTAGAATTACAAGCTGCTTTGATTGCATCTCGCCTTGCTGTCACCATCAAGGAATTTCACAAAAAAAAACCAATCCGCACTTTTCTTTGGACGGATTCAAAAACAGTCCTTGGTTGGCTCAGAAGTGACGCTCGTACGTTCAAGCCTTTTGTGGCCCATCGGATTAGCGAAATAACTGAAACGTCACGCGTACAATATTGGCGATGGGTCCCAACTGACTTGAACGTTGCCGACGATGCTACTCGATTCATTCATTTAAATTCCAATCACAGGTGGTTTACGGGGCCTCCATTTCTTTTCAAAGATGCAGGGGATTGGCCTGTAGAACCAGATGGCCAGCCTATGGTTCAAGAGGAACGTAAACGATTCCCCGAACTTGTGGTTGCTCATCTCGTTATTACAGCAGATTTCAGTCGTTTTAGTGACTGGCTACGTTTACTCCGCGCTACTGCTCGCGTTTTGCAGGCTGCGGCCAAATTTCGCTCAATTTTGGACCGTACTAGGCTCACTAACCCTAACACCGCTGTTAGAGATCGCCGTTGTGCGACTGTATTAGCGTCCACCACTCTATTGCCCTTGTCAGCTGAATTCATGGAAGCCGCAGAAAAGCATATTATTTTACAACACTTACAGTCAGAGATGTTTTCAGTAGAAATTCACTCCATCATTCAAGACGTTCCGTTGCCCAAATCTAGTCCCTTATTGAAGCTTTCACCCATGATGGGAGAAGACGGTTTGACGTTTAGACGGAAGAATTAGAGCAGTTGAAAACGTCAGCGCCGATGTGAAACGCCCTATTTTATTAGATGGTCGCCACCATGTCGTCCGTTTGCTGATACATTATTTTCACCGCAGGGCAGGTCATGCAAATAATGAAACTGTAATTAATGAGTTGAGACAGAAATTCTGGATCTTACGCATGCGCAGCACTGTCCGAAGTGTGGCCCACCAATGTTTGTTCTGCAAAATTAAGAAGGCAAAGCCAAACAGTCCTAAGACAGGGGATCTCCCAGCACAACGCCTTGCTCACCATCGCCGTCCATTTACTAATACTGGCGTGGACTATTTTGGCCCCATCATCACCTCCATTGGCCGAAGGAGAGAAAAACGTTATGTTGCCCTTTTTACTTGCATGACGTCCAGAGCCGTCCACTTAGAATTGGTGCATTCTCTGACGGCGGATTCTGCTATAATGAGCCTGCGTCGTTTTATTGCGAGAAGAGGCACTCCCGACACGATATATTCGGACAACGGCACATGTGTTGTTGGTGCAAACCGAATACTACGTGATTTTTACCATCCTGATGTTGAAAATTTCGCCGCAAGTAGAGGTGTCAAGTGGAAATTTATCCCCGCTGCCGCTCCATTTTTTGGTGGATGTTGGGAAAGGCTGGTCCGCAGCGTGAAAGTAGCATAAAATGCCACCCTGCATGAAAAAGCACCGAAGGAAGAAGTGCTCGTGACCCTCTTGCTAGAAGCCGAAGCTATTGTCAACTCTCGGCCACTTAGTCATGTTTCAGTTTGTCACGAAGAGCAAGAGACGCTCACTCCTTTTCATTTCCTACTCGGCTCATCGTCCAATCAAATTCTTCCTTCAACACTGGATGACCGGGACCTATTAAGACGATCAGATTGGCGGAAAGCACTACGACTGGCTGACCATTTTTGGCATCGCTGGATAAGAGAAATTTTGCCCACTATGCAGCCGCGACAGATTGGAGTCAGCAGAGAGCAGTCTCTCAATATTGGGGACATTGTCCTCCTAGTTGATGAAAATTTACCTCGTGGAACTTGGCCACGTGGCCGCATTGCTGCAACCTTTCCTGGCAAGGATGGTATAGTAAGGGTGGTGGACGCAGCCACTTCGGGTGGCTTGCTTCGTCGGCCAACCAAGAAGCTTGTAAGGCTTTCCACCTAGAACCAACTAGTAGTTTGTGCACTTTCGTGCACAAGGTGGTGGAATGTTGCAAACTCCTTGGTCTTGGTAAACTTTTTAATAGGTTTTTATATTTTTTATGAATGTTATTCTTTTCTTTTTCTCTGCTTTGTATCTGTCAAAGGTTAAGGTTTGCTTTTCCAATATTTTGTTATATTTTTTCCTATTTTCCACTAAAATCCTTCTATCACACTAAGCTTTAGTTTTATTTCATTCCACCAACCACAAATACACATACAGTCCATTTCCATCGCCTTCAATTATAAAGGCGAAAGTTTGTGTGTGTGTGTGTGTTCATTACTTCTTCACGCTTTAACGGCTAAACCAATGTGGATAAAATTTTGTATGGAGGTAGCTGACACCCTGGATTAACACATACGCTACTTTTTATCTTTATTTATTTATTCATAGTTAATTACATGAATGGAAAGTAATGGTACAGCCTTTGATACAAAAATCTCAGGAAGGTTTTCTGAACTTTCTCAAGCATCAGTGTCTGAGACGCAGTATGTGGATGCCAGACACAGGCGCTGGACTCGAGTTTACTCCGAACCAAAGTGATGTACAGAAGTTTAATAATACTGGGATTGCGAAAGTCACCAGCTTTCCTCAAGACAAATCCCAGACGCCTGAAGGATTCTTTTGCAAGGGCAGACACGTGGTCTCTAATGTCAGACTGCGGTCGAAAGTTACTCCTAAGTCCTTAACGCTGGTGACACGAGTGATCACTATACCCCCCAAATTATAATCGTATTTTATTGGTCTCAACCCTCGACCATAAGTCATAACGCTGCATTTACTAACATTAAACAACAATCCGTTCGCAATGCTCCACTCATAGACGGTATCAATATCTTTTTGTAGGAGTTCGCAATCCACCTCTGTTCTGATTTGCGCAGATAGTTTTAGATCGGCGGCATATAGTAGACATTTTGCGACCCGAATCTTACAAATTAGGTCATTGGTCATAATCAGAAACAGAGGCGGCCCCAATACGGATCCCTGACTCACGCCCGAGCGAGTGTAATAAGACTTCGACTCAAAACAGCCATGCCGGACGAACTGTTTGCGATCCCGTAGGTAGTCGGCGAAGAAGTTAAGAAGGCCGGATGAGAAGCCCGTAGCCCCTAACTTTGCCAAAAGCACATCGTTGTCCACTTTGTTGAACGCCTTCCGAAAATCAAAATACAGAGTGTCGACCTGCCTACCGGATTCCAGGCTACTGGTTATGAAGTCAACATGAGTCAGCAGATTTGAGTTCACGGAGCGACCAGGTCGAAAACCATTTTGAGCATCAGAAAGATGCATATTGGTTTGTTTACAGATAACAGTGTGAAGTATATGTTCAAAGACCTTTGCAATGGTTGATAAAATAGCGATGGGTCTGTGTTCCTCGATAGATGTCTTGTCACTGGTTTTAGGGTTAGGAGTAACACGTGAAGTCTTCCACAGCTCCGGATACTTCTTGATATTCCGACGGGATCGAGACTTACGCGGGTGAGCTAGTGTTTTATAAAACCTTACCTACTCCAAGTCCTAAAGTAACAATCACGTTCGCACGACGATCGCTTTGGTTAGGACACGGCTTTTGTTTACAGGTTCTAAAGAAATTAACCATACTGGCTACATACACATTGCTGATATATACGACACTCATAGCCAATTACATCAACACAAACGTAATAATATCTAGCAGATAAATTATTGACAATCATAGAAGACAATCAAGAATTCATCTGCTCGACACTACCATCCAGACTATATGAAACAGGGCCTAAGGCACTTGTCTCACCATTTTGCAATTGACGAGAAGCGAATAAAGCTAGCAACTCCTCATTAAAAAAAAAACTTATTAAACTAAAAACGAGTTGGCGAGCAACGAACAGCGATTCCGTGACGGCGATGAGCCATTTCGCGCTGGTATGCATATGTGAGTCTCTGAGCGAGTGTTCTGCTCACCAAGCGAGCGTCGCTGAGTGAGTACTATCCTTGATAGCTCTTGTCACTGCGACAAACGAGTGCTCGCCGGGCGGAGGTGTGATAAGTCCTTGGTCAACTATTAATATATCTATCTCTTTTACTCGCACGGAACATCCAATCTTTCATACGTTTCTTGAGTGAGAAATCGGTCATAGTCGCTTTCTAGTCGGTGTTGGGACAGCTTCCTTAACATTCGCTTATAAAACATATTTTCTCAACGTCAAAATTATCGACATCTTAATCACCTCAAACAAGGTTATTTCATTTTGTATCCGACGTCTATTTTTAAACAACCCAGCACCATAATAATATATACAAAATAAATAAATTTCACCGCCCCAAATTGCGGCATAATCTCATTAACTCACTTTGTGTGTTCGAAAGTAACAAAAGAGTATTGTAAGTAACAAAGGAGGATTATCGGCATCCAATTGTACAAACGTTTGATCCCTTCAATTAGCTACTAAATGGAGGGAGCGGTTATGTTGTCGACAATAATACAAATATTACATTAAACATTATTGACAGAAAAAGTGAGGCAGGATCGATGGGAATTTATGTCAATAAATTAACTGGTTCCGTGTCGTGCCGGACGTAAAGAATAGCACCATGCTATTTCTTCCTGTGGGTGTCGTAAAAGGCGACTAAGGGACTACTAGAGAATGGGCAGTAGCGTTCTCTATGCATTTTAACACCATACTGCGATCGTCAACCCGCCTGCCAAGCGTGGCGAATATGGCAACCCCCCCCCCCTCGCCTCCGCCCTGTGGGGGAGGCATATGTGCAGCAGTGGACGTCTTTCGGCTGAAATGATGACGATAATGATGATTGTTTTAATTGTATTAGCCTAAAAATATGCCTCCCCCATTTTACTCTCTCCGGATGGACTGCCTCGATGGTCTTGTGGTCGTAACTGCTACTGCTGAGCATGAGGTCCTCGGTTCGATGCCCAGGTCGGGTAAAATGTTATTGGGTTTTTCCATTAGGAATTTCTCAGTAGCTGCCCGGAGTCTAGTTTTGTGCCCGGATGATAAGTAATAGGCTCGCCCCCTATTATAGGGGACTTAAACATAACAGTCGACATGCGGGTGTACTATAGGTATACCTCTGCCTAACCCTTTGGGGATTACAGGCGTGATGTTATGTTATGTTATGAAGAAGGATGCTGATGATATTAACATTAATAAATTTGTCAGGATAGGATTTCACTGTACAGCATCATAAACAAACATACAACCTTTATTTGAAAAAGTGGACAGTCCCTTCGGAAGGCACTGGGTACGGAGTGCCAACGTGTGTTGGGCCACGTAGTTATTAGTTGTTTTTTTTTTTTTTTTTTAATTTACTAACATAGTTTGTAAGTCTTACTAATACTATATGGATTGTGTAATTGTATGTGTAGTCCGAAATAAAGAATATATATATATATATATCACGGATCTTTGTGTTTGTGAAGATAGCTGCGAATTAGGTTTTCGCATAGAACGACTAGACTAAAGGAGAAGGTATCTAATTTGCGTTCGGAGCGTTCATTGTTATGTCATCTTTTTCTCTCCGACATTTAGGACTTTTTAAACTTTATTTTTAACATAAATAGTATAAGAGGAGCATTTCGAGATTTTAGGAAAAGTACTGTTCTTATACTTTTTCTATAGTAAAACTTGTACGGGTCATTTTCAAATCATCATTTCAGCCGAAAGATATCCACTGCTGGACATAGGCCTCTCCCAAAAGGAAGAGGGATTTGCCATAATCGCCACGCTTGGCAGGCGGGTTGGCGATCGCAGTATGGTTTTAAAAATGCATAGAGAACGCTGCTGCCCATTCTCTAGTAAGTCCCTTAGTCGCCTTTTACGACACCCACGGGAAGAAATGGGATAACCGAAATCATTCGGCATAAATGCAACTCCACCTCAAATACAATCCCTATTAAATGTTTCAAGGTTTTTAAAAGATACAATAACTTTAATCGTCAAAATCAGCGGAAACCGATACTATCTCCACGGAAACGAAAAAAAAACTGCCCTAAATTGTTATTTATTGCTATAATTACCTACGTTAGAATATTATAGGTCGTTGACTTGGTGTAATACGCACGCAATCACCCGCTGTAATGGCTCAAGGGAAAATATTCAGCTTTATGGTTTATTTGGTACTCAGCGGTGCGTTAGCCATTTTGAATTGGTTTTCTTCTTAAATTCTTGTGACATTATTGTTTTCGTTGCCATCATCTTAATTATTGTCCGTTCACAGTTTATATTTAGGGTTCGGTACCAAAAAAGGAAAAAACAGAACCCATAAAGGATCACTCGTGTGTCTGTCTGTCTGTCTGTCCATCGGTCACCGCCAATTTTCACTGAATATACTGGACCGATTATGTTTAAACTTGGTACACATGTTAATTTTTGTAAGTCAAACACGGACGTCTAACGTAAATAAATGGATTTTGAATATGGGGTTACTTTTGGGGGCAAATTAGAAAATATAAAAAAAAGTTTTGAAAACTGTACCGTGTGACTTATCAAATCAAAGGGCGGTAAGGATTTCATATATTTATGTTTTTATTATTTAAATAAATACTATACAACCTGTTTTTTTTGATATCCCATAACTCTAGGGTTATATTCTGTAGGTAAAAATAATACTAAAACTCCTAGAATAGGTGGTCCAAAAATGCATCGTTTCGGAGATATCATCAATCATAATTAAATTAGGTCAAAAATTGCGAAACTTTTGCGAGGTTGCCAAACTTCGCAGTAGTGTAGTAAAATAAATAGTAAAATAAAATATGTAGGTATGTTGGTATCGGGGCTTCCCGGCGGCAGCTAGTGAAGGGAAAGCTACCTTGTCGACATGTAATATTTCACGTAAGGGTGTTTTACATTAATAATCGTGACCTTGCCGAATTATTTTGTATGAAAAATGAAAAAAAAAAATAACGAAGGATTGGAACATAACTCATATGCCAGTTGATTCTTTGATATGGCCTCAATCATACCCTAGAGTTATGGGATATAAAAAAAAACACGTTGTATAGTTATTTAAGAAAATTTATGAAAATTGACCATTATCTTATTCCATCATTAACCTCCCCCTTATCTCCAAAACTACTGAGCCTACAATTTCGAAAAAAATATAGAAAATAGTTTTTTACTTGTAGATTAGTAGTTAAGAAGTCTATGGACTTAAAATAACATGGTAAATCTCTCAATATTGTGCGTACAAACTTACATTCGTAGTTGGAATGTATGAGGGAACGTCTTTTTCAACTACAATGTTAATTTTTCGGTGGATAAAATGTGAAAAACGGAACCCATCATTGTGCGTGGTCCAACATGCACTTGGCCGATTTCTAAAATGTTAATAGGACAATTTGGTTTTATGATTTTCAATTTATGTTTGAGGCATTTATAAATTGACCGTTGCAAAGCTCATGTTTTAGTAAGGAATAGTATTATTCTAAATCAAAATATGTTATTATTAACTTTCTTTTTTTTTTCTTGGATGGAAAATTATCAAATAACTTCTCCCGCTCTGGGCGGAACGGGAGGGAGTGTCAGACTTTTACTGACTAAAACCCACCGTGTTCCTTCAAATGCCTGTGTTCCAGGGCCACGATATCCCTTTCGGACAGACTCGTAACCCTGGCAGGATGTTATTATTAGCTGCGCCCCGCGTTTTCACCCACACAAGTCTCGATCCTGTAGAAATATCCGGATAATATGTATACTATGTCCTAACCTAAGTTATAGGCTACCCATATGCCAAATTTAATCTAAATCTGGTCAGCCGTTTTAGCGTGAAAGCGTAAATTATAAATAATAAATAACTCTAAATCCAATGATGTAATAAACTATAGATACGTTGTCCGCACTCTAAAATGGCAACATGAAATGAAGCCAATTGGCCACATTGCGCTCAGTCACGCACTAACCTGTCGCGCGACGCTATGTTTGTTTTTAATTTATATCGTGTGTGAAAACCTGTGCAAAACATAATGGTTCTTTTCTCAATAGAAAAGAACCATACAGATTTGAGTAGGTCTGTCCATTACCCGCATTTGTTAGTAATCGTGTAGCTCAATTCAGAACTTAAGGCGGAGATTTCTGAAAATGGTCAAAAATGTGTGTGTTTTTTAGAGCAGTGTATTCACTGTGTATTATAAACATAATCTAAAATATTCACACATTAAATTATTGAGAAAATGCTCTAATTTAACATATAATTATTTTTTTCAAATCATTAACACTACTCGTTTAGACGTGATCTTCCGTATAAAATCATTAAAAGTCGGTTAAGTGTGACACTATATGTAACTGTCTGTCACAGTACGCACATAAGGACAGTCCATCCTATTTGATATCATAATCAGAACGATATTGGAGCTGGCCCGCACTCTGCATTAGTTGGGATTAGCTAGTTAGGATAATATTTATGTTATATATTACTATAATTTCTAATGTCAAGCCTAAAGGTCATTGTCATTACCCTTGGAATGCTAATGACCACAGTGCCAGTAGCTAAGTATCTACTTAAAAAAATCGTTTAGTTTTACACTGGCTTAGATGTTTGAGCTGAATGCTTGAAAATATTCACGTATGAACACAAACTCAAATAATTTATTTCCAATAAACCAATTACAGGCACTTTTGAATTGTCAAGGGGTCGGTCAGTCATGAAGATGAAGCTAGTTGCCCATTCCAAGGCTTAGTCGGTCCCTATGGAGAAGAACGGGCAGAAACTCCACGGACACTCTTTTTAATTAACATGGTTACAAAATATTGGTAACATTATTCGTATTGAAATTATACATGTGAGAACGATGCATAACGTCAAAAGCGTCCGTAATAAAAAAAAAAAAAATTATATTCCTAAATTAAATTAAATTAAAATATGCCATGGCCGCTAAGAGAATATGACCAGTCCCTACTGATGGTGCCTATGCCAAGCAAAATGTAATAAGAAATGCTAAAAGTTACACAACCCATATTACGCCCTTCCAATAATAAGATGTGAAGATGCACATGTTCCTATGTTTTTAGGAACTAGTAATACTTAGGTACCCTCTTTGACTTTCCATAAGCTTAAAATTATGTTTCCAACCACGACTCGAACTTCTTTCTAGTACATGGCTGAAAAAATTGTACTTTGAAAATTTAATAAAATAATCACGATACCCTCTGGAAATGCGATGCTGCCAGCTCGCGCGGGATTAACGCTCTTAAGTCCCATGTAATAGGGGGCGGGCCTATTGCCATTAACGGGGCACAAATCCAGCCTCCTGGCTGTTACTGAGAATTTCCAGATGGAAAAACCCAATATAATAATTTAAACAAGGTTCTAACTTTTATTATATTAATAATATTTTATTTTGTATGTTTTGTTAATGTGAGAACGTTGAAGGTTTAATAGACTGTAGATTTGTAGACCATTTTCTATTTTGTTAAGTACCTGGTACTTTTGACGAGCCTACACTGTCCTCTCATACCTATTAACACTGTAATTTGAAAACATTCTAAAAGACAATTATTTTTAAAAGAGTAACCGTGGAGTTTCTTGCCGGCTCTTCTCCATAGGAAAGGACCAATTAGAACCATGCACCTAGCTTCTAACGTTTCATAAGTACCCTAGGCTTATGTGAAATAAAATATTTTGATTTTGAATAACACTTCGCCCGATCAAGGAATCCCACGCTCAGCAGTAGCGTTGGGACCATTAGACCAACGATGCAGTTGAATATGACAAGATTGCTAATAATAAGACAGCATAAATAAAACTCTCTGTTAGCATCGAACGTAACAATACATTTTCGCACAATGTAAACGAGTCCTTATTATCTACTAAGCGTAAAAACACAATCTAAGTAACCGTATAGATTCTCGATTGGGAATTTCAGTACACAGAGCGAGTTGGATTCACGTAATAAAAAATCAAATCGAACATGTGACATCAGTCGGTACTCATATTATTGTATGGTGGTGGGTAGTTAGTTTACATTTGGAAATAAACCAGTCTGTCGTTGACCCACGTATTTTATTGACGTTCCATTGGCGACGAGAACGGGATTTGTGAATTGGTGTCATTTATTTTTAATTTCCGTGGTTTCGCGTAGGTCAAGATGATGCCTATTGGTAAAATTGAACCGTTTAGTTTAAGCTTAAAACAGTGGCCAGCGTATATTCGTCGAGTAAACCAGTACGTACGGCTTAACGATATCGGCGATGAATTGAAAGTGCCTATGTTAATAACGGTCGTGGGGGAAGAAACGTATGCGCTTATGTGCGATCTGTGTTCACCTAATTTCCCGGAAGAAAAAACATACGACGAACTAGTGAAATTAGTGACGGAACATTTGGAACCGCAACGATCGGAGATCGCCGAGCGCCACGTATTCAGGTTGCGCCGCCAGCATGCGGACGAGTCCCTCACGGAGTACCTGCAGGCATTGAAACACCTGGCGTCTACGTGCAGTTTCGGAAAGTGCAAGTCATGTTCGACGCTTGAAGAAAATTTGCGCGATCAGTTCGTGTCGGGGCTAACAAGTGACGTAATGCGATCTAGAATCTTCGCAGAAAAGAAAGTACAGTACAAAGAAGCAGTGGAGCTAGCGCTGGCTCTAGAGGCAGCGGAGAAGCATGCAGAGGTGAGCGGCACCACGACGACGGCGGCGGCGGACTCAGCAAAGCCGGCAGGCGGCGAGGCGGGCGAAGGCCTGCATTACGCGCGCGGCGGACGAACGCGCCCACGCGGTCCGCAACGGGCGCTTGGCGGCGGCGGCGCAGGCGACGGAGCAGCGCCAGCAGCAGGCGCAAGCGACGCGCACGCGGACGCGGCTGACGGGCGCGCGCGGGTCTGCTGGCGCTGCGGCAAGGCGCACCCGGCCGAGAGGTGTCGGTTTAAAAATTACAGGTGTGATGAGTGCGGTAAAAAAGGGCACCTAAAAGTGATGTGCAAACAAGTGCGCGGTAGTGGCGGCCGGCATAATTATGTGAGTGACGAATCAGATGATGGTATGTTTAACTTGAACGTGGCAGCTCGAGGTAACAAACCTTATTTTATTAAACTGTCTGTTGATAATAATAATATTGATTATGAAGTGGACACAGGTAGTCGTATATCAGCCATAAGTGAGGTGATGTACCACGGGATTTATTCGCATAAAAAGATTGAACTGGATAACTTAGTTTTACGTTGTTACTCGGGTTCAAGAATTGAATCACTCGGTTACATTGAGGTAGACGTTTGTCTGGGCGAATTTAAAGCTAAATCATTACGATTATACATTATTATGGGTGGGGCGCGGCCTTTGTTAGGACGAGAGTGGATGCGCGCTTTAAAGATAACGCAAATAAACCTCAATGAAATCATAGATGATGAATTCGTAAACAAATTATGTAAGGAATTCCCAGAAGTATTTAGCGATAAGTTAGGTACATGCAAACAGCCCATACGACTACAGTTTTCCGATAAAGAACCGGTTTACGTGTGAGCGAGACCCATGCCGCTGGCACTGCGCGCACGTGTTGAGCGGGAGCTGGAGCGTCTGGTGGCTGACGGTTCCATCTACCGCGTTGACTACTCAGACTATGGAACTCCAATAGTACCCGTTGTAAAACAAAACGGAGACATACGCATTTGTGGGGATTATAAGATAACCATCAATCCAAAGTTAAAAAGAGATTATTATCCGTTGCCGCGTATCGAAGAGCTATTTGCAAGTCTTAGTGGGGGAGAAAAATTCACAAAAATTGATCTGAAACATGCTTATGAACAGTGTCTGTTGTCGGACGACTCGCAGCCCTACACGGCTATAACTACGCATAACTACCTTTGTATATAGACGTACTCCCTACGAGTTGTCGGTAATACCGGAAAAGTTTCAAAAAATTATGGAGGAGACGCTGCGCGGGGTGCCAGGGTGTGTAGTATTTTTAGACGATATTTGTGTGATGGGTTCCAACACGATGGATCACATAAAGAATCTGAGAGCTGTACTAGAAAGGTTGCGTCACATGGGACTTACTGTTAAATTAAGTAAATGTAGATTTTTGCAAGATAGTGTAAAATATCTCGGTTTTATAATTAATAGGGAAGGTTTGCGACGGGATACAGAGAAACTGGAGGCCATTTCCAGCGCGCCTAGACCAGAGAACGTATCACAACTGAAAAGTTTTTTAGGGATGGTTAATTACTACGGGCGATTTATTCCTAGTTTGAGGACGTTATTACAACCATTACACAATTTGTTAAAAAAAGATAGCGGCTGGGAATGGGACTCCAAGTGTGATAAAGCTATCGTGGAGGCTAAGCGATCTCTTCTGAGCGAACGGGTATTAGCACACTACGAGGAGGGGCGCGACCTGGTGCTGTCGGTCGACAGCAGTGCGTACGGACTGGGCGCCGTGCTGGCGCACCGGTACTCGGACGTCAGTGAGCGGCCAGTTAGCTGCGTGTCGCGCACACTTAGTGCGCCCGAGCGCAACTACAGCCAGCTCGATAAGGAAGTGCTGGCTATTCTGTTCGGTGTCACGAAGCATCACCAATATTTATTTGGAAGGCGTTTTACACTACGCACCGACCACCAGCCTCTGACTTATATTTTTGGGGCCAAGGGGGGAATCCCACAGACGGCTGCTAGTCGACTACAAAGATGGGCGGCACGCCTGGCTGCATATGATTTCGACATAGAATTTGTGCGATCGGTGGACAACGGGCCTGCCGATGCATTGTCGCGATTACCGTTACCTCGGGAGGGTCGCTTCGTTGACACTGTAGATTATTTGAATCTTGTAGAGGAGTCGCTGCCTATTTGTTTTAAAGATATCGCAAAAGAAACCGAGCGCGATCGGTTATTAAGTAAAATTAAGGGATATGTACTATTTGGTTGGCCGGCTCGTCCAAGCTGTGACGCGGAAAACCCATTTTTTGCTAGAAAAAATGATTTTCTAGTAGATCAAGGATGTGTTATTTATAAATATAGGATAGTGATCCCTCAAGTTCTGCAAAACAAAATATTAAAGGAAGTTCATGAGGGCCATCTAGGTATGAACAAAATGAAAACTTTATCGCGGAGCTACATTTACTGGGCGAGCTTAGATCAGGATATTGAAGAAGTGTGCAGGACGCGCCGCCGCGGGCGCAGCTGCATCCCTGGGAGTTCCCACTGCATCCGTGGCAGCGCGTACACGCTGACTTCGCAGACTGCGGCGGCGTGCGTTATCTTATCATAGTAGACGCGCATTCCAAATGGATAGAGGCCCTGCCTATGCGCGGCACCAATGCAGCTTCTACTATTAAAGTTTTTAGAAGTACATTTGCACGTTTTGGGTTGCCATCGCAGCTCGTGACTGACAACGGCCCGCCGTTCTCTTCTCAAGAGTTTAAAGTTTATTGTGACAATAATTGCATCAAACATACAACTTCGGCACCGTATAGGCCCCAGGGGAATGGCGCGGCTGAGAACGCTGTTAAAACCGTAAAAAAGGCTATAAAGAGAGCGATGTACGAAGGCGAGGAAGTGAACGTCGCGCTAAGCAAATTTCTTTTCCAGTACCGGAATTGTGAACACAGGGGTCTCGCCAGCAGTGGCGCTCCAGGGGCGGCGCTTGCGAAGCCGACTTGATGCGTTACGGCCGGACGTAGCCGCAGCGGTACGTGCGAAGCAAGAGCGTCAGGTCGCCCGCACATCAGGGGCTGATAGAGAATTCCGCGTTGGGGATGCGGTAATTGCTCGCGATTACACGGCGAGGGGGGACAAGTGGACCGAAGCCACAGTTATAAAAAAGACAGGGCCAGTATCATACAAAGTCAGTTTAGGTAATGGGGTTGAGTGGCGTAGACATGCCGACCAAATGATTTCAGCAAGTAGCAAAAGTAGGTACTCATTATCACGAGTGAGTGACGTGGCCGTAGCCGAGGCTACTGACTCTGGGGCAGCCAAACAGGGGGTCGATAGCGGAGCCGAAGGTGAGATGTTTGAGGACGCATCCAGCGGCGATGGTGATACTAAGGACACGCCGTTGGAAGGGTCAAACTCGACGCTGGTTCGACCCGAACGGTTTTCATCGTCTGTATCACCACCACCGCTGGGTGCGTCAGCTCGCGCACTGCGTGCGCTCAACCGAGCTAAACAAGCTGCCAATAATTTTCAAAATAGTTATAGGTATATGTACATTAAATTGTTAGTTTTAAGATGTAGGTATTTTTCTGTTGTGTTCAGTGGATTTGATGAGGAGAGATGTGACATCAGTCGGTACTCATATTATTGTATGGTGGTGGGTAGTTAGTTTACATTTGGAAATAAACCAGTCTGTCGTTGACCCACGTATTTTATTGACGTTCCAGAACACACTTCAAAGTACAGATAAATAGAAACGAAAACATCTTGAGCTATCAATCGATAAAGATTTACAAAGGATGTTAACAGTGTTTTGAGCCTTATTGCTTTCATAATAAGGTTGTAAATGCTCGGTGCTTTGCGGTGGGGATTGTTAGGCTGGCGATACGCGGGGGGCACGTTGTTGAAAAATGTATTGTTGTTGCTAAGATGGTGAGTGGGAATTTTGTCGTATGGCAATGTTTTGGTGGTAATCATACTTATTATGAAAATCGTTACTAGCTTATAGAAATATACTTTTTTCACATAATTTAAGTAATATTACCTATTTATCATGCATAGTCAGCCTACAATAAGCCTACTGCTAGGACGCAGGCCTCCTCTCTTCGAGAGGCAGTGGGCTGTTATCTACCGCGTTTTTTTTTTTTTCGTTGGAAATTATCAAATGACTTCTCCCGCTCTGGGCGGAGCGGGAGGACGTGTCAGACTTTTACTGACTAAAACCCACCCATGTTCCTTCCGTTGCGTGTGTGCCAGGGCCACGATATCTCTTTCGGAAAAATCTCGCACCCTGGCAGGCATTGGTCACGTCGCGCGTGGAACACTACACGCCATCGACCCGGGCCTACACTGCTATTCTGTATAAATCTCACCGTGAAATCTTACGTGAAGTGAGCTGTCAATTGTGTCTATTCCTAGCGGTCCGTAGCATCAGGTGGAATGACAGCTCACTTAAATCTCACTTCACCTAAGATTTCACGGTGAGATTCATACAGAATAGACCGGCTGGTCCTTATAGGACGGCGAGCTACCCATCGCTCGCCGTCCGCAAGCCCGCGTCTACGGCGGCCGGAAATCGCCTTGCGACTCCCAAAGCCCGGGGTGTCTCCTGCGGCGACTAGGGGCGCGAGAGCGCGAATCTTGCCTCTCCCTCACGCGTTCCGCCTCCTCCCTCGCGAGAATTACTGCTTCACAGAAGGAGGTGACGGCTTTCCATGCACTCTCGCTTCGAACCATGGCCTGAACCAGGGCCAGACGCGAGAGATCGCCGCCGCCGATCGCCTCCGTGAGGACACGGTGGTGTTCCGTGCATCTACCACGTGCACCCAGTGCGGGTTGGAAGATGTCATATCTTAGAAATTTTGGTTCTAGGACATGCGGTTGCCTCACGATGTTGCTGGTGGTTCCTTCACCGTTTTAAGAGCAGTGGTGATTAAATTATTTACACAAACTAAAGCGCCTATCTGGGTTCGAACCCTCGTTAGTCGGGGCAATTACTACTGGCCCACCATTGCTCTTCATACACTTACATAACATGAATACATTAGTACTTATATTTTTAATACTGGTTTGCATAGTTTATTAATTTCATTATTTAATTTGTCTTTTTAGGGTTCCGTACCAAAATGGTAAAAAGGAACCCTTATGGTGAGACTAAGTCCGTCTGTCTGTCTGTCTGTCTGTCTGTCACACCTGGATATCTCAAGAACTACTAATGCTATCAACTTGAAATTTAGAATAGTTTTAGATGACGTTTGCCCAACTATTTTGCAAGCAAGAAAGAAATTTCAAAAAATACATTTTTTACGGACAATACGGAACCCTAAAAATATATCTTTTTTGCAAAAGGGACTGAAAGGAGGTCTTAAAAATTTGAAGTGGGGCTACTAGAGCATGTGGGGTATCATATGAAAGAACGTTGTTTGCTCATTCCAAAAAAATACCGTTCCCCCCCTTATCTCCGAAGTTTGCAGAGATAAAAATCTGAAATTATTATATATGATAGAAGCCTTAGTACTCGTAAAGATTACAGGAAAAATAAAACGATGTCTCTAAATAGCACAGTTTTTCAGAAATCATCAACATCATATATTCGTACGGAACCCTCGGTGCGTGAGTCCGACTCGCTCTTGACCGGTTTTTTCTATATAGTGTCTAGTCTTTTGTTTACCAAGTCAAAGCAACCAATTTTCTAACTTTCCATATGACTGATTAGTTACAAACATGCTCTATCAATGTCACTACAACAAAAATGTAAACAAACCATTTCCCGCTACGAACAAAACTTTTTCAAGGTTTTTTATAATAATATTTTCTATCCCCACAGCCCGGATAAGCCTTTTTTATATAAACATAAATATTTTTCAATTACCTACCTACACGATTAATTTATAAAAAAATTGGAATATCCAAAAGTGCACGCCTCATAAAGTTCACGTCGCTTTTTTCTTATTACTGCTAACAATAAGAAAATTAATCAAATGAAATAAAATAAAAAACAATTATAAATAATAATAAAAAAAATACAAAAAACAATTATAAAAAGAAACAGAAAACTCTGCTATGGTTTAGTGGCGCCATAATTCTGCCCCCGATAGAAGAAAAGACGCATCTAACAGTTTTTCCGGATTTGAGTTATATACATTGCCGGAATCAGAAAAAAAAGGCGCATCTGCCTGTATTTTTAATATTTTTCTAACTCAATCCAATGCGGTTTTAGCACAACAAAATAGGGCGCTTCTGTTCATTTTTTACACCCGATTGAAGATGAAAAGACGAATTTATATGAAACTTAATTAAAAAGTCGCATTTATGTAGATAATGTCCTTATACTTTACAGTTCTTTTTTTAGTTCAGTAATATAAAAGGCGCATATTTGTCCCTATTTCTGAGAGGAAGTTAATAAGACGCAAATAAGCATTTGCGTCTAACGCGTTACTAAAAAACTGCTTTCATATTAAGAAAAAAAGACCACATCTAACCACTTGCGCCCTATTTACTTCGTAAAATTGTTAAAATTGACTGTGCCATGGATAGCATTTTTGTTTATGTCAAAAGAATTTAAATAAATACTTGAATATAATCAATTGTGTTTTATTTACAAATAATAAATTAGGCTATGGCTTATAACTTATACGATAACCACAAACCTACTATACTAGATATATTACCGTAAATAAAAGGATTATTAAATAATTTTATAAACATTTTATCTAAGCCAAGGGTTATCTACATACTTTCTAATTCTTAAGAAAAAAGGCGGAAATACCTATTTGCGCCCATTGCTGTTAAACCCATATACTAGATAGCTAAACTAAATACTTAGAAGAAAAGTACACCCACAAGCGTTTGAAATTTAAAAGACGCATCTAGCCATTTACGTCTATTCAATTAAGTAAGTAATATTTTTCTTCATTTTTTATGCTAAGTTGTAACGGTTTTTTCATTATTTTTAATATAATAATTAATAAATTCATATTATTTATTAAAACAAATTAAAGCCTAGCCTAGTGGGAATTATTTTCAACTTTTATTATGTAAACATTTTAATTTACTCGAAGACAGCAAACAATTTCCCGTTTCATTCATTAAAACATTTTTTTCTCCGTTTTTACTTTTTGTTAGATACGTCTTTTCTTCTATCGGGGGCAGAATTATAAGGTGAGGAAATAAAATACTATAATAAATAAATAGATAAACAAAAAAATACACAGTCGTATATTAGTTTTTTATGAATAATAATTAAACGACAGTGAATTGAACGCTTATATTAATTGAGAAAGTCCTTAGTGTATTACTTTAGATAATAAAAAAAAAAATATTCCGGTACGATAATTTTTTCGACCAATTTCCCTGCCACCTACACCAATCTATAAACACAGTCACACGGACTGACTTGATGTTAGTACACTCATGTACTAATATCAAGTCAAATAATTTTTCTGACACATAAAATATAATTCAATAACAATTATTTTGTTTAACATAGTAAATAATAACATTAAAAATGATCTTTCCTAAACGTCCGTTAACCTGTAACCGAGAAAACTGCTTTTTTTTAATGTCAAGAGTAGAGCACAACCTCAACGCTTTGCTTATGAGGTGTGTAATAGTTATAAAATCGCTATCAGTACCATTATTAGAATTTATCTGCATACATATAAAATAAATAAATTACACGATTTTTGAGAATGAATAATCATACCTCCTCATGGCTCCTATGTAACCTATTACTATTTTTTTTAGGTTGTACCGTGTTTTTTGAACTGAATAAAGTTATTATTTTTTATACGATTATTATTGCCATTATAATAAATAAAAATAATATTTGCGTAATTAACTAGAAACTGTTTAAGATTGGAAATTGTATGTGCAACAATTTGAGTGTACAATTATATTATAAACTATCCATCAACATATTTATTGACATGAAAATGATTCGAAAAAATCACAATTAAATAAACAAAAAAGCCAACCTAACTACCTTAAAAAAAATCGTGCTTCTGCAGTGATCCTTAATCAAATTATTCAAATAGAAAATTCCGCTCGCCTCCAAGGCGCCCGCGGAGCATTCAACAAATAAAAACATTTACCCGATGAGGACTCTGTTCAGGACTGCAATCTGTTGCTTATGTTTACCCCCGCTTCTTTCCATTTCGTATATTTTGACGTCACGAGGGAATTCAGTGTCTTCACATTGAATTCCAAGTTCATATATTATATGTGTGAGTGCACTAATGATTAGCTTTATTATAGTCAAATGTCTATTAGCTGCTCCCATGTTGCGATGTTTATGTTCTTCTTTTACATACTTCCTTGACATAACCGATGTTTTTTTTTGTTTAATTTTATCTTTTTTTTACAAACTTCACTGACATAATGTTTTTCTTATTTGACATGCAAGACCTACAATTTTAATTTCAACAAGGTTCTAACTTTTATTATTTTAATCATATTTTGTATTATTTTTTTGTTAATGTGAGGACGTTGTAGGCTTAATAGACTAGATCTGTAGACCATTTTCTATTTTGTTAAGTACCTGGTACTTTTGACGGGCCTACGCTGTTCTCTCATACTTATTAACACTGTAATTTGAAAACATAGTAAAAGCCATTTTTTTTAAAAGAGTAACCGTGGAGTTTTTTGCCGGCTCTTCTCCATAGAAAACGACCATTTGGAACTGTGCACCTAGCTTCTGACGTTTCATAAGTGCCCATGTAGGCTTATGTGAAATAAAAATATTTTTGATTTTGATTTTGAAAGACAAGTCAGCATTTAATTCACCATTTACAGGGACTACTAATTTAAAAAAAAATACCTTCAGTTGTACACTACGCATCGTTACAAACTAAAGGAAAGAGTGCTTTCGATGAACTCTGGCACCCAGAGTAAGAATTATCTTGCCAGCGTCTTCGCCTACAATTTGAACATATAGGTAACAGTTGTAGGACGAACACAGTATATAGATACCTACTTACTTGTAAATGCATATATTATGACGTGGCCTTAGTACCAGTTAGCAGTGAAGTCTATGAAGATAACAAAATTATAATATTATTCAGGAGTAAACAAAATATATCCAGACCAGGAAAGCATGGCACAAAAGGGAGGAGGCATAATCAGCAGTGCGTGGAACAAGGCTGCCAATAATGATGATGCTGATGAATCAATATCAAGTTTCCTTTTTACCTCTGGCAACCTCAACTTCTGATTTCAAAAATCCTGATTTAAAGAGTGATAGAGGGAGCTTGTCAAAATCAAAATCAAAAATATTTATATTTCACATAAGCCTACATGGGCACTTATGAAACGTCAGAAGCTAGGTGCACGGTTCCAATTGCCTACGATGCCTGCTAATAAAAGATTTTTATTTATTTTTTATTATATACTACCACTACTACTTTTGGTTTTTTTTTCAAATATTCTTATTTCGTTACTAAAAATATATAATCCCTATGAAACCGAATGGCCGCGGCATGGCAGCGCGGGGCGATAGCGATGCGCATTTGTATGGACAAGGGCAATAACGTTTACCCGACCCTTAACATCGCAACGTGCCTCATCTGTATATCTAGACTTTCGAAGAACTCACCATCAGCACCTTTCCGCCATTATTCCATTTTAAGTTTTTGGGGTCAGCGCAGCATATATTTTCTAATGACATAATTATTATTGTATTTCCTTTATTCAAACCATTTTCATCTTTCCTTATTTCAATTTATGTGGCTCGTTGCAGCATATTATTATTTTCTTCATCCTGTTTTGGCTTGACCTTTATCGAAATAGAACTTCACAAAAATAATTTTATACCAATCTCGCTAATCATCTCCAACAAACCAAGGATTGATCAAAGAAACTGTATTTAGCTATCAATTTGATGCCAAAAACTTGAATTCTTCGACGTAGAAATGAAATCCTGTCCGATAATAAGGCTTCAAGCCTTCAAACTGACAGGATTACTTAATTAAAAATTAAATTTAGGACCTCATCGCGTTGATAAAGATCTTATAACGATTCGAAGGAAAATCGATCGCTATAATGTATTTCTGTCACGCGAGGTATATTGACTAAGGGACTGACGTCGGTAGAATAATATTTCAAGGAGTTAATAAGGGTATGTGTAAGCCAGAGCCGAAGAGTACACTCATACGTCGCCCATTGTGTTCAAGTCTCATGAAATAGGGGGTGAGTCATTGCCATTAACATCTGTTTTTTAGATAAATTAAGATTTAATTACTCTTATAATATAAAATAAAATATGTAATTCCCAAAGTGAACACAAAAAAAAACTCCTAATAATACAATAGAATCATTTAAAATAAATTAATATCCACAGATTTTGCTTGATAGTAAACAACCGTTCCTACTTTTAATCCTGCGGTTGTCTTTCATGTTACCCATGGGGATTGCAAGGGGAGAGAGGAGAGGATATATTTACCATACATTATTGCAAGCAATAAAAAAAGTTTAGTTAAGCAACAAAAGTTGCAGAAGTTGTCTGACGCAAGCAATTCTTAGGCCCACTCGCTCGACAAATCTCTTAATGCATTTAACGCTAAACTTATTCAAAACATCATTCCGTTTCTGTCTCTCGTTATCGTTGTTTGTGAGAAAGGAAAAAATAATCTAAACAAAATTATTTGTGATCACCATACTGCGATCGCCAATCCGCCTGTCAAGCGTGGCGATTATGGCAAACCCCTTCTTTTGGCCTATGTCCAGCAGTGGACGTCTTTCGGTTAAAATGATGATGATGATGATAATTATGATTCGTGGACGTAACGAATATGGGTTTACAGAATTGTTATCATTAGAATCAGTAATACAAATAACTCTTCGTAGAATCCTATTGAATGACTATTTCATGAAATAGTCAGTCAATAGCAGTGGCGAAAGCACCATATAACACGATTCCTACCGGCTTCCCTTCGGAGGTTCGCATCAGCAACTCTACCGCGATTGAAAAATGGCACAGTCAATAGTGTCAGCGTCAGAAAAAATGCGTCAGCGATAGTGGGATATTGCACATTTTATTTAGTTTTCACAAGTTCAAGTGTATTGTATTAGATTCTTTACATTCCTATATTAATTTTAGTATGATAGTAGATACCTAAAAATAGTCTATTTCTGTAAAACATTGAAAGTTTTGTTTGTGTAGTGATAGCGCCTTTTTGGTTCTGCTACTTGACGATAGATTGTGTTATTCAGTAAATGTTTACTTTATTGTTAAGTAAGTAAGTCAATTAAAGCCGGTTTCACTTCGGCTTCTCTCTTACACAAATTGACACCTCTCCGCTGCTCAATAGGATTCTACGAACTTAGAGTGTTGTTTTGCTGATTTCGAATTTGAATTTTGCGGGCTACCTTAGCGCAGCCCCCTTGAGTAACGCACATAGTATTCAAGAAGCTAATGTGACATTCACCAATCAATAGTTGTTATGGCACAATGTCATGCAAGCCCCTTGCATACTTATGTACAAGTTGCAGACATGTATATTCGTAACTATATACAAGGTGAAGACGACAATAAATTAAACAGATTATATCTAATGACAGACGCAGTTTAATTTATTCTAATATGGCAGGGCAGTGATGGCTCAGTGGTAAAGAGTTGAGGACGTGGGTTAGAACCCAAGCCGTGTCCTCACAGAGGCGATCGACGGCGGCGATCTCTCGCGTCCGGCCCTGGTTCAGGCCATGGTTCGGAGCGAGAGTGCATGGGAGGCCGTCACCTCCTTCTGTGAAGCAGTAATGCTCGCAAAGAGAAGGCGGAACGCGTGTGGCAGAGGCACGGTTCGCGGCTTCGCGCCTCTAGTCGCCGCAGGAGACGCCCCGGGCGTCGGAAGTCGCAAGCCGATTCCCGGCCACCGTAGACGCGGGCTTGCGGACGGTGACGGATGGACCGTCTGATAAGGACTAGGCCCGGGTACGGGGACGGCGCGTTGTGTTCCACGTGCGCCTCAAAGAGATGTCAGCACAAACTGACGGGGTTCGTCTTCGAATCAATGCCTGCCAGGGATGAGAGTTTGTCCAAAAGGGATATCGTGGCCCTGGCACACAGGCAACGGAAGGACATGGGTGGATTTTAGTCAGTAAACGTCTGACGCGCCCTTCCGCTCCGCCCAGAGCGGGAGAAGTTATTTGATAATGTCCCACCCAAAAAAAAAAGCATTTACTTTCTTTTTTTGCTGTAATGCCAATAAACGCATTTTTCTTTCTTTTCTTTCTTTCTGTAAATTATTTCATCACCACTGCTCTCAAAACGGTTAAGGAAAACATCATGAGGAAACCGGCATGTCCTAGATCCAAAAATCCGAAGACATGCGACATCCACCAAGCTGCACTGGGCGTAGTAGATTATGGCCCACTTGTGAGAGGTCACAGAAAGAGGAGGCCTGTGACCCAGCATTATAGGCTGATTCATTTTCAGCCGAAAGACGTCCACCGCTGGACATAGGCCTCCCCCAAAGGACGGGTTTGCTATAATCACCACGCTTGGCAGGTGGGTTGGCGATCGCAGTATGGTGTTAAGTTGCTTAGAGAATGCTGATGCCCATGCTCTAGTAAGTCCCTTAGTCGCCTTTTACGACACCCACGGGAATAAATAGGATGGTGCTATTCTTTACGTCCGGCACCAACCGGACAAAGGCAGTAGTTATATAATGTCGTTTCCAGTCTGCACACCAAAATTTAATAAAACGTGGTCAATGGTTGAGTTCATAAAGCTATAGTTGACTGATCGGAAAAATCCATAGTCGACCCATCACTATTATTAGTTTTTTTCTAAGCAGTGTTTTCATTTAATGTCGTATTTAACTAGTATACTCCCTCAACTCCAAAGATAACACACAAGCCTGCCAAGAACAGAGTAGGCAACGAAGTCCCCAATACTTTTAATAACCATATATTTTAATGGCTATACATTATACAACAAAGAGCTCATGAAACATTTTTATTAGATGATATAAAACATACTCAAGTTAATGGAACCTCGGTGTTTCAAATGGATTTGTTCAATTCGTGTCAAAGCCGCCATTTGTTATTTCTAGAATTATGATGTTGTGTACAAGTGTTGTAAAATGCTTTAGATTTGTTTTGTCATTAGCGTTTATTTTTTTCTGTGTTGTTTTTTTTTGCTTTAGATTAATGTTGTTAGGTTTTTGGATTTTTCTTGATCATGTTTGTTTTCTTTTGTAAGTTGGTAAGTGGTTCTAGCTAGCGGTAAATACATTAAATGGTTTTATATTTTTTTGCATCGCTTCATTATCAAATCATTATATAACATAACATCACGCCTGCAATTCGCAAAGGGTTAGGCAGATGTGTTATAGTACAGTGCTACACCCACATTTCACCAGTTATGTTTAAGCCCCATGTAATAAGGGGCAAGCCTATTGTCACCAACCGGGCACAAATCACGAATCCGGGCTGCTAATGGGATATTCCTGATGAAAAAACCCAATAACATTTTGCCCGACCTGGGAATCCAACCCAGGACCTCATGCTCAGCAATAGCGCTCGACCAACGAGGCAGACTAGATTGAACTACATCGATAAAAATTATTCCGTTTGCTTAAATAAGGCGACGACTAGGTACTGTATCAAAATTCAGGTATTAAGTTACTTATTGTGAGTACTGTATATTATTATTATTTCCCAATCTAAAAAATTACAATAACGATAGAGGTTACCCACACTAGACTGACGTCACAACACCCAGCTAACTAACTTAGATCCTACGCATCGAACTTCGATGTTCTAATGACTCGATACCATTATCAGAGGGGCTCATTACACTTTACGTGGCTTAATCCAGCCCACTCGTTGCGACAGACTCAGCAAGCGATTCTAGTCTCTATGCAAATGTAATTATGAGTGTCGGGTGACTATTGTCAGGGAGCGAGCAGAGGTAATCAGGTTACCCTTTTCCAGTGAAAAAATTCTGAGAGAACCGTTTCGTGCCTCGGTTTCGGACGGGGAAATGAGTCTGCCGGACGTACGGGAATGTGGGATTACGAAGGAAAAAGAATGATAGATTTGCAGTCATTTGTTTCATCTGCTACAGCCAAGTAATCAACGATAAATTATACATGATTATTATTTTCTCAAACATGCTTGGAAATTCGAGCATTATTTTGACAAACTTCATCGAGATAAATCGAAAATGTTGTACTGGTCAAACACATGCGTGCAGCAGCCGGCAATGTTAGTATGAAAATCCATAACTGTCATGTTTAGTGGCCGAATAAATTTCTATGAAAACTCATTCAGTCTTGTAAAATGGAACGAACTTTTTACTTCCATACGTGTCAACCAAGGAGGTAACTTATCAAATGTTTTATTTAAATTTCGAACAGGTTTGCAAATAAAGCTGTTTAAAGTAAAAAAGAAACAAATGAACATATTCTTGGCGCGTGAAAAATGATCGTTGTTCGTCATTGAATCTGGAATTTATAAATAATTTACTTAGTTTGAATTTCTGCGCATTATTTGAGAAAAGCACTATACAAGCCGCAACCAGGCATTGATGGACTCACGTATATGTGCCTCGTCTTCGCCTCATCCCACATTTTTACGTTCGTTCATCAATGCCTCTTTTGCAGGCCGCTGCAGTAATGTACTAAAACTAGCAACTAGCTTCAGATGGTTTTTATGCAGAAAAAAAAACTATCTGAAGCTAGTTGCTAGTTTTAGTACGTGAATGTTTTGTCCAATGACAAAACGTTGAGACAATCTTTATGTAATCATCATTTTTTTTTTTTGGTGGGATATTATCAAATAACTTCTCCCGCTCTGGGCAGAGCTGAGGGCGTGTCAAACTTTTACTGACTAAATCCCACCGTGTTCCTTCAAATGCCTGTGTGCCAGGGCCGTGATATCCCTGTCGGACAGGCTCGTAGCCCTGGGAGATCTTCCACTCCTGGTTCCATGTTGCTTGGGGTCGGTGCAACATGTTTTCTTCTTCCTTTTGCCCCCCTGTCAGCCGTCACGCTACCATTCACTCCTTTCTCTTTTATATCATTACTCACACAATCCATCCTTCTTTGCTTGCGCCTTCCGCTTCCTCTCCACCCATCAACATTTATATTCATCACTCTTTTCCCTGTACCTGAGTCCCTTTCAATTTTGTACTCACTGGCACCACTTTCAAACTTCCCTATATATACTCATTTCTTACTATATCCACTTTCGTCACTCCACACATCCATCTCAAAATTCTCATCTCCGCTGCATACAATCGTTTTTCATCCGTCTTCTTCACGGCCCAGCATTCCGATCCATACAGTACGAGACGCCATGTCACGGACTTGTAAATTTTCCCCTTTAACTTGAGGGGCAGCTATGGGTCGCAAGTTGTTCCTGTGACCTGTCGCCATTTCATCCATCCTAAGTTGATCCGGTGCGTTACGTCTTGGTCTACTTCGGCATCTCCTTGGCCAAGCGACCCGAGATACCGAAAGTCGGAGCAGATCGGTAAGGGCGTTCCGGCGAGAGATATGGGCACAGAACTGAAGAGACCGCCAAAATCACAAAACAAATACTCTGTTTTGGCCCGACTTAATCTCGGTCTCCAGTCTCTCCCACCACAACTCCAATGTGGACTTGAAAAGCGAATTAATATAACCGAGATGACACCGTAAATCTGTGAGCACCGTTAGTTTATAAACTATCTAGCGAGATGTAAAACTATCGAAAATGTTTTAACTGTTACATTAGGATGCATTCATTTTCGGTATATAATCTCTCTCAATGTGAAATCGTAAAATTATGAACGAAACGAACCTGCACTTATCGACAGTGTTCGTAATCTGTCCGATTTTATCACCCATAAAATTGTGAACCGTCTCTGATTGGTAGGTCTTGGCGGTAGCCGAATTGGTCGTAGTCACTAAGCCAGGGCACCCCGACCAAATGGATTAGGTTAGAACTGTGACCAAGACGCGAGCCGAGCGAGCGAAGCGACTAGAGAGCGTTTCTTCCAAGTTGGTCACAGGTACTTACAATGTACACTTGGGTATTTAGTATTAGCGCAAAATGCGTTCGTCGCATGCAAGTTTGATACCAGTTAATTTTTCGGTTTGCCATGGACATATTATAAACTATCAAAAACAATGCGTTGAATTGTAAATGGTTTGTTGAAGTTGACATTTCATATTTTTGTTTCAATCATTTATGATCTCGCTAGGTAGATTATAAACTACCGATTTTCATAATCATACTGTGACATGAAGAAATCACTTTTCGTGTCCAGCTATGTGACCGTGCTGTTCTTCTAAACTATACAACGGATTTTGATGCGGTCTTCAACATAATATATTGAGCATTTATTCCGGAAAGTTTATGTGCATAATAGTTTAATATTAAACTTACATAACATTAGGTAATCTTGATGTTTTGTCAAGTCATAAAACCGTGTGAAGCAGTGACGGGTCACAAGTTACAAATAAGTAAATGTGGAGTGTAACAAATTCACAATTAATGGTCAGACAATTTAAAATAAAACTCTGTCAATTTTATTGCTAATCTAGTCCCCAATGCGGCTATAATCATTTTAGATTTTTAGATACAAAATATCCTTTGGAATGATACAAAATATCCTTCGGAATGCTTTGTAGGGTTTTGTAATAATTTGAAAGCTCGACTTTTCACAAGTATAATAAAAATACTCGTAAAACCTCATTCTATTTATAAAACTAAAAAGTTTTACTAACTAACGAGAACAACCGAGCATGTTATTTTAGAATCCAGTATCAATCATTGGAAACCAATTCAATTGTTACCAAAATACTCTCTACAAAGCTGAGCTATTTCTGTAAATAAATACTAACTGATTTGACATCTAAAATACCTAGTGATCAATTTATTTGTCGAAAATAAACAATTTCAATTGGGAACATTCAAACAGTTGATGATCAAATAAACTACTGACGGCTACGTACGATCGGACTTGATATTGAATTTTCAAGAGGTGTTAAATTAGAATTTTCTTGTCTAACAAGCCGTGCGATTATTAAATAGCTGATCCATTTTCCGAAATTATACAATGTTTTTAATTAAACGAATACTATTCAATGACCTATTAACAATAGATAAACATGATCCTCCAGGAATTATTCTGAAATTGGAGCCTTGAGAGTTTTTTAGATAAGGTACCTAGTTCTTGTGATGCTGTCGTGATTTCCAAGTCTCAAGTGTCTAGTTTAAGGATTTTCCAATCTACTTTTTGAAAGGTAATTCTATTTTTTATTAGGGGCCAGTTCCCGTTCCGTTACTAAGCAAAAGTGACGCCTCATTTTGTTTTAGACTACTTTTTCGTAAGTTTTTTGGCCGCAGGAGTCCGCTGGATGCGGGAAGCAGCGAACCGGTCGAAGTGGTGGTGCTTGGGGGAGGCCTATATCCATGGAGATCTTTCGGCTGACATGATGATGATGAGGATTTTTAATTGCAAAGGAACTTATTATTCAAGTGATACAGAGAAAATAAAGGTAATATGAACCACATCCGCCATTTTACCAAAGGAACTGGTTCTTCATGCATGGTGGATACCGTGTACAAAACTATTGTAGTTTTGGCTACCAATTAGCTAACGAAAAGAAAAGAAGCCTATCGCTAATCAGTTTTCTTAGACGAAAAGACAAAGAAAAAACATCAAAAAAAAAATACTTCCCAATCCCAGAAACAACATTCATCATTTCAGCCGAAAGACGTCCACTGCTGGAGATAGGCAACGCCACTTCGACTGGTTTGCTTCCCGCATCCAGCGGATACCTGCAGCCTTCACAAGGTCATCGGCCGGTGTAGTGTAGTGTGTAGGCGGCCTTCCAACACTACGTCTTCTGATACGTGCTCGCCACTCCAGAACCTTTCAGCCCCATCGGCCATCAGTTCTGCGAGCAATGTGACCTGCCCACTGCCACTTAGGCTTGGCAATTCTTCGGGCTATGTCGGCTACCTTGGTTCGCCTGCAAATCTCGTCATTTCTGATTCAATCACGTAGCCTTCTGATAAGGCCCATTGTGAGCGACCACGTTTTAGTGTCATAGGTCATCACTGGCAACACGCACTGGTCAAAGACTTTCGTCTTGAGACACTGCGGTATGTGGGATGAGAAGATAATGCGTAGCTTCCCAAACGCTGCCCACCCGAGTCGTTATCGGAAACAACATTAATTCCTCCAAAAGATTGCAATAAATATTAAATAGCTACTCTTGAAAAATCACAAACCAGCTGAATCACCAGCGATTTTTTCCATTCGCTACTTTGTGAGAGAATTCAAATTATATGTAAATACAGTACTCCCTATGTAGAGACATCAGTTGGTATTATGCTAATTTCGTAACGAGTCAACTCCGAGCGGTTAATCAAGCCATATTCGTATGGAGACGGTACAAAATACCCCTTTGGATTCTGATACTAATATGTGTGGATGGAATTATTTGGCGAGCGAAAAACGCGCCGTGTTCGGTTATCGAAACGTCGAAGGGAATTATTGTTGAGTTCCGCGGTGGAGGGTTAAATTCGGCGTAGTTTTAGATAAACCAGGCCGCACCCTCTAGGTGACAATATTTCGGTAACGATGTGTAATGCAAAATTATGTAATAAGCGTTTGTAGACTGTAGTAAATAGTACGAGGTGCTGTAAAGAACTAAGAGAGAAATACTTTTTTATTAAGATTTTCTGAATTGGTTTTTTATAGTAGTTTATGTGATATACTATTAAATGTGGCGCATAACTCAATGAAAGCGCCTCAAGAGAGCCATCCCCTGCGGCGACTAGAAGTACCCTTTGAGTTGTTATGTACTTACTGATAATTCGGTGGTTTTACTCTAAACCCAGAGCCCCTAACTAGTGATTCTAGTGAACACCATAATATTGGCGATTAAGAAGCACATTGCCGACCACCTATCTGATAAGAAGTGGTAACAATTGTCTCTAGCCACCTGCATCAGCAATATGATTGATATCTATATAAGCTTACCATTATCAGCACCTATAAGTAACCTATTAACAGTGAATATTAGCACATAGACGAAGCCTTATTTGCAGGAAACATAAATAATAATATTAAGAATGCATGAATCATTGTTAATATTCCATTAAACCATCACTATACACACCAAGAGTTGTGTTGTTGCTTTGGGTCGACCCAAAGCAACAACACAAGCGACAATTCGAAGAAACCACTTAAATATTTCATTATTCCACGACTTGAGCCTAATTAAAGAAGAAAAAAAGAAGGAAAAACAATATAAAGGCCTTGTTCCCAAGGTGCGGCCTGGACGTGACCGGAATAATGATAAAGATAAAAATAAAAGTAAATAATACAAAAACCCTTGTACATTTGTCCGTTATGGGTTTTAGGGTCATGGGGCATGGCTTGTGCCTTTTATGGTGGTAATTTATTAATCACCCATATTGGCCATATTCGCATTATCTGTTATTATGAGGGGATATTAGATGCAAGGGCATGGGCTCTGTTATGGGGAAATAGAAGTATACCTAGGTATAATCTAATCTAAAATAATATAAAAATCTAAACAGTCCCATCATTGTTCTTACTGCTATATCCTGACAGCATAGGATAATTTTATAAAATAACTAGCTGCGCCCCGCGGTTTCACCCGCGTAAGACTCGATCACTTAGGGGTATAAAAAATAGATAGTAGCCAATTCTCAGACTTACTGAATATGCATATAAAATTTCATAAAAATCGGTCAAGCCATTTCGGAGGAGTATGGTAACTAACATTGTGACACGAGAATTTTATATATAAGATTATTGAGTACGGTTCCCACAACCAATGATCTTCCCTACTGAATGCTAATTTTTATTTTTATTAATTTGAGATTTTTATTATTTTTATTTGTTAATGTTATCAATCTGATTTTTTTATTATTTTGAATGAAATCCTAACTAATATTATAAAAGTGATGATAAGCGAAAGTAAGTTTGTTTGTTTTTTGTTACGTTTTCACGCCTAAACCGATCATCTTGAAGTTTTGCATATACGTTGTCAGGTGTACAGAAACGGACATAGGGTACCTTTCATCCCGAAAAAAAACACTATTCCTGAGGAAAACAACAATAACGTTCTTATGATAATAGATGGCGCCACGTGTCTTTCGAATCATGATTGAATTATACAGGCTGATTTTAAAAACATGCGACTAAATTTAAGGGAGTGTTCTACCCATCAATATGAACAACTTTTACTATGGGACCAACCTTGAAATCGCGAAAAAAAAATCAGTTGTTCCCTACATTTAAGTTCGCTGAACTCGTCAAAATGTAGGGAACAGCTGATAATTTTTTCGCGATTTCTACTTTGGTCCCATAGTTTATATAAATTTTGTCGCATGTTTTCAAAGTCAGCCTGTATTATTATGGAAACTTGAATAGTGTGCTAAGAGTTTTTTGCCGCCAAACGCCAAATAACAAGCAATGTACAACCCGTATTGTCAAATTCTAAATTAACGCGAGAGAAGCCGCGGGCGGGCAAAAGCTTTGATTTAAGTATTGTTACGCGTGAATTACAAAAATATATTGAAGAACTTTAATTTTAAATATCCTTTTTTGCTTTTTAATATAATGTAAAACCATAAAAAATATTTTAAATGTATTGTGTAAACAATAAAATTGTTGGCTAACCTAAATAAATAAAATTATTGTAAGTGGTAAAGTTCTATTAGCGCATAGATTGTAGTAAGCACCATCTTTATATACCAAGACCCCTCCATGCCTCGAAAAGCACGTTAAGCCGTGGGACCCGGCTGTCATTCGTGGATCTTTGGCAGTCGTTACGGGTCGTCAGAAGCCAGAAAGTCTGACAACCAGTCTTACCAAGGGGTATCGTATTATCCAGTAACTGAGTTGTGTAGGTCAGATAGGTAGTCGCTCCATGTAAAATTCTGGTAGACTGGAAGCTGACCCCAACATAGTTGGGTAAAGGAAAAGTATTGTAGTAAGCACATATTTTGTGCTTTCTTGTATAAGATAAGATAAAGATTTATTGTTCAACTAGGACTAGATTACATGACAAGGTTATATATAAAGCACAAGCATAAAGTTTAAATCTAGTTAGTGGGTGCCGTACTGTATGAGAGCATGGAGACTAAATAATTAGGATTATACATATACAACATGTCCAAGAATTACGTCCTCAACCTCTTAAGGGGTCATTGTACTCATCATTATGAACAACTTTTACCATGGGACCAAACCAGAAATCGTGAAAAATAAAAACAGCTGTTCCATACATTTTGACGAGATATGAGAACATAAATGTAGTGTAAGGGCAAGCCCTACATGTAATGTTAAATGTTAATAAAATAAATGTTAATGTTCTAAGAAAGTATTTAATGATAAATTACACTTAAATTAACTTAATAAAAATGTTATAAAAATGTATAAAATGCGAATGTTGTGCGAGCTCGATGCTAAACCGAAGACTGACGTACTTGCGTCCGTGATGATACTACATTTTCTTATTTAACAATATTTGCAGTATTTTGTAACTAGGCTAACTAAAGTACAATGTGCGGTTGCTGACCGTACATCTTGGCGGGGCAAAAGATATCATAAAGATAACTTATTATAAATTATTTTACTAATGTAACTAACAGAATAAAATTAATTATAAGTTAAAAGAATGAGGTGTCGCATAGGTAGCATTTCTGATCGAGGTCAGTTCGATGTTTTCAGTGGATGCTGCAGCTCTTGGTGGCTTCTGTGGCGGTAATCTGGTGGACGCGCCGGCGGCGACTCTGCCGCAGCGTTTGCAGTACACGTAGGCTCCTCCCGCGACGACTACTGACAAGATCAGAAGCCCCATCGTAGTGTATGAAACTACGTATTGGTGCACATCGTGTTGCGACATTTCTGTCTGCCTCGTTTCATCTTCCAATTCTTTCAACGAATTATGAAGTTTTCCATAATCGTTTCTTGCAAATTGGGTATTTTGTTGTTTGATTGATAAATCTATGGGCTGGACAGATGTTAAGTTGTTGATGTCTTCCATATCTATCAGAGGTATTTCCGGGTTGACATAAATGTTGTTCGTGTAGTAAACTTGTGTGTAATATGTTTCTTCATTATTTCTTATTATACATCCTTCTTTGGCTTCTAAAATTCCCGTCGAATGTATTGCCTTGGTAATCATACGACCTTCACAGATGATTTGCAGTTGGCAATCCGTGCAGCAGACATAGAGCCAGGTGTTCGGTTTTTGTAATGGTGTCCATTTGTTGTTGCAGGTTTCTGATGTGTAGGTACATTTTGATAATGTAATGTTTGTTATAGCACCAATTTCGCATGGAATTTGATGATTTCTCATGTTACGTGTTGGTTTGTTTAATAATGAACAGACATATGTAGTTGGTTCGATTTTAATACAATGTTCCAGGTCTCTGTCTGTGAGCTGCATATATGTCTCTTTTCTGATATTCACTGCGACATATTCTGAATTCGTTTTCATTGTAAAAGAATGTTTGTTATTTGTTATCATCGGTATAGGAACTGTTTTATAAACAGTGAATGGAGTGTCCCCTGTTAATGGTAATGTTATTTCGATGATAAAATATTTCTCATACAATCTAGACTTTACCTCTAGTAGTTTGTATATGTCAGCTAATTGGGTTTGAATATTGTCAACTGGTATCGATAATTGTTGTGGCAATTGTCCAGAAATAACGTTGAGCTCTTGGTAGAGCTGGCTCTGCGGTAAAAGTCTGGTGTCCACATGACCATGATGGATGTTAATGGCTGTATCTAGAAGCATAAGTTGGATGTGGCGCAGTTTGGATAGAATTGTTGAAGTGGTCAGAGCCATGATGTTAAAGTAATTTAAAGCTTCGTCTTGCTCAACAGCCTTACCCAATCTCTGTAAATAGTTCTCTGTAGCGTTAAGATGTTGATCTAAGAGGTTGAACTGAGTGTTCATTGCCTCTTCATTTCTCTTTAGAATGTTATTCTGCGCCTCAATGATTGATGTTTGACCTTTTATCAGTTTCAGTAAATGGTCTCTGTTGTTTTGCAATGTTTCTATGTCTTTTTTATATTTCATTGCAAACCTTTCGTCTAGCACGCCGAACAGGCTGTTTGCAAGGTAACCTATTCCATTGACAAGACCTCGAGTAACGCGCCCCCTTGTCTGACCATGATGTGTTTCCAATATGTAATTGTTGTGATCAAGTTCGTTGAGTTCCTGTTCGAATTCAGTCATAATAGTTTTGCACATAGTTTGATATGCAAATTGCTCACACCTTTTTTCCAGGTGTTTCACAACTCGATGTATGTTTTCCATGCCTTGCCAGTAAGATGTCATATTGTAGTAGGTGACAATCTTCCAGTCATCATGTACGCTTTGCAAATTGCCGATTTTGTCAAAGTACACTGCTCTATTTGGGTCGAACGGTGTGACAGTTATGGCGTCACTGCTTTGCTTTGTGGGCTGAAATAATGTTAATAATGTTATGAGTGTGCACAGCAGGCTGGAACTTATTTTCTTTGATTTAGATCTTTGGTTTCGGTTAGTGTTATTTATTGTTGATTTTTGCTTTTCCGTACAGGTTGTTACATTTGAGGTGGTGGTGTCAGGCTCTCCTAGAACACGCTTTAGGTGATATTTCATTGACTTAACTGCAGCCTCCCAAAGTCCTCCCGCAGTCGGCCAGCTTGGGGCGTTGAAATGCCACTCTATTCCCATTTCGGTGCTCCTTTTCAACAAAGTGTCGTTGTTGAATGTTTGTGTTATATGTAGTTGTTTAGCTAACTCCCTTTCGGCCCCGACAAAGTTTGTTCCGTTGTCGGAGTAAATATGTTTCGGGCAGCCTCGTCGCCCAATCATGCGATTGAGAGCCAGTATAAATGTTTCTGTTGATAAATCTGATGCGAGTTCCAAATGCACCGCTTTTGTAGCCATGCATACAAATACCACGACGTAACCTTTACTCGTTCTGACGCCTCAGCCCTTGTTTAGTTTAACGCTAACGAATCCTGTGTAGTCCACCCCTGTGCAATAGAAAGGTGGTGATTGCGTTACCCTCTCACTGGGTAAGTCAGCCATCAATTGGTATTGTTTCGATGGTTTGATGCGACAGCATTTTACGCAGTCTTGCAGGTATTTTTTAACAGTGTGGTTTCCTCCTGTTATCCAATATTTTTGTCTCAATGTAGCCATAGTTAGTCTCGCCCCACCGTGTAGTGTTGTAATATGCGCACGGGCAATGAGAAGATATGCCAGCTTGCTGTTTTTCGGTATGATAACAGGGTGTTTTGTTTCTTCAGGTAAGTTTGAATTATGAAGTCTCCCTCCGACGCGTAATATGTTATTCTCGTCTAGATAAGGGCAAAGTTTCGGAAGTGCTTTATTCTTGCTAACCTTCCCTTTTGTTTTTAAATCTTGGATTACTTGTCCATAATGTTCATTTTGTACGTGTTTTATAATTATGTTAGTAGCGCGTCGAATATCAGCGAGTGTTAAATTACATTGTTTTGACGCGGGTGGGTCATTCATGTTTGTATGATTCATAGTCAAGACGTCCTTGTGACGATTATTTTGTGACGTGTTTGTAGTGAAACGCGACACCCAGGCTACGATGCGTATTATAGTCATAATACAGCTGTTATCGTTAAGGAGTTCTGTTACAATGTTTTTGTTTTCGCTAGTTCTTGACGTAACTGCATGCACCTTTTTAACTTCTACTTCCGGTGTCTTAAATGTGTCACATGTTTCAGGGATGTCTTCAATGCTAAGCCATTCGGGTCCATCAAACCACAAAGGAAAGTTGTGCAACTGAGAAGGTAGTAGTCCACGTGACGCGCAGTCGGCCGGGTTTTGCTCCGATCTTACGTGCTTCCAACTCTCGGCGGGCACTACAGATGTTATCTCCAGAACTCTGTGTCCGACGAAGGCCTTCCATCGCGAGACATCGCCCTTTAGCCAGCCAAGCACTATCATGGAGTCCGTCCATGCTGTTACTTTAATGTTAGGTTTATCGAAGCAATGTTTTATTTTCTTCACCAATTGAGCTAACAGCTGAGCACCGCATAACTCAAGTCTGGGGAGTGTTTGTTGTTTTTGGATTGGAGCGACCTTTGTTTTTGCCGCAACCAATGCTATTCGTTTCTGCTTTCCCTCTCTAACTGTGCTGTACACCACGCACGAGAATGCCTTTTCCGATGCGTCACAAAACGCGTGTAATTCGCAAATCTTGTTTGTTTCTAACCCAAGCCATCGGTTAATTTTGAAAGGTTGCATATTTGTTAACTCGGTTTTTAGTGCTCTCCATCCGGTACGGCATCATCCCATTCGATTTTGTACTTCCAGATCTGTTGAAATAGAATTTTGACCTTGATTGTTATTGGGGATAGCAACCCCAACGGATCAAAAATTG
Source organism: Tiliacea aurago (assembly GCA_948098905.1). NCBI lineage: Eukaryota > Metazoa > Arthropoda > Insecta > Lepidoptera > Noctuidae > Tiliacea > Tiliacea aurago. The sequence goes on along the minus strand of OX402579.1, from coordinate 22,466,637 downwards.
TTGATATGTCGCTTAAGATTTGCCGTTTTGACGAATTTTTATTAATGCTAATGTTGTTTTTTAATGTAGCTGAAAATATGAGTTTATCTTGTTTCGGATCCCATATCAAGCCTAATGCTTTTGATGCTGACGCCTCTGTAAAGCTTAAACTGACTGGGCTAACCATATGTTCTGGCAGATCTTCTAGCAGTTGATGTTCATTACTTGACCACTTTCTGAGATTGAAACCTCCTTCTTTCAATAGCTGTATAAGTTGGTCTCTTGTATGGCGGGCTTCGTCCACGGTATCCTTTCCGAATAAGGCATCATCTACAAAAAATTGGTTGAGTAAGATGTTTTTAGCTTGTTGTAGTGTTCGGAGCGCTAAGAACGGAGCGGCTTTAGTACCATACGTAACTGTACACAGTTGATATTCTCTTAACATTTGCCTTGGACAATTTCTCCACACGATTTCCTGTAAGGGTTGATGTTCTGGATGTACCATTATGAAACGGTACATTTTCTCAATGTCTGATGTTAATACATATTTGTACTGTCTCCATTTCAGCAAAATGCTAAGGATGTCTTTCTGTAGATTCGGCCCCGCCTCCATTAAGTCGTTTAGACTGTGTTTCGAACTTGTTTTCGCCGACGCGTTGAATACAACTCTTAGTTTCGTCGTGATAGCACCTGGTCGCACTACCCCGTGGTGTGGGAGAAAATATTCAATGTTTTTGTTCCTATTGTTGCTTTCTACTTGCTCCATGTGACCAATTTCTTCATATTCTTCAATAAATGCTTTATAATCATTTGCAAACGCATGATTTTTGGTCATTCTTCGCTCTAGTTGTTGAAATTGGGCTATGGCCTGTGGTTTCGATGTTCCTAAATGTTCAATAAAATTGCCCTTAAGGGGGAGACGAACTTGGTATCGCCCATCAGGAAGTCGTTTTGTTGTCTCCTTGTAGAAGTGTTCGCACTTGTTGTCAGGGTCCATAATATATTCATTGTTTTCTTGCAAGGACTCCTGTTCCCAAAATTGCGCAAGCTCCTGAATGTTGTTGACAATTACATGGCAATTGAATGTTTTGTAGTTACCACATACTACCCAGCCTAAATGAGTCCTTTGTGCTATGATGGATGACGTGTTTATTTTGATTAACCCCTCTAATAATATCTCGGAGTATACATCGGCTCCCAATAATAGATCTATGTCCTGAGATATGTTGAAATCTGGGTCGGCGAGTTGTAAATGTTGTATATGTTTAAAACTGCCTTTACCTACTGTTTTACTTGGCAGTTTGTTTGTTATAGCCGGCATAATAAGCGCCTTAATGTTAATGTTAAACTAATCGTATAACGCTTGGCATTTAAGATGAAGCACTCCTTTACACTTGGTGGTGGCTGACGCACCAACACCTGACACCACGGCGCTCATCTTGCTCCGTTTCAACTGCAGTCTTTGTGCAGCATTTTCGGTAATAAGGCTGACCTGGGAGCCCTGATCTAATAAAGCGCGTAAAATGATCGTGGATCCATCATTGGCTATCGTCTTTACCTGAGCCGTGGCTAGCAAAACCTCATTCGAGTTGTCATGTGCTAAGTGCGTGTTCAATTGATGACCTACATTGGCCCTGCCGGTACTCGATTTTGCAACGCCAATCGCTTCATGTAAAATGCTACTATGCGGCTCATCGCAGTGCTTGCACTTTTTTTCCGACGTACATTTTTCGCCGTTATGACTAAACAGGCAATTTAGACATACATGTAGGTTGTTAGCGGTCTTTAACCTCTCTTCTGGTGACATAATTAAAAATTCTCTGCAATTATAGAGACCGTGTTGCTTATTACATTTTGGACAACTATGAAAATATGTTTGCTTGTTATGGAATGTTCTCGGCATGTTCTTAGTTCCAACTTGAATATTCTGTTGTTGCACCTTAGGCTTACTGTATGTTGCATTATGAACTGTTTTCGTTTGTATGTTTTGTTGTTGACTGTTAAAGTTTCGTAGGCGGTTCGGGTTTGTACCCGGTTCCATTGACATGAATTTGGTTTCAATGAATTTCAGGAACTCCTTTAATGGTGGCATTTCCCTTGGATTTTCCATGGTTTCCTTGAAAGACTGGCGTGTCTCTGAATCCAATTTTTGCATTAAAATGTGGACTACTAAGGGATCCCAATTCGAAATATCGTATTGTAGATTCTTAATAGCCTCAAGGCACTCGATAGTCGTATCATGCATCCTTTTCAGTAGAGATGCCGTTGGGGCTTGTATGTTGGGCAGATTTAATAGAGTGTTTGCTTGATAGGTAAATAATTGCCTCTTATTATCGTACCTCTGTTGAAGGATCTGCCAACTGGCTTCGTAATTATCAGCACTAATGTTCATGTGCTGTATTAATCGCTCCGGCTCTCCCTTCAATTTCGCTTTCAAATGTTGCATTTTCTGAGCATTAGGGATAAAAGTGTTATGATGCACGATTTCTAGGAATAAGTCCTTAAATGTTGTCCACTGGGCATAGCTACCACTGAAAACCGGAAGCTCAATTTTGGGCGTAGATTTTTCCTGGTGTTTGCTATCCCAAATCTTCTTGTTAATTTGTTCCTTGCTGAATTCATACAGCCTTTCTAATCTGTTATAATCACTTTCAAATGTTTGCGTGTCGACTAACATGTTATCGAGCTTCCAATAAGCACTATCGACTTTTTCCCAGCGTTGTGTGACTGTCTTTAATTTATCTTCAAGTTGCCACTTTTCTTTTAAATTTTCAATGTTCATGTTTCGTACCGTTCTCTCAAAAGCCTTGATGTTTGACCGCTGCTCATTCATCATGTCTTTAGCCTGTTGGCTCACCACTAACTCCTCATTTGACGTTTTCTTAATATCATCCGCGATCTCATCGCTCTCCTGTTGCTCTGGAACATTATCTGGAGCACATAACCTTCCTTCTTGTTTTTGCAACTGGTTGAACGCATTAAATTTTTCGTCTTCAATTCTCGCCAGTACTCTTTGCTTAGACTTATTTATCATAGTCTTCGTTTCTTCATATATTTGTTCCAAACGCTCGTAAACGCGATTCGTAAGTTAGTAAGGTCCAGACTTCTCGCCTTCAAACAAGGCTAACTGAATGTCGTTCCTTTTAAATTCACCCCAATGCCCCTCCAGCTTTTCAAGTCTGTCATCATGATACTCAAGAGTGGTTTTACGTGCAAGACTATCTTTCTTAAAGTTTTTACTTATCCGTTTGATAGCGTCGAGAGTTGTAGACTGAGAGCTAAGTAAAGCATCGTACGAAGACATTGTAGTTTATCAGTGCTTAGCGTACACAAAAAATCCAAAATTGTAGTAACGTAGGTAATATGGAACGTGCTCACCGGATTCGCTGCTTACGCCTGCTGCTAATACTCCACCCCGACCTGTGCTCTCACTCGATATCACTGTTAACACTGTTTTTAATGTTCTGTACAAATGTTCCCGCGAGTGAAACCGTACCACGGCACTGATTTTACACTTAGCGGCTCGAAGGACCAAAATGTAAGGGCAAGCCCTACATGTAATGTTAAATGTTAATAAAATAAATGTTAATGTTCTAAGAAAGCATTTAATGATAAATTACACTTAAATTAACTTAATAAAAAATGTTATAAAAATGTATAAAATGCGAATGTTGTGCGAGCTCGATGCTAAACCGAAGACTGACGTACTTGCGTCCGTGATGATACTACATTTTCTTATTTAACAATATTTGCAGTATTTTGTAACTAGGCTAACTAAAGTACAATGTGCGGTTGCTGACCGTACATGTAGGGAACAGCTGATTTTATTTTCGCGATTTCATATTCGGTCCCCTATTACTCAATACTCAACACTTTATTGCATTCCATAATGTGTACATAAAATAGTTGGTATGTAAAAAAAAAAGTGAAAAAAAAAAATGGAAAATGAATGAATGAATGAATGTGTAAAATTTGTTCATAATGATTAGTAAAATGACTCCTTAAGAGGTTGTGCGTTAATTCTGGGCCATGTATACATAAACTCACGTTTTTTTCCATGGGGTTAGGCAGAAACTACAGAATGCCACCAGTTACGATCCTTACATAAATGCCATTAGGATTATGTTTATAAATAATAGTAAATAAGTAGTGTTTGATAGTATTGTTAATTTCAATACAAAAATACTACCATAAACTCTTGTTTCAATTTGTGTTTTATATGACTTTGAATCCTGCTGATCAAACGAAGAAAAATAGCACGAACATAAATAAGTTATAGCTTCATCGTATCGAGAAAACTGAACTTCTTTAGAAATTAAACTGTCGATTTATTTGCTATGGCAGATGGATTGCTCGTCGGTAAAGCAATTGTCTAGCTTAACTTGACCCCCTCCTTGGTTGAACGCTCCCATCTTAATACGAGTTTCATAGAGGGTGAGAGGTACAGGGGGGTTCAAGTAAGGCTGGTGAAGATACAGCACGTCAGTTTTGGCGAATCGTAGTCGGAAGTCCGAGGTCACGTGGCGCTCGCGGCGTATATCCGATTACGAGAAGGGAGCGATTTCGTAAAGGGTGGGAATCATTTGAAATTGCTTGAAATTTGGATATTTTGGGTAATGTTATGGCGTATTTTGTTTGTTGTGGTTTCTTGTGGTATCATAAAATACGGTTAGGGAAAAAAATATTGTTCAGTTATATATGAATAACCATAGTGACTTTGCCGATAAATATAATAATATCCTATGACACTCGGAAATACTGTAGCTTTCCATTAGTGAAAGAATTTTTGGAATCGGATCAGTAGTTTCGAAGATTAACTCCTACATTCAAACACACATACCTTACTCTTTATTTTAATATTAGCTGCGCCCCGCGGTTTCACCCGCGTAAGTCTCGATCCCGTGGGAATATCGAGATAAAAAGTAGCCTATGTCTTAATCCAGGGTGTCAGCTACCTCCATACAAAATTTTATCAAAATTGGTCCAGCCGTTTGAGCGTGAAGAAGTAACAAACATACACACATACACACACTCACAAACTTTCACCTTTATATTATTAGTGTGATGATAAGTTTAGATTTATTTACCTACAAGTTAAACGTTATTTTTATTCTCGATGTGGTAATCATCAAAAGCAAAAATTAATTACAAAAATAATCTGTGCCGTTTTTAATAAAAAAACATTTTTTTTTTTTAATTAAACCATTTCCAGGCACTTTTGAATTATCAAAAAGTCGGTCAGTTAGTCAGAAAGTTGAAGCTAGTTGCCCATTCCAAAACACAGATCTCTATGGAGAAGAACGAGCAAGAAACTCCAAGGACACTCTTTTAAATCAAGATATTACAAAATCCTGGGTACATTATTCTTGTTGCTTCTATACGTGAGAACAATGTAAGTCCCTAAGAACAAGATCTTATTCTTGGAAAATCATCTAAGTAAGCTTTGAAAATCTGGTAATGCTGTTAATGGTCCTGAATAAGAACCGTTAATAGATTATGAAAGCAAAAAACGCATACATTTTAAAACACTTGTATTCGTGAATTTTTTTCAGCCCTTATTATTGTAAAAGCGTAAAGGTTTATACTGGTGGGGCTGCCCCGTTTCTGTAGTGCGTCAGGGATGTTTGCAGATGCGCACGTAGATTGCTTTTATGCAACAATGCGTAAAAGGTGCGCTTCCCTGCTACGCAGGGTGTGGGGCGGCTCCAACAGTGCCGTAAGGCGACGAAAGCCGACTTTTAATGATTTTATACTGAAGATCACGTCTAAACGAATAGTGATAATGATTTGAAAAAAAAATATGATAAATAAGAGCATTTTTTTAATAACGTTATATTCGAATATTTTAGATTATATTTATATTACATAGTGAAATTAATTTGTAAAGTTATGTCTAACGCGGATAAAAAACTGAGAATGGCGCAAAATCTACCAAGCGTATTTTTCTGGAACCTTCACTTTTAGTTATTGATCTTTTAGTATACGCGTTTTATTAAGATACCTTTTGTTGTTTGTATAATAAATTAATAATGCGTCAAATTGGGGACAGCGCTCCTTGATGGGCGAGTCCTATTACTGCCTGAACGTACGACGCATTGCGTGAGCTCAGTACAGAACACGTAAGCTAACTACTCAAGGTCACTGGCATATATCTGCGTCTTAAGAGCGTTTACACCTTACGGCATTTCATACAAACTGCCCTTTTTTTTCGAAATGACTGAACCGATTTTAATGAAACTTCATACGCATAAGCAGGATACAAAGGTCTAAAAAGTTAGTTAAGAACATTTTCGAAAAATAGTGTTACAGCTAAATTAGACCGATTTTAAAATTTCCATAGAAACGGAGATTTCCAGTACAGAACACGTAAGCTAACTACTCAAGATCACTGGCATATATCTGCGTCTTAAGAGCGTTTACACCTTACGGCATTTCATACAAACTGCCCTTTTTTTTCGAAATGACTGAACCGATTTTAATGAAACTTCATACACATAAGCAGGATACAAAGGTCTAAAAAGTTAGTTAAGAACATTTTCGAAAAATAGTGTTACAGCTATATTAGACCGATTTTAAAATTTCCATAGAAACGGTGATTTCCAGTTATCTGTTTTAAAATAAGATATTTTGAAAATGTTCTTAACCAACTTTTTAGACCTTTGTATCCTGCTTATGCGTATGAAGCTTCATTAAAATCGGTTTAGTAATTTCCAAAAATAAGGGCTTGAAAGTTTGTATGAAATGCCGTAAGGTATAAACGCTATTAAGCATGGTTGCGAGTCGCCTGGACGTGTATACGTGGGTCACTGTTGTGCCGTCTCTCATGGGATGTCGCAACGGTGAGCTACTGTTATTTCTTGTATTGTTTTTGTTTCTTGTATCTGCTTACTACCATAGTCGTAAGTTTTACTAACAATCTTGTTGAGTCTTGGTTACTCGAATAAAGAAAATTCTATTCTATTCTATTCTATACAATGAAAGTTTCTTACCTGTGGGATACAATAAAATTACTTGCATTTAAATGATGCTGTTTGGAGGGTGCAAATTTTATTCTTGATTTAACATACTATACATATGCCAGAGGCAATTAAATCGTCACCATGTAAATCAGACTTAACTCAACAAATGAAAAAATATGTCAGCCTGTATACACGCGTCTATTTGCACCCTAACCCACCCCTAACCCCAAACTAAAATGTATACGGTTCTATCAACGCTGACGTAAGTACAGTTTACTTTCCCCTAAACGCATAGAATCTATCGTTTCATATACGATAGGAAATATGATAAGGTTTTATAGCCTGGTTCTACCAAACAACTTAGTGCGAATTTCACCAATCAAACTGAACGCGATCAGCACCTAAAAACCGAGTTCAAGACCTGTCAGTGTCAATCTAACAAAGAAAATAAAGACACTGACAGCTCTTAAACGTAGTTTATGTGCTGATCGCGTTCAGTTTTCATTGGTGAAATTCGCCCTTAGTGTTAATTTCCCCAATGAACCTGAACACGATCAGCACTTTAACCACGCATAGGAGCTGTCAGTGTTATTATTTTTTTTGGAATATTGACACTGACAGCTCTTGAACTCGGTTTAGATGTGCTGATCGCGTTCAGTTTCATTGGTGAAATTCCCTCTTAGTATACATAGTATCGAGGCGTTTTTTTGTTCAAGTGTGGCATTGCAGTGAAGTGAAATAATATGAATTTGTGTATTCAGTAAATAGGATATTGGAACCACTACACGTCATATGCATACATAATTATTATGTTTTCGTACGCACTTTTTTCTGTGACAAATATAATGAATTTTCTTTCTTTTTTCTTTTCATATTAAAAAAAACCGGTCAAGTACGTCACGGATCACGCACAATGAAGGGTTCCGTAGTTGGGATGAATTTATCCCAAAAACAAAGTTAACATTGTAGTTGAAAAACATGTTTTCCCATACATCGATATACCGTATGCCACGGTCAATTTTCCAACTGCAAATGTAACTTTGTAATCGCATTTTTTTTAATATATGATAAAACTACAAATGAACGATTTTCGGACATTTTCCGTTACTTGTGCTGTGAGACCTTGCTTCTTGCCAAATTTTATGATACTAGGTCAACGGAAAGTATCATTTATAGGTTTTTATTTATTTGCGAGTATCAAAATAATAAGTCGCATTAATCGCCGTATTTTTCTATTGCGTTGACTTAAAAGCTTGATTTTTACTTATACTTACCTATATTTATTTCAACTTGATACGCGTTCCTGAGAAAAAGGATCTTGACAGACTGACAGACAGACAGACGGCAACGAAGTGATCCTATAAGGGTTCCGTTTTATCCTCTTGATGTTCAACTATCTAACCAAGATTGCTGTGGAAACGGCTTTCTTTATTTATTTATTTAGGATCTGCAACAAAAGATGTACAAAACACCTGACACATAATCACATAAATAAAGGGCAACATAAGGTAGGTAAGGCTTTGCAACTATCTACTCTCTATCATTTTCGGGTGACCACTGAAAATCAGCGCTGTGCTGTGGGTCCCCCATAGCACAGCATCATGCTGAGAGGAAGCCTTCTTGTCAGTCATGACGTGCAGCTGATTTTATATTCTGTGTTCTTATGTATAAATCTGTATTTTTTTATGATTTTTATTTGAATTATGATATATTTTAATATGCACGTGTTTCTGTAACAAATAAATCTATTTTTCTTTGTTTATTTTCTTTTTACTTCGTTTTATAACAATATGAAGGTGTAAAATACTTACAAGTGCATTTTATTTTATTTTTGTCGCGGTCAATATTGACTAACTAACTCTTACGACTCATTTCCCAGAAAATATCCGTATAAAATTTAAAAGTCTAAGAATACCTTTGTAAAACTATAAGCATTTCTAACATTATCGTTAACCCGTGATCTTATCCAAAATCAAACAGAATCTAACCCTCAATTTACACCCTAAAAACAATAAAACCAGTACGTGAGACAAAAAGTTACCGTAAACGTTAGTGCTAATAAAATGGACGACTCACTATCGCCTATAACTATAAACTTTTGGCCCAAAATCAAATCTTAGATTATGTCCTGATGTCTCCTCGTAAAATAACGAAGGGTCGACGAATCAGAAGAATTGTTATTGTTGAAGATATGCAATATCGCTAGTGACGATGCTCGTTCACAAAAATGGGGTGTTTGCGAAACGAAACTATGAATACGATTGCTATTTTGTAGTAAGTAAATACGTATTTCCGCAGCGCAGTCTAAGGCTGTATACAGAAAGAAAGCTGGAAACTTATAAGCGCTTACCGGCGCTTGACAGCGCTGGTCGTTCTACACAAAGTAAGCAGGTTGAAGCAGACCAAGCAAAATGTCGGACTCATCGGACGATGATTTGGTTTTGTTAGAAAATGTGTATTTAACAAATGCGAAAAGAAGCTATAGGTACATCCCATTAATAGAGAAAGGAAACATTTCGGAGAGTACCATCATTTATTCGTAAATAAATCATTGTACGTGTAATTGCACGTGTTGTCGCAGTTGTTTATTAATTTTAAATGGCAGCGCCCAGCGCTGACCAGCGCGTGTTGAAGCTTGTCGGAACTTGTCAGCACCGTTCAGTGCTTATCGGCGCGCGTTCATATATTTTCCTGCGCGGGTTACCAGCGCTGTCAAGCGCCGGTAAGCGCTTATAAGTTTCCAGCTTTCTTTCTGTATACAGCTTAATACTACGTTAAAAATATAAATGTCTCTCTCTCCCCTCTCTCTCTTTCTCTCTCTCTCACTTAGTTGCCAGTTTAAGTCCACATGATTTGACTTCTGACGGCAACTTTTACTTTTAAGCTCAACACATACAGGCAGCGGGTGCGGGTCGGGCGTGGGTCAGAACGGCCGGCAGTACGGCGGGCTGAATTCTCTGTATTTATATGAATGACACCACACGAAACGCGTGCGTGGGTCGGGCGCGCAGTGGGTTAGTGGCGGGAGCCACGCATTTGTTTCGTGTGGTGTCATTCTTAAAAATACAGAGAACTCAGCCCGCCGTCCTGCCGTCCCGGCCCGCGCCCGACCCGCACTCACTGCCTGTGTGTGTTGAGCTTAAATTTAACACAAAAAATAAATAGGTAGGTAGTCTAGGTACCTACCTAGACTAATAAGGTACTAGGCATTATTCAGGCTTAAAATAGTATACTTAAAGCAAAACTATCTTTTCTATAAAGTATAAAGAGTAAGTCATAGTATGCGGCAAGGAAGCTCGCCGCCTCACGGGAGTTCGTGCAGCATCCTCGGACTAGCCTGCCCGTGGTCCCCCGGTAGGGCCAATGCCTGCCAGGGTTGTCATCATCATTTCAGCCGAAAGACGTCCACTGCTGGACATAGGCCTCCTCCAAAGGGGGGGTTTGCCATAATCGCCACGCTTGGCAGGCGGGTTGGCGATCGGAGGGTTGCATCAATATCTATCGTGACCTTCAACATGTTCCAATAACGAAAAACCATACATAGTTTCTTGTTTGGGTTCCTACGGACAGATGTTAGGGAAAGGGCAATGACCGCTATTGGTATTGAAATTGCACAATTGATTCATGATTATCAACATTGTTGCAGCCGAAAGACCTCCACTGCTGGACATAGGCCTCCCACAAAGGGAGGGTTTGCCATAATCGCCACGCTTGGCAGGCGGGTTGGCGATCGGAGTATGGTGTGAAAATGCATAGAGAACGCTGCTGCCAATTCTCTTGTAAGTCCCTTAGTTGCCTTTTACGACACCTACGGGAAGAAATAAGGCAGTGCTATTCTTTACGTCCGGCACCACACGGAGAGTTGTGAGTTTGTCCGAAAGGGGTATCGTAGCCCTGGCACACAGGCATCTGCAGGAACACGGGTGGGTTTTAGTCAGTAAAAGTCTGACAGGCTCTCCCGCTCCACCCAGAGCGGGAGAAATGATTTGATAATTTCCTACCCAAAAAAAAAATCATAACATGCGAGCCTACTAACTATTACACAATACTGCTTGGCGCAGACGACTATTATTGAATGGTGCGAATGATTTCACGAACAAGCCATTTCACAAGGAATTTTTAATTTCTACATAATCATATTATAATAATAATAATAATTTAAGCTGGCAACACCAACGTCAACAAAAGTCACAAATTTCGTTTTCATATTATTTTCAGTTCTTTTAATTTTAGACGCAGTTTATTTTATTTTATTTGGAACTCTACACTACCTTCACTCTACCTTCACCCCCAAAATAACCACAACATGAAAAAATAGCAAAATGAACCATTATCTAGACATTCATCAAAAACTGCCGAGGTGACATCTGTCATGTCACCTCCGATAAAACAAGGATTAAGAAAACGGAAAAATGTTGACGAGAGCAGCTAAACGACGAGCACGCCCACCACCTCCGGACTCTTCGCTCAGCTCCGCCTCGCCGCCGCCGGTACCCAGCCCCACCGTGAGCGCTGTGACGACACCGGCCGTGGTAGTTGCGTCGAGCTCGAGCGATGAGTATTTTTCCCCGCCGACGTCGCCAACACCTGTACGTCGGCAGGGGAGAGGCCGGCCACCAGCGAGCTTGGGACTTCGAGGCAATCAGGCCCCGAACAGGGTCCCCGCTGCCGGTGGAAATGTGTCGCGCATACGATGGACCCAGTCCATGAATGAAAATGTGATGCGCGCATATTATGGGGCTACAGAGGGAGGAATTAATCTTACAGCGTACCGGGGTCGGATGCTCTCTCTGTTTCAGGTACTTGAACCAGCCATCAACGTCACGGCCCAACGATTGTCGGATCAAGTGCGCGTCATTCAACACAATCATAGATTGGATGACGCTACACTTGATCGGCTACGCTCGGAAATGCAGAGTAGCTCTGCTAGTAACCCTCCCCCATCCCAGAATGTCGTGCATGCGCCTGCTGAAGTTCCACTGCGGGAAAATCAGCATACTGTGGAGGAGGACACCAGGGCTATATCTGCAGATAACCTATGCAATGTGGAATTAAGGAGCGTACTGGAGGATGCAATCCGTGAGTACCGGTTCACATTACCTGACCTTAGACCACGGCTACCACGTTTGCCCATGAATAAAAAAAACAGAGCACTGGTGTGTGCCCTGGATGCGCTGTTACCAAATTTCATTGAAAGTAGCGCAGACCTTTGCGATACACACTCAATCTTGTATTGTACGGCTGTTGCGGCATGTCGTATAGCTCGTGTCAAATTTCCAAATACTGACCAAGCTGTACAACCGAAACCCGCCGCACCAGCCTGGCAGTGCAGGATTGAGCGTCGTATTAATGAGGCCAGGGTACTCATCGGGAAGCTTATCTGCTTCAGGGAGGGCAATACACGCCCAAGGGTGATGCGCTTTGTGAGGCGGGCGTTCTCGAGAACTAGTATTAGTCCTCTAGAATATGTATCCCGTGTCACAGAGCGCATCGACTTCCTGAAGCAGAAAGTTTATGCATGGGCAAACCGTATCCGTCGGTATAAGCGAAGAGTGGATCGGTACACTCAGAACCGCATGTTCCAGAGCGATGAAAGGTGGGTATACAGAGCATGGGAGCGGCCCATTCCCACTCAAGGTGTGACTGACGTACGTCTGCCGGATAAAGAAGCCATGAGTGCTTTTTGGCGAAGCATTTGGTCGGTGCCCGTTAGTCACACTGAAGGTGATTGGATGCGAGTTGTTGAACAGACGTGTGATTCAATACCAGACATGGAGGCTATTACAATTAGTCCTCTGGATGTGGCCCGTGCAGTCCGTCCGTTGCCTAACTGGAAATCTCCAGGACCGGACGGACTGCACAATTTTTGGATTAAATGGCTACAAATGTCACACGCCTGTTTAGCCTCGCAATTCCAATCATCTTTAGAGACTGGGTCGCTTCCACTGTTCTTTACGACAGGAGTTACCCACCTGCTCCATAAATCAGGTAGTACTGCGGAACCTAAAAACTATAGACCAATCACATGTTTGCCAACGGTCTATAAAGTCCTTACATCCATTCTTAGAGCTAAAATTGCACATCACATTGATTGTAACTCAATTATGTCTGTGTCTCAGAATGGATGTAAGAATAGGTCCCGTGGTACTAAGGAGCTACTCCTTATAGACATGGCCATAAGCCAACAGGTTCGTAGATCCCGTAAGGATTTGTCGACATGTTGGATAGATTATAAGAAGGCCTATGACTCGGTGCCACATACATGGCTCATTAGGGTGCTGGAGTTGTACAAGATAGACGCAACTCTACGCACCTTCTTGATGTCGTGTATGGGGCAATGGAGGACGGTCCTTCTCTATCCAGGATGTCGACGGATCCAGGGGACCGATGAACCGATCAGGATTGAGCGGGGAATATTTCAGGGCGATAGTTTGAGTCCACTTTGGTTTTGCTTAGCCTTGAATCCTCTTAGCACATTGCTGGAGGATTCAGGTCTAGGCTATCGGTTGAAAAGAGGTGGTCAGGTGATATCTCACCTCCTTTACATGGATGACTTGAAACTCTTTGCCCCCAACAATTTGCGACTGATGGAGCTACTGAGAGTAACAGAAACGTTCAGTAGCGCCATCAGGATGGAATTTGGTGTGGACAAATGTGCGGTCATGCATGTAAAGAGAGGGGGGATTACGGAATCCGTGGGAATCCAACTCTCGGATTCCATACACCTTAGATCCCTCTCTTCAACCGAAACCTACAAGTATTTGGGTATGTCGGAAGCATTAGGCATCAATACTGCCGATATGAAGCAATCGTTGAGGGAGCGCTTCTTTGGCCGCCTGAATAAAGTGTTAAATAGTCTTTTATCAGGCGGAAACAAGGTGCGTGCCTTCAACGGTTGGGTCATGCCGGTTTTAATGTATTCTTTCGGCATACTCAAATGGACTCAGACGGAACTTGACGCTCTGGATAGGAAAGTCCGTACATTGCTGACGGCATATCGGATGCATCACCCACGGTCATCAGTAATGAGACTGTACCTCTCGCGGAAGTGTGGGGGTCGCGGCTTCTTAAATGCTAAAACCCTCCACAACCGCGAGATTTGCAGTCTCAGAGAATATTTTCTTCAAACTGACGTGGAGATGCATCGAGATGTGGTCGCAGTGGACAAGGGCCTTACCTCACTCTCCTTGGCGAAAGAGAACTGGCGCAAACCTGCAGTACTTGATACCAACGATCGTCAGGAAGTATGGCAAGGCAAAGAGCTTCACGGACGCTTTTTCCGGGCCCTCCATGGGCCTGATGTAGACTTTTTGGCGTCTGTATCCTGGCTACGTTTCGGCGACCTCTTCGGGGAAACCGAAGGTTTTGTCTGTGCAATTATGGATGAAGTTATTATGACGAATAATTATCGGAAATACATTGTTAAGGACGGTACGGTTGACATCTGTCGGGCATGCCACCGTCCCGGTGAATCAATCCGACATATTGTTTCCGGTTGTTCTCGTCTTGCTAACGGCGAGTACTTGCACAGACACAATCTAGTGGCTAGGATTATCCACCAGCAACTTGCCTTGCAGTACAACCTTGTGGAAATCGAAGTACCATACTACAGGTATGTGCCCGACCCAGTTCTCGAGAATGGGCATGCCACATTGTACTGGGATCGATCTATCATCACTGACAGGACTATTGTAGCCAATAAACCTGATATTGTGGTGATAGATCGACGAGAGCGCCGTGCAATGATTGTTGATATCGCTGTCCCTCATGACGAGAATCTCGTGAAAGCTGAGAATGATAAAAAGATAAAGTATCTTGACTTAGCACACGAGGTTGTCGACATGTGGGATGTGGACTCTGCAATCATTGTACCGATAATCATTACGGTCAATGGCCTAATAGCGAAGAGCCTCGACCAACACCTCAGGAGGCTCTCATTACGCGGCTGGGTCAAGGGCTTGATTCAGAAAGCAGTACTCCTCGACACGGCACGCATAGTGAGGAGGTTCCTCTCTCTAGAGCCCTAACCACCGGCAGCTTGGACCTTGTTCCTGATGCCGATGGACTACTGTTTTTTGTATTTTTAAATGTTTTTCTTTTTTAATGTTTTTTATAAAAAATATTTAAAAATATAATCAATATGTATGTTTAAGTAATAAATGAAAATAATAATACCATTTATTTCAGGCGACATAGGCCCATAGAAAAATACCTTAACCTAAACATACATACTGTATATAAATAAAAACTTGTGTTAATAAAAAGGCTTAGACTATGTTAGTAGCACTTCACTTTGCACTAGATTGTGCTGTCCTGTGGAATTTGTCCGCGGAAGCGACGGAATACCACGACCTGCGGCCAAAAGTCTTCTTCCATGACGAGGGGCAGATAACAGTTCGGAACACGCACGACGAACGCTTTGAAGTTGACGTTCCGGCGCGACTCCAGTAACTGCACCCTCGGCGTGTACCTCGTCTTTTGGCGCACGTACTCCACGATGTCCTCCGCCTTAGTGGTGTAGTGCAGGCGGGAGATGTACACCGGTGTGTTCGGCTTTGCGGCACGCAGGCTCACTTCGGGCTTCGCAGGAGCTTTGCCGCAGCGGTTCTTGTTAGTTCGCGATCGGCGCTTCCTTCTTTGCACCATCACGAAACCATCATCATTATCAGCCCTATTCGGCGCCTTTTCTGACATGGGCTTGATACTAGGAGCGCCAAGGGCACTCGCGGCGACGCTAGCGAAATCCTTTTGTAGGGGTTTCGCCTGGGCTGCAGACACTAGCAGCGGGATGGGGCGAGGGGCGCGGGCGGCACCGCGTGAAGTAGCCACCGTGACGAGCACGGGGCTGCGGGGCGGGTTGGCAGCAGCGGGGCTCTCTGCAAGCTCAGCAATTGACGGATGCGCTGGCGACGAAACTACTGACGCGGAATTCGACAACGATATATCGAGGCCGGCTCCGCGACACGTGTTTATTTTAGACGCATCGACAGGTGACCTAATTACCGCCACATTGTTGCGCAACTCGCTAACTTCTTTGCGCAAATCAGCGACGGTGTTTTGGGATGCATCCAATTTCGTTAGCACATCCGTGAGGCGGGCCTTCAAAAAGACAATGTCCTTCAGAAGGCTCGTTACATCGACGTGGTCGAAGGTGACGGGAGGAAGCTTGTGTAGCTCCTTCGCCACAAACGTTGGCACGTCGTCAGGGTCGGTCTCCTTAAACAGCGTGATTATGTCCTGCAGGCTCCTCTTAGTCCCGTCACGCCGGCGGGACACCATCTGGTCGCGCTTGTTCAGCACACTAAACTACAACAGCTTGGCAGCAGCTATGTCATCCTCGCTGAAGTTCGTTGCGCAGATCTGGACAGCAGACACCTCGTCCATCACATCCAGCTTCTGCTGCAGGAACGCCAGCAGCTCATTCGCCACTAGTTCGTTACTCATGGCGGGTAAAATACGAGCGACAGCTTGCGCCGCGCTAATCGAAATAAAGCAAACGCGTCCACATCGAAACGCAGCACAAACGAGACTGAACAGCCATAAAGATTATACGGTATCCTGTAATGTGTGTGTTTAATTTTAGGGCTCATGAAAAGTTATTCAAATAATGTGTAACATCCTCCTCGGTACGAACACATTCGGTCTCCGATTTAATTCACGAATGTTTAAAACAAAATGTATTGTTTTTATGTTAATTGGATTAGGAATTAGTGGGGCGTGTAATAGGGTAGCAACAGTACCGAATGGTACGGAATCGGCACGGTGTTACACCTGTCCTTTTTTGTAGAAAAAAATGTGTAACACTTTGTTCTGTTATTGAACGGTTGGAAATAGTGATGTCACATGTGATGTTGTATCGTAAAGGGGTCAAAGGTAGTCATTACAAATTATTATTAGAATATTTTTGATGTTATATTTTTGTACTTAAGAGCCTATACTACCTCAAATGGCTTAGCATGATCCTCCGTTATGTCAAAAATACTGCAGCATTCATTTTGAAATAAATTTATGGTAAAGTTGAGGAATAATGTTATATGTTTGACGAAAACACGATTCCACAAAATTTTCTTCATAGAAAAAAATCCAGTCACCCCCAAACCGAACAATAAACCGCTGGTAAAAAAATACTTCAAATTAGATAGAATGGTTTACAGAAGATTGTCATACTCACTTAAATGTCTCGCTTATGGTGGCGCGTGTGTTTGATCATTCGGTTCCCTACAAAATAGTTGAGCTGGATGGTGATTCGTGAACGGGCGCCGTCAGTTGAGACAGGTCATCTATTAACTGCTAGGGCTTATTTGTAATCTTTTAATCTTATATTTTGAATTGTTTTTAAATAATTTATTATTTTACATCATTCTCACATAATCGACAAAAATAATGTACCCAGGATATTGTAACATCTTGATTTAAAAAAGTGTCCTTGTAGTTTCTTGCCTGTTGTTCTCCATAGAGATCTGTGTTTTGGAATGGGCAACAAGCTTCAACTTTATGACTAACTGACCGACTTTTTGACAGTTAAAAAGTGCCTGGAATTGGTTTAATTGAAATAAATGATTTGAGTTTTTTTTTTACTTCGAGCTTACTAACGTCATGGGCACAGATTATTTTTGTAATTAATTTTTCGTTTTGGTGTATCGAGAATAACAATAACGTTTAACTTGTAGGTAAATAAATCTATACTTCTCTCTCTATACTCTATTGAAATAAACGCTTTCCGCCTTATTACAACACAAGATTTATATTTTGACATGGCTTAAACCATAGAGCCAGTTTTTGTAATAAGAACGTAACAGTGATTGAAATATCGTTCTTTATACAAAACTGAAAACTAAGTTGGTAGTTTGTTGTTTAGGAACTTTACCACAGTCGGAGTAAAGTTCGAAATTCAATAATGGCTCCATGTTTTAAACCTGGGTCTAAAGATAAACCTTGTTTTGTAATAAGGGGGTTTGAGTTTGAGATTTTAAGCCGTAGCTATAGAGTTAGTTACAAAGTTTATAAATAGCTACTAAATACATAACCGTAATGAAGACACATTTTCTTTTTCAGAAATCGTTTGGCTATTAACATGTACAGCAGGCCGCATGTCACTGGTAACAAAACCAGTATCTCTGATTGTATTGAAATTCTGTACTACGCTAGGACAGCTCAAGGTCTTGCGGCCTACTGTATGTGTCTGTACACTTCATATTATAATATGTACATTAAAAAAGGACAGCAGTGCAAAGTGGGACACCCCCCAGTTAGACGGACCGACTACCTTAACAAGGTGGCTGGGACAGACTGGACGCGGATGGAGAAGAACGTGACGCAGCCTGGGACAGGCCTATGTGCAGTATATGCACAGGACTGCTTTAAGCTGAGCTTATTGATTAATACTTATCCACACGTCATTGTCCATTAGCTACTGTCATGATTTTCAAATATTAATTTGTAATGATTTTATATCATTCATAATTTCAGCCAAAAGACGTCCACTGCTGGACATGCGCCTCCCCCAAAGGGGGTTTTCCACAATCGCCACGCTTGGCAGGCGGGTTGATGATCGCAGTATGGTGTTAAAATGCATAGAGAACGCTGCTGCCCATTCTCTCGACACCCACGGGAAGGAATAGGGTGGTGCTATTCTTTACGTCCGGCCCCATACAGACAAATGATTTTAAATACTAAACATACGCATTTGATTTGCCTCAAATGATTTTTGTATCAGCATAGTCATGAAGTTTAAAAGAATCTCATTTGACAGTTACCGTAAAAGGAGAATGGGAAACATGTTTGGAGAGTCTAAGTTAGTTCTCTTCGAGCTTCGGCACCTAAAGGCTGTCTTCAAGATGTCTAAAGTCTATATTGATATTATATTGAGTACCTACCTAATTAAACGGTTCATTAAATATTGCTATATATACTGAAAAAATGGCGAGCTAACTAAGATACATTTTCCCTTAGTTGGCATTAAAATGTTTGGAATAATTATTTATTTATTTACTATAAACAAGATAGCATATTTTGCCAGAACAAATTCATTTTATTAATTAAATTAAATTTCATTTATTTTTCAGCCATAGTCCATTAAATTACATTAAATTAGATCACAAAATTGATATAAAATCACACATACACAATAATATTATACTAAAACATTAAAATCAAATAAAATTAAAATAAATATTTATATCGACAATATGACATGTACAGAATAATCACCAGTCTTTGTTACATCATACATGCTTTGTTTGATTTTACTTCTTCATTTATGTTTATCAAATAATAATTTAAGTTGATAGTAACAAGCAACTTGTTAGCATTATATCATTCTTAAACTGGCCAACATTTGAATTAATTAAATAACTACCCGTAATTAAACTAATTAATTACTTAGTTGACGGAACTATGATAATTTACCTAAGTTCTCCTAGCTTCAGAAGTCAAGATCTTGTTAGGCTCGTATGGAGTCAAGATGCATGATCGCATTAAACAAGATTTTTGTTAAAGCAAACACTTTTTTTTTCAGTGTACCAAGTTTGTATGTGTGCAAGGATCACATGCACATGCACACACACACGAACGCACGCACGCACACACACACACACATACTGTTTTAGGATATATCTGTAAGTTTTTTATTTTTATTTAGATATAGTTCAAGTCTTGTCTTGTTTAAATTGGGATTTTACTCGTTTTGTTTTTTAATTTTATTTTTTCATTTTGTTGTTTAAATACTATTTTCTTATTGTACACCACTTTTACCAATTCATTATTTTGTCATTGGAGAGCGGAATCTCCTAGCACAGGTATATCTTTTACTTAAAAGGACTACTACTTACTATGTAAGATTTACTGTAAAAGTTGTGTATGGACGGCACGGTTGGCGCAGTGGTTAAGCGATTGACTGCTGCGCTGCGTGGCGCGGGTTCGATTCCCGCACGGGACAAATATTTGTATGACCTATAAGTAGTTGTTCCGGGTCTGGCTGTTTGTGTATGTGAGTTTAAATGTTTGTAAACGCACCCACGATACAGGAGAAATTCCTAGTGTGGGGCAACGTTTTTAAAAAATACCAGAATGAGTGGTACAAGTTTCTGAAATAAACCTTTTCATTTTATTTATTTTTAAGGATAATAAAGTTTTTAAAGATAAATACAGAAATATTCGTACTGAAAGGGCGTTTCATTACACTACCTACATATAAGTTGAACTGCCAAAAGTTACTTTAATACAGTGCGGAATGTGGGAAGCCCAGCATGATTGTAATATTCCGATTTTTATTTTCACCTTTATTCTCAATATATCGCGTCAGCTACAATACATGCTCGTACCTACACGTATTTTATTACAAAATATTTTTGCGTAGGGGTGGAAATTAAATTTATATCAGCGTAGGGAATCACAAATATATTGTAACGCTGTCAAAAAACAATAAATGCGACTTCAATTATGTAAATCGGTTGTATGAGCAAAGTTCAACAAATAAAAATAAACTTTCTCCCCTAAATAAAAAATCGCAATATAAGAGTATAAGGGGATACTTCCTTATTATAAACTTATTCCATCCATGGTGTTTTTCATACCATAATCGCCCTCTCCCCTGGTTTTCCTATTGTGAAATGAAGTTTGCAAGGGTTTGATGGTATTTTCTGACAGCCGCCGAAGTGCAAAGAAAGGGGGACTACATAGAAAATTGATCATTACTGTCTGGGGATATTTTAATAGTAATACGTCTTTGTACATTGTTTTTAAAGGTAGGGTCAACGCCCTTTAGGGAAAGTTCGCAGCTGCTTCTGTCTAAGTTGACCATATTTCATAAATTAAACATTCAAGTATTCATTGACAGCCGTTTGAGATATTTTTTTATTAATTGTGTAGGCATGGCATGTCCCACGATTCTCAAAATGTGATTAATATTGACGCTAATTTATTAGCGCTAAGTGAACATTGGCAACATTTTATATTTAATAGACAAAACATGAGTGTTATTCAGAAAATAGGACGATTTTATAAAGATCAGTTATGTAATAATTATGTTCAGCCTCTAATTAGAAATGTTTTATCTCCATGCCCACACAACAGTACACTAATCATTTCTCATTTCATTTTGAATTTAGGAAATGGTACAAGTAATATTTTAAAGTCAGGTGGCCTTTTCGATTGGTAGCGCTGTCCAATCACAGACCACCTCATCTTTCTGGCCGTACACTTACTAATGAACAAACGACCTTCTTTTGAGAAAGGCACACTATGGAAAGACATTAACATTGTAATTTTAGTCTCAAACGATTCCAATATGATTGACGTTAACACATCAACATCCCATTTGATTGTAACATTTAGTAATTGTTAAGTAATTCACCAAGTTTCACGAGCAGAAAGTCTTTTCCTAAACTGGCAAATGAACCATCTTACTTTAACTCTTCCTATAACTTCTCTGGTACCGCTATGAACCTTTTTTTTTTTGGGGTGGGCAATTATCAAATAACTTCTCCCGCGTTGGGCGAAGCGGGAGGGCGTGTCAGACTGTTGCCGACTAAAACCCACCCGTGTTCCTTCAGTTGCCTGTGTGCCAGGGCCACGATATCCCTTTCGGACAAACTCGCAACCCTGGCAGGGCTGTTATGAAACCTCGACTGCTCAATATACATTCTCCAGAACTGGAACACACAAAAGTCACTTGGCAGCAGAAATTGATATACCTAGTTGTTACTGTAGTAATTCCCCGAATCCGAAATTTTTCACAAAAGCTGATAACGGGACCCACACAACTTTTAGTCAAACTGTAGGTACAACCCACAGCCACACCACAGTTCCATGTTATTTCCCGGTACTCAAATAATAACCAAACGCAATCCCACGTCAATAACGTACTCTAATCAAAATAAAACCCTAACAATGACACCTCAACTTAAAAGGGCTCAAAACTTGAGGCAATCAATGTGAGCTTGATACCCAGTTGTTAGAAATTGCCCGATAGAAAGTTGGTGTAATCTCTTGTGGATCAACTGGCAGTACGTGAGGGTTAGATCGGGCTAAGGGATGGTGTTTTGCGCGATTTAGTTAATCACTGTGCGGTAATCAAACGTGGAGTAACGTAGATGTTTTGTTAGTAAGAGTAATTGCGTTCGTATTCGTGGCTGTGTTAATATATAATCGATACAATTATCGACTAAGTTATTTTATTTGTTTATAAACAAATTCTCGTGGTAAACATCGTACCTAACAAGTAAGAAGATGCTATCGAGGCTGCCTGTCAATTTTTTTCCGGACTTACATTTAAATGTGGCCACTCAGGCTTTTATAGATGAACAAAGAGTGTGTGGTAATCAAACGTGGAGTAACGTAGATGTTTTGTTAGTAAGAGTAATTGCGTTCGTATTCGTGGCTGTGTTAATGTATAATCGATACAATTATCGACTAGGTTATTTTATTTGTTTACAAACAAATTCTCGTGGTAAACATCGTACCTAACAAGTAAGAAGATGCTATCGAGGCTGCCTGTCAATTTTTTCCGGACTGATATTTAAATGTGGCCTGCACTCAGGCTTTTATAGATGAACAAAGAGTGTGTGGTAATCAAACGTGGAGTAACGTACATGTTTTGTTAGTAAGAGAATTGCGTTCGTTTTCGTGGGTGTTAATGTATAATCGATACAATTATCGACTAGATTATTTTATTTGTTTATAAACGACTTCTCGTGGTAAAAATCGTAACTAACAAGTAAGAAGATGCTATCGAAGCTGACTGTCTTTTTTTTCCGGACTGACATTTAAATGTGGCCAATCAGGCTTTTATAAATAAGCAAAGAGTGTGAGGGTGTTTTATACTTATATCTATTTTAGATATTTATTTTAAAAGTGTTGTTTTCTCTTATCTTACACACGTTGTCTACATCTCTTTGTCTTTCCTATCGCTGGTATGCTGGAAAAGATTTCTTTAAAAATAAGCATCACCTTTGTACATATTTTTCTGTTCCTTTTTTCTTGTCTGTTTATATGTGTGTACATAAACGGTTAAATAATAAAAATTAAGAAAGAGATATGTAATCATTATTAAAAATTTTGGGTTCCGTACCTCAAAAGGACAAAAGGAACCCTTATAGGATCACTCGTGTGTCTGTCTGTCTGTCTATGTCTGTCTGTCCGTCTGTCACAGCTGATTTGCTCCAAATCTACTGGAACGATAAAGTTGAAATTTGGTACACGTATGAACTTCTGTGACCCAAATACGGATGTGTTACGTAAATAAATTAATTTTAAATATGGAGGTCACTTTTGGGGGGAAATTAGAAAATTAAAAAAAAAAGTTTTGCTGAATGTACCGTGTGACATATCAAATAAAAGGGCTTGTTTTAAGGATTTTATGTATATTTTTTTATAATTTTAAAATACATACTTTTGAAATTATTTAAGAAAATAGATGAAAAATTACTATTCCCCCCCATCTCCGAAACTACTGAGCCTACAATTTTGATAAAAATAGTACTTTCCTATAGATTACAGGAAAACCTATAAGAAGTCTGTGATCTTATTAACATAACATGGTAAATCACTCAATATTGTGCGTACAAACTTACATTTGCAGTTGGAATGTATGGGGATCATGTTTTCCAACTACAATTTTAAGTTTGTTCTTGGGATAAATTCATACCAACTACGGAACCCTTCATTGTGCGTGGTCCGACACGCACTTGGCCGGTTTTTTTATAGAAAGTTAGGAATGGAAGAAGGAACCGTGTTGCGCCAACCCCAAAACATTGAAATAGGCCTGAAAGATGATGATAGAAACTTGCAGCTGAACCTCGCTTCCTGAGAACTTTGCCCATATTTAGAACCTTTTTCATTAATATTCTAATTAACTTTGAACCTATCCAAGACCCGGTTGTGCCTGGTTGATGGCAATAGGCTCGCCCCCTAAATAACATGGGACTTAAACATAACTTTCGAAATGTGGGTGTACTATAGGTACACCACTGCCTAACCCTTCGAGAATTACAGGCGTGATGTTACGTGTGTGTCGATCCAAGACCAGGCAAGTTGCTAAAATACCCAAAATAACCAGTTGCACGAAAGTCGTCCATAAACCTTTCTTCATAACAATAAGCAAAAAAAAAAAGACCGTGACACGCATAATTGTTCTTGTTCTAAGTTTCCCTTAACCCCAGTGGATTAATTTGGCACAGAACGTGAGGGGTGATTGCCCCAAGGGTTGTGTCTATGGAATTTAGTTAATCGTCATGGTTATCAAAGGTAGAATCGATTACTATCGCAACAATCGAATTGAATGTTTTCCGGGTTCGACTTGAGGAGATTAGATTACTTGTTTGGCTGTAATTGTTTTATGTAATCTAGTTGAAGACAGAATAAACATATCATAACAGCTCACCTTTTTTCCCTAAAGGGCTCTGCAAGGGTGTATTTATATTAAATACAATACACCCCTGCAGATATTTCACCCAAATTTCGCCAGTTATGTTTAAGCCCATGTAATAGGGGGCGAGCCTATTGCCATCAACCGTGACAAAATAGCATTAAAAAAAACACCGAATATAATGTAATCCAATTTCCTACCTCATGTAGGTTGACGTACGCCAAGTTACAGCTTCGAGACATAAAATGAGGGCTTAGAGATTGCCAATTTTATATAAATTGGTCATAATCATGGATAATAATCCATGATTATGACCAATGTTCAGAGTACTCATAGGGTAGGTAGCCCTGGTTCAACAGCTACTGACGTACTTACCTATAGCATGGCTATACAAAAAATATCCAACAATATCGTTTGCAAATTAAAGACTCCAGTAGATAGGCGTGACGCGACAGTGCGACGTGACGGCAAGACGTGATAGCGCGATGCGACAGCGCGATGCGACAGCGCGATGCGACAGCGCGTAGCGACAGCGCGTAGCGACAGTGCGATGCGAGAGTGCAATGCCACAACGCGATGCGACAGCGTGATGCGACAGCGCGTAGCGACAGTGCGATGCGACAGAGCGACGCGACTTTGGTAGAACAATTTCTATGAAAATGTTCTACCAAAGTCGCGTGGCACTGTCGCGTTGCGCCTGTCTGCAGGAGCCTTTATCCTTCTTTTTGTAGCTGTAGTAAAAATCATTGAGGAAAATAAAATATCAAAATTAAAGCACAACTCCGACTACAGGGTGGGTATAAATAAGAAATTTATATCCCGATATCCAATTTCGGATCAAAAATTGCTACCAAATACGAATACGAGGTTATAAAGTTACGAAAACACGACGAGTAAATTAAAATTATACCATAGAGTTACAATCATTATAAAAAATAAACTTTACTTTATTTTACCGTATTCATTTACATGTTAATTTTCCTTGAAACTTTGTAAAGTATGCCTATTCTGTCATACTGTCGGGTAAAACTCGCATAATTAACATTTATACAATAAACGCAATGGGACTTTGGTTTTAAACTAATTGTTGTTCACCAGCCCCTGTGACGGTTACAATTTCATGCTCTTTTAATTATGGAACCCTTTTTGTTGTACATTTTACAGACTGAAGTCAAATCACGGTTTCAATTTTGTAATTAAGTTTTATTAGACAGGTATTATAATCGTTCAGTTGATCTATTTTGCTAAATGAAATTCTCTTTAAAACAGCTAAGTAAAATCAAATCCGGTTTAAATAGGTTTGTGTTCTTTAAATTCTGTGTTAACCTCCCTCGTCTCTTTTTCGAATAAATGTTTAGAGAGGTATGAGGAACAGGGTGTAAATTTCACTCATCCTCTATAGAACAGGGAGGCTCCTCCGACCAGACTGGTGTTGTGTCTGGTGGCCAGCTGCCCGACGCCGACGGTTGATGTTGGGATGTTGTACATAATTGCTAGTTGCGTGGTAACCTCTGCTTGCGCGATGCAAGATTTTGCGTGACGTCAGTGTCATGCGTAGTTTTCATGTGGTGATGTAGATGCCGCCACAAGTGCAATTTCAAGGCAACTAATTTACCTAATAGAAGTTGGCTTCTGTTTAAAGATAACACGAAAGACATAATAATAAAAACGTCAGTGCCGAATTTATAACGATCGATAGGTAGCCACTCTAATCTGAAGGAATCGTAATACTTCCGATGTTTACATCTACTCACAAATATTTGCATGATTTGTACCAAGCCACTTCACCTAATTTATCAGCGCATGACGTCACAGAAAGCAAAAAGATGCCGCCATCTTACGTAAAGGAAAAAGTTTTGCTCACCTACTCCTCGGCTAGATAATTAAATTCTTCGAACATTAATCTTAGTTAGGCCTTTTTACACGTAAAACTTTTGCGATGTACTTAGTGTTAGAATGGGATCCATAACGTGTTTAGATTTCGCTTAGGGAATGTTGGAATTGTATGCCTAATGAAATTTAGATTTAGAGAATGTAAAATCTATTGAAATGCTTTATTTGTGGGTCGCATATGGCACTTATGGTTAAACATCGTAAACCAGCTATCTATTTCATGGGGAACGTAGGATTTTCTTCAGCAAGTGCTGTTGTATACTCTCTTTGACTAATATAAAGCTGCAGCTGGTGCCTTAGCAAAAGCGAAGTGCCAGCCGATAGCAGAGCAACAAGCGGGGCTGTAATAAATGCCAGCGTACCTTGACTGACGATTTCACCGTTGGGCGATATGGCGCTGCCGAAACGTCCAAGGTCACAATCACAGCCGGGTCGAACATATTTTATTTCAGTAGCACCGCCCCGCTCGTCCGGCCACTGCCTGTCCCTCATGCAGTCCTGCTATTACATGGGAGGCAATCATAGTTGTTATAAATGTTCATTATGGTACAACATTTTAAAAGAGTAACGGTGGAGTTTCTTACCCATTCTTCTCCATACGAAACTACCTTTTGGAAGGGGCGACTAGAATCAATTCAATTTTTTTGTAAATATTGACGTTCTAAAGTGCCTTATAAGTGCCTATTTGAAATAAACAATTTGACTTTGACTTTATAGATAGTACAAGACGGGAAAGATAATCTAAACCAGCATCACTGCTTATCTTCTAAATGAAAAAAAAAAAAAAAAAATTCACTGACAGACAAGAGACTCATCACCTAAACCGATGGGTTTTCACGCATTAAACTTTGCAGAAGAGTCCGTTGTTTAAGTGAGCAATAGTGGTGCGGTCTTGCTCGCACCCCGCCTGGGACTGACAGTTGCGACAGTGACAACGAACGTTTTGGCAACCGGTGGCTTGTCGGTTGTCCGTAGTAACATTACCGCATGCTGTTGGTACCTTATGACGTTTTAAAGAGACCGTAGCCTAAGTAAGGATATTTTTGGAAAATTAATTCCTTAAAGGGGTTAAATAAGGGGTTGACAGTTTATATGGAACTTTGTATTTTTTTCCAATGAGGAATACCATCGCGGGCGCACCTGGTTTTATAAACCTCTAAAAAAGTAGTTCTAGTCTTCTCTTATTTCACAAAGGAAAAAAAAAACAAGACTCGCTTTAAAAATATCTCATTCCTTTAGCTGATAGACCAAGAATTTTAAAATTAACATTCTTTTGGCTATCTCTTTATTTGATCTGTGTTTTTTGGAATCGCTTCTAAAATTCCTTACAATTGAGTCTTTGCTTTTGTTGACTCAAACATTACTTAATGTTGAAATCGTCTTTCGTAATGTTTCTATTGTATAAATTTGATCTTTTTCGCAAATGTACTTTAGATCTCAGTGTTTGATAAGTGGTAAAATTAGGTTTCACAGATAAGTAAACGCGTTTATTATATCTTTGACAATTGTATGTTAAGAAGACTTGAATTTATGTAATAATGTATATTTCATTTCCTACTATTTAAAATAACAATATTTTAACGACGACTATTGCAATATCTGGTTTAAAATTGCATTATAATCTCAAGGAATCCATGGCCAATATTCTTTTCAATTTAATTAAGCTAACACTAAAGACTACATAAACTAAAAACTAATTAAATGTTTATTTAATCTCCCCAAAAATAGCATTCACCTTTAAACTTTAAA
Source organism: Tiliacea aurago (assembly GCA_948098905.1). Classification (NCBI taxonomy): domain Eukaryota; kingdom Metazoa; phylum Arthropoda; class Insecta; order Lepidoptera; family Noctuidae; genus Tiliacea; species Tiliacea aurago. The sequence goes on along the minus strand of OX402579.1, from coordinate 22,438,692 downwards.
CATATCAAACCATTCGAACCACTCATTGTCATTTATGAAAAAAACTAAAACAATTTTACGGGAAGAATAAAAAAAAATACTAGCCTTAATTCAACGAAACAAGTAAAAAAACTTGTACAAAAAGATTCTGTAGAAAATGGAATGTTGTAAAAAGCATGAAAAATCGGCCCTGTACCTAACTACTACCTACCTATAACTGGGGCGATCAGAGGCCCCAGCACGAACGAGCGACATCAATTTAACGTGAATTCGACCAATTTGTGAATCGAAAATACAACTATCTATAGCATTTTATGGAGCAAGCACAATAAGTATCACCCAAAGATATGAATTAATATTAATATTAATTAATCATTAACACTAAATAAATAAATAATAACAATAAGTGTGAAATGGGTACTTTCAATTTTAAAATCGTTCAAGTTTACGATAGGTTTACTCCGCGCGTTCGTGCTAGGCCCACAGAGAATTTTAAAAACTAACAACTTACCGACATCGGATGCTATCGGTTCACGTTATTACTTTGACCTCGAATCGTTTGCGTACTTCTGTATAGACACAACGGGAGGGCACTTTTGCAGAAACAAAATTGAAGAAATATTTTATAAGGATAAAATATGATTATATAATATATTACATATAATATAATATCAATTAGTAGAGGCTCAAAAATAGTCGAATTCAAGTCGTGTAAAAATGGAGTACATGTGGAATTTTATAATTTAATCATTAAAGTTGTCAAAAACGAATAGGCCCGTTTTGACATTTAACTAGAATCGATTTATTGTGAGTATCGAGTTACGTTGCGATTGACCATCGCGACGTAACTAGTGAAGTAATCATACGACTCGGTACTCGATTCTCACGATAAATCGATTCAAGTTAAATGTCAAAACGGGCAATTTATTTTTTGACAAGTACACTACCCGTAAATTAAGTATCTAGAGTCGAACAAATTATTTGGCATACAGGCAGCAGGCTAACTTGCAAAGTTTCACACAATGTTGTGACCCAGTAGTCAATTATTTTATATAACTCTCTTAAGTATGCCATAAATAAGCTTAAAAGTTATTTACGCACACAATAAAAGTGAATATTCAAATTCAAATAATTTATATTTTCTTCACAAACAATGGCATAACAAATATTTAAAAGAAGCTTAAAAGCTACGTGATACAGTTTGTGACAGACGTTGTCTGCGCTAGAAAAACCTGTATATCACCAGGGTCGCACCAGACGGAGTGTGAACATAATTAATTATAGGGCCTTATAAAGGAGCCGAGTTTGAGACAGAGAGTGATATTGGCAGTGTACTCCACTATACCTACTTGAGACCGCCAAATATGAAGCTACAAGCTGCGTCAGTTTAGTCCCAAATGCCAGACTTGCCCGATAGAATAGCGTCATCCTTGAGTCTACACTTTGAGACCAAATCTTTCAATCAATACCCGACGTGTCGCCGAGATATTGCCTTCAGCCTTCAAATTAGGCCAGACTCCATGCATACATACCTATCTAGGGTATGTATAAAGTCTAGGCAAATGTTTCAAGGCTACCACTGTTTTAATAAACAGTGTTGTCTTAAAATGTTTACAGTAAAAATAATATCAGATTCTTATTACTCAGTGTGCCCCAACGCGACCGTCTAGCAAGTCACGCGGTCCAATTTTGTGAAACGCCGATACCGGGACTAAAGAAAGAATCAGGGCAAAAGAACCAGTGGGCGGCCATTATATCAGCTGTAGGTACTTGAAATTATACACATAATAAAATTGAATGACCTTTTAAGATGAAAACATAAACGGCTTAAGAAAGGTCGTGGGAAACTGCTTATTAATGACGTCTTAATGTTTTTGAATACGGTTTTATTAGCTTTGCAGGATATTTGCATACTGATTTTTGTGGAACGATAAAATATACTGTAATTTCATAAGTTTCTGAGTTCAAGGCAAAAGGTTACTAAGTGATTGGGTGCTTACTTTCATGGAACTTATTCCAGGTTAATTTATAGGTACAAATAAGGGGCAGCCTAGGTCATCAGCAGAAAATGCTGGGATTTTTATCAACGATTCGCTGTTGAGAATTTCCTTAATTAATTGTCGTGACATATTCCTTACCTACAATAACCTTATTTAATAGGCTGCGGAGAACCTCAAGCGGCGTAAGTATGATAACCTTGTTGGCAATTATATTTTCGAGCCGTTTGGGGTTGAAACCCCCAGGCCGTGGGGTCCGAATCTCAAAACGGCTAGTTGACACTTCCCGTGAACCAAGGGCTGGCTTTTACCTCGGTCAGAGGCTAAGCATTGCCATACAACGTGGCAATGCCACTAGTCTCTTGGGTACATTACCAGTCGACAGTGATGTGGATGAATTTTTCGACGCCATATTTTAGTTTGTGAATAGTTTTAGTTGGGATATAATTTTGTTATTTTTATTAATTAATTAGGTTATTTAGGTACATATTATTTTAATACCCTTATATAAATAATAGGCTTATATGTTAATAGGTAAGGGGGTAAATAGGGTTTTTAATAGGCATTATTACATAGGGCATAAATATAATTGGTGTAATGTGGGTGTACTTTAGATACACCTCTGCATAACAATTCGGGAATTACAGTCGTGATGTTATTTATTATTATGTTATGTTGTGTAGTTACCCAATTTTGCATAAGTCTGTAATGGACATCTTATTTTAGCCGTCTTTACCTCACATAGTTCAGTTTCCTTAATCTGACCATGACCAATTCAAGCTTGTTTATCCAAATTACAGTATATCAAATCGAAAGCGAGAAATACGTTATGCATCTTTTCGAGACAATAGTAATAGGTATCTATAATCGATGTTCAAAGGAAATTAATAGTGCTTACTCAAAGGTGGGAGAGTCGCCAACTAGAGACTAAATGCTGTACGAGCTCCGATCGAGTTTCAAGTGTGTTGTTACAGGTTCCAATTAGGTACTACGGCAATTCGACTAGATAATCGCCAGTTTTCATCGATTAATGGTAGGTATGAATAAAATCGCCATTCTCTCATGTTACTTTTCAATTGATTAATGGAGTGGAATGTTTGTCTAATTAAACTTCTCATACATCTTTAGAGTTCCATACCGCAAAAGGAAAAAAGTAAACCCTTATAGGATCACTCGTGCGTCTGTCAATCCATCTGTCACAGCCGAATTTAGTACACATATGAATTTCTGTGACCCGAACACGGACGTGTAACGTAAATAAATGAATTTTGAATATGAGGGTTACTTTTAGGGGACAAATTTGAAAATTAAAAAAGCGCGTTACATATCAAATAAAAGGGCTTGTTTTGAGGGAGTCAAATATTATTTTTATTTTAAAATAATAAGTTGTAAAGGTGACTGGTTTTTTACATTCCTATTTCTGTTGTGAATTTGAGCAGGATGTTCCTCCAAATGAAGCGACTTGAGTACAGTTCGTAAATTGTATAAATATTCGGTTAGTAAAAGCTTCCCGTGTCGGTTCGCGGTTTGCAAGACAAGACAGTACATATTTTAAAGGAGGCGCGAGTGAACGAGAGACTGAATGTGTCAAAATCGATAATTATTCCCTTCCCTTAACCGATAGATAGCGCTTCTGCTGCGTCCGATCATATCTTGGCAGGAGTTCATTAAAATAAATAGGCATTATCGTTCTTTCATTTGGACTTTCACCACTTTTTATTTTTGGGTGGGAAATTGTTAAATAACTTCTCCCGTTCTAGGCGGAGTGGGAGGGCGTGTCAGGCTTTTACTGACTAAAACCCACCCGGACAATCTCGCAACCCTGGCACCTGCATTGGCCCTAATGGACCCCGTCAATTCATGCTGACATCTCTTTGAGGCGCGCGTGGAACACAACGCGCCGTCGACCCGGGCCTGGTCCTTATCGGACGGCGAGCTACCCATCGCTCACCATCCGCAGGTCTGCGCCTACGGTGACCGGAAATCTGCTTCCGACTCCCGACGCCCGGGGCGTCTCCTGCGGCGACTAGGTGCCAGGGCGCAAACCCTGCCTCTCCCTCACGCGTTCCGCCTCCTCCTTCTCGAGCATTACTGCTTCACAGAACGAGGTGACGGCCTCTCATGCACTCTCACTTCGAACTATGGCCTGAGCCATGGCCGGACGCGAGAAACCACCACCGCCAATCGCCTCCGTGAGGAAACGGCGATGCTCCACCCAAGCCGGGCAGACCTCCACCGTATGCTCTACCGTGTCCTCCGGGCGATCCACACAGTGGTGATACCCGGGTGTTTCCTCCCGCTTTATCCTAAACAGGAACCTCCCGAAACAACCGTGTCCGGTGAGGAACTTGCGTCAGATGGAAGGTGAGGATGCTGTGGCGCTTCTCTAGCCACTCCTTAAAGAGGGGACTTATCGCCACAATTGTAGCGTGCCCAGGACTTTCGCCCCTAACTGTTCAAACTTAAGGCAACCACAGGATAGTCTGGTTAAGTAATCACGACCTCTCAAGGTCAACTACGAGATGTCATACATAAAAACAAAAACAATTGGACTGCTGTCATCCAAATGCGTTGGCCTAAACTGTTAAACCAAATTAATTGTGATAGAAGTAGAAGAGAAGGCAAGCAATTTTTTTTTATGCAATACCTGTAGGTTACGTATGTCTTGGAAACTACGTAGAGTAAGTCGAAAACCTATGCAGACGGCTCCATTTCCTCTTTTGAAACGAACTAGGGTACCAGTTTCTCCTCTTTTATCTTGAGATTAACCGAACATCCTCACAAAGCAGGACACTACATGATTACCAGATGCTGCCGTCATCAACAAACCCCTTAAGTAAGTTTCGAATCCCACAAAAGAAAAAACAATAACACAACATCCCAAGATGCAACCACATCAATAAATCAGAAGTTAAACTTGTACACACAAGGGGCATTTGTTTTTTATTTCAGGGTTGTAGAACTGAACGGAGAACTGTTATTAAGTTGTTGTACAACGAACAGACACGTCACTACCCATGGGTATCGTTACATTGTAGTTTACAAACTATGGGAGTAGGGAGTGATAACTCATGGCGAATCGGAACAGCTTTCAACGTGTTTTCGAATATACATGAACGTAGTTCAAAATTATGATCATTAAATTTAGAAGTAAGAATTAATGTCATCAATTTGTTTGACACGGCAGCAAATAGACAACGATTTATACGTTTTTTTTGTTTGTTTTTTCGCAAACAACATCTAAATTGCATTTACAAACAAAGTCTAAGAGGTTATTTAGGTATTAGTTAAAAACATACTTTTTTTTTGTAGATTTGTGTTAGATAGATATTTCTTAGATATTTCTACGCCATTTTCTTAAGTCAACAATTAAACAACTTTAAAAATAAAAAAAAAACTTTAACAGATGCTTGGATAATAATTTATCAAAAATGTTCGATGTAGTCACACAGTTTACAATAGTTATCATTAAGTAGTCCTTACCAAGTTGATACGAAAAAATATTATCAAAATACACGTAACAAACAACTAAAGTAGACCAGTAAACTAAGTGCCAGCGCAAACTGTGCGTCTTGTCGTTGCGTCTACTTGCTGCAATTAGACGCAGAGTTGTTGTTAGCATCTGCGTCTTGTCGCTGCGGCTAGACGCAGAGCTGTCGTTTGCATCTTCAACTAGTCGTTACGACAGACGTCATGCAGGAAACGATCATTTTGTTTGAGTATTCAAGAGAGACGGTCTTGTTGTTTATCTTGTGAGTGAATATGAAGCCTCTAGTTCGCTTGCCTTGCTGTTTATCATGCGTAGGCAAAGCGCATCCTACTTTCGTCGGGTTTGCGCGCAAGCGAGCGATTACCTTAGTCAGTCGTTGCGAATCTGCAACTCGGCGCCAAGAGTGTTTAGCTTCAAACAAAATATATGAAAATTGTCGGCCAGTGACAGTCTGTCGTTGCGTCTAGTCGCCGAGTTGTAGTAGTCGCATGTCGCATATTGTGCGCCATGTCTAAAACAAAGATGTTTAAAGTCTCAACCCTAACTTAAAACAGATTACCTAGTTTCCAAAACTAAAAGTAGTTATTTACACAGTAAGTATGTCTAAATGTCTATTTAATAGTATCTACACTATTTATTAAGAGATCCAAGTTTAATGGCGAATTCATGACGGTGGCAAATCACCTGCCTGTTCGAAGGATAATAATTTTGTGTTGTGTTTCAACTAACTTCGCCATTTTGTTTTGATACCTGCTAAAGGTCGGCTTTGTTTTACACAGCGATCGTTAACGTTAACATTGATACTATTATCTACACAAGTGGTCGCCCACTGGACGAAATTCGAGCCCCTCTACTTACGAGCTATATAGTACTTACTCATTCCACGGGTACACTAATTCCATTCTATTAAAAAGTACTTACTTATTCCAAGCTCGTTACGAGTCTGTCCGAAAGGGATATCGTGACCCTGGCACACAGGCATTTGAAGGAACACGGTGGGTTTTAGTCAGTAAAAGTCTGAAACGCCCTCCCGCTCCGCCCAGAGCGAGAGAAGTTATTTGATAATTACCCACCCAAAATAAAAAAAAAAGCTGTCACTTCTGTCACCTATCTATCTTCAAATCATGAGTCTCTGGTACTATTTGTGTATGTCAAACGCATGTTAGTGTGTCTAATAGAATTTTTAACTGTGCCAAATTTCATACTTCGGCGTCAGCGTTTTACGTAAAAAGGGGTACAAAGGATACGTATTAATATACTGCTTGTTTTGTTCCGAAATGTTTAAAATGTCAAGCATTGCTACAATAATGTAGCATTTAACAAAATCCCTCCCATTGACAAGATATAAGAGTCCTATCGCATCTGGCTTTGATTGCGTAAGCGCTGCATTAGCATTACTTAGCTTTGATTGTAACAAAACGCGACAAACGTGTAGAAGTTTATCGAACGTACACGCTTGTGCTTGTTTGTGGCAAGGTGCGAATGATGAAGCAAATTACAATTTCTAAGCAAGTTCTGTGAATCATGATTAATATTATGGATTCAATGCAATCAAGTTGCTTTGGTAATTAGAAGGCAGATTGTAATTATCCAATCACAAAGCTTGATTTTCTAAGCCGTCATCGATATTGATGAACCTCTCTTGAGAGTACGTTAAGGGGTAGGAGTATCGAGGACCTATTGTTACAAATATAAAAGAAAAATAGCAATTGTGCTTGTATTGACCAAGAATAAGGCTTAAACCAATCAATTTACCTATCCTTCTTCGTATGCAGCTGAATACCAGAATTTTACATGAAGTGGCTGCCTATCTAACTTCTACAACCCAGTTACTGGGTAACACGATACGTCTTGGTAAGACTGGTTGTCAGGCTTCTGAGGGCTTATTCTTCAGGGCGTATTTGTAATCTCTTAACCTTATAAATTCTATTGTTTTTTAAATAAGTAATTTATTTTTTTACATTGTTCTCACATATAGAAGCAACAAGAATAATGTACCCAGGATTTTGTAATAATCTTGATTTAAAAGAGTGTCCTTGGAGTTTCTTGCCTGTTCTTCTCCATAGAGATCTACGTTTTGGAATGGGCAAATAGCATCAACTTTTTGATTAACTGACCGACTCTCTGACAATTCAAAAGTGCCTGTAATAGGTTTAATTGAAATAAAGGTTTTGAGTTTGAGTTTTCTGAATATTCGTAACGACTGTCAAAGATCTATGAATGACAGCAGGGACCAACGGCTTAACATGCTTTCCGAGGCATGCTATTCGAAATGTAAAGGCGGGTCATCCATCCGCGAACCGGCCGCGGCAAGCGTAACTTAACTTTTGATCCACCCGTGAGAAAGTATTTAAATGTTCACTGGCCTTGTTGCGTCATGTTCGTGAACGGGCGCCATCAGTAGGGACTGCAGATCATTTCTTAGCGGCCATGGCTTTTTTTAATTAAATTTAATATTTGAATTATTTTTAGGGTTCCGTACCCGAAGAGTGAAACGGGAACCCTAACTAAGGCTCCGCTGTCCGTCTGTCACCAGGCTGTATTTCATGAACCGTGATAGTTAGACAGTTGAATTTTTCACGGATGATATATTTCTGTTGCCGCTATAACAAAAAATACAAAAAAAAAACAGAATAAAATAAATATTAAAGGGGGCGCCCATACAACAAACCTGATTGTATTGCTCGTTTTTGCTCGATATTGATATTGGCAACAGATAGACACTTGAAATATTCACAGAATATTTAGTTATAATTATTATCACTTTAAAAATAAATAATTAAATTAAAACAAAACATATATTTAAGGGGGGCTCCCAAAGAAAAAACGTGACTTTTTTGCCATTTTGATAGATAATGGTACGGAACCCTTCGTGCACGAGTCCGACTCGCACTTGGCCGGTTTTTTTTAATCTTTTAATTACGGACGCTTTTGACGTTTTGCGTCGTTCTCACGTGTATAATTTCAACATGAATGGTGTAACCAACATTTTCTAACCTTATTTATGTTAATTTAAAGTGAGTGTCCGTGGAGTTTCTTGCCCGTTCTTCTCCATAGGTAGGTACTTACTAAGCTTTGGAGTGGGCAACTAGCTTCATCTTTATGACTGACGACCCCTCGACATTTCAAAAGGGCCTGTAATTGGTTTATTTGAAATAAATGCTTTGAATTTTTGAGTTGTTTGTTTGTTCTTCTCTTTGATTTCTTGACCTGTATTGACACAACATAAAACTATTCAGTCTCTTATTTCTGTACTTATATTGATTCGTTTTCTTTGATATCATAATACTTTTGCATGCTGTATCTATCGCTTAATGCATATACACGACCAATTGGAACCGTGTACCTAGTTTCTGACTTTTCATAAGTGCCTATGTAGGTTTATGTGAAATTAGTACATTGTGATACAAGGGTGGAAAGTAGGTTATTGCAAACGAGCTGTCATTAACAGCCCGGCCCGAACGCGAGGGTTTTTAATGACAAGAGTTTGCAAAAACCTACACGACGTTTTTCAATAGACTTGTGGGAAATAGTAAAAAACAAATCAAAGAATTTAATAAATAATCAATTTATCACACAAAAAATTAAAATTTTCAGAAAATGGCGCGTTTTTGCAACTGGACATTTTTTTTTACAACGATAACAGCCTATCAGCCTATTTGATTTTTGACAAATGTTGATGTGAAAATAATTAAATTAAAACTGGTAATTAAATATATTAAAGAACCATTTTAAAGACTTTTGAGAATTCAATGCTAAGACGTATAGGCACCGCTCGTCCTGCGACACGCGGGGCCTTTGTGCCGTGTCGCGTCGCGCGACAAGTCGCGCTGGTATGTAGTATGGACTCATTCAATTTTCCTCGTAGAAAACCTATCCCACTTTATTCTATGTATGAAAGAAAACTCCTTGTTACTAAACTTTTTTAATTGACTTATAAATTTAAAACTCAACTGCAAAACTAATGATAGAGCTTGTAAACAAAAGTCACGACCGCGTAACAGAAAGATGCCTATGCAAAAGATTTAATTTTCGAATCATAATTATAGCCTTTGAAAGTACGCCTTGTATAACAATTTTTAAAAAATATATATTAATTTTGATTGTGCACTTGGCTTGTATGTTGCCTTATTATAATTGGTTGAATAGTGTACCGATTGCAGATAGACCAATTAATAAATCCTAACTTAATGTTACAAATACGAAAATGAGTTTGTTTGTTTGTTACGCTTTCAAGCTAAAACGGCTAAACGGATTTAAATGAAATTTTGCACCTGGGTAGACCATGACCTGGATTAGGACACATCATACTTTTTATCCCGATATTTTACCGGAATCGAGACTTATGCGTGTGAAACCGCGGAGCATAGCTAGTTAATAATAAAACTGCTTTGTTTCTGTGACGTCTAACGCGGCAAACAAACTCAACCCTTATTTTTGATAGACGCTTCTCACCCTACGTCGTCGTGCCACTCAGTAATTTCTACATTGGTATATTTCGTGCGTGCTGACGCTACCAATCGATAAACATTCTACTAGTTTACAAAAAGCTACATATCAGCTCAGCGATATTTTGCTATAAGATTAATATCTCAATTTATTACTACAGCGTCCAAAAGGAATGTGTATTCTTTGAAATATTAAAGAATTGTTATGCATAGGGATAGCGAAAAACAAAGTTACTAATTTGATCAAATAAAAAATTGCTTTGTATAAAATTCTACTGTATTTTATTAATTAATTCTAACTATAATATTAATGTGCCTTATCAGAAGGCTAAAAGACACCCAAAGGGCAATGGATAGGGCTATGCTTGGAGTTTCCCTACGTGATCGAATCAGAAATGAAATATCCAAGGTAACCGACATAGCCCGAAGAATTGCCAAGCTTAAGTGGCAGTGGGCAGGGCACATTGCTCGCAGAACTAATGGCCGATGGGGCTGAAATGTTCTGGAGTGGCGACTGCGTACCGGAAGACGTACCGTTAGAAGGCCTCCTACAAGGTGGACCAATGACCTTGTGAAGGGTGCAGGTATCCGCTGGATGTGGGAAGCACAGAACCGGTCGAAGTGGAGGTGCTTAGGGGAGGCCTATGTCCAGCAGTGGACGCTTTTCGGCTGAAATGATGATGATCAACAATATAATAAAAAAGAAGAGTAAGGACCGTATTTATAGAACTTTACTCAGTACTCAAGCATTACTTAAGACTATAGATTCAAGCCATTGGATTGGTTGAATTTAGTCTTAAGTAATGCTTGAGTACTGAGTAACGTTGTTAACTCCTATGTATTTACATACATAAATACGGGCCTTGGATTGAGTTTCGCACGGGTACAATGGCGACATGTCGAAATATCAATATTTCTGTGCAAAATATGAATGTATTATAAATTATGTGATATAAATATAATGTGCAAATGGAGAAGCCTATGTCCAGCAGTGGACTGCTATGAGCTGATGATAAATATATTATTATTAATATTTTATATACACATAAACCCCCCAGCATTCGCTTTACTTTGTGTATATAATTTCATCACCACTGCTCTCAGAACGGTAAAGGAAAATATCGTGAGGAAACCGGCGTGTCCTAGAACCAAAAATTTGAAGATAAGTGACATCTACCAACTCACAGTGGGCCCGCGTGGTGGATTACGGCCCACTTCCTTTCGAAGAGAGGAGGCTTGTGTCCCAGCAGTGGAAACATTATAGTCTATGTTAAACCTCCGGAATAAATGCTCTTAATGATGTTCAAACCCGTATCGAAATCCATTATTAGAAAATCTCAGCGGTCATACAGACAAAAATAAAAAGCGACTTTGTTTTAAAACTACTAAAGTTCGTTTTTTAATCCCAGATTGTAATTTGACAGGTGCAAATTTCAAACTCCAAATTGAAAAAACAAACAACACAGATTTGCAATGGCAAATTTGAAATTACTATTTGGGATTAAAATTGGCTAAGTGCGTGTGGGACCACGCACAATGAAGGATTCCGTAGTGGGGATTCATTTATCCTAAGAACAAACATAGCATCCTAATTTAAAAAATATGCCCCCCCCTTCCATACATCCTCCATACATTCCAACTGCAAATGTAAGTTTTACGCACAATATTGAGATATTTATCATGTTTTATTTTAAGATCATTGATTTCTTATAGGTTTTCCCTTTTTCATATTTTTTTCTATTTCGGCCCCCAAAAGTGAGCCCCCATTTCCAAAATTCATTTATTTACGTTTATACACGTCCGTGTTTGGGTCTCAGAAGTTCATATGTGTGCTAGATTCGGAGTAAATCGGCTGTGACAGGCGGACAGACAGACACTCAGCCAGACAGATACACGAGTGATCCTTTAAGGGTTCCGTTTTTCCTTTTCAGGTACGGAACCCAGAAAAACAAACTTTACGTAAAAGATCATGATTAGGCCTTTGCACACCACCATCCTTCTCGAAATCGCTTCGTAGTTTCGTGACGAAACAAATGTCCAAACTTTATCTGTGTGTCCCAACCCTTATGATTGACTATCGAATTACAGGGGTGGACTGACGAATCGATCACTCAACACAAATTCATTCTTTATCATTTCTTTACTGTCGTTATCGTAAATGGAAGGTATTTTGAAAAATGAAGGCTACAGTTATATGTTAGATTGTATTCTTTACATAAAGCGGCTTATAACCATAACATTAACACATACATAACAGGGTTATTTTAAATTGGCTAGCTAAACTTCGCAGACGCAATGATTATGGATAAGAAAAACAATAAAAAAATAAAAAAAACTTGATGATATTTCCACCAACCATCTAAGCATACTTTTTTAAATGTTTGTCACTACATCTTCTTTTAAACCACACCGTTGCCTTAGCACATCATTTTTCAGCCTATCATTTATAGTCACACCATGCCTCGCAAGGAATGCATTTCCGCAGCATTTATTCTACTTTCATGCTTCTTTTGCCACATCCAACATTCACTTCCATACATAAGCATAGACACCAGCACACCATTATGAACAGCCAGTGGAGCCTTTTTGGGCATCGACTGGTTAGTCACAATCGCATGTATAGCCACCATTAACTTTATTCCCCGTATTTACTCTACTTTCCACATCTTCATCAATCTTTCCATCCCTTGTAAACACAGATAATTATGTCTGTCTATATCTGTGGAGCAGACCATAGAAAATCTACTCACGGCGCGGAGCGCACACCGCCGCCGCTCAGTTACTGATTACCTCGCTTACTGTTTATGGTTAAAAGTGATTTGCCTTCCACTAAAATGTATTCGTATTTACTATGCTTTTTTTTTTTTTTTTGGTGGGAAATCATCAAATAACTTCTCCCGCTCTGGGCGGAGCGAGAGGGAGTGTCAGACTTTTACTGACTAAAACCCACCGTGTTCCTTCAGATGCCTGTGTGCCAGAGCCACGATATCCCTTTCGGACAGGCTCGTAACCCTGGCAGGCATTGGCCCTTTCGGACCCCGTCAATTGGTGCCGACGTCTCTTTGAGGAGCGCGTGGAACACAACGCGCCGTCGACCCGGGCCTGGTCCTTATCGGACGGCGAGCTACCCATCGCTCACCGTCCGCAAGCCCGCGCCTACGGTGGCCGCGAATCCGCCTGCGATTCCCGACGCCCAGGGCGTCTCCTGCGGCGACTTAGGGCGGAAGGGCGGGCACCCTGCCTCACGATGCTGGTGGCACACCTCCGCTGCGAAACCATAGCAGCGAAACCGCAGTAGTTCAATTGTACTGGTTCGCATCATGTTCCGCTACTTGAATCGGATGCGAGTAGCGGAACATGACGTGAGCCAGTAAAATTGAACTACTGCGGTTTCGCTGCTTTTGTTTCGCAGCGGAGGTGTGCTATCAGCGTGAAAGCCAATTTTCGTAATTAAAAACGTTTTGAAAAATTGAGATTATAATTCGGACGCTCTTAAAAATACGGAAATTTTTCATTGAACTCTACTGTCTACACTTATGAAATTTATTAACAAACTATACAAACTTACTGATCTGTGCTCTTCAATTCTTCTTGCTCTTTGTGTTATTGTGCTTTGGAACGTATTACTAGCTAGTTACAATACTTACTGAAAGTCTTTCACCCCATCACCCCAAGTCACACCTGAGGAAGTGTGAACGACAAGATGGATAAGGATTTCCTCATATTAAATTGAAACAAATTTTATACCAACGATAACTAAGCGGTTAGCCTGTGGACTTCCAAACCAATATGGTGGACTTTACCCGATTGGTTTAGGAGCTATCTTTTTTACCTCTCCTATTATGTTAACTGGCTTTAATTCGGTACCAACAATTCTTGAAAAACTATGTATGAATTTTATTTACGTCTCTAGTGGATACTTATACTGATATAGTCATAATTTCTGATAAAAAACATGTTTTTCTGCGAAAAGCCTTATGTAGTATGTGCGCACGTTTCACGAGTGGGTGCTTCATATTATATTAAAATCGTACCTACGCTGAATCCGTACATATTTTATAACTTCTTTGAGCACAATTTTCTAATATTCATAGTAGATTTACTGCAAAATAATGTACAAAGTAAACGCGCCTAATCCACCGTACTGAACAAAACTCTTTGTTACTACTGTTAAAAAATTCTCAGTGAAAATGAGTCATTGTTGCAAAATGAAACGAAAAAATCCAATTCTCAAGGCTCTTCGGAAAATACGGGCGATGTAGCATGTAAATAAGTCTTTACGAATTAGGGAAGACATCTTTCAACTCTGTTCAGAACGATTAGATATTCATAAGATCGCTCGCTCGTCCCTTGTTTTCCCCGCCTCCATAACATTTTTTACCCATGATTTATTTTTGTATGTAAACAAAAAAGTTTTACTGCTGAGAAGTAATATGAATCTATAATGCCCAGCTTCCAAGGTTTTCCTTTCAAAAATTACTTTGTATGTTTTAGGATTACGGAAACTTTAACAGGAAAAGTTGATAATCACCTTAGAAGGTCGTGTAGTATATCTGTGCCTGAGAAGCATATAACTGTAAGCACCAAAATTCAAACTATACAGGAGAAGGTTTTTTCTCGAAAATGACTGAAAATCTTGACTTGTGTATTAAAATGTGCCAACATTTTGGAGAAAATATTTTATAAGCTAATAACTACACTGTTAAACTTTAATTGGGTAACAAAAATGAGATCAATTTGACGTAAATTGGTACTTTTTTACAGAAAAGAAAAAAAAAACTGTGACACATACAGTGATATAAGATTGCTGCTCGTGCGCCACGCCATCGAAAGTGTAGTGTAAAATTCTCCCTAAATACAGTAAAATGCAAATAAAATTATCATAATATTAATCTTAAATTTATATTATCGTGGTATTTTAAATGTATAATCACTTCAAACATTATGCTTTAGAATTTTTCCCAGAAATACATTATAATACAAATTCGAAACTGATGTGTAGTTGATTTTATTAGTTACAGTAAAATGGCTTTGTAGAGAAGGACACATACAATGGGATAGTGTATAGAACTCAAAATCGTAAAAAACGGAGTTACAGTGTTATGCTTCTCAGGCACAGAATATGTTTCTTGTAAGTTATAAAACTTATAGATTTTCTAGTACAGAGTGATAGGAAAATAATATTTTATTTTAACAAAGATACATGCCTATAGGACCACCTCGGGAGCATAGATACTATTTCAAACAAAAAAATCATTTTCAAAATCGGTCCACAATTGACGGAGACATCGGAAAACACCATAAAAAAACAGTTGAATATAATTATAACCTCCTCCTTTTTGAAAGTTGGTTAAAAAAGGAGGAGGTTCCATATTCATCTGTATGTTTTTTTGTTGATTTCTATTAGATGATATTTTCGTCAAATTTTGTACCGATTTTGGAATAATTTTTTTATTTGGTAGTTGATGCGCGGTCGTCTGATATAGACTTTATTAACTTTGCTGCGGTAGTTTTTTTTTGAGTTAGCTTCAATAATACTTATTTTTCCCACTTAGTCTATGTGGATGAAGTTATAATAACTTCCTGTCACCGTTATTTACTTAGCAAGTATACAGAAAGGGGAGAAGGGTAGTAGTATCTTTGTTAAAGTAAAAGGGCAGTAGCATAAAGAAACATGTTCTGTAAAAATCCCACCGTGGAAACTTAACGGAATTGAGCTTGAAGGCTAATACCGATTCGTGTGATATCGCGGGTGTGACAGGCAACCCGACCCTTGTCGCACCCGTGATCTCGCACCAGTCGGTACGAGCCTTGAAGTGACCTATCAATAGTGTCAAATCACCTAAATTTTCACGGTGAGATTTTTACAGAATAGGCTGCCTGGACTACCTAACAAATTATTCTTCTTCTATCTTATCTATGCATTCCTTTTGGGTGTAGCTTACGTAAGAGCACTCAGGACATTATGTGAGAAGGCTATGTTTATGCATACATTAATGCAAATCTTTTAGTGAGAGATTTTCTTTAGTCTCTTCTTTATCATCTCTCTCATTCATTGTCTTCGTCTCTTGACTATATTTCCCTATGGAACTTTTATCAAATCCCTTCTGATTACAATGCCAAAGTACATTATGGCAGCAGCAACAACACATAATCATAAAGCTGGTATAAAGATTTCACTCTTGTGAAGTCATAATCATCATCGGCCCAGAGAATACCACTGCTGAAAATAGCACGCCCCAGCTCGATTCATCCAGCTGCTACCATGCAGCCACCTTGTGAAGTATTGTGCCATAATCATTGTAAGTGTAACGACAACATTGTTTTTGCATTATATTTTTTTCAACATTTGCATAATAAAAATTCTAAATTTTTTTTAATGATTGTAATAGGTATAAGAAGAACTACGTCCCTGGCTGAAATACTGTTCAAAAAGCTGGACTTACGGACTCGTCACATAAAGCTTTGGGTAAAAAAAAATTTAAGATTGATATTGAGTGGTTACGAGTATTACATTTTTTGTCAGAGAAAAGGCAAATATTTTTTTAAAACTTTATTGTTTCTTTATAATGTTTATTACACATGTAATTATATTATGCGGAGCACCGCACCGTCAGGTATCATAATACATACAACAAGTTTTATTTAATACTATTGTTACTTGTATACAATAATAAACTTTTGACATAATAATAACTGGTTATAATTATCGAGATCTGTCAATATCCTAATTCAAGAAAAAACACTTCCAATGATTTTATTTTACATCGAGATTCAGCGGAGTTAAACTGGACAGCTTTTATGTACAGATAAGGAAATGAAAAATATTTTAACGACAGTATCTGTCAAGTAAGCACTTCGATATTTTCCGATAAATACCGATTCTTAAAAAATAAGGGGACGGGGGTCAAGACTACTAAGGTTTTTATACAATTTCCACAATAAAATTAATACTTTAATTAATAGGCAACGAATACACAAGTCGAAGATTTTTACGTATTTTATTTCGTTATTATTTTATAGAAATATATCGGTCACAGGAAGAATATTAAAGTACACAAACAATTTTCGATTTCAAATCAGAATAAATTGTTTTCTAACTATGTAAAATATTTTCTCCTAGTTTATGCTTACATCTATCTACTCTATTATTTTATAGTGTATTTATTATACAATATCTTACCTTTTTCAAATGGGTCTTATTATAAGTGTTATAAAATCCAAAATATCTTGAGTAAGTTTAATTTGATATGCGTTGAGTTCTTATTTATCGTTGTGATTAATAAGTTATTTATGTAAATATGTATGGATGATTCGTAAACAATTTAATTTGAATAGTAGTATCAATTTCATTATGTAGCTGTTGGTGGCAATCGGTTGTTTCAATTTTATTCTTACTTTACTAAGACCCCTTTGCAAAAGCTCTCTTACAAATACTATTTACAACATCGTTTAGATTCACAAAATTTACTAAAAACTTACTTACAATTTACATCACTTAATACATATATTATTAAAGGCTAGATAGAGTGATTCGTATAACCTCAACTATTTACATTTTCATTTCTAAACATTTTGTGTTTTTAAACGTAGTATTGTCAGCTGTTTATACATTCCTGTGTCTACTATCTTTATGTTCTTTCAATGTGTTAATATTTTCATCATCTTTTTCTAATACACATCTATCATAAACAAGAATATTACGTTTGAATCTTATTTGCCAATTAAGGTAATACAAATTATTCGTTACATTCCTGATACAAGTAACATTTTATTACCTGGAAGTTTAATCATAGAATGACAAGGGTTCTTTAATATGTTGGAAATCAAGTCTAATTATCATTACAAATAAATTAATACCATTAACACGCTTTATATTACACTATATACAACACTATACGGAACAAGCATATTCTACTTGCTCTTGGATTTACTTTATATTGTACATAACACAACCCACACTATAAAATAGCAAATGTTTCAGTCGGTTATATTGACAATTGTGGGCAAAGTTATTATCTTCATAATGTCCGTATTGTCAATATAAGCGGTTGATTTTGATAAAATTCTTGTATTTACATTTAGTTAAAGATCCGTATGTGTCAAGAGAGCGTGAGGAAGAGGCAAGCAGCCAACACCAGGCAGTGCGTAGGCGACGTCGGTGCGAAAGCCTGCCCTCCTCGTTGCATCGCCGCAGGGTATTCACCTGATAAAGGAAAAATCGAATTTGCTTCTTTGGCAAAAATTAAAACTGTTCTCAACAATATTGGTAGCAACAAAACAAATATAGAAGAGAATCAGGTTATACGTATAGAAATGTGGACAGAAGAGTTTGTTGCCAGTTAGAAATATAAGAAATGATAGAAATTACTTATAACATTACCGATTCCTAAACTTATTCCTTAGTCATTCGCTGAGCAGTGGGTAAAACTCATGAATTTTCACAGAAAATGTGATTCATAGAGTACTTTACTAAAAACCTACTTAATTTAATTATACGAAACCTGAATTAGATTGTTCCAAATAATAAACCCAGATTTGAATCACTAATCGTGGATTAAGATACGGAACAAAAGATGGAACAGAATTTAAGGGATGAAGAATGACGCAATAAAACCATTCATTAAAATAATCGAGAAATTAATATAGGTTACGAGACCAGTATATTAATTTCTGGGAAAGACAATATTATGAATCTTATTGTTGAAAAGGAATAAAGAACAAAAAAAGAATAGGGTTATATAGATAAATAAGTTATTCCAGTCAATAGACTGGAATTCTAAAATATATTATAATAAATTGCACAGGTGATTCATAGGTCGAAACAAACATCTCTAATGGATATCCAGATAATCTAGATCCGCAGTAAAATAAAATCTTATTACTTAAAAAAGAATAACATTCACGTTTCTTCGTGATAGTTCATTCTCAACTTAAGCCAGTGATAAATGGTATGTAACATGAAAACACCTTATTACATCGCAGTTTTACCCATTGTTCCTAACCTAACATTAAAAAGAAACATAAAATTTCGTTGATTCATTGCTTTAATGATAATAGTCTTTAGCCTTAATTTTTTATTCGTTGCGTGGTTTTAAAAATGTATTTTCTTTCCTTTATCTTACGCCGGTCATTTATCAAGTAGATTGGGATGCTCTTTACGAATCGCCGTCAAGATTTGGGATCTTATAAATTTATTATTTGAATTTGAATTATACGTACCGATTTTTGTTAAGGGAATCATTAATAGCGACATCTTGTAAAGTATGGCTTTGTAAAATGTCAATGTAATTAAGCTTGACATTAATGGCTATGTTAAATATTCTGTTTACTGCTTTGATAAAAGCTCTCGCTAACTTTTAATTTCGATAGGAAATAAAATTAGAATATATGAAGATAACATTAAAAAAAAAATTACTGTCATGTATATCATTAGAATTGTTTTCCACAATCAAACTCATAAAATTTCTAATATCAAAAAGTATGAAACCAAAATTACAAGCCACCAATCTAACGTCCAACGTACCATTGAGCACATGGACCACGATGCTCTTCGACTGCGCGTTGCTCGGGTTACACTGATACGTCCCGGAGTCTGATGGTCTGGCCTGCTGGATTAGCAGGAACGAGGTCGTCGTCTCCCCCTTTTCCGTCACCACCGACACGCCCCCTCTCGGGGAGTCGTAGCTTATTATCTGTACACATTTTATTCACTCCATGTTTTATGGTAATAGGATTGATGCTACTTTCTAGATTGGATACATTTTCCTGTTTTTCATGTTATAAAACTGTTGGATTGGATATATTATTATGGTAATTCGGATTATGTTGTCTGACAAATTGAATTACATCTGTGTTGGTAAATTTGAGAGTTGTATTGGCTTATAAATAAATTAGAATATCGTTGAATTGTGAATTATTATCTTTCTAGTTTCTTTGACTTTTCAACTGAAATCTATTCATTTGCAAAAAATTCTAGTATTCTAACCTTCAATATATATTTTAAAACTTCTCTTATATTCATAGATCTTACCGCATCATTGTGATTCCAAAATATGTAAGCAGGTGGTTCTGGTGAGTATAGAACCACGCATGTAAGGTTGATGGTGCTGCCTCGGTCGATGTAGAGGTCAGGCCCACCAATTATCTCCGTTGTTGGTTCTATAACAATAAAAACTTTATCATAAATCGTACGTTCTTCTACATGTGAAGTGTTATGACTAATTAAGATTTTATCCTTTCGTTAGCACTACTTGTTTTGGTTTGGATTTAGGAAATTTAAAGAAATACTGGATTATTATTTTTAGGATCTTTAGGACCGATTAAAAACTGTCTCGTAAATATTCATAGTCTAAACATCATAGTTTCCTCCCTAATGCACAAAACCATCAAATATAACAATTCTTAACAACGAAAGCTCGTCGGTGTTTTGTTTTTCTTATAGCCCCCATAAGTTGCGTGCGTGCCCATAATACGTCGCATTTAATTAACCGACTTGGCCAAACATGCCTAACATAAACATTTTGTACTAAGTTCACCAACTTTCTGACGCAAACGCTTGAGTCACAAACACACAGCTATGATAAACGGTAACGTTGATACTGGTATTTATTTATACTGGTATTTGAAGCCATTACCAGTCTTTGGCCTCAATGGTACTTGGGAGTTAATGACGTAAAAGTTCACCTACACATTTCCCGTCTTTATCTTTTGAAGCTTATTTCAAACAATCTTGGTACAATTTGACCTTTCATTGCCCTTGGCTCTAAGTGGTCTCGTATAGATACTTGCTCTAAGAGTTCTAAATAATGTATACGCTCTCATTTTGCTTTCATGTAGGTCTAATTTTGTGACGTAATAATCGTTTGCTCTCTAAGCCTCGTAGACCTTTAGGTGGCCTTAATTTTGATAGGTATATTATTCCCATTTTGATAATAATTTTACAAAGTTTCGTGCCAAACATACTTAGTATTGTGTTACAGTATATTCACGAGTTAAATGTAATATTCTGTGTAATTAAAGCTTGTACCAATTATTTACTGAAATTGAAATGACCGTACAGATAATAACACAATAAATATTCTGTCGCTCAACATTAATTTCGTGCTTGTTTATTGATGTAACAATAGTTTACAATCATTAAATACGGGTAGTCAACACTGGAGTCATGACAATATAGCCTATTACGTTCAAATTACAAGGGGCAACTTCAAAGGTTTGTTTCGTAGAACATATTGAACTAATTAGAAATTTTACGAGCACAATATAAACTAAACTCCTGTTTCGAAAATTAGAAACGCAGAACTTATCGACATTTTACATTCGGATTTGAAATTCGGAATTAATTTTGAGGTTTACGAAGTTGTATTAATTGAAAAAGTTCACTGATACCGACTTTACGATCGCTTGTAATTTCGTTGTGGCCTGGGCCTTGATGCTCAAAGATAGGCCTGCTATTACCCCATCAAAAGATGGTGCGGCTTATAAAGATTTTAATAATTAGCTAATTAAACCTGGAAAACTCCACATTTCTTAAGCAACAAAAATAGAAACCATTTTGGTAGTGACTCGAAAACATTTAAGAATATAATAATAGGTTCTATGAATAGACTCTATTATAATATAAACTCAAGTGCCTTCGTCAGCCGTAGTCAATAAGCTTCTAATAGCAAACCAGGGCAACACATAAATCCAATAAGCATCGACTTACCAACAACATTGAGATGTATAAAATGACTCATGTGAGGAGTCGTAGATATTTGACACTCGTATATCCCCGAATCCCGATGCTGTGGATATTTGATCTGTAACAAAAATATAATATTAAGAAGAAGCTCAGACCACTTGTAAAACTAGCTTTAGACTGTGGTTTCGTCCACGTGGAGGTTTTAAATTATCCCACTGGGATGAACTACTGAGATAAAAAGAATCCAATGTCCTAAATAAGGTTGTGGTCTATTTGTGTGATAAATTTTATCAAAATCCGCTTAGTCAATAAGGCGTAAAAAGTAAGACAGACAGACAGACCGACAGATATACTTACTTTCGCATTTATAACATTAGTATGGATACTGATATTATCACCCATTTAGACTAGAAGCTGACTCTAAAATAGTGGTAGAAAATGTCTAAAGGCAGATCTCAGGCCATCGTATCATTTAGCCATGCAATGGTTTAGAAAATAATAATGCTGTGTGTTAGACAATTTTCTGATCTGGTGAGCGTAAGAAAAATGTACCTACTTGTAAAATTTTGTATTGGTTTTTAAAGATTTTTCGAATTATAAATTTTTGAATATTTTGTACCTACCCACGTTAGATTTAATGGACATAATAGCATGTTTGCGCGTAATTTAAATAAAAATAAACATCCATGGTCTCCCATTATAACTTTAAATTAATTCTGTATTTCGAAACCATCACAGAAAATACCGGGTTAATTTAATTAATGACCGTGTCATAATGCGGATTTACTGGAACATTTCTCGGGACAAAACATTTGAACCCTCTAACACAGCAGTTTAATGTTCAGCACAATATTCTAGAACTCTCAGAGATAAAGGACTTCTTATTACAGCAACATTATCCTCTAGAACTAACGTTCCAGTGATTTCAAGTACAATTAATATAATTTGAAGTCGGGGTTTATTTGAATTGTAATGTTATTATATCTTACGTAAATGTTACTTGAATATTTACATAGATCCCCTTTCACAAGTGTCTGTATTTAATGTAGTGTGAATTCTAAATTCTAACATTATTAAGGTCGGTTTAATTTTATTGCTTTGTGGTATTGTATTAAAATAATGGATTTGTTGTTTGTTTAGTTTTATTAACATACTCAGCTTATGATAATATACAACATCGGAGTGTTGATGTCCGAACAACAATATTTAATTATCCTGAGTAGAGGCATCTAGTTTGTTACTTATGTTAAACACTATTTACAGACATAAATTTGTGTAACTATGTTGTTGTTGTGTTCATTAGGATTCCAGAAATTACTATAGATTCCAAATTGCAATGTGGTGCCCACATTAGAGCTCTTTTAGGTAGATTAAGTTCAGCTGCTTATGCAGTAAGAAGAATAAGGCAGTTGACAGATAAAGCTACAGCTAGGTTAGTATACTTTGCTTATTTCCACAGTATTAGGTCTTATGGCGTTTTGCTGTAGGGATCGGCAGCCGACGTAGATTCAATTTTCATTTTACAAAAGAGGGCAATCCGCGCGGTCTATAGAATGGGTCCTCGTGAGTCCCTTAAAAACAAATTCAAAGAAATAGATGTACTAACTCTGCTTTATCTTGATATCTTAGAAAGTATTTTATTCGCAAAAACTTAGGCCTTTTTAAAATAAGAAGCGATTTCCATAATATAAATACACGTAGAAATGAAATGTGATACCCAAATTTAGATTAACTAAAACAAGCAAGTAATTTCTTGTAAACAGTATCCGCTTTTATAACAAGTTGCCAAAGTCTGTTACAGAACTAAGCAATGGAAAATTCAAAACCCACATCAAACGTGTCCTTATCAAAAAAGCATATTATAGAATTAAAGACTATGTTGAAGACAAGGAAGTTTGGCATTCAAAACCACCATCAAACGTGTCCTTATCAAAAAAGCATATTATAGAATTAAAGACTATGTTGAAGACAAGGAAGTTTGGCATTAATTCCTTCGGCTCATGTGGCTTCCCTGGTACCTATTTACGACAAAAATATGTAAATGTTTATTAACTGCTCCCAAGTTGTGATGTTTATGTTATTTATTTTTTACATACTTCCTTGACATCGATGTTTCTTTATTAAAATTTTAATTTCAACAAGGTTCTAACTTTTATTATTTTAATCATATTTTATATTGTTTTTTTGTTAATGTGAGGACGTTGTAGGCATCATAGACTGTAGATCTGTAAACCATTTTATATTTCGTTAAGTACCTGGTACTTTTGACGGGCCTACGCTGTCCTCTCATACTTATTAACACTGTAATTTGAAAACATTGTAAAAGCCAATTTTTTTTAAAAAAGAGTAACCGTGGAGTTCCTTGCCGGCTCTTCTCCATAGGAAACGACCAATTGGAACCGTGCACCTAGCTTCTGACGTTTCATAAGTGCCCATGTAGGCTTATGTGAAATAAAAATATTTTTGATTTGATTTGATTAAAACTTGAAAAAGGAAATCATACACGGTTCACTTATGATTTTAAATTTTAATGAAGCAACCTTTAATCAAGTAGTTTCTACTTGTTTCAATCAAACTAAATTCATTTTGTTATGCTATTACATACCCACTAAAACGTTTTAGGATTATTTTTCTCTTTATCATTTTTATCTCAATGAAGTAGAAGGGCAGAACTGATCTCGTGGTCGTTGGCGTTCATTCCATATTAACCTATTCTTCTGTTTTCTCCCTGATTAGTGATACTAGTACAAATATTTTTTTACAATATAATGTATTTATCTACAACTGCTATGTCCCTAAGGGGATAAAACAAAACATAGGGGCAAAACATAGTAGTATATAAATACAATATAATTAGTTAAAAATCCGTTCCGTGTCGTGCCAGACATAAAGAATAGCACCATCCCATTTCTTCCCGTGGGTGTCGTAAGAGACGACTAAGGGACTTACTAGAGAATGGGCAGCAGCGTTCTCTGTATTTTTAAAACCATACTGCGATCGTCAACCCGGCTGCCAAGCGTGGCGAGCGTGGCGATTATGGCAAACCCCCCCTTTTGAGGGAGGCCTATGTCCAGCAGTGGACGTTTTTTGGCTGAAATGATGATGATGAGTAAAAAAATATAAGGACTAGTATCATTAACCAAGGAAAAAAGAGGAATACGTTAGTAAGGAATGAACGACAACGACCACTTGACCGGGTTTCCTCTTAATAACACATTTATTTCCATTAAAACTCTTAACATGTCTCGTTAGCTTGTATGGTTTGAAGAAAAGGCTATCGGAAAGCTTGCTTTTTATCTCATGGCAAGTAGCCAAAACATAGATTAAGATCTAAAGTGGATACTTGAACATGTAGCGAAGTTTATCCCTAAACCGTGCAGGCTTAGATCTTATTATTTGAGCGATTGTATGTCGTTTGGCTTGCCAAAACACTGTTTATACAACATTATTTTTAGTATATGCGAATCCTGAAACACGTGTCTAGTATTTTTATGTAAATAATCTATGTACAAAATTTCAAAACTGTATGTTTCATGTAAAACCACAGAGTTTTATGGTGGTTATGTTACCGGGTTGTCCGTACAAAAACATGCTAACGGCGCTCCCGCGCCTCCAGGGTCGTCTTGCGCTCATTGATAATAATTTGGCAGTAGGTACCTAACCGTACGGCGATTGTATTGTAAGTAATTAAATGGTGATAACATTTTCCATCACACTTAAATATTTTTGGGAAAAAAAAATATTGTGTAATAGTACATTTTGATACAAGTGGAGAATGTTTGTTATTGCATTCGATGCGGAATTAACACCCGAGCCGTAGGCGAGGTTATTTTTTAGCCGAGAACTGCAATAACAAATGTCCACGTGTATCAAACGACGTTTTTCAATACATTTTGAAGAAATAAAATAACGAAAAATATTTTTGGCATGTACTTATTATGAAACTATGATTTAATTTAATTTTTGTTTCCGCGGTTTGCTTTCGCCAGGTTGAAAGGAGAAGCAAAGGTATACAGCTGATAGACAGCCTAATTTGAAAAATAGAAAATAAAAATATTTTTAAAATTTAGAACATAAATAAATGTTAATTGTTCATAAACGTTTTGTTTATTGTAATAATCATGGTATTATATATTTATAAACAATAATTAAATATTCCAAAAATATTAACGCCATAAAGACGCATGTTTGCCGAGATTAAAAAAAAAGATCACCTCCGAATAGAGAGGACCGTCTCTGGCGCGAGACGGTGTGAACCAAGGCATTGAACCAATTTGGACTAAGTATAGGTCTGTGTATAGGTATAAGTTATCTGTGGCAATTTTTATTCCCGCACACGTGTTGGAAAATAAAAAATCGCACGCGTGTGAAATATATTGCATTGTGAACCTAATCATAGTGCGATATGAATCAGTTTTCGAGGAAGTGTATTGAAAAAGTTATTGAAATTGATTCAGTTCTTTATTCTGAAAAAACGATATTATGGTTTCGCATATACTAAAAATAATGTTGTATATCCAAAGTGTGTATCTACAGAGCTCTTTTTATGAAAATGTCTTCTAACATTTGCTCATTCTCATCTGCCTAGCATTTTCCCAACCATGTTGGGGTTGGCTTGCAGTCCGGATGCAGCTATATACCAGTATTTTACACGGAGCGACTGCCAATCTGACCTGCACAATCCTGTTACTGGGTAATACGGTACCCCTCAGTAAGACTCGTTGTCAGACTTTCGGGCTTCTGACGACCCTTAAGGGGACGATAACCAACTTTTAATGATTTTATACTGAATCACGTCTAAACGAGTAGTAATAATGATTTGAAAAAAATATATGTTAAATTAGAGCATTTTCTCAATAACTTAATATGTGAATATTTTAGATTATGTTTATATTACATTGTGAAATTAATTTTTAAAGTTATGTCTAACGCGGATAAAAAACTGAGAATGGCGCAAAATCTACCAAGCGTATTTATTTAAAGATAATTTAATTATTTATATTTTAGTATACGCGTTTTATTAAAATACCATTTGTTTTTTGTTTAAAAATTAATAATGCGTCAAATTGGGGACAGCGCTCCTTGATGGGCGAGTCCTATTACTGGCTGGCGCGTTGCGTGAGCTCAGTTCAGAACACGCAAGCTAACCACTCAAGGTCACTGGCTATATATATGCGTCTTAACTACTGTCAAAGATCTTCAAATGACAGCCGGGACCAATGGCTTAACGTGCTTTCCGAGGCACTTGGTATATAAAGATGGTCACCCATCCATGGACCAACCGTGGTAAGCGTAGCTGAACGTGATCGATCGACCCAAGCGGCTTTTATTACTTAGCCAAAAGTCCTTCTACTATAGAGTGTGTCAGTTTAACGTGCTTTTCGAGGCAGAGGGGTCTCGATAAGCAATGAATGGTCACCCATCTACGGACCGACATCGGCAAGCGTAGCTTAACTTCCATCGACCCGTGCAGATGTTATTATTTAGCAATGTTAGCTTCTAACATTTGCTATTGTCATGGAAATAGAAAAGCGGAGGTTGTATAATTATTATACTGCGTTACTAAAGTAACCGTCATGAGAAGCTATAAATACATAAAATTGCAAATTATACAACTATCAACTTTAAACTCAAGATATCTAAGTTGATTTATGAATGAAGAAATTATCGCTAAACGTCATAAAATCATTTTAGTTGCAATGGAAACTGAACCATACGCAATTTTAGTTAAAGTTTTAAATCCCAAAGTATGAAAGTTATCTCGTCTCATGGCGTTGACTTTAGTAGGTGTGTGAGCAAATAGCCTTTTTCATAATTCCATTTATAGTACACTAGCTGCGCCCCACGGTTTCACCCGCGTAAGTCTCGATCCCATGGGCATATAGGGATAAAAGTAGCCTATATGTTAATCCAGAGTGTCAGCTACCTCGATACAAAATGTTATCAAAATTGGTCCAGCCTTTTTTACGTGAAAGAGTAACAAACATCCATCCATCCATCCATACTTACAAACTTTCGCGTTTATAATATTAGTAGGATTACTGCAGCGGCCTGCAAAAGGGGCATCGATGGACGGACGTGAAAATGTGGGCCGAGGCTAAGCCGAGGCACTCATACGTGAGTCCATCAATGCTTGGTTACGGCCAAGGGTTGTATAGTGCTTATCTCATATCTATATCGCAAGCCAGTTAGAAATTTAAATAAAATCTTTGATACTACCTCCTGGTTGCTGGTGCTAGTGCTGGGTCGTTTTAGGTTTTTCGTGAAATGAAACGAAACCGTTTTTCCAAAACTAGAAACAGTTTAAAAAATACAGTTTTACAACAAATTTCCCGCCAGTGTACATCAACGACTTCAAAATTTTTTTGTTTACAAAATAATAAAACGAACCTAAAAAACGAACTTTTGTCCTAGTTGACCTATAGTGACCGAACAGAGCCAAAAAAACAGTTTTTCTTGGTTTGTTCGTTTTTGTTCAACCTTCTACAACTTAATTTGAATTGTGTACCCATAAAAATAAGATTTAATTAAGCTTATTCGTAATGTCAAATCAAAATGTAGTTACTTTTAACTGTTTACTATTTATACGATAATAGTCCGTAAAGCAATGGACATAGAGTATTAATTTGGATTTGTCAATTCAAAAACGTCACACGCATAGACCAACCTGCGTTCGTTTTGCGATTGCGACCGACCAGAGAATGAAACGAAGATCTACATTCATTCCGTTCGTTTTTAAACCTAATGTTGGATTGTCCAGAAACAGTTCGTTCGTTTTTCATTGACAAACTGTTTTTTAAAAGCGTTTCTGAATAAAACGCCCAGTACTACTGGTTGCTATGTGCCGACGTAAAAAGTTCGTTCCATTTTTAAATTACACGACAGATATTATGAGTTTTCATAGTTAATATATTCGGCTGCTAAACCCGACAGATATGGATTTTTATACTAACATTGCCGGCTGCCTGCTCGCATGTATTTGACCAGTAGGTACAGAATTTTCGATTTATTTCGAAGAAGGTTGTCAAAATAATGCTCGAATTTCCAAGCATGTTTGAGAAAAATTTATTACCTACTAAACTCCGGCTGATGAGAGAAAGCGTCCCTGACACCTGTCAGCAGAGTACAAAAGAAAACGTGTTTTACGAATTTAAACTTTATTAGTTCCTAATCGTGTCATACTGACAGGGAACGCAATCTCTCGGCGGCCGAAGTATAAAAATCTATTTTGTAAAATTTCATGCAATTGAAGTGACTGCAGATACTTTCTTAGGCTGCCTGTCCATTGAAGCGGAGCGAGGCTGCGGAGCGGAGAAACTGAAAAATAATATTAACCAATAGGATTGCATATCCCTGTCGGAGTGGAGATTTTATGCACTCCTATTCGTTAATATTTCTCCGTTTCTCCGTACCCCAGCCTCGCTCCACTTCAATGGACAGGCAGCCTTAGGCAGTACCTAATATTATTTTTTTGAAGGAAAATAATCTACTTTCTATTTATTTCTAAATGACTGAGTAGCTTTGTAAAATTAGTTTTAAACTGCGTGTAATTGAAGTCACTGCTTACCTAATAATATTTATAGTAAAATTTTATAGAAAAAGTGCTTGGAATATATTTTCTAACACACATTTTGTGGTGTGGTACTTATATTTTAAAATATTTACCTGTAAAGTCCAGTCCTCGGAATGTGGCAAGTGAATAGCTCTAAACCTCTGATCACTTGTGTATGTGTACCGACCGACAGTCAGAAGATGGATATCTCTGTGTCGTACCCAGGATACTTGCATGTTTAACTGTAACAAAAGATTTATTTAGAAAATTAAATTATAATACGTGACTTTAAGCTTATAATTATACCGTCACGCATCAGCCTTCAAAGCAAGAGTGAATAGGCATATTTGGGGCTCGTTCGTTCTATCGTAAACCTCATTCATCGCTTTCCATCAAGCGAGATTCAGGTCAAGAGCTGGGCAATCAGGCAATAAAAAAATGTGGAACTGTACCTATTTACCTACAGGTAGTAAACTTGCCAAACCGTTATGGCAATCTCTTACCATAGTTTAAAGTATTCTATTTATTTTTAATTTTTAATCAAAACAAAAAAGGCAGTTTTACTTTCTAAATTAGGCAAAAAATAGCTATTATTTATTCAGCAGAAAAAAAGTATGCAAGGAGCCCAAAATTAATGCAATCTTGAGGGATTATCTCCAAAATATTCTTGGCAACCGGAAACCCGACTGGCGTTTAATATTGCAGAGGGAAATGAGGTAGTTAACGAAAACTCATTTTGGTTTGACGAGAAAAAAGAAACCTAGAAGAATTACATTAGCGATAGCTTATAACCGAGCAGGGAAATTGGAACCTTAATGGTATTACATCGTAAGTTGTACTGTCGTTAGCATTAGGTGAGTTCCAGAGCTTTGTTTTCATTCTACTGGAGCTATCATTATAGTTCTTAATGAAGGCAGATTATGTTTTTTGTTCAGCTAGGTGGATATTCTTTACAAATTTTATTTGAAATTTAATTTTAAAACAAAGATATTGTTTTTTTTTTCAAAATTAAATTATTTTGTGATGGTGAATCCGCAGTTGTAGCCCACGTTATTCAAATTTTCTTAATTTATTTGCTATTTTTAGGTCAGTGACAAGTCTTATCATGCTCAAAACTCATACAACATGTCCCAGAATTAACGCACAACCTCTTAAGGGGTAATTGAACTCATCGTTAGGAAAAACTTTTAATTATGTTCGAATAACTCGTCAAAATGCAGGGAACAGCTGATTTTTTTTTCGCGATTTCAGGTTTGTCCCATAGTAAAAGTTGCTCTTAATTATGAGTAAAATGACCCCTTAAGAGGTTGTGCGTTAATTCTGGGACATGTTGTATATTTACAGAATTATAATCATCAGAATCATTAATACTTACATCACTCTAAGTTAGATTTGTTCCATTGATTTACTTTTTCATGAAATCATGACAGATTGCAAAAAAAGTAAGACAATTTGAATTTCGCGGGCTACAGCTGCGGATTCACCGTAACAAAATAATTTAAATTATAAAAAAAAAACATTTGTTTTAAGAAACTAAACGTTTTTCTCAGAATGTCAGGTGCGTAGTACTCAAAACGAGAAATATGTATGAACACAAACGAAGTAAAAGAAGTATGTCAACATCGTAGCAGGTGACGTTCTGAACTTTCTGCCTACCCCCAGGGGAAAACGGCGTGAGTTTTTATATGTATGTAGTTTTGTAAACAGCGATGTTTAATAGAAAAATGTTATAATGTTTCTCTATTAATTAATGACCCGAAGCTATGTGATTTAGTTTTATCGCGTACCTAATTGAACGTTGAGGCCCTGGGCTGAAATATAACTGAGTGGTTATACAAGGACATTTGCTGTAATTATCATTACAATGCAAACCGTGTACACGAGTACACAACATGCACAGCCTTATTATTTATTCTGATACTTAATTGAGATCTCGCACTCTTTTATTATACCGCTTGGATAATTTACTGAAGCGCTGAAAGTGATTACGAACGCGCGTGATTTAAAAAGCGTTGCTTGTGTACTTTTATATTTTTTCTAAAAGTCACTTAAGTTGCAGAAAAGCATTCTTTTCTTGAACTTTATTGACCTTTAGAAAAAATAAAAAGGCCTGGTTTACATAATACTTATTTGTACTGTAGTGGCATCAACATTGCCACATGCGAACTACGCGTCACACTGACGTCACGCAAAATCCTGCATCGCGCAAGCAGAGTTTACCGCGCAACTAGAATATATACAACATCCCGACATAAACCGTCGGGCAGTTGCCTACCAGACACAACACCCGTCTGGTCGGAAGCTCCTCCCTTTTCTATGGAGGATGAGTGAACTTTACATCCGGTTCCTCATACCTCTGAAGTACTATTTATAAATACATACATAGTATTAGAGATCTTGATGTTCTTCAACAATAATGTTTGAATACAATGATAGGTTAAAGCACTTTAAAATGATTAGCTTAAAGGGCTAAACAAATAAATAAATAGAAGTGTCTGTTTGTAATGTCAAAATAACAGCGTTTTACTAAACCCATAGGAAAGTGTATGCGGTACTTATATAAAAAAAACAATTTTTTAAATTGTTGTCTGTCTGTTTGTTCCGGCTAATCTCCGAAACGGCCGATTTTGACGGGACTTTCACTGGAAGATACCTGATGTTTTAAGGAGTAACTAAGGCTACTTTTACTAAGCCACGTGGGCGAAACTGCTACAACTATATACGGTTCCATAGCTGCACAATTGGTAAACAATTTGAACTTTAGGTCTAGCCAATATCATCATCGTTCTCTTGAATTGCTTCCATCTACTTAAATACCATATTTAATAGCTCCCTAACACGTATGGCAAGGCAATTCAAAACAAGGCAATTCAAGACAAGACAATAAAATTCAATATAAAAGGTCCAACTTGATATCTGTCAAGTTGGACCTTTCATTATATTGCCTTGCCATACCCTATTGATATTTCCTCCATGAGTTTCGCTTCATAAAGACGTTCCACATTTAAACAGTGCAACCGTGCACGTCTATGTGCTCAAATTGGTTTGTTTTGTAGTGTTCCAAATTTAACTTCTAGACACACTTTTAAGTGTTCTCCTTTGTGTCTAATATTCATAAATGTCAATGTCATGCATACGTATTATTTGCATGGTTACTGCAATGTCAATTTTATATGTTATTTAATTTGAACCGTATGTGACAGTGCTATTGATGAATGATGAATATAAATAAATAAATTCATGTCTTCTTCCCTTGGGTGTAAGCAGAAACTATAGAACGCCACCATGCTATGATCTTGTACTTTTTATTTATTTAAAATTATCTCTATAATTTATATCTCTTTAAGCCGTGTGGTGCCGGGCGTAAAGAATAGAACCATCCTATTTCTTCCTGGGAAGCAGCGTTCTCTATGCAATTTAACACCATACTGCGATCGCCAAATCGCCTGCCAAGCGTGGCGATTATGGCAAATCCCCCCAAATATTGGAGGAAGCCTATGTCCAGCAGTGGACGTCTTTCGGCTGAAATGATGATGATATCTCTATATTATCCTTTTTGGTCCTTGAGGTGGAGATGAATAAAAAGTTGACTTGTAACAGCAGCCGGTCACCAAAGTAAAAAACTCCAAATCCAATACATAAAGATATAAATCCCCTGAATTAAAAGATACAACACTCGAGTCACCAGTAAAGTTATTAAAACACGGAAACCGTTTACCTGAAACCAATTACCGTCCAACACATAAATTCAAAAACGTTGATGATAGCGTTCGCATTAAAACGCCGTGTGAAAGAGAGCGAGATCTCGTTAGGCCGACTTGTATTTATGTGGGATGTGGCGACTTCGCCTAATGAGACTTTTATTTATAAAGTTGAGCACAATACCGACTTTAAAGTTTCATTGTGCTATTGTTACGTTTCATTTTAAGCGAGGAGTTTGTGGTACACCGCAATGTAAATTGGTCGTTGCCTGTTGAAATAAGGGTAACTCGTTAGTACGGTGGTGTGTACTTGAGGTAACTCGCATACGTCTGTATTGTTACCAGTACGAGTGCTTACCGTACGAATAAGTGCTGTGTACGAGTAAGTGCGTCGGCGCGGCAGTAATGCTGTGACGTAATTTGACTTTCTGTAACTTTGAGACGGTACTTTAATGATACCGATCGTTATGGTGATTTTTAGGGTCCCGTAGTCAACATGAAACCCGTATACTTTCGCCTTGTCTGTCTGTTTGTCTGTCCCCGGCTTAGCTTAGAGACTCTTAGTACTAGAAAAATGTAATTTGGCATGGATATACATATTATTCACGCCGATAAAAGGGTTTTTTTATTTTTAGGGTACCTCATACTGATCTGTTACAGTAAGACCAACGGCTTTAAATTATATTCAAAGATCATTTTCAGGTTCCGTAGTCGACAAGGAACCTTTATAGTTTCGCTATGTCCATTTGTCTGTCCGTCCGTCTGTCCCCAGCTTAGTTCAGAGACTCTTAGTACTAGAAAGCTGTAATTTGGCATGGTATGGTATGGTATACATATCAATCACGTCGACAAAGTAGTAAAAAGTGGTATTTTACTCCCTTACACGTAAAGTGGGGATTATATTTTTTTTGTCGTTTATCTCATGATGTGGTATTATTGGACAGGCCGTCCAAAAATATTGAGGGTCTGTGAAAATTATTTTTCGATTCAGGGATCCGTTTTCGTAATAATATTAAGCTTTGAAGTGCACATTTTTGTTAGAGTCAAGTGTCCCCCGGCCAGGTAAATCGTTGTTAATGGATATTTGAATAAATTCATGGCAGTAGTACATTCTCCTCGCGTGTTTATGATGCACACGTGTGCATCATGTTATTTCAATGCCCCCAACTGTTTATGATACACCATGTGCATCATGTAAAATACCTTTGAATTCCCGCTGTTTTTTGATTGGAGCGTTTGGTTTTCTAATAGAAACGCAATACCAACCTCATGCCAATAATACTGGCTTCATTATTGGATATTTAGAAGCTGTTTGCGAACTGAACGAAAACTTAAAAAATAGACAGTTGCAATGACTCGCTCGTGACTAATGGCGGATTCGCGAATTCCATGATAGCGTAATTATTTTATGGTAAAGTAAATATTGTGTTTACAAGTGAAAAATGTATCTGAATGTATGTGGAAATAAATGTGTTATAGTGGGAAAAAATGGTGTAAGTGTATTTGCGCAGATTTCGAAAACACTTTGAAAGAAAGTTGGTAAGATGCATGCATATTGCATAACCTAAAATTTTCTTCTTACACAATATTTTTAAAGAAAAATACAAATAGAAACCACAAAATATACACGTAATATGATAGTATATTTAATAACAAAGCTAACTATGTACACCGGTTTGCATAATTCGTTGTTATAGACCGACAATAACGGCTTCCGTAAAACAATAAATTTCATTGTTTATTTATCTAAAATTAACGACAGACAGGGACGTCCGATTAGCGGGGGGCCCGAACATGCGAAAGGTTAACGCATTTAAAAGGAAAACTATCACAGCTAAGTAGGCTTTCCAAGTTAACGAGTAATAGTCAACCAACTTACATTTGCAGTTGGAGAATTGACCATGACGTATATCGATGTATGGGGGAACATGTTTTTCAACTACAATGTTAAGTTTGTTTTTTAGATAAATTCATCCTAACTACGGAACCCTTCATTATACGTGGTCCGACATGCACTTGGCTGGTTTTTTTACTTACATAAGTTGTTAAAGGCTGTTAGTGTGTGTTTTAATATAACTTTTGTCTTAGGAACCATGATCGTCCTAGGTTAGTTGAAAGAATATCTTAGTTCATAGGTATTTTATTAATAACAAAGTTATTGCGATACGAGATGCAGCTGATATAGGATTTCTATAAGAATCGAAGTTGGACAGGTTATCAGACATAGAGGCTTTTTCCTGCCCATAAGGATTGACATAGGTATTAACGTATTAATAAAAAAGCCGGTCAAGAGCGATTTAGACTCGCGCACCGAGGGTTCCGTACGTATGATGTTGATGATTTCTAAAAAACTATGCTATTTAGATACATTGTTTTATTTTTCCTGTAATCTGTACAGAAACTTAGAATAATTTCAGATTTTTATCTATGCAAACTTCGGAGATAAGGGGCGGGGAATGGTATTTTTCATCAAAAGTTCCTATGCTAAGAAACTATGCTGCCTAAAAAAAAATTTTTGTTAATGTGCAAACAGCGTGCTTTCTTATGATACCTTACATGGGCTAGCCCCGCTTCAAATTTGTAAGACCCCCTTTCAGTCCCTTTTTCAAAAAAGATATATTGTTTTTGATTTCTTTCTTGTTTGCAAAATAGTTGGGCAAACGTCATCTAAAACAATTCTAAATTTCAAGTTGATAGCATTAGTAGTTCTTGAGATATCCAGGTGTGACAGACAGACAGACAGAAAGACTTAGTCTCACCATAAGGGTTCCTTTTTACCATTTTGGTACGGAACCCTAAAAACGTGTGGGGTCAGGGGACCCCTGTCAGGAACGAAGTTCCTTCTCACGTATGATTTAAAACAAAAACAAAAACTATTGACACTTGAAACCTGAGGCCTTGAAACTGACTTCATCTTCGAAGTTTCTTTTAACTCACTTATGCTTTTTTACCCACACAGACGCGTTTTTAAAACAGAGTCATTAATTAGACGTTTTTCATAAAAACTAGGCACGTGTAAAACGACGGGATGTATTATCCCGGCCTTTAACTTTAGCGTCATTCACAGACGTGTTTTTAATACAGAGTCATCTAGTAGGTATATTTTTTTAAAAGCTCTAATAAGTATAGTTAAAAATGCGCTCTGTATTAAAAATGCGTCTAACATTGACACTCTAAAGTGTTATTTTTAAAGTCGCATGGAGTTTTAGAGACACGACGCTTTTTCCTTACGTGACAATTTCTACAGGTCAACCCCTATCGCAAGCCGCGTTAAAGAAATTCGTTTCAATGATACAGGGATTCAGCTTAAAACCAACTGCAAAGCATTTCAATCAAAGTAAAAGCGATTTATCACAAATGCACCAACATTGGGTCTCTAACTTTGGATGCAAACATTGGCCATATAACCCAACATAATATTATGACATGGAGAATCCCCAAAAGATAGAACATATCCATTGGAACAGACATAAATCTAACTAGGCACGTGCAAAACGACGGGATGTGTTATCCCGGCCTTTTATCTTTAGCGTCATTTCACGTGGGACATAAACTTAAGAAGGAATCTTAGGACGACGTGGTTGCACTGCTATTGTCTGTGTTTTGTTGCTCGGCAATTGTTGGGTTATGATTTTGGTTGAGACTTTCGTAAGAATATGAGTCGTAATATTTACAAAATAAAGGTTATTTTGTCTACAAAAAATAATACTTAAGATAATATTTTAGCAGCAAAGCCATCTTTTGCAGTAATTTTTTTACTAAAAATTAAAAGATTTAAAAGCTCTAGCTTTAGAATTCTGTCCTCTTTTCAGCCTCACGTTTTTCAGAACTGGTTGTTTTGTGTATGATTTTACGTCAACGCCACAAAGCCACCGTTAGGTATAATATGATGTAGGTACAACGAATTTTTAGCTACATCTTTTTTTTCTACTACATACATAACATCACGCCTTGTTTCCCCGAAGGGTTGGGCAGAGGTTTACCTGTCAGTAGTACACCCACATTTCACACAGTTGTATGTTTTTTTAGGGTTCCGTACCCAAAGGGTAAAACGGGAACCCTATTACTAAGGCTCTGTCTGTCTGTCTGTCGGTCTGTCTGTCTGTCTGTCTGTCACCAGGCTGTATCTCATGAACCGTGATATTCAGACAGTTGAAATTTTCACAGATGATGTATATATGTTGCCGCTATAGCAACAAATGCTAAAAACAGAATAAAGTAAATATTTAAGTGATTTTTTTGCTCGTTTTTGCTCGATATTGATAAGGGCAACAGGTAGACGCTTGAAATATTCACAGAATATTTAGTTATACATTCACTTTAAAAATAAATAATTAAATTAAAATAAAACAAATATTTAAGGGGGGCTCCATACAACAAACGTGATTTTTTTGCCATTTTTATAGATAATGCTACGGAACCCTTCGTGCGCGAAATTTATCCGAAATTTTCCGGCTCGCACTTGGCCGGTTTTCTAATATTAAGCTCGTATTGAACACTATCTCACTTTATGGTAAATAATAATATGGTAAGATATCCAAAACTTTTTTATTATGTAAATAACTTGTTTGAAAAAAAACAACCCTTTTACCTAAAAAATAAAACAGAAAATGTTAGCATACTGATCAGAACCAATAAAAAAATCTAGCATACCGTTTTATTCCCTAAATTCTTGACCCGGCAATTCAAGTACGCCGTCTTTCCCAGCAACGCCGTCACATTCTTAGACGCCATCAGGTCAAAGTACGGCCCGGTCCGGGGCGTGGGCCTCGGACCGTCGAGGGCTGCTCCGGACCGGATCGCGTTGTCCACGGAACCGGCCGGTGACGCCGTCGCAGAGGCATTTGTAGGCGAACCCTTGCCGAGTTCGCGCTGCGCTGATGATACTGCGGAAGAAAAGGTTCATTTTAGTTTTGATTGTATGGGATTATTAAATTAATTATGTAGATAATTTAAGATAGATCATTATATTGGGGGATAAAACCCTTTATTTGACATAATCAATTAAAAAAAAACATGAATGTTTGTCGGTTGATTCAGTATTGACTTAACCGAGAAAAAAGTGAATTCCAACGACCAAAAGTAAATAATAAAACAAAATTCCCGATACGACATTTTTTTCCTATAACGAATAAATTATTGTCAAAAAATCTGCGAAGCCCATTTCATACTTGATCCCATTAAAATCTAAAAGGAAATTTCGTCTTGGACCCAGTTTCACCTTTAGAATAAATTTTAGTAAATTGACTCAAACTCGAAGTTACTTTTCGTTTTCCCCCATTTTAACCCTTATAAATATAGTGCGGTAGGACTGGAATAGATTAACGTTGACAACTTTATTATCCGTGTCTGTTCTAGTGGAAACTTCGTAAAACCGATCACGTGTGTGAACATCTCTTGAGTGAGTGACGTCACGCTAGGCATTCACGCCATGCGCCATTTTTACTGGGAATGTACCACGCTGTGCAAGATATTTTCCATTTTTTTTTGTGCAAGGGAAAATTTATTGAACGGAGAACTGAAGTGACGAATGTTGCAATATTGTTGCAAGTACTTGCTAAGTACCTAAATTAATGTTATTTCTATCTTTGTTTTACTGGTTGTATAAAGTTGGATCAAATAAAAAATGTCACACCAAGATTCACACAGTCAAGATTAAAAAAAAAAAAAAATTGGAATTAGTTGGCTCAATTTTTATAAAAAACAATGTGATATTTCAAGGGTGATACCCTTGAAATATCACAAGGATTAATTATTATTGCTTATCCAAATTCCACTTTATAATTATGTTTTTTCGACCGCTATCACTTATTCAGCTGGGCTGGGTAGCATTTGGAAAGCTTCGTCGACTCTTCTCGTCGCGTATTCCACAGAGCCTAAAGACGAATGTCTTCAATCAGTGCGTCCTGCCTATAGACTGGTGAACACTCACGGTAGGGCTGGTCCATAAATTCAAAGTCGCTCAGCGAGCTATGGGAACGGGCTATGCTTGGAGTCTCTCTGAGGGATGGAATCCGCAACGAAGTGATCCGGTAGAGAACCAAAGTTGTCGACATAGTTCTCAGAATAAGCAAGCTGAAGTGGCAATGGGTCAGCCGGCTATACGAGTATAAGCCGTAGAACTGATGACCGTTGGGTAGACGAGTTCTTGAGTAGAGTCCGCGAATCAGAAAACGTAAGGTAGGATGCCCTCAGGCTAGGTGGAGTGACGAACTTCGCAAGGTGGCTGGTGGCAGCTGGATGAGAGATTCCGAGAATCGATCTTAATGGCGTGCAATTGAAGAGGCCTAGATCACGACGATAGGTCTCAGTGGAGTGGAGTCTAGCAGTTGACTGCTATGGGCTGATGATGATGATGATGACCGCTATCACTGGAAAGAATATGGAAGATAAACAAAAGAAAATACAACACCTCAAAATACATTTATATACAGAAGCAAAGTGTGAAAATAAATACCCACTACTGCTGTCAAATAAGGAACACCATACGATGATATCACGTTACACAAAAGGGAAGGCGAACATTTTACTACTACTCAAACTTCCTAATATTTGTTCGTGAAGCTCGCTTCAGAATGCTTTCAGGGACTTTGTAAGACACATGAGCACGCTAATGTTGTTTTAATGTGTACTGTTTTACGAGTTTTACGCATGAGATATAATTTTGAGATAGTTGCAGATGGGTTCACTTCCTTGAAATGGTGTCACATATACTTGACCAATGAGAGGTAAAATGGAGTGTGGAAAATTTATTTTAACAATAATATTTTATTTTTTCTTAATTTCTAAAAATTAACAAATTTTCTTCTTTTCGGGTCTTTTTTTTAGTTTTTAGCAGACTCAACTAACACGGTAATTCTTTTTATTAATATTATAATGGCTTTTTTTAAGTTTGCCATTACGTTACCCTCCTTTTTAGGGTTAACAAGGTCACAGTAGTCAACAAGGAACCCTTTTATTTTCCATGTCAGCCTGTCTGTATGGCTGTCTGTCTGCCCGTCTGTCCACACAGCTTAGTTCAGACTCTTAGTACTAGAATGCTGCTATTTAACAAATTAATGACACCGACAAAGTGGTAAAACAAAAACAAATTGTGGCTGTCCTCTCGTGCACGTAAAGTGTGTGATATTTTTTTTTATCGTTTATGCCACGGTGATGACAGCTAAGTAGACTTTACAAGTTAACGAGTAATAGTCGACCAACTTAAATTTGCAGTTGGAGAATTAACCATGACGTATTTCTTTATATTTTCAACTACAATGCTAAGTTTGTTTATAAGATAAATTCATCCCAACTACGGAACCCTTCATTGAGCGTGGTGCAACATGCACTTGGCCGGTTTTTTATAGACTTTTTAATTCAAAACACGATCTTCTAATATTCTCACAATATTTAATGATTTATAAGTAGTACCCATATACCTAAATATTTTATTCACTTTTCAGGCACTAACAAATCGATAAGCAAGGCTAATCAAGTAATCAGTATCTAACACAAATGAGTCACTATCCGTCCTAGCAATAATCCCTAGACCAAAAATATTTGTGCCCATAATCAAATCTTAAATCTATACTAAACAATGAAACCCCAAGGGGTATAAAATTAAAAAGCGTTACCACGTCTCTCTGGCCTTGAAAGCCACAATTTGAATGAAAAGCTTTGTCGTTTACTATCAGTTATTATCCTGTCATTTAGAGTGGCACCTGCTCCCTTCGGAGTTGCCTGGTTTCTATTCTTCGTGTCATCATCATTGTTGGTAGGCGACCAGGCACGAGAATTCTGTGCTTTGTTTATTGTGTCCTTTATAGAGTTTTATTACGACAGCAGATGTTTAATCATGTCATTATTTTCGTGTTTAAGAGATCTACTTTATAAGCTTTATGTCATTATTGTATGCGATTTGGTGATATCAATTTATAGATTTTGATAAAAATAACTTGGATTCATTTATTATTTTGTTGTAAACTTATACAATATTAGTTTTAGTATTTGCGAAACGCGAAACATGTGTCTAGTATTTTTATGTAAAGAATCTATCTACAAAATTTCAAAACTGTATCATGAAAAATCACAAAGTTATAAGGTAGTTATGTTACCGCGTTGTCCGTACAAAAACATGCTAACGGCGCCCCGCGACCCCAGGGTCATCTTGCGCTCATTGATAATAATTTGGCAGTAGGTACCTAACTGTACGGCAATTGTATTGTAAGTAATTCAATGGTGAGAACATTTTCCATCACACTTAAATATTTTTGGGAGAAAATATAACATGGTGTAAAAATTATTAAAATCGATTCAATTCCTTATTCTGAACAAACTATATTCAGGTTTCGCATGTACTTAAAATAATGTTGTATAAATATACAGGGTGTTAAAGTAACTGCGTGCCATAGCTTAGGGGTAAGTTCAGTTGGGCACGCCACAATTGTGGCGATAAGTCCCCTCTTTGAGGAGT
Source organism: Tiliacea aurago (assembly GCA_948098905.1). Lineage (NCBI taxonomy): Eukaryota > Metazoa > Arthropoda > Insecta > Lepidoptera > Noctuidae > Tiliacea > Tiliacea aurago. The sequence continues at coordinate 22,397,384 of OX402579.1, read as the reverse complement.
GGCTGGAGAGGCGCCACGGCGTCCTCACCTTCCGCCTGACGCAGGTCCTCACCGGACACGGTTGTTTCGGGAGGTTCCTGTTCAGGATAAAGCGGGAGGAAACGCCCGGGTGTCACCACTGTGTGGATCGCCCGGAGGACACGGTGGAGCATACGGTGGAGGTCTGCCCGGCTTGGGCGGATCACCGCCGTGTCCTCACGGAGGCGATCGGCGGCGGCGATCTCTCGCGTCCGGCCCTGGTTCAGGCCATGGTTCGGAGCGAGAGTGCATGGAAGGCCGTCACCTCCTTCTGCGAAGCAGTAATGCTTGCGAAGGAGGAGGCGGAACGTGTGAGGGAGAGGCAAGGTTCGCGCCCTCGCGCCCCTAGTCGCTGCTGGAGACGCCCCGGGCGTCGGGAGTCGAAAGCCGATTTCCGGCCACCGTAGGCACGGGCCTGCGGACGGTGAGCGATGGGTAGCTCACCATCCGATAAGGACCAGGCCCGGGTCGACGGCGCGTCGTATTCCACGCGCGCCTCAAAGAGATGTCAGCACCAACTGACGGGGTCCGATAGGGCCAATGCCTGCCAGGGTGGCGAGTTTGTCCGAAAAGGATATCGTGGCCCTGGCACAAAGGCAAATGAAGGAATACGGGTGGGTTTAGTCAGTAAAAGTCTGACACGCCCTCCCGCTCCGCCCAAAGCGGGAGAAGTTATTTGATAATTTCCCACCCCAAAAAAAAAAAAAAGGGGTAAGTTCAGTATCGAAAAAGGAACCAAGAAAAAAAAAAAGAAAACAAAAAAAATATTGCAAGATCAACCTAATTTAGTACCTACTTACTTAAAATAGCAATCGTTTAGAATTAAAATTATTTTATTTGACGGTCCTAAGCCCGTTAAGTTACAAGGAGACTTATTTTTATTTATTTTTTATGTTTAAGTAATTAAATTTTTTGTTTGTTTTTTTATTTTTTTTAATATTTCCTGGGTTCCTTTATCGATACTGGAGCTACCCCTAAGCTATGGCATGCAGTTACTTTAACACCCTGTATAGTCCTCTTCACCATAAGAGAGCAGTGGTGGCCCAGTGGTAACAGCCGCAACTTAAGAGTTGTAGGTTCGAATCCAGCCAGGCGCTTTACTTTGTGTAAATTATTTCATCACGACTGCTCTCAAAATGGTGAAGAAAAATATCGTGATAAAACGTCCTAGAACCAAAAATTCGAAGACGTGACATCTATCAACCCGCATTGGACCTCCGTGATGGATTACGGCCCACTCCCTCTCACCGAGAGGAGGCCTGTGTCCCAGCAGTGGGAGGCCCAGACTATTTTTCTTTTCTTTCGTGAGCTGTCTGATGACTATCAAAACCAAATTTGGTCTTGGAAACCCGATCACACTGTGTACCGAAGAACTAATCAGCATCGTTGTAAAGTAGCCGTATAACTTGTGTGTATAGGAAGGCTTTGGGCGACTTTTGCGTATTTGGTGCTTCTTGTCTAGTTTGTAGTGGCATCAACTTCGCCACATGCGAACTACACGTCACACTGACGTCACGCAAAATCCTACATCGCAAGCAGAGTTTATCGTGCGACTAGCAATTATATACAACGTCCCGACATCAACCGTCGGGTAGTTGCCCACCAGATAGAACACCCATCTGGCCGGAGGATCCTCCCTTTTCTATAGAGGATGAGTGAATTTTACACCCTGTTCCTCATACCTCTAAACTGGTGACCCCGAGTATTAACGTCAGCGCAGTCTTCATGCAACTGCTTCGCGTGACGTCATCATCATCATCACTTCCTCAAGCTTTCGAGCGGTGAGTCACACAACTAGCCAGCACCCACGGCTTCAACGGATATCTTGACTACCAGCATGCAGCGGACGCGCACTCCTGGTCATCACCCACAGCCTCATCAGCAACCTTGGCACAGCACACTACACTTTCAGCCGGGCCACAAGCAGAGAACATTATACCTCTCGTGGTCGACGCCAGCAGTCAACCTCAACCCGGCGCTCGCTGTACCACATCCGACACACTGGAGCATATTGCAGCGCCACCCCAACTCACTGGGGAATCACCGCAGACAGTTCCGACTCACCGAGAACTATGCGGCATCCGGTTCCGACTCACTGGAACCCTCTACTGGCACTGGCAAGCATCTCAAGATACATGACTCAGCCCACTATAGACCTCCGGTCTCCGGAGGGGAGTGATGTAGCGGCATCAACATCGCCACATGCGAACTACGCGTAACACTGACGTCACGCGAAATACTGCACCGCGCAAGCAGAGTTTACCACACAACTAGCATATATACAACATCCCGTCATCAACCGTCGCGTCGGCCAGTTGCCCACCAGACAACAGATCCTCCCTTTTCTACAGAGTATGAGTGGACTTTACACCCTGTTCCTCATACCTCTAATAGTTCTTAGACGATTTGTTTCTTAGCATTCAGTTGCTTTGTGGATTGAAGTGCGCTACTTTTCGAGCAAACTCCTGCCATCAATTAACGGGTATGCCACAGGTCGTACTTTGTAGCGTAGGTAAACTTACAATAGTCTTTGTAGCGTAGGTAAACTTACAATAGTAGTAAAACCTACTATCGTAGGTTTAGGCACAGACATAATTATTATGGCAACTCCATACCTACCTATGATAAAAATAAAAACAAAATCAAATCTTCAAATGCAAAAACAAAAGAAAAATGTAATATTGTATATTTTTATAAATTGCAAATGACATCTCTAAAAGCAGTACAATGAGACGCCATTACGCAAATAGGCTTCGAAAATCTTTTAGCGCGTTATGTTTAGACCTCCACTAATTTAATAAAACATAAAACATAGAGATGGAAAATATATTGGAGAAAATCTAGAGGAAATATGAAATTAAATGTTTTTTTTAAAGTACTACCGTGTTTTTATTGAGATTCCATAAATTTTGAAGCTCTCGTTAAAAAAGAGAAAAGTTTAACTGGGGTGATACAACAAAAAAAAACCCGGCCAAGTGCGCGTTGGACCACGTACAATGAAGGGTTCCGTAGTTGGGATGAATTTATCTCAAGAACAAACTTAACATTGTAGTTGAAAAACAAGATCCCCATACATTCCAACTGCAAATGTAAGTTTGTACGCACGATATTGAGTGATTTGCCATGTTATTTTAAGATCACAGACTTCTTATACTTTTTCCTGTAATCTATTAGTAAATAACAATTTTCTTATTTTTATCAAAATTTTAGGCTCAGTAGTTTCGGAGATATGGGGGTAATAATAGTAATTTTTCATCTATTTTCTTAAATAATTTCAAAAGTATGTATTTTAAAATTATAACAAAAATATATATAAAATCCTTAAAACAAGCCTTGTCATTTGATGTGTCACATGGTACAGTCAGCAAAACTTTCTTTTTAAATTTTCTAATTTTCCCCCCAAAAGTGACCTCCATATTAAAAATTAATTTATTTACGTATCACGTCCGTGTTTGGGTTACAATATGTGTACCAAATTTCAACTTAATCGGTCTAGTAGATTCGGAGCAGATCAGCTGTGACAGACGGACAGACAGACAAACAGACACACGGGTGATCCTATAAGGGTTCTTTTTTTCCTTTTGAGGTATGGAACCCTAAAAACGAAAGTTGCTGAAAATATACAGCGTCTTCTTTCCTCAAATAATTTAATTGGGCAACATTTTCGCAACACAGCTTTGAACTGATTTTATTGAAAGTTGAAATAGCACGTGGAACCGAAAACAGTCCCAAAAACTTTTCCAAAGAAAAGTTCAAACAACAAAAAGTTTACAAAAGGATATTACTAAGTTCACAAACCCAAAGAACCATACAAACCAAAATTCTAATGACGACACAAGTTATTATAATAACATGTCAAAATTTCCGCAAGCAAACATTTGGTCTGAAATAAATTGAGCTCAGTAGAAGTTCCCCAATTGTCCTCACTTTCCGGAGGCCCAATGCTAATAACATACATGATAATAAACTAGAAGGCAACGCTATTGTTATTGTTGGAGGTATTGAATATCACAAAATGGCCGCGTACAAGGGATCGGAACAAAACACGAACACCAAACAAGAAGGGGTCGTGGGTAATATTATAACGGAAGCCCTAACATATTTTTACATGGCTGCAAAGGGAAATGTCAAAACTTTTTGTGCTTGTGCTTTTTTTGGTTAAAATATTTATTATGCCAATTTTCATTTACGATGAGATATTTCTTACTTTACACTCCACGAATGTTTATGATTACCGATGGTGTATGACGCATGGTCTCAATGTGTCAATATGTTGTTTCAGTTCAGTTGCTCTTTTAGCGTGCTAAATTTTCTAACTTTTGCATCTATTATTATCTAGTTCTAAACTAAAATATTGTCTCAAATAGATTCAACATTAATTTAGACTCAAAGCATCACCAGCTTAGCGCGCTATATGTATATTTTAGATGCTAGAGCAGACTGTATCATATGCAAAAGAGGATCCGACCTAACGAGTTTAGTCCAACTAAACTTAATTGCCAAATGTAACAAACAGCGCGCTTGAGTGTCTCAAGTTATCTTTTCTAAGTTACATTTGATACAGACCTAAACATATAAAGTTACATTATAAGCATATGTTTAAAGCTAAACTTATACGCATTGCAGATGCCGGCAACGGAATGGCTTCTAGCTGTCCAGTTTCTGCAGTGTCTGGAATTATGTCGTGGCTAAGGTTTGCTTAAAATAAAGCAGGTTTTTCGTTGTACAAAGAGCTTAAATGTTTGTATAGGAACGGACGAAAAACTTGGATTACTTATGCGGTGGTTTTCCAGTGCAATTTGTAAGGATTCGGTCCGTAAATGAAGATGTAGCGTTAAACTCGCTCGCAATCTTTGTGTTGTGTGGAGTCTTAGTGGAACGTTAATGTGTCCGGGTATAGCACGTTGATTTATTCCCAGTTTCTTGTTTATCTACTATTGTTTTGTTTCATCTGTTCCTGGGAGTAATAATACTTTTGTGGTTCTCAAAATAAGTATGAGGAAACCAAAACGAAGGTAGTGAGAGACTGGAAGTAATAAGATTGAGTGAGTGTTAAGATTGATTTAGCGTCATTCTTTGGTAATTTTTGAGCATTTGAGAAAAACAAAATAGGCAATGAAATAAACAAAACCAGATGATGATAAAACAATCAAAATAGAAGTAGATGGGCGTGAAAAGATGGAATAAAATAGTATAATTAGAAATGATCCCATAAAAATAAAAAGACTAAGAAATCAAAACTACGAAACTCCAGTCTTTAACATTCGTTAATATCTTATAACTTCTAACAGCCGATAATCCAAATACCAAAGAAATAAAACAAGCCGAATGGATAGCAGCAATAAAACCGACCATTACCGAAGTAAACAATATTAGAGAAAGAGTCGTGGTTATAAATCTTTGTAGAAATGCCCAAACAGCGATAGCCGACCAAATTGTGGCGAAAGAAGGCACAATATACGTAATACATAAGTTAGATTACGTTGTGTCTTGTCGTCCGAAGATTTTTCTTTAGATAGAAGAATAGGGTTCGTTTTCGGAAGGAACGTTTTCTACAAGGTTAAGTGAATGATTGAGAGAGGTGGTTGAAGTTGTACATAGTTTAGAACAATTTCTTTTTCAATATAAATTAAGAAATGATAGCCTTATAGAGGTATGAGGAACAGGGTGTAAAGTTTACGCATCATCTATAGAAAAGGGAGGATCTTCCGACCAGACGGGTGTTGTGTCTGGTAGGCAACTGCCCGACGGTTGATGTTGGGATGTTGTATATATGCTAGTTGCGCGGACAACTCTCATCTGCTTGCGCGATGCAGGATTTTGCGTGACGTCAGTGTGACGTGTACTTCGCATGTGGCGGTTTTGATGCTGCCATAGCCTTAACTCTAAGATAACATAACATCACGCCTATTTTTAACCAAAGGGTTCGGCAGAGGCGACCTATAGTATACCCACATTTCGCCAGTTATGTTTAAGTCTCATAGGAAAAATTAAATAATACTTTACCCGACGTGGGAACGAACCCAGGACTTAATGACCAGCTACTGCTAATCATGAAGTCCTGGGTTCGTTTCCCAGTTCAACCGCCTGGTTGGCAACTGCGCTTGCGACCAGACGGTCCAGTCGGTTAGTAAACAAGTATAAGATAATTATGTTTCGTAATAAAAGATTTATTATATTAAAATTACTTATTTTTCACTATTATTCGATACGTAATCAGATACGTAACATTCGTTCGCCAGATACATTCTAAGTCTATGTACCTATACATATATAAAGGTATTGTAATTAATAATGTATTGATAAAAAAAAGTTATTTCCGTTTTTATCAAGGATCTACTTTAAGACGCAGATATATGCCAGTGACCTTGAGTGGTTAGCTTGCGTGTTCTGTACTGAGCTCACGCAACGCGTCGTACTTTCAGCCAGTAATAGGACTCGCCCATCAAGGAGCGCTGTCCCCAATTTGACGCATTATTAATTTATTATACACAAAACAAAAGGTATTTTAATAAAACGCGTATACTAAAAGATCAATAATTAAATTATCATTAAATTGGTGAAGGTTTCAGAAAAATACGCTTGGTAGATTTTGCGCCATTCTCAGTTTTTATCCGCGTTAGATATAACTTTACTAATTAATTTCACTATGTAATATAAACATAATTTAAAATATTCACATATTATGTTATTGAGAAAATGGTCTAATTTAACATAACATCTTTTTTACCACACTACTCGTTTAGACGTGATCTTCAGAATAAAATTATTCGGTAAAGTCGGTTATCGTCGCTTTTTACTATGAATAAATAAATGTGATACATCGAACAACTATTTTAAGTGTCATAAGCAAAAAACTGTACTTAAACTTACTAGAACATACCAACAGGCTGGTAGCACTCGTCAAAATACTCCAAAAAAAGATTGGTCCTATTTTCCCTTGCTTCAAGTAAAAATAGATAAAATAACTTTGCCATAATGCTTGAGCTGTTTTCTACGAGTTTTCATTGTCAGGAGCAAGGCCTCAAGTCTGCTATTACAATAGTGTCAGAATGGTCGATCATTGATTTCATAATTGTTGATTTTGACAAGTTTGGTAATCTACTATTATAATGGCGTCATTATGACTTTCCAATGGTCGGCCACTGACACTACATTGAAAGTAATTGCATTTATTGGTAATCTCGTACATAATGACAAATTAATGACATTTCTACTAATGGGTTTTATAATAATGGCAATACGACAATGCCATTATAAGTAACTTAATTCTATTAGGAGAACATTGGCCGACCAATGATTGACCATTATGAATTTAGCAGATTACGAACTTTTAGCAAAATGACAATGGGATCGTGTTGGAATGACTGATCTTATAAAAATAGCAGACTTGGGACCCTGGTTGTCAGGGCAGACACTTGTGTAGGCGAAAGTAACGCGCACCAGTAAGATGGAAAATTGTAATTATTATTGACAGACTTAAAGTCTTACATGAATAACACTTTAAGTTTTAGTTACGTCTTAATGTCAGAAGAGAATACCGGGAAACTCATCCGTGTGAGCTAATAATTCGTTTCGCGACCGTATGGTTCACTTGCCAAAAAATAGAATGTACCAATTCCAAACCCTTCGCCTTCGAACCTAGGGCTCTACCTCCCACCCCTCGCCCCGTGACCACGTTCGGCATTTATTATATATATTCCCCGCTTAATCCATACAGGCTCATCATTCCTCTGGATCTGTCGACATCCTGGATAGCGAAGGACCGTCCTCCATTGCCCCATACACGACCTATCTTGTACAACTCTAGCACCCTCATGAGCCATGTATGTGGCACCGAGTCGTAGGCCTTCTTATAGTCTATTGAGCTAATGGCCATGTCGATGAGGAATAGCTCCTTAGTACCGCGGGACCCATTCCTACATCCATTTTGTGAGGCAGACATAATTGAGTTGAATGTGCGTATTCATTTTCACTCTCATATTGGATTTAAGAAGTTTATAGACCGTCGACAAACACGTGATCGGTCTATAGTTCTTGGGTTCCGCGGGACTACCTGATTTATGGAGCAAGTGGGTAACGCCTGTTGTTAGAAACTAATTATTATTATTAAGTATATGTTTTCTTATTATTAAATTATTTATTAATAATTACCGTTTCATTAATATATTTTAAACATACCTATAAATTGTGTGATTATCATTAATGATTGTTCTCGTATTATTATTATATTATTTATTATTATATTAGTAATTTCCTTAAACATAATTATACTTAAATGATCATGAACAGATAAATTGATCAGCTCCAATTTTACAAGTAGGTAACTAACCTAACAATAATTTTTTGCTTATTTATTTTTATTTTCACATTTTGATTACTCTACAATACGGAAACACAAATAACAATCAATTTCTAGGAAGGAAAATATCATTCTAATTGAGTACAAATTATTTTCCATGTCCGTTCCATAAATAGTAATAAGTGGGTAAATGAAACATAAATCATCTGTCTAACTAGGTAAACAACCAGTCCACGAAGTAATTAGAAATTAAAAACTAATCCCACCCTTAATAGGATTGCTGTAAACAAAAAGATATAGAATTACTTTGTTGACGCTATCTTTCGATTATTTTGAACCAATCTCTGACATCTGTTTGTAAAAGGAAAAGTAGATTCGTCCTTGGACTCAATAAAGTCGATGTTTATTTGTTTATCTTCTTTTTTGGGATAATAAAAATCAAGACTAAAGGCTCCCACAAACAGGCGCGACGCGACCGATCAATTTCAATTAAGTTTTCGTAGAAGTTGTTCTACTAGAGTCGCGTCGCACTGTCTGCGAGAGCCTTAATGCTCGGGATATACGTGGATTTTTTTTCAAGCTAGGATAGCATAATACTACATATAAGAGAAAATTCTAGACATGAACTTGGACAAGATGAAAGTCATGTACAATTCGCACGTCTTGCCAAGTCCACTCCACATTGAAGGGTCGCTTCTCGAAGTTGTGAAGGTGTACGTCTACCCAGGGCAAGTTTTCCAGCTTGGTAGGCACAACTTTGAGAAAGAAGCCGACAGAAGGATCCGGTTGGGTTAATGGGCCTTATCCCAACTGTGTTGTGGTTGGCTTCCAGTCTAACCGGATGTAGTAACACTTTTCAATAATGAATGTACCTATATAATAATATACCTCACCCATTCTTCTCCATACGAAACTACCTTTTGGAACCCCGGCGACTAGAATCAATTCTATTTTTTTGTAAATTTTGACGTTCAAAAGTGCCTTTTAGACAAAGTCAAATTATTTATTTCAAATAGGGACACCTATTTGAAATAAATAATTTGACTTAGATTCAAAAGTGCCTGTAATTGGTTTATTTGAAATAAATGCTTTCCGCCTTATTACAAAACGAGATTTATATTTTGACATGGCTTAAACCGTGGAGCGAGTTTTTGTAATAAGAACGTAACAGTGATTGAAATACCGTTCTTTATACAAAACTGAAAACTTAGTTCGTTACTAAGTTGTCAGTTTTGTGTTTAGGAACTTTACCATAGTCGGAATAAAGTTCGAAATTCAATAATGGCTCCATGTTTTAAACCTGGGTCTGAAGATAAACCTTGTTTTGTAATAAGGGGGTTTGAGTTTAGTTTAGTATTTATTATTGTTCTATCAGACAACCATCAACTACTTTCTTAGCCACAAATTGGTATTTGATAATGTAAATATTTAATATATGCCTATAATTATTTATGTTTGTTGACTAATTACAATCATTTCTATGAATGTGTACGATCAAAAGTAGTCGTATTGACTTCAGGTGATTGGCCGAGACTTTGACAGTTATCGACGACCAATCATAAGTAAGTAAACTGGTGGGGAAAAAAGATAGCCGGTGGGCATTTGAGTGATATGCCCACCATTCCCGGTATTCGGGCTTCAACATCGGTGCTAGTCACTAGTATTGCTAAATCAACTGTGTTACTGTATTGCTATAACTTAGTAATAAAAGCTGATCTGCATAATTTATAAAGTGTTTTTATATTCAAAATCCTTGCTTCTGAGTGTTGAACCAGTACGGTTCACAATAATGATTATAAGTGAATTGCCCAAGCAAAAAAAATACACGGCAAACCTGAGAACGGTAGTGCAATGTGCTGATTTTTAATTAGTATTGCTAAATCAACTGTGTTACTGTATTGCTATAACTTAGTAATAAAAGCTGATCTGCATAATTTATAAAGTGTTTTTATATTCAAAATCCTTGCTTCTGAGTGTTGAACCAGTACGGTTCACAATAATGATTATAAGTGAATTGCCCAAGCAAAAAAAATACACGGCAAACCCGAGAACGGTAGTGCAATGTGCTGATTTTTAATTTTATATATTTTTTCTCAACAATGTAAGTATTTCTCTACCTTGACAAAAAAAAATCATTGATTTCTACCCTCTAATATACCAAAAAAAATATCTATATCCTGAACCCACTTCCGCTCATAAAATACCTTACCCTGCAAATACATTCGTAATATGGATTTAAATCGATTTTGTTATCATTAAATTATAATATATTCGATTTAATAAAACTATTTTTGTTTGTTTATCTTCTATCTCATGGATTTGACAGGTAGTCAACTTTTGTCTGGAAAAAAGTTATCATTTCAGAGGACAGTAAGTTTTAGTAGATTAGCCATGTCAACATTGCGTTGTTACGCCCTTCTCACTTTTCCTCACTTCGGATCAGTCCGGCTCAAGCTCTCGGCGCGAACGCACCAGTCCCAACGTCTTGCGGTTTCCCGCCAAAAAAGTAAGTTTGTCATTTCAGTAATATGGAGACAAAAATAGTTTCATTTCGGTGGCTGTTATAACTCGTGCTAGATTCGTTTAATTTGTTTCAAAATTGTGTATTAAATTCGCCGTAAGTACTGTTTTGTTTGAGTAGTGTTCATATTTTTTTATAACTTTATTTCGGAGTTAAATGTAGAACTAACCTCTATTTTATCATCTCAGTGTTATCATTTCAGTGGATTCGGTGGACTGTTATACCAATTACAGTCCACCGGAATGAAATGTATCTCCGAAATGATAAAACCATAAAGTTTTAGAGATCCTTGTGTCAAATACAAAGTCATAGTAGTTTTGTAATGTACTTTTACCTAGAGTGTAGATTAGATTATTCGGGTGTATTTGTTGTGTAATATTTATGTTTAAGATATATAATATATTAATAAACATTACATTAATATCATTCGTTGAGGTTATTGTAACCTTAAAGAATAATAATATATGTAATACTCGTACTAACTGTAATATCTGTATATTAATGATGATACTAAAATAACTGTGTACTGTCCTGTCTCAGTGTTTATCTAAAATTTGTGGAAATCAAACCTAACAAAGTACGGAACACTGGCCGCCTGGCACGGTTGTTCTTAGCTGTATCATTTCGGTGGATTTATTTCATTCCGGTGCACAGTCTATTATTTCGGTGGTAATTTTTATCATTACGGTAGACACTTTTCATTTCAGTGGACTCTTAAAAAATCATCCTTAAATATTTATGTAAGTTTTGATGAAATTTGATGTCCACTCACGCACAATGTTATAAAATAGGCTAAAGTTTTATTTGTCACTAAAAGTATGTAGATAGCATTGAAATAAAAAAATCTGTTTATGCCTTTCTCTTATTTCCTTAATATCATTTTTGTTATTACTCTCTTACTAGCTAAAAACAAAATTACTCTCTCATTGCGACCAGTATAAAAGTTACGTTACAGTATCTTTGCGAAATTAATTTCTGTATTCCGTTTGGTTGCGTAACTCATCTTTTGAGGGATACTTTTAACCTCAATTTGCAAAGACGGCATTCAACTAAAGATTTATGACGTTTAACGTTCTCAACGAGATTAATTTATGTGAAAATTTTGCTTTAATTAATCATGGAGCGGAGTTTCGGTATTGATCGTGTGGAATGTCGATTCTATATTTGCGAAGTCATGCGGTAAGGGGAGTGGTTCAAATATTTTTGGAACGAAGTTTCATAACTCACTCATATATACTCTGCACACCTGACGAGCGAGAACTGGACCGAAAAAAATGTAACATATTGTACGTCATGATACTTTTGTTATGTAACAAAAGTGTCGTGACAGTCAAAATTTCGAAGCAGCCTAGTTTTCATTCGTGAATTGTGCAAAAGCTAAAGGAATTTCGTTCCGATGTGGTGTCCCATGATACCTCTCTTTTTTTTTGGGAAGTTACTGAAGACTTATGATAGTTATTATTTTTTCGCACTAGTGAACATCGTGAGTATAAGTAGTGATTTCAAGTTTTCGTAGGAATGAGTAAAGAGAGAGAGAATAGGTATCTTTATAAATATATTCAGATCAGCTGGTAGTAATACAAGTAGACACTACGACACAGAAGTTATTAGTGCCAATAAACATTTAAGGTATTTATGGATCAGAAAAATAAATGTATTTATGAGCAAAGAATACATGAAAGTCTACATTGAAAATGTTTTTGTGGGTATTGAATACACTTACCTAGAAAAATCATTTGAGTCAATAAATTGGCACTTTGTAAATATTTTCACATTTGAACAAATAAACGATCTTCCTTACATGACAACCTCCATCAATTACCCATAAAATGTCTACTAAGTTCAAAATAATTGAACTTAATTTGTTCATTTAAGTAGAACGTTATAATTGGGGTGTTTTCATCCATTGTGGTGCGTCTTTTCACCACATTGGCGGTAAACAATGAGCTGTCAGCACATTTTAGAAGTGGCATTGTTGATAATTAATTATTATCGTGTATGTTGGACGTCGGGTTCAGAGATTGTTGATAATTTATTAAAAAAAGTATAAAAATTAACTAAGTAATTATTTTTTTTGTGGGGTTAGTGTGGTGTGTTTACGTTCGGAAAGAAAAATAAAAAATGTAGGGATTATTCTGTTTTAAATGTTTTCTCATGGCCGTGTCGGTTCATAAGCCAAATCAGACTTTTTTTTTTTTAGGATGGGTTTGGTCTTGACCTTAGTCTAGGGCAGAAGTGACAGAGACAAAGTCGAAGATGGAGTGAGTTTACCCAGAAGATGCCTGTTCACTCTAACTTTGAAGAGATTGGGGTTATATGCGTTCGGAAACACAGACGCAGGTAGAGAGTTCCACTCTTTTGCTGTGCGCATTATAAAAGTCATTCGGAAACGCTTAGTGCGAATTGGTGGGATAGCAACAAGTAAGGGATGGTAACCTGCAGTGTGTCTAGATGTCCGATGATAGAAGGGGGCCGGTGGAATGAGGTCGACTGAGAAGTGACATGAGACTTTATCAAGAATTCATTTTAAGTTTATCTAACTCACAGCGAAGAGAAACTTATTGCGGCGGTTAGTCCCCTCTTTGAGGAGTGGCTAGAGAGGCGCCACGGCGTCCTCACCTTCCGCCTGACGCAGGTCCTCACCGGACACGGTTGTTTCAGGTAGTTCCTGTTCAGGATAAAACGGGAGGAAACGCCCGGGTGTCACCACTGCGTGGATCGTCCGGAGGACACGGTGGAGCATACGGTGGAGGTCTGCCCTGCTTGGGCGGAGCACCGCCGTGTCCTCACGGAGGCGATCGGCGGCGACGGTCTCTCGCGTCCGGCCCTGGTTCAGGCCATGGTTCGGAGCGAGAGTGTATGGGAGGCCGTCACCTCCTTCTGCGAAACAGTAATGCTCGCGAAGGAGGAGGCGGAACGCGTGAGGGTGAGGCAGGGTGCCCGCCCTTCCGCCCTTAGTCGCCGCAGGAGACGCCCTGGGCGTCGGGAATCGCAGGCCGATTCCCGGCCACCGTAGGCGCGGGCTTGCGGACGGTGAGCGATGGGTAGCTCGCCGTCCGATAAGGACCATGCCCGGGTCGACGGCACGTTGTGTTCCACGCGCTCCTCAAAGAGACGTCAGCACCAACTGACGGGGTCCGAAAGGGCCAATGCCTGCCAGGGTTACGAGTCTGTCCGAAAGGGATATCGTGGCCCTGGCACACAGGCATTTGAAGGAACACGGTGGGTTTTAGTCAGTAAAAGTCTGACACTCCCTCCCGCTCCGCCCAGAGCGGGAGAAGTTATTTGATGATTTCCCACCCAAAATATTAAAAAAAGCGTTGGTACAATAGTTGGATTTGTTATATGTAATTTTTCTAATCATACTAATAAAGTTATAGAGGTCACCTACAGTCAGTAAAAAAAAAATATATATAAGTATTCTATTTAATTAATTAAACAGTATAAATTCTCCCAAAATCAATCACTCAGCCTAACCTTTTCCTAGTCTAACCGGATGTAGCTGAATACCAGTATTTTACATGGAGCGACTGACTATCTGACATCCATAACCCAGTAAATGGGTAATACGACTTGTCAGACTTTCAGGCTTCTGACGACCCATAACGACTGCCAAAGATCCACGATTGACAGCCGGGACTTAACGTGCTTTCCAGGACACGGAGGGGTCTCGGTATGTAAAGATGGTCACCCATCCACGGAACAACCCCGGCAAGCGTAGCTTAACTTTTGATCGAACCGTGCGGCTATTATTACTTACTACCAAAATGTTTTTTTTTTTAAACCGTATTTAGGTACAGAATTATAATCATTAACATTAATTACAAATACATTAAAATCATTATAATTATACAATAAATCACATCACTAACTATTTACACTAGGTACTAACGAGATAAACAAAAAAAATACAATGAAAAAAGGACACTTATACTCCGTTTGAAATAAGATTAGACATTTAAATAAACCTTTTTTACAGTCCGTTCAACCGATTTTGCCTTCTATTGCGTTAGTGACATGACTTATGGCAGCTGTAATAAACAGTTAGTATTGTAACTACGTTTTTGCTTTTAATGCCATCCTTATGCCTAAGGCATAGAACTCAAAATTGGTTGAACGGACTGTAAACAAGTTTATTTAAATATCTAATCTTATTTCAAATGCAGTAATAAGTGTTGAAGTAGTCGTCCGCATCGCCGTCATCCGGAACCGTGCCGAGAACATTGGCAGCACTGCCACGTTGAATGCCAAATATTTAAATTAAACGCTTGCAAAAATATCTGAACATGTAAAACAGGTATTTTTTTTTTACAAAATATGTACTTATAGGTAACTAACGAACAGTGAGCACCTTTGTTTTGCCTCAGGGCCCATTCATAAAGAACCTTTGCCCTCAACAGCTATTTCTGCTGTTTATTAAATAATTATTATCATCGTCCGTATTTACAATCCTTGTATGTACTGTCGCCAGCACATCAAGACAAACTGTCAAATTATCTCATTCGATTTTGAACTTAACCATCAACATATTAAGGTTTAAAATCATTTGGAGAAATTCTACAGTTTGGTATACCGCTGTGACTGTACCAAGAATGTACCTCCATAAAATATGGCTTTTGTGGCTTAGAAGCTGTAAAACGCTCCTGGGAAAATTGCCCTGAAATGTTTTTGTTGTTTTCAACTAACACTGTCAACTAAAATAGGACATTTTCAGTTTTCATCTAAGTATTTGCATGAAAGTTCATAGTTTAATTTATTTCATTAGTACGTAACATTTATACCAAAGAAATAAAACACAATACCTACTGGGTAACCAAAAATGGCTACTAGACCCAAACTTAATCAACTCATTTAAATAAAATAACACACAAAATTAAATAAACCCACTAAAACTACGTGGTTTCTATATTACAAAAATAAAAAAGATCTTTTTAACATCGAGGTCTTCTTTTATTGCAAAAAAGGTTGCTTTTTTATTGCAAAAAGAGATCTAAAAGATTGCCCCGAAGCAGAAGTCTGAGTAAGTTTATGGCTCAAATGTAAGATCAGCCCTATTTTATCTGTCCTTATAACTTTGGCTATGAACAATTTAGTTCAGTAGGTAATAATTTCCAATATTAATCATTTCCCATTGAACTGGATGCGAAGTGGAACGAAAATTAATTTGTAATTTGCCGGATGCTTGCGCACGGCTCAGATATATTATAACGACTATATTATAATTTATTGATTACTAGCTGTTGCCCATACCTTCTTCTGCGATCCAGATTGAATAGCCTATCTCCTTCTCCAGCTCATGTGCTAAATTTCATCCAAATTCGTTCAGCCGTTTAGCTTAAAACCCTAACAAACAAACAAACCTACTTTCTGATTTATAATAAATTATAATATTAGTTAGGGTTGCCGCTACATTGTTATTAAGGTATGCTGGATCACACTCGACAGGGAAATTAGGTACGCACTATTCTAGCCACTATTCAGCTACTAATCAGTGACACTGAACAAAAGACACTGTTTTAGTTGCCATTCAATCACATTTACTGGCAAAAGTGCAGAAGTCATGGTAATGGCGCATCGTAGATTAACTTTCAAGTTCCATTTCCGAAAAAAAATTCAATAAAATATACGTTATTTTATTGAGTTTTTTTTTCGGAAATCGTTGTCAAAATGGGCCGCCATCACAGGTGCCATGACAGTTTACACAGATAATACAAAATCGCACAGTATAAAAATAAATCACACACCACACGTTCGAACAAACGTTAATCTAACTTCTTCAAGTTAATATAACTTTGCCTGTTTCCTATACGCATGAACATATTTTGGGAAAACCATGAATAATAATTTATGGTAATAAGAAATGTTTTTATCATTACTCTTTGAGTACTTTGGCGTTTTAATCTTGTGTGGTTATGTGGTACTTAAATAAAAACATGTTGAAAGGGTAGATGACAGCTGTAGGTGTATTCGTTGCTAACTTGTCATAATTATTCAAAGTGGGTATGCAATTTTTCAACCTTGAGTATAAACTTCATCATTTCAGCCGAAAGACGTCCACTGATGGACATAGCACCGCCACTTTAACCCGTTCTGCTTCCTGCATCCAGCGGATTCCTGCGGCCTTCACAAGGTCACCGGTCCACCTTGTAGGAGGCCTTCGGTCCACCTTGTAGGACGCCTTCTGACGCTACGTCTTCCGGTACGCGGTATATTAATAATTATATTAATAACGAGTATAAACATAGTAAGTACTATTTATTTTTACATACACATACTCACATAAACAAAACTCACGCCTTCTTCCTATCGGGGTTCGCAGAAACTGCAAAATGCCACCAGGTATGATTTATGTTATTGACAAGACGTGGTTTCTCGAATTTATTTACTTTGTGAAATTATTTTAACTGATGATGAAAATTGAAGATCATACTTTATTTTCGGGCCCTATCAGAATACCAGCGCTGCGGCCACCTACAGGACTTTCTGTTTTAATTTTCATTTTACTTTTGTTTTTAAAGTTCCGTACCCGAAGGGTCCAAACGAAGTCCGTCTGTCCGTCGTCAAACACAGATTTTATAGCCAAACCGTTGGATCTTCAAATTTACCAATTAAAAAAAATATGAAAATATGTTTTCCATACACATTGAAAACATATTTTTAAATGTTTTTAAGCGGGGCTCCTATACAGATAAAGTAAAGGGGGATGCGAAAAAAAATATTTGGGCTACCCCATCGAGTGGGGTATCGTTGTTTAGAGCTCGTTAATGCATTTTTTGTTTTAGAAAATATTGAAAAACAAAGGAATAAGAAGCCATCAAAGTCCGAGTTTTTTTACAAAATTTGGTTCCGAAGGACTTTTAACCTCGCATTGACAAATGAACTTGAAAGTTGGTGATAATGTTTATTATTACGTAATTTTACAATAAAATACCAATAAATAGATTAATCTGATTTTTTATTTGAAATTCCCCCATTTTTCCTATTTCAACCTACTTGATTTTGCGGTCAAATGTACAGCCACTGCTACGGATCAGGTCACTTGCTAATTCTGCCATTCGTACGGCTTATAGTCTACATTTGGTACGGAAGCCTAAATATGTGAAGTCCGTTTCGCAATTGGTCGGTTTATATTGTTACAATTTTTTTTTTCTACGAGTGTCTTTAGTTTAATTTGTAATCTTCCTGTGCAAAACCCAATAAATACATTTTCTTTCTTTATTTATTTTCTTTCTCACCCTTGCCTCGTTGGTCTAGTGGTCACAAGCGATACTGCTGAGCATGATGTTCTGGGTTCAATTACCGGGTCGGGCAAAAGTGTTATTTGATTTTCTCAGTAGCAGCCCGGAGTCTGAATTTGCCCGGTTGATGGCAATAGGCTCGTCCCCTACTACATGGGACTTAAACATAACTGGCGAAATGTGGGTGTACTATAGGTACACCTCTGCTAACCCTTCGGGGAATACAGGCGTGATGTTATGTATTTTTGTTCTTTATTTTTAAATTATGGCAAACTTATTTATTTATTCTAACTTAATTTTTTTTTGTAAACGTTTTTACTAAGAAATATTTTTTTTTTTATTATTATTTATTATTATTAATATTTAATCATTTAATTCAAGTAACAAGACTCATAGTGTTAGTAACAAAATACTTACAAACTATGTTAGTAAAACATTAACACAGAAACAATTCGTGACATCACTGCTGCAAGGTGACAGGCCCCGCCGATACCTTGCAGCAGTGACTCACATACGCACAATCTAGCCTACTTGCTACCATAAACAGGATGCTGTTGGTGCTGCCCCGCACTCTACCAACCAGGGATGCGCACCGCTTCCGCATCACAGTGTAGAAGCAGTCAACGCGAGCAAAATCAAAATCAAAAGTCATTTATTCAAACTAGGCTGAGAATCAGCACTTTTCGAACGTCAAAATTACATGAGACAGTCCCTCCAAAAACGCCCACCCTTCACCACTTCCTAGTGCTTTAGCTGGGAAGAAGAAGTGGCGCAACAAACTTCCTAGCAGCACAGCTGTCTTCAGCAAACATCCCTGATGCGCTGCAGTATCGAGGCAATCCCATCAGCACCCTGAATGCGTTATTGTATTGAACATATATAATATATAACATAACTAATTACACATAAATTATTATCATGGTTAAACCAATTACGAGTACATACGTTAATGTAGGCTAGGGACCTGTATGATACATCACGCATGAATCTTTTTAATTTGTTTGTTTGAATTTGGTTTTTTTTTTCTTTTTTTTTGTTACATCTTTTATCTGTTATTGTTTAACCTTTTTATTTTTTTCTCTTCTAACTTCTTTTTTATTAAGTTAGCCGAGCTACAGTTAGGCTTGCTAACGGCTTGTTTTATTATATAATGTGGTAATCTGTGGAAAATGTTATGGGTAGTAATAGTTATGTTTAATTTTAAGACAACACTGTTTATGCTTAATATACTACTGTTTGTTTTCCCAAATGTAATAATTATATAAATAATCCATTGCTTCATAATAATATTATGTTCGAAAAATGTGTCTGCTCAACAATGTAACTAACGCAATGAATGTTGTTGAAGTGTCAAAATGGAACCCTTTGCTGCTAGTGTGTCACGAAATTACCCCGTGACGGATAGGTATATACTTAATTTGAAATAAGATTAATATAATACTCAATTTAAATAAACCTTTTTACAGTCCGTTCAACCGATTTTGACTTCTATTGCGTTGGTTGCGTGACAAATTGCAGCTGTAATAAACAGTTGGTATTTTAACCACGTTTTTGCTTTTACTGCTATCCTTATACCTACTGAATAGAATTAAAAATCGGTTGAACGGACTGTAAAAAAGATTACTTAAATTTCTAATCTTATTTCAAATGGAGTATAGGTACTTCGATACCTACAAGCAAATATAAAATAGAGAAACCTACTTTTAATAAGAATACTTTCATTACTCTCTAACCTCCGAATAATCCATTCAAGTCTTTTAAGTTTCAGACCTAGGTAATAAAATAAGCAATTGTGGTTCACAATGCCAGGGTACTGCAGCTTCCTGCCAGGGTTACGAGCCTGTCCGAAAGGGATATCGTGGCTCTGGCACACAGGCATTTGAAGGAACACGGTGGGTTTTAGTCAGTAAAAGTCTGACACTCCCTCTCGCTCCGCCCAGAGTGGGAGAAGTTATTTGATGATTTCCCACCCAAAAAAAAAAAAAAAAGGTTACTACAGCTTAATTTTGCAAGTTTAAAGTTAAAATACTGGTAACTTAGAGAAAATGGTTGCAGCGGACGACTACTTGACAAGAATTTATGAGTATCTATCTCATTGTTTGGTTTAAATTTTCTTCATTCTATTTGAGATAGAGGGGAGACCCGTACAAAATTGTATACAACGTGTTTTTTTTTATATCCCATAACTCTAGGGTATGATTGAGGCCATATCAAAGAATCAACTGGCATATGAGTTATGTTCCAATCCTTCGTTATTTTTTTTTTTCATTTTTCATACAAAATAATTCGGCAAAGTCACGATTATTAATGTAAAACACCCTTACGTGAAATATGACAACGTCGCATTTTCTTTCGTCCCTTCACTAGCTGCCGCCGGGAAGCCCCGATACCAACATACCTACATATTTTATTTTACTATTTATTTTACTACACTACTGCGAAGTTTGGCAACTTCGCAAAAGTAAAGATTCGTCATACTGGTGACAATTTTATTTAATTATGATTGATGATATCTCCGAAACGATGCATTTTTGGACCACCTATTCTAGGAGTTTTAGTATTATTTTTACCTACAGAATATAACCCTAGAGTTATGGGATATCAAAAAAAACAGGTTGTATAAGGATAAAATAGTAGATATGGCATGGTAATTCTTGTCAATGGTGATACATGATATATTATATTTCTTTCAGTAAATTGGTGAGCAGGCTGCTCAGCGGCATCTACCGATAGGAACTATTTGTCAACAAAAAATGGTCGCTGCAAGAATGCGTTTTGGGTTATAGGCTTGGTTTTATTTTTGTGAAGATGGTAAAAGAAAAATCAAATTTATTATTAGCAGCCACAGAATAGATAATAGGACTACGTACAGTCATGAGCACTAATATGTAAACACTTAGCAGAATTCAAAACCGATTTTCTCGTGGAATAATGATAGCAACTTTGAGAAAAATCTATTTCATAATAGTTTGGGTTCCAAAGTACTATGTTCGTAGTAAAATAAAATTTCAATTAATATAGTTGGAGGAAATCACTTATAAAAGTTGCTGAGTGTATACATATTGGTGCTCGTGACTGTACATAAAGTCTGTGTATTTTAAAGCCAGTATGACAATACTAGATATTGATTAATCTTTATTATTTCCTCTGTAGAACAACTCGAATTCTACTAGGTTATTATTTTAAGAAATGGCCTTGTTGTTGTCTTAGAAAATGAATATAATGCTATAAGCTAACAAGATGTAGGATTATGGGTACTTGACATTTTAGAATTGTTGTTTCATGTCTTTTCTTGAGAAACAAATGGTTTCTTGTAAATCATTATTATTCACATAATAAAGGGTTCAGTTAGTTATGTACACTACTACACCACTCTATTGTACTCTACTCTACTGTTACTTGTAAAAATAGAATCACATAAGTACTATTTTATCTATGTCTACTAATATTCTATACTAATATTATAAAGAAGTAAAATTTGTTTGTTTTTAAGTTTGTATGTAGGGGGTAATCTCTGGAACTACCAGTCGAAACTCTTTTTGCATTTGATACAGGGACCGTACAACCCCGGTTAAGGGTTAAGCCTTTCGAAGGGGTAACCCATTCAATGGGTTACCTTTATCATGATGTCACCCATTGAAAGGGTTTTATACTAGAAGCCCAGTGACAGGGTTACATGATAAAGTTTTATCGAAAACCCTTTCAACGGGTTACCAAAATGTAATTTAAGCCGTTCAGAAGGGTTACCCATATCGTATGGGTTTTTTTAACCGCTTAGAAAAACCCTATCGAAAACCCTTTCAATGGGTAACCAAAATTTAATTTAAGCCGTTCATAAGGGGTACCCATACGTATGGGTTTTTTTTAACCGCTTAGAAAAACCCTATCGAAAACCCTTTCAATGGGTAACCAAAATGGTCCCTGATTTGCCCTATTCTTGAGGAAGGTTATTTACAAGAGCAGCCTGTTATCCTCTCTTTCGCCGAGCGGCCTAAATAAGGCCGATGAGGCCGATTTCAATTATGCGGGATTCGCCAATTTTTCTGATTCAGTCCGACTGATTCAGTTCGTTCGTGGCGCACACCCATTTTCGCGCCAAATAGGCTGGTTCAGAAGAGGTTACCCTCTCATCTGTCAATTGACCTACATTTGGCCGATGTCAATTATGCCGGATTCGCCATCCAATCTGGTTCAGACCGACTGATTCAGTTCGTATAGTGGCAAATCCCCATTTCGCGCCAAAAAGCCGACACGAGAGAGGTTATTCTCATCCAAGCGCAGATAGTACAACGTCTTGCGTGTCCAATATAATAATGCATTCAGGGTGCTGATGGGGCTGCCCCGATTCTGCAGCGCATCAGAGATGTTCGCCGAGTCGCATGTAGACAGTTTCTACGAGTATTCTACTATGCGAAAACGGTGTACATCCCTGGTGCGCAGGGTTCAGGCTAGCTCCAGCGGCATGCTGAGGGCATTCGCGCAGAGGGTGGATTGCCAGTAGGTACCTGAACCATTGCTGCATGGTTCACATACTGAGCAATCGAAGTCTGTGATTGTCTATGGTAGTGGTCTTTATATTTATTTTATTTTGTATTTATTTGTGCATTTTTTTTTAATGCTAATATGACGACCCCTAGGAGCCGAGCAAAAAGAAAAAAAAGTCAGTAAGAATGCTGAGCGAAAACGAAGTAATAGCGCGGGCGGGCGATGCTATGCGACGCAGTGGGTCGGGGGCACAAGAAATTTCACGCAGACGAAGTCGCGGGCAGAAGCTAGGTTTTTTTTCCTTTAAAAAGTACTTATCACAATTGGTGATATTATTTAATCACATTACAATCTAGCCTATTAGCTAATAAGCAGTGATAGGAATAGGTAGTGCCTATTTGCCTAAACTTCGAAGAACAGAGACAAGAAACGGAGACTTCCTTAGGACTCAATTTTTTCCGGGACGTCTGTCCCGAAAAAGTTTGCGACTAGACATAACATAATAAATAACATTCACAGTCGTTACAACCATAATACTGTCAGAATTTTTTCTTTGGAGATTATTTTGTAAATGACTTGTTGATCTTAATAAATCACAATGTTTGTATAAGGAGCCGTACACGTTTCGAAGTAAATATCTTCTTTCTAGCTCACTCTCGGCTACGTTTAATGAGATTTCTAAAGTTCAAATGTATAATTGAAAAAAAAAGACATTTTGTCTTTAAAATAATAAAACGGTAATTTTTATAATTTTAGCATTCTCTATAGTAGGACGAATTTATCACTTCAAAAACAAACGGTATTTGTATTTTATCTTAATTAAATAAATTTCTAAAGTATTAAATTAAAATCGTTCTTTATTTTTTATGGTATTTGTAACACAAATACACACTTTCAAATTCTTAGCAATTTTAATGCGTCAAGATCTGTATCAAAACCGAACAGTTAGTAAGTAGTTCACTATTAAAACTGATTGTCCTAAATTTTATATTTCAAAGGTTAATTTGTACTTTGATTTGAGTTAAAATTGCATCACTCAACGTCAGTAAAATAAATATGACATAGATACATAAACAGAAATTTGTAACTTAAGTTTTTTCCGTCTGTACATTTTGTTTCATGCTTTCCAATTACATCATATTTAAAAAATAATATAAATATACATACAATAATATATATATATTTGTTACAACAATATTCTATGTGTTTTATTTTTCCTTTAGAGCCCATAGAGGATAAGTTATTATTAAGGAGTTATAAATTATAAATGTTGTGTCTAGTCGCAAACTTTAGGTAAATATAGACGAATTACTTATTCCAAATAACATATTTTTTTAATGTATTTAAAAGTGTTGTCCCGAATTTCGGGACAGATGACCCGGAAAAAATTTAGTCCTAAGGAAGTCTCGTCTCTGTTCTTCGAAGTTTAGGCAAATAGGCACTACCTACTCCTATCACTGCTAATAAGTCATTTAAATATAACTTGAACTGCTAAGATACTATAGTAATATAATAAAGATACTTTGTATTAAGGAAAATAAATATTTCACTGATATAAAGCTATGCTATTGCTGAGTGCTATAAGATATAATAATTATTTTATGTTAAAACACGCAGATGAAGTCTCGGGCAGAAGCTATTATTATAGTCTTTATAAATTCCTAGTGTCGCAACGTTTTTCAAAAAACAAACAAAACAAACAAATTAAATGACAATAGCATTTGTATAATAATAATCATAAATCTTTATTTAGTTCAACATCATATTTCAAGCACTGGTTTATGAAATGTACAATCTTAAATAGAGAATTATAATAATAATTGAAATAGTAATATTATATTTTGTAATTGAACAAATTAATATAAATAGAAAAACACAAAATAACAATTACGCTAACCACAAATTAATGTTGGAATAAAACTTTTGTATGTCACGATTTAAACCCGCATAATTTTAGCTTTCTAGCATAATTTATGGCACGCAGTGGATGGTAATACATGCAATAAATTCAGCCTCCATAATTATGCCAATTTAAATGAATGATAAATAACTTTAATAATTCATTTTGTACCATTTGAAGAATATAAAATTCTCAATGTAAACGAGGCTTAAAATAACTATTTAAACCTTGTTTGCATTGAGAATTTTAATGATAACAAAAAAGTTTATGTAGGTACTTCTGTTAAATTAATGTTCAAAGAATAATTTAATACCTTTAGAACAATATTTATATATTTTTAGACTTTAACTTTGAATATTAAAAAAGTTCTTTCCTCATAATGTATTCCTATATGGAAGGAAATAAATCCGGATTACGACGTACGTTATGGCTTCCCAAAGTTTTCGCTCAACCCATGAGAAATGGCTAAGTACGTAAGATCGAATATATTATTTTAAATTTTATACCTACAAGACATAAATAAATTGCGAAGAAAAAACAATTTAATTTATCATTAAAATACTCTACTCTCTTTTTACTTTGTTTTATTTTTAGTTTTGTTCTTTCTACGAGTGTGTTTTATTTTAATTTGTGATATATGCGAGTCCCAATATATGCTTTTTCTTTCTTTCTTTTCTTTCTTTAGTCGCCCTACTATCAGCAACGACGCCAAGAGTAACAACTGGTAGTACAGCGAGCTTCATTAAATTGTGTAGCAATGGCAAGACAGCTGCTCTTCAATCTAACTCGATCGATACCGACAGAGTTATTAAAATTAAAATAACGATGCATCCGGGTTATCATCAAGGGAGTCTACTCTGAAGATAAATACGAAGTGTCGGCCGTTTTCTGACAACGGCTGTCTATGGCTGACTACGGTGAAAGAAAAAAAAATACGGACAAAGAGATAAGTCAAAGTAAAAAACGTGACTTGTAGTCGGCTAAGGATTCAAAGTCTAATAAGGAAACTTTGGAAGTCAAGAAACGCCGAACATTCGGCCGATACTTCGGATTATCGCTTCGGAGTAGGCTCCAAGGCCGCTGGATGAAGCACAGAACCGGTCGAAGTGGCGGTGCTTGGGAAGGCCTATGTCCAGCAGTGGACGTCTTTCGGTTGAAATGATGATGATGATGAACTTACCAAACGAATTAAAGTTATTAAAAGGCATTATGTTCAAGACAAAATTGACAGAATGGCTTCTAAAATGTTGTTATTACAGTAATAAGGAATATACAGAACATAAAAATTTAAAATTAGTAAGTATATTATAAGAATATGAACAATATAAATTAAAACATAAATAATGCATAAGTGCATGTAAGTATATAAAAGAATAATAGTAATATAATAAGAATGTATGTAAACTTAATAAAAGTTAATAACATTTTGCACGCTTGCTTGCAGACAGAATACAATGACACTTAGTTTATAAGATCCAAAACAATGTATTATATTTCTAGCAAATAAACTTTTGATTTGATTTGATTTGATCAAAAAGTAACTGTTAGGACATTCACGATTGACGTAAACCCATTAGTAAGTCATTGCAATGTAACTCTTATCGTGTTAGTGTAAGGCATAAATTAGAATGATTGCCGAGTATTTTATCATACTCATGGCAATCATTCCAATTTATAACTATGAGATAATAGTCAAACTCAAACTTAAAGCATTTATTTCAATTAAACCATTGACAGGCAGTTTTGAATTGTCAAGAAGTCAGTCAGTTACAAATATGAAGCTAGTTGCCCATTCCAAAATAGTAGGTTCTTAAGGAGAAGAACGGGCAAGAAACTCCACGGACACTCTTTTAAATTAAAATATTGATACAAAATATTGGTAACATCATTCACATTGAAGTTAAACATGTGAGAACGATGCAATACGTCTGAAGCGTCCGTGATAAAAAGAAAAAAAAAACAAAAAAAAAACAATTCAAAACCAAAATAATTAAAAATAAGCCGTGTCAGCTAAGAGATGACCAGTCCCAACTGACAGCGCCCGTTCACGAACATGACGCATGGATCAGCACCATTCAGCTTAAGTGTGTCAAGAGTGTAGTTACATTGCAATGACTTAGGTACTAATGGTTTTACGTCACTCGTATGATCGTGAATCGCTACTTTAAAGTCGAATAATTAATTCACTGGAGTAATCTGACATGACTGTGATAACTGTCACTTTGTATAATGAAATGGAAAATTAATATTTATTGTTTAATTTAAATTCAATTTTTTCAATTTATTTAATTCAGTAACAATTCACATTGCGTTCGAATATAATACAGCATGAAACATAAGTATTAGATGTAAAAATTTAAAAATAAAAGTTCAAACAAATCAAACATGCAACTCAATTTAAATGAGAAAATGAATGAATAGACATTGTAAAATACCATTCCAACATTAATTATAAAACCATATTATTTCAATCAATTAAAAGCAAATTAAACAAAACAATAATCAATAAATAAAAGACATAAAACCATATTAAATTAAGTACCTAATTAAAAGCAAATTAAACACAACAATAATCAATAAATAAAAGACATAAAACCGTTTTGTGTTGTGTTCGTGTTGTTTTATTTGTAATCGGTGATCGTTTAGTTTATCGATTTATATAAGCGTAAAATAAATGTATAATAATAAATGTAAAAGTCTAGAATACAATAAATATGTCCATATAGGAGACAAAGTGACAGCTCGAGTAATCTGACATGACATGTCAGATTACTCCAGCGATTTAATAATTCGATTTTAGGTACTTACTCTGCCAGATCTTTTCAACAGAGTGCAATGACGTTAGAACTATAACGTACTATACCTATCTCTCATAATTTATCAGGTAATTAAACTCAATTCCCTCGCAAATTCTTGACAAACCAAAGGCAAAAATTCACCTGCATCCTGCGGGTGCGTGAGCCTCTATTATTAAAATAGCTAAGTAGGTGGAGTGGCGCAGTGCTGAACTGTTCCCTACAATTTGGTTAATCGCCTCGCACGAATATGGGGGGGAGGGAGCAAGGGGGCGGGAGAGAACCCTGCGTGACTTCGTGCTAACTTTGGTCAGGCGTAGGGGAGGCGCGGAAGCGTGAAAATACAAACGTAGCGAGTAAGAATAGATTTTTTTCGTCGGCATTTTGGTAAAGGGTTCTTGAATAAATTGCGGATTATGAATAAGAATAATTTATTTGTTAAAAAACATACAGACATTTAAATATTAAAGTGATACACTATATTACACTTTTATTCAATGATGTGATATTGAACATCTGTGCCCGAACTAGATTTTAAATATCTGATCTGTATTTCAGACATCAGCGCTCTTCCCCTGTGTTGTAGGTGACACTAGAAATTAAACTTTGTTTGACCTCTATAGATATCTATAACACATTAAAGATAGAGAGAAAATAATATTAAAATAAAAGGAATTGACAAATAAAGGAGAACAATCTTAAATTAGTTGTATAGTGATGGCCTCCGGTGAGTAGAGTGTAAATGAGTGGATGTGTGAGTGAGGGCTTAACTATAAACAACAGGTCTTCGGGCTCATTGTATTTTAGCTTGCAAATGTAGTCTACTATCATAAGTTTACACTTGTTCCTATTTAAGGGGTGTATATCGACAAGCTTATTTAGTCTTTCATACAGAAAAGAGCCTAGGAACCAATAGTACTTGCAAACTTAAAGGTGTTTAAAGGTCGATTCTAAGATTACTAGATATATATGTATGTGTTACGGGCTGGTTCTGCTGTACTTTGGATTAGTGACGCGCTTTTCACACTTCTGGGATCCTTCCTGGCTTTAACAGCTCGGTCAATGGCCTAATAGCGAAGAACCTCGACCAACACCTCAGGAGGCTCTCATTACGTGGCTGGGTCAACACCTCAGGAGGCTCTCATTACGTGGCTGGGTCACGGGCCTGATTCAGAAAGCAGTAGGCTTCTCGACACGGCACGCATAGTGAGGAGGTTCCACTCTCTAGAGCCCTGACCACCTGCAATTAGGACCTTGTTCCTGATGCCAAAGGACTACTATCCTAACTTCCTAACTAATATTATAAATGCATAAGTAAGTTTGTTTGTTTATTTGTTACCTTTTCACGCCTAAACCACTGAACCGATCATCCTGAAATTTTATGTCAGGTGTACATAAACGGACCTATGTCCGTTTCTGTACACCTTCAACCCTTAAACCTTTCAACCCGAAAAAAAGTACTGTTCCCGAGGAAAACAACAATAACGTTCTTACGATAATAGATGGCGCCACGTACCTATATTTCGAATCATTATTGAATAATTTTCTGTTCTGAACCCATGATTTCTACGGCCAAACAACAAGCAGACTGCAACCTAAATTAATTATCAAATTCTAAATTAACGCAAGCGAAGCCGCGGGCAAAAGCTATTTTTTTATACTTTTGAATATTTTTTATAAAAATATTTAAAAATGTAATCAATATGTAGGTATGTGTACGTAATAAAATGACAATTATTATTGTAGCTGTCTTATGAATGCCATAGCATTGCAGGCAGTTGAGAATCCGAAAGAAACTAATTTCACAAACCCCACACTAAATACCTACAAGGTTCGTGCAGATTGGCGCGATATCGCGGGCGCGACAGGCAGCGCGACACTATCCATGAAGTTTTTATAGAAATTGTGCTACTAGAGTCGCGTTGCGCTATCGCGTCGCTCTTGTCTGCGGGAGCCTTCATACTTAGTTACTGAGTTGGCTGAAACCGTTACATGGAATTCAATACATAGAAAATGTTACTAAGTTCCTCAGTAGCAGCTGTAAGTCCGGGTCGCGCCCGGTTCATGGCTAGAGGCTCGCCCCCTATTACACGGGCCTTAAACATAACTGATGAAATGTGGATGTATTAAAGATACACCTGTGCCTAACCCTTCAGAGAAACAAGGCGTGATATTATGAATATGGAAACCCCGGGATAACTGAAATGGTTTTACAACAACAGAAGAAAAAAAAAACAACCAAGCCTTACAGTAGTCGCATATGATGTGTTACATCTGACATCTTACCTTGGTAATAAGCAACTAAGCAGCGACAGAAATTAACCTCAAAATTTAAAAGAGCTTAATACCGAAATATTTGTTCGAATAATTATGAAATACTAGTGGTCGCGCACTAGTCGATATTCGACCCCCTCTACTTACAATCTATACAGTACTCACTAATTCCACGAGTACACCAATTTCAAGCCATTATATAGTACTTGTTCCGTGTGGTGCCGGACGTAAAGAATAGCACCTATTTCTTCCCATGGGTGTCGTAGACTTGCTAGAGAATGGGCAGCAGCGTTCTTTATGCATTTTAACACCATACTGCGATCGCCAACCCGCCTGCCAAGCGTGGCGATTATGGCAACCCCCCCCCCCCCTTTGGGGAGGCCTATTTCCAGCAGTGGACGTCTTTCGGCCGAAATGATGATGAAATAACGAAATATTTATTCGAATAATTAAAAATTTCTAGTGGTCGGGCGACCACTAGTAATTTTAGTAGTAGAAATTCGACCCCCTCTACTTACAATCTTAATAGTACTTACTAATTCCACGACTACACCAATTGATTGAAACAACTAATTCCATGCTATTAAAAAGTACTTACTTATTTCACGCTCAAGCTGTCACTTCCTGTTACACAGTTCCGTCCCTTTTCACGAAATCATCATCATCATCATCATTTCAGCCGAAAGACGTCCACTGCTTGCGTAAAGGGGGGGTTTGCCATAATCGCCACGCTTAGCAGGCGGGTCGGCGATCGCAGTATGGTGTTAAAATGAATAGAAAACGCTGCTGCCCATTCTATAGTAAGTCCCTTAGTCGCCTTTTTCGACACCCACGGGAAGAAATGTGATGGTGCTATTCTTTACATCCGGCACCACACGGACAAACGAAATCACTCCCACAGAAAGCCAGAGGAAATAATAATATGTGACACATCAAAAAAAACGCCTCGCTCTCGCTCCTGCATTACCCCAAGGACTATTGACTGTACAACAGTGTATATGAACCGGTGAGGTCGCTACTGCCTTAGGTGTAAATAATTTGTGAAGCACTTAAAAATTTGTGTTTGCAGGCACGAAAAAGCGTTGCTACGTATTTCGTAACGTCTGCAAAATTAGGAAGTAACGCCACACACGCTGCGTCTGAGTAACTCGGGGTTATTCATAGGCCCGTATTTATAGAACGTTACTCAGTACTCAAGCATTACTTAAGACTATACTCAACCAATCCAATGGCTTGAATCTAGTCTTAAGTAATGCTTGAGTACTGAGTAACGTTCTATAAATACGGGCCTGAGACTTATCTCATTTTCAGGGTCCCGTACTAAAGCTCCGCTCTCCGTCCGTCTGTCACCAGCCTGTATCTCATGAACCGTGATAGTTAGACAGTTAATTGTCACAGATGATGTATTTCTGTTGCCGTTCTAACAATAAATACTAAAAACAGAATAAAATAAATATTTAAGGGGGCTCCCATACAACAAACGTGATTTTTTTGCCGTTTTTATTGATAATGGTACGGAACCCTTCATGCGCGAGTCCGACTCGCACTTGGCCGGTTTTTTACTTAACACGTGATATCACGCCTGTTTTCCTCGAAAGGTAAGGCATAGGTGAACCTCTGTTCTGAAGCATATTTTAATCAAGATACAACCTGACATGTCCTGCATATGCAAAAACGTAAGAAAAATTATTTCGCGGGCTGCAGCTGCGGATCTATAGACTGAATTTGATTCACGCAAATTCCTTTCTTATAAAATCTTCCTACCTATTAACATAAAGCTGAATAAAAGCTTCTTCATTTACTTCAAAACTAAATACCTTGCCAATTTCAACAAGATATTAAACCCCGATAAGTTGGTTTTCATAATGCGCAATTACCTCTTTTCATACATAAAGGCCGATAGCTCGTTAGAGTGAAAATAGCTTTGAACGTACACCCCGCCTTGCCCGCGACCTACTTAAGCCCGATACACACTATCGCACAGTTCACACGTTCTCGCCCCAATCAAATCTCGCACCTTTGATTAGAACGTGAAGGTGAGGTGAGAATTTGATTGAAATGACATTTGACACAATGGGTATGAGGACGGCTACCTAATTATGTGTACATTTGGTGTATTATATATGTATAGAGATAAACTTTTCATCACCATTTATTCAATTTCTTTTGTGGTCACTCAATGCAGGAGGGGCTTTTGCCTGGGACGAATGTTCAAATCTACAGTTGATCTTGGTCCAGTACATTCTTTTTTTTTTTCAAAAATGCGTTGCAATTTGTACATTTTTATAATGATTGTGAAAGAGCATTTCAAAAACAAATAATATACACTAATAAGCATCATCTCCATTGTACAACAAAACTTAAGGCAGTATGAACACTGAACACCGAATTTATATTTTGGAAATTCCTCGTCGGAAAAGCCACAAGCAGCAATAACGTACTGTTACCAACCAGCTCACTCTCGTACACCTACATTATAGCCAAATTAATATTTGCCTTTGCCGAGAACCGCACGACATTCTAAACTACGCCTAACTATCGTGTCGCTGGCAAGTAAACCTACCTTCATGTTATTATTTAAGAATTAGTTTCCATAGCAGTATTTCTTAATGTTATAGGAAAGAAAGTTCCACGTAGTTTGGTATAATTTCTAATGGTAATTAGTCAAGAAGTTGGCTTCTATTTTGTTCCGTTCGAAGCCCTATTTTCTGTTTGTAATTGTAATGTAATCTTACCAAGGGCGATACCCCTTGGTAAGATTACATTACAATTACAGCTACCCATTCAAACTCAAAGCATTTATTTCATGTATGCCAGAGCTGAATCACTTATGTATCGTACTTTAAGGGTGCTCAATGCCCTCCTGATGGCCAACCCTGAATGTCATGTGTTTGCAGACGAATAAAGTAAAATTAAGCGCGTAAGTCTGATGTTCTGTGAGGGGTGTCCACTGTTCCATGTTAGTAAGTAGCGAAGTTTTGTATGTTAATTAATGTAATTAGTATTATACCGTGCTAATTAATGTAATTCGTATTATACCGTGTTAATTAATGTCATTAGTATTATACCGTGTTAATTAATGTAATTAATATTATACCGTGTTAATTAATGTAATTAGTATTATACCGTGTTAATTAATGTAATTAGTATTATACCGTGTTAATCAATGTAATTAGTATTATACCGTGTTAATCAATGTAATTAGTATTATACCATGTTAATCTTCTTATATATAAAATTCTCGTGTCACAATGTTATTTACCATACTCCTCCGAAACGGCTTGACCGATTTTGATAAAATTTAAAAGTATATTCAGAAGGTCTGAGCGATGGGTTGCTCACCATCCGATAACGACCAGGCCCGGGTCGACGGCGCGTCATATTCCACGCGCGCCTCAAAGAGTTGTCAGCACCAACTGACGGGGTCCGCTAGGGCCAATGCCTGCCAGGGCTTTATACAACTAAATTTATAAATGCAAAATTGAGTTTGTTTTTTAGGTGATCATGGCTAAGTAATACCAGGCGCACGGGTCGATCCATCAGGTTAATCTACACTTGCCGGGGTTGGTCCGTGACCCCTCTGAGATTTCGAGACTCCTCCGTGACTCGGAAAGCACGTCAAACCGTTGGTCCTAGCTGTCAGTCATGCCACTGTCATCTGTGTCCTAGCTGTCAATCTTTGATAGTCATTACATTATCTGCGTGGTGCCGGACGTAAAGAATAGCACCGCCCCATTTCTTCCCATGGGTGTCGTAACAGGCGACTAAGGGACTTACTAGAGAATGGGCAGCAGCGTTCTCTATGCATTTTAACACCATACTGCGATTGCCAACCCGCCTGCCAAGCGTGGCGATTATGGCAAAACCTCCCTTTGGGGGAGGCCTATGTCCAGCAGTGGACGTGACATGGTGGGCAGAAGCCTGAAAGTCTGACAACCAGTCTTACCATGGGGTATCGATTATCCATGGGGTATAGGTTAGTTACTGGGTTGTGGAAGTTAGATAGGCAGTCGAACTATGTAAAGTACTGGTATTCAGCTGCATCTGGTTAGACTGGAAGCCGACCCCAGCAAAATTGGGAAAAGGCAGGCAGATTGATTGATTGTTTAGTTTAGTGAGTTTGTTTGTTTAATTGAATCATCACTCATTACATTTAGGAAGCTTTATAATTCTCACGACGTTGTAGGCGGCTAACAAGATAATCCAGTATCGTAATTTGCTTTCTTAGTTCCTTTAACTATAAAAAAAAACATTAAGGCGCTGTCAAGAGGCAAATGATAAAAGTAGGCTTGTCTTAAACAAAAAATTGCCAAATGTATATAGTTTGTGGTAGCGGAAAAAATATATGTTATTCTTGAACATATTTCTCAGAACTTGGTTGTTACCAAAACACGTTTAGAAAAAAAAAAACCCTTTACTTTGAGTTTCAATCCAAAATATATGTATTAAATATCAACGTACGGTTGGTATTTAATTAATAACAAGAACGTCTTATTTGTATGCAGAACTTGGTTGTTTTTTTATTTTCGATTACTCAACTCATTCTTGAGTAAATAAATAATTGCTTCATATTTTGCTATTGCTACCTTTAATTTATTAATTACTAGCGTTGTGTCATCGCGCTTCTGTTTCTTTTGTATGCAGTCTGACAGTGACAGCGGTTTACCTGTTGTCAACGTCTTAATAAGAGACGCTTTTGTTACTCCAAGATAATATAAAAATAAAAACGTAGGCAGCATAAATAATAGAGGTACACTGCGCCGTTAACCATATTTCTTCCTTCTGTCCCTTGGGACATGATTTTCTTAGAAGTTTTGTTGTAATTCATGAATGAGAATTATAAACTTTATCTAAC
The DNA here is from genome assembly GCA_948098905.1 of Tiliacea aurago. Classification (NCBI taxonomy): domain Eukaryota; kingdom Metazoa; phylum Arthropoda; class Insecta; order Lepidoptera; family Noctuidae; genus Tiliacea; species Tiliacea aurago. Next base: position 22,362,996 of record OX402579.1, on the reverse strand, counting down.
CTCTTAAAGCCACGTGATGTCCTAGTAACACTATGATTTACTAAACAAAACTATTGCTTTTTAATTTTTTTTAGTTAGTTTCACCTGGCCTGATATGTGTGTCTGTCTGTAATCAAATCTTGCAAGTTAAATTTGAGCCACTTCCCGGTTTCCGATTGAGCTGATATTTTTCATGCATATGTAAATCGGATGACAATGCAATATTATTATAACATGGAACTGATCTGATGATGGAGCCAGAAGGTGGCCATTGGAACTCTGTAATAAAACGACGCAACCCTATCGAGTTTGGGCTCGTTTGATTCATCTTGACAAGTAGGCCTGTGACATTTTAACAGAAAAAGAGAAAAAAGGGTGTAACACACTTTTTTTTGAAAACTTCAGACTGTGATATGTACCCAAAGACTTAATATACTAAGGCCCGTATTTATAGAACTTTACTCAGTACTCAAGTATTACTTAAGACTAGATTCAAACCATTGGATTGGTTGAATTTAGTCTTAAGTAATGCTTGAGTACTGAGTAAAGTTCTATAAATGCGGGCCTTAATATAGTATGAAGTTTCAAGGTTTAAAATATATGATTATAATAGGGGATGATTTTGACTTTTTAATCGCCACGCTTGGCAGGCGGGTTGGCGATCGCAGTATGGTGTTAAAATGCATAGAGAACGCTGCTGCCCATTCTCTAGTAAGTCCCTTAGTCGCCTTTTACGACACCCACGGGAAGAAATAGGGTGGTGCTATTCTTTACGTCCGGCACCACATGGAACAAGGCAATAATGGCAATAGCCTCGCCTAACTGGTGAAGGTTAGTTAATATAGACCTACACCTCTAACCCTTCGTGGAACACAAGCGTAATGTTTTCCCTTCGAAAAAGCTAAAAAAGTACACAACGTTCAACAAACCGGACTGTATCGAAATAAATTAGGAACAAATCGAGCCAATATGTTTGATTGGATAAATAAAATGTTTACAGTAATAATCCGCACGAGATTTAAAATGGCGTTGGCTCTTGCATTACACTGTAGCGGCATCAACATCGCCACATACGAACTACGCGTCACACTGACGTCACGCGAATCCTGCATCGCGCAAGCAGAGTTTATCACGCAACTAGCATATATACAATGTCCTGACATCAACCGTCGGGCAGTTGCCCATCAGACACGACACCCGTCTGGTCGGAGGATCCTCCCTTTTCTATGGTGGATGAATGAACTTTACACCCTGTTCCTCATGCCACCAAACTGGTGACCCCGAGTATGAACGTCAGCGCAGCCTTCGTGCAACTACTTCAGCGTGACGTCATCATCATCATCATCATCACTTCCTCAAGCTTCCGAGCGGCGAGTCACACAGCCAGCCAGCACCCACGGCTTCAACGGGTATCCTGACCACCAGCATGCAGCGGACGCGCATTCCTGGTCATTACCCACAGCCTCATCAGCAACCTTGGCTCAGCACACTGCACTTTCGGCCGGTCCACAAGCAGAGAACATGATACCTCTCCTGATCGACGCCAGCAGTCAGCCACAACCTGGCGCTGTACTACATCCAACGCACTGGAGCATAACGCAGCGCCACCCCGACTCACTGGGAAATCACCGCAGACAGTTCCGACTCACCGAGAACTATGCAGCACCCGGTTCCAACACACTGGAACCCCTCGACTGGCACTGGCAAACATCGCAAGATACACGACTCAGCCCACTATCGACCTCCGGTCTCCGAAGGGGAGTGATGTAGTGGCATCAACATCGCCACATACGAACTACGCGTCACACTGACGTCACACGAATCCTGCATCGCGCAAGCAGAGTTTACCACGCAACTAGCATATATAGGTACAACGTCCCGACACCAACCGTCGGGCAGTTGCCCACCAGACACGACACCCGTCTGGTCGGAGGATCCTCCCTTTTCTATGGTGGATGAGTGAACTTTACACCCTGTTCCTCATGCCATCAAAACACCGTCCGTTTTTGATTTTGATATGATAGCTTTGGTGCCATTTTATCGAATTATAGGGCATGGAGGGATATTTTTTTAATTTAGAATACTTTGACCTGTTTTTTCGTATCAGGATTTTTAGGGTTCCGTACCTGAAGGGTGCCAAACGGAACCCTATTGTTAAGCTTTGCTGTCTCTCCACTCGCCTGTCTGTCAGCGGCCTGTATCTTATGAACAGTAATAGTTAGACAGTTTGAATTTTCACGGATTGTGTATTTTTATTGCCGCTTTAACAACAAATAATAAAAGTGTGGTGTTAAATATTGTACGGTGGTACGGAACCCTACCTGTGCAAGTCTGACTCGCACCTGGCCGGTCTTTTTTATTGTGTTTTTATCTATTTAGTTTTTTTCTTAAATCTCACAGTACAGGTTCAGGTTACCGATTGTTACGTGCCTGTGAATAACTATTCACCTAGCTATTGGATACATTACTACATAATTTTGTATCAATTAATAGTCAACGAATTTGATTTGTTCTTTGGTAGAGCAAATAGGTATATTTGAAAAAAACTATTTTTTTTTTCTTTGAATTAACTTGTCTTCAGTTCAACTCAAAGCATAACTAACATTTTGGAAATTCCAAAAGTGCCTCACAGACAGAAACATGTTGACGATAATTTTACGGAAAAATATCTTAGAAGATTCATCGATTTTTGTTAATATCTTTTGAACGGTTGAGTTTGATAACGAAAATAAATAGGGTTCATCCGAAATATAAAAGAAAACCTATAGAAGAAGATTTAGATTGCGTGCGATAACGTGAATCGTGACTACAAAAAGACACACTTCCCAACGGAAAGCACTACACGTAATTTTTTAATTATATTTTTTGTTATTTATATCAAGGTATATATCTATCTAGACTAATCTAGAGTCTACACAAAATCAAACTGTTTGCTATTTTAATTGTATAATTTATTATTTTTATGACATTTATTTTACATTCTGTGATTACCTTAACTCACAAACTGACATATTTTTTTTTTAGGAAAACTTATAATAATATTTTTTACAATGTTTGTAACTAAGTGAGCACCATGTATCTATCACATAATAAATTAATTTATCTGTCATTGCTTCATTTTTAATTCTTTTTACCTATTGTGGTATAGTAATTTTATTCTAGGTGTCTTCACATATAATTACATAATGAATGTACCTAAACAAAATATTGTAAAACAGTTTAAAAGAGTAACGGTGGAGTTTCTTGCTCATTCTTCTCCATACGAAACTAACTTTTGGAAGGGGCGACTAGAATCAATGAACTTTTTTGTAAATTTTGATGTTGAAAAGTGCCTTTTATGTGCATATTTGAAATGAATAATTTGACTTTGACTTTTTATCTACAACATGTCCCAGAATTAACGCACAACCTCTTAAGGGGTCATTGTACTCATCATTATGAACAACTTTTACTATGGGATTAAACCTGAAATCGCGAAAAAAAAATCAGCTGTTCCATACATTTATGTTCGAATAACTCGTCAAAAAGCAATTTTTTTTTTTGGCGATTTCAGGTTTGGTGTTAATGAATTCCATGTATAATATTGAGAGTATTAAACGATTTTGTGTTGGATTTTTTTTACAAGGCGACATATCGATAGTACTATCACAAGCACAAGCGTTGTGAGGCGTGCAATAACTTTCCGAAATCAAATATTACATACCACGATTCATTTCTTATTAAATCTAGTGTCACTCCTCGACCAATTTGATAAAATCTACCCCCGTTACTACGTACTTAGAGCAAATTAGTTTTTGCTCACAAATTACAGTTACATACTGTTTGATAACATAATATTCAAACAACTTGAGGCCAAAACTCAATTACCTCTTATAATCCGACCCCACTCAGTTACGGATAACAACTATTTTAGGGCCTAGTTTGCCTATTTCTGTAATTGTGTCTGTAAACTTTATAAATGCCTTAATTAACTTTGTAATTTTTTATTTTTCTATTGAGCGAATATGCTTGCAGAACAGATGGGGTTGAACGGTTCTGGAGTAGTGACCGCGTACCGGAAGACGTAGCGTTCAAAGGCCTCCTACAAGGTGGACCGATGACCTTGTGAAGGCCGCGGGAATCCGCTGGATGTGGGAAACACATAACCGGTCGAAGCGGGTGCACTTATGTCGGCTGATATGATGATGATCATAATGATTGAGGGAAATGAGGGAAATTCTCTGTTTTATTTCATCGCTATTGCAAACCAAAGGACCTAGACAAAGTGTCATGTCAAAGCGATAACAATTAGGGAAAAGTCAAAAAATATTGGATTGACATTAAGCTGCGTTAAAGTATAAGATAGTTGTAATCGTTGAAATACGAAACGATTTAAAGTTTTTCAGTGGGGGCCTAGTGGTGGAGCAGTGGTGGCCTTGTTGTGGAGCAGTGGTGGCCTAGTTGTGGAGCTGTGGTGGCCCAGTTGTGGAGCAGTGATGGCCCAGTGGTAGTGCTGTGGTGGCCCAGTGGTGGAGCGGTGGTGGCCAAGTGGTGGAACAGTGGTGGCCCAGTGGTGGAGCAGTGGTGGCCCAGTGGTTGAGCAGTGGTGGAGCAGTGGTGGCCAAGTGGTGGAGCAGTGGTGGAGCAGTAGTGGCACAGTGGTGGTGCAGTTGTGGCCCAGAAGTAACAGCCGTGGATTACAGGTTGTAAGTCGTAGGTTCGAAACCAAACAGGCGCTTTACTTTATGTAAATTATTTCATCGCCGCTGCTTTAAAACGGTGAAGGCACACATCGTGAGGAAACCGGCATGTCCTAGAACCAAAATTTCAAAGACATGTGACCGCGTGGTGGATTACGGCCCTCTCCCTCTAACCAAGAGGAGGCCTGTGTCCCAGCAGTAGGAACGTATAGGCTGATTATGCTATATTACAGAAATGACTGATCGGCAGGGACATCGACGCGCAACCTGTTACCATGGACTCAGTACCTATATACTCTTTTTTTTTACAGGTTATTAAAAAAAAAATGTTTTTTTATGAAACCGCAGACTTTATTTTTATAACCGACGAAAAAATTTCGACGCAGGGGGTTCCAGAATCATGGTCTGATGTCCTTGTTACCCTGTATAATGTGGTCATTTTTGGATTGGCACAAAAAAACAGAAGCATAATCAGCAGTGGGTGAAGTTGGGCTGTGGATGATGATGATGATGACGTCATATCTTATACTTACGCTAACTGCATTCAAAATATCTGTACCTATAAGCTTCAACATCGTGCAAATTGATATTGGAAATGCAACATACAAATATGAACTCATAAATAGTAAAATCAATTGAAAATAAATTCGTCTCTATTCAATTATTTATTTACGGCTCTTCCTCGCTACAGACGTCCGCCATTCTGATAGACAGATGCCATAAAATCCATTTCTCCAATAGTTGCAGGTAGTTTTATATGGTGCTTCAAATTTATGTGTTTTGAGACTACTTTCAACTGCAATTATAACTAAGTGTCTTTTGTTCGTCGTTCTATTTTACAATTAATGTAATCTTTTGACTAGAGAACTCTACTACCTACTGAATCGCAATCGAATCTATTTCTTTTTTAATATCTGCGTTGTCCCACTTCTAAGCTAAAGCATCTCTCTATTCCTCGATCGAGCCAGCTAATATTCGAAACAAAATAAATGCTGTTCTTAGAAATATAAAAAAAAAACAATTCACACACTACAAACTCTCCGTTTAATTAAAAACAAGTCAACACAAACTAATCTAAGTTGACACAACTCAAGTACCGGCAAATACACAAGTAAGAGAAACTTCACAAACGGTTTAAAAATATTGACAGATCGAACCTAATCAGGTCACCTGTGCACTATGTATAGCTATGTATTTGTAGGCGCCATAACGTACAGTCAACCAAACAGATAGCACCTAAACAAATTTGGCTGACCACGGGTCTTTTTAACCTATATTTTGCGAATTGTGGCGGTAAGTCTTTGAGGAGTGGCTTGAGAGGCGCCACGGCGTCCTCACCTTCCGCCTGACGTAGGTCCTCACCGGACACGGTTGTTTCAGGAGGTTCCTGTTCAGTATAAAGCGGGAGGAAACGCCCGGGTGTCACCACTGTGTGGATCGCCCGGAGGACACGGTGGAGCATACGGTGGAGATCTGCCTGACTTGGGCAGAGCACCACCGTGTCCTCACGGAGGCGATCAGCGGCGGTGATCTCTCGCGTCCGGCCCCCCTGGTTCAGACCATGGTTCGGAGTGAGAGTGCATGGGAGACCATCACCTCCTTCTGCGAAGCAGTAATGCTCGTGGAGGAGGAGCCGGAACGCGTGAGGGAGAGGCAAGGTTCGCGCCCCTTGCGCCCAGCCACCTTTTTAAGGTGGTCGGTTCATCTAGCTGGGGGGCGTCCTACACTACGCTTGCCGATACCTGGTTTCCACTGCAGGTCTTGTCTGCTCCACCGGCCATCAGTCCTTAAAGAAACATGGTCAGCCCACGGCCATTTACTTTGTTTAAGTATGTTTTATTACTTTAAATTTAGTCATTCATCATCATCTGCCCAGGATGATGATCCCAACCCCCCAACCCTGACCCCAACTATGTTCGGGTCAGGTTCCAGTCTAACCGGATGAAGCTGAATACCAGTATTTTACATGGAGCGACTTCCTATCTGACCGCCACAACCCAGTTACTGGGAAACACGATACCCCTTGATAAGACTTTCAGGCTTCTGATAACCCGTAACAACTGTCAAAGATCTATTTAGTAATTATTAGTCACTCTGTCAAGAAGTCTGTAACAGAACATTCTTAAAAAGTAAGTTGTCTGTTCGAAAACGTGAACGCGATGAAGAAGAAGGGGCAAGAAACTTTAAGATTACTGGCAAGCAGGAATATTATTGCCCACGTAGTGCAAAATTGTAGCACACATACCAAACTATTTCGTTGACTGTACGTTTAAGTACGACTATTTTGCAAATAAAGGTTTAAGTAAACTGTGCAAGTTGAACCATTTCGTCGGGGACTCTAATAGGGTTTGCCTTGAGTATTGTGACTGCCCGTTTGAGATTTAACGGACTTTCCTCCAAAAGGCAGATGGGGTATGTTATTTGTTGATACAAGATAAAATGGTATTATTTATTTTTAGCTAAATTCGATGTTGCCCATAATCATAAGCATGATCAGCCCACCCAAATTATTGCGTTTAATGTTCCCACTGCTAGGACACAGGCCGCCTCTCCGTGAGAAGGAGTCAGTCGTAATCCACCACGTGGGCCCAGTGCGGGTTGGTAGATGATTACCGATATAAAATTATTATTAAAGATGCCTGGTATGCTAGGACTACATTTTAATAACTTAAAAAAACTGATTTTGGCAAGATTAAAAATGCAGTTAAAATAGAAATATTAAGTCTAGTTACTGTTCTAACACTATATTCCTCAGCATTCAATAAATTGTAAGCGCCACTTTTTTTTTTGGGTGGGAAATTATGAAATAACTTCTCCCGCTCTGGGCGGAGCGGGAGGGCGTGTCAGACTTTTACTGACTAAAACCCACCCGTGCTCCTTCCGTTTCCTGTGTGCCAGGGCCACGATATCCCTTTCGGACAAACTCGCAACCCTGGCAGGCGCCATTTAAAGCAGATACGTATAGATAGCCTATAATTTTCCCACTGCTAGGAAACAGGCCTCCTCTTTATGAGAGGGAAGAGACTGTAATCCATCACTAGGACCCAGTGCGGTAGATGTCACACATGTCGTCGAATTTTTGGTTCTAGGACATGCCAGTTTCCTCACGATGTTTTCCTTCACCATTTTGATAGCAGTGGTGATGAAATAATTTACACAACGTAAAGCGCTTGTTTGAGTTCGACCCTTAGGGCCTGTGCACACCACGTTTTTTAAACGTACCGTTGACGCGCGTTTGTAGCCATACAGACGCGAGTCAGACGCAGCCTGTAGACCTGCTGTAGGATAAAAACGCGCCGTCGACGCACGTTTCTAAAACGCGCGTCAACGGCGCGTTTAAAAAACGTGGTGTGCACAAGCCCTAAGACCGGGCCAGGACCTAAATCGTAAGTCGCGGCCGTTACTACTGGGCCACTACAGCTCCACCACTGTGCTACCACTGCTCCACTACTGGGCCACCACTGCTCCACCACTGGGCTACCACTGGCCCACCACTCGGCCACCACTGCTCTACCACTGGGCCACCATTGCTACACCACTGGGCCTCTAATGATTTACCACTGCTCCACCACTTGTGAATAATGTTTTAAGCAAACCCATGTTTGGATCATCATCTAAGCATTTGAAGACGAAAGTCATTTAATCAATTCTATAATAATAATAATAAAAATGTTTATTTTCCTTCCACAAATAACACTTATTAACTATAACTTAAAAATGGAAAAAAAATATTATGATGTAGGACAATGTTCATTTGTGGGAGACTGGTGCCTAAACTAAGCCGTGACTTGTATTTCAGGACACCACGGACTCCCCCTTAGAGGCAAAAATATAAAACAACTTGACTCTTATCCTTCTTCACTCCTCAACGATGGCGCCCCTAACCCGGCCTAGTTCCTCTGTTTATCTTCAATAAATGAACGAAGCTCTATGCGAGTTTACTTTCGGTCGCTGAACGATTTTTTTATTAGAGTTTTTTAATGTTTACTGGCCATGCCGTTATCGGTAAGGTAAACTAATTTAATTGGTCTGATGGCTTTATTTTTGTAATGTTGGTAGAATGGGAATGTTTTCATTTCTGATTCGTTTTCAGGGGTTGTTTGTGTTGCTTGACATGCAACTTGTTTTGAATGAATATTAAAACGTTCCTCGAAATGGTTTGATGTGTATGCTTCGTTATACGAGTTGCAGGTTTGTATTAGTAACAATATGTAAAATAAAACGAGTTATGTTTAAATTATTAGTTGAGTTTTCTGTGATTTGTATGATAAAAGTCGTATTTATTTAAGTACAGTATTTTATAAAAAAAAAAGTATTTATCTGTTCGCTTGTGTTTTAGGGTTCCGTACCCAGAGTGCCGACGGGACCTAAGCGGCTCCGCTGTCCGTCCGTCTGTTAAAAGGCTGTATCTTTTGATATTATGTAGACACTTGAAATTTCCACAGGGTGTGTACAACTAGGGCCGCTATAACAGAATATAATAAAAATAAAATAAAGTCAAAAATTAAAGCGGTTTAATTTTTAACATTATTTTATAGTATCTTCTTGTGTACAAGAAACAGAGCAGTGGTGGCGCAGTGGTAACGGCCGCGACTTACGAGTTGTAGGTCATAGGTTCGAACCCAGACAGGCGCTATAAATAGTTTAAATGATTTAATCACCACTGCTCTCATAACGGTGAAGGAAAACATCGTGAGGAAACGGCATGTCCTAGAACCAAAAGTTCGAAGACATCTACCAACCCGCACTAGGCTCGCGTGGTGGATTACGGCCCACTCCCTTTCACCGAGAGGAGGCCTGTGTCTTAGAAGTAGGAACATTATAGGCTTATTATATATACAAGAAACATGTATTTTTAGCGCTTTTTGTTCGATTTTAATCATCATCATCATCATCATATCTGCACAAAGACGTCCACTGCTGGACATAGGCTTCTTCCAAAGGGGGGAGTTTGCCATAATCGCCACGCTTGGCAGGCGGGTTGGCGATCGCAGTATGGTGTCAAAATTCATAGAGATCGCTGCTGCCCATTCTCTCGCCTTTTACGATACCCACGGGAAGAAATGGAAATTTTAATAACAGCAAGGACTTATTGTACGGTGGTTCGGAACCCTTTGTATGCGGACTCGCACTTGGCCGGTTTTTTCATATCTGAATTTGTAAAACACTAGACATAATCTAATACAAAAATATGAGTATTTTATACAAGTTCACTTATCTGTATTTCTTGTAGCCACTCTGTTTCTAACTGAATACACATGGAAAATATCATCTCCAAAACAAATCATAGCCGCAATAAAAATAAAAGCAAACCAAGAGATATGTAAGTTATAAATTATTATGTATTTCTATGTTTTTCTTCGTTTTTCCTTCGCCAATCGCTTAGGAGCCCTTAACCCATTTCTTCTAGTTCACTTTTTTCTTATAAGCAGTTGACATATCTGTAGTGGTTTTTCTTTGGTTTTGGATCTTATAAGAAAATATATAAATAATATAATCGAGAGGAACACAGTTCATGAGTTCTTGAGTGTCTCGTTATTATAATATAAAATTGAAGTCTATCTATGTAATGTCAAAATACCAGCTTTTTACTAAATACATAACGACGACTGATGAATTTCTAAATGACAAAATAAGTCTTACTTGACTGGAGAAACAAAATTTTTATTGAATATTTTGACTAATTGTAATTTATGATAATTTATTTATGCATTGACTCGAAATTATTCCATATTGTGACATTTATAATTTTTGTTCTTATTTATTTATCATCATTCTATTAATTTTGACATAGGTAACTACCAAATAATTTGTTTACCTCTCGCATGATCAATATTTTATTTTGCATGCAACCACATTTGTACGCCTCTTGGCATAACATAGCGACCTAAAACTTTAATTTAAGAACTGTATTCACTAATACCTATGTTATACAAATAAAAAATGATTATGATTATATACGGTCCTTATAATAAAGAAACAATTTTTAAATTTTATATCTATCTGTATGTCTGTTTGTTTGTTTGATCCGGCTAACCTCTGAAACGGCTGGACCGACGTGACGGGGCTTTCACTAGCAGATAGCTAATGTTATATGGAGTAGGAGTTTAATTTAGAAAAAGATATCAAATCGAAATATTCACACCATAAATTTACCTCATTAAACTAAAAAGTAAATTCATGCAAAACTGCGATTTCTGGGAATTCTATGAAAGCGTTCGACGTAGTAAAACGATCGCATGTGCAGTTACCGCCTTCTGCTTTACATGATTAGCTAATTAAATGGTAATAGCACACCTTGGATTTATACGATTTAAATCTGCAGTTATCCTTAGGTATGAGGTTACTAGCAAGGACTCAACGCTTTACATTTCATGTTTATTTTTTTCAGGAAAAAAAAACAAGGTAAAAAACGAATTTTGAAGTAAAAAAATAACATGACAGAAAAAATGTGTATCGTTGATGCCTGTACTAATGAAAATCATTCAGACACCAGAATGTTGAAGGTCATCGCAGGTACTTTACCGAGAGGGTAAGCAGTGCGTCCTACTGCTAAGAGTAACGGCTACTCTAAAATTATCATGTTTTTATGCGGTTTGTTTTTTTTTTTTTTTTTTGTCTTGTCCAAGGATTCATCAATAGAATGAACCCTAATCGACTAATATATGATAGACTAATAAGTAATTAAATTATAACCTAAACTACTAAATTGTCTATACTAAGAATGTGTCCAATAGCACTTTTCTTATTGTCTCTATTAAGGCGACGATAACCGACTTTTAATCATTTTATACTGAAGATCATGGTTCATGGTGGGAACATGGTTTAAGATCACGTCTATACGAGTAATGTTAATGATTTGAAAAAAATATATGCTAAATAAGAGCATTTTTTCAATAATTTAATATGTGAATATTTTAGATTCTGTTTATATTACATAGTGAAATTAATTTGTAAAGTTATGTCTAACGCGGATAAAAAACTGAGAATGGCGCAAAATCTACCAAGCGTATTTTTCTGAAACCTTCACCAATTTAAAGATAATTTAACTATCGATCTTATAGTGTACGCGTTTTATTAAAATACTTTTTGGCTTGTGTATAATAAATGAATAAAGCGTCAAATTGGGGACAGCGCTCCTTGATGGGCGAGTCCTATTACTGGCTGAACGTACGACGCGTTGCGTGAGCTCAGTACAGAACACGCAAGCTAACCACTCAAGGTCACTGGCATATATCTCCGTCTTAAGGTGAATAAAGTTCATTCTTGTGTTTGTTTGGAACTTTTGTACTTTACACTATTCACTAACATTAAACACTAACTCAAACGGTTTTGTTCTTTTTAGTCTTCTTACTATATTTGTAAGATCGAGAAGCTGGATTGCATCGACGTTCACATGCCGATAAAGCCTCTTTTCGTGAGCTTCTGAGGTTTGTCCTGAATGTCTTGTATAGCTATGGGTATTCCATTTAATTTTTTCCCGGAATCTCGATTTGAAATCAGAGTTATTAGCAATAAGCCTCCTATTACATGGGATTTACGTAAACATAACTGAGGAAAATTGGGTGACACCTCTGTGTGACCCTGCGGTGAATAGAGACGTATTATTATTCCATGTTAAGAATTACGAGGATAGAACTTTTCTCTCAGATCGCAGACATTCTGCCGGTCTACTAATTATTTAACTAAATTCCAAAGAACATTCTAGACGAATCTAAGCCAGGTCCATAATTATTCAGTAGTGGTCTACTTTCATGAAGTCATATTTCTGGTCTAAATTGGTACTTAAACTCATACATTTCCACAATCAGGTAATCGCGGAATTGCGTGCGTGGTTATTGGGTCATATTTTGGTACGACCTTAATTATATTTATTGAAGTACACATGCTGTATATAGCTGGAAAACTTATGCTTTTTATTGTATTTGGTTGAAAAATAAGTAATATCAACGCGTAAAATTCTAATTAAATTCGCTAAGCTCTTGGTGAGCGCAAAGTCGTAAATTTGATCCAAATTGAAATATGTAAATAATTATGATCCGAAAATTTAAATATGGAAAATTCGCTCCTAGCAAGCTTAGTCCGTAACGGGAACTACCAAGTTATGGGGTACCTACCCATATTCCTAGAAAAGATTATTTATCTAATATGTTTAGTAGAAATCAATTAATCTGCCTAGCTTTTTCCCAACTATGTTTGGGTCGGCTTCCAGTCTACGTGAATAAAGTTTATTTAGAAAATTAGTACTAAATACATGCTCCAAAAACTACCTCTCTCAGTCACGATTTAGGCTACGGTTAGACGACACCCGCCCTCCCGTTTTGAGTTGTATATAATTTGAGCCATAGGACACATCAATATTATATATCTCAATTGCATTCATCGAAGTCGACCCGCACACGCCCCGCGCCCACTCCGCGCCCGCCCCGCGTTCACACCGCGCCCGCTCCGCGCCCGCCTCGCGCCCGCCCCGCGCTCACCCCGCACACGCGCCGCACCCGCGCTGCACACGTTTATGCCCGCACTTCGGCTAGTGCTGCATTGACAGTGATCAAGGGCGTTTTTTTAATGTTTATGTGTATATTTTTTATGTTAATGATGTAATGCTAACAAGTTGCTTGTTACCATCAAATAAAATTATTATTTGATTTAAAAAAATGAAGAAGTAAAATCAAACAAAGCATGTATGATGTAACAAAGACCGGTGATTATTCTGTATATGTCATATTGTCGATATACATAAAATGAATTTGTTCTGGCAAATATTGTTTAAAATAAATAAATAAATAGTGATTCCAAACATTTTAATGCCAACTAAGAGAAAATGTATCTTAGTTAGCTCGAATTTTTTTCAGTGCTAGTATAAGCGGGCGCGTGGCGTGCGCGGTTTTTGCGCGTGTCGAACGCGGGTGCATGGCGGAGCCAACGCGTGTGCGGGGCGTGCGCGTGGTCGACGCGGGTTATTTGTACACGGCCTTATTCATTTTTGTGAACGCTTTTCTGGTCTGTTGTAAAGTAGCATTTTTAGAGGTATACAACAAGATTAATTTCTTGCGTCGCCCTTTAACGTATTAAACCTGTACCCACTACCTGTGATTATAAATTTAATGATTTTTTCCGATCTAGGGCTGCAGTAATATCAGCACAACTTGGTATATACAGGGTGTAAGGGACAGCCCTCCGCAAATTAACAGGGTGCATTCAGCTCCTTATTTTGAATCATATTCCACTGAAAATTTTCTCAGGAAAATTGTATTTTTTTATCGTATTTTCAGTTACTATTCCTTTATTTCAATGTAAAATCACATTCTCTATACGCAGTACTCCATTAATGTAAATATCACAGCTAAAATAAAAAAATCAGCAATGGATGTTGAAATCCTCTAACGAACGACGCCTGAAATCAGCGAACGCGGCCGTCCACCCCGCCGCGACAAATCAGGTTCATTGGATTCCCATAACGTTCCTGAAATAATTTCATGTACCGGTTATCTTAGTACGATATACTGAATTCACCCCATCAGTCTGCGGAGGGCTGTCCCTTTCACCCTGTATGTATTATATCTGTTTACAAGGGATGAAAAGATTGATGAAGATGTGGAAATTAGAGTAAAGGGTCCCCAAAACGATCAATTACAATTGTAGTTATATTGTCAATAGCTTTAATTGCATTTGGTAGACGATCAATTTGCGCATCAATTTTTATCAATCACGCATTGACAATTGCAATTGATCGTTTCGGGGACCCTTAAATGCGAAAAGTAAAGTGAATGGAGCGTAATACGTGCCAATATAATACAGTACAAAGTAAATATTCATGTCATTGTTGTATATAAAATTTATCGATTTCTTGTTACTTGTACAGGCGACTGCACGTTGGTGGTAACACTAGCCTTTGTGCGAGCACAAAGTTTCAATAGAATAAGAAGCTAGCTTCTACTGGTTTTGTACACTGCTCATTGTATTTTGTTCTTTGTGTCTTTGACTTGGTATTCGATAAACAGTTACTATATTATATTTTATAACTTATTTAATATTATATTATCTTATATTCACCCAGGAATTGAAGCTATCGGTCAACCAAAAAAAAAAAAACATAACCTCTTTCTTTTTTAAAGTCGGTAAAAAAATTATAATAATAATAATAAAGCCATTTATTTCCCAAAATTATAACATTACACTTAAACTTTAACATATTCCTTAAATATCCATTTCATGCAAATAACAAAAACACATGCAACAAAATAAATTAACTAAATGTAACAAATAAAATTATTATTCAATTTAAGTTCTGACGTTAAAATAATGTACTTAATTATCTAACGTTTGAATTAACTATACATTTTTATTTTATTTAGTATCATTCATTACCATTTATTTACCAATACATTATTTTAAATTAGCAAATAACAACTAATAAATTCAAATCTTGTTAAAAATTAAAATTATGCTAAACAAATAAAAATTAAATTAATTAACAACAATTGATCCAATTATATAGATTAACGTTATCAGTATAGTATAATTCAAATAATAATATAATAACAATTAGATCAAATTAGATTTTTAGTTTTGGGCAAAGGCCTCCTCCATGCATTTCCATAATTTCCTATCTTTGGCGATCCTGGTCCAAGTGGGTCCCGCAACTCGCGCGACGTCGTCGCCCCAATGGCGGCGCGGGTAACCTCGACGGCGTGCTTCGCCGCGCGGCCACCAGTGCAGCACACGCTCGCTCCAACGTCCATAATCCGCGCGCGCCGCGTGACCTGCCCATCGCCATTTAAGCCTACAGGCTAAGTCTGCTACGTCTATCAGTTTGGTGATCATTCTGATTTGAGAGTTTCGAATTCGGTCTCGCAGTTTCAATCCCAACATACTTCGTTCGACGGCCCGCTGGAAGACTTGGAGTTTGATGAGAACTTCTTTTGTTAGTGCCCACCTCTGGCATCCGTAGAGCAGTGTGGGAGACACGACAGTTTCAAATGCTTTTTTCTTTAATTTAATCGGGAGCATAGATTTGAAAATGTGCTTTAATGACCAATATCTTTTCCAAGCAAGTTTTATTCTACGCTCTACTTCGCCTGCAGTTTGCTCATTAAACGTGATTCTCTGACCTAAATATACATAATCTTCCACGTATTCTATTTCCCTTGATGCTATTTTTACTGGTATGTTTTCTCCGTTGGTCATTATGCGAGTTTTCTCCAGATTCATAGTCAATCCACATTTTCTACTCTCTTTATCTAAAGATTGCAGCATGTATTCTAGGTGTGTGTGGTTGTCGCAGATTAGTACGATGTCATCTGCAAAGCGTAAGTGATTCAATGTTTCTCCATTAATGTTGATCCCCACAGAGTCCCATTCTAAGTGACGGAAAATGGTCTCGAGAAGAGCAGTAAAAAGGTTCGGTGATATCGGGTCACCTTGTCGGACTCCACGTTGTACTTCGAAAGGTCTTCCTTGTCTCTCTAATTTAACTTTCGCTTTACCCCTTTTATAAATTTCCTTTAATATTTTTATATACTTTTGTGGCACTCCTTGTTGGTCTAAGGCTTTCCACAGAGCCAGGTGTCCTATTGAGTCAAATGCTTTCGAATAACCAACGAAAGCAATGTAGAGCCTTTTCCCGTATTCTTCGTACTTTTCGATGATTTGTGTCACAGTAAATATATGATCGACTGTAGAGAACCTGGGGCGGAATCCAACTTGTTCTTTAGGTTGATTAAATTCCAGAGTCGGCATAATTCTTTTTAGCAATACTTGTGTGAATACTTTGTATGTTGTCTGTAATAAGCTGATTGGCCTATAATTTCCGATATCCTCAGGATTTCCTTTCTTGTACAGTAACGTTATGATTGATGTCTCCCATTCGGTAGGTATATTTTCATATGCTATTTTATATATATATTATTGAACAATTTCGTAATAATAGGGGACAGTGGTTCAATTAGAGTTTTAAGTACATCATTGGTAACCCCATCTTCTCCCGGGCTCTTAAAGGATTTAAGAGACAAAATTGCATTGACTATTTCACTTTCCATAAATATTGGCACTTCTATGTTTACCTCATCGAGTCTCAATGTTGTAAAAGTGTTGTTAATTCCGTCTCTACGTTGGTATAAATCTTCATAAAACTCTGTAGCAGTCTCCACTAGCTCCTTTCTATTGGAAGTAGTTCGTCCGTCTTTGGATTTTAGAGAAGGAATCCATTTTCGCACATCGTTTAGACGTTGTTGTCCCTTTTTTACTGAACTATTAATTAAAGGTTAACTCTTCCTCAATTATTTTTAGTCTATTAGTGTGTTTCTTTCTCTTTAGCTTTCTCTTAATTGTTCTATACAGCTTGGTGAGTTCCTTCTTTTCGGGTTTCGTTTTCATTTTCTTTCCTCTTAAGAATGTTCTACGTTCTATTAGTTTGGCAATATCTCGCGAAATATCTGTTTCGGGTGTTGGTTTCCTAGAGTTCTTGTTTGATGATGTGGTCACATTCTTAATAGTTTTTATCATTGAAGAGTAACATTCCTGTACGTCAACAGTATCAATCACAGATGCAGACGCCTCAATAAATTTGGTTTTGAGTGTTTCTTTTTCCAATTGTGTCAAGGCGCAGACTGTACCCTTGAAAGATTTTCTTGATTTCACTTGTACCCCGATTGAATATTTTGCTCGTATCAGTCTATGGTCGGTAGGGTGTGTTGTGTCTATAATATTGATATCTCTCACTCTGTTTTTATTATTGGTAATGAAATAGTCAATTTCGTTGTAGGTTTTACCATCAGGAGAACACCAAGTCCATTTTTGTTTCTGTTTCTTTTTAAAATAAGTATTCATAATGTGGAGCCGATGTTCAATGCAGAACTCTGTGAGTAATTTTCCTCTTTTGCTTCTTTTGCTATTGTAGCCCCAAGGGCCCATAACGTCTCTGTCCTCAGGTTTGGCGGCTCCGATTTTGGCATTAAAATCTCCCATTATTATTGTATTTGGGCCTGTATTGTACAGAGCTATGATTAAGTCCTCGTAAAATAGTTAAATGTCTTCATCTTTTGATTTTTCTGTTGGAGAGTAGACTTGAATAATATTAATTTGAGTGTTATTTATATTTATGTCGAGTCGGGCTATTCTGTCTGAGATGGGTTTTAAATCTATTACGTTTACTTTCATGTAGTCTTTCAACAGAAAGCCAACACCGCTGTATCCACTCTTGTTTCCTGAGTACATAAAAATGAGATTGTGTTTTTCTAGGATTTCAAAGTCTTTTTGTCTCGTTTCTGAAAGACCCAAAATGTCCCAATTGATATTTTTCAAGGCATGTAGCAGTTCAGTCTGTCTCGTATCGCTCGCTAGGGATCGAACGTTAAGTGTGCATATATTTAGATAAGATGTGGTGTTATTTTCACTTTCATTATATTGCAAGGAGGGTTTTAGTCGATCACTCCCGCGGGGACCAGCCGTACTGGGAGATCTTGTTAGTGATTTTTTCTTTGTATTCTGTGTTTTTAGGTTGGAGGGGGCCTGTGAATTTCATGCGTCATTAGTATAGTTTTTAGTTTGATCTGTTGTTTTATCAAATTGTTTCATGTAGTTAGTAATTTGGTTATTAGCTTTCAGTTTCTTTTTGTTGTTTGACCTGCTAAAGGATATACTACTACTACTGTAGGCAGTTTCCGGAGGGAAACCTGAGGGTGCCCTTTTATTGCTCGGTTTCTCATTGGTTCGCTTAACTATGAGTTTATCATAATGTATGAATGCTTCATTTCCCTTTTCTTTTTCAAGTTTCAGTTGTTGTTTTAATTGTTCTCTGATTTTTAGTACTTTAGTTGGAAATTCGTGTTTGATATACATGTTGGACCCTGCCAGTTCTTTTTTATTTTTTAATACTCTTATTTTCATTCCCAGTGTTGTAAAGGCGACAACTACTGGTCTAGTGTTATCATTTCTTTTTCCAAGTCTCTTTGCTGATTCCACCTCAAATTCCTGAATATTAATGTTTAATTTTTCTTTTATTATGTTTAGAATTTTTTCTGCCAGCTCAAAGTATGACGTTTCTCCTTCTTCTACTCCAAAAAATACAACATTTCTTTTTCTTATATTCTTCTCTATTTCATCGAGTCTTTTCTCTTGGTTTTCTATTTGTGAATTTAAATTATTCAAGTTGCTATCTAGTTTATTGAACTTTTCGTTAACATTATTATTTATATTAGTAGTAATTTTTTCTTCCAGATTTGTAAGTGAATTTTCCACAGTGATTAATTTTTGTTGCAGCTCAGATTTCATGTCTAAAATAAGTTTTCTTAAATCTTCCATAATTATTGATTGTTATCGTACTAGTAACTCAGAGGGAGTTACTAGTACGATAACAATCAATAATTCGGTAATTCGGTAATTAGTGGAACTACAACACTTTTTCCTTGAGTCGGAATGTTCTCATCAATGAACTAATTACGACGTTGTTACAAATGAAGTAGTTCAGATCTTTGTCACTAGATGGTGTTGAATGGCTCGGGTTTATATCGCTAGATGGCACAGTAAGCGCTAATAAATCATGATTGGTCTTTGTTCTTAGGTTATTTCTTTGAAAATTAAATTTTTCACTCTTATCTTGAAATTTTATGCCACTTGCGAACGGTTCTTTCCACCTTTAAATGTCCACACTTATGTTTCACTCGAAAATGTTATCAAAAAGGTATGTACGTTAAGTTCAAATGGTCCGTTTTTGCACAAATTGTTATCACAAGAATGTATCGTCTGTTGTATATTTGCACTAAAGTCCACTTTTTCTATAGTCAATCACTCATAGTTCTTGCTGAATATGGCACTCGAATACTTAAAAACACTGTTTAAACTTTTATTTGAATTTATTATTGCAGAGCTGATGTAAACACGAGCACAGTGCTGCCCCCTCGTTAACTCACGCGACACACGAACATTAGTGCACACATAAAATTTATAGGCCATAGAAATCGTTGCATTCTCGGATTAAGAGACCTTTTTTTTTTGTCGGTGGGAAATCATATAACTTATAACTATCAAATAACTTCTCCCGCTTTAGGTAGAGCTCCTGTCAGACTTGTAATGACTAAAACCCACCCGTATTCCTTCATTTGCCTGTGTGCCAGGGTGAGGATATCCCTTTCGGACAAACTCGCAACCCTGGCAGCGGATTAAGAGACATGGCTTTGCCTTTATTGCCTTGCATAATTATCTATTCACCTATAATGTGATAATGGTAGAATCCAGTTATTTTTTAAAGTGTAATCTTGGAGCTTCTTGCCAGCTCTTCTTCATACAAATCGACCAATTGGAACCATGCACCTAGCTTCTAACATTTCATAACTGCCCATGTAGGTTTATGTGGACCTACCTCCTACCCGCGTGGCTTTTTCTAAAATAATAATATTAGACATCTGCCAGTGAAATTCCGGTTAAAATTGGTCCAGCCGTTTTGGAGATTAGCCAGAACAAACAGACAGACAAAAATGTTTTTTTTTTTTTACAAAAATTAATTCATCATCATCATCATTTCAGCCGAAAGACGTCCACTGCTGGACATAGGCCTCCCCCAAGCACCGCCACTTCGACCGGTTCTGTGCTTCCCGCATCCAGCGGATACCTGCGGCCTTCACAAGGTCATCGGTCCACCTTGTAGGAGGCCTTCCAACGCTACGTCTTCCGGTACGCGGTCGCCACTCCAGAACCTTTCGGCCCCATCGGCCATCAGTTCTGCGAGCAATGTGCCCTGCCCACTGCCACTTAAGCTTGGCAATTCTTCGGGCTATGTCGGTTACCTTGGTTCGCCTGCGGATCTCTTCATTTCTGATTCGATCACGTAGGGAAACTCCAAGCATAACCCTCTCCATTGCCCTTTGGGTGACCTTTTTGATGACCTATGGCACTGAAACGTGGTCGCTTACAATGGTAAGCGACCACGTTTCAGTGCCATAGGTCATCACTGGCAACACGCACTGGTCAAAGACTTTCGTCTTGAGACACTGCGGTATGTGGGACGAGAAGATATTGCGAAGCTTCCCGAACGCTGCCCAGCCGAGTCGGATTCGACGATTGACCTCTTTCTCGAAGTTGGACCTGCCTAAACTGGACAGTTTGTCCGAGGTAAACATACTCGTCCAAAACTTCGAGTGTAGCGCCTCCGATCTTCATGAGAGTGGGTGTTACATGGGCATTTGACATGACCTTTGTCTTATCCATGTTCATTTTCAGACCAACTCTTTCGGAAGCTCTACTGAGGTCATCGAGCATTGCACTGAGGTCGTCCATAGTCTCAGCCAAAAATTAATTAATTACAAAGAAAGAAAGAAAAAGAAAGAAAAATTGTTTATTCTGCACAAACAAGACACACTTTACAAAAATAAAATACAAAATGACAAAATACACACTAGTACCGTATACTACCGTATAATACTTTCACATACATTTAGTAAAACTCTGCTAATTTGACTTTACAAACACACACTTTAATTTGATTTATTTGTATGTATAGATAAAATATTTTGAAATTGAATGCTCATTTTAGAAGGGTTTTAGGGGTAGAAATAATGACAGAAATCGGTTTAAAATGTTACCTTTTCTACCATACTACTGAAATTGGGTCAACTCCGTAAAAAGCCAAAGAGATCAGTCTCTGGGGATATTGCCCTAATCAAGCCATGGCAGGGGGATTACTGATCGTGGTATGATATAATTATTTCACGTGTGAATGCTTCTAACATCCCTTGGGAGTTCCCAAGGGATGTTCTTCTGTTTGCGTTTGTGATTAAAGTGATATTGATAGGGCATAATCTATGGCTAGTAGTACCTACTGTAGATGTCCAATGTGCGATTCCATCGCTTTAAAAAGATTTTCCTTATGGATGAATTACTTGCTAGCTGGATTGGAAGATTGATTGAGAAGATTTGTTTTATTGATTTATTTAACACATTAACTGCCAGAGTAATAATGACAAAAATCACAAAAAAAAATTGTGCCAATTGATGTTATGGGTCTAGATATACATAGTATTAATTTTTGGGGTCAATCGGAGGCAGGGTTCCGTATAAAATTAAAAAAAACTTCACGAGGTCACCGGTACCCTACATGGCGCACAGAAGTAATTATGTTGATTTCTGTTACCAAGGCGCCGTGCGGTCATCTCTAGGCACCTCAGTCGCTTAAACGCGCAATTTTATACTAAAAGGTAAAAAAGTTTAATTTTACTATGTTCTGGGATTTTTAACCTTATTGAAGGTTTATCTTCAATAATTCAAAATATTTTTACGTTACATAGAAACCATGCGAAAGTATTACTCCTGAGCGCCATTCCGGTCACTTACTAATAGGAAATCTATAGAAAACGCGTCATACGACGCGTAAATAAACTCTGAAAACAGGTTTACCGTGAGGTCACCGGTGTCCTACGTGGCAGTCAACGTGTTAAGTAGTTATCATATAATTTTTGTAATAACTTAAAGGTAATCTTGGCCACAAAAGCAGAATGATGTATGTACTAGATATATTCAATCATGAAAGCTTTAATTTCTGGAGCCAAAACATACCTTCATTACACACGTGTAAGGACATCGTCTATTTTCGGTTATCCTGTTTCTTCCTACATTACTGGTATAATTCCGCAAGTCACCTTTAACAATACCCACGGGCAAACTTGTGCTGTTTATTTATACGGGCCAGAATAAGGAAATTCCCCATAGATTTATCTTTATTTATACCTTCCATATACACTTTGGTAGGTACTGTAAACCCCACATATAACAAAGTTAAAATTTTTGAAATGTTAACCATCATAACTCTCAGTTCTAAAGACAGGGCATACTCTAGGAACAGAATTAAAGTTTTTTCTTTCGTAAGCATAGCATTTCTGACTTGAGTCAAAAGCGGGTTTCACTATTAACATCTTTGACTTTGTCCTGTTTTGTTGCGATTGCCGAGTGTGCGTACTTGCACAATCATTGTACTATATAGTACATCATAATTCCATGCATTGTACTCACTGAATGCTGCACCGGTCGACGTCATCACGTCAACGCCGGCTGTCGCTGAAAACCAGCGCTGGGGCTCTGTCTCGCATAAGGTCGCAACATTATGCTGAGCGGTGGCCGTTTTGTGTGGATGTTACGCATATTTTCCCCCTACTTGTTCTTTTTGTATTTATGTTCTTTCTTTGCGTCATGTTTACCGCAAATATACGTATTTTCTTTCTTTCTTTCTTCTTCTTTCAAGGAGCGATAGTCTGTCCAAAGCTTTGGTTTCTAAAAGCGTGTACGCAAGAACGACTAACGAACATCAAATACTTTCTTCGCATGTGCGAACCACTAACGAACATCATTGTGCTCGGCAAATATGTTCGTGACGATCCAATTTTTTTCTTATTTTGTTCGGTGGTGGTCGGTTCGTTTTTGCTTTGCTAATTTACGTCAACACGTACGATCCACATGTTCGGTGTTCGATCGATGTTCATGTTCACCATGTTTTGTTCGATCGTGCGTACACGGCTTTATGAAAGCAGTGAACGATCACACGTGTTTTGTGGCTAAGTAATAACAGGCGCATGGGTCGATCGATCAGGTTAAGCTACCCTTGCCGCGGTTGGTCCGTGGATGGGTGACCTTTACATACCAAGACCCCTCCGTGCCTCGGCAAGCACGTTAATCCGTTGGTCCCGGCTGAAATTTGTGGATCTTTAACAGTCGTCAGAAGCCCGAAAGTCTAACAACCAGTCTTACCAAGGGGTATCGTGTTACCCAGTAACTGGGTTGTGGAGGTCAGATAGGAAGTCGCTCCATGTAAAATACTGGTATTCGGCTTCATCCGGTTAGACTGGAAGCTGACCCGAACATAGTTGGGAATAGCGTGGGCAGATGATGATGAATGACTAAATTTAAAGTAATAAAACATACCTAATCAAAGTAAATGGCCGTGGGCCATTTTTCTCGAAGGACCGATGGCCGGTGGAGCAGACAAGACCTGCAGGGGAAACCGCGTATCGGCAAGCGTAGTGTAAGACGCCCCCCAGCTAGATGGACCGACCACCTTAAAATGGTGGCTGGGACAGACTGAATGCGGAAGGCGGAGGACAGGGTGTTGTGGCGCAGCCTGGGAGAGGCCCATGTCCAGCAGTGGTATGCTATAGGTTGAGTTGATTGTTTGAATCAAAGTAATATGTTCTTCAAAAAAATATCGGTTGAAAGGACCCGTGGTCAGCTGAATTTGTTTAGGTCTATCTGTTTGGTTGACTGTACGTTATGGCGCCTACAAATACATAGCTATACATAGTGCACAGGTGACCTGATTAGGTTCGGTCTGTCAATATTTTTAAACCGTTTGTGAAGTTTCTCTTATTAGTATTTGCCGTTACTTGAGCTGTGTCAACTTAGATTAGTTTGTGTTGACTTTTTTTAATTAAACGGAGAGTTTGTAGTGTGAGTTGTTTTTTTTTTATATTTCTAAGAACAACATTTATTTTGTTTCGAATAGCGGGCTCGATTGAAAGATGTAAAGATTAGAGAGATGCTTTAGATTAGAAGTGGGACCACACAGATAATAAAAAACCGGTCAAGAGCGAGTCGGACTCGCACACCGAGGGTCCCGTACGAATATAATTATGATGTTGATGATTTCTGAAAAACTGTGCTATTTAGAGACATCGTTTTATTTTTCCGGTAATCTTTACATAAGCTTCTATTATATAGAATAGTTTCAGATTTTTATCTCTGCAAACTTCAGAAATAAGGGGGGAAGAACGGTATTTTTTTTCACATTTTTCATCAAAAGTCGAAAACTATGCAGCCTAAAAAAAAAATTTGAGAATGTGCAAACAGCGTTCTTCCATATGATACCCCACATGCCCTAGTAGCCCCACTTCAAATTTTTAAGACCCCCTTTCAGTCCCTTTTGCAAAAAAGATATATTTTTTTAAATTTCATTCTTACTTGCAAAATAGTTGGGCAAATGTCATCTAAAACTATTCTAAATTTCAATTTGATAGCATTAGTAGTTCTTGAGATATCCAGGTGTGACAGACAGACAGACAGACAGACAGACAGACTTAGTCTCACCATAAGGGTTCCTTTTTACCGTTTTGGTTAGGAACCCTAAAAAGAAATAGTTTCGATTTTGATTTAGTAGTGGAAGCCGACCCCAACATAGTTGAGATTAGGCTAGGCAGATGATAATGAAATACAGGGTTATTTTTAAAACGTCAATAACCTCTTAAGGGGTCGTTGTACTCATCATTATGAACAACTTTTACTATGGGACCAAAACTGAAATCGTGAAACAAAAATCAGCTGTTCCATACATTTATGTTCGAATAACTCGTCAAAATGTAGGGAACAGCTGGTTTTTTTTCGTGATTTCAGTTTTGGTCCCATAGTAAAAGTTGTTCATAATGAGGAGTACAATGACCCCTTAAGAGGTTATTGACGTTTTAAAAATAACCCTGTATAGAGCGTGTTTTGAAACGTTAATGTCAAATACTGGTGAAAACTTAGACAAAGAAATGTATAGACGGCGGATAGCTCCTTTTCGTAACAACAGTATTAAGTTATTATACGTAAAGGATTAGGACAAAGCTATAGCGTGCAGCCTGTGGGCAAAGTATACTCATGCGGCATATAGCACCTTCCGCGTCCAGTTCAATAACGCGTTCAGGGCGGTGTTGGGGCTGCCCTGCCACTGCAGGGCCTCGGGCATGTTTGTGGAGGCGCGCACCGACTGCTTTCACGCGACGATGCTCAAGCGGTGCGCGTCTCTGGTAGGTACGCAGAGTGCGGGGCAGCGCCAATACCGTCCTGGTGATGATCGCCAACATACTGGATTGTCCTTATATCCGGCAATGCTGCAGCAGACATATTGTTACCTTGTGAGCGGTTTTGGCTGTGCTTGTTATCTTGTCTGTGCTTGTTATCCTTCCTGTATCCTTCTTATGTATATGAGTCTCGTTACTTGCAATATACTTTTCTTTTTTTTTTTACTATTTCCGTCTCTCATTGCGTGTCAGTTTTTTCAAGCTGATTTTTGTTTTGTTTTAAAACCCAGGGTAAAGGGTTAGGTCTATGGTATCATTGGGTCCTATATACATTTATGGATATGTATAAAATATGTTGTCTCATCTGGCCACACTACCCGAACCTCTATAGATTTCCGACTCTAAGGGTGAAAATGACAAATGTTCTTGACGGCCATTTTAATACACTCCTGGACTCCTAAATCGAGCCCCCTGCATTTTTTTTGTATTTTGTAAGTAACATACGACTTTTTATGGTCGTGAATTTGGAACAATGATGAAAACAAAATGATCGCGAGTATGTCTGCTTCAAAACTGCCTAAAAGCTTTTGACTCATCAATATTTTGATATTTTAGGACTGTATACCTTACGTGGAAATGCACGGAGGCTCGATTTAGGAATCCGGGAATGTATTATGAAAATGTTTCCCTAGGAAACCGAAGCTTTACAGACAGTCTTGACATAGTCTACACACAGACTTATACAGTCAAAATAGCTGAAAACTCCACCGTTTCAAAATACGTATCCATTTTTAGACAATCGTTTGTTAAAGCAATTTAATTCTAAAGCAATTTTGAAGCAGTTTAAAGCATTAAAGTTAAAACAACGAGGACAATAATTTTGAATTATTATTCCGTAATTTGAAAAGTTTTGGAGCTCATTACAGGGATGGTTTCTGTATTAGTTTTGAACGTTTTGTATTGGTTTTATAAATTAGTTTGAGTTATGTAGTTTTGTTAATGCTTATTGAGTCCTGTTGGTTATTGACCATTCATATTGGGAAAAGAGCTAGATAGGTATTTAGACAAGTTAACAAGTAAATGTAAATTATATAATTTTTTATTATAATTTTTGATTTGATTAGAAAACAAAAACTTTTTACAAAAAAAAAAACCACCGACTTCCAAAAATGACACTACAAAGTGAAAAATAACCTTAATTTCGGAAGTCGTGGTGTCTTTGGGCATATTGAAAGTTTTGTGCCACCGACATTTTTTGTAAAAAAAATTTTTTGTAAAAAGTTTATTTTTATTTTACACTTTTTGTGGGTTAGTTTTCAATTTATCTAAGTTACAATACCCTAATGTTAACTACTCATCACCTTTTACAATATATTGCTTTTCCCGATGCAGGGGCGTCAATAGTTGAGGAGTTCTCCTGGTAAGAACCAGGAGAACTGGAACTGATGGTCACTTCACCATATGCATTGCGTAGAGCATAAATTGCTTTGCAACCATATTAAAGTGTCTAATCGAATCGCAATAGTGAAATACTTATTATTAAGTAGTTCCGGTGGCCATCTGTGGTCTTCATCATCAGTTTCACTTCACCAAATGGTGCTTTTCGAGTGCAAATGCAAAAGTTACTATAAAAAATACTGAAATCGATATAGGTGTGCCTATAAAATTTGAGGATTGCCCTCGATTTGCATGGAATCCCCTCATCAGATTCTGACTTGGTGACAATGCGACCACCTCGGAAGCATAGGTTTTCAAATAAATATATATTTTTTTAACTCGGTCCACAGTTGACGGAGCGATCGCGTAACAAACCTACAAAAAAAAAATATATAAGGACTTTGATTTGTCATAGGTAGGTAGGTAATATTTCGCAAATTACGCGACCAAGTAAAAGTATGTATATCATACCGTACTCCTATTGACGTTCTTTATTTTGCGTTCTTTCATTTGTTTATCATGGATAAAGTACCTATCTGGTGGGTCACGATTATTCCCATCCTCATTTGTAGCACTATCACATTTATCACTAATCCATTTTAGTCCAGATTTAAGGGGACAAATTCTTATAATAATCTAGCAAAATCGTTAAAAAACTTTTAAAATGCCAAGCCGTGATTAGCCATCATGCGGGCCCATAATTTACCTCTTGGCTCCCAAATTTCAGAGACTTGAAAGTCTTATGACAAAACGTCTCCCCAGAGACAAAATTGGGTATACTGAGATTAAACATAATCTGTCTCAAAGGGCATACGTAATTATTATCGCTACATCGCCCTTCGATGGCAGCCCAATTACTTTTTCACTAACGAGCCAATCTTAAAGTTATAAACTTTATCATTTAACTTAAGTCTATGTTATATAATGCGATATTTCGTAAAATTAAAATTTATGTTGTTAAGCAATTAAATAGTTAATGTTGTTAGCAATAAGTACCATTTTTAGCACACGTGTTTTATCGCAAAGTGTAGTTTGATCTATTTACTGTCTAGAAAAATCTGCTTCAAATAACTACACCATTATTCAGAATAAGTATTCTGAATAAAGGAACCTTTATAGGCCTTCATGATTTGTCCAAATATAGATTAACGAAACGCATGAACCCGTATAAGTTCGCTCTGATTAGGGATCTCCCTATAAGCTGCTACAATTCAATTCGATTATATGGCCATATATCTTCTATTCTATTGTACTGACCACAAACCAATTTCCTTATTCTGTGGTTAATAGCTTATCTTAGAAGGATCGATTTGTCGACTACAGAATTGGCTACGGTACAATTTACTTGATTTATTAGGACATTCATCTTTAACAGAATATTTTTATCGACACAATTATCGGCGTCCTAGTATTCTGTCGGACCAGATGGGTTTCAGGTTTAAAAGCCTTGAAATCGAATGGTAATTTTTCTGTCCCCAGACAGCCAAGTAAACTTCCAAGCCACGTTCAAGATCTAAGCCTTAATAAATTCAAATCATTCATTAAACGTAAGTTGTGCCAGAAAGCCTTTTATACTGTTAAAGATTATATTGAGGACAAAAAGGCTTGGGATTGAGCTGCTCCAATTTTTGTACATATTGAGGTAGTTTATTTTTATTGTTTTTTTTTTTTTTGTTTTTGCTAACCTTATTATTTTATAAACAGTGACATTTAATTATTATTTTATACACAATGACAGGAATATTTACTTGTAAAGTATTATATTATTTTAATTATTGTGAATGTGAAGACTATGTGGGTTATTGCATAATATTTTTTTTCCCTTTCTTTTATTCTCAGTTAGTGTTAATCATGGTCTGGCAGTTTGAGTCATATAAGTGGCCTACCCAAATGGCCTTTCTTTGGTATTGATAGTCGCATCGTTGAGCTCCTTATATTCTGAGTAGAGCTGCACGATTACTGACAAATGCGTGCACTGACTGGTCAGGTCCACTCAACCTGTGTGGTTCTTTCCTCAAAAGACCATTTCAGACACCAATCTACATGGTCTTCACATGATCTGACCAAGATTATGTCTGGACTTTAAAAGAGACTATGACCTCTGAGTTTGTTTCGGCCTTTCTTCTCAGAGTAGTCAGATAGGAAACGCCGACCTCATCTAGTTTTTAAAATATGATTGACGTGTAAAAGTGTTTGTACATACCTACTTACAGAAATAAAATCATTTATCATTTATTTATCATAGCCACAATATTGCGTGCTATAAAACTGTAAGTTATCCCTCTGCAGAGAAGATATTTATCTAGTACAGATAACTGTGTAGGTATCTCCGCCAGCTGTCGCTGAAAACCAGCGCTGGGGCTCTGTCTCGCATAGGGTCGCAGCATTATGCTGATCGGTGGCCGTTTTGCGTGGATGTGATGCATATTTTCCCCCTACTTGTTTTTTTTGGATTTATGTTCTTTCTTTGCGTCATGTTGACCGCAAATAAACGTATTTTCTTTATTTTTTTATTTTTTTCTATTTACTGGCGCATTCAGGTCTGTCATGTTTTTATAAACTCCAACATAACATGTATTTATTTATTTAAACTTCTCGCACAAAATAATTTACAAAGGCGGACTTAATAACATCTTAACATTGCACAATCTTACAAAGTAATCTATTTTTCAAATAGTTTTAGCTCAAACGGGCTATTCAATCCCATACAATACACACCAACACACAACTACAACGTATCGTATCGATAAAATATAAACATAATTCCCCTCCATTTCATGAGCTCCCTGAACAATTCTTTGAACAAAATTCCCTCAGAATATAACAAAGACGTACGTAGTTTTCTTTTAATTTTTCAGACAGAGCTTACAATGTGATCCCGGACGCTTTGAGAGCAATGCACGTGCTCGCTCCGACGAATGGGCAACTCCCCTAGGGATCCATAATCCCACCTACTACACTGGGCTAAAGAAGGAAATATACCCGAAAGAATTTCCGAGTTCGGATTTTGGTTCCTAATAACGCGTTCGTGAAGTCCGAAGTCGATTGAAGAAGTACGTTTTGTAGAACTTTCGCGCGATCAGTTCCCACTGAGACTGAGGTATTTGAGGAATCGATTTATCGTTTGGGCTGTAAGTTTGTTCATAAATCAAGCTTAGGGATGGTGCCAAAGTAATACTCATGTATTTATTTATTACGGTTTGGAAATGTTTGTAGTTGTCCCACATGTGCATAGTACAAATTAAAAAAACAATTTTGTAACAGCACTCTCCACTACAGAAACAGCTATCTTATGTCCATAAAAATGTACAACCATATTCCAAAACGAATAAGAGAACTACCATTTAATTTCTACAAAAATAGTCTAAAAACATGGTTTCTTCAAAATAATTTATACACAGTAAAATAATTCCTAGAAAGAGTAATAAAAATTAGATTTATTTCGTTTTTGTAATACAAATTTTGTTGTTGTTGTTGTGTTTTTATATTGTTTAATAGTTTTTAAGTATCTTTATGTCTATAGTCTTAAGTGTTTTGTATTGTAAAATAAAGTAAAAGTAGTATACAAGTTAGGTTTGGCCGTACGGTTAGGGACCTACTGCCAAATTATTATCAATGAGCGCAAGACGACCCTGGAGGCGCGGGCGCGCCGTTAGCATGTTTTTGTACGGACAACCCGGTAACATAATAACCTTATAACTTTATGATTTTTCATGATACAAGTTTGAAATTTTGTATTTAGATTCTGTACATAATAATACTAGACACGTGATTCGGTTTTCGCATATACTAAAACTAATGTTCTATATTTTAAAGAAACAAGTTCTAAAGTCCAGTTAAATTACCACTAGAATAATTAAGTCGTATACTTTTCGTATTTCAGTAATGAACCATAACATTAGGTACCTGAATCCAGCAGGATACTCAGGTGTCATAATACTCTTAAGCGAATACATGAAAGTAATTTTGATTTATAATCACTATTTGATTTCAAATTATTCCACATTTCACTTTTCACGTTAGTGACTCCCTCGTTGGCCTAATGGTCGCAATCGCTACTGTTGAGCGTAACGTCCTGGATTCTATTCTCAGGTCGGGCAGTGATATTGGGATTTATTGGTTTTTCCATCAGGAATTCTTCAGCCGCGGTCTGGATTCTGGGTTAGCCCAGTTGATGGCGATAGACTCATTCCATAATCATCATCATCATCATTTCGGCCGAAAGACGTCCACTGCTGGACATCGGCCTCCCCCAAAGGAGGGTTTGCTATAATCGCCACGCTTGGCAGGCGGGTTGACGATCGCAGTATGGTGTTAAAATGCATAGAGAACGCTGCAGCCTATTCTCTAGTAAATCCTTTAGTCGCCTTTTAGACACCCACGGGACGAAATAGGGGAGTGCTATTCTTTACGTCCGGCACCATACAGACCCATTCCATACACATTCCTTAACGCATATCCTCGTTACATTTCGCTTGTATTCCGAAGGGTTAGGCAGACGTGTATCTATAATGCATCCACATTTCGTCAGTTATGTTTAAATTCCCATGTAATAGAGGGTCCTATTACGTAGAACTTAAACCTAACTGGCGTAATTAGTAATAAGATTTAATGTTCTCATGTAAGTGACGATTGTATTAATGAGAATAAAGTTCTTTAAACGAACTGGCGAAATGTGGGTATAGGCACGCCTTGGTACCGGTGGGCTATGTGGTTGTGTGTGGGTACAACTCTGCCCAACCGTTCACGGGAAACGTAACGTAAACGTAAACGTGCGTAATGTTTTTTTTTATGTTTAATGGCATTCCTTCATTCCACGTTTATTAGATAGGCAACAAGTTTTCAATTTAAATGCTTTTAACGTTTCCATTGTCGTTAGGTTAAAATGCAAAGTTAATAGTATAAGCATAATCAGTCTATAATGTTCCCACTGCTAGGACACAGGCCTCCTCTCTTCGAGAGGGAGTGGGCTATAATCTACCACGCGGGCCCAGTACGTGTTGGTAGATTTTTTTTTTTCTTAAGACATGCCGTTTTCCTCACGATATTTTCCTTCACCGTTTTGAGAGCACAAAGTAAAGCCTGGGTTCGAACCACGACCGACAACTCGTAAGTCAGGGCCGTTACTACTGAGCCACCACTGCTCTCTAAAGTTAATATTAGAAGGATATTGAAATATGATAATAATAATAAAATAATAAAAGTTATTTATTTCAAAAAGTGTGGTACAGTCTGTTACACAAATATGATTTAACAATTTAGGGAAAATTGTAAAGAGAGTAAGTAACAACATAATTGAATCTGGCGTCCTAGCTTACATGGTAACCTGTATTAAGGTTCGCCAGCCCAGGTTCCCAAAGGAGTACAAAAAAATCAATCAAAATCAAAAGTCATTTATTCAAACTAGGCTGAGAATCAGCACTTTTCGAACGTCAAAAATCGAGACTGGTTTGGACTATACGGTATGTCACACGAAATCAACATAGGTACCTAATATTGGAACATTTTCATAATTGCCACGGTCTAGATTATTTGACGTAGGGAAGGTATAATTACAATTTGGTAGGCCGTTGTTTAGGGTACCTACATATTTTGTAAATAACCATGACAAATTATTATTAGTATTGTAGCTATGGTTAAGTTTGGATTAGTCCTAGTGTGTTTTCTATTCAAAAGACATTGAGCATCCATATAAAGGCTTATAAATACAGGCGCACGACGAGCGGTGCCTTTGTGTCGCGTCGCGAGTCGCGCTGGTCTGTAGAAGCCTTTATGGAAGTTGGACCAAGTGCTGCCTAGAATGGACATATAGTGCATTATGGGCTTAGTCTGTAAACTCTTCAAAATATCTCAGAAGAGTTTTAGAAAAAGTATTTTTTGTTGAGTTTTTTGTAATGATGAATAATGAAAACCAATTGCGCATTTTACTAATTAATGACAGTAGTTATTTTAAACAATGACACACATTGTTATTGTAATCATTTATTTATGAATTATGACAATACTTACACATTGATTTAGAAAATGATTATAATATTTTTTTATATCATTTTTTTTTTTTTTATTGAGGTAAATAATTAATGATTTTGATGTACATGAGAGACTTAAAAAGTATGCATTATTGTAAGATGGTGTAGGTACATATTATTATAATCGTTGGGTGAATCGCTGCTCTCCTAGCTAGATTACTAAGTAATCTGTATTTAGGATAGATATATGATATGAATATAAGATATGAATTGTGACAGTAAACATTGATTTACAATGTCATTACAATCATGAATGTCTGACAACCAGTCTTACCAAAGGTTACCCAGTAACTGGGTTGTGGAGGTCAGGTAGGCAGTCACTCCATGTAAAATGCAGGTATTCCACTGCATCCGGTTAGACTGGAAGCTGACCCGAACATAGTTGGGAAAAGGCGAAGCAGATAATTAAGACATTGTTTGCTCAATCAATAAGAATAAATAATAACTCCAAAATGAACCTTAAAAACAAAGCACAAATAAATAAAAACGTTTAAAAAAAAAAGAAAATTTATTAAAATTTAAAAAAAAAAACAAAAATAAAATTAAAATTATTTTTCTTTCTTTTTTTTTTCTTTCTTTTAACAATGGGACCGATATTAAAAAAAAAAAAAAATGTGTTAATTGATACCTACCTACCTTGTCCGTTTGGTGCCGGACGTAAAGAATAGCACCATCCCCTTTCTTCCCGTGGGTGTCGTAAAAGGCGACTAAGGGACTTACTAGAGAAGGCAGCAGCGTTCTCTATACATTTTAACACCATACTGCGATCGCCAACCCGCCTGCCAAGCGTGGCGATTATGGCAAACCCCCCCTTAGGGGAGGCCTATGTCCAGCAGTGGACGTCTCTCGGCTGAAATGATGATGATGATGATGATACCTACCTCCTATTGGTACCTATTTGGAAGTACTCATAAGTTTAGGCAGCATTTGGTCCAAAACAGTTTATCGCTCAAACTGTGATAAAATGTGTGACACAGGTCATGTTATAGTAGGCCGTGCTCGCCCCGCTGGAGGGTAATGTTACAATAAGTAATTTACGTTTCAGATTACGTGATCTATCTTAATTTAATCTAAATCTAAAGCTTAACTATGTAAGCATAATAATTATGTCAGTCTAAGAAGATTGGCGTGTCAATAATCTAATTATAAACTGTGTACATTGACACAAGCATAATAAGCGTGTGTGAGTGGGGTACAAAGGGAATCAATAAAAGTTAAAATTGGCTATAACGTCCCGACCTGTTACGCAAACAACTTTAGCATAAGCCTTGTTATTTTGTGGTTAGACTTGACCTATATAGACGGATAACAGTAAAAGTCTGCAACATTGTCCCGAACAAAATTCCGAGTTTTATAATATCAAGAGATTTACAGGATTTTTGAGTAAATAAATTTTTGTTACGGGGGATTTGTGCGTGAAATATTGGCTGCCATTCTGAGCTAGCTTTGAATTAAAATATGTTTTTTTTCTTTTGGATCTCTTTTTCCCTCAAAGTTTGTTGTCCAAAACATTACCTTACATTTTCGTTAAGCTCGCATTTTCACAAAAAAAAAAGTGTTGGTCTTAACACAATTATTGTTGAATGTGATCACGCATCTTGAATCCATACGAGCCTAACATAATCTTGACTTCTGAAGCTAGGAGAACTTTGGTAAATTATCATAGTTCCGTCAACTAAGTAATTATTACGGGTAGGTAGTTATTAATTTTAATTCAAATGTTGGCCAGTTTAAGAATGATATAATGCTAACAAGTTGCTTGTTATCATCTACTTTAATTATTATTTGCTATACAAAAGTGATGAAGTAAAATCAAGCAAAACATACCTATGATGTAACAAAGACCGGTGATTATTCTCTACATGTCACATTGTCGATATAAATAAAATTAATTTGTTCTGGCAAATATGCTATCTTGTTTATAGTAAATAAATAAATAAT
Source organism: Tiliacea aurago (assembly GCA_948098905.1). NCBI lineage: Eukaryota > Metazoa > Arthropoda > Insecta > Lepidoptera > Noctuidae > Tiliacea > Tiliacea aurago. Next base: position 22,328,172 of record OX402579.1, on the reverse strand, counting down.
GATTCTGTAGCGGCAACAACATCGCCACATGCGAACTACGCGTCACGCTGACCGTGCCGTCAGCGTGACGCGTAGTCCTAATCCTGCATCGCGCAAGCAGAGTTTACCGCGCAACTAGCATGTATACAACATCCCGACATCAACCGTGCGTCGGACAGTTGCCCACCAGACACAACACCCGTCTGGTCGGAGGATCCTCCCTTTTCTATTGAGGATGAGTGAACTTTACACCTTGTTCCTCATGCCTCTAAAATTCCAAACATTTGCAACAAATTTTACAACAATGCCAACTAAGAGAAAATGTAACTATCTTAGTTAGCTCGCATTTTTTTCAGTGATGCACATAAAATAATTATTAATTTTCATTCAATGAGTCGAACAATGCATAGAATATCTAATGGATATAGTAACTACCCCGGGCTGGCCATATTAGCCGTAGAACCGATGACCGTTGGGGTAGACGTGTTCTTGAGTGGAGACCGCGAATTGGCAAACGTAAGGTACGACGCCCTCAGGCTAGGTGGAGCGACGATCTTTGCAGGGTGGCTGGTGGCAGCTGGATGAGAGTTGCCGAGAATCGAGCTGAATGGCGTGCAATTGGAGAGGCCTATGTCCAGCAGTGGACTGCTATGGGCTGATGATGATGATGATGATAGTAACTACCTGAAACCCTAGACAAATTACTACTGATTTACCAAAATAATAAACAATAACTAATTAAGTAAAGTAATTAGTAAGTAGTGCTCTGTAGCCAAATTGAACGCCTTCAACCTGTACAAAACCTAAAATGTTTTGTACAGTTGCACAACCCAGTAACTGGGTAATAAGGTATTAAAAAAAAAATATTTCAGGTCCTTGACCCATATAAAATACAAAATTTTATAAGTGCGGCATAGATAAATTAATTAAATTTCGTAATTGTCATAAAATTAAGTCCTCGAGCCTCTAAACTTATAAGTACATCCTACTTATCCTACTAATATTATAAACGCGAAAGTTTGTAAGTATGGTACTCTTTCACGTAAAAACGGCTGGGCCAATTTTGATAAAATTTTGTATCGAGGTAGCTGACACCCTGGATTAACATATAGGCTACTTTTTATCCCTATATTTCTACGGGATCAAGACTTACGCGGGTGAAACCGCGGGGCGCAGCTAGTTACTCATATGTTTGAAGGCAATGTCTCGTCATCCGTCACTCCCAAGGTACTCATGTAATCATTGAACTGATACCGAGAAGCCGACTCTCGGCGAACTAAAGGTCGATTTACCAATTAGAGGCAAACCAAAGTCACTAGACATCTTTTGAAGACACACAAAACCTCTCGAATATATTGATTAATTATTGAAGCGTCAGCAAAGTCTCGTCTTTATACACTTTTTGTAAACCTTGGTGCCTTGCTCAGTAAGAAAACATGTCGGTTCTGTTTTTTCTTAAAACAATGGAACTAGAAAATCATTAGTGTCTGGAAGTTAACCCTTGAACTAGAATTACTCTAAAACTTCGTATGGCTAGAGATATTAATGGAAAATTGCATTTATAAGTACCGAAATAGGGTGAAGATACGTTGAAATTTGTGCAATAAAAATGTCCTTTCTTAGATAGAAATCGATGTTTTTTGGCAAGAACACTACCAGCCACACTACTAGTAGTGTCGTTTACAATTAAGATGGAGATATATGCCAGTCACCTTGAGTAGTTAGCTTGCATGTTCTGTACTGAGCTCACGCAACGCGTCGTACGTTCAGCCAGTAATAGGACTCGCCCATCAAGGAGCGCTGTCCCCAATTTGACGCATTATTAATTTATTATGCACAAAACAAAAGGTATTTTATTAAAACGCGTATACTAAAATATCAATACTTAAATCATATTTAAATTGTTGAAAGTTTCACAAAAATACGCTTGGTTGATTTTGCGCCATTCTCAGTTTTTTATCCGCGTTAGACATAACTTTACAAATTAATTTCACTATATAATATAAACATAATCTAAAATATTCACATTACTAGTTATTGAGAAAATGCTCTAATTTAACATATATTTTTTTCAAATCATTAACACTACTCGTTTAGACGTGATCGTATAAAATCATTAAAAGTCGGTTATCGTCGCCTTAACGACATTACGAAACCTATTTTGGATTAAATTGTATAGTCAAGACAGCAAAGTTCATCGACTATATAAAACTCATTTGCAAGCCAGTATACCAAGACTTACGAGTTGTAGGTCGTGAGTTCAAATCCAGGTAAGCACTTTACTTTGTGTATTTAATTTCATCACCATTGCTCTCAAAACGGCGAAGGAAAACATCGTGAGGAAACCCCATCGTGTGGTGCCCTAGAACCAATGCTAGAAGCAGTTGTCGCTGTATGCTTATACTTATACCTAGATCAAATCTGCAATTTAGCGAAAAATACTCCTTCCTTCCTCGGGGTCAAACTTAATGGTCAAACTGATTTGACCACGAGGAATTCGTTAATTACTGTACAAGTATATTTACGAACTATAAAGGGTGCATATTTTTCGGTAAACTAAGTAGTTTGATTATCCGGAACAGAATTCCTGTGGTCAAATCAGTTTGGCCATTAAGTTTGAGCACGAGGAAGGAAGGAAAATACTGGCTGCATTTACGGTAGCAGAGTATGGATAGTTAAGGAGTATTTCCTTCGCCATAAGCTCATTTCTAAATCCTGTACGGGCAAAAGTTTTATATAGCACGTTCATTCAGCTTGTGGCGACTTCAACACAACGTACCATGTTGAATCCCACAACTAAACTCAGTTTCTCTATGTAGCTATATAATATGTTTTCCTTCTATCAGGATTTAAACAAAGCAAACGACAGAACAATCGTCCAATTACCAACTGTAATGGAGTCGGTACTGCAACATGGTATGTCCCAAAATGAATATTTGAGAACTAAAATGTAACATTCCGTTTGTTACCCGACCGCAGAACTAGCTACTTAATTGTACTAAAACAATTACACTCTTTGTTTTGTTAAACTTTACATACGAAAACAGTTTACTAAGAGTGAGGGTAACGTTTCAAAATGGACGCTCTAGGTCTGAATACGTAATTATATAAACAATTTTATACAAAGCCTGAAAAACGGACTTGTGTTTCGATTGTTATGTTTTTGACTATTGTTCTCGCTTATTCCGTATGTAAAAGATATGGACGTTGTTCAAAATTTGGACTAGCTTTCGGGGAATTTTTTCGCGTTTAATAAGTTCCATATTAATATTGGCGCAATAATGTAGGCATGCTAAGCAAGATTTTTGTGAGTTTACATTTCATAACAGCTGTTTTTCTTAAAATCGTGAAGGAATTCACTTTAGTAAATAATGAAACAAACTTAATTATGTACAATTTAACGGTCGTTTATGTGTGTTAGTTTAGTGTTTTATGGGTATGTTTTTTCTTCTAGTAATTATCAACATAGAAACCCTTCCATCCTAATCCTTTTTTTTTTTTTTGTTCACGGGGTGGAAAATCCTTATGGATGTCCTCCGCCCTGCGGCGGGCGGAGGGGTCTGTCAGACTCTTACTGACTAAAAACCACCCCAGTGTTCCCCTCCCACACTTGCACCGAGGATCTTGGGATCTGTTATTACTTCCGCAATCCCCGGCTAGTGCCGGCCCGCCTCTGCGGGTCACCTCAAGTCGGGGGGGGGGGGGGGCGGCTGACCCCCCCCGCGACGTCTGATAGGGGCGCGCGTGGAACACTACGCGCCGCCACCTCGGGTCCAATGTGATAGGGGACCCATTTAGGGGGGCTGGAAGAGGGCGTTATCCGCCCTCCGCCGACGCCCAGTGCGCCTGCTGCGGGCCGGGTGAGCGGACGAGATCTTCCGCTCCCTTTCCGCAGCCTCCTTCTGCGACACGACCGTTTCGCAGAAGGAGTAAAAAAATATCAGCTGTTCCCTACATTTTGACGAGTTCAGCGAACTTAAATGTAGGGAACAGCTGATTTTTTTTTCGCGATTTCAAGGTTGGTCCCATAGTAAAAGTTGTTCATAATGATGAGTACAATGACCCCTTAAGAGGTTTAGTATAAACAAAAACTAATGTTGTATAAAACCATACTTGTTACGGCCGCGAATCATATTTTACTCAACATACCTTTTTTTTAAACAAACAAATTTAGCGGGCTACCTTAGCGCATCCACCTTATGATGCAGGACTTACATAGACACAACCTTGTAGCCTAGGAATGCACTTCCAACACATAACAGTACCTAAATACATTTTCACAAACATACCTTCTTCGAGATAAATCGAAATTGCTCTACTAGCCAAATACATGCGAGCAGCGGCTACCAAAATTTGTGTGAAAATCCATGTGTCGTGGTTTAGCGGCCAAATAAATTACATAGTAAACTCGTTAACTATCGTGTAATTTAAAAATGGAACGATCTTTTACTCCGAAACATGGCAACCAAGGAGGCATGGCAATCAAAGGTTTTATTTAAATTTCAAACTAGCTTGCAAATAGAAAGCTGTATATTGAAAAAAAAAAAAAAACAAATAAAACCCTTGGCGCGTGAAAAATTATCGTTGTTCGCAATTGAATCGGCTTCGCCTCGGCACACATTTTCACGCACGTTCGTCCATCAATGCCCTTGTTGCAGGCCGCTGCAGTAATGTACTATAAATTTATTATTTATTTAAATTTCTTTTACTTATTTTGTCATGCGGGACTGCCTCGTTGGTCTAGTGGTCGCAAGCGCTTCTGCTGAGCGTGAGGTCCTGGGTTCGATTCCCGGGCCGGACAAATATTATTGGGACGAATTACTTAGTAACACCCCGGAGACTGGATTTGTGGCGGTTGATGGCAATAGGCTCGCCCCTTATTATGGCGAAATGTGGGTGTTTACTATAGGTACCTACACCTCTGTAACCCTTTTGGGAATACAGGCGTGATGTTATGACTTGGTATAGTACAGTAATGAATTTCATAAACCGTGCACGTAGATTATTTTGGAGAGATAATTTCATATAAACCTGCCCTTCTAAACTTTGCATCTTATACAGCCCCTAATGGACAATGTATTAAACAAATATGAACGTATACCTCATAAATATTACCTAGGTATACTCGAACACGGGTTGACCCACGTACTTCCATAACGTGCTGGTTTTATTAAAGGCAATCGTGCATAATTAGTGACAGCTTGTTAGACCGCTGCTGGGCTGTAATAACTTGTCTTTATGGTTGATAACATCGAGATGGTATCGGGGTAAACAGTTTTATAATAAGGGCCAAGAAAATAGGAACCTTAAAGTCATGGTTTACGTAAATGGTATAAGTTAGTGAAGAAATATTTTTAGCCACGGCATTATTAGTTTCTGTCTATTTTCTACGTTACATCATTTCCTTTCTATCGTTTGATTTGCTTAAATATATCTAGCATCTCCTATAGCATTTTGTGGTTGCTTAGCGTCTAAATCATTATAATAATATATATTAAAAACTTTTAATAAAAAAAGAAAAACAACCGCCTTCCAAAAAAAAAAGACAAAGTGAAAAATAACTTTAATTTTGGAAGTCGGTGGCAAAAAACGAAAATACAAAACCAAAGACACCGACTTCTGAAATTAATGTTAAGACTCCCGCACACAGGCGCAACGTGATGCGATTTTTCTACTAGAGCCGCGTCGCGCCTGTCTGCGGGAAGCTTTTATTTTTAATTTTATAGTGTTTATATTTTGGAATTCGCTTTTATTTTTTCACTTTTGGTATGTGGTATCTACCCAACCTAAAATCGAATAGGTACCCTACCTGCTATGTAATAAAATGATACGAAGTTATTAAAACATCATCCACATAGACTAAGCGGGAAAATACGTATTATTGAATATAACTCAAAAACTACCAAAGAAAGGTTGATAATAAATATGGTTGTTCATAGGGGACCACCGCGCAAGTTGTACAAACTACTTACAGAAATAAAATCATCAAATGAAAAAATAATTTCCAAAATCGCTCCACAATTCACGAAAATATAGATAAACATATTTTTTTTTTTGTAAAGTATTATCAGACGAACATTGAACCCCCTCCTTTTTTGAAGTCACATGTCTTTTGCCAATAGTAGTGTGTGGCAATCACTGAAAATCAGCCTTTTAATTCTTGAATAGGAAAATAACCAACTATTTGACTGAAGAAAAAATCTAAATCTTTTTATATTTATGATAGATGTCAGAACTAAATATAAACACTACTTTACACTAAACTGCAACAAAGCTGCATCAAAGTGCTACCAGTGCTAGTGTGATGTGTACCTTCATTATTCCAAATCTGTCGTAAAATATCCTATAGCAATTTATTAGTTTGATCCTAATTAAAGAGAGTTTGACGCACAAATCTTTTCCTTGAGAAACTCTTTTAGCAAAAACTTCATGAAAATTTTATCGGCACTTGACTTATAACATTTTAGAAAATAAGAAAGCTTTTTCTAATTATAGAAAGAGACAATTTCTCAAGTCTAGACAGCTTAATAAGTTGAGGGACCCTAATGGGTTTTAAATTAAAAAAAAAAACATTAAGTACTTACTAAAACTATATTTTAAAACATTTTATTCTTGGAAATGACGCTAATCTGTTTTGATGTTGTGTTTTTCTTTTGACGACGTAATTGAGCGATAAGTAGAGCAAGTAACTACCTAGGTAAGTTTGATTAATGAGGAATATTACTTCTTGGAATGAATAACTATACAATATTAGTTTTAGTTTATGCGAAACCCGAAACACGTGTCTAGTATTTTTATGCAAAGAATCTATGTACAAAATTTCAAAACTTTATCATGAAAAATCACAAAGTTATAAGGTTGTTATGTTACCGGGTTGTTCGTACAAAGACATGCTAACGGCGCCCCCGCGCCTCCAGGGTCGTCTTGCACTCATTGATAATAATTTGGCAGTAGTACCTAACCGTACGGCGATTTTATTGTAAGTAATTAAATGGTGATAACATTTTCCATCACACGGTGTCAAAAATATGGAAATCGATTCAGTTCCTTATTCTGATCAAAAATTATTCAGGTTTCGCATATACTAAAAATAATGTTATTTAACAATGGCAATAGGATCGCCCCCTATTACATGGGACTTAAACATAACTGGCGAAATGTGGGTGCCTAATAGTAGGCACACCTCCGCCTAACCCTTCGGCGAAACCGGCGTGATGTTATGTTATGTAAATGCTTTTTTATCCTAGCTGGACATCAAAGATAATAATTCTTAAAAAAAAAGTACAGGTGGATTTTGTTTCTTATATCTTACCCCTTATTCGACTACGAGAAACCAATTACAAAATTCAAAGCAAGACATTTTACGACCTTTTCTGTACTGCTCACGTATGCAAAACGTAAAAACTTGTTATTCATGCAAAACAAGATAAAAATGTTCATGGTGCTGTTTCCAAACATTCTTTATTTATAAGTTAATATGTCAACTGCACCCGCCCCAACCCTCTGAACGCGATGCGGTCAAATAATGTAATATTTTATTCACAACTTTATTTCTGTTCTGTCGTCGTTTCACGAAGTTCGCGCCTCGAGAAAACATACAAATGTCGGTGGGAATTTCCAGATACTTTTGTTACTTTACGGCTACAGCAAAGAAGGAATGTTATTCAATATTTTCCTTTGAATTTGTTAGTTTTGTGCCAACTTTGACATTGTTTCCAGTGATAAGTGTGGCTTTGAGGTGCCATTTTCAGCTCCAACAACGACAATTAAAATGATTTTATACCATAGGAACGCAAATAAGTCCGTGATTTCAATCTTTTGTAAGTACCTACTTATTATTTTCGTTAGGTGATGCTTGCGCAATTATTCGTTAAGTCTAGTGCCACAATTAATAAAACGTGGTGTGTGTTAGTTTTTAATTGAAACCTAAGTTTTTACTCAATAAAATTATAGTCACGCAAACGAACTTAAAAAACTTAATTTCAAGCTCCTAATAAAGTAGGTAATTTCATAATTGTGTCATCAATCTAGATTTCAACAGTTCGTGTTGTTTTTCTTGAATTTTAAAAGCTAACAGAATATTTTGAGCGAGAGAAGTATTTACAAGAAAGTTTGACAAATTACTTTAGACTTTCAACTGTTTCTGACACTAAATGACAAAAAATATTTAAAGTGATAAACGTCGTTTATTAGAAATTTTACTTTAAACTGTGACATCAAACTATTCTTCAGACAAATAGATCATTTTAAGACACTTACATTTTAGTTACATATTACCTAACGACATGTGCTCTAAAAGCTACCTAACTTTAGCAATTGCGACTGTTACCTGACTCTAAGTCTATTATCTTAGACTTAATATCAAGTTGAGAACTCTAAATATCTGTACGTGCTCACGATCACTAATTGCACTAAAATGTCTTTGAATTTTGGGTAATTTGTACCACAGTGCCGTACAACGGGTTAATATTTTGTAACAATATTTTATGAAGAGAATTTAATATAAATATTTATTTCCATCCCAATTTAATTGTTGTCCGAAGGCTACTCGTGTTGAATAACTAATAAATCTTTATAGTTGCATCTTGTAAGAGATTTTGAACCTTAGTACTTACGGTATAAGATCTATTATTTTTAAATTAAGAAATTTTCTGCAATATAAGCTCTGCTTGCAGTTACAAACTCTTTTCCGTTTTCGCACGTGACTCAATTATGAATAACTACGTTTTTGTAGAGGATTACGTTTTTTGAGAACGTAAGTAATTAAATTAATTTCATTTGCAACGTTGGTCTAAGCACGAAAGAATGATGTAGTGCCTGAGCTGATTCGAATTAAAACTACAATGGCTTACACTTTAAGGTTAATAATTATACACCTATAGTTTTATTATATATACTTATTTATTACTATTACACTATTATTATTGTTATATCGTATTATTTATACGTATTATATATTATATTTATATATTATATTTTTATTGTATTTTATATTTTTAATAATTAAATTATTTAAAATTATTATTTATTGATTGACAACATTCAAATGTGACCGGTCACGGCAATTGTGTAAATTACTTCTAAAGCCTCGCAACCAAGGGCACCCAATCTCGATATATTTACTTAACCAGTGCCTCCACCCACGACTTTTACGATTATTCAGCTAACGTCATGAAAAATATGTCAGCTGCTAACCGCAAGTTGTAAAGGTCGATGTAACATGGCTTTGGCACAAATATCTTTCATCAATTTGTTAGATTCAGTGAAGGCTTAATTAATGATGATGGGACCCGATGGGTTGGAAACTTATTTGTACTCTGTTGACGACCTTTATACCAATAGGTTACAGTAATACTAAGCGCACATTTTTTTTGTTCTGCATTGTGGTGTTGGCATTAGTAAACACGTTATAACCGTGAAAATGCATTACCCGCATCGCTTAAAATTCTGCTGTTCCTGCGTAGAACTACCTACTTCTGATTTGTTTTGTTTGATATGATAAAGCTGTCAAAGTGTTATTATAATATTAGTTTTAAGATATACGTAGTGTGTGTACCAAAATTTTATTTTAAGCTATAACGCTTGATGGCACATAATATTGTATAAACCTATTAAAATGTATGTTTTCTCTTTATGTGAATTTGTAATTATTTTGAGAAATAAAACATCTCTGACCGTACATTAAAGACGCAGCGAGCCGCAGAGCGTCGCATTGTAAAAAATCGCCAAAGCACACCGCAACGCAGTAATTGTTTCAGACAAATTCAAATTTCGAATTTGAATTTGAACTGTGTCTAGTCCAGAGGGGCAATTCTACTAATTTTAAGAACGTTCACAGTCTGATCTCAGTCTCAATCTGTCAAAAATACCTCTTATTTCCCTACATTTTTAAAAATTTTTGACGTTTTTTGTCCGCCAAGGTGAGATTGCGACTAGATTTTGAACGTTTTAAATTACGAGAATTGGCCTTCTGTTCAATGAGGTTTGAGCACATTTATAGGTGGGCTGCGCGGCAACGCAACACATTGCAAATATCTTCCTAGATCACTTTTGTGCGTTATGTTTGATCCATCGCACACTACAGGGGCACTACTCCTAAGCGAATATCCGAATTATAGGCCGAATGTTCGGCCGTTTCTTGACTTCCATAGTTTCCTTTTTTGACTTTTAGTCTTCCGACTTCTTGTCACATTTTTGACTTTGTCTTATTTCTTTCACTGTCGTTTTTAGGGTTCCGTACCAAAATGGTAAAAAGGGACCCTTATGGTGAGACTAAGTCTGTCTGTCTGTCTGTCACACCTGGATATCTCAAGAACTACTAATGCTATCAACTTGAAATTTAGAATAGTTTTAGATGACGTTTGCCCAACTATTTTGCAAACAAGAAAGAAACTAAAAAAATATATATTTTTTGCAAAAGGGACTGAAAGGGGGTCTTAAAGTGGGACTACTAGGGCATGTGGGGTATCATATGAAAGAATGCTATTCGCACGTTTCCGATTTTTGATGAAAAATGTAAAAAAAATACCGTTCCCTCCCCTTATCTCCGAAGTTTGCATAGATAAAAATCTGAAATTATTCTGTGATAGAAGTTTATGTAAAGATTACAGGAAAAATAAAACGATGTCTCTAAATAGCACAGTTTTTCAGAAATTATCAACATCTTATATACCTACGGAACCCTCGGTGCGCGAGTCCAACTCGCTCTTGACCGGTTTTTTTTTTTCTTTCGCCATTATACTAGTTAGCCGTAGTCAGGAAGCGGCCGAACATTCGGCCGATACTTTGGATTTATCTTCGGAGTAGATTCCAGGAAGGCTGCATCGCAATGAAAAACAGTAGCCAGAAAAATTAGCCTGTGCTATGGTTAATACAAAATGTACTAAATTGATGCAGGAGGACTTTTGCAATGCCTTGCGATGCGGTGTGACCCGACCAAATGTGCGCGAGCCTTTATACGTCACTAACGATACCTACTAGACAAGATTCGGCTGGTCCAATTGAAAAAAAAATGTGATGTTGTCCTCGTATTTTTCGTTTTCATGAGCTTTTCTAAAACATAATTTTATTTTTATTTTCTTCATTTACCTTGACAGCACCCCAGCTGAATTTAAATGATAGGTTCAATGTTCTTACACAGAGAAAAATATATAAGCTTATGTCTAAACAGGTCTCATTATTTCTTTTCATATATTATATTTACATACATTTTAGATAATTAAATAATATTTTCTCATGTTCTGCCATTGCCAGGTTAAAAAAATTATAGTTCAGCTTTAGATATGCGACATCACAACAAACATACACAATAGAATTTTACGTAGATTTAATCAAATTTGTATTTAGTATTTTACCTTTTTACCGGAATAAGCTTCTTTTTTGACCAACGTGCTTATACCCTAAACAAAAAATGTTGACTCCAAAAAGATCCCTTCTTTCCAGATAGTATATTTCAACAGTTCAGTATTCCTTTCAATTCCACCTTCATAACGAATCAAACTAAATACATTTAAAATACTTCCACTACCACGAGCACAACCAAATCCATTTTTTCAGTGTTGCCACTCCAATTCCAATACCGTAACTACAGGTATTTATTTACCCAATAACGGCATACCTGTTAGTAGGATAGTTTTGAAACGTTCGCCACCAGCATTCGTACAAAACTAAGTATTGTTTTGGTTACGTAAATTTGTTAGTAAAACTTGGAACTTGATGTGGCCTCGCCAAATTTCGGGCTCAAACCACGATAATTGGGTTCAGCAACTATTTTGCAACGGCGGTTTTAGTTCGTGGATGCGGGAACGCGAGGTCCCATATTCGTAGGTTTATTGTTTTGCTTGGGAATGACCGTGGTCATTGAAACGTTTAAATCAATACGCACATATAAACTATATTTTATATGTCGGGAGAACCGGGAACGGGTCATCGCACACATTTATTACGGATACAGACGCTGGCACAGAGTAACATACTTTGGCCGTGCGCATACGGCCAAGGTATGTAACCCTTTCTTTTTTTTTTTTGTTCACGGGGTGGATAATCCTCATGGATGTTCTCCAGGAGGGGTCTGTCAGACCCTTACAGACTAAAAACCACCCCAGTGTTCCCCTCCCACACTTACACCGGGGATCTTGGGATCTATTATTACTTCCGCAATCCCCGGCTAGTGCCGGCCCGCCTCAGCGGGCCATCTCAAGTCTGGGGGGGAGGGTGTCTGACCCCCCCGCGACGTCTGAGAGGGGCCGCCACCTCGGGTCCAATGTGATAGGGGGCGGCAGACGTCCCCAAGTCCGCCGTCCCTGGACCCATTTAACGTATGTAACCCTGTGCCAGCGTCTGTATCCTTCCACATATAACCCGTCAACCTTTAAAGCAAGAGTGAAAAGACATTGTATGAGTCATGTCATGTCACAGCCTACATGCCACGCGCGAATTGCATTTAACAGCGCTTTTCCATCGTCTTGCACAAATTATAGTGTAACGCAACAGTACACGGTCAGCGTTCATAGTCAGCAGTACTCATTCACACAACATTCATATAGCATTAGTAACGTGGTAGTTAAATATATTTGATGGCACAGCAAGCGCCGTCTATTTTTGTTACGAAGTTACTGGAATCACCGAAAAGGACGGTTATGAGTGACACTGGCTGCTGACAGTCACTCTAGCAGAGCGTCGCATCGATGGTTACGTGGCGTCTGTCTTCTGACGAAGAAGAAAATGTGAAGGGAGCCGCTGTTGTATCACGTCCACGACGAACTGCTATATTCCGGCACAATCCTGATGATGTTGAAGCTGCTGAACCGATCATATGATGGCCACTTCTGGTAAAGGTTATCCTGCGCCGTTATATTCAATAAACCATCATCTTTGGCTAGCCGTGACTTATCATTTAAGCTAACATCCAAGGTGTGTGCGACACATTCAGCAGCGCATACAGGAATCATCGTCCTAACGTAGACCTCATCAATTGCTTACAATGGTAAGCAATTGATGAGGCCTGGCCTGGATGAGGATTTCGCCTAATGAGGCGAGATCTATTGTCCGTTCTGTGCCTGATGCAAAGAATAGCACCATCCTATTTCTTCCCGTGGGTGTCATAAAAGGCGACTAAGGGACTTACTAGAGAATGGGCAGCAGCGTTCTCTATGCATTTTAACACCATACTGCGATCGCCAACCCTAGGCCTATGTCCAGCAGTGGACGTCTTTCGGCTGAAATGATAATGCGAGATCTAAGTCGAGAGTAGGCCCATTATCACAATCAGCCTATAATGTACCCAGTGCTGGTACACACGCCTCCTCTCTTCAAGGGGGAGTGGGCTGTAATCTACCACGCGAACCCAGTGCGGGTTAGAAGATGTCACATGTCTTCGAATTTTTGGTTCTAGGACATGTCGGTTTCCTCTCGATGTTTTCCTTCACCGTTTTGAGATCAGTAGTGATGTAACAATTTGCATAAAGTGAACAAAGTAAAGCACCTGGCTGCCTGCTGCGGGGACCGTTACCACTGGGCCACCACTGCTCCCACTGCCTATTTGTCCTCCACTACGCAGTTACTGAGTACCACGATACCCCTTGCTAAGACTGGTTGGTACTTTATAACATTATTATATTTATGTACTTTACATTTACTTTCTACTTTACTTTTTACTTTCTACTTTTTTTTTCTTTTGTTTATTCTTTTTTTTTTACTTTTCGGCTTTTGTCTATCCGTAACGACTGTCAAAGATTTACGAATGACAGCCGGTACCGACGGCTTAGCGGCGCGGAACGGCAGCGTAGCGTGCTATTAAGTTTAGTAAACACATGAATAATTAAGCGGAGTTGGTTAATGGTTCTGAACACGTAAATGGTAAAAAACTAAAATATAAGGATGATGACGCAGTGAAGGTTCAGTTGAGCCTGTATAAAATGATTTATACAGGTTGGATTTTTGAGATGGGGCAGTAAGGGCAGTTACCTCAACCGTTGTAGCTACAGGAAAATGTATGGGAAAAGTTTATGTTTTTTGCGATTTATGACTTTTCTAGTACTCAAAACTCAATTAGTCCAATAAAGGTTTTTGATCCATATAAGTAAGAGGATCGATTGGCATAAAAAAAGTTTTTGTCAAAATTTGCCATTTTCCTGCTGACTGTAATTTTTTTTCAAAATCTGTGAATGCAGATCAATATTTCTCAAAAATTTAAGAGACTGAAGTGAAGAGAAGTTTTTAAAGGCTGTCGCAAAAAAATTGTTTCTCATCGCAGAAAAAATATACATTTTCTAATTATATTATAATTTTGTAAAGTTTTAGCAATATTTGACAAATGAGCATAATTATGAAACATCTAAACCTCGTTACCGCTTCCAATATTTTCAGTTAACTGAAGTAAAGTATAATGGTTATATTCACATAGGTATTTCAATTAAAAAATGTCCTGTTTTAATTACAATCCAATACAACAATAAAACAATTAATAAAAAGTAACGGTGGAGTTTCTTTCCATTCTTCGCCATACAAAACTACTTTTTGGAAGGGGCAACTAGCATAAATCGATTTTTTTTTGTAAATTATGATGCTCAAAAATTCCTCATATGTCCATATTTTAAATAAATAATTCGACTTTGACTTTGACATTAAAAACTAAACTTTTCATTTCTAATGTAGTTTTTGAAATCTAGTCTTTTTGTTTAAGTACATTATCTTACTTAAACCTTGTCGATTTGTTGTCATGTACCTTTATTCCACATTATGCTACTTTAAGACATTGTAAAACATGTTTGCATTAGTAACCATTTCATTTGAAATAGGAATACCCTTTTCTAAAAACTTTAATAATAATCAAGTGTCAAGGGATAAAATAAAAAAAAATAAAAATATTTTCATCACTTTCGTTGAATTCACATCAAAATTGCAGCTCTAATCGTAAAAAAACATTTAACCGCAGCTTCAAAAGAATTAGACGCTCTGCTTACCACGAAGGATAAAAGATACAATGTCTATGTTTGGCTAGAACATGACATTGCTTTTGTTCGGCATGACAACGGTCTGACATCTGCGGGCGGATCCGGAAATAAAGAAACATGTGGGTTTAATACTCTTATCTCGTGTTTTGATCTTTAGTTAACATTCAAAGCCTTTTGACGCATACCTTCAGAGGATAAAGACTCGTTTTGACTTCTGTAAGATTTCCGGAATCTGCAGTTAAGTGTTATTTTATAAAGTACTTTTGGTTAACAAAAGATTTTTCTGAGGAAATCAGGCGGTGAATAAGGTTCTATGAAATATGGCAAAAGATAACTATTGTTATTTCGGGAAAAACACTTTCAGGGAGTTTGAAACAGAGATTTTTAGCTGAGTAGGACTGAATTGCAACTATTTGATGGGTACATTTCAAACGTGTTTTAGTTCGATCAAAATAAAAATACTTTGCCAAACGCTTCACGTAACATTTCAAAACAAAAACTATTCAAATTAATTCACTAGATCAGTAAACAATGCGCCTAGGATCCGCTCTGAAAATTTCTAACAAAATTTTGCAAAACTAGTAGCTAGACTCACCATATTCCGGACATATGATGCAAAAAGCCACAGCCAGGAAAAAGCCGATCACTTCGCCACAGAATCCTTTGAAGGCCATTTTTCTCCTTTTTGTTTAACCAACGCTGGCTTTTACCGACATCTTCACTCGTTCTATTTTTCACAATTTCTCACTAGTAACCCTTCGGCACACTCATCGTTCTTTGTATAACATCAGACTTTTTAATCGACATCGTTCTTTCTAAGTAGAATTTTATCTTCTGATGTTTTTTTTCAACTGGATAGCGTTGCGGTTACATCTGTAAAAGAAAGAGGTTATTGTTATAATCATTTTAAGTATTAATTATGCAAAAATATTATAAATGTTACAATAGTTATTTTGTGATCAGATTTTTTTGAATAGCGGTCAAACACAAGTCTATTTTGTTCGGAATAGCATAATTCGTGGAATATTTTTTCCCTATTTTTAAATGATTGATTTGTTAAAAAAAAAATACACTCGTTTTAGTTTTCCAGGAACCCTTTTTAGATGAATATACTGCACATTATTTTTATTTACAGTTTAAAATAAAATTAATTGTTTCACACGAAATATTTGGGCTGCTGAAATGCCTGTTAGGACATTCCCTGATCATAATTATTATTAAACTACGGGCACTCACATAACATTTCTTGGAAGATAATTACATTACAGTACAGAAACCTAATTCCGAGGGAAAGTGTAAGACTTCCTAAGCAAAGGGTTCACCAAGTCTTCTAAGACGTGATTCTAATAACAGTTTCACTCCAGCATGTGGGTCCTAATCCTTAGTTATATTCTAAGGCTCACTTTAAATATCCTATTATATTTTCCAAGTTAAATAACCGCATCGTTTTTTTTTACTCCTGTATTATGAAATCCTGTTGAATTAATTTCGGAGATAACGACTACCGATTTAAAAAAAATGTATCCGAAGAATGTAAGGCCTCAATTAAATTATGTTTTCAAATCCCGAAATATATCCCGGTTTTATATCCACCGTAGGCGTAGTATAAACTATTTTTATGTACATGAAAAGCGAACATTTTGAAAAATATTATAGTGTGATTTTTCATGTCGAAAACATGTAAATACTAAAAAACAAACCTAATACAAGGTTGCACATCATAAAAAATATTTATGTTTCAGTTTTCATAGCACAGTTTTGGGTCAATAGAAAAAAGGCACGGGGGACGTTGTTCTCCCGATATTTTCGTGAAGCTTATTTCACTTTATTGCTATGTATATTGAAACTGTATGTCGTCTCAAACCACATAAAAATGATAACCAAATAATTAAGTCGGGTAAAAAGAAAGTGATGAATATGAAAACTATATTTGAAACGTTCAGTCCCGAAACAATACATCAACCTTTTTTGTGCTAAAACTTGAAATAAAAACTATTAGTTTAAAACAATCGTGTCCTATCTTTACAATAATTTATAAATGATGTACCAAAGCTTTAAATCATAACAAAAACCAAAAACAGAACAAAACAAACGGCCAAAAAAATATAATTACGAATTCCAACATTCAATAAACTTCTTTACCGGGCCGCGATACACAAACGTTTTTTCACACAATGCACGAAGCATAATTATTTGTTGAACATGTTACGACTGGAAGTGACCTGAAAAGGACGACGTGTATTGTTGGAGGCGTCCGAGGCAGAAATTGTATTGTGTCCCAGCTCTTTATGTACCACAGAAACGGCGCTACCTATGTCTCTTCTATCTGTTCTTTGTCGCTGCCACCTATATAAGGTTTCTTACGTTCCGCTTGCACAGTTTAAGTTGTTGTTAATGAAGTGGAAACGTACTGGAATGGGTGCTTGCGAGAGTGCACCTGTGTTTTAAGGGGTAACGAGTTGAGTGATTTTGTTTTTAGTTACGCTTTGAGATTTTATGTGCTTTGTAGTTAAAGTATTCTGTAAGTTCGTTTTGTGGGTATTTCGAACAATCATATCAGTTCATTATTTTGGAAGATACATAATATTTGTCTCGGTGATTATTTAGGAGTTCTAGTTGTCGTTAACTGTTAAAACCACAAAGGTTTTCATGTTTTTGAAATTATTTATTTATTTACCAACAATTGTTTACACTAACATCTTGATAAAAATAAGGTCTGAAAAACTTTGAATAGTGTAACAATTACTTAAACGTAAACACCGTCCACATGAACTAAAATTATGCTAATTTGTAAGCCTAGGTACATGTATAGTCTACAAGACAACTTAAAACAAAAGAAAAAATATGTAGCCTACATAAACATTTAGTTTTGAATTTGATTGCTAAAGTTTAAGATATACGTAAGTAACAAAATAATCCCTTCTTCCCATGGGGGTAGGCAGAAACTATAGAACGCCACTTGCTACGCTCCTTACATACTCCTTTTGCTTCGCCTACGTTCATACATCTAGTCATACACGCACGCCGGTTGCGAGTACTACGCACCTGACCTTTCTGAAGAACATCACCAATTTGGCCACTAGTCCTTCTAGGGCGTCCCCTCCCGGCGTTTCCACTCACCTCTGCTTTATAAATACCTTTTGTTAGTCGCCTTTCACTCATCCTCTCCACATGACCAAACCAACAAAATAATGAATGCTTTATAACACTTCTGATACACAACTCAAAATTATAAAAATAATTTAAAATTATAATATTTATAATTAGCATAATTTTAAAGCTCTAAATGTTAAAACGTCCATAATAACTTCGAACTGTTTATTTAAAAGTGAGTTTGCAATTTAACTAATCCTAATGATGTATAAAAATAATTCTGGAAAAGGAAATAATAAAAAGCTTGTGATTACTCAAAGAGACTGTCAAATCCTATTATTTCTTCGGCCTACAATCTTTTTTCCAATTTATCTTAATGTTAATGCTGACGAAACAAGATTCCCTTCACTTCGGGCCGTGCCTTACTTAATGCCGAGTCTAATGTCGGTAAATATATCAAAGAAAATGGGAAAACAAAATTGAATTATGTTCACACATCGTAATCAAAGCCAAACATATAATGTTCTTTGTGAAAAGTATAATAAACATGACGTTGATAAATATGATAATGATATTCTAAAAACTGAAAACAATGCATTTTTGGAATATTTTGTCCACAGTCAGTTGTGGCTAACGAGACTGCGTCCAGTAGTTATATGTATATATCATTGAAAAAATATTTTTATACACCTAAGCTAACAGTACGTTGTTTAAATTTAAAAGATTTTCATGCGTGTCTTCAAAATAATCATAAAGTTAGGTAGATTAACGGAAAAGAAGTCCACATAGATAAAACATATTCGATACAATAATAATTAATAATTTATATAATTGGAATGAGAATAATATTTAAAATATTATAGACCGTGGCATTTTAATCGTCTTACAACGGCAGCCCACTTTATGTATCCAATGTCTACTAATCAAATAAAAAAGTAAAATATTTTTTATTAACATTTGAATAAATAAATAAAAAGATATTATTCATTATGACGCATGACGTAGTTTGAAACACCCTATTACGAGCGCGGTGCAAGCCTTGCGTTCCAAGGGTGGCGTGGAATGGAGCGCAAGGCTCGCACCGCGCTCAAAACAGGCAGTTTAAAACTACATCATGCGTCAAAATTAATAATATTTAAAAAAAAAAATGATTCAAATGTTAGTATTTTTTTTTTCTTTTATGAACGATTACTAGTTATTGGATTCATGAAGAAGTCTGCCGTGTTATGTTGCCACGGTGTATAATCGGAGGTAAATCTTTGCAGTCAAGGTAACCCCAGCCGTCGTTCATGCTCAATGTGAATATCAAATACCAAAATAGCAATAATTATTCAACAGTAACTGATATAAAAATATCAAATTGGCCAATAAATTAATAAAAACCCTATTCATATAAATCATCAGTTGGCATTTCCGACCGCCACACGTATATAAAAAGGAAAATACCTCAATAATAATTTCCATTTATGACATTTTACCAACAATAAATATAAAATCGCCAACATCCTTCCATAAACCTACCCATTCTTCACTCGGGATCATGTAAACAAACTATAAAAATGAGCCTTGTATTGACAATAAAAACGATTTTATGTGATACTTCAAAACGTTTCCCAACAAATGTAATGCGACACATGTGATTAGTCGATGAAGGTAAAACTGTGGTTACTTTGATGGCTTCTATCGTTTGATAAACAAAAAGTCTAATGGTATTGATCTGAGGTAATTTGAACGTTCATATACGTTCAGTTGAACAAAACATGATTGCCTTCAAAATAATATTCAATCAATCTTTTTGCCTAGCATTTTCCAAACAAAGTCAAAGTCAAATTATTTATTTCAAATAGGCACATAAATGGCACTTTAAACGTCAAAATTTACAAAGAAAATATAATTGATTTTAGTCGCCCCTTCAAAAGGTAGCTTCGTATGGAGAAGTATGGGCAATTTCTTGCCCATACTTCTCTCCAACGTTTCTCTTTTAAAATCAAAATCAGGTACATCAATTTATATAATTATATGTGAAGACGATGCCCCTAGAATAAAATTACTATACCACAATAGGTAAAAATAATTAATAATGAAGCAATGACAGATAAATTAATTATGTGATAGATACATGGTGCTCACATAAATTTACAAACATTGTAAACAACAACTGTTTTGAGGTCAGCTTCCAGTCTAATCGGATGCAGCTGAATACCAGTATTTTACTTGGAGCGAATGTTTATCTGACCTCCACACTAACACGATACTCCTTGGTAAGACTGGTTGTCAGACTTCCTATTTTCCGTGACGCCTCATAAAGATCTACAAATGACAGTGGGACCAACGGCTTTAAATTATATTCAGTTTCCCTATGTCCGTCTGTCTATCCCAAGCTTAGGTCAGACTCTTAGTACTAGAAAGCTGTAATTTGGCATGAGTATACATATCAATCACGCCAATGAAGTAGTAAAAAGTGATTTTTTAGGCCCTTACACGTAAAGTGGGGATGATATTGTTTTTCTTGTCTATCCCTTATTATGGGGTATCGTTGGATAGGTCGTTCAAAAATGTTGAGGGTCTGTTACGACTATTTTTCGATTCAGTGATCCGTTTGCGTAATATTAAGCTTTAAAGTGCTCATTTTTGTTAGAGTCAAGAATAGAATAGAATATAATACTCTTTATTATATACACCATAAAAGTTACACATATAAATGTTTAAATTTTACATAGGGTGACATAATGGGCGGTCTTATCGCTAAAAGCGATCTTTTACAGACAACCTTTGGATGGATTAAAGGGAGCAGGAGAGACAATACTCAAGTCAAGTGCCGCTCTCTGCCAGTTCATCATCTACATCATCATTTCAGCCGAAAGACGTCCACTGCTAGACATAGGCCTCTCCCAAAGGGGGGGTTTGCCATAATCGCCACGCTTGGCAGGCGGGTTGGCGATCGCAGTATGGTATTAAAATACCAGTTAAATGATTGTTTTTGGATATGTGAAAATAATTTTGGTAGTAGTACATTTATCGAAATTAAAAGGTAAACTGTCACAGCTAAGTAGGCTTTACAAGTTAACGAGTAATATTGGACCAACTTACATTTTTGTAGTTGTAGAATTGACCGTGACGTATATCGATGTAAACAAAACATGTTTTTCAACTACAAGTTCAGTTTGTTTTTGGGAGAAATTCATCCCAACTACGGCACCCATCATTGTGCGTGGTCCGATACGCACGTGCCGGTTTTTTAAGTGGAACATTTAATACAAGGAAACACAATAAGCTATTCAAGACAAAGTACACATAAAAACATGAAAATATTTCTCATGCTAAGACATTCTAAAATTATTATTTTGATTTATAACTTCAATATTCAGTGCCAAGAGCAAGACACGGTGCATAAGCACTGACTTGGCTTGTACAACTCGAGATGCGAACAACACTAAGAATGCATGAGACTGTACAAAGTAGAAAAGTTTGCGTCATAAAACAAATCCTTGCAGCGGAATAATTCTTAAAAGTTGTTTGTGACGTGGCACGTTCAAGTTTATTCCCCACGGTTAAACTGGAACAATTTAGAGAGCATTAAAACTAGTAAGGCCTGAAGGAGCGTTTACCGTTATCAACACTATTGAAGATAATAGGACTGGTCGTGCACTTAATAGTTAATCCACGCTATGTAAAGTGAATTTTGCTGACCAAGTTACTGAACACAATTAAATGGGTTATTATTAAAGGTTTTAAGTTTGATTCATTTCAAGAGAGATCAGTTTGACACCATCAATATTTTTTGTTACAGCAACGTTTCAGTTTGAAGGTGACAAAGATGAATGAGAGATTCGAGTTTACGTAACATTATTTCCGTAATATCGACTGCTTCAAGTGTTAATATCCTAGTAGTGATTGATAGTTCTGTTACTGTGTTACGTTATGGTTGCAAAGACGTCGTATAATACCCATCTGAGTATAACGCTGTAGATAATTTTATATTCAAAACAGCTAACAATTTTCAGAATAAATCTGTCTCTTAAATGTATCCAATTTTAAAGGCTTACGTAATCTCACAATTTTATAATACAAAACAGAAATTTCACAAACAACTTCGATCGTTTTGCGAAATTTTTCTGCCAAAACTTTGAGATTTAGATTTGAACTGTCTTGTTTACCAGTATTTATGAGTCTAACCACACATTATTTTCAAGTTTCTCCTGATCGCGATCAACTAAGATTAAACCTGTCACGTTTCCCACGAAAATTGCAAAGATTTAGGGACAGAAGAGTTAGAGAACTCATTTATATTATAACACCGTGTCAAGTTGTGGGCGATGTAAAAAGTTTACAATGTTCCACCAACCAAGTGAATTTATGGTGGGCAATATCTTTAGTTGGATAGAGCTTGTTAAGTACTTTGATTTTGTTCGGTCGCGGTTCGGTTTTAAAATGTATGAGGAGCTTATTGTTATCCGCATTATTGATTGTTGACTTACGGCAGTGTCTCATATTTTCGTTGAAATTTTGTTGTGAACCTTATTTCGCTTTTCTCATTAGATTCTTTTTTTTATCGCTTTTATTTCTACACGTAATTAATTTTTACTGACGTTTGTTTATTAAACTTATGATATATAATATTCTTCTAAAAAGGAAGGTAATCACCACTTTGTATCTTATTTTCCTCAACTTTCATATAACAGTTTTTGTCATGCACTTTTGTTCAGTCCGATCGAAACATCATAAAACTAAACCGGGGCTGCCCAAACTTTTGGGCAGAAAAAACTTCTCCTAGCATTTTTCATGAACTCACCTTATCAAGTAAATGTAGAGGCGAAACATGAATATAAATTTTACAGGGCTGGTTGTTGATTCCGTATACATTATTTAGCTTGATACCTCTTCATATTAAAGTCTTCACTCACTCGCTGACTGACTCATCACCGCCCAGCCCAAACCTTTGAAAGCTGGATTTTTAAACCCTCACGGGATAGGGAATATAGTTCGGACAAATTTGCTGGCAAAGTGCTAGTTGGCTTACATTATTACATGATTATGATTACAATAATTATTTAATGCCGCAATGTAATAATTATATAACATAGACATACCTATGAAATATCATTAGCTGTGACTAAGAGCCATACCTCACTGAGACCCCATGGCAGCGCAGCATGGCAGCTCAGTCAGGTCGCGTCGCTAATAAAATGTATGATTGGCTGTGCAACCAAACGGACGCCAGCTACGTTGCGTGCCGTAGCTTAGGGCTAGGTTCAGTATCGATAAAGGAACCCAGGAAAAATGATTAAACATACCAAATTAGGTTGATCGTGCAATATTTTTTTTTATTTCCTTTTTTTTTTTTGCTGGGTTCCTTTATCGATACTGAACGTACCAATATTAAAAAATCAAATCAAAAGTCATTTATTCAAACGAGGCTGAGAATCAGCACTTTTCGAACGTCAAAAATTACATGAGACAGTCCCCCAAAAACGCCCACCCTTCACCCCCCCTAAGCTATGGCACGCAGTTTCTTTAGCACCCTGTATAGCTGGCAGTTTGACCTCGCTACGTCGCCCTGGCGTCCGGGTGGGGTATGGCTTTTAGACAAAGAGGAAGCCAGAAGTCATTAGTGCAAGTAACTGGATACCCACAAAGTCAGCATATTTCAGTTCTAATTCTAATACAATTGTAATATTATATCTGCCATTAAATATGGCTATCATCAATCCTTTACCGTAGTTGGTAGGGCATTGGTTAACACTTTCCATACGAACCATGTCACCGTTTACTCGCACTACGACACTAATGACGTTTAGAAACTACCGGCTTTGAAAGCAGTCCATGACAGAAGTTGCGCACTTTACGCACTGGCGCACGAATTTTATTAGTAACCTGCTGTTGCCCGTGGCTTGGAACGCGTAGATATCGGAAAATATCCCACGAACGTACTACCGGGATTAAAATGAAACGAAGCGATTGCCTACCTTATGAGGTATGCGATCGCTTCATTTACTTTTAAAAACTCCCCTACAACTCTTTTTTTTTCTAACAAAAGGTCTTTGACTCCTAGTGCTGCGCCCGCCGCCGTCAACCATAATTATTTTGTTACGCGTAATTTTGAATCTGTGATATGTTTTTAAGTTTTAATTTAAATGATAAGATGTGAGCCATATTTTAAACTAAAATAAATGCCCAATTTAAATAACATATTTTATTGGATAAATATGAATATAATACCAGTAAAAATAGCGTCGCAAATAACGATGAAATTTTTATCAAATTCTGAATGATAAAAATTGTTACTGTGGGTTATCCTTAGAAGATAGATATATGCTATTGTGGACTTTTTGTTGGACATTGTAAGATGTACAATCCTGTAGTACATACATTTTATGAATCTCTATACGGTTTACGCGGCGCACGCCAGTAAAGCTCCCAGGTGGCATGATTATTTTCTGTCATCTTTAACAAAAATTGTTATACATATTTCAGCCAATTTATACAAAACCTTAATGAATTATACCACCGGAACCTTCCTCATGAATCACTCTGTCCATTGGTGAAAACCGTTTGAAAATCCGTTCAGAAGTTTTTGAGTTTATCACGTTCAGACAGACAGACAGACGTGGCGGGAGGACTTTGGTTTATAATATGTAAGGGTTCCGTCTGTCGCTGCTGCCGATGCAGTGATTCCGTGAACAGCCTAGGCTAAAAGCAAAATGCTGCATCCTAAAATAGCAAGGTACGTCATGACATTTGAACACTCACGGCTAAAGAATCAAGTTCCAGACATACACTACTGAATAAATAAATAGTCGGGGATATTTTTGGATAACTCCAGCCTTCCATACGTCAATATTTATTAAGTGCTAATGAAGTAAGGACTTGACTCCGCAATTCTGCATGTCACACACGTTTACTCTAATGAGGTAAACGGCGCTCGCTCTGGCTAAGGATGAATGAACAGCAGATATTTTTATTGACGTTTTATGTATAAGTACTGGATGACTAAACGTATTTGTTTTTGCATGATAATTTAGAGGTATGAGGAACAGGGGGTAAAGTTCACTCATCCATAGATAAGGAGGATACTCTGACCAGACGGGTGTTGTGTCTGGTGGGCAACTGCCCGACCGGTTAATTTTTGGATTTTGTATATAATAATGCTAGTTGCGCGGTAAACTCTGCTTGCGCGATGCAGGATTTTGCGTGACGTCAGTGTCATGCGTAGTTCGCATGTGGCAAAGTAGATAAACCGCCGATAAATAGACAACACAATAACTTTGAAAATAGTGACTCACAAAAAATATTTATAAACGTCGACTTGAGAATTTTCTCCTTGTTCATCGGTTAAAAGACCCTTCAAAATTACATTATTGCGTGTGACCTTTATTTCAATTTTAACATAATTTGGATTCGATGTTAGTGAAAAAATCAGCAAGAAAGCAGCAAATAAAACCTTAACTTATTTTCATATAACGGCAATTTAAGTTTAAAATGTAATATACCAGTGCCAACAATCCCTGTCATATCATAACAAACTTTAATACCAACGAAAACTGCAGTAATTCTGCAGAATTCACTTCAAATTACAAAGTAATATTTCGAAAGGTAGAAAAGTCATGAAAACTTACACAAACAAATAAGAACATTGTAACTCATTATAACTTTGCCTACAGGCAAACATGAACCTGGTGTATGTTTGGCGTAAACTTTGGTTCTTCTTCAAAGGACGAACTTGCCTTTATTACTTCAAAACGTCTATTAAAATAACGAGACAGCACCTTATTAAGGTGCTAACACTAAACAATGTCTAAGTTAAGGCAAATATGAATAATGTATTTAATTTGTATAATAATATTAAATTTTGGTACCATTTATTATGTGTATTGGAAAATTGGAATTTTGCATCCTAAAAATTTAAGCACAAAGTACATATATCATTACCCCGATAGGTGGTCGAAAATGGAAGATTTTTCAAAAAAAAATTTTTTTTTGTCTGGTCTAACATTATAATGTTTCATATTTTATATTATTCCACGTGTGTCAGCAATTTGTATCACTAAACGATACAAGCTTACCATTTTACTCCAACATCACAAGTTTGAAGCAAACTAAAGTTAGAAGAGGCAATAATTTCCACTCGTCAAATTATGTCGCTGATATTTATGTGAAAAACGATTTAACCATATGTGAAAAACTCCAAAATTCTTGTTCCGTGTTCTATAATTCCGTTCACTCATCCACACATGTTGTATATGGCAAGCATTCAGCCGGCACATGTTGGTATAAACAGACCGAACTACTTGTGGGAAGTGCTTGTCGTTCTCACTCAGAATGAAAAAAAGCGCGTGAGCCATGCATACAGAGGAGCCATCATTTATCATGTGAAGATACATTCATTTTCACGCATGTAGAGTGAGTTGCGAGGCTTAGTAGTGTTAGAATACGGAATGGAAACAAACGTTAGAAAGAACGATGAGGTGTGGTTTCGTGATAATGTAATCATATTATGTAGGATACCTACTAGATTTCAACCAAATGAATTAAAAGTGAAACATGCAAAGACGACGGTGAAATAAAGACTGATTAAAATTGAAAAACTCAAATATTTATCAAATAAATTCACTAAGAGTCTTGCAAAAATAAGAATTTTAAGTTTTTTTTAAATTGTCCAAGCCTCAAGATTATTAAATAATTATACGGTAACAAAATAACTCCAGCAATAAAAACAGTCACAATACACAAGATTTTGGCAAGAAAAAGTACATTTAAACAGGAAGCATGTGAAGACGTGTCCCGTAGCTGCTCAAAACGTGACAAGCCAATGCTCATTCGGAATCAGGGCAGGATACATACTCGGAATATCAAACGGTATTGTACTCCTAACGAATATACCCATACTATTGATATGAGTTATATCTAAAAAGGAAATGTATTCGAGAGGAATTCGAAATATATCTAATCTATATCGAATATATTTATTGAATGCGTATACAATCCGAGTGTATTTTGTTAAATAACATGGTTGCGGTGCGCGGTGGGTGTGCGGTGTTTGTGTGTCGTGTTTATAAAATAAGAAGTTTTTGGGAATGTTCCATAACATTATAATGAGCAACTAACACACACACACACACCCCCACACACAGCACACACAGCGGGCACAGTTGTCCGTCGACAAACCGCCATTGTTTTGTTTATGTTTACAGTTATGATGATCGCAAATTAAACGTTTTAGATAAATATGTATGTGACTTGGAGTGTACCACTATTAAAAGACGAGCAAAGGACAGGGGAAGCGTCTATCACTGGTAAAAAAGCGGTAGTAGTGGAGAAGTCAATAAATTATGAATGTTTTATAATTTATAGGTTATTTTGAGTTTGTTGACTTTCAAGTTCTTTTTCGTTGAAGACCGGAGGCGTACGACATAAACAGCCTGATCAGAGTTGAAAAAAAACTCGAGGATGATCTTCCTGATTGAAAAACTTCAGAGATGTTAATTCTTGCACTGATCTAATATGATAATACAAAATACACATTCATCTACTATAATTTAAATAATATCACATCTCAAGTACCTGTAGGTAAAGAAAACTGACTTAGTTCTCTTGAGAGCATCCCTTCTATATGAATTTCTCCCTTAAGTCATCAGGTTTCAAAAGGATAGCACATAGTCTCGACGAAATATCGGGTTTCCGCTTTTTTTTTCCGAGAACTTTTTATTCTACAGTTTTCGTCTTTTAAAATCTTTGGCAAATACATTGGTCCCGTATTTTTGCAGTCAACAGCAGCTGCGCAACGGGGTAAATTAATTAATTATGCGTAAAAGAAGTCGCTTGTTTATAAAAAAAATTATGGATAGTGACAGTTAGCTGCCAAATTCTAAGACTGGATAGTAGCGACATCTGAAGTGAGCACGTGGCAGGTTTTATCCTGATTCAAAAGTGCTTTTAAATGGTATAATTGAAAGAGTTTGATTTGAGTATTTTAACCTTGAAACTACAGATCGATATCTATAATGAAATTTATTGTTTTATAGTCGTGACTGTTAAACCTAAATGTAATTATAGTATTTAAGCCATAAATAACCTATGGTCAATGTCAATCGACCACCAGCCCTTCATGACACCGTTAGAAATTTTTACTAGCACTAACGTGACTGCGGCGTCAACTGTGGTATCGATTGATGACCTAAATGTCACCATGGCAGCGACTGGTCCCGGAGCTTTGAGTTCGTCAGTTTGATTAACGCATCTTGTGAGATGTTTGATGTCTTCAGTTAGAATGGAAACTGGGAATTTATTTTGGGGGCTGTGTTTTAAGCTTGAAATTTCGAGAATGTGTGAATTGGAGAAAAGCTTTTCCGATTTGCTTTAAATGGGTTGAACTTATTTAAGGTGCATTTCTATCTGTTTTAGTTAAAGTATTATTTTGATCGATTGATGACTTAAACGTCGCCATGGCACTGACTGGTCCCGGCGCGTTTGGTCTATTTTAGCTACTTCCACAGCATTATGTCGAATGGCATTTTACTGTGGGGTTGGGCTGCTGACATTGAGTCCATCTTTATTTTGCAAAAGAGAGCTGTCAGAGCAATTTATAATCTAAGTCGCCGCGAGTCTCGAAAATTTAAAACTCATATTAAAAGAACACTTTGTAAACAAGCATAATAATATTACAAATTAGAAGATTTTAAACAAGATAAGAATGCTTGGAAACATGCTGGTCCTGCTCCATAGGACAATCTAGAGTCTAGACAAAATCAAACAGGTTGCTATTTTAATTGTATAATTTATTATTTTTAATTATTTAATTAATTTTAAAATATCTGATAATTTTATTATTGAAACCTTAATTAAAATATACATGTTAACAGTAAAATATATATAGTATGTACAAGTTAAAAATAAAACAGAATAAAATAATAAAGGGGGGGGGGGGGGGGGAAAGCTCATTGGGCATCAAAAAATTCGTCCGCATTGCTGTCAATGGGAAAGGTGCCCAAAAGGCTGGCAGCATTGCCACGTTGGATGGCAATGCTGATTCTTTGGGCTAAAAATAGACCAGCCCTCTGGTCGCATGAAGAGTCGACCAACCGCTTGGCGATGTCCTGAAAAACTCGATGAGCACTCGGACCCTCTTGTACAATATTTTAAAATATTGTACAAGATTTTAAAAGAGTACCGGTGGAGTTTCTTGCCCATTCTTCTCCATACAAAAGTACCTTTTGGTAGGGGCGACTAGAATCAATTCTATTTTTTTGTAAATATTGACGTTCAAAAGTGCCTTTATTGCCTATTTGAAATAAACAATTTGACTTTGACTTTGCCTAAAACTCGTCAGTTTGATTAACGTCTTGTGAGATGTTTTAACGTCTTCAGTTAGAATGGAAGGTGAGAGTTGAATTCAATCTGTTTATCAGTTATTTGAAATAACATACACCATTCTATAAATTTTTAAGTGTTTTTTGTGATAAAAGATTACAATCTCTATGATGCTGTCTAGACTTTGGTAAAAAACACTTTTTTAGTCTTTTCTGCATACTGAATAATACAGCCAGATTCTTATAAAGTGCTTTCACTTTGAAGTACCTAAACAAAGCACCTAATGTGTCAGTTTATAAACATTTCTTATCAAAAAGGATTATTCTCCCAAAAACAACAGAAGCAACAAGATACAAGATCAAAGTGACATCTCAGCGTCAAGGTTTGTCGTGACAACGCTTGATATGTCATTGTCTGTGCTCATATTACCCCTACACGAGACATGAGACAACTGACGGAGATACGGAATAATTATAATGTTTCACTCCTAAGAGTAATGTTTCAGGAATTATTTGTGTACGTGAAGAGGCTGTATTTTTCTTGACAGTTGGATAATTATTGGTATAATTCGGGTGGTAGGTATTTTATTTTGGGCAAGCGGTCTCATTATAAAAGTTGTGTGTTCTATTTTTGTAAAATGTTACGTGATTGTTAGCGCTATCTTCGGTCAAGGGTGGCGGTTTTAGGTTTCTTTGGATATTTCTGTTTCATATTAAAAGCAGGTAATGAGGTAGATGGGAAATTAGACCCCCTTAAGGCGCTGATAAGAGGCAAATGATAAAAGTAGGCGTTTAAGACGCCTACTTGTAACTCGTAATCTACTTTTCTTTGAACTACCAATCTACCTACTCAATATAAAAATTAAAGTTAGTGAAAACAAAGTTTTTCACCAAGTCGGTTTTATTCAGCCAATTTGTATTTTTTCAGCCAGTATCTTTTTGATCTAATGCATTTATTTTATAATAAACTTAGTGGGAGACATTAAACTTCTGTGGTAAATTTATATCTAAATAAAAAATAAAAACAGTGCAGAAATGTTCTATGAAATCTCATTGTTGCACTTTTAGAGTTTAAGAGAAATGAAACTCTATATATGGTTTTAATTAATTATATATATTTTTTTTTTTTGATGCTGACCTATTGCAGATGGCTCCGGAGTGCCTTTTCTGCTTAACCGATCTTCGGCGGGGCCAGAAGGGCCTCTCGCCGTGTTAGTAAAATAAATTAAATAGCACAGCTAAGGGCGTCCCATAGTGGGACTCGAACCTAGGCTTAGGGCGCTGTTGACTACTGAACCATTGGGGGTATGCAGTATCTGATTACGAGTACGGAATGTATGTGTAGTGTTTAGAGATTTGCGAAGTAATTTGACATTCTCTTGATATAGAGTAATGTCGTCGTCGCTGTCTGTTAGGGCGTGTTTTGGTCGCCGTATGCGTGATATGCATGAGGGCGTGTATCGGGCGGCTGATGCCACTAGTGGGTTGGTGTGTGTGGTAGCATTATCGAAGAAGCGTTTACTAGCTTTTTTGAAAAATTGCCTGATGGTTGGCAAATTTAAATCGATATGTAATTGGTCATTGCGTACGAACCAGGGGCTTCCCGTGGCTCGTCGCATGAAGCGATTTTGGAGGGTTTGCATTTTAGCTAGTCTTGACCGCTTAACGTGTGCGAACACAACGCTGGCATATGTCATAATAGGGCGTATACACGTAGTATAGATTCGCACCTTTGACTTAAGGGCGAGTTTACTACGTGTATTGAGTAGGCAATGGAGTCGATGCAGAGCAAAGGCAGCACGGTTGCGTACTGTCTTTATGTGTTCTGTGAAATGGAGTTTATTATCGAGGACTACCCCTAGGTATTTGGCCTTCCGTTCCCAAGGGATTGTGATGGGTCTAGTGTGTGTGTGCGCGTTGCTGTTTTTGCCTGTCTTGACAAATAATACAGCAGCGCTTTTGGACGGATTTAATTCGATTCTCCATTTTCTGAACCATTCTTCTAAAGAAATAGCTGCAGATTGGAGTTGTCTAGAGATACTATCTGTGCTTGAACTAGAATAGTAAATGGCAGTGTCGTCAGCGAATAGAGCCAGCTGACACTTTTTGTGTTTAGGTATGTTGCTAGTGAAGAGCGAGAATAGGGGGGGGGAGAGCACGGAGCCCTGGGGCACGCCTGCGCGGATCGGATGCAGTGCTGAGAGTGCATTTCCTATGCGGTAGCGAAAGGTGCGATTTGACAAATAGTCTCGTATGATGACCACGAGGCGGTCAGGCACCTTAAGTTGGTACAGCTTGTAGATCAAGCCGTTGTGCCAGACTTTGTCAAATGCTTTCGCTACATCAAAGAAAAGGGCTCCGGTCATTCGCCCCGCTTGGTAGCCTGCACTAATGTGCTCGACTATGCGGTGAACTTGACGGACACAACAGTGTTTGGTTCGGAAACCAAACTGTTCGTCGGGTATGAGTTTATGTGATTCGGCATGTGACATTAATCTTTTGTAGATTATGCGTTCATACATTTTCCCCAGAGTACTGAGGAGACTTATCGGTCTGTAGCTGGACGGTTCAGCTTTCGGTTTACCCGGTTTGTGAAAGCCAATGACAGTGGCTTCTTTCCACACTTGTGGAAAGAGATTGTTGTTCATAGCAGCATTGAAGATGGCTGCTAGTAGAACGAATAATTGAGCTGGGAAAAGTTTAACCAGTCGGTTATTAATACCGTCAGCACCGGGTGCTTTTCTGATTTTAAGGTCCCTAACTAAATCTAGAACCTCATTGTTATTCCTTACATACTATAAAACATACATTGCTCAATGGTAGTACCTGAGCGCTCTTCAATATTGTGAGCCAATCACAGCGCTGCATTAAAACTATTGCGCCTGGCATTCATTTTGTGGAGCGCGCGATATAAAAACCGTTCTTCCGTAGTTTCGTCTCAGTGATTCAATCGACTCCACATTGGCACGTTGTCGGCGCAATGACGCGGGCGGCGCGCGCGCACGTAAATACCACCGTCTCGTGGTCAACACCTCAGTGCGTGGCCGCGCTCTGTACCGGCTGCATCTATGCTCCTATTATGTAGGTCACTACATTACTCCCCGCCAGCGAAGCGTACAGGTGGTTTTGATGTTCTGCCTGATCTTGTGACGTGGGCGTATGTTACTGTATCTTCCTTTTCTTCATCTGTGTTTAGGTAGTAAGCAGGCTTCAATCTGTCAATTGATATGTTTGAGATTCTGTTCTCCAACTGCACTTTGAAGTATTTTTCGCAACGGTCGATCACTTTATGCGGACCGCTGTAATTTGGTGTTAATGGCTTACGGACCGCGTCGTTGCGAATATATACGTGTGTGCATCGCCGTGCACGAAAACCGCCCGATTTGTGTTGGTTTTTCTCTGTACCTGGGCTTTCTTCAATGCTTCGCTTAGGTGGCTCAAGAAATGTGATGAAGTGTTATTTGTGGTAGTAGGTAATTCTCCGTAAAATTCCCCTGGCAATCGTAGCGTTTGCCCGTACAATAGTTCAGCTGTGCTTGTTCCGATGTCGGCTTTAAATGCTGCACGTAGACCCAGTAGTACAGTTGGTAGTTCATAAGTCCAACTAGTTGAATTAAGTTTTGCAGCTAGTGATGTCTTCAGCGTGCGATGCCAGCGCTCGATCAAACCGTTGGCTTGTGGGTGATAAGCTGTAGTACGATTTCTTTGAATGCCCATGCGATGCATTAGTTTGTTGAATAGTTCGGATTCAAACTGTGTGCCGCGGTCTGTTGTTATCGTTGCCGGGCACCCGAATCTTGTTATCCAGTTTTCGTACAAGACATTTGCCACTTTTTCTGCAGTTATTTCATCGATGGGATGCGCTTCTGGCCACTTGGTTGCCCTGTCTATCATCGTTAACAAGTATCGATAGTTGTTTGATATTGGTAGTGGACCAACAATGTCGATATGTAGATGTGCTAATCGGTCGACGTGTGTATAACTCGCTATCGGTGCTTTGGTGTGGCGATGAACTTTGACTCGTTGACACTGGTCGCAAGCTCTTGACCAATCAGTGACATCTTTTTTCATTGATAGCCAGATGTACCGTGTAGTAATTAGTCGCTTTGTCGCTCTTATGCCAGGGTGATTAAGTTCATGAATTGCTTGGTATGCTTGTTTCCTGAACGCAGCTGGCAGATATGGACGTGGCAATCCTGTAGACAGCTCGCAGTTTATTTTTGTTGTGGATCCTGGTAGCTTAATTCGCTTAAAGATGCAACGACTGCTATTCCTCATCTGTATAAGCTCGGTGTCCTGCGCTTGAGCTTTAGCTAACTCTTCGTAGTTGATCGGCATCGGGCAAGTTATGGTTTCTACTCTGGATAACGCGTCGGCGACTACGTTATGTTTGCCGGATATGTGTTGGATAGCCATGATGAATTGGCTAATATATTCCAAGTATCTCGCGCGACGCGGTGTTTCGTTCTTGCTGTTAGCGTGCAGCGCATTGACGAGTGGTTTATGGTCCGTGAAAACGGTGACGTCACGGCCTTCAACGACCCGACGAAAGTATCGTACAGCCATGTAAATGGATAGTAGCTCGCGGTCATAGGTGCTGTATTTCTTTTGGGCGTCGTTGAATTTCTTCGAGTAAAATCCTATTGGTTTCCATTCGCCTTTGATTTTCTGTTGAAGTACTGCTCCTGCGCAGGACTCGGATGCATCCGTCATCAAAGCAAAGGGTGAACTTGATGACGGATAAGACAAAAGAACAGCGTTTTTTATGTCTTCTTTGCACTTATTAAATGCTTGTATTGCTGTCTCGCTCCATTGTATTTTAGTTTTGTCGTTTTTCTTCGAATCATGGAGATAAAAGTTGAGCTCTTTTTGATGGTTGGCTGCTTGAGGAATGTTTCCTCTATAAAAGTTCATCATTCCCAGGAAGCGACGTAGTTGTTGGATTGTTTCTGGTATGGGATATGATGTAATAGCCTTTGTCTTTTCGTCTGTCGGCTTGATTCCTTCAGCAGATATCGTGTAGCCCAAAAAATTTAGTGTTGACTGCCCAAAAATACATTTGGCAACATTCAGTTGTAAGTCGTTTTCATGCAGCCTCTTGAACACTTCCTCAAGGTCTCTTCTGTGCCCTTCTTCTGTTTTCGATGCCACCAGAATGTCGTCTACAAATGGGAAAACGGGTAGTCCTCGTAGCACGTTGTCGATGTGCCGCTGAAATGTTTGCCCAGCGTTTCGTAGGCCGAAACACATCCTTGTAAATTCAAATAGGTCGAATGGTGTAATTACGGCCGTCTTCGCAATATCTTCTTCACGATTCCTTACTTGATAATACGCCTTTTTTAAATCAATTATGGAGAAAAATTTCTTCCCTAATAGATTGTATGTGAAATCGTGAAGTCTCGGTATAGGGTACCGGTCAGGAACGGTCACTGCGTTAAGTCGACGATAATCGCCGCATGCTCGGTATTTGCCATCCTTCTTGAGTACTAGGTGAAGCGGGCTTGCCCAAGGACTGTTTGACGGTCTGCAAATCCCTTGCTCGATCATTGCCTCGAACTCTTCCTTTGCTGCTTTGTACTTGTGTGGTGGCAGTGGCCTTGCTTTTGCATACAATGGCTGGCCCGATGTGTCAATGTGGTGTTCCACTTCGCTGTGACAAAGCTTCAGGTTTGGGCGAGTTATGTCTGGATACAACGCGAGCAAGTCGTGATATGGCTGCTGATTGTCTACCGTATTGATGCTGTGATCCGAAGTTGGTGTGACGTACCCGGCTACAGACAAAGTCGTTTGTTTGTCGATTAGTCTTTTCCCATGTATGTCGACTGTGAGTTTATGTTTGTGAAGGAAATCGGCGCCTAATATTGGTCGCTTGACTTCTGCAATCACGAAACTCCATCGATATGGTCGGCGCAGTCCGATATTAAGCACCATCAATCGTTCCCCGTAGGATGATATTGATGAACCGTTGGCGGCATATAAGTGACTTGTTGGCTGTTTTCGTTTTTCCGTTTTGAGTGCTGGCAATACGGAAACATTGGCTCCAGTGTCGATAAGAAAATGATATCCCGATGTTAATTCCTTAATGAATAGACGGTACTTTGATATATCGTTCACTTCGGCTCCCGTCGCAGCTGAAGTTTCTTCTAGTTTTCCGCTGGTTTGTTCTTGCTGTCAAAACTACACGGGCTGCGACATCTGTAGGCTTCCCTTCCGAACTTTCTATGGAAATAGCAGATCAAGTTTCGTTTCGTTGATTTGGAACGTGATCGTGATTGCTGTGAGTCCTGGTAACGTGGTCGGCGGTACTGGCTTCGGGTTCGGTCCATTTTCAGCGCAGCAACCTCTTTAGAAAGCGATTCGATCATTTCGATGATTTTTGTGTCTGATGATGTTGATGGTTCTTCTGTTTTTCTGCTGGCGTGGGTGCAGGAACATACGGAATTTACTTCCTTCATCTGCTCATCCATTTTGTCTGCCATCGCTGCTAGTGCGTCCAACTTTGATTCGTTGCTGACCGAAAGTACTGCTCGCGTTGATGATGGTAAATGACTCATCCATAACATGCGTAGTGTGCCGTCAGATATCATGTTTCGTGCTAGATCTCGCATTCGACGAAGAAGCTGTGAAGGACGCTGGTCTCCTAGCTCGACCTCATTTAGGAGTTTCTGTAGCTGTTTGCTTTCGGATTCTTCATAAACTGATAGCAATCTTTACTTCAGTTCTTCGTATCTTCCCGTGTTTGGCGATGACATAATGATGTCGCTAATTTGTTCCACGTCTATTTTCTCTAATTGCGCGACGGCGAGGCCGAATTTGTTTTCATCGCCGAGCTTCTGGTTGGCGAGCATGGTCTCAAATTGGGCGAACCAGAGTCTGGGCTTGTCTCGCCAGAACTGGGGTAAACGTGCCTTGACTGAGATCGTTTCGACGTCTTCTTGGCTCAGAGATAGTTTCGGAGCTTGTTCACTCGGCGATGCCATGATTGTTGTTTGCGTTCTTACGTCGGGGTCACCAATTTAGAGTTTAAGAGAAATGAAACTCTATATATGGTTTTAATTAATTATATTAATAATGTTATTCCTTACATACTATAAAACATACATTGCTCAATGGTAGTACCTGAGCGCTCTTCAATATTGTGAGCCAATCACAGCGCTGCATTAAAACTATTGCGCCTGGCATTCATTTTGTGGAGCGCGCGATATAAAAACCGTTCTCCCGTAGTTTTGTCTCAGAAATATCCGGTTAAGTAGCAACGACCTCTCTAGGTCTGCTACGAGATGCCATACAAAAAAAAAAAAAAAAAGTTTTGTCTCAGTGATTCAATCGACTCCACATTGGCACGTTGTCGGCGCAATGACGCGGGCGGCGCGCGCGCACGTAAATACCACCGTCTCGTGGTCAACACCTCAGTGCGTGGCCGCGCTCTGTACCGGCTGCATGTATGCTCCTATTATGTAGGTCACTACACACTGTTTTGATTCTAAGCAAAAAATACGTGCTTTGTGATCGGTTTTGTAGTAATTAATGATAACATTACTACGTAGTTGAAAGAAACAATATTTAATCACTGCAAATATACACAAATTGACAATATGTCAATTTCTATGAGTAAATACCAAAATAACTGCCAAAAAATTGCATACATACTTATAAATACTAACAATCTAGTACTTGGCTGAAAAAGAATACTAATTTGATTTAAATTGAATAAAATAAACACAAAAGCCCTCTAGAAATGCG
This sequence comes from Tiliacea aurago, assembly GCA_948098905.1. NCBI lineage: Eukaryota > Metazoa > Arthropoda > Insecta > Lepidoptera > Noctuidae > Tiliacea > Tiliacea aurago. Next base: position 22,291,097 of record OX402579.1, on the reverse strand, counting down.
ACGTTGCCAGCTCGCGCGGGATGAACGTTCTTAAAATGCATCAAATCATCTTACTTAATCACAAACTTTAATCACCCTAAAACTAATACTTGTCTCCAAAATCCGTACTTTAATCCTCTATTCTCATGCAAAATAACAGCGATACGCATCAAGTTGAACTAATTCCGTCACAAGCCCCACAAACTGTCTCATTATGCTGAAATATTCCTATGTTTATTCTACTCGTTAATACTAACGCAATAACTCGAAGATTACGCCCGTTGGGTGGCGTCGAGGCGTCTGCAAAATGACTGTTTTTATTCAAAACGACTCGCATTTTTTTGGGTCCCGTACGCAGATTACGAGTTTTGTATAATTCGTCGATTTCGTCAGACGGTACTGTGTTTCGCAGCGTTCGTTTATTTTTGGAAAATAAAACCATGGGAAGGAAAATCTATTTTTGGAAATTTTCTTAATCAACTAAATGGTCAAGTTACTGAAATTTTGTCTCAACTCTGTATTTTATCTACGTAGTCAAAACATGGTAACGTAGTTGAAAAAAATAATGCTATAAACAACACGCAACCGAAAAAAGAATATTGATCTATTTTTCTTATCCAGTTAAAAATTCATCCTAAGAAAATGCTTTCATATTATCTGCCACACTATGACGCATCATCTAATATGAGAAATGGTTTTCAATATCTGCTTCAAAAAAAGTAGATTTACATTTTAAAATTTAATATCAAACAAAAAATAATATTAAGATACCTAGGTATCTTAAAGGCATAATATTATTTTTGTAAAAAATATTTACGGAACCCAGAAAAATAAATTCCGCCACATTAAAATTTAAGCGTAAATTTTTCGCACCAGACGATGTTTTAGAGTTTTATCCGAGATTTATTTGGATTTTTAAGGTTTTCAGGAAATCTAATGCGGCGTAAGCCACTCAAATAACCTTTTTAATTGAAAGGATCTTCTCAAAAGACAGTTAAAAGGATTTCAACTAGGATGGGTTTAAAAAGCAAAATTGAGTTGCTTCACATTTTTGATGCACTGCGAAAGTAGGTACCTATTGTTGAAGGAGTAAAGCGATTTTCATATTTTGTTGTGTCTGAAAGAATGGTATAAAATGGGATTTATTTTCTTCGAGAAATATAAAGCGATAAGCTTGTTTTGAAATAGATGTTGTTGGGGTGAGAGTTGTCATTTTAAAACTCATATAACAGCATCCACTCATAATCTAGTATTAAGTTCTACTTTCAGTGGAAATATCCCCAGAAAATATGCACATTATGCAAATCCCACTTTAGCAAAGCGATCGAATGTTAGCCTTTCCTGCTCATGTTAGAAGGTTAGAATTCCATATCCCGGTCAATAGGGCAAACACAATTGCTGGCCACAATGCACAAACCGAATGGCCAATAAATGTTTGCTCAGTATCTCAATGTTTGTGCTTGTGATATGTATCTGTAATGTATTTTATAACACAGGGTACACACGCTCGAAGAGTTAAAGGCATAGCAATAGAGGGTTGGAAACACTTCGGAAACCTCTTGGGGTGCATTCTGTCTGCGGTGGTAGCCACATTACTGAAGGTGAACCAAACGACAAACAAGCTGTCGGCCAATAACCGAGAATCCTGTTTGATTAAGTGTCTATTAAGCTACATGACCGGTACAAGGACGGGTTATCTTGAAAACTAACTAGACACATAAAAGACGTACACTGCTGGACATAGGCCTCCCCAAAAAGGGGGGCATTTGCCATAATCGCCACGTTTGGCAGGCGGGTTGGCGATCGCAGTATGGTTTTAAAAATGCATAGAGAACGCTGCTGCCCATTCTTTAGTAAATCACTTAGTCGCCTTTTACGACACCCACGGGAAGAAATGGGATGTTTTCGTGCCGGATGTAAAGATCCGGCACGAAACGGAATCCATAACCAAAGCTAATTAATGATAATCAGAACAAATCAAAATTTATTTCTTTAAGTTAGAATTCTTCTACGTCTGCCAACAGCTGCTTTGCAGTTTGGCTGAGATAATAAATATAATAATAATAATATAATTTTTATTTCAGAGAATCTCCATATAAGTTAACATATATAAAATCACACAATAACACAATCATAAAACTATTAGCTTGTTAGTAATAAAACATTGTATCTAAAATTATGTTAGTATTGTTAATACCTATACCTAACTGAGGCTCATGGCCATCCTTATCCACTGATTTTGGAAAGGACAGTCAAAACGGGCAGCAATAGCAATTAGGATGCTGGGTGGTTATACTGGGTGCGCAGGGCTCCGTAGCTTCGCTGCGTATGTTTCAACCACAGGCCACTCGAGTAGAACGATTGGCAGAATGCCTTAAAAAGCGTTATTTTTACCTCGTTAATATGTCTTGTAAAAATAATTATGTGTGTGAATATTTTTACAAGGCATATTTATATTCATTATCATTTATTCTTCATCTATTTTATTTTCTTTAACATTTTTTTTTCATCCATCACGCAAGTTTTGGTGAAAATGTTTGTGACTGACTCACTGATTTCTGAAGCAGATTCCGGGTTCCAGCTTCCTTTTGAAGTGCAGACCTTTATAAATGATCATTACTAAACCAAAAGAGCAATAAACATGATAATACATAATAACAGTGAAACATAACAATCCGTTATGATCTAGTGTTGTCTAATTAGCAACACGATCGGTCCCCAAACGACACCTCGAGCCAAAACTAACATAAATCTAAAGCTATTAATATAAATTACTTACAATTTACAATCCCTTTGGGGTGTTAAATTACAGTTATTTCCCTTCTATATAAAGGCTTTATCATAACAGACCGGACTCCTAACGTGTCGGCATCAATTTTAATTATTTATTATTGTGAGGTATTAATGAGTTGGCCTTTGCTTAATGGGTTCGGATTAATTAGCAAACGATTTGGGGCGAGTTGTTTTAAAATGTTCAAGTAATGAGGTTTGATGTTAATTTAAATATAGATTTTTTGGAGTAGCTGGTGCTTTATTTTAATTTTATATACATAAACTCACACCTTCTTTCCATGGGGGTAGGCATAAACTATATAACGCTACTTGCTACGCTCCTTACATACTCCTTTTGCTTCGTCTACGTTTATACACGCACGCTGGTTGCGAGTACTACGCACCTGACCTTTCCGAAGAACATCACCAATTTCGTCACATACCGCCTTATTACAAAACTAGATTTATATTTTGACATGGTTTAAACCATGGAGCCAGTTTTTGAAATAAGAACGTAACAGTGATTGAAATACCTACCGTTCTTAATACAAAACTGAAAACTTAGTTCGGTACTAAGATGTCAGTTTTGTGTTTAGGAACTTTACCATAGTCAGAATAAAGTTCGAAATTCAATAATGGCTCCATGTTTTAAACCTGGGTCTGAAGATAAACCTTGTTTTGTAATAAGGGGGTATATGTCCTTCTAGGACGCAGCAACGACGCAAAGCAGAGGTGAGTGGAAAAGTTTCCAGTCACCTCTGCTTTATAAATACCTTTTGTTAGTCGCCTTTCACTCATCTTCTCCACATGATCAAACCATCTAAGCATACTCTTTTCAATCTTTGTCACTACATCTTCTTTTAAATTGCACCGTTGCCTTATCACCTCATTTTCAGCCTATCATTCATAGTCATGCCAGAAATGCTTCGCAAGGAACGCATTTCCACAGCATTTATTCTACTTTCATGCTTCTTTTGCCACACCCAAAATTCACTCTTTCTTTCATTCTCTCTTTCTTTCTTTTTTTTAATTTTACTGATGGGAAAAGTAAGTAAGTGGATAAGTGTAATTGGATTGATGATCGGCCTATTAATAGCTAGTGAAAAACATGACGAGTCCCTCAATCACCTCAAAATAAAATGATAATAATCATCACCACAAATGGCGATCATTGATCGACTGTGAGATCATTGGTGTTGTTATCGTTGTTCTGGAGGCACGGACGGGTCTCGATATGTGTAATGGATGGCCACCCATCCATAAACCGACCTTTGCAGGCGTTGCTTCGATTGACCCGTGTGGCTGTTATTATATAGCCTCCTCTTGTTCCTCTCCACAACATCAAAAGGAAATGGCGGTAATCATCAACCATGATAGTGATTGGGTGTTCATTAGTATACACGGTGGATTTTAATTCACTGTTAACCTTTCAGGAGGTGAAAGTACCCATGATTAAAAACAACTTTAAGTAACGGACCAACAGCGAAATTGCAAAAAAGTATATGACTGTTTCATACATTTCGTCGGGTAAATATTGAGTTGTTGTATGAAACAGCCCATATTTTTTGCGATATTTCAGTGTTGGTCTTGTAGAGAAAGTGGCTTATAATCATGAGTACTTTCACTTCCTGAAAGGTTAACGGTGAATTAAAAATCACCGTGTAGTTATTGATAATCAATCATCACTTTGAGTTTGACTTAGAACTTTTCGGCCCCATCGGCCATCTGTTCTGGGAGCAATGTGCTCTGCCCATTGAAATTTAAATATGGCAATTCTTCGGAGTATGTCGGTAACCATGGTTCTCCTGCGGGTCTCTTCATTTCTGATTCGATCACCTAGGGAAGTTCCAAGTACAGCCCTCTCCATCGCCCTTTGTGTGTATTTATTATATACATAATACGATAAATGTAGTACGCCTTAAAAAATTGTTAAACCGCGAGGAAAAATACTTTGTTATTTCCCTTAATAAAAAAAGAGTTTTCTCTTCACTTTATTATTTCTATTTCAATACCTACTCAACAAACCTTTACAAAAATGTCACTCACATAAATTTCCTATTCGCTTTCATAAACCCCTATTCTCATTCCATCTTTCCTTTGACAGTTGAGAAGGACCTATGGGTAGGACAAAGCGATTTTACGATATACTTTTCTTGTCAGTCAGAATACTGTATGACAAACCTTTGTCAAGATTCTTGGTACTTGCAAGTGCCAAGTTTTCTAGAACTTCCCATTGAATTTATTGTTAGCTTTTGATACGTAAAAAGAGATAAAGTCTTTAGAATTGACACCTGTTTATATAATTTTGGTTGTGACAGAAGTCTTTCGTAACTTGTGTATACATTTTTTTCGAAAGTATCTCAAGATCTACATTCTCAATTATCTTCAAATCCTGTGTTTATTTTTTATATTTTTTTTAACATAGGTATTTATGATGGACTTAACCCAAGCCAAGTTTTATCAAAACGTTACCAGAAAAATACCATTATTTAACACCAAAAGAGATAGGAAAACATAAGTATTCACTGCAAGTAGAAAGAGTTAATCAGGATCGCGTGTACTTAATAGGTAAGTGTTAATTATAGTAATAACTGCTTGGTACTCAATGCAGAGAATTGAATGCGGTAAAATAACCGCGAAACTATTCGAATAATTCATTAAGGCGCTGACAAAATTCAAATGATAAAAGTGGGCTTGTCTTAATCAAAAAAATTGCCAAATCTATATAGTTTGTGGTAGCGGAAAAAATATATGTTATTCTTGAACATATTTCTCAGAACTTGGTTGTTACCAAAAGACGTTTAAATAAAAAAATCGCGATACTAATTAACGGTAAACTAACCCTTTAATTTGAGTTTCAATCCAAAATATCTGTATTAAATCAACGTATGGTTGGTATTTAATTAATAACAAGGACGTCTTACTTTTATGCAGAACTAGGTTGTTTTTTTTATTTTCGATTACTCAACTCATTTTTGAGTAAATAAATAATTGCTTCATATTGCAATAAACTACAAGCGTTGTATCATCGCGGTTTTCTTTCTTTTGTATGCTGCCTGACAGTGACAGCGGTTTACCTGTTGTCAGCGTCTTAAAAGTCTACAATACTTCAAATTACTTAGCCTGATCGTCTGTTAAATCGAAATTTCTGCAGCAATCATTTTGAAATAAATATATGGTAAATTTGAGGATTATTGTCATGTTACTATGTTTGATTAAAACACGATTCAATAAAAAATTCTCTATAGAAAAAAAAAATACAAATTTACCTCCAAACAGAAAATAAACCGCTAGTATTAAAAAATACTTCAAATTAGATCATGAAACTTTGCATAATAACTGAAAGCAGATGCAATGTTTTATTTTTTTAATTACCATAAATTTCAACGTACATAGAAATTACCTAAACTATCAGCGCCTTGGAGCCTTCTACCTGCCGCCCTGTCTTGCTTGCTGCGGCAGCAGTATTGTGCGCACGAGATACAGAGTGAGGTGGTGCTGAGATATTATGGACCATTAACGTGCGAAGTAAACGTAACGCTTTCGATTTTTAGGGTTCCGTACCCAAAGGGTAAAACGGGAACCCTATTACTAAGGCTCCGCCATCTGTCTGTCTGTCCGTCGGTCACCAGGCTGTATCTCATGAACCGTGATAGCTAGACAGTTGAAATTTTCACAGATGATGTATTTCTGTTGCCGCTATAACAACAAATAGAATAAAAAACTTTTTTACAAAAAAATCTACCGACTTCCAACAAAAACACTAAAAAGTGTCTTTGGTTTTGTATTTTCGTTTATGGCCACCGACTTCCGAAATTTAATTAAATATAATATTAAATGTGGGTGTACTACAGGTACACCTCTGCCCTACCCTTCGAGGAAACAAGGCGTGATGTTATGTTATGTGCTTCCGAAATTAAAGTTATTTTGCAATTTTTAGTGTTTTTGTTGGAAGTCGGTTGTTTTTTTTGTAAAAAAGTTTAAAAATAAAGTGTTTTTTTTTGCTCTATATTGATAACGGCAACAGGTAGACGCTTGAAATATTCACAGTATGTAGATATATATTTTCTTTAAAAATAAATATTAAATTATTATATTTTGCCATTTTTATAGATAATGGTACGGAACCCTTCGTGCGCGAGTCCGACTCGCACTTGGCCGGTTTTTAAATTGTACATACAACTATCATATAGCCTTTTTTATAGATTTATGCGACAAGAATCATAGTAGGTACATAGCACTTACATGTATGAACTCAATCTTCAAACTAAATAAATATCTTGAGCGAAACAAGTATTTCCTATTCAAAATTCGTTCGAACTTACGTTACTTACTGACTCACTGTAAAATTGTTTTAAACTTCTCGAGACGAAACGACGAACATTGAGTAATAAAATTACAGTCTGAAAATTGTCTGGAACAAAATCTGATATTAGTCAGTTTTCTCTTGTAGACTAGTGACTAGTGTGACGTACCTACTATACAGGGTGTTAAAAAAATTGCGTGCCATAGCTTAGGGGTAGGTTCAGTATCGATAAAGGAAAATAGGGAAAAAAAATTAAAAAAAAAAATACATAAAAAAAAAATAAGTATCTTCGTACTTAAACGGGCTTAGAACCGTCAAATAAAATAATTTTAATTCTAAACGATAGCTATTTTAAGTTAGTAGGTACTAAAATAGGTGGATCTTGCAATAATTTTTTTGTTTATTTTTTTTCCTGGGTTTCTTTCACATAAATTCATAATGATGTATAACAAATTACAACTTAATCGGTCCATTAGATTCGGAGCAAATTGACTGTGACAGACGGACAGACAAACAGGACACACGAGTGATCCTATAAAGGTTCCGTTTCTTCATTACGACGTACGGAAACCTAAAAACCTATAATAATACTAGGTATATTGGTAACCTCCCTTTTGCGATAACGGAAGGTATTGAAGCAAGGACGAAACATAATGACGCATTATATTTCTTTGTTACTGTGTACCTTAAGTTATTTTTGTAATTCCGCTTTCATCATAATTAAAAATTGAGATAGAAAAAACCACGGGTCATTGTATTACTTATAGTTAATTTTTTATTACGAACAACAATTTATCTATATGTTGAAACAATTTAACAATGATGGAATGGTCACGGAGGTAAGAATAAAATCATTGTTAATATTTAACATTCAATAAAATAATAAAATACAGCGGTGGACGTTTTTATTTCCTTTAATTTATTTCCAATTAGAGAATACTATAAAATACTATATACTATTATTAAGTATTCTCTAATTGGGAAAAAATTGTAACCTATATCTATAATTTTATAGTTGTAACGTCAATTATTTTCAAGTAGAACTTCCCAAAGAAAATGTCAAGAATTATCATTAAAATTTATAACAAATCCAAGTATTACGGTGACTTAACCACCCTTTCAATACAAGAGGTCATTGCCCTGATGACCTAACATTGCTGTACCGGGCGAAGAGCCAAAGATACAGAGATTTAGATTCATCCCGAATGGGTACCCTCTGAAATATGGAGCCCGGCCGTTGCCCAAATCGCGTCTATTTTTAGAAACTACACAGAAGTCGCAGAAAACGACCGTGTAAAATAAAAGTTTTCTAGTCGCTCTGGATGCAAAATAGTAAGTCAATAGTTGTAAAATCATTGAAGGGGAAAAGTCCTAAGTTGGGTGAAGTGGACCGAAAAATATCACAGACTCTTATTTCGGTTATGAGTCAGCAAAGGCACTTTACATAACGTGATTTGTAAATTCCACAAAACCTGTACCTGCGGCTAAAATAAGATTATATTTTTGGAAGTATTCTAAATCATATTTATGAAAGTTTTAGACTTCATTTCCATCATAATGTCTTATATTAGCATGGAAATCAAGTCTAGACCGTAAAGAAAAAGATAAACAAAGTCAACCGCTTACTGACGACAGTTGGTAAAATAATATTTCAAAGTCAGTCTCTGAATTTTAAATAAGTCTGATAAGACTGCTCATACTATATACATATTTTATGCCATAAAGTATGAGGGATATAAATATCTTGCAACTTCCTCACATACCATTTTCTTTGAGCGTGTTTCCCTTTAAAGTAGAAACATTTTAACTGAAAGCTGAAACATGAATTTGAACATTTATGAAACACATTTTCAGGTTGCACTAACGAGAACAGTTTTCTGTCCGGTAACGATGTTCGGACAAAACGGACTTAGCTACTTTGAGTAGTTGTGGTTACCAGAATGTGCTAGATTCCCTTAAAAATTACTTTACAAAATGAAAAGTTGATTACTAGCGAAGCAACATCAATTTGCCTATAAATCATGGCTATCTTTATATAGCATTTCCAATCTCCAAACTCATACTTAAGCATAATGTTATAGTGTTCCAAGAAGTGTCAAACCTTAAATCGTCAATACAACTTGGACAATTGCCCACACTAAGTGGGACGTCATGCAGATATTGAACTAAATCTCAGACAGTAAAATATTTGCATTACATAACTCATAAACAAAAAGCAATAACAGCTTGTTTAAAAGAAAAATACAATGCAAAATAAAACAATATTACAGGCAATCAAATTCAAAACATTCCAAATAAATAATAATTATATCCTGTAACTAGTAACTAAAAATGTTACAGTTAATGTTATATTCTTAGCAGCAATAACGATAATTATTGCAAGGCACAAAATCAACAGAGCTATAATAGTCAAACGAGAAAGAATTACAACACAATGTTACAAAAACAGAATAAACCTTATAATATTTTACATGGGTTAATCGAAGCAGCAAAAAAATCTTGCAACATAACCTCGGCTTTAACCAGTGCACGTTCTCCTTAAGTTACTTCAGTAACTGAGTTTATAGACGTTACCTAGTCTTTTTTCTTGTCTAGCTTGTAGATATTCTCTTTTGATTTGATTTCTTTAAAATTTATATCTGTCCCAAGATTGAGTTTATTCTCTCCAAAAAACAAAACATTATTTTTGTCAGGTATATTGAACGTAATAAGATTACTTGACACAATGACTTATAGTATATCTTTGAACTATATGTCATTTTCATTGAGTGAATACAAACCATATACCGACTTATTATTATTTGTGCCTTATGTAACAAAAACAAGTTAAGTAGAGTTTCCAAGAAAATAGTACTACTTTGCTAGATTAGGTTTCTATTACAATCACAGTATGAAATTCAATAAGTGCCTACAAATCACATTTGGCCAATCAAATATTTTATGAATTGAGGTCACCCTGTCCGCCGTCTCTGTAATTATCACTACGTAGCGAATGGTCCCTAAAATATGTATACGAGTATGGATAGCAATAATATCATTTATGATAGCCATAAATAGCCTATCTCCATGTTAAGGTTTACGTCTACGATAAATTTCTTCTATTTGTGACCATATTAACCTATTTGTGTATAAATCTTAATCCAAGATTCTGTCAACATGGTAAACCACTCGGGACTTTTATATTGTGTGCAATTATGAAACTGTTTATTGTTTCTCAATTAAGGGTTAATTTTCGATAATTATTATAGTGCAAATATTTCAGCATGGAATGAATACATTATTGGAATTCCGTTCATTTTTAAACTCACAATTTGCGGTCTCAATCAGTCGATCGGCATCATACATCGAGGTAATATTCACTTTTAGGGTTCCGCACCCAAAGGGTAAAACGGGAACCCTATTACTAAGGCTCCGCCGTCTGTCTGTGTGTCCGTCTGTCACCAGGCTGTATCTCATGAACGAGATAGACAGTTACATCTCTTAGTTAGACAGTTGAAACTTTCACAGATGATGTATTTCTGTTGTCGCTATAACAACACATCCAAAAAAACAGAATAAAATAAATATTTAAGGGGGCTAACATACAACAAACGTGTTTTTTTGCTCGTTTTTGCTTGATATTGATAACGGCAACAGGTAGACGCTTGAAATATTCACAGAATCTTTAGTCATATATTCACTTTAAAAATAAATAATAAAATTTAAATAAAACATACAAAAAACGTGATTTTTTTGCTGGTTTTATAGATAATAAGTACGGAACCCTTCGTGCACGAGTCCGACTCGAACTTGACTGGTTTTTGTATACAAAGGTCTGTTTGCCTATAAAGATCAATGTAAGAATTTGAATCTATCAGACTGAATGGAGTAAAACTATTTCCTGTGACATTGTAACCACAAAATCTTCAACAAAGCTCTCCATTTCCGATAACTATTACGAAGAATGTTTTTTTCTGAAAGTGGGTCCACCCATACTTTTCCTAGTTGACTGTGTACGAGCCTACTGTGTCAACTCATCTCACTGCAAATATTTACTCGACAGTGTAAGGAGACGCCCTAGTTGAACAGTTTGTAAAGGCTTTCTACCCTTTCAACACAAATCCACTTTGGAGGCGTCTTTGAAACCCGTCTTTGAAATTATTTTCTTCTTCTACTGGTTTGATCGCAATATTGATAACGGGCTTATTTCAATGAATCCTTTTTGACAATACTCTATTTTTGGACTTCTAAAAATTCTTCTATATTTAAACTGTGTATCTTGAAATCTGGGTTTTAGAATTGTGTATCTCAAAAAGTTTATAACGATATGCCATGTATCATGAAATACATTAGGTGTTGAAAATGAAACAAAATATTTATATTATATATACTTCGTTTTGTGTAAGTATTCCTTTTTAAAATGTTGTTAATACTTTATTTTCGTTGTTCCCAGACTTAAATAAGGTTTTGATCCATCTCCTCACTTATGTAACTGAGTTACTGGGAAAGGAACTTAACAACCGTTCATGGTCTTGTTGCGGGATTCCATCAAATCAGCTACATGGACAAAGTTTCATATTTATGGTTTAACTTACAGCCGTGTTACTCAGTACGCCCTGAAATATATGTCAACTTCTTTTTATATAGTCCCGGACACCTGAATAGAGCTACCCTGCATATTTTTGTTTAAAGGTATATATACTAGGTATTTATACTATCTTTTTAAATAATACTGATACTAAGAAAAATAAAGTGGTTTTGAAACAAGTCACTCTCTATCATTTCCGTTTGTCTTTGTTCCTGTAACCTAAATACTAAAACAGAACAGGTTAAATTGCAATAAGTCGCCTTTTTGCGTTTCTCATGGTCAAAATTAGCATGGAATTTTTGAAGAAAAAAGTGGTTTACATAGAGAAAGTATATATATTTAGTAACTTGTGTTACCTCCAAGAGCATATTATTATGATGGCCGTCATGCGTTAAAGCATGCCAAAGCATGGAATTAATTAATGCCACTATGACGTGCTGTGGAATGGACTCCCATGCTTCCAGGATGACAATTTTCAGCTCCTGCAATGTTTCTGGAGCTGGTCGGTTAGCTCGAACACACCTCTTCATCGCATCCTATAAGTGCTCTATTGGGACTCATATCATAATTGCCGGCCATTCGATACTACCGTCATGCAGGTATTCTCGCATAATGATTTCAGTGTGCACCCATTACGTTTGCGGGCCAGGATTTAATTTTTATGCATATTAACATGCATAAAAATGAAATCCTGGCCCGCAAACTCAGCATATGGCATCACATGAGCCTCTAGGCATTCAAAAATGTACATATCGGTCACTATGTAATGGTGGCAACCGTGGTCCCGTCACAACCAATCAAGGCCAGTTTTTCCTTCGTTAGCAATTCCGCCTCAGATTGTCCATGACCTACCGCCATAACTCACATTCTTTTTAATGCAACATTGCTGCGGTAGACTTTCTGCGTCCACAATTGCATAATCATGGCATAATCTGGGTTTCATCCGTGAAAAGAACCTGGCTCCATTGACGTTGAGTCCAATGCAAATGCTCACGTGCAAACTGTAAGCGCGCCATTCTGTGAGCTTATTTCAGTTTAGAACCATTGGTTAGCTTATGAGGTTTTAGGCCACTTTCTTCGAGTCTCCTTTTAACAGTTCCAGTGCAAACAGTTAGTCCATGAAAGTCTCGAAGCTGTTCTTGGACCTGTACTGAGATTAAATGACGATTACTCAGGCTGGTGGTAAAGATAAACCGATCTAGTCATGCTGTAGTGACCAGATTTCGTGGTTCTTCTGGATGGCGCACGAAGCCGCCAGTTTCCAGGTATCGATGGTAAAATGTTTGCACGGCAGAACGGCTTACAAGAAGTGGGGCACTTACGTTTCACTAACTAAGCCCAGATTGAAGATGTGCCACAGCTTGCATGGCTAATTCAGGGCCAGTATCTATAATTTGAACCTTAGAAAAAAAAAACAATTTCAATACTCTTTTTAAAACAAAACAAATAATGAAATAACTATTTGGTTGCAGAGGGTCTAATCTAGGCTGGCCAGTATGTCAGCTTCCATACAGCATATTTTATTTTTTCTGCCTGTAAACATTAAAAATGCACGGTGGCTCGAATTAGGAGTCCGGGAGTGTATGACCTTGTGAATATTTTTCTGTCAGTCTTTATCAAATACATACATAAACTAACGCCTTCTTCCCATGGGGTAGGCAGAAACTATAGAATGCCTCCTGCTACGCTCCTTAAATACTCCTTTAGCTTTGCTGTAAATCAAATAGGTAGATTTATATTAAAAATATTGATGTTGAACTGCCTAGATGATATAATTTTTATTTATTTTGTGTCGATTGAACTGAAAGTACGAATGCAATAAACTTAAGTAGTGGAAGTATTACAGAAAAAACAAACTCACTATTATTACTCCGTCATCATAGGAAACAGTAACTGTACCCGGAATCAATGTCACAGCTAACTAGTTTTCATTAGATTCCCTGTTATTAGAAAAATAAAACCAACCATTATGAAACTCTGTCCATCGTTCTTAACTGTCACAACCCTATGATTACTTTGTTCAAATTGCATGTAAGCTTCAAAGAGCGGGCACGCACTGGACATTTTTAACTCGTAGCTTCCAATTTAACCGAAAAATTCCATTACCAGTGATTACTAATCAGACTTAATGGATGCCGTGAGCGCTACGCTTCATGTCATGTCATGTGCTAGTAATTACGTAAGACAATATTGTATTAAAACAAGAGTGCTAACCTATTATGGATTTTTATGATGTTAAAGTTAATTATGATGTAAGTTGCAATTTGAAATAAGCTGCTTGTAAAATTGTTCATGAATTTAGGTCAGTAATAAGAAATGGAATAAAAACACTACAGTAATTGATTTGACTCAGCTGTCCTCTGTCAGTAACTAGCTTATTCAATCAATCAATCAACTGAGCCAGATGTATATAAGTTGTATCTATTCATACACTAAATCTCATAAGGGGTCATTGTACTCATCATTATGAACAACTTTTACTATGGGACCAAAGCTGAAATCACGAAAAAAATCAGCTGTTCCCTACATTTATGTTCGCATAACTCGTCAAAATGTAGGGAACAGCTGATTTTTTTTTCGTGATTTCAGCTTTGGTCCCATAGTAAAAGTTGTTCATAATGATGAGTACAATGACCACTTAAGAGATTTTGTGTATGAATAGATACACCATATATACCCGTCCCAATTTAAGGATAGCTTACTATTTGTCTTTGATTGACGCCTGTGTCCCAGCAGTGGGAACATTATAAGCTGGTCATGCTGCTATGTGCTTCTAATTTTTCCAGATTATTTTTCACAGAATACCATTTCATAATAGAAACTCTTTGAATATTTTATATCTCAGTCTAGCACTGTTTATGTACACGTTTATGCAAGATGCAAATTAATTTTCTCCTAAGGTCTACATAGATATTTTATGGTGTCAATAGGTCTTTTCTCAAAGTTGCAATTATAATTTCATGAGCAAAACACTTTTGAATTTTACTTATATTTTGTTTTGTTTTTGTATTTATGCTCGTGACTATACTTCAAAGAGTAATACCATTTACGCATTTACGTCAAAACTCAACATCCAATTACCCTAGACAAACAATCACTCCGTACGGTCTCGAAAAAATCCTCCTACACAAAAACCATTTTTCTTTTTACCTTAAAAACATTTTCGTCATCACTCTCGTGCTGGCGCTATCAAAGCTATAAGCTATCAAATTTTCCCCTCTGAACGCCTTCAAGGGTTCCTACGAGGAGCAATTTCCTTAAGCTGAATTTCATGAGCAATATACATACTTCATATAACACATTGTTTCTGCTAACGGTTGAACGTGTTAGCTCATTTTCTTTTTTGGGTGCTCATCGATTATACGGCTGAATACATTGAGTATTTACGACAGAAATTGTTTCGCTGTCTACAAATTTACCTGACTGGTTTCTAGTAACGATTCTTTAGTAACAGTTTAATTATTCACATTCGAAATAAGCATGTAGAGTACTAGATACAGGTTTCTATTTGGTCTCTCAAATATTTCAGTAATTAAAGTTTCAATTAATAATAATTCGTACCACTTAGTGAATTCTGCCGTAAAAGTAGAGTGCTTCTGAAATTATATCAATTTAGGTTCTAAACATTAACATTTGATATTTCGCGAGTAAATTGAGAGGTAACTTTAAACTTCTGAATTTGGTTCAAAACGACCTCAAACGTTTCAAAGCTAAGTATCTACTTCAGTAAGTACTTTCAAAACGTAAAAGTTGTCTTGTTTAAATGTTAACTTTCAAGGCGTTTAGTAGGAATCGCATTAAAATATTTGAGGGCCGTACTAGCTAATGGAACGGCCTTATAGTGTATGCGCAGTGCGATAGATGGCGCATTCTAATCCAGGAACTAATTCATTCACACAGTCTAACACGACTCTTAGCCCAAACATCGGTAAACCGTGTCATTACTGCCCTGAAACATGGTTCAGGCGACGTTGAATCCACTTTAGCACTATGCATATTTCGCGCATTATTCCTTACGACGTCTATGTCGGATTCGTCTTGAACTGTAACTGCCACTTAAACAAAATGTGTCACATAACGTCCCACATTACTATTGCAAAGCTGTTATGCTTCAGTGAATACTTTATGAGTTATTTAATCATATTTTATGCGGCATTATACTGGATTGCACTGAATTAATAATTTATGATTTGATTGCAACCATTTGTGTGTTGTCGTTAAGTTTTATTAGAATGTTCTTGATGCTGTGCATCGCGCACACTATTGCGAAAATAAATGTTCTTTCATTTACTTTTCTTATGAGAACGTGAAGAAATTTGCTGACTATATGTTAATTTCTCATAATTAAACATTCTGTTAGAATGGCTTCTTATGTAAAAACAAGAATATAAGAGTAGTGTAATGATATGAATACAATAATGTATTATTGTATTTATATCATTACACTACTCATTATAAGGGAAAACACGCCCTCATCATATAAACCGAATCATTAATCACTCGACCTACACGTTTCCAAATTCGTCAATAATTTTCAACTTATACAAAAGCTCCGCGTAATCCCCATTTACTGGCTGTAGCACATAATTAATATATTCAACCCATATCAAATGTGAGCAATGGACCGAAAAATGCCATGGCAGTTTATATTCCGTTTAACATCCCGGCATAACACCTCGACATGTACGGCCAAATAACCCTAAAATACCCCACCCTTTGGAGGGGGATAGACAAATAACAGCGCAGAGAATCTTTCGCTCAATATAATTGCCTACAGGAGAATATTTCCTTAAGGCTGGTATGACTTTCCCAAATAAATTGTTCTTTTGATTAATACCATAATTATGGCTGTATAGAGTGCCATCCATTTTTGTAATAGCTAACGTTTTATTAAGTCTGGAGACTATTAATTTGATGAGACTTTGTGTAATAGAATTATTTTATTATTTATTGTGGTTCTTTCTTTACTGAAAAGGGTAGTATACTCGTAATATTATATTTGGGATCCTGCTTTTTGTCCTAATGTCTAGGTACTTGGTAAATAACTTAATTAATTTGGCAAAGGATTGAAGACTGTTCCGTTCGTGACCCCTGACTTACGAGTTGTGGGTCGTGGGTTCTACTAACCCAGACTGCTTTACTTTGTATAAATAATTTCATCGCCACTGCCCTCAAAACGGTGAAGGAAAATGTTGTGAGGAAACCGGCATGTTCTAGAACCATAAATTCGAAGACATGTGACATCTACAAACCCGCACTGGGCCTGCGTAGTAGATTACAGCCCAGTCCCTCTCGAAGAGAGGAGGCGAAATAAAAAGTCAGCTGTTAGTTAGTTTTTAGTTCGAATAACTCGTCAAAATATAGGGAACAGTTGATTTTTTTTTTGCGATTTTAGTTTTGGTCCCATAGTTGGTTGTTCATAATGATGAGTACAATGACCCCTTAAGAGGTTGTGCGTTAATTCTGGGACATGTTGTATAGGCTGATTATGTGGTTGAAGACTATTATACTACAATTCACCTAAAAAAACATGCTGATGATATATATCCTAACTTTACTTTTAAACCTCTTTTGGATGTCTTTAACAAATTTGTTAACCAAGTAGTCGTTAAATTGTAGTTTAAACCTAAACCAATGTAAAGCGCAAATTAGTTACTTACAACTTTATAACCCCCGGCATTTTAAAATGTATCAGAAATAGAAATAATATGCAAAAGAAATTAAAGAATAACCCACACAATGATATATTAAAAATTAGTTATAAAAGATATCGAAATTATTGTAATCAATTAATTAAAAAACTGAAGCGCAGTTACGAGAGGGCACAATTAGTAAATTCTACTAAAGACAGTAAAAGACTCTGGTCAAATATTAAAAACATAACGCATATGAAGAAAACTAACGCAGATAACACCAAACTTTTAGAGGTAAAGTCGTCGCCAATTGAAGCAGTCAATCATGTTAATGATTATTTTGTAGGAATTGGCAAACAACTAGCAGAAAAAATCTTGCTAAATACTGGATCGGATGCTGGGACTGACTTAGGGGCAGATAATACTCAATTAACATCACTTGTTCTCTTGGATACAGATATAGAAGAAGTGCGCTATTTACTTATGAATTTAAAGTCAAGTAGTGCCTCTGGCTGGGACAACATCCCAACAACTTTTCTGAAATTAGCTAAGCACGAAGTTCTCCCAATTATTGTTCACCTGGCGAACTTGTGCTTTAGTAAAGGTATCTTCCCTAAACTCTTAAAAAAATCTACTATTACGCCAGTGTACAAGAATGGACCGAGAGATGATGTTAGTAACTTCAGGCCTATATCAGTATTACCTGCTTTATCAAAGATATTGGAGAA
The DNA here is from genome assembly GCA_948098905.1 of Tiliacea aurago. Classification (NCBI taxonomy): domain Eukaryota; kingdom Metazoa; phylum Arthropoda; class Insecta; order Lepidoptera; family Noctuidae; genus Tiliacea; species Tiliacea aurago. The sequence goes on along the minus strand of OX402579.1, from coordinate 22,273,112 downwards.
ACTTTTGAACAAACGACTAATAGGCTTCCTTAATAAATATGGAATATTATCTAATGCACAGTATGGATTTAGACAGGGCAAATTGACTGAAGATGCAGTAGCAGCTATAACATCACTCATTACTGAAAGCCTTGATCGTGGAAAGAAATGCCTCTCAGTTTTTCTCGATTTAAAAAACGCTTTTGACACCGTATCTGTTTCCATTCTTGTGCGTAAGTTAGAATACATAGGAATAAGAGGCACACCTCTAGAATTATTCAAAAGTTATTTTTCACACCGAACGCAAAAGGTTAAAATTGGGCAATATTCAAGCAAAGACTCTAATATCACATTTGGTGTACCACAGGGGAGCGTTCTTGGGCCCACATTGTTTCTAATTTACATCAACGACCTATGTGACTTGGAGGCAGGTGGTGCTCGGGTGTTCTCGTATGCCGACGACACTGCGCTGGTTTTTATCGGGGATAATTGGGATTCTGTGAGGAGGGATACGGAAGTGGGATTATCTAGAGTTGCTTCCTGGCTAAGAACTAACCTACTTACGCTAAATAGCCAGAAGATTATCTTCATGTGTTTTCCATTAGTAATAGAACCCAGCCTGATACTAATTTCAGTATAAAGATTCACCAATGTCACAATATCCTGGACACTAATTGCTCTTGACCGACTATCGAGAAGGTTGAAAAAACGAAATACCTGGGTATTATACTTGATCAGCGACTCTCATGGCATTATCATGTTGCATTGGTTAGTGAACGTCTCCGAAAACTGATTTGGATTTTCAAATTACTAAGGCATGTTGCATCAGCGAAGCTGATTCAACAAATATACACTGCACTAGCCCAATCCGTTCTAACCTATTGTATTCCTATCTGGGGGGGTGCCTCCAAAACGAAGTTCTTAGACGTGGAAAGATCACAGCGTGTCCTTCTCAAAACGATATACTTTAAACCGTACCGTTTTTCTACAGACGAGCTTTACAAACTATGTGACCTATTAACTGTGAGAAAGTTATATATTCTGATTTCTACCTTAAAAATGCATAAAACAACGGTATTTGACCCTACTACACAAAAAATCACGGTCGTAATTTTTTGTATCGTACTGCGCTCGCAAGGCGGCAATACGTTGCCCAAACTACTTTTCTTTATAACACCATAAGCAAAAACAATCCCATTTACCATGAAATACATTATGCATGTCGAAAAACCCTGACTGCATGGCTAAAGACTCTTACTTACGAAGAAACTGAGGCACTTCTGAGTCCCGTTATTTAATAATAATAATATAAAAACTTACCTTACACAAGGAATGAATGATAACATGGACTTTTTACAATACAAGCGTTTACCACTTACTTCACAATGCGTAATATGCTTTTGGTTTTCCTTTCTCTCTTACTCGCTCACACACACACACACACTTACACACATTCGCAAACACAAACACCTTCACACACACACATTCACACACACACACATTCACACACACACACATACACACACAATAATTAATTGGGTATCTGAGATTATGAATTTAAGTACGTAATTAATTATTATAATTGTAATTATTTTTTTAATTCTCTAGTTTTAGTTTTGTATTTTATTTTTTACCTACTTTTTAATTCTATTATCAACAGGCTTTATATGTGTACACATTATGGAAGAGGGAGGTCTTCTGTCACAGGTATCTATATACTTAAAAGAAGGCCTCTACGACTTATTTGTTAACCTGTTGAATAAGAAACTGGTCATAAAAGTGAATGTTAGTTATCACAATGACACTAAACGACAACCCTAGTTCCTTATTCAGGGAGCGACCGTCTTACATGAACGAAAATGCGTATGAAGGTAAGTAATTGGTAACCCGAAATAAGTTCAAAGGAGTTTCGCATCTGTAATTATTGCAATAAAGATCACGTTTTAACGATTACTAAATATTACAGAATTACAGTCGTTTCCTTGTGGTAATCTAATCAACGTTGTGTGCTGTGTGAACTGAAATGAAACGTTGTGAGACAAGCTTACGTAATTTCCTTCAGAACGAAATATTCGAGGAATTTATCAACTCCGTCGTTTTATAGGCTCAACTTATTAACATATTTTTAATGTTATATAATTTCCCTCGTGTTTCGAAACTCGAAGTTGTAAGTCTTATAATTATGAAGTTAATTAGTCCTGAAGTTTTGTTTAAAGGAAAGTTTCAAGAAAACGCTTTTAATTAAATAACACGTCCTTAAAAGTTACGCAATGTTATCTAACACTTAAAGTTGCAGGTTAATTGTTTTCTAGCACAAACTCAAAGTCATGGCATTCAATTGACTCCATAGTCTCTTTACTTGAAGTGCCAAGAAAAATCATTGACTATACAATACTTTTTTGGGTTCCGTACCTCAAAAGGATAAAACGGAAGCCTTATTGTATCACTCGTGTGTCTGTCTGTCTGTCCGTCTGTCACAGCCAATTTGCTCCGAATCTACTGGACCGATTAAGTTGAAACTTGATAAACATATGAATTTCTGTGACCCAAACACGGACGTGTAACGTAAATAAATTAATTTTGAATTTGAGGGTCACTTTTTGGGGACAAATTAGAAAAATAAAAAATACAAGTTTTGCAAACGGTACCTACTTATCAAATGAAAGGGCTTATTGTAAGGATTTCAGATATATTTTTTAAATAATTAAAAAAAAGTTATTTAAGAAAATAGATGAAAATTGATCATTCCCCCGTATCAACAAAATTACTGAGCCAACAATTTTGAAAAAATACAGAAAATATTCTTTACTTATAGATTTCAGAAAAACTTAAGTGGACTTCGTTTAAGTTTTTCTGAAATCTATATGTATGGTCGTAAAAATACCTTGGTAAATCACTCATTATTGTGCGTACAAACATTTTGCAGTTGGAATATATGGGGTCTTTCAACTACAATGTTAAGTTTGTTGTTGGGATAAATTCATTCCAACTACGGAATCTTTCATTGTGCGTGGTCCGACACGCACTTGGCCGGTTTTTAGGGTTCGGTACCAAAATGGTAAAAAGGAACCCTTATGGTGAGACTAAGTCTGTCTGTCTGTCTGTCACACCTGGATATCTCAAGAACTACTAATGCTATCAACTTGAAATTTAGAACAGTTTTAGATGACGTTTGCCCAACTATTTTGCAAACAAGAAAGAAATTAAAAAATATATCTTTTTTTGCAAAAGGGACTAAAAGGGGGTCTTAAAAATTTGAAGTGGGGCTACTAGGGCATGAAATATCATATGAAACAGCGCTGTTTGCAAACCATTTCTTGTTCTTTTTTTAGGCAGGATAGTTTCCGACTTTTGATGAAAAATTGAAGAAAAAAATACCGTCCCCCCTTTATCTCCGAAGTTTGCATGGATAAAAATCTGAAATTATTCTGTGATAGGAGTTTAGGTAAAGATTACAGGAAAAATAAAACGATGTCTCTAAATAGCACAGTTTTTCAGAAATCATCAACATCATTTTATACGTACGGAACCCTCGGAGCGCGAGTCCGACTCGCTCTTGACCGTTTTTTTTTCTAATAGCTGACGAAAAATTTCAGCGTAGGTAGTAGCGGGGTCCAGAATCATGTACTAAATTTATGGTAACAGATTGGGCGTCGATGTCTCTGCCACGCTGGATATTTCGTAAGCAATCTCAGTTTCAATTGTATAGTAATTAATATCCAGCGTAAAGGAAATACCCAAATAGGGATTTGGGTATTTCCTTCGATGTATAACTTTAAATGACTCACCATTTATTATAATAATATGTAGGAAAGTTTACTCAACAAACAGTATAATTACCTATGGATATATGAGCATATTCTTTACGTTACCCTTAATTAATTACGGGGGAAACAGTCCCCTAATTAAATGTAAAGCCATACTACACCTAACCCGTCCTCAGTTGAACTTAGTACTCAATTTAATTGCCAACGCGAGTGCGGCTATGTAAAAACCGAGTTGCTGCAAAAGGAATGACTCTGCGTTTTGCCAGTTTGCTTTCATTCGTTTTACGTAGAGAAAACGCTGCGTCACAGTAGCGTTATCGAACCGTACGATGTAGTAACTTCACTAAAATATTAGCCAAGTTAGAGTAATAAATAGGTGGAATCTTTGTTTTTAAGGTTCCGTACCTCAAAAGGAAAAAAGGAACCCTTATAGGATCACTCGTGTGTCTGTCTGTCCGTCTGTCACCGCTGATTTGCTCCGAATCTACTAGACCGATTAAGTTGAAATTTGGTACACATATGAAATTCTGAAAACCCAAACACGAATGTATTTCGTAAATAAATTAATTTTGAATATGGAGACCTCCATATTCAAAATTAATTTATTTATTTTATTTATCTTTTGGGGGGCAAAAAGAAAAAAAAAAAGTTTTACCGACTGTACCGTGTGACATATGAAATGAAAGGGCTTGTTTTAAGAATTTCATATTTTTTTTTATAGTTATAAAATACATACTTTTGAAATTATTTATGAAAATAGATGCAATATTACCACCAGTGAGCATAATTTTTTTATAAAAATACCGTAAATAGTTCTTTACTTATAGATTACAAGAAAACCTATAAAAGTCTGTTATCTTAAAATAACATGGTAAATCACTCAATATTGTGCGTATAAACTTACATTTGCAGTCGAAATGTATGGGGATCATGTTTTTCAACTACAATGTTAAGTTTGTTCTTGGGATAAATTCATCCCAACTACGGAACTCTTCATTGTGCGTGGTCCGACACGTACTTGACCGGTTTTTTGTTGTTAAAGCTCGCGTGGACAGGCACGACGCGACAATAGTAGCACAGTTTTTCCATGAAAACTTCATGGAAAGTGTCGCGCTGCCTGTTGCGCCCGCAATATCGCGGCAGTCTGCACGAGCCTTTACAGTGTTTAATTCGTTTTCTTGTTTTTACTATTTTAGTAATAGATTCGTATTTTGTTTGGACAGAGTCCGTGTTACTATAATTAGAAGTGGGTCTAGTTTCACCTAATGGTAAGCGATACGATAAAAATACTGAATCGTCAACCAATTTTAATTAATTTTCTTAACAAGCAGTTACACTGTTAGTAAGTTGAACTAAAAATATACCCGAATCAAAATTAAATAAAGTTATTCTCACATTAAAGGTTAAAAGTAGCACAGTTCTAACAATGCTTCCAAAATGAATCGGTTTAATCCAAAATGAAATCATTCTCCACGTTTTTAATATTATATCTCATTTTATCTCTTTAAACTAAATGTATATAAAAAGGAATTTTCGCAGCTGATTACAAGTTTGATAAAATGTAGTAATTTCTTTCTAAAGGTCACTTTGCTTTGATTTAAATGCAACTTAGGTACCAGGGAACAAGCATCGTCAAGGTGATTTAAAAGAATTCAGGTTTTATGTCTTGTATTGTCCTCGCATGTGCATTTTATTTAGATTTATAGCTGTCATAAAACGTATTATGTCTGTCAAAAAGATTGTGTTTGAAAGTAAACTGTATTTTTATTTTGTATGTCGAATATTTTGTTATAACACATTATTTACATAATTTTGCATAAAAATACACTTATATTTTTATAAGAACAGTCATACTTTAGTTGGTCTAGCTCGGTTTTTTTTTTAATTTAAAATAGTAACGAAGTCAAAGCTGTACATTGAATATTTTTGAAAAAAAAAATGCTGCGAGGTGTGGGAACAAGTCTGATGCCGAAAATAAAGTTTTTAGAATTTTTATCCGTTTGTCTGTCCGTCTCAAAAAAAAAAATCAAAATCAAAAGTCATTTATTCAAACTAGGCACTTTTCGAACGTCAAAAATTACATGAGACAGTCCCCCAAAAACGCCCACCCTTCACCACTTTCTAGTGCTTTAGCTGGGAAGAAGAAGTGGCGCAACAAACTCCCCAGCAGCACAACTGTCTGTTCGCATATAAAACTTAAAGCTATACAATACAATATAAAATAAAATAATTTGCATTACGCAACACAAAACGTTAAATTAAATTATTTGCCTTATGTTAGCTAGCACACACCAATATACATATATATATATATATATAATAATCGTCGAAAACTATACTCAAGCAGAAATAACGTAAACAAAACGTATCTAAATAAAAGCCTCCAGGCATAATGGGCGTGCCCGCTTAAATCAAGCTACAGCTATAACTCCAAGTCACAAATGATAAACTAGCACCATCGAAGTAAAATAAAAACAGTTAATTATTAATAACAATAACAAAACCACGTCTGGATGTATGTTCCGGATTGGCGCAAAAACGGCTGAACGGATTTGGATGAAATTTGGCACACAGATAGTTTATAACCTGAATTCACACAGAGTAGTTTAATCATGGTAGTACGTTCCCGTGAGATATTTTCCGACATACGCGCGGTCGAAGCCGCAGGGAAAAGCTAGTTCTTCATTAATATTTGCGTCCTAGGCAGACCTTGCTCCAAGATTCATTTTCCTGAATATTTCAAGCAAGATCAACTATAAAAAGCGAAGAATATTTTTAATATCCGTAACTCAAGTCCGCAAAAATGTTCGTCAGCAAAAACTCTATCAAGTTATTTTTATATTATGTTCTTAAAATCTCGTAGAATCCAGAGCCGCTGATTTACTACCAGAAAGTTTAATTATGTTAATTTTATTTGTTTATGCTCAGTTACTTGAGGATTAACTTGTAGAAATCTCGCCGAAATAAAAGCGGTGTCTTTATAACATTGTTTCGTTTTCTTAGAAAATGTTTACACGGTCGTTTTATAAGCAGTAAATATTCTGTAAATATACCTTTTTTGAGGTTCGACAAGCTGGCTTCAAAAATGTAATTAAACTGTTCGACTTTTCTAAAGGTGATATAAGCGGTAGCGATATAGCGGTATATCTCAATGATAAAAGAAAACCAGCCAAGTGCGTGTCGGACCATGCACAACGAAGAGTTCCGTAGTAGGGATTAATTTATCCTAAGAACAAACTTAACTATTACTATAAACTATGCAAACGTTACTTTGTACGCACAGTATTCCCCCTAAGCCGTTTTTTTTGGTTGGAAATCATCAAATAACTTCTCCCGCTCTGGGCGGAGCGGGAGGGAGTGTCAGACTTTTACTGACTAAAACCCACCGTGTTTCTTCAAATGCCTGTGTGCCAGGGCCACGATATCCCTTTCGGACATACTCGTAACCCTGGCAGGCACTGGCCCTTTCGGACCCCGTCAATTGGTGCTGACGTCTCTTTGAGGCGCGCGTGGAACACAACGCGCCGTCGACCCGGGCCTGGTCCTTATCGGACGGCGAGCTACCCAGCGCTCACCGTCCGCAAGCCCGCGCCTACGGTGGCCGGGAATCGGCCTGCGATCCCCGACGCCCAGGGCGTCTCCTGCGGTGACTAAGGGCGGAAGGGCGGGCACCCTGCCTCACCCTCACGCGGTCCGCCTCCTCCTTCGCGAGCATTACTGTTTCGCAATTCCCCCTATGCCTACGTCCAACAGTGAACGTATTTCGGCTGAAATGATGATGATGACGCACATTATTGAGAGATTTACCATGTTATTTTAAGACCATAGACTTCTTATAATTTTGTTCTGTAATCTTTAAGTAAAGAACAATTTTCTGTATGTCTTTTCAACATTTTAGGCTCAGTAGTTTCAGAGATAAGGGGATGGTAAATTTTCATCTATTTTCTTAAATATTTTAAAAGGATTTATTTTTAAATTATAAAAAAAATACATGTATCTGAAATCCTTACAACAAGCCCTTTCATTTGATATGTCACACGGTACAGGTACTTTTTTCTTTTTTTCCTATTTTGCCCCCGAAAGTGACCCTTATATTTAAAATTTATTTATTTACTACCCGTCCGTATTTGGATCACAGAAATTCATATGTGTACCAAATTTAAACTTAACTGGTCTAGTAGATTTGGAGCAAATTGGCTGTGACAGACGGACATACAGCCAAACAGACGAGTGATCCGTGAACTAAAACAGAATTACGTCTTTTATGATAAAGCATGTTTTAATAACGAAACTTGTAATTAAATAAATAAACCAATTTTTCTTTTATTCTTTTTTCCAATAATAAAACCCATCACGGATATCGTGGCCCTGGCACACAGGCATTTGAAGGAACACGGGTAGGTTTCAGTCAGTAAAATTCTGACACGCCCTCCCGCTCCGCCCAGAGCGGGAGAAGTTATTTGATAATTTCTCAACCAAACAAAAAAAATCACACATTGTAAGAAATTGTTAGTGTATTGAGTACGAAGCTACTTTGTATGTCTGTAATTTATTTATGTTATTTTGTTGTAATGTGCGTTTTGTTGGTGCAGAATAAACAAATTTTTCTTTCTTTTTCTTTTCCTTCTTTTTTTCTTTATTTCCACTAAGTGTTCGGTAACAACGGGTATGTTTTTATAAAGTTATGAGCTATAATTATTGTGTGAATCGTGCCGAAAAGACAGAAAAAAGATAATCATTGCAATCAAAAATGTCTAACGAAAACATTTCTATTTGCAATACTTGTTCATTCAAAACTGACTGTAGACATTCATTTTGTTTAGTCGGCTTATTCTTCCGTTCGATTAAAAAAAAAGTCACAGTAAAAAAACACAACATCAATCTTCTTCTTCGTCGTTCCCTCAATGCTGAGGATCGCAGCCACATACGACGCGTCTCCAAGTTATGCGGTCTTCACCAGTGTGGACCGCTCGGTAAATGCTACCTCCAACAGCCTTCTTGGTCGCGTCGGACCATCTTGCCGGTGCTCTGCCTTGAGCGCGTTTTCCTACCACCCGGCCCAGTACCATAAGCCTTTCCAGACCATGCTTTGGGGAACGCATAATATGTCCGAAAAAGCTGAGGGCACGCTCCTGGCATATTGTAGAAAGTCGAGATCACTTGGTAATACTGAGTTCCTCCCGTATGGATAACATCAATAGCGCAACCCAAATCATGTTAAAATAACTATCTCAATTACCACATCAAAACATCTCAAGCGTAAACAAACACTTCACAAAATGATCATAATGCACAGCATATAGAAATATATCAAAGAGCAACTACCTGAAAGACTGAATCCATTTCCCGTAAACAAGAGCAGAATAATTAAGAAAGCTCGCGTTACGCACCGTACAATGACGTCGCGTAAACGCTCACGCCCATAGCGCGTAAACGCTCACGCCCTTAATGACGCAAATTAATTTATTCATCAAGATGGTATCTGCGTTGGTAATGTTAGTTGGTAACTATTACGTAATTACGTCGGGGGATTAGGGAGTAAGATGAATCATTATTGTGGAGGTTATTTCGTTTTATGTTTCAGGGTAATGTGATAGATAGATAATATCCGTTTTATAATAAGTTTTCTCGTGTGTGCAGGTACTCGGTTTTAATACTTATGAAAGGATTTGGTTGCGGCTTCTTGGAAATCTATTAGGTAGTCCTCATAAGTATCAGCAAGCGTAGTATACACGACGCGGCGACACCTCAGCTGGGACAAAGTAGAGGCGAGGCAAATTGATTGAGGCCTTAACCTAAACTTTTTTTCGATGACGAAATGACGTAGGCGTACAAACCCACAAACGCGACCACAACGCACGTCACCAAATTCAATCTTATAATCGCCACAAAGCATTCAACCAACCGTGTGTTATAAGGATAACATTTTATTCAGAGCACGTACTATTATTGATCGAAGCAGAGCACTGAAATAGTTCCAGATTTCCTTGATACAAAAACATTTTCATTGCTCTTTAACCCTTTTCGATCATCACTATTCCTTTATCAAAAAGGTCAGTCGGCAAGTCAATCATATTATTAACCCTAGACATTGATTTTCAATAGAGTCACATTATGTTATCACATTGCGTGACTACCCACCACTATCATTGAATCCGACGTCCATATCATATGAACACGCAAACAGAAGGGGATTTGATGTGTAAAAACTTGCAGCGTGCTTAGAAAATGTGTAAGGAAAAGTTTAGGACGTTTTTTGTTTTGGTTTTTTAGGGTTCCGCAGTAAACAAGGAACCCTTATAGTTTCGCCATGTCCATCTGTCTGTCTGTCTGTCCGTCCGTCCGTCTGTCCCCGGCTTAGCTCAGAGACGCTAAGTCCTAGAAAACTGTAATTTGGCATGGATGTACATATTAATCACGCCAAGAAAGTCGTAAAATAAAACCATGAAAAACCTTTTTTTTTTATTGTACCTCCCTTGCACGTAAAACGGGGATGATATTTTTTTTTCTCGTCTAATACATGGTGTGGGGTATCGTTGGATAGGCCGTTCAAAAATATTGTGGGTCTGTGAAAAACATTTTTCAATTCTGAGATTCGTTTGCGTAATATTAAGCTTTCAAGTGCTATTTTTTGTTAGAGTCAAGTGTCTGCCAGCTAAATGGTTGGTTTTGGGTATGTGAAAAAATTCATGGCATTAGTATACAAACGAAATTAAAAGGAAAACTATCACAGCTAAGTAGGGTTTACAAGTTAACGATTAATCGTCGACCAACTTAAATTTGCGGTTGAAGAATTGACCGTAACGTATATAGATGTATGGGAAAGCATGTTTTTCAACTACAATGTTAAGTTTGTTTTTGAGATGAATTCATCCTAACTACGGAACCCTTCATTGTGCGTGGTCTGACACGTACTTAGCCGGTTTTTTTTGTGATAGTTTAGCTTAGCTTAATCAACCTATAATGTTCCCACAGCTGGGACACAGGCCTCGTCTCTCTGAGAGGGAACGGGCCGTAATCCACCACGCGGGCCCACTGTTGGTTGGTGGATTTCACATCTCTTTGAATTATTGATAATAGGTAGTTTCAAGGTTTCTCCACGATCTTTTTTATCACCAATTTTAGAGCCCTGGAGAAGATAACTCCCTTGCTACTTTTAATAATTAAATATTAATTAATTAAATATTTTAAAACGCTAACCAACATAATTAAACATATTGTGCTAGCGCAAGATATTAATCAAAGTTTTTTTGCAATAGCGGTTCACTCAAAAATGTAACAGAGTTAAATTTAGTTTAACTTTTTTTTATAGGCTCTATCTCACTTAATTACAAGAAAATTAAACACATTTCTACCAAGTAAAATTGAAATGAGATGTTTTCTTTAATAAAGACGTACACGCGTAGGTGAACTTTTCGCGGTATACATTTAATACACGCCCTTGTCCATACACTAAGTACACGCTAAACGAAAAAATCGCTGTTTTAAATTAATGGAAAGTTAGGCTAAAATTCGGCGGTTTTAGTCAGTAAAAGTCTGACACGCTCTCCCGCTCCGCCCAGAGCGGGAGAAGTTATTTGATAATTACCCACCCAAAAAAAAAAAAAAAAAAAGGCTAAAATTTGGCTAAAATTCGGCGTAGTTTCACCGGACTATTTATTGTAGAATAAAAAACAGGAGAAGCTTAAAAAATCTCTTCCGAATTGTTGTTATTGAAAGACAACATTATTTCACAGAATAATACGCAATCTATTTAATTGCCTTGTGTTCAATAGTTGCCTCGTGTCTTTGAATTATTAAATAGCCCCAATTAATAGCAATTTGATATTCCAAAGGAAGATTTCTTGAGAACTTTCACACTAATGAACGGAGTTCTATTGTCTTTGTTATTTACTTAACTTGTTTTAATCATTTCGTAATTGTACTTGTTAATTCTTTAAGTTACATCACCTTGTTGTCTGAATTAGAAAACCAAGTTATCGTCGTGTGTTAACAGATTGAATACTCTTTATTATGTAAACCATAAAGAATATAGACATAAATGTAAAAAAAATACAATAGATGTGACAATGGTTCCGTGTGGTGCCGGAAGTAAAGAATAGGACCATCCTATTTCTTCCCGTGGGTGTCGTAAAAGGTGACTAAGGGACTTACTAGAGAATGGGCAGCAGCGCTCTCTATGCATTTTAACACCATACTGCGATCGCCAACTGTGGCGATTATGGAAAATCCCCTTTGGGGACGGCCTATGTCCAGGAGTGGACGTCTTTCGGCTGAGGTGATGAGACAATGGGCGGTCTTAATTTTTATTTAATTTTATTCATTTGATACATAAATGAATGACATTGCATAATAAAATTATATTTACGGACGGACTACACTTAATTTACACTACTTAAAGGATATAAACATAGAATATTGTGTCTTTCTTAGGGGATCTCCTAGAAAAGACCCACATGGAAAAGCGTGCTGTTGGATTTTCAACTTTCGACACTAAACCGAGCGTTTAAAATCCAACAGATTGCTTTTAATACAGTAGTGGTGCACTAAGCAGGTTGGTTATTCCTTGATACTCAACCCCTCAATAGGGCAGGAGTTTGGAAATAGAATACGCCTCGGGGAACAGACTGACAACAGAAACAAGAAGGATTGAAAATAATGTCTCCGGATCATAAACTGAGAAGCTAAACTACTAGTACTGGAATATCGTTTTCGTTTAAAGGTAACACAACTTAACATAACGTAATCTCGAAAGGGCTCAGCAGACTTGTACCTATAGTACACCCATATTTCATCAGTTATGTTGAAGTCCCATGTAATAGGGGGCGAGCCTATTGCCATCAACTGGGCACACATCCAGACCCCGGTCTGCTACTGAGAAATTCCTGATGGAAAACCCCAATAACAATTTGCCTGACATGGGGTCCAAGCTCAGCAACGGCGCTTGCGAACACTAGACCAACGAGGCAGTCAAACGTTTAAAGGTCATTTTGCATTATTCCAGAAATATTCTGATTCAACGTTTTAATGGCAATTCATGTTCTATGATCGTTCAATTTAAAAAGAACCTTGATACAACTTAGTTGGTGGCCCTATAGTTTACTTCAGTACCGGGGTTTCAAATTATCTAAAGTGACCTGTAAAGCCCACATAAAACACTGTTTTACAGCTCCAACATTGTTTCTAACAATATCTTTGAAATGTGCTGTAAAATGTCAGGGTTAGCTTGGTTAAGTAAGTGAGTGGAACGAGCTTGATTTACTATTTTGAACTTAGGTTTTAATATCTAGCGCACTTTTACTTTTCTCCCTTTGTTCCCGTTGAGTTACGGAATTTTGTGTTACACTGTTACTCATTGGAAAAAAAATTACCGATTAGTAACGCTGTAACTCCAAGCCACGTTTTTTTCCTAGTAGTACGTAATAATATATAATCTAGTCGTTTCTGGTAGGAGGTCACAGTTTTAACCTAACCTAACCATTTTTTAAAAAATAATTAACCTACTTTTACTAGTTCCATAAATAACCTTGTATTAAGTCAAGATGTATTTCAACAATGCCTTTTACCAATGAAAAAAAAATGTGGCTTTGAGTTACAGTGTTACTAATCGGTAATTTTTTTCCCAATGGGTAACAGTGTAACACAAAATGGTGTAACTCAACGGGAACAAACTCTTTTATCGGGGGACTCGTGGCTAAAAAATATCAGGCGCACGGGTTGCTCGAAGGTTAAGCTACTCTTGCTCGTGGATGGGTGACCATCAATTACATATCGAGACCGCTCCGTGCTTCGAAAAACACGTTATTCCGTTGGTCCCGGCCGTCATACGTAGATTTTTGATAATCAGTACGGCTCGTCCGAAGCCCCAAAGTCTAACTACCTGTCTTACCTTGGGGTACCTATCGTGTTACCCAGTAACTGAGTTGTGGAGATCACATAGGCAGTCATTCCATGTGTTGGGAAAAAACTAAGCAGATGTGATGCACTTTTACTTTTATCCACCAACCCGCAGTGGATTCGCGTAATGGATTACGGTTCTCTCTCTCCCAGGGAGAGGATGCCTGAATCCCAGCAGTGGGAACATTATAGGCCGATTTTGTTACAACCCTCTACCTTTCATAGAAAGGAAGCTTGCGTCCAAATAGTTGGAATATTAGATTGTGCAGGGCACCTTCGAAACTTGATTACCGGCTAGCCAATAGCTTTGATAAAACTAGGGTACTTTCTCGTTTTATTCTGTGCCTATACCAAAGGAGACCCTAAAGGTTGCCTGTCCACCGGAGTGGAGTGAGGCTGCGGTGCGGAGAAACTGAGCAATAATAACCAATAGGATTGCAAGTGGACAGGGATTTGCAATCCTATTGGTTAATATTTCCGGAGCGGAGCGGAGAAACTGAAAAATATTAACCAATAGGATTGCAAATCCTTGTCCACTTGCAATCCTATTGTTTAATACTTCTCAGTTTCTCCGCTCCACAGCCTCGCTCCGCTCCGGTGGGCAGGCAGCCTAAGTATCTTGCATTTTAGTTAAAAGAGCACAAGCACAAGTTCTTCAGCTGAAAATGCTGAAATAATGATGATGGTAAAACAAATAAAATCTCATTAATGAAAAATAAAACATCTTTAGAGGAAGAAATAACTGTTGTCAAATGTCGAATTACATTCAAGCAATTAATTCAGTTGTTGTTATTTCATTGTTACAATAAGCCTCGCCTTAAAATAAGATAACGGTAAATTAAATATCGTTGGAGAAGATTCAATCACTGTGAAAACGTAGACAGACAGTAAAAGCTCTCACAAAGTTCACCTTTAAGTATAAACGATGAAAGGTTTATTTAGAACAAGTTAGATCTATAAAGAAATTCTCTATCATTTCAAATACTGATTGAAGACATTGGAACTAGCAGCATAATAAAATACCAATGGATAATAAAGAATTAGTACGAAAATATAGCTTAGTAAGGCTTTTTTAAACGATGACTAACAACAAGAGATGATATCTGCATAATAGATAATTATTTTACAGAATAAGCTAAATTAAAATTACTCTCAAATTTAAGTGTACAATATAGCATAGATCTACTAAATACGGGATTTTTTATAAGGCATTTTCTTGCTGCCTTACAAATTTTAAATATAAATAATTTTAAGATTATCATGCATAAAAAGTATCCACACCTCCACTCCTGAAATTAGAGAAACGAGAAGAAATAAGCTATTCTACGTTCTCATTGTTTTACATTTCGGCATAAAAATGTTAAAAAAGTATTCAGACGACTTTCCAACGACTCCTTTTATGGCATTTTTTAAGTACCTGAATGTTAAATGTTTCGTTAAATAAAAAAGCACAGACAAAAGCGCAGAAGTATTTAGCCAGTGTACCAGGATCGCAGTCGGACCAGAAAGTCGTAAATACGGTTTTATTTGAAATGTGCTGGAACGCAAGCATTGTGTGAACGTAACGGTACTCAGGGGTCATGTAACTCGCACAACTCTAGAACATTTTATTCGTAACCGGACAATGGCTGTTTAGTACTCATACGCTCTTTATTACATCTTCTGTATTTGGAATTGTATTGTTCGGGCATGCGTATGCGTTAGTCGAAATTCCTAAGTCCATGATCTACGGCAAGATGCGTGTTTATTTGAACCCAAACCGCCTTATTACAAAACACGATTTATATTTTGACATGGCTTAAACCATGGAGCCAGTTTTTGTAATAAGAACGTAACAGTGATTGAAATACCGTTCTTTATACAAAAATGAAAACTTAGTTCGGTACTAAGTTGTCAGTTTTGTGTTTAGGAACTTTACCATAGTCGGAATAAAGTTCGAAATTCAATAATGGCTCCATGTTTTAAACCTGGGTCTGAAGATAAACCTTGTTTTGTAATAAGGGGGCAAGAGTTTTAACTTATTTTATTTGACTTAAAATAATTAAACCAGCTGTAGTGAGGCAACGTTTTCAGGAAATACATAGTAATTTGCAAACATTATTTAAAACATAAAATTTCCATCGTTGCGGTGGACTTAAAATTCCTCCACCATTTCCTACAAGAATAATTTTCATAATAAAAATGCTTAACAAATTCCCTATTCGAGTAAGCAAGTGGTTTATGAATACATATATACATCAGTCGACACATCCGTCCTACTTGAATATGTGATGGGCCAACAAACGCTCGTTACCATACCCGACAAAAATGGGACAACTACATCTTGATAAAGTGGACATTAATTTATTACGTGAAACGTCGCGTTTTTCGTGCAATTGTTAATCATGTGAAACGGAACACCGATTCAGCTATTCAACGTCAACCAACGGTGCGAATACCTGTTCCATTTTCCAATTTGCTTTCTTTATTAGAATTCTGGGGGCGTTCGGAAACAGCAGGCAGTTTGTCCGTGGCCACCGCGCCTGGCAATTTCGCCTTCGTTTTTGTTCGTATTTTCTTTTAATTCACAAAATAGCGGTTTGTACCAATAAATCTTCAGTTCTGTGAGCACAATGCTGCTGTCGTACGTCGAATGCTTCTTTTATAAAAAAGTTCTAGTCTCAAAAGAAGGTTTTCTCTATCTGAAAACGGGTGATAAATATTGGGACCTAAATTGTTGGTTCTGGAAAACTTATTATGAGGTACTAAGTTTCTAAGCAAGAAGTGGCTCCCATGGGAATTGCGAGGAACTATTTAATATTTGTTGTGGCAATTTTCCCGGAATCTGTTGCTATGGGGCGTATCATCTTAGTTAGGAAAGTTAAAACCAATAATAGACTTGGCGTCTTGGGAGTCTAACAGTTTGTGCACCTTAACTACTTTAAACTGTCATTCAGTTTCACTACTAAACTACCTAGTTACTGTCCATTTGATGCAGTAGTGTTTTTTTTTTATTTATTTTTTGTTAATGAAGTTTGATTAAAAGGACCGTTATTTAGGTATATGCTTAAAATATTCTTGTCTATATTTTTGTCTCAAAGACTTTTTAGCTAATTTATAAAAAGTTAAGTGGACGTGAAAAAATAATCACAAAGAAGTGATATTACGTAAAAGGACTATTAATCACAGGACATTATAATTAATTAGTGCCCAGGTAAATTCATTCAGACGGAAAAAAATATATCTGGATAATTTACTAATTTTATTACTTAAATTTTTTTGCTTCTTACGCCTAGGTCGACGAGTTCCTAAAAATTTGAAGGTAAACATTGAAAAAGATCTTCAATTTTGCATTTTATTACTAAAATGTACGTGTAGCCAATCATAAAAATGAATCAATAATAAGGATTAATAAACTTTTGAACTAGGTACCAAATTATTGCCGCCCTATTATCCGTAATATTATTATGAAAAAAACCTTTTCTGATTATTATATCGAAGCTCGCTTCTCGTCGTCATTGCATGGACAAATAATAAGCCGAGTATTATAATTGAAGAAACCCCTCCAGCTATACAAATTACATTAAAGAAAAAACGAAGAAATACGAGTCCTTTCCAATGCTTCTAGTATCATTACGATTATTCTGACGGCGGATTTAATCAAATAAGACGTCTTGGGAAACATAAAAGCATTTGTTTTTCTATTGAACTTGTATTTTTTGTGAAGGCTGTACTTCTTTTACCATTTCACTCTACGTTTATGTTTGCCGTCAACTTTTTCTTGTTAATTTTGCAAGTTAGGTTTATACAGTATGTGTATCAGAAAACTGTGGTCATATTTAAGGGTGAGGTACAGACCACCAAGCTGGACACCTTTCTCCATGGAACCAACATCGCAATCGCGAAAAAAATATCATCGGCCCCATAGAAAACTTCTATCCCTACTCGATCTATACTCTATTTGAAATAAGATTAGACATTTAAATAATCCTTTTTTACAGTCCTTTCAACCGATTTTGACTTCTATTGCGTTGGTGGCATGACAAATGGCAGCTGTAATTAACAGTTGCTATGGTAACCACGTTTTTGCTTTAAATGCCATCGTTATGCCTACGGAATACAAGTCAAAAACGGTTGAACGGACTGTAAACAAGTTAATGTCTAATCTTATTTCAAATGGAGTATAGATTTATGGGACCACTGATATTTTTTCGCGATTACTATATTGGTTCGGAGCGAGAGTGCATGGGAGGCCGTCACCTCCTTCTGCGAAGTAGTAATGCTCGCGAAGGAGGAGTCAGAACGCGTAAGGGAGAGGCAGGGTTTCGCCCTCACGCCCCTTGTCGCCGCAGGAGACGCCCCGGGCGTCGGGAGTCGCAAGCCAATTTCCGGCCACCGTAGGCATGGGCCTGCGGTCGGTGAGCGATGGGTAGCTCACCGTCCCATAAGGGCCAGGCCCGGATCGACGGCGCGTTGTGTCCCACGCGCGCCTCAAAGAGATGTCAGCACGAATTGACGGGGTTCATTAGAGCCAATGCCTGCCAGGGTTGCGAGTTTGTCCGAAAGGGATATCATGGTCCTGGCACACAGGCAAATCAAGGAACACGGGAGGGTTTTAGTCAGTAAAAGAAAAAAACTGAGAAATTTGTAGTTTGTTGGTTTGTACCACACTTTTAAAGACCACGCCATTCTAATACACGCTGTATAATCAAGCAGTAGCTATCTGCAGCAATAACAGTTAACTGTGCATCAAATTAATAAATATACCTAATTCTAAAAATCTCTGCTACTTATATTCTACTAAGCCCTTCGAAAATAAGGTAGGGGTCTTTATAATGCGTACCTTGGAATAGCCGGGACTAATACGGCCATTCAAAGAAAGATTATTAGCGAAAGTCAACACTGCAAAAGTATCATCACCCCTACTTAATACCTTGCAATACGATCTTTATAAGTAACTATAAAGGTCCTTTATTTCTGCAGTTATTTCGATACTGCCTTGTAAGGGTAATTTGCAGGACCATCGCCTATGGGCCTCGTTAACTGGGTCTTTCCCCTCAATTTTATAACTTGGGTGGAACTCTGCTTGTTATCTTTTGTAACATAAACGTCACGCTTGTGAGCCCTGAGGGTAGGCAGAGATGTGAAATCGTAAAGTTTCCCAATGATAGTAGTAAGGATTTATGTGATGAAGGGTATGTAACAACTTGACCGCTTGATTGGCGCATGTGATGGATGATTGCCTTCTGCACAATGATCTGCGTGTTTGATTTATGTATGGCCTCCATGAGTTCCAGGTTTGGGCATGACTTTGCCATAGGTTCAAATAATGCTTAAGAAAATAGTAGGTAAGTTAAGCTTTTCTCTCCTTGTCTTCAAATTATTTTACAAATTCAATCAACTACATTGGGTCCGAGTGCCCACTTGGTTTTTCAAGATATCGCCAAGTGGTTGGTCGACTCTTCACGTGACCAGAAAGCTGGTCTATTTTTTGGGCAAAGAATTAGCATCGCCATACAACGTGGCAATGCTGCCAGCCTTTTGGGCACTTTTCCTGTTGACAGCGCGGCGGACCAATTTTTTGATGCCCTATGATTCTGTTCCCCTCCATTTATATTATATACATGTATATACTGTTATTTGAAGTCTGATAACGTATATAATTATTTAAATATTATTTATAAAATAAATTCTTACAAGTCCAAAATAAAAAAAATAACTTCATTTTTTCGAATCTCAAGAAAAATAATACTACGAATTTGGCACGACTTTTCAACCACTCATTTCCGATAATACCACGGCATAATATAATCTCTGACGTCATATCACTACACAATACTGCACAACAGTTACAAAGAGCACCTCCTACTAATAATTCGGACAATTGGCATGCGGCCATAGGTCGCAAGCTCGCTTTGAATACCACAAACATATTGTGTGTACAATCTCCAACTAGCTTCTGAATTCCTGGTACACGATTCGTTTCTAGATTCCATTTGGAGATACGTACGCGTAATCTTAGAGATTTGATTGTTTGTGTAGGTATGTATTTATAAGTTCGGTTACGTAATGTTATTATTTGCTTGGGGTAACATGAAGAAAATGATTATTTTAATTCTTGTTTAAGACGCTGCGGTCGTATCTTCACATACTCCTTGAAGTGTAGATAATCATCTCCGGCCCACACAACACATCTTATACATAAAAAATATTTTGTTTTTTTTTAAATTATGCATGTTGGATTAGGTACTTATTACTTTTGATTTGCTTTGTAGTGTTTGGATGCTTTATATAACATGTAACATGGACGGTGTGGATGGATGTAACTAGGGGTTGTCACTAGCTCCTGTAATACAGAGTATAATAGCGCAGGAGCTAGGGAATTCATAAAAATGTATCCATAACTTATGTCAATAAAGATGATATGTATATTATATTATATCTTGTAATTCAGAGAACCAGATAATAACCTAATGAGGGTTTTCATTAAAATTCACGCCACTAGTTGGCGCCACTTTGACAAGAGGTTTTCCATTTCGATAATGAATACAAAATTTATGATGCCGTTCATCATTTAGTTTCATTCATTCGTTCACCATTTAGTCGAAAAAAATATAGGCGTTTTGACACTTTTGACAGGTGACCCGGACCTGACGTCTCAGTGCTGCCACCTAGTGAAAGTCATTTCAGAAAATAAAATTCTTAGGAATTTGATTTACAAAGAATTGTTGTCGTAGTTGGTAGGCCATAAATTACTATAACGAAATTATTATTGCAATTGTAATAAATAACATAATGTTATTTATTACTAGGCCATATTCCCTGGATAGCCGCATTGCTAGTGACATTCTTCTGGGATTTCAGAAAAACCTAAATATATGTAGGTATTTCATTAGTTTCAAAATGTCCATAGCTTTACACACCTACTAACCTTCACATTCATCAAATGTTAATTCAAAATCAACAAATTTTGTGAAAAAAGACTGAGACGTGTACCATCACACTTGAAGACACTTTTTCTTCAAGTAAACAACAGTGAAAGGAACAAGAAAATTGAAACTTTATTCAACGAATTTGGCAAACGAAATTACGTACACACTTTATAACCGGCATTGTATTTTTAGGATAAAATTTCCTTTCTTTCCAGAACTTGAGGAAGAATTTTGCTTAAGCTCTACCGACAATTATGTAGGACCTATTTCGATACCATAATTTGAAAAGATAATTGATAATTACTGGGCTTAAAGCCTGACTACACGCTCAACCTTATTTGTGTAAATTCGGATTAGCACAAGCAAACATGTAGGTAACGTTAAGACGGCAAAATGATATGCCGTCTAAATATTTTACACAACTGCTAATTCGCTCAAACACTTACATTAAAATGTCATAACTGCGTTAAAAATGCACAAACGGTTTGCTATCGTGTGGAAGCCCAAAGACTTTGCACAACTATTTTCAAACTGTTTACGCATGCAAGTCGCTACAAAACGTGAGGACCCACTGTACACCACGTTTTTAATCCGATCCAGCCTATCCCTTGCTGTCCTTCCCCAGCAATGCCCTAAGCGGAGCTCCGTACCCCACAGGGGGTACCCTAAGCGTGTAGTCACTAAGTTTAAGCCCTGACTGGAGGCCTTAATTTATTGAGGCACCCACAGGAAAATCCAGTTAAGCAGACGACAACCTCATAGGTTGACATGCTAGATACCAAATAAAAGAAAATTGAAAAGTACGTCACGTTTTTTTGCCCAATATTTTGCGCAAACTGCGCATGTAAGTCGCTGCGTGTAGCCGGACCTTTATCGGTTTCGGTTACGGCTACTAAAGGTCTACCAAATTAAATGGTTCTATGTATACGAACAAAATAGTTGACCTAGATTCTTATCGTTTGTTTATTGTAATATGTTTTGAATCTAAATGAAATAGTTATGTAAGGAATGCTGGTCGCTGGATTTAATTTAGACTTACCTAATAACTTTCTGTAGGTACATGTTTTTTCGGTGCTAAATCAAGGGATTTACAATAGTATCTTTGTTAGGTACTGCTATATTTTTGTAGCTGCTTGTTTTTCTTAACTAAGCCTTAGATACCGATTTTGTTTTGGAAAGCTGTATGTTAATGGTAGAAGATTTGCAGAATTCATAAAAAAATATCATGTGTCCATGTATGTCTACTTGAGCAACAGAGGCCAGTGATAATGTGATATGAAAGGGACCTTAAAATTAAAACATACCGGCCATGTGCGAGTCGGACTCGCGCACGAAGGGTTCCGTACCATTATCTATAAAAATGGCAAAAAAATCACGTTTGTAGTATGGGAGCCCCCCTTAAAAATTTTGTTTATTTTAATTTAATTATTTATTTTTAAATTGACTATATAACTAAATATTCTGTGAATATTTGTTGTTGCCATTATCAATATAGAGCAAAAACGAGCAAAAAAATATGTTTGTTGT
The DNA here is from genome assembly GCA_948098905.1 of Tiliacea aurago. Lineage (NCBI taxonomy): Eukaryota > Metazoa > Arthropoda > Insecta > Lepidoptera > Noctuidae > Tiliacea > Tiliacea aurago. The sequence goes on along the minus strand of OX402579.1, from coordinate 22,251,031 downwards.
ATGGGAGCCCCCTTAAATATTTAATTTATTCGGTTTTTTAGTATTTGTTGTTATAGCGGCAACAGAAATACATCATCTGTGAAAATGTCAATTTCAATTGTCTAGCTATCACGGTTCGTGAGATACAGCCTGGTGACAGACGGACAGACAGACGGACAGACAGACAGACAGACAGAAGGCGGAGCCTTAGTAATAGGGTTCTCGTTTTACCCTTTGGGTACGGAACCCTAAAAATACATAGAAATAGCTATGCGCAATTATTTGATTGCAATCACCGATAAAAAAATGTGCTCGTAATTTTAAAAACCACACGAAAAACAATTATTTCAACACATTTATATCATGAACCATAGAAACCCGAAGATTTTCCTTTAACTGCTCTCCCGAAAATTATACCGTAATTAAAAATGTATCTAATTACGTGCAAATAATACCACGCTAACATTCTAACATGGCATAACCCATGTTAGAATGTACGTAGGTATGATTAAAAATTAACAAAACGACGAAAAAAGACAAATACCGCCTTATTACAAAACAAGATTTATAGAATAGAATAGAATAGAATACTCTTTATTATGTACACCATAAAAGTTACAGGTATAAATGTTTAAATTTTACATAGGGTGACACAATGGGCCGTCTTATCGCTAAAAGCGATCTTTTACAGACAACCTTTGGATGGACTAAAGGGAGCAGGAGTGACAATACTGCAGGTAGTCAGTGGTGTACCATTAACATATACAATAAATACATACATACACAAAGCATACACTTATCTAATATATTATATTTTGACATGGCTTAAACCATGGAGCTAGTTTTTGTAATAAGAACGTAACTGTGATTGAAATACCGTTCTTTATACAAAACTGAAAACTTAGTTCGGTACTAAGTTGTCAGTTTTCTGTTTAGGAACTTTACCATAGTCGGAATAAAGTTCGAAATTCAATAATGGCTCCATGTTTTAAACCTGGGTCTGAAGATGAACCTTGTTTTGTAATAAGGTCGTTCAAGTTTGATTTGATTAGATCCGACATGATTCATCATCTGCCTATCGTTTTCCCAACCATGTTGGGTTCGGCTTCCAGGCTAACCGGTTGCAGCTAAATACCAGTAATTTATATAAATCGACTGCCTATCTGACCTCTACAACCCATTATTGGGTAATACGATACCCCTTGGTAAGACTGGTTGTCAGACTTTCGGGCTTCTGACGACCCGTAACGATTGTCAAAGATCCACGAATGACAGCCGGGACCCCGAGGCAAGGAGGGGTCTCAGTATGTAAAGATGGTCACCCATCCACGGACCAACCGCAGTAAGCGTAGCTTAACCTGATCGATCGACCCGTGCGGCTGTTATTACCACAAGCCAAAAAATCAAATTGGGATATCCCAACAATTAATTTTGCATAACTAAAACAAATTATTTTTATTTATTTATTATTTATTTAAACTTCTCGCACACAATAATGTACAAAGGCGGACTTAAGAGGCCGGCGATCCCGGGCGTCGTCGGGAGTCGCAAGCTGATTTCCGGCCACCGTAGGCGCGGGCTTGCGATGGGTAGCTCACCGTTCCATAAGGACCAGGCCCGGGGCGACGGCGCGTTGTGTTCCACGCGCGCCTCAAAGAGATGTCAGCACCAACTGACGGGGTCCGTCAGGACCAGTGCCTGCCAGGGTTGCGAGTTTGTCCGAAAGGGATATCGTGGCCCTGGCACACAGGCAACGGAAAGAACACGGGTGGGTTTTAGTCAGTAAAAGTCTGACACGCCCTCCCGCTCAGCCAAGAGCGGGAGAAGTAATTTCATAATTTCCCACCGAAAAAAAAAAAACAAAATAGGGGCCGGCGATGGATGCGTAGTTCATACAAACGTAATACCAAAATAATTTGTAAATCAAACATAATCTTAAGGTAGTGTGTCTTTATTCCGATTGGAATACAGAATATCTAGGACACCGATTTAAACAAGAGTTATGAGGAAAAGAAGTTTTCTATAGAAATTGTAAATTCCCCATATCTCGTCTTTATATCATTGTCCTTTCAAAATATATATTTGGCAACATAGATATTCCGTTTAACCCACGATGGTGGATGGATAAGTGCTGTTTAACCCACGATGGTTTATGTGGTATGTGTAATTGTGTAAAAAAATCCTGTTAAAACTGTATTTTGATTACTAAACGTTAAAAAAAAAAATTAAGAATATTTTTGATTTATACATTATTTTGGTATTACGTTTGTATGAAATACGAATGCTACACCGGCCCCTTAATGCCTTTGGCATTCCCTACCAATCAACCAAGAGTGGTGAAGAGATAAGATGGCGGGTGCTCTGATGGAGAGAAAATAATAATATCAAAAAATATTAAATTATAACATACTTAGTTAATTAAACTTATAATCCACATACATTATTTCATGGCTATTAACATAATTCGACCTAGCAGAGCTGTATCGGTGAGTTTCTATTTTATTTTCAATGCTGCAGAATTGTAAATATTAATTCCAGAGCAGCTCAAAATGAAATCAAACAAGTCAAACGTTTAAATTATGAGCTTTAAAACTGATAAAAGCACCGATTAATTGCAAAATTTTATAAATGGCGATACAAATTAACATCGCTTTAAAAAGTAACAACAACCCAAAAAAAATAAACGGATGGGTCGTTATCGCGACCATTATGGGAATATCATTTGCATTTCTGTATTAATTCAAATTGTCTCGCTGTAAATTCATTTTACGTTCTTTTGATAATTTGCGAAATGTTCCTTTTGCATAATGAACATTTTATCTGTAATTTTTGGGGTTCCGTATGTCAAATGGGGAAAATGAAACACATAAAGGAGTGATCCTTTCCCTCTTGTGTCTGTCTGTCTGTCCATCTATCATTGCCGATTTGCCCCGAATCTACTGGATCGATTAAGTTGAAATTAATTTCTGTGACCCAAATACGAACGTCTAACGTAAATAACTGAATTTTGAATGTGGGGTTCACTTTTGGAGGAAAAACCTTCTTTTTTTTTTTTGTAAGTGTATTTATCAAATATCTTTCTTCTCCCGGAAGAGCGTGTCAGACTTATACTGACTAAAACCCACCCGTGTTCCTTCAGTTGCATGTGTGCCAGGGCCACGATATCCCTTTGAGACAAACTCGCAACCCTGGCAGCGTGTGGCATATCAAATGAAAACACTTGTTATGATGTTTTTTTGTTATCATTTTGAGACAATTTTAAAGTTATTAAAGAAAATTGTTGAAAATTGACCATTGCCCCCTTATCTCCAAAACAGCTGAGCATAAAATATTGAAAAAGATACAGATAATTTTTATATATTTATAGATGACAGGAAAATCTTTAAGAAGTTTATAGTCTTAAAATAACATGGTAAATCACTCAATAATATGCGTACAAACTTACATTTGCAGTTAGAATGTATGGGGACATGGTTTTTCAACTACAAAGTTCGTTTGTTCTTCAGATAACTTCATCCCAACTACGAAACTTTTCATTGGGCGTGCTCCGACACGCACTTGGCTGTTTTTTTTTTACTTTATTGTGTTAAAATTTATATGCGTACAAACTTACATTTGCAGTTGGAATGTATAAGGGAACATGGTTTTACAAGTACAATGTTCGTTTGTTTTTGGGATAACTTCATCCCAACTACGGAACCCTTCATTGGGCGTGGTCCGACACGCACTTGGTTGGTGTTTTTATATAATATTGTGTTAAAAATGATCTGGAACAACCGTCGCGCGTCGTCACGGTGAAAAAGGTTTCCTGGAAAGTGTTGATTAATTTATTCATTACTGTGGGTGTAGCTACAGCCTATACTTTGGATCTGCAAATGGTGAGTTTAATTCTTCATTTTGCAATTAACACAATTCGATCAAAGTCTGGCAGCATTTTGGTTAAAATAGAACATCATTTCTTTTGAATTTTGACAATTGAATATCCTATCTTTTCAGTATGTATAAGTTAAGTTAGTTATTGTTATTTATAAAATAATTATTCAGTACTATTCTTACAAACAATGATATCACTACTGAATATTAATGTTATTTTTTTTATATTAGGTATATTCTTTTCTTATATTTGTATAAAATGATGAGATTTTGATGTGAATCATCTATATTAGCCGCACGTAAAACCGATTGCTGGCGGGGCGACGCATGCCGCGTGGCGACGCCTATACAGTCTCTATGTAGTAGTGTGTAATTAATTTCGATGTTTCACATCTGCCAGGCGTCCCGTGATGGCTCATTTTTTTATTTGTTAATGTTAACTTTATCAATCTATTTTTTTTTAATTATTTTGATTTACATTTTTGTTACTTATTATTATTGTAACGCGTGAATTACCAAAAAATTATTGATTAACGTTAATTATAAATATCCTTTTTGGCTTTGTAATATTATGTCAAACCATAAATGGTGCACGTTGTGTTAGCCTGTAAGTAGTTGTTGCAATTATAAACAAATAAATAAATTGAAAAGAAATAACGAACGCACTATCACCACCACTATAAATATCAAAAGCTGTTCGTTTTATATAAAACGCGACGTTAATTAAATTACTACATGACTAGTAGGCACAATCTCTAGTTATGGAGGTATATTATTTGCCACATTTATTTGGCTTCCCATGCCAAGATAGCAACATAGCCCCGCTAGGAGGTAAAGCAAGTGGCTCATTACAACTACTATCATTGCTCGTGTTCGCCAGCCATGCACCCGTTGTATTACGGGCTGTCTTCCACAAACAATGGTCTCCAATAATGTCACCACTATAGGTACATTATTTAAACGCGTTCTTACAATGTGGCATCTCCCAACTGTTCTACAATCTGTATAGGTATCACTTCCCTAATCTATTTGACTTCCCCTATCAACATCATCAATGTAGCCATATAGCCACATAGCTCCGCTAGGTGGCTAATCAAGTGGCTTATTACAAATATTATCATTGCTCGAGTTCGCCACCCATGCACCCGTCTTATGGCGGGCTGTCCTTCACAAACAACTGTCTTCATTAAATTCCACCACTATACAGTATCTAAACGCATCCTTAAAAGGTGGCAACTCCCAATTGTTATCTGTATATTACTTCCCTCATCTATTTGACTTCCCATACCAACATAACTAACGTAGCCATATAGATAGCTGCGCTAGGAGGTTAACCAAGTAGCTCATTACAAATATATTTAAACGCGTCTTTAAAAGGTGGCAACTCCCAACTGTCATCTGTATAGGTACTCGTATTACTTCCCTCATCTATTTGACTTCCCATACCAACAAAAGCTATATAGCCACACAGCCCTGCTAGATGACAAAGCAAGTGGCTTATTACAAATATTATCATTGCACGACTTCGCCAGTCACGTACCCGTGTTATTGCGGGCTGTTTTTCACAAAAAACTCTCTTCATTAAAGTCCACCACTATAGAGTATCTAAACGCGTCCTAAAAAGGTGGCAATTCCTGTCATCTGTATAGGTATTACTTCCCTCATCTATTTGACTTCCAATACCAACATAACTAAAGCAAGTAAAGCAAGTGACTCATTACAACTACTATCATTGCTCGTGTTCGCCAGCCATGCACCCATTGTATTACGGGCTGTCTTCCACAAACAATGGTCTCCAATAATGTCACCACTATAGGTACATTATTTAAACGCGTTCTTACAATGTGGCATCTCCCAACTGTTCTACAATCTGTATAGGTATCACTTCCCTAATCTATTTGACTTCCCCTATCAACATCATCAATGTAGCCATATAGCCACATAACCCCGCTAGGTGGCTAATCAAGTGGCTTATTACAAATATTATCATTGCTCGAATTCGCCACCCATGCACCCGTGTTATTGCGGGCTTTCTTTCACAAACAACTCTCTTCGTTAAAGTTCACTAATATACAGTATTTAAACGCGTCCATAAAAGGTGGCATCTCACAACTGTCATATGTATATTAATTCCCTCATCTATTTGAATTCCCTTTGCAACATAAAAAATATTGCCATTTAACCACAAAGCCCCACTAGGTGGCTAAGCCTATTACAAATAATATTATCATTGCTCGAGTTCACCAACCATGCACCCATGTTATTACGGGCTGTCTTCCACAATCAACGCTCTACATTAAAGCAACCATTATACAGTATCTAATCGCGTCCTATAAAGATGGCAACTCCTATGATCCAAAACACCGACAGTTGCAAACCTTTTTTTATTAATTAAAAAATATTAACACTTCCGTCCCTATACATTTATGAAGTTGCCATGTTTATCAAAATTAACCATAGCCAATTTGAAACCCTATCCACTAAACGCCATCCAGGTGCTCTTAAGTCAAAAACCCATCAAACCGCCCTATTCTTAAAAAGTTTCTTAAGAATGGCTCCAAAAATATTCAACAAACTACCTAAATCGATAAATGCTTCAAAAGAATTACATACTTTAAAAAAAACACTCCTTATGTTCCTAATACAGAAAGCATTATTAAACTATAACTGAATATTTAGAAAAAAAATAAAAACGTAACACCTCTTTCTCAAATGTATTTATTACCTACTTACTTTAGTTAATAAGTTTAATTAATAACTATTGTTACCATAATTTTTATTAATTTGTTTGTTTATGTTTATTGCTAAAGTTTTTAAGACTTTTACTAAGCAGTATTGAACCTGTACACCTATTCTTTGTAAGAACATGTTTGTACGCCTTACAGGGCAGCACGTAGTGATACAATATTTTATTTTATTTTATTACAACATGTAACACATGCCTATGTGTACATATAAATACATTTGAATTTGAATTTGAACTCCCAACGTTCATCTGTATATAACTTCCCTCATCTATTTGACTTCCCAGATCAACATAGTATGGCCATATAGCCCCGCTAGGTGGCAAAGCAAGTGGCTTATTACAAATATTATCATTGCACGAGTTCTCCAGCCATGCACCCGTGTTATTACGGGCCGTCTTCCACAAACAACGCTCTCCAATAAAGTCCCGTGTTTGTACGGCACAATGTTATTTTATCACTCACGTAAAATTTTATTGTAGTGTTTTTATTATCTGTGTGGAGTTAGTGCAATATTAATGCAGTACTTTTGATTTGCTGACGGTTGGAGCTTTTTATGCCGTCGTGATTCAATATAGTTTCGAATATTTTTCAAATTTCAATTTTTGTTTTGCGGTTATAAATAAATTATGAATTACATACTTATAGAACTAATAAATAGTGATGCTCAAAAAATATTCATACAGGTATAAAAATGAAGAGAAATTGTTTATTCTGACCAAAAACGTACAACGCATTATACGATTATAACACTTCGGATTAGAACCACTTTTCAGTTCCTTCTCAATTTCAAAGCGGCGACGTTTTCGTGAACCATACCTGCCACTTTTAACTAACAACCAATTAAAAACCTGCCCGATTGATGAAAAAAATAAATCCCTGGGTAAAATATACATAGTTGCAGCTAGTACTAGCAATAGATGGCAGCACCTGCATGTCGTGTGCGAAACAAGCTCCACATGAATATGTCAAGTTGCCAATCAGCAGTCAAGTTGACTGACAGTCAAGTTCAATTCATTTGAGTACTGAAATGTAGCTTGCAAATGTCTGAAAGTAAAGAAGTGGAGTTGAAATAAAGGAAATACACTGAGGAAGTGCAATTGAATTAGATTTCTTTCTTTTTTTTACTCACAAAAAAATGCATTAGGGACAGATAATGATAAATAATCCTATTATTTGTTTTTCCTCATAGATGTGAATAATTGTATTCTTTTTGAGTGAAATAAATTTTCTTAAACCGTATAAATAATAACGACTGGCCGTCTTGTGGAAACAACTTCCAATTTTGTAACCAATCCTTCATAGATGGCGGTACTAATGCAGTCAGCAACCAAAGTCGATTAACAATTTTGTTTTCAAAATCTTAATTATTGAGCAAAATATTTAATTAAAATCGAAACAGAAGTAACAGTTAAGGAATATTCTATTAGCTATTTTAAGAAAAGCTCAAAAACAAATTATCAAAACATTTTATGTCAATTCAGTTGATGTGATAAAGTAGCAAAATCAAAAAATCAAAAGTCATTTATTCAAACTAGGCTGAGAATCAGCACTTTTCGAACGTCAAAAATTAAGCAATGTTAGTCGACTTTTTTGCTGACTGTACCTATAGTAGGAACTTGCTGGTGTTTATTAGAAGCATTTTGTTCCATTCTATTCTATTTTTGTTATAATGGCAAGCAAAGCCGGTGTCGACTATAATTCAGCCAATGTCTAACGTGAGTTGAAAAAACAAGTTGCAACAAAAAAAATACAAATTGAAGTTATAAAAAAAAATACGACTAAAACTCTTCGATTGATACAGTTGAACACAATGTAGATCTTGGTAGATTAGTACCACTTAATGATGACATCGTATTGAGTGACACTTAATCAAGTATGCTTACGTCAAGTTGATAGTGACATCGTGTCAGACTGAACGTAAACCATCGATTTACCCGTGACGCATTCAATTATTCGTGTAGCTTATATTATCATTACCCGTCTTTTACAAAACAACTTCTGAGTTTAGAGCCAGTCATACCTTCTAAGTCAGTTATTGTATTTTGAACATTATTTGGAGCACGATAAAGTTTTTATTACAAAATTGACAACTTATAGACTCGAGTTACGGAATATAGTTGCAAATTTAAAAAAAAAAACCTCTTAAGATAAGGTTTGTGTTGTAATAAGGCCGTATGTGTTTTATCTGTAAGCATAAGTGCTGGCTTTCTAGTCCATTGACTAAATCTGTTACAAAACAGCATCTGAGCTAGATTTTTAGAGCAAACGAACACTAGATTTGGCTAGTTTTAATTTTGTGCAGGCAGCCGCAGCCGTTTAAAATAGGTCAAGCTATTATGATACTATTGATTAGATACATTAAATTTTAACTAGTATGGCTATTCAACTAAAACTCTAAACATACTGGGTTATTTCCTCATCTGTCTGTGTTGAGGAAACGGCTAGAATCTTAGAGTAATTAGACTTAGTGATAGTTTCATTCAAAATTCCGTTCAAAGTTAAAACAACAATATTCGCCGGCACGCACACAAGTAAACTGTATAATAATATAATGTTGCATGAAAATGACATTTTCCCCAAAAAATGGGGAAAATGGAACTATTCCAACCTTGCCAACCATGCCGATAGACACTGATGGCACGTGGAACCCTAATAATATTTGGCAAATCAAAATAAAAATAAAATACTTTTATGTGAATAGGTATTATAGGCAGTGCACAATTATAATAACAAAAAATTGTGTAAAATATTTTCCTTTGCCTAGCAACATTTTCAATGTAATGGTGTCTGTCAAATTTACGATTTATTAATCTGTTTTGATAAATGTTTTATACAAAAAATATAAGATGCTAGGCAGTATTTACCCGTGAAATGGAATTTTAAAATTTTTCTCGTGATTATGTGATGAGTTGTGACACCCTTTCACTACACAGTACGTAATTTTTTTGTAAAATTGCGCGAGTTCTTTACTGTAATACTTGGTCTTGATTACTGACGTGCCCAAAGTCCTAGGTAGCCTTTAAAGGCTAACATGAAATGGCTTCACTTTGCATAATAGGTAATAGGTAATACGGGTTGGTGTCCGCAACTCCACGTCAATATGCGCGTATTTTGCGTACGGGTGGGAAAATCAATTATTCGATCCACCCCAGCTCATCAAGGAACGCCAGCAACGCCTTGGTGTTACTGACAATCTCACAGAGGTTACCTGGGTTACCGAAGTACTTTGCCCTGTATGTGGCGACCACTGGGCAGTATAGTAGCAGATGCGCTGCTGTCTCCTTCACTTTGCATACGAGTACTGCGGTTCTAAGCCTATTACTTCTATGGCTAGAATTTTCCCAACTATATTGGGGTCGGCTTCCAGTAGGTATAACTGGATGCAGCTGAATGTATTTTACATGGAGCGATTGCTTATCCGACCCCCACAACCCAGTTATTGGGTCAAATGATATCATTTGGTAAGACTGGTTGTCAGACTCTCGGGCTTCTGACAACCCGTCATCATTTCAGCCGTAAGACGTCCACTGCTGGACATAGGCCTTCCCTAAAGGGAGGGGGGGGTGGTGGTTGCCATAATCGCCACGCTTGGCAGGCGGTTGGCGATCACAGTATGGTGTTAAAATGCATAGACAAAGCTGCTGCCCATTCTGACTACCCGTAAGGACTGACCAACGGTTTAACGTACTTTCCAAGGCACGGAAGGGTCTCGATATATAATGGATGATCACCCATCCTCGGACTGACCTCGGCAAGCGTTGCTTAACCTTTGATCGACTTGTGGGACTGTTGTTAGCCACGAGCCCCTCTATTCGCCTAAGACACAACAAAATCTGCTCTTTATTGTACTCATTTATTAATAGGAAGGCAGGAAACGCCCTTTTCCACGACGTTACAAGGGACAACACAGCTAAGAGGATTACTTGAAATAATAATTAATCCTTCATAATTATGTTCCTAATTTCGCATTAATTTACAGGTTTGACAGAACCCTAATCAGTATAAATGTCACGTGTTACATACATTTAATAATCCATAAATTAATTTTATTTATTTGTAATAAGATAATTAACACTAATTTAGAACACCTTTCGCTCAGAAACTGGTTTAAATATTGGAAGGTGTGATTGTGTGCCTATAAAGTAGAATAAAAGGCAACTTTACCTTATTCAAAATTACATGCACTTTACATCAGAAAGCAACATTAGGTACCGTTTCCACTACGGTAAGCAAATAGTTAATTAATTTTCGTTCAATATTTCACAAACTCCATCTATGCGTAGGTATTTTTCAAATGAAACGAAGCCCTAAAAAGCAGCGAAGTAACTCTAAAGAATAATTTTCAATTTCGTTCAACAAGCACTATGAAACCCAAACTAAAATAATAATTGAAAACAAATAAACATGTGGCCGCAAATTATTTCAATATTAAGTGCGTAGTATTCGCAACCGGCGTGAGTGTATGGCCAGATGTATGGCCGTAAACGAAGCAAAAGGAGTATATAAAATTTACTTTTATTCTCAGTTTTAATCATGGTCTGGCAGTTTGAGTCATATAAGCTGCCTACCCAAATGTCCCTTCTTTGGTATTGATCGTCGCATCGTTGAGCTCCTTAAGTTCCGAGTAGAGCTGCACGATTACTGAGAAATGCGTGCACTAAAGGTCAGGTCCACTCAATCTGTGTGGTTCTATTCTCAAAAGACCATTTCAGATACCAATCTACATGGCCTTCACATGATCTGACCAAGATTATGGAGTTTCTGCGACCTCTGAGTTTGTTTCGGCCTTTCTTCTCAGAGTAGTCAGATAGGAAACGCCGACCTCATCTAGTTTTTAAAATATGATTGACGTGTAAAAGTGTTTGTACAAACCTAGGTACTTACAGAAACATAAATCATTTAACAAAAAAAAAACAATTTCTAATTTTTGTTTGACACTGGCAGATAGTCGAATTTGTAAGGAGTAACTTAGGCTACTTTTATTTTATAAAAGCCACGCGAGCAAAGTCGCAGGCAGAAGCTAGTCAACAACAAAATTGCAGACAAAACATGAAACAAAAAAAAAACAATCACCCAATTCAATGAACTGATTCTTTATTCAGCATGACCAATGTACCCTGTTATTTTTCTAAAGAATCAATACTCCCGGGCCAACCAGAAACCTGTAAATTTTTCAAATATTCAAACTTGGAACTGATCGATTCTTGTTCGTCGACAAGTTCTAATGTGAATCAACTGGTTTCAATCAAAAGGGATTAACAGTAACTTCTCGACGATGAATTAAAAAGTACGTCCGGGTTCTTGTGGCATTTTATTCGTTCTTGTTTTATTTGCTGCAAAGTATTGGAATGTAACAATAAGGTGGAACAGTAATCTTAAACGTAAATTACTTAACTGAACTAGTTAAAAAAGCAAAAAATATGTATAGATACTAAAAAAGTTTCTCAAAATCAGCAAAATTTTTATTTTTTATTAAGACGCTGACAACGGGTAAACCGCTGTCACTGTCAGACTGCATACAAAAGAAAGAGAAGGGCGATGACACAACGCTTGTAATTTATTGCAAAATATGAAGCAATTATTTATTTACTCAAAAATGAGTTGAGTAATCGAAAATAAAAAACAACCAAGTTCTGCATACAAATAAGACGTTCTTGCTATTAATTAATTACCAACCGTACGTTGGTATTTAATTTAAGAATAGGGTTAGTTTACCGTTAATTTGTATCGAGATATTTTTTCTAAACCTGTTTTAGTAACAACCAAGTTCTGAGAAATATGTTCAAGAATAACATATATTTTTTCCGCTACCACAACCTATATATATTTGGCAATTTTTTTGTTCAAGACAAGCCTACTTTTATCATTTGTCTCTTGTCAGCGCCTTAACTGTGTAAAGAAAAAGGTAACCAAACAATACTTTTTTTTACCTAATATTGGTGAAAACATCATTTGTATGTATCTGTATCATCATAATTATCAATATTTCAATCCCTAAGGCCTACATAAGGCCTTTTCCTCATTCGCAGTGCGGGATCAGCATGCTCGCTATACCTACCCAATACCAAAAGCTTACCGAGCGCCTAAATTTAAATAAGCGTTTCCTGATTGGCTTGGTATGCGCGGGTTCGTTTCTGTTTACCACGTCTCGGTATAAACATCCAGTGACGATATTTTCTCGCGAGGATTTAAGCGGTACTGCACAAATTATGCCGAAAACATAAAGTCAGATCCGTAAACGATAGCAGTGCGGTATCGTTTCGGTATACAGAGGATACTATACCGCACTGCTGCGTAACGACCGATGAGGAAAGGGCCTAAGTGGCAATCGCGTTCAAAGCGTTTCGTATTTTTACGATATCTTTCTACGGCATCGATATAAGCTGTTCGGTAGCTTACTTAATCAGCCTATAATGTTCCCACTGCTAGGACACAAGCCTCCTCTCTGTGAGAGGGAGTGCGTTGTAATCCACCACGCAGGCTCAATGCGGGTTGGTAGATGTCACATGTCTTCGGTTTTTTTTGGTTCCCTAGTTGGTTTTTCTAGGACAGTTTCCTCACGATGTTTTCCTTCACCGTTTTTAGGGTTCCGACCTCAAAATGAAAAAACGGAACCCTTATAGGATCACTTCGTTGTCCGTCTGTTTGTCTGTCTTTCAGTCTGTCAAGACCCTTTTTCTCAGGAACGCGTGTAGGTGTCAAGTTGAAATTGATATCAAATTTGTATATCTACGGTCCCTTGGGCCTCTAAAAAATCAAGGTTCTAAGTCAACGCATTAAAAAAACACGGCTATTTATGCGACATTTTTGCGACATATTTCGATACTCGCAAATAAATCAAAACCTATAGGGTACTTCCCGTTGACCTAGAATCATGAAACTTGGCAAGAAGCATGGTCTTACAGCACAAATAAAGTCCGAAAATTGTTAATTTCTGGTTTTATCACATAAAAAAATATGCGATTACCAACTTACATTTGCAGTTGGAAAATTGACCGTGGTGTATATCGATGTATGGGAGAACATGTTTTTCAACTACAATGTTAAGTTTGTTTTTGGGATTCATTCATCCCAACTACGGAACCCTTAATTGTGCGTAGTCTGACACGCAATTGGCCGGTTTTTTAGAGCAGTGGTGATGAAATTATTTACACAAAGTAAACCACCTGCCTGGGTTGAAACTCACAACCTACAACTCGTAAATCGGGGCCGATACCACTGGGCCACCACTGCTTTCATTTTTCGATGGCTTATGTCAGTATATCTCTGGTAGAATGTCAGAAATGAAATGAAATGAAATGAAATCGTTTATTCTGTAAATAGGATATTAAAATCACTTTTACACGTCATATAAAAAAAAAAATCTAGATGTAGCCGACATTTCCTATCTGACTACCCCTGAGAAGAAATGGCGAAACAAACTCAGTGGTCAAAGTCTCTTTTAAAGTCCAGACATAATCTTGGTCAGATCATGTGAGGACCATGTAGATCCGTGTCTGAAATGGTCTTTTGAGGAAAGAACCACGCAAATTTGAGCGGACCTGTCCAATCAGTGTAAGCATTTGTCAGTAATCGTGCAGCTCAACTCAAAACTTAAGGAGCTCAACGACTCGACGAACAGTACCAAAAAAAGAACATTTGGGTAGGCCGCATAAAGCGCTCAAAATGTCAGACCATCATTAAAATTTAACTGAGAAAAGAAAAGAAAGGAAAACATTTAAAGAAAAAAAAAAATGACCCACATAGTGCTCACATTCACAATAAATTAAAGCAGTAAATATAATACTTTTCAAAGTAAACATTCATGTAAAATTGTATACAATATTCTGCAATGTCAATATGTATATAAAATCATGCATAATAATTAAAATGTCAAGTTTTCTCACAGTTTTATCACAAGGCTAGCAGAGCGAGCAGCTCAATCCCCATTGTAATTTACCGTCAATAGTTATTCCAAGAAAAACTGTCGACTCAACAGGGTCCAACTCTATTCCATTATCAGTTTGCCTAGACCATCAGATTATTAGTCTTCTACAAATTAAAAGAAACAAAAAATCTGCTGAATATACAGCGCATCATTATCGTTGACAATGTTTTATCTAAACCAATAACAATTTGTCTCCTCGAAGCAATAAAACTGCCTCACGAAAGCGTCGTTAGCTAAAACGCTCGCAAACCTAAAAAGAAATTTAGATTCAGGTCCGAGCAGAATGTAACTATGAAAAGAAACGTGAAAATGAGAGAAATGAGGGTAACTTCGCCACCGTGGCCTTTGGCAATGAGTACTCTTTTCATATCTTGTTCCCAAAGGATATGGATTTGCATGTAAAAGTTCCTAGTAGCTCTAGCGGATTGAACTGATCATCGAAACTATGTTTTTTAACCACTATTTCACACGCTCATCTGCATTTTCCTGACTTGATCAGACGAAGACAATGTCTGTACTTTAAAAGACACCTTCCAGTTTGTTCTTGAGTTAATTCTCAGAGTAGTTAGAAAGGAAACACCAACATTAACAAGTTAAAAAAAAATTATGTGTAAGAATGTTTGTACAGACTTACTACTGTACTGATATAATAAATATCATTAACATTTAACGTAATATTCAGGACGTAAAAGTTTACGTTTCCGTTAAGTGTCCAATCTAAAGGCAAATAATAATGGATGTATGACGAAGCTTCATCCGCACTACGGCACGAAATACGATACACGATGCCGATATGAGCCGAACACATTGTATCTGAAAAATAAATGTATCGGCACACAGGTTCAGCACAAGGCCTTGGCATAACTTTCAATATTCGAAGTGGCGAATGAAAAAAAAAATGGTTTTAGAGACTGAACGACTGTAACAATATGTTTTTAATTGGTTTAATCGTTGTTCCGTGAGTAAAGCTAAGTTGCTTAGTGTACTAAAAACATTTCTGAAACAGGATCGATTTTGCGGTATTATTAATGAAGGCTCGTATGCTTGTCTAAATGCTTTAGTTTGTTCATCGAATAAATAAATAGTAACCTAGAAGAATAACCGATGGTTATTGTACAGCTGGGCAGAAGACCAGCATAGTTTTAGAAAAAAAATCGGCTTTGTCTCTTTCTGAAGCATTGGTTTCCTAGAAAAGCAGTTCTATCGTATTATTAACGGCCTCCATGTAAATCTGTCACTTTCAGCCACTACCACTCTCCATCAGCGCTGGGGCTCTGTCTCGCGTAGTCGCAGCAAAATGCTGAGCGATGACCTTTTTTTGCGTAGATGTAACGCATATTTTCCCCCAACTTGTTCTTTCGTATTTGTGTTTTTTTTTTTGCCTTTTGTTTTTTTATTTTTTTTATTTAGGATGGGTTTGCTCTTGACCTTAGTCTAGGACAGAGGTGACAGAGACAAAGTCGACGATGGAGTGAGCTTACCCAGAAGAAGCCTGTTCACTCTAACTACGGCGTCTGTTTACCGCTCATAAACGTATTTTCTTTCTTTATTTCTTTTTTTATTTCACCAGTATTTGATAATAAGGTGTCAAAAACGATTTATTTTCGTTGGATCCCAGTTTTGAATCCCGGTTTAATATCTGGACAGCCATTTCCAAAGAAAGCGGTGAGTATTCAACACTTTATAGGGAAGTAGGACAGCTGTCTTTTTATTTATCAGTAGCTGTATACTCCATGTGATGTCTATTAAACCCAAAGCTTAATTTAACAACCATATAACGCAAATAAAACACCCCGAACAGCTAAAATCACCAAGCGAATGTAGACTGAAAACAGTTCACCGACGAATGAAATCTCTGTTATAAATATGCCAAAGTAAATCCCTAGCTCCCTACACACCCAGTAATTTATGTCCTTCCACGAGGACGTAACTTACTGAAAGCATGACCATTTGCAGACTTAATTACAACTAGCAAAAGTGATTAAAATTTGGGATTCTTACAACCCGTTAACCGGAGACTCACATGCATGTAATGCGGGGCGCCATGCGGCAGTAAGCCTCTTAGTGAGATCCTTCGTTATTAAATAGTTCATTACTAAATTATACCCTGTAAAGAAAATAATCATAGTATTTTCTTTACAGCGTATATTTTTTTCATTTAACGTTCAACTAGCATAGAATATTAAGGACCAGTTTTCTCATTCTATCTTTTAATTCGTTGAATTATTTTTAATCTGAGCTTTGATTTGGTGGGTCATTATTTGAAGGATACTTTAAAGCTTAAGAAGAGCTTGATCTGTTATAATAGAATAAAAATTGCTTAGTTAAAGTTATAATGGTTCATCAAATCCAGTAACACTGCAGTAATGAGAAAATCTGACCTGGCAATGTTCAGGGGGAAACCTCATGGACACAGCTACAAACATTTCCAAAGTCGGGCAGTTCACATAAACTCTGCTAACCGTGCTTAATTGCACGAACAGAACTTAAATTGGAAGGATCTACAAGAGGTCCCTTCCGTCGGCCCTTAGTTCTGCTTAACCAACGATAAAAGGTTAAAGATCAACAATAAAACAGGTTATGTGAATTCCGTAGCAAGGCCTTCTCTTAATGAACCAACCGTTTTGTTATAAAAATACGAAACATTAAAATTCCGTTCCTTGCTCCATTGCGCAATTTCTATGACGTCATTAGGAATATTACTGAAACTAATTTTGCATTATTAGAGACGTTATTCGATAACTGGGGATCTATCGATGTTGTGTTACCTTTACAAACGAAAATTGTGAAAAAGGCCGTTGAAATATAATTTTTTATTTAATACTTTGACACTGTACCTGTGTTGAAAGACCAAAAAAGAAGTAGAATTAGGCACAGAATACATGTAAAATACCATGCAATGGTTGGTTGTAGGCTAGTCAGATGATGATGACGACTTACTATGGTTGCTGACCGACCATCATGACCTTCTTCGTGCCGTTGTCCCATGTTACTTGGGATCAGTTAGTTGCTGACCGATCTGCGACGAAAAATATTTATTCCAAATATTCCATGTTTCAGTCCAAGTGCAGATGCAAATTGATTTAATTAGCCACCCATTATTGCTGCATTTGCAAATTGCAATTGTAAATCAAAGGCGTACAATCCAGCGTCCACATTGTCCCGGATGACGGCATTTCCCATGAAACGGGACAAACTTGCCACTCCCATATCGCAGTACCATCTTTATTAGAACTGTTGATTGAATTATTATCACTAAAATCTCTCAGTTATCAAGCTTTCTAGTTATATTCATGAATTATTTGAAACGAAATACTGCATTTTGTATGCAAAGGTCAAAGTTCGTCAGGCGGAATTCAATTCTGAATAAGAGCGTGGTCAGTTTTTTCGTTTTTTTCGCGAAATAGATACATGTTTTGAGTCACTTTTGAGGCTTATTTTCAAGTAGAAGTTACTGCAATGAGTTATGACATTATACCTGTGTGAGACTAAGTTATATACATATTGAATCCACGTGATGTTTCTTTTTAAACGTTTTCCCAGGAGATCATAACAGCGTAGTAAGAAGACAAGATCTAAGTAAAGCTAAATAGCTTGTCCAGAGTAATTATGTTCAAAGCTTTGAAGACTTGACATTACTATAAATATGTTAAAGAGGCATTGCTCCTTCACAATATTAATCACAGAGCTCCGCACATTTGCCGTGAAGAAACTTCATGTATATTAAATGATTTTGTATATTATTTCGTTCAGAACTATTGCCGACCGACTGTTCTCGGTAAAGTACATTTTTAATATTTTAAAGGGTTAACATTAATTATTCACAAAGGTCAGGATCTGACGTGAAGCACTGTAATTTAGTTTAATACGGCAATTAATAACCCTAAAAATATGGTTATTAACTATTTAATTGTTGAAAAAAGACTAAGTATAGTTGGAATTAAATGTTTACTATTTATTTTAATAGTTGGAAGCATGCCGTTAATTTTCCGAGCACTGATTACCCCTTAAGGTGTTCATTAAATGCATTTTTAATAGAATGCTTATTAATATAGTATTGAATATGTACCTATAAAAAGCCTTTTTTTATCAGAACCGATTGACCACTAATGAATAAATTAATACGGCAACATTAAATTTTAATCTACTTTCGGTTTCATACAAAATTAAACTGTTTGATCGCAAATTACTATTCATAACGCACCATCGGCACTGCGACCGCTCCATGCATGTTGAAATTAACAACACGGTTCAATCAGAACCTATCGAATTTAACCCGAACAGTTCGCCCGCACATAACGTGAACGACGTCCTATAAAAAGGACATTAATTCATCACACACGTTTGCTGCTCCGAATAAAATATGATTAATTATAGAGAAATCGGCAATACGTACTGAGCATATGGTTCTATCATACCAATCCTGTTACTATGCTAATTTTATTGCAGAAAACACCACTACTTACCGGCGGTACCTATGCAACGCAACCACACGAACTCGCACCCAACTCACTTACTTAGTCGCACGCAAGCACTTAATCACAAGTCACAAACATTTGTTCACAATCATCGATACGGTCATTTCCACGCATGTGCTGACACTGAAACACGTCACAGACACTATATAGGGTCACCAGTTCTGTTTTTGGGGGTGCGACGCGAACAGGCGCTCCCTCGGTCGTCGCAGCCTCTACTGGCTGGGGCGACGCTACCGCGCGTGCCTAGCCCCGCAACCCTCACCCCGCCCCGTTTACCTCGCAGTACAGGCAAATAGAAATAAAGTATGCGCTGTAAGGACAGTACGTGGAAGAA
Organism: Tiliacea aurago; assembly: GCA_948098905.1. NCBI lineage: Eukaryota > Metazoa > Arthropoda > Insecta > Lepidoptera > Noctuidae > Tiliacea > Tiliacea aurago. Next base: position 22,231,693 of record OX402579.1, on the reverse strand, counting down.
AAAACGGATCTAGATGCCTGGAGGCGAGTTAGTTAGATCGGGACGTTTCAAAGACTCGATGGAGCTCCTCTGATTTGCTATTTGCAAGCTTGTTACCGTTGTACGGGCTGGATACTCGAAATAATAGTGATTTTGTTCATATTATTTCGCGTTTTATATTTCTTTCGGGCTGCGCGGAATTTTTGTTTATTTAATATTTATAAAGATAAGTGACTTCAGTAGTTTTGGTATGGTAGCATTTTTGTGCACTTAATTTGTAATGCTTAGGTATGTACTTTTTAATCGAGCTTTTTGCTACGTAAATAGATAAATATTTATTTTGTTTATTATTATTTCTGTACTTTATGATGTCCGTTTAGTGCCGGACATAAAGAATAACACCATCCCATTTCATCCCGTGGGTGTCGTAAAAGGCGAATACCATACCGCGATCGCCAACCCGCCTGCCAAGCGTGGCGATTATGGCAAACCCCCCTTTAGGGGAGGCCTATGTGCAGCAGTGGACGTCTTTCGGCTGAAATGATAATGATGATGATGACTTTATGATAAAATGCTATCACGTGTTTTTTAAAGAAGGAAAACTTTAGTTTTCTGTAACTGATTAGGCACAGAAGGTATTTCCTCGTGTGTACTATAACAGTTTATGTAAATATCAATACATAAAACTCTAACAAACGTTACGCAGTAAGAATCTGTTAGTCCTACGAGTAGGTGATAGACTCTCTGCGCAATAGTTTATTTCCACAACCCTCGAAATAAAAAACCTTCAACATCCCACGTAAAAGTGCCATCCTAAAAATAAAACTGAATCACAAATCATTCCAAACTTGTATCTGTCAACATGGCTACCCTTTCAGGATAAGAATGTCAGTAACAAATTCTCATCATTCTAAAACGCACAACCACATTTTTCGTATACACGTACTCAGTATGAAATGTATAGATACATATACATAAAATGTACAGGTACATTTTCACCGTTTTGAGTTGACACCTGCGTTCGATGAAAGACATATTGGAATTCATAAAGGACCATTCTCCCGCGCGATTTTCTTTGTAAAATGATGTATCTGTATTGTTGCTACATAATTTAACTTGTTCTTGAGCACATGTGAAATTTCTAAGTTCTTTAGGTACTTATTATTTATATTTTTTTTTTGTTCGTGGAACGCCTACACTTTTAAATTGTGAAGTTAAAAAGAAGAGGGTGTTGTGGTCGAGATGTTTTTGATTTTGATTTTTAATGATGGTGGCGAAAATGTCGGCTATGAAAGAGTTCGGTTTTCTTTACTGAAATTCATAAGATCGATAAACGGATTCAGTACGGGCTCGCGCACCGAGGGTTCCGTACGTATATATATGATGTTGATGATTTCTGAAAAACTATGCTATTTAGAGACATCGTTTTATTTTCCTGTAATCTTTACATAAACTTCTATCACATAGAATAATTTCAGATTTTTATTTATGCAAACTTCGGAGATAAGGGGGGGGGCGGTTTTTTTTTTAAATTTTTCATCAAAAGTTGGAAACTATGCTGCCCAAAAAAAAAAAACTGTTTGAGAATGTGCAAACAGCGTTCTTTCATATGATACCCCACATGCCCTAGTAGTCCCACTTAAAATTTTTAAGACCCCCTTTCAGTCCCTTTTGCAAAAAAGGTATATTTTTTTTATTTCTTTCTTGTTTGCAAAATATTATAGTTGGGCAAACGTCATCTAAAACTATTCTAAATTTCAAGTTGAAAGCATTAGTAGTTCTTGAGATATCTAGGTGTGACAGACAGACTTATTTTCACCATTATAATACTTGTTTTACCATTTTGGTACGGAACCCTAAAAACATTGTCTTACTTGATTTTGGCTTAAGTTAAGCAAGTTATTAAGCACAGTATTGCACTGTTGAGTATTGGACATCTCTATGATATTAGAACGTACCTACAATCGCTAATCTGGAACGGGTCTGATTCTATTTATCATGGTCTTACTGTATTTAGTTTAATATAATATCATTGGTCTTTAGTCAATTAAATAATGAGGAAGTATTGCACTTCAGAAAATATTCTAATCAAGCCTGAAGAGTACGTACGTTTACTTTTATTTACAAGAACACTGAAAAAATACACATCCTTAATTCGATACTTCCGCGGATAACTCACTGAAATGCTCTATCCTTTTCTTTTGCACCGAGAAAAGCCCTCCAAGGACGCGTGTATTCACTCACACTCGTATTTACTGTTTGATGCTAAGTAGGCTGCAGCTGATTAGCGATGTTAAGTGCTTAGAGAACAATGATTAATGAAGGGAAGTGATCTTGTGTTCGCAGAACTGCCAGCTGTGTAGGGACACGTAATTATACAGAAGAAACTCTTGCATAATTTTTGCACTTGAAGAAAATGTTATTATTTTTGGGTTAAATGTGTAAATGTTTTGTAGTTAAGTAGGTTTGTACAAACACTTTTACACGTCAATCATATTTTAAAAACTAGATGAGGTCGGCATTTCGTATCTGACTACTCTGAGGAGAAAGGCCGAAACAAACCTGAGTTTGTTTCGGCCTTTCTCCTCAGAGTAGTCACCTACCTCCTAGACCTCTGAAGGTCACAGTCTCTTTTAAAGTCCAGACATAATCTTGGTCAGATCATGTGAAGGCCATGCAGATTGGTGTCTGAAATGGTCTTTTGAGGAAAGAACCACACAGATTGAGTGGACCTGACCAGCCAGTGCACGCATTTGTCAGTAATCGTGCTGCTCTACTCAGAACTTAAGGAGCTCAACGATGCGACGATCAATACCAAAGAAAGGACATTTAAGTAGGCCGCTTATATGACTCAAACTGCCAGACCATGATTAACACTAACTGAGAATAAAAGAAAACGATAAAAAAAAAGTGTTTATGACAGCGTTATTTGGGCATCATGCGTTTTAATATTTCCTACAACAAAATCATATAAATTATTCGGTATTGTACACTACTTACTTTGGAAGTTAGGTTTATTTTGCTTCAAATGGTTTGACTTAAAAAAAAGCAATTAGCACAATTATAAAAGTAACTACTGTTTGAAGTGTCGTGGTAAATAAAAGACATTCGCACTGGATGACGTCGCGATTTATTCTCAGTTCACATAGCTTGAGCGTACATGATCTTAATATATTGCTTACTTCGCTAGTCCTTAATAAGATGTGGTTACACACACATACATAATAATTGCTTATATACACTACACCTCCGAGGGTAAAAGGAAAAAAAAAAGTATTTTTTTTTACTGGATGTCAGATGGATGGGTGGATGTCTCTTAGACATGTTTTTTTTAATTTTCAATGTATATACATTGGAAATATCTAAAACTTTATACTGGTTCCGTGTGGTGCTCGACGTCAAGAATAGCACCACCCTATTTATTCCCGTGGGTGTCGTAAAATGCGACTAAGGGACTTACAAGAGAATGGGCAGCAGCGTTCTTTATGCATTTAACACCATACTGCGATCGCCAACCCGCCTGCCAAGCATGGTGATTATGGCAAACATTTGGGGGAGACCTATGTCCAGCAGTAGACGTCTTTCGGCTGAAATGATGAAAACATTTTAAATGTCATGAATTTTCAATAACACACACAAGTTCTCGGTCTAAAAAATGTTTAATCGAAGACGTCCAAGTTTTTAATTGGTTCACTATATCCTATTGATAAGGTTACAGAACTCTAGCCTTATTTAACATCATGTAAGGTAGTATCGATCTCCTTCTAAAGCAATTTCACCTAAACTTGTTTTGTAACCTTTCATTTTAGCATTGGCCTCGAAACGCTAGTAATTGCTTACGCAGGTTGATTCTAAGCGCCGCGTTGGTTAGGTTAGAGACGGGATACTTTTGGGTATAGGATACAAATTAATGGTTAGTCTGTGTTGATGTCATTGATGTATTGGATATGAGTCACTGAGAAAAGATCTGGATTTATTTAGATTTGTTTTTTATTTTTTATTTTGACGTTTAAACGTGCCTTTTAATGGCATCTGTTGGCAACAACAAAGCATAACATGCAATTAAAGCTGTAAATATTTAATTTTTAATGTTTTGGTAACATTTTGCCTCATTATTTTTTAATTAGAATAAGTTCCATTCGTTCGGTTCAATGAATTTACCGCTTTATCCCCTCTCGAAATGGATCGTCTGTGATACAACGTGCTTTACTTTGGTGGTCTATAAAATAAACGTCTAAAGGTGAGAAACCAAGTTTAAATTCTGCCAATAGGCCTTCACCCACTATCTCCAGCACCGAAGAAATTGTCCTACAGTCCACTATTCCTACAGCATCATTATTCATCATTTCAACCGAAAGACGTCCACTGCTGGATATAGGCCTCTCCCAAAAGAAGGGTTGCCATAATAGGCACGCTTGGCAGACGGTTTGACGATCGCAGTTTGGTGGTTAAAATGCATAGAGAACGCTACTGCCCATAATACTTTGAAGAAAAACAGGAAAACCATTTTTCCTTGTAACATTATTTCTGAAAATTTACAAAAATTTCCTTATGACTTAAATGTGCTTAATTTTACCTACTACCGATTTGTTTATTGAAGGTAGCTTTATTGAAAACACCGATTATTACTGTCGAGTACACATAATCTAATAGTTAAACAAAAAAATAAACCAATTCTAAAAATGAATCGCTCACTACATTCAAAACAGTAAAATTGATAACAAAAATGTTACGCGTCTGTGTTGAACTTATTTGATTTTGAACAATTTGCTAGCCTTAAAAGGATTAATTTCGTGTTACCAGTCGTGGGTTGGAAAACTTAATTTGGAAACTAGGGATTTGCGGATTTTACTCAATAGGATTCCGTTTATTTATTTGTAAATACAACATACTATATTATTGTGGGGCGTGTATGGCCAGATGTATGAACGTAGGTGAGGCAAAAGGAGTATGTAAGGAGCGTACCAGGTGGCGTTCTCTAGTTTCTGCCTACCCCCATGGGAAGAAGGCGTGAGTTTATGTGATTTTTTTGTGCATGTATGTATGTATACGTGGTCGCTCACAATGGGCCTTATCAGAAGGCTAAAAGTCACCCTAAGGGCAATGGAGAGGGCTGGCTATGCTTGGAGTTTCCCTACGTGATCGAATCAGAAATGAAGAGATCCGCAGGCGAACCAAGGTAACCGACATAGCCCGAAGAATTGCCAAGCTTAAGTGGCAGTGGGCAGGGCACATTGCTCGCAGAACGGATGGCCGATGGGGCAAATGGTTCTGGAGTGGCGACCGTGTACCGGAAGACGTAGCGTTGGAAGGCCTCCTACAAGGTGGACCGATGACCTTGTAAAGGCCGCAGGTATCCGCTGGATGCGGGAAGCACAGAACCGGTCGAAGTGGTGGTGCTTGGGAGAGGCCTATGTCTAGCAGTGGACGTCTCTCGGCTGAAATGATGATGATGATGATGATGATGATGATGGTGATGGTGATGATGATGATGATGTATGTATATTATTGTTATGGAGAACAAAATTCAATTTGTTATACAATTAAATACCTGGAGTCGATACTTTTCAGTTTCTCAAACGATTTTATGTTAACATTTTGCAAAAGGGACCTGCCTTGAATATCGAAGCTAGCTATAATTTTACGACTCCTACTTTCCATATTTATTACCTCAGTTGTTAGCGAACAAATTCACTGTATATTTTTAATGCTTAACTTATTTCTGGTCGAGCAGAGAAAACAGCTTGCCAATAATAATTTACGTTCAGATCAGAGACTTAAACCGTGTTAAATAATAATATTGTTTGCTTACTCCTAATACAGAATATTGGACTGTCTCCAGCGAACAGTTTATACGTATTACGGACTAAACTGACATGACAAAGGATATTTGAAATGTAGAATACTAAATAACCTTTACTTGGATACATCTCAATAGTAATTCAAAGCTACATAAATGCTACGAATAATTATTTAGTTAACGTCTACGAGGCGTAGCACATTTGCTACGTGTCTACGCGGCTACGAATCCTCGTAGGCGTATAAGTAATTGCGTGAAGCTTTAGAAATAGTGGATTTTCTGGAATCATTATAGGATAGGTTTGCTTTTCATTGATTATTCATAATAATTTTATGTAATAACTTTATTTTTTTACGAATAAATAGATTCGTTTTCTCAAACAAACTATTAATTTCAGGGAAAACTAAGTCACGTGACTTTAAAAAAAATATTTCATATCTTTTTTATTATTAAAGATAAATAGTTCTGTTAAATTTCAATTTAAGGGCTGCTGCACATATGTTCGGGTCACCATAACTCGGCACACCTAGGCAGCAAAATTAAATATAATAATATGTAGATATTTTATCGCGAAAAATCTCCTTTAATTGTACCGAGCCCACCCGAACATGAGCATTCAGCGGGAATAAATGCCGAACGAAGATTGTTGAGCAAGGGCCGAATGAAAGCCGAATATGTGTAGGAATTGTTTCAAGTTAGCTTTGTTGTTCAACAAATACTGCCGAATCGAATGTACCGAATCGAACAACAAGTGTGTGTGCTATACAGACAAAACGAGAAGTTAAGTTTTCATTCAAATAACCACACTCATAGAAGTAACATCGACCTCCAACTTGACAAAATAGTCATATCATTTGAACCCCACCCACATTCCCATAAATATGTAACACATCAAAAAACTCCGAAACCCACATAATTTCATCACTTAAATTCAGGGGGATCCACATATTTACCCATCCTTTAACCAAAAGAAAACGATTCTTTTATCCCTCAAAGATATCCGGGAGACTCGAATAAGCTTTGAAAATAAATGTAAAAGCATATATTTCTGTCTCATACCGTGCTAATGTGATTACGTGGGGGCACGAAACGTATCTCACTTTTTTCCACGAAAGTGCTAACAAGCCCCTTAAGGAGGGTGTAAATTAACTAAAGGGATATCTTTCACCCGACCATAGTTTGTGATGAGTAAAAATGTTTGTTGTTTTTCGCCACAGGAACGATCTGCATAATTGCAATTTTCTTATGTAGGTTTGATACCTTTTTAGGGTTCCGTACTCGACAAGGATCCCTTATAGTTACGCCATCTCCGTCTGTCTGTCTGTCCGCGACATAGCTCAGAGACTCTTAGTACTAAAAATCTGTAAATTAGTATGGGTATAACTATTAATCACGCCGACAATGTGGTCAATTACTAATCCCTTTAGAATTTTTATTTTATTTTAATTTTTGTCAGAGTAAAGTGTGTGCCAGCGAAATTGTTGTTTTTGGATATGTGAAAAAATGCAGGGCAGTAGTTTATATTATAAAGAAGTTAAAAGGAGAACTATCACAGCTAAGCAAGTTTTCAAAGCTAACGAGCAACCAACCAACGATCGTCGACCTTACATTTGCAGTTGGTACAATACAGTTAAACCAGATACATGAAGTAGTTGCCCCTAGGATAACTACGAGTGTAAAGCTACGTTTTGCTAGAGCGGTGGCCGCCACATAACGACCGTCACGTGACGGCTATCATTAAAATGATGGCAGCGGGGTTTGTCTTTACGTTATCAAAATTATGCTCTCTAGGATCAAAACACACCAACTTATTTTCGTAAATAACGTTTCAGTGCATCATTTTCCGGTAAATTTCAGACGCTTTGTGGTGGCCACTGCTCTTGCCAGCCGTAGTTTAACCGACGGCTATACACCGTGGCATTTTAATCGCTCACTTAATGTATCCGCCGCGATGACTACTAATCATTCATATAAGTAAAAAAAAAAAAAATATTAACTCTTAATAATAATAAAAAAAGCAATAGGACGCATGACGTAGTTTGAAACACCCCGTTACGAACACGGTGCAAGCCTTGCGTTCCAAGGGCGGGGTGGAAAGGAGTCCAAGGCTCGCACCGCGCTCTTATCAGGGTGTTTCAAACTACATCATGCATCAAAACGGACACACACTTCTCTATGTATTTATTAGTCAAGCGTATGGCACTCGTGGGTTGCAGTTGAAAATCAGCGTCAGGTGGTACACCTTGTGTCGTCATCTGACATTATGCTGAGCTGAGGCCCTTTTGGCATTATAATAATTGTTTTCTTTTTTTTTGGGCGTATTTTGTGCTGTAATGCCAATAAACGCATTTTTCTTTCTTTCTTTCATAATAAATGAAATAATGAATAATATTTAAATTGTTTTAATGATTAAATTGTTAATGTGAAGACGTTGTAGGCTTAATAGACTGTAGATCTGTAGACCATTTTCCATTTTGTTAAGTACCTGGTACTTGGACGGGCCTACGCTGTCTTCTAATACCTATTAACACTGTAATTTGAAAACATTGTAAAAGCCAATTTTTTTTAAAAGAGTAACCGTGGTGTTTCTTGCCGGCTCTTCTCCATAGAAAATGACCAATTGGAACCGTGTACCTAGCTTCTGACGTTTCATAAGTGCCATGTAGGCTTATGTGAAATAAAAATATTTTCGGTTAATAAAAAAAAAATACTTTTATGAATGATTAGTTAGTCATTGAACACATGAAGTGGGCTGCCGTTGTAAGACGATTAAAATGCCACGGTGTATAAAATAAATGAACTTGCGATGTTTATGTTATTTATTTTTTACATACTTCCTTGACATAATCGATGTTTTTTTATTTCAACAAGGCTCTAACTTTTATTATTTTAATCATATTTTATATAGTTTTTTTGTTAATGTGAGGACGTTGTAGGCTTAATAATTATACTGTAGATCTGTAGACCATTTTCTATTTTGTTAAGTACCTGGTACTTTTGACGGGCCTACGCTGTATTGTAAAAGCCAATTTTTTTTTTTTAAAAGAGTTACCGTGGAGTTTCTTGCCGACTCTTCTCCATAGGAAACGACCAATTGGAACCATGCACCTAGCTTCTGACGTTTCATAAGTGCCCATGTAGGCTTATGTGAAATAAAAATATTTTTGATTTTGATTTTTGATTTTGAACGCCTGATGTTTGCCAGACAAATTTTAAGTAGGTATGTGTGCATCAAGTACACCCGTAGCATTGACACTGCACCAACCTACTTAATTTTGTTATGTAACATATTTCGTCTCGTTTTCTGTTGGAGTGATGTCGTGAAAAGGGACGGAAGTGTGTAACAGGAAGTGACAGCTTGAGCATGGAATAAGTAAGTACTGCTTAATACCATGGAATAAGTAAGTACTTCTTAATAGCATAGAATACGTAAGTACTTCTTAATAGCATGGAATAAGTCAGTACTTCTTAATAGCATTGAATAATTAAGTACTTCTTAATAGCATGGAATAAGTAAGTACTTCTTAATAGCATGAAATTAGTGTACTCATAGAATTTGTAAGTACTATATTGATTGTAAATATAGGGGGTCTAATTTCGACCAGTGGGCGACCACTAGTATTGAATAATTTTATTACTTTTTCAAATAAATATTGGTATATATACATTTTGAGGTTAATTTCTGTCGCTGCTTAGTTACTTATTACCAAGGTGAGATGTCAGATATTACACATCTTATGCGACTAGGTACTGCAAGTTTCGGTCGTTTTATTTTTGTAGTTTTAGTCTTTTCATAAAATCTTCCAGAAGATAGTTAGGTAATCTTGTATAACCTAAACTTGATTGAAAGTCAATTTCTGAACAGTTTTTAATATTTCAATGTTTATGCTGTTTTTAAGGTTCCGTACCAAAATGGTAAAAAGGAACCCTTATGGTGACACTAAGTCTATCTGTCTGTCTGTCACACCTAGATATCTCAAGAACTACTAATGCTACTTGAAATTTAGAATAGGTTTAGATGACGTTTGTCCAACGGTTTTGCAAACAGGAAAGAAATTTAAAAAAATGTATCTTTTTTGCAAAAGGGACTGAAAGGGGTCTTAAAAATTTGAAGTGGGGCTACTAGAGCATGTGGGGGTATCATATGAAAGAGCGCTGTTTGCACATTCTCAAACATTTTTTTTTAGGCTATGCTGCGTAAAAATAAAAATGTTTGAAAGATTTCCGACTTTTGACGAAATTTAAAAAAAAATTGTACCGTTCCCCCCACCACCCCGTATCTCCGAAGTTTGCATAGATAAAAATTTAGAAAGAAGAAAAGAAAGAAAAATTGTTCATTCGGCACAAAAAAAACGCACAATCAGAAATTATTCTATGTGATAGAAGTTTATGTAAAGATTACAGGAAAAATAAAACGATGTCTCTAATAGCACAGTTTTTCAGAAATCATCAACATCATAATTATATCCACGTACGGAACCCTCGGTGCGCGAGTCCGACTCGCTCTTGACCGTTTTTCTTTTTGCACCGTTAAATACAGAATGGCACTTTTAGTAGCGACTAGAAAACCAAATATGAGTGCAGTGGCAACGAATGGGCGTTTTTTTAATAGTTTCTAACATGACGATGTTATCGTGGACGTCCGGTATCACGATAACACAGGTAAGTAAAATGTATGGAAATATAAATAAATTATGAAGACGTTTTTAAATTTCCTTCTACGATAATCTTATACGACACGCCAATAATATCGTCACGTTACAAATAAAATTTTAAAATCACACAATTGGTATAAAAATAATACCTATTATAAATTAGTTGAATAGATTTGTTATTATACGGGTACATCAGTCTGCCGAACTTAATGTTTTTTACTGAACCCTAGACAGCCCGCTAAGTATAGGGTCGCGATATTATTATAGGCAATAAAAAAGAAATTAAAGGCCATTATGTCACTAATTTATTTTATGGCAATGAAGGCAATATTGAAGTTTTTTTATAGAATAAAAATGTATTGAAGGTGATGCTTTGGTTTTTATTGGTGTGTCTGTTTTGGTCAGAAGTTAATGTATTTTCTTTGCGAATTTATTTGGGTGATTGTATGGAATAGATGCAATACTTAGACTTGATAATAAAAGTATTTCTTTGTAACCAAATGCCTCTGGTAGTAGATATAAATAGATGAATCAAATTAAATGAAAACTCCGGCTCGTGCAAGGGTAAACACTAGTAGCCCAATTAAAAGCCGCTATAAAGTTGGACGCGTACTGTATATTGCTAGAAATTAACGTTTCCAAAATTACATCATGTGTTATGATCATACTGTGATCAGTTTAATAAAGGCACATTCAAATTACCTTTACGGGAGTAACAGTACCTACTTGAGGAGGTTCTCGCTATTTTTATGTTAATTTGCATAAATATTCTGAAACAGTCACACATACAAGCAAAATAAAAGTTTAGTTTAAGATTTATTGGATCTTTTTTTTCCATGTTGAAGACAGTTACGTAATTGTAATATTTTCTCTAAATACATTTTTTATTCAAAGTGAAAGTCAAAGTCAAATTATTTATTTCAAATATATTTTTATTATTTTATATAATTTTATTCAATTTATCAGTATAGATAAATGGCACTTTTGAATGTCAAAATTTACAAAAAAAATTGAGTAGATTCTAGTCGCCCCTTCTAAAAGGTAGCTTCCTATGGAGAAGAATGGGCAAGAAACTCCACCGTTACTCTTTTAAAATGTTTTACAATATTTTGTATTTATGTATATTACATCAATTATATAATTATAATATGTGAAGACAATGCACCTAGAATAAAATTAATATACCACAATAGGTAAAAAGAATTAATAATGAAGCAATGACAGATAAATTAATTATGTGATAGATACATGGTGCTTACATATATTTACAAACATTGTAAAATAAAAAAATAAAGTTTTCCTTAAAAAAATAATATCAGTGTGTGACTAATCACAGAATCTTAATAAATGTCATGAAAATAATAAATTATTCGATTAAAATAGCAACCAGTTTGATTTTGTCTAGATTCTATATTGTCCTATGGAGCTGGACCAGCATGTTTCCAAGCATTTTTATCTTGGATATAATCAAAATTCGAAAATCATGTCTTTTTAAGGATAACTATAAAAAAAAACAAACAAGATTGTTTGGCTTTTATGTCTAAAATAAATATTCACAGCAAGAAAATATAGTTTATTATCCACTCACCAGATATTTTTTCTCTAGATCAAGTATTACTTTAGTTATAAACGAAATAAGAATTGAGACTTACGCTATTTAGTTTCGTGCTCGAAGGCGATTAAAGAGCGCACGCGATTTTCAACTTTATTACTGATGTATTAGCGTTTAGCACATAACAGACTGGCGTGGGAGCAAGGGGCGGAGCATGCGTTTGAAATTTGTTTTATCCTGCCTGTTCTTAATGTATTACTGGCACAACTTACACAGTCAGCCCTGCAACCAAAATGTTAACTGCTTAATATTTTACCAGAGCAGGCGCTGTTCTGTTAACAGCTTTGAAGTTACGAGAAAACAAAAATTGTCAGCTCATACAGTTTCCCAGCTTATTTAAAGACACTTGTATTATTTGTTTTGAATACAATCGAAAGCTACAAGCAGCGAGTCACGTCTAGCAAATTGGTTGAAACTGTAACTCGCTTCATTGTCGTCTTACTCAGATCTCCGTTTAATAAGCTCTGTGACGCTCCGTCTTTCTGAAACGTAGATATTCTGCCTGAATACCTACAGTTTGGCTCAAATTACGCTCCGTTTGAGTATAATTTTCGTGTTATTTGGATAGGAAAATGTTATTAAGTTCTGCCTTGAGTTGAAGTTGGTTTGGTAAAGAAAGTGCTTCTTGAGGTTTATATGGTGTTAGTATACTAGAACTTGTACCTAGTGGCATAGTTATAAAGACTTGACTAAGTAAGATATAAACGTACTTATTTTAGTCAGTCCTATTTAGTCAGCTTTACGATCAGTAAAATTTAGTATGTCACTGGCTGATTACGTCAATCAATCAAATCAAAATCAAAAATATTTTTATTTCACCTATGCCTACATGGGCACTTATGAAACGTCAGAAGCTAGGTGCACGGTTCCAATTGGTCGTTTCCTACGGAGAAGAGCCGGCAAGAAACTCCACGGTTAGGTACTCTTTAAAAAAAAACTGGCTTTTACAATGTTTTCAAATTACAGTGTTAATAAGTATGAGAGGACAAAATAGAAAACGGTCTACAGATCTACAGTCCATTAAGCCTACAACGTCCTACAACGTCCTCACATTAACAAAAAAACAATACAATATGATTAAAATAATAAAAGTTAGAATCTTGTCGAAATTAAAATTGTAAAAAAAAAAACATCAATTATGTTAAGGAAGTATGTAAAAAATAAATAAGATAAACATCGCAACTTGGGAGCAGCAAGCATAGTGTTAAAAAGTTTACGAATCTTATGAAAAATAATTTAACATGCAACTTGTTACAGAATAAATGTAGGTAGCTGCATATTTTTTCATCTTTTTTGTCTTATGTGGGGTGTGTATTAGGGTTCCGTACCAAAATGGTAAAAAGGAACCCTTATGGTTAGACTTAGTTTGTCTGTCTGTCACACCTGGATATCTCAAGAACTACTAATGCTATCAGCTTGAAATTTAGAATAGTTTTAGATTACGTTTGCTTACTATTTTGCAAATAAGACAGAAATAAAAAAATATACCTTTTTTGCAAAAGGGTCTGAAAGGGGGACTTAAAAATTTGAAGTGGGGCTACTAGGGCATGTGGGGTATCATATGAAAGAGAGCTGTTTGCACATTCCCAAACATCTTTTTTTAGGCAGCATAGCTCCGACTTTTGATGAAAAATGTAAAAAAAAAGCCGTCCCCCCCTTATTTCCGAAGTTTGCATAGATAAAAATCTGAAATTATTCTATGTGATAGAAGTTTATGTAAAGATTACAGGAAAAATAAAACTATGTCTCTAAATAGCACAGTTTTCCAGAAATCATCAACACCATATATACGTACGGAACCCTCGGTGCGCGAGTCCGACTCGCTCTTGACCGTTTTTTTTTATCTTGGTGTTGGGTCTTATGTGGAAATGAGAAATGTTTTTGTGTGCTACACTTTCCACTTAAAATAATTATGAAAAATGCTGTTGTTTTGTGGATTTCGGAGAACTATAATGTTTTTTTCAATTATCTTGAAGAACCAGATAGGCGGAATTGGAAACTTTGCTTTAAAATAATAATGCTGTATATTTCCATGGTTTTCATGATTGTGACGTGTTAAAATATGCCGTTGCGTGCTAGTGGCAGCTCCTAATGTTTCTTTTCTTTATAATGTATGTTTTTGTTTTAGAAGCTTTTACATTTTGCTAGTTTTTACTAACCAACAAAAATGGGTTAAATGATTGAGTAATAATTTAAACTGACTAACTCGTTGGTCTAGTGGTTGCAAGCTCTACTGCTGAGCATGAGGTCCTGGGTTCGATTCCCGGGTCGGGTAAATTGTTATTGGGTTTTTCTATCTGGAATTTCTCAGTAGCAGCCGGAGTTTGGATTTGTGCCCGGTTGATGGCAATAGGCTCACCCCCTATTACATAGGACTTAAACATAACTTGCGAAGTGCGGGTACAGGTACTCTTCTGCCCAACCCTTCGAGGAAACAAAGCGTGATGTTATATTAAAATAAAAAAAAAACGTTTTGTTCTAAGATTCGTTTTGTAACTTTCTTTGAGATTTTTTTTCTGGCTCTCCCATCTCATTTACTCCTTACCTTATTAAGTACATAATGATTACAAAGAGATATCATTATCATTGCCTTTCAACATAATGCCCATGCCAGAAAAAAAGGTACTGCTAACCGCAGATCCAAGCATCCTCTTTAAACCAAACATCCAAACATTTTCATTATTCAACTTTAAACAGAATGAAATCCGTTGCTCTGTTTTTCTTTCATTCTCAAAATACGATCAAAACATTACAAATTACCCGTAAATATTCAGAATTAATTAAAATCTCTCGCAAACCGCTAACACTGTTTCAAACAGGGTATTGCCCGCAATTTTTTATTGACTTTGCAAGAGAACCTTGTTTGATCCGAACTCTAGCTTGCAAATCTACAGTTAATTAATTTTATTTATACTGCGTAATATGATTGAAATTATAAATCTATGTTTAACTCGCTATTTTCGATTCTCTTTTCCTAATGGGGTAGGCTAAAGTATTAGTCTTTATAAAATAAAGAAAGAAAGAAAAATTGTATAACCTGCACAAACAAAAACACTTTGACAAAATACACACTCTAATACAAAGTAGCCAAAAACATACCATTTTTTTAAATTTAATTAAACAGTTTATTGACACACTTTATAAACAGACATGAAGAAAGGAACAAAAAAATAGTACGATTTTTTTTCCTTTTTTTATACTTTTATTATAATAACCATGAAAAACCATTTTCAAAGACGCAACTGTGAATTTGATTTATTACGTTTTCATGGTACGAATGGTTTATTAAAAAAAAAATTGAAATAATTATCTAAGATTTATATTTTTATAAAATACCTGCGACCTACTTTACTTCGCAGAGGTGCAATATTGATAAGTCAAAACTTCGAGATTTCTGTGGTATATCTAATTTAAATACACAAACAAACAAATAAAATAAAATAACACATATACTGATATAAGCATAAAGCTTCTGAAATAAATGCTCTAAATGTTGTGAAAACTGTATCAAAATCCATTGTGAATTTTAGAAGATTGTAACGGTCAAACTAAACAGACGAAAAGTGACTTTGTTTTATTATGGTATAAATATGTTTTTCATCCTTATAATCATTTAGATTTTTAAGATTCCAATTTAGGCAAAGCGGAACTCCTAATCGAGTCAACCAAGTCCAGCCAATACTACCAAACCATGGATTTCTATCGACCAACCGTCCGTCCAACCAAAAATCGAACGTCCGACAGAGTCCCCACAAGCTCAGCTCAGCTCTAGGGAATTGGATGCAATAGTCAAACGGAATCGGATTTGAGTGTACAACCATTCGATCAGCAGTCATCGCTAGCTGTGTGCCTGTGGGGTATTCCCTTCCGTGCATTGTTACTCTTGTATGATGTAGTGGATTTTGATGGAAACTGAGATTATATTTAAATTGGTTTGTTTTATGTCTTCTTCTGTTTCTTGAGAATCACAGCAGATCGATTTGAAGGCGAGGTATGCTTTGCAGGTTGATGTTGTGACCTTCGACTTAACTTAATCCGTAAAATTACCTAAGTTCCGTGATGAAATGCATTGTTTTTCTTATAGTTTTGTATTTGTTATCCAAATAAAAATCAGTATTACATTTTGGTAAAACAATTAAACAAAAAAATCTTACACATCTTTCAGACGAAGCAAAAAAGATACCTACAAGGAAACTGGATGATTTTAGATGTACGTACGTACGTAACGAGTAGGGAATGCAATGTCGATCGAAAAATGGCTTTAATTCGTGGATTTTAAGATTTGAACTCGTGGCAAGACAATCTCGTTCGAGATCTCGACAGTATTGGCCGAGATTTCGAGACTGAGGTTCAGAGAATGACTATGCTTGTTGAGATGTCATTTACAAATGAACTTATAGTGCGCGTGATGCATGTGTACTGATTTGTTGTGTAATTGTATATTCATGTAGAAAGCTGGTAAACGGCGCCGACAAGCGCTGGCCAAATCAGCGTGAATCGGCGGCGGCGCCGACTAATCAGTTAGGAAATTGTTGCCGTTTATCGGCGACGGTTTGCGCTGATTTGGAAAACATATGAAAACTGCCTGCACCGACCAGTAGGGACAACCAGCGTTTGTCGGCGCTGGCATATCGGCGGCGCTGGTTGCCAGCTTTTTACATGAATAAGTGTGCGTAACGCAAATAATTACCTAATTAGGTACTTACATTTTCTTGTTTTGAGGTTTTTACTGTAGTTTTCTTTACAAAACATAATACCTATCTTAATAATACTTAGCATAATGATACTTAATACCATCTTAGTGTATTGGTAAGTTTAGTTTTCATTTTCATTAATTTTAAGCACTTTTTACTAAAAAAACAATGCATTACAATCGCAATCTCGAATGGCCAATGTCGACCCCAGACTTAGCACGTGAGATGTCGAGTTGCCAATCTAGAATCGAGATTGTATTATCTAGTGACGACACCACAAAACACACCGCTTAAAAACACACTTCTTTTCTTACCCATAAACAAAAGATAGTTTCAGTATCCCTCAGAACAATGAAATGTTCTGAGCAGTTTCCCCATAAACCTTCAAAATCGACGCCCTTAACGGTAAAACAAGCCGGTAGCAACAACAAACTGTTAGGCGGGCTACACACAATCATGTTCGGGTCGGGACATTCCATTTGGCAATATTTTTTTAACAATAATGCTGATGCAATTACTACAGACATTCTGTTTTAATTAGGCCCATGCCGTTCGGCAATCTTCGTTCAGCATCTACCGTCGCTTAGTCATGTTCGGATCGATTCGGCAAAATTTGAATTAATTAAGCCGAGCGGGTTTTTTTCGAACATAAATACATGGCAGAAACTACAGAACACCAACTGTTACGTACCTTGCATATTCCATTTGCTTCGTTTACGTATGTATCTGGTGGTCTCTCGTCATTTACGTTTATACTCCGAAGCGATAATCCGAGGTATCAGCAGAATGTTCTGCTGTTTTATAACTTCCAAAATTCCTTTTTTGACTTTGAGTCCTTACCCGACTTCTTGTCACCTTTTTGACTTTGGCTTATCTCTTTGACTGTCGTTTTTTTTTCTTTTGTCGTAATTTGCTATTGTTAGCCGTACGTAGTCAAGAAATGGCCGAACATTCGGTTGATACTTCGGATTTATGTTCTGAGTAGACCCCCTGGTCATACACGCACGCCGGTTGTGACTACTAACGCATCTGTAGCGTTTTGCAGTTTCTGTCTACCACCATGGAAAGAAAGCTTGAAATAATGTATGTATGTATGCATAGGCGTTCATAGAAATAATTGTTTTGAAGAAACACAGTAAACTTGTTTGACCAAATACTTAAAATAGTTCTTTACTTATAGAATTACAGGAAAACCTATGATCTTAAAATAACATTATAAATCTCTCAATATTGAGCGTACAAACTTACATATACAGTTGAAATGTATGAAGGACATGTTTTTCAACTACAATGTTACAAATGTTAAGTTTGTTCTTAGAATAAATTAATCCCAACTACGAAACCCTTGAAATGTGCGTGGTCCGACACGCACTTGGCCGGTTTTCTTGTTTAAGATCATTCAATGATGCATCTTTTTGCATGTCTTTTGGGCAATAAAGTCTGTTTTGTCGTCTAGCGCTGTATGCCGAGATACAGGACACGTCCTAGTTCGGCTCTACAGATGCTCCCATGTAAAATACTCCCTATCACTAACCTATAAGTTTGTGTAAGCCGTTTTATTCATCTTCTTTTCAGCCGAAAGAGGTCCACTGCTGGACATAAGCCTCCCCCGAAGGGGGAGTTTGCCATAATCGCCACGCTTGACAGGCGGGTTGGCGATGCAGTATGGTGTTAAAAATGCATAGAGAATTCTGTTGCCCATTCTCCTTTAGTCCTTTAGTCACCTTTTACGACACCCACGAGAAGAAATAGGGAGGTGCTATTCTTTACGTCCAGCACCACACAGACTAAACCGTTATATTATTTTTGGTGAAATAAAATCAAATTACTACATTATTATTATGTATGTCTTCGATTTTGCGGAGCGTGGAGTGTATAGGACGCCTTACTGAAAGTGTATTCTTACCCTTCCTATCAGAAGATCACACACCGCGAAACAAAGTCAAGGTGAAATAAATTACTGTGGTTGGTTCACAACAGTAACGTATAAGGTATAATTTCATAGCTCTAATCTGTGTGTAATTTCAGTATGCCCTTGAATTTAAATCGATACAATTATTAAGTTTGAGCTACATTATGTTGATAAGTTTAGACACAAACATTAACATTTATATCTGTAACTTTTATGGTGTACCTACATAATAAAGAGTATTCTATTCTATTCTATAAGTTACTTGTAAGAATTTCAAGAATTTGAGGTGTCATAGGAATCTTTATCAAAAGAAAATACCGACTAGAATGTTTAAAAGTATCCATAGTCACTTTCCACAATATTTTGTAGTCATAACTAGATATTACAAAGAAGAGGGCTAGTGGCTAAGTAACATAACAGCCGCACGGGTCGATCGATCAGGTTAAGCTACGCTTGCCACGGTTGGTCTGTGGATGGGTGACCATCTTTACATACCAAGACAGGGCCGTGCCTTGGAAAGCACGTTAAACCGTTGATCCCGGCTGTTATTTGTAGATCTTTGATAATCTTTACGGGTCGTCAGAAGCCCGAAAGTCTGAAAACCAGTCTTATCAAGAGGTATCGTGCTACCCAGTAACTAAGTTGATTTTTAGTTACAACATTATATAACATCGCCCAAGGGTTAGCAGAGGTGTACCTATTAATAGCTACACCCACATTTCGCCAATTATTTTGAAGTCCCATGCAATAGGGGGCGAGCCTATTGCCATCAACCGGGCACAAATCCAGACTGCAGGCTGCTACTGAGAAATTCCTAATGAAAAATCCCAATAACACTTTACCCGACCTGGGAATCGAACCCCGGATCTCATGCTCAGCAGGAGCGCTTGCTACTGTAGCGGCATCAATATCGTCTCAAGCGAACAACGCGTCACACTGACGTCACGCAAAATCCTGCATCGCGCAAGCAGAGTTTACCACGCAACTAGCATATAAACAACAACATCCCGACATCAACCGTCGGGCAGTTGCCTACCAGACACAACACCTGCCTGGTCGGAGGATTCTCCCTTTTCTATAGAGTATGAGTGAACTTTACACCCTGTTCCTCATGCCTCTAAACTGGTGACGCCTTTTTTTTTTTTTTTTGGGTGGGAAATTATCAAATAACTTCTCCCGCTCTGGGCTGAGCGAGAGGGCGTGTCAGACTTTTATTGACTAAAACCCACCCGTGTTCCTTCCGTTGCCTGTGTGCCGGGGCCACGATATCCCTTTCGGACAAACTCGCAACCCCGGCAGGCATTGGCCCTAACGGACCCCGTCAGTTGGTGCTGACAACTCTTTGAGGCGTGCGTGAAACACAACGCGCCGTCGACCCGGGCCTGGTCCTTATCGGACGGCGAGCTACCCATCGCTCACCGTCCGCAGGCCCGTGCCTACGGTGGCCGGAAATCAGCTTGCGACTCCCGACGCCCGGGGCGTCTCCTGCGGCGGCTAAGAGCGTGAGGGCGCGAACCCTGCCTCACCCTCACGCGTTCCGCCTCCTCCTTCGCGAGCATTACTGCTTCGCAGAAGGAGGTGACGGCCACCCATGCACTCTCGCTCCGAACCATGGCCTGAACCAGGGCTGGACGCGAGAGATCGCCGTCGCCGATCGCCTCCGTGAGGACACGGCGGTGCTCCGCCCAAGCCGGGCCAGTGTCCTCCGGGCGATCCACACAGTGGTGACACCCGGGCGTTTCCTCCCGCTTTATCCTGAACAGGAACCTCCCGAAACAACCGTGTCCGGTGAGGACCTGCGTCAGGCAGAAGGTGAGGACGCCGTGGCGCCTCTCTAGCCACTCCTCAAAGAGGGGACTTATCGCCACAATTGTGGCGTGCCCAGCGCTGGGTTGCGACAATCGCACTCTCCATGCCGCCATGAGATCCCGCCGGAGCTCCGTCCGCTGTGCCACGATTTCTCGCGGCAGCGGAGTTTCACCCCGGCGTTTCACCTCCTCGCGCCACTCCCAAATGTGTGCGAGGACTTTTGCCTCCAGATCCCACGGCGGCAGTCCGGCAAGGAGGCTCGCCGCCTCACGGGAGACCGTGCGGTAGCCCCGTACCAGCCTGATGGCCATGACGCTTTGGGACGCGTTCAACCGCTGGGCTGGTCGCAGCCTCAGAGAACGCGCCCACAAACTGGTGACCCCGACGTCGTCATGAGACCAACGAGGCAGGGATTTTTAGTTGAAGTGATAAAATATTACTCTCATTATCTCACTCAAGGCGTTAGTCAAGATCGAACTAATAGATTCAAGCAAAATTTGTTACAGTGTATTGTAACAAATTCTGCTTGAATCTATTACCAAACATAGAACACTAAACACAAATGTAGAAGTAAGGCAGTAGGTAATAAATCAAATCATTTGTTTTTTGCAAACATCGGTAATTGGTACTAGTACATAGATATTTTCAAAAAGTAGTCCACCATATTCTACCGTCTCATGGGCATGCAAATAATATGCAATTCCAAAATTAAACAGAAATTCTATTGATACAGAATAAATATAAATGTCAAATCATATGAATTATAAAAAAAATATTGTTCAGGCTATTATTAGCAGTGAAATTTTTACAGTAATGTCAAATAAATAATAAAGTATGTCAAGAACATGTATTTCAATCATAAGAATAGTTTATCAATCAGTGCAGAGATTTATCATTAATAATATTTATTCTTTTAATTGGTTGTTTATGCATTATATTCTAAGTACTGTTTATTTTATTTTATTTTGTTACCAATTTACTTATGTACAACTCATCAAACCTGACTTGGGTCCCGTACGTATTTTTTGGGTGACCACTGAAAATCAGCGCTGTGCTGTGGGGCCCCCATAGCACAGCATCATGCTGAGTGCAAGCCTTCTTGTCACAGTCATGACGTGCAGCTTCCGACTATTTGTCTGTTTGTGATCGTGATTATAATATGTACGTAGCTCTGTTTTGTGTAATGTTTACCGTCGAGTTTATTAGGTACATATTATGTTTTTGTACGCACGTTTTTCTGTGACAAATAAAATTATTTTTCTTTTTTCATTAAGAAAGTCGTCAATTGTGTAATCGCTTTTAGCATTATAATCTGTTGATGCATCGCTCAACTTGTTTCCCTTCGAACGAAGCTCTATATTCTAATAATAATGACTCCAAACTCCGGTCATCTTTCAGGAAATAACCCAACGTACGTGATTCAAAGCCTGACGTTCCTATAAAGGCATGAATACACGCTTTGACGTTCAATTACGAACAAGACTCTTGAATAATGTGGTGACCTTTAGCTACCGATATAAGTTACTACAAGGCTACATGGCTAGACTTGCTAGGCTATACGACCAATCCGAGCAGAGTAAACAGTACAGACAATTACTTGACTAACTAAAATACGATTGGTACGGCTTATAATGAACTGTAAATAAACTTATTTAATTTCAACAATAATGATTTATTATTTATACAAAACAAATATACATATACCGATATTCTACAAATGAATACCTAAAACGGATGTACAAAGTTCATGCAATCACTAGCGCCATCTGTCGCTTGTGGAAAAAGTCTTATTCTTAATTATTTTTTTACAAAACCATTAGACGTAACTCAAAAGGAAAAAACCGGTCAAGAGCGAGTCGGACTCCCGCACCGAGGGTTCCGTACGTATATATGATGTTGATGATTTCTGAAAAACTATGCTACTTAGAGACATCGTTTTATTTTTCCTGTAATCTTTACATACACTTCTATAACATAGAATAATTTCAGATTTTTATCTATGCAAACTTCGGAGATAAGGGGGAAGGACCGTTTTTTTTTTAATTTTTCATCAAAAGTCAGAAACTGTTGCTGCTAAAAAAAAACATTGTTTGAGAATGTGCAAACAGCGTTCTTTCATATGACATCCCACATACCCTAGAAATTTTTAAGACCCCCTTTCAGTCCCTTTTGCAAAAAAGATTTCTTAATTTCTTTCTTGTTTGTAGAAGAATTTTAATTTCTTTCTTGTTTGCAAAATAGTTGGGCAAACGTCATCTAAAATTATTCTAAATTTCAAATCGATAACATTAGTAGTTCTTGAGATATCCAGGTGTGACAGACAGACAGGCAGACAGACTTAGTCTCATCTTAAAGGTTCCTTTTTACCATTTTGGTACGGAACCCTAAAAACGGAACCCATATAGGATCACTCGTGTGTCTGTCTGTCGGTCCGTCTGTCACAGCCAATTTACTCCGAATCTACTGGACCGATTAAGTTGTTTGGTGTACATTTAAGTATTTCTGTGACCCAAACACGGACGTTTGTCACTTTTGGGGGTCAAACTAGAAAATTAAAAAGAAACTTTTGCAAACTGTACCGAACTATACCAATTAGCAGGACTGTTTGTAAGGATTTCAGATATATTATTTTTATAATTTTGAAATAAACATTTTTAAAATTATTTGAGAAGATAGATGAAAATTTACCATTACCCCCATAACTGCGAAACTACCGAACCTAAAATAAAATAAAAAATACAGAAAATAGCTCTTTACATAAAAATTACAGAAAAACCTATATGACGTCTATGGTCTTAATTAAAATAACATAGTAAATCTCTCAATATTGTGCATACAAACTTACATTTGTAGTTATGTATTTTTTTCAACTACAATGTTATTAAGTTTATTCTTGGGATGAACTCATCCCAACTACGGAACCCTTAATTGTGTGTGGTCCAACACGCACTTGGCCGGTTTTTATTTGTTGTCTGATTCATCGACACTTGTTAGTCATTTGCAATTTTCATTGTTAAAACGTTCGGGGACACTGAATAGCCGTCATAACTATAAAACTTATATTGTGTCTCGTTCAGTGTCCTTGAAAGCGTAAAGGCTTCTACATACCAGCGCGATTTGTCGCGCGACGCGACACGGCACAAAGGCCCCACGTGTCGCGGGACGAGCGGTGCCTTTGTGTCGCGTCGCGTCGCGCGACTAGTCGCCCCGGTATGTAGAAGCCTTTAATTGGGCTTATACTGTTTTCTCAAAAACTAAATCCTTGTACGGAGTTTTTTGACCAATAATAATCATAATTATGTACTTAATCAGGCCTTTGTTTGCTTTTTCATCATTATCATTTCACCCGAAAAACGTCCACTCACAGGGTTTGCCATAATCGCCCCGCTTGGCAGGCGGGTTGGCGATCACAGTATGGTATTAAATGCATAGGGAACGCTGCTGCCCATTCTCTAGTAAGTTCCTTAGTCGCCTTTTACGACACCCAGTTTGTCTTTTAGTTCTTGATACATAATATTTATTTATTTCCAGAAACTCAGCTCTTCCCATAACATCAAATGTGAAAAGTAATCTAATTTAACCCGTAGCGTGTTTAACAAAAGTTAAGGAACCACATTTGGCAACTTTGCCACAAAATTGTGTGTTACAAATTATTTTATTTTAAATCTAGACATTTTAACCTTTTTTATTTGTTATTTAATGTGTGTTGCTTTACTTTACTAATGACTAGCTTTTGCCCACGGCTTCGCCCGCGTGGAGATCGGACATTATCCCACGGGAACTACCGGAATAAAAATATTATTATTCAATCATAATTCGAAAGACACGTGGTGCCATCTATTATTATAATAACGTTATTGTTGTTTTCCTCGGGAACAGTTTTTTTTTTTTCGGGATGACAGGTACCCTATGTCGGTTTCTGTACACCTGACGACATATATGCAAAATTTCAGGATGATCGGTTCAGTGGTTTAGGCGTGAAAAGGTAACAAACAAACAAACAAACTTAATTTCGCATTTATAATATTGGTTAGGATTTTCATAAAATCCTTTTTTTATTTAGGATGGGTTTGGTCTTGACCTTAGTCTAGGGCAAAGGTGACAGAGACAAAGTTGACGATGGAGTGAGCTTACCCAGAAGAAGCCTTTTCACTCTAACTTTGAAGAGATCAGGGTTGTATGCGTTCGGAAACACAGACGCAGGTAGAGAGTTCCACTCTTTTGCTGTGCGCATTATAAAAGACATTTGGAAACGCTTAGTGCGAATTGGTGGAATAGCAACAAGGAAGGGATGGTAACCTGCAGTGCGTCTAGATGTCCGATAGTAGAAGGGGGCCGGTGGAATGAGGTCATGGAGTTCTTCGATCCTTTAAAGAAATAAAGGTTTTTTGTTCATCTTGACAGCAGCAATAGCCCAGTGGTAACGGCCGTGACTTACGAGTTGTAGGTCCTAGGTTCAAACCCAAGCAGGCGCTTTACTTTGTGTAAATTATTTCATCACCAGTGCTCTCTCCACCAGTGATGAAGACATGTGACATGTCAACCAACCCTCATAGGACTCGTGGTCGATTACGGCCCACTCCCTCTCACAGAGAGGAGGCTGGTGTCCCAGCAGTGGCCAAATTATAGGCTGATTATGTATTCACCTTGGGACCTCACAAGGACAGAGGACCGTGATTCATAGTTGTATGGAATTGGAGGCTCTAATATGTAAATCGATCAATCTGAGAGGTTAAACCCGCTTGCATATCGCAGTAAATTAAGCAATATGCCCTAGGGAATCCCCAATACCTATCTAACTTTCAAAACAAACACGAACACTAATACGAATATCATTCTGACCTTTGGCGACCAATTAAAGCAAAATAAACGACAAACATCAACACTATTTGCATTTCATACCAGCTTTGCCAACCCATGTATAATGTATTATACGGAGTTGTTTGGGCTAATTAATAGCCTGCGCAATGAAATTATTGGAAGCAATATTAAAGTTGCACTTTGTATAATAAATACACAATAAAATTCAGAACTATACAAAGCACTTATTACCCGACTGCGGTGAAGCCAAAAAAGGAGGGTTATGTGTTTGACCCGTATGTATGTATGTATGGTATGTATGTCCGTCCCTATATTCCCGCGTAACTACTAAACGGCTGAACGAATTTTGATCAGTGATATGTCGTAAGATTTTTCTTTGTTGCGCGAGTGTCACAGGGTATATTTAAATGATTCAAAATCAAAATGGCGGATTTTTGGAGCCAAAAAGTGTTTTCGAAACAAAAATATGCCTTAGGCCTAACGAGTGTGGTATCAAAATGAAGGGTTTTAAAAGGTGATTACTGAAATATATGAATAATATATTTAATTAATTATTTAATTTACCGTAAATGTAATTTAAATGAGTAATAATAAAAAAAAAACCCGTACTTTTGGTGTGAGTGAGTAACCGACCGTTATCATCCGCTATGGAAGAACATATAAAAGTAATTTAGATAAAATTTACAAACTACAACAACGAATCCTCAAAAATATTGTACCACTTAAAATTAAAACCAAATACCAAAATGATTACTCTGAACTATTTAATTATTGCAACATTTTGCCAATATAAAACATGACCAGACTCTCAATACTAAAAGACGAATGTATAAATAGTTTAATTAGGAGAACACGTCATCCTAAATTAAGAACTTTAGCCAACATAAAAACCTTTACCTTGCCTAGATGCAACAATACATATGGTATGGGAACATGGACCTACATACTACCAAAAATAGTAAACGAACTTCCTGCGGACGTGCAAAATAAATACCTCTGTGACCCTAAAAAAGCAAAATGTTTATTAAAAAAACCGGCCAAGTGCATGTCGGACCACGCACAATGAAGGGTTCCGTAGTTGGGATGAATTTATCCCAAAAACAAACTTAACATTGTAGTTGAAAAACATGCTCTCCCATACATCGATATACGTTACGGTCAATTCTCCAACTGCAAATTTAAGTTGGTCGACTATTACTCGTTAACTTATGAAGCCTACTTAGCTGTAATAGTTTTCCTTTTAATTTCGTTATATATACTATTGCCATGAATTTTTTCACATATCCAAAACCAACCATTTAGCTGCCAGGGGGGGGGGGACACTTGACTCTAACAAAAAATAGCACTTTAAAGCGTAATATTACGCAAACGGATCCCTTAATTTAAAAATGGTTTTGGCCAAACCCACAATATTTTTGAACGGCCTATCCAACGATACCCCACACCGTGGAATAGTCGAGAAAAAAAAATATCATCCCCATTTCACGTGTAAGGGAGGTACCCTAAAAAAAAATGTTTTTCATAATTTTATTTTACCATTTTTTCGGCATGATTAATATGTATACCCATGCCAAACTACAGTGTTCTAGGACTAAGCGTCTCTGAGCTAAGCTGGGGACAGACGGACGGACGGACAGACAGACAGACAGACAGACGGACATGGCGAAGCTATAAGGGTTCCTTGTTTACTACGGAACCCTAAAAAGCATTTTCTGCAAACTACAAACTAAGAATATGCACTTTAGTTGATATACTTACTACCATATTTCATTGTGTTGTTATTATATTATTTAAGAAGCAGGGATCGGAGTATATTGGAAAAATATTGAAAAATTAATATTTTTAAAATCAAGAATAATATCCTTCTACATGCGGCCCTGGTATTACGCCTAGATTCCGATCTCTGATAATAATTAAGTAAACTCACAAGCTTACAGTATAGATTGTTACTTTGTAGTATACCTATAATATAGATATTAAGTATAAATATAATTTCCGAACTCACTAGCCATGTATAAGCCATCAAAGGCTTCTGTGGTTTTTTGCATAATTATTAACTCTGCGATATATATTTTTTTAAACATTAAAAAAAAAAAAAAACATTATAAGTGAGTAAATAACTTAATTTACCGTCTAATTCTAACTAAAAACTGTAAAATAAAAAAAATAAATTAATAAATTTAAAAACCTGACTTCTTAAAAAGTGAACTTTAAAAAAGATGGAAACAAGATTTTACTATCTTGCCTCCGACTGCATGATAATGTTTATAGTAAAATCTTGTTGCCATCTTTTTTAAAGTACACTTTTTACGCAGTCAGGTTTTTAGATTTATAAAGTTTGCTAACACTTTTATTTCAATCGTCGTTGGTCGCAACCGCTACTGCTGAGCATGAGGTCCTGGGTTCGATTCCCTGGTCGGGCAAAGTGTTATTGGGTTTTTCCATTAGAAATTTCTCAGTAGTAGCCCGGTGTCTCGATATGTGCCCAGTCGATAGCAATGGGCTCACCCCCTATTACATGGGACTTAAACATATCAGGCGAAATATGGATGTACCTACTATGGGTATTCCTCTGCCTAACCATTTTTAAAACTGCTATGCAAAAAGTGCTATGTTGTGTTTATAGTAAATTACACTCGCAATTTCTGTAAATAATTTAAAAGGTTGAACAAAACTCATTTGATAGTACATATATGACGGCGCAGCAAGTGGCACCGTTTATTCTTGTTACGAAGTTACTGGAATCACCGAAAAGGTCGGATAAGAGTGACACTGGCTGGTGACAATCACTCTAGCAGAGCGTTGCATCGATGGTTGCGTGGCAACTGTCTTCGGATGACAGAAGATGTCAGGGGGAAGCCGCTGTCGTACCACGTCCACGACGAACTGCTATAATCAAGCACAATCCTTGTGATATTGAAGCTGCTGAACCACTTATACGATGACCACTTCTGGTAAAGGCTATCCTGCGCCGTTAGATATATAAACCTACTCAGTTGTGACGCTTATTCAGTATGTGAATTTTGATACATTTGTGTACTTTGTTTTTAAGTAATTTTGTATACCAGGCCTTAAGGCGCCATTTACATTGCATTCGGCCTAACAATTTGTTTGTCGTACCGAATAAGATAAATACAAAATGGATGTAAGCTGGGTGTAAAGCAAGATTGATGTTTTCACAAAGGGATTTTAAACTTCTTGATCGCAATGTTTCGTAGAGATTGGCGCAAGTTATAGGGTGATAAATTGGCTTTTTATGTAAAGAAATTAAGACTAATTCTCTTAATGAAAAATTTAATAAAGGCAGAAAACTATAGAGAGAAAAGGGCTAGTATTTAAAATTAATACTTTAGAACAGAAACGCTTATATCTATAAGTTCCATAATCTGTAAGATCTATGTTTACACAAAGTCTGAAATAAAATGCAAAATGCTTCCAGCAAACCCTTTATGAATTTGTTTTTCACCTCACAATTGAATTTCGAACGTTCGATCGTCAGTCACCGACGTTTGTCGCTGCCATATTTGACGTTTACGTCATCGTAAAACTAAAATGACTCAACCCTCTACTGCTACTAAAGTTTACAACTTGCACAGTCCCCCAATAGTCTTGTTCCCGCAGAAATAGTCAGGTAGGAAATAAAAGTTGAAAAGAAGACGGACGTCGACTTTGAAAGCGGATTTAGTAGACCGATAGAAATATTTGATTTGGCTACCGTTATGATTTTATTGTTCTCGTTTTGTCTAGAAGTTATTTATTACTTACTCTTAGGTATTTTGTATAATGGAGTTGGTATTCTGAGGAAGTAACCCATATAAGAATAATATATTAGACTAGATTATTTAATTAGTGATTAGTATAGTAATAATATTAGTAAGTTTTTATTTTGATTTTATGTATTATATTTTCTCTTCTTAACTCTTACACACGTTGTCTACATCTCTTCGTCTACTTTCCTAGTCGCAGGTATGCTAGAAGACATTTCTTTAGAAATAAGCATCACCTTTGTTCGTATTTTTCTGTTCCTTTTTTCTTATCTGTATAAATGTGTGTACGTAAACTGTTAAATAAATAAATATTATGATGATCTCTCAATTATACACCGCATACATGTATAAAGTAATTATTTTATCAAGTTCGTCGATTGTTTTGCTATCAGCCATTAACGCTCCACTATCCAATAATTATTATTGTTCGATAGTGGATAATCATTCAGTGTTATCCCACAAATGTTTGGAAAATGTCTTCCTCCAATTTCCCCATTTTTCGTGACAATTCAAAGAGAAGTAGGATATCATCATTATACAATGCTGATCACACCACCACCCTGTTCAACAAATAAATCATATTTAATCGACTTCCAAATAGGAGGAGGTTCTCAATTCATCTGTATGTTTTTTTTTTTTTTTTTATATTTGTTACGCGATTACTCCATCAATTATGAACCGATTTTGAAAATTCTTTTTTTGTTTGAAAGGGTATACTCCCGAGGTGGTCCCATTGCCATCAAATCAGAATCTGATGAGGGAATCCCATGAAAATCGAGGGAAACCCTCAAATTTTATATGCAAACATATAGCGATTTGGGAACTTTTTATAATAACTCGTGCATTTGCTCTCGGAAAGCACAATTTGGTGAAGTTGAACTGATGAAGGAGACCACAGATGGCCACCGGAACAATAAAATATGAGTACCTATTTAACGGGTTGCGATTAAGCAATTTATGCTCGTCACTATGCATATGGTGAGTGGCAGTTCTCCTGGTTCTTAGCAGGAGAACTCCTCAACAATTAACGTTCCAGCATCGGGAAAAGCTGGGCACGCCATAATTGTGTTTTTCGGGAGGTTCCTATTCAGGAAAAAACTTTTTTACAAAAAAAACAACCGACTTCTAACAAAAACACTAAAAAGTGCCAAATAACTTTAATTTCTGAAGCACAAAACATAATCACGCCTTGTTTCCTCGAAGGGTTGGGCAGAGGTATACCTGTGTAGTATACCCACATTTAATATTATATTTAATTTAATTTCGGAAGTCGGTGTCTTTGGTTTTGTATTTTCGTTTACATGGCCACCGACTTCCGAAATTAAATTAAATATAATATTAAATGTGGGTATACTACACAGGTACACCTCTGCCCAACCCTTCGAGGAAACAAGGCGTGATTATGTTTTGTGCTTCAGAAATTAAAGTTATTTGGCACTTTTTAGTGTTTTTGTTAGAAGTCGGTTGTTTTTTTTGTAAAAAAGTTTTTTATTTTTCACTTTTTAGTGGTACCTACCCCACACCAATTCGTACACTACTTGCTATGAAAACAACAGTAACAGGAAGTTTTATAACATCATCAACATACACCGAGTGGATTAAATACGTATTATTGAAGAGTTAGCTGTAAATGTGTAATGTATGTGACCGCGCAAGCTTCTTCTACCAAATTTAAAAGAATTATAAAAATCAGTTCATAAACAAATAAGTTATGCATGAACATATATAATACTAGCTTTTGCCTGCGGCTTCACCCGCGTAGATGTCAGAAAAAATCTAACGGGAACCGGGATTAAAAGTACCTACCCTACATAAAAGGACCCCAGTGCAAAATTTCACGTCGCTCCCAGTAGTTCAGGTTGTGCGTAGATACGTCAGTCAATCAGTCGGTCAGTTTCTCCATTTATGTATACAGATAGGTTTGTTATTTAGACCAATACAAAATAATAATTAATTAGGACATATTAGTTTTTTTTTGTTCTTCGAGTGTAATATTTCAAAATTGTTGACCTTTACGAGAACAACGTCCTGACAAACCTTGAAAATGACACCATATTGATTTGTAGACTATTTACCTCTTTACACCCCCAGAAGAGGCTGTTTTTTTTAAAACATGAAACACGTTTTATTTATTTGTTGACACGAGTTGACCCTGCGAATTGTCGAATTGATACAATTCATATGATTTCTCCATACAAGTTGTGAAACCCCGTTACACCCCTTTAGGGGTTGAATTTTCAAATATCTGTTTTCAGCGGTTACCTACGTCATAATAACTATCTGTGTGCCAAATTTTAGCCCAATCCATTCAATGATTTGAGTTTTGTGTTGATAGATCAGTCAGTAAGTCAGTCGCTGTTTCCTTTTGTATGTATTAAATCTATAGTGTAATTCGACATGTTACGACGACCCCGAATAAATTGGGATTAGGGCAGGAGACTGATGATGAAGAATTCAGTCTAAGTTTCAAGTTAATAGATCAACGAAAGAAGATTTTTTCATACAAACTGTATCCATCCCCCCTTTACACCCCCAAAGAGGTTAATTTTTAAAGTGGTTTGCGACTTTTCCATTATTTGACTTAAAGGTTATACCAATTTTCGAGTTAATCAAGCCACGTAGTAAAATCCTCTCTTCTAAAACTGACTACCCCTTTTCACCCCGTTATGGGTAGATTTTAGAAAAACCCTGATACAAGTTATTCTTCATTTTTAGGGTTCCGTAGTAAACAAGGAACCCTTATAGTTTCGCCATGTCCGTCTGTCTGTCTGTCTGTCTGTCTGTCTGTCTGTCTGTCTGTCCGTCCGTCCGTCCGTCTGTCGCCAGCTTAGCTCAGAGACGCTTAGTCCTAGAAAGCTGTAATTTGGCATGGGTATACATATTAATCATGCCAAAAAAATGGTAAAATAAAATTATGAAAAACATTTTTTTTTAGGGTACCTCCCTTACACGTGAAATGGGGATGATATTTTTTTTTCTCGTCTATTCCATGGTGTGGGGTATCGTTGGATAGGCCGTTCAAAAATATTGTAGGTTTGCGAAAACCATTTTTCAATTAAGGGATCCGTTTGGGTAATATTAAGCTTTAAAGTGCTAGTTTTTGTTAGAGTCAAGTGTGTCCCCCCCCTGCCAGCTAAATGGTTGGTTTTGGATATGTGAAAAAATTCATGGCAATAGTATATATAACGAAATTAAAGGGAAAACTATCACAGCTAAGTAGGCTTCACAAGTTAACGAGTAATAGTCGACCAACTTAAATTTGCAGTTGGAGAATTGACCGTTACGTATATCGATGTATGGGAGAGCATGTTTTTCAACTACAATGTTAAGTTTGTTTTTGGGATAAATTCATCCCAACCACGGAACCCTTCATTGTGCGTGGTCCGACATGCACTTGGCCGGTTTTTTGGTTTTAAGTATAAATACTGAGTTGCGAGTTGATCGGACCACGCTTTATAATTCTTCTATACAAGCTTTGACATCCCATCCATTGAAGTCAAGATAACAAAAAAATACAAACTTTATATTTTATTTACGTAAGTATTCGTCCAAGTTTCAAGTTTATTAACTCTAGGAATAAGATTTTTCATGCAAACAAAACCCCCCGTTTTCCCCCCTTTAAAGGTCAAATTTCCAAAAACCCCTTCTTAGCGGATGCCTACGTGCCGAATTTCAGCCCAATCTGTCAGTGGTTTGAGCTGTGTTGATAGACCAATCAGTCACGGTTTCCTTTTATACGGCTAGATATATATATATATTGAGAACCTCCTCCTTTTTTGAAGTCGGTTAAAAATCATTTATAGCCAGAATGCATCTCATGACAATTCCAATAAGACCAAACACGGGTAGGATAGATTTTTCCAGATATCTCATCGCCACCCGTGAAATACTTAAAATTGAGAAGTTCCGGTGGCCATCTGTGGCCTTCTTCATTAGTTCCACTTCACCAAATTATACTTTCTGAATGCAAATGATTAACTTGTTGATGAAAATATAAAAATCGTTACATGTATGCCTATAATATTTGAGGAGTTCCCTCAATTACTCAGGATCCCAACATCAGAACTAAATTTTGATAAAAATGGGACCAATCTGAAAGTATACCCTTTCAAATAAAAAAAGAATTTTCCAAATCGGTTCATAAACGACGGAGTTCTGAGGTAACAAACATTAAAAAAAAAAAAAAAAAAAAAAAAACATACACACGACTTGAGAACTTCCTCCTTTTTGTGAAGTCGGTTAATAAAGCGGGAGGAAACGCCCGGGTGTCACCACTGTGTGGATCACCCGGAGGACACGGTGGAGCATACGGTGGAGGTCTGCCCAGCTTGGGCGGAGCACCACCGTGTCCTCACGGAAGCGATTGGCGGCGGCGATGGCCCTGGTTCAGGCCATGGTTCGGAGCGAGAGTGCATGGGAGGCCGTCACCGCCTTCTGCGAAGCAGTAATACTTGCGAAGGAGGAGGCGGAACGCGTGAGGGAGAGGCAAGGTTCGCGCCCTCGCGCCCCTAGTTGCCGCAGGAGACGCCCCGGGCGTCGGGAGTTGCAAGCCGATTTCCGGCCACCGTAGGTCCGATAAGGACCAGGCCCGGGTCGACGGCGCGTCGTATTCCACGCGCGCCTCAAAGAGTTGTCAGCACCAACTGACGGGGTCCGACAGGGCCAATGCCTGCCAGGGTTGCGAGTTCGTCCGAAAGGGATATCGTGGCCCTGGCACACAGGCAAATGAAGGAATACGGGTGGGTTTTAGTCAGTAAAAGTCTGACACGCCTTCCCGCTCAGCCCAGAGCGGGAGAAGTTATTTGATAATTTCCCACCCAAAAAAAAAAACATCGGGAAAAGCAATATTTTATAAAGGGTGATGAGCAGGTAACATTAGGCTATTGTAATTTAGATAAAATCAAAACTGAGCCACTATGAAAGTGAAAAATAAAAAACTTTTTACAAAAAAAATAGTAACCGACTACCAAAAATAACACTACAAAATTAAAAATAACTTTAATTTCGGAAGTCGGTGGCAAAAAACTCAAATACAGATCCAAAGACACCGACTTCCGAAATTAAAGTTATTTTTCATTTTGTAGTGTTATTTTTGGTAGTCGGTTACTATTTTTTTGTAAAAAGTTTTTATTCAGCAAATTACTCGAGATTCACAAAACCGTTTAATTATTTTCATCTCGGAATTCAATGCTGTCCTATCATATTTCTATGCTGAATATGAGTATGAAGCCGTATTATTTTTAATTACGAAGTTAGATATTAGTATTAGTTATGTGGTGGTTGGTTGGTGGTGGTGGTGTGGTATTAGTTTTATAATTTCCGTAAAAAATATGATTTCTAGATATTTTCACAGTAGGTAATAATTTGCATAAAATATATTGTATTTTACATAATAAATAAGACGGAATAAACTAATGAACTTCTACGATTTATGATGCTATGCAAGTGTTAAACGCTTTTGGACGTCACTGTAGTTAAATACCAATCATCTTGATAGGCACCGGAAAATTTTCCCTTGTTTCTTGTTTAATTTTTTGTTTTTTGTATATGTATATATATTTATATAGATAAGTATGTGCTATATGTATGTATTTATTGTATATGCAAATAGTAGACCACTAACTACCTGCAGTATTGTCTCTCCTTCTCCCTTTAATCCATCCAAAGGTTGTCTGTTAAATATCGCTTTTAGCGGTAAGACCGCCCATTGCGTCACACTATGTAACATTGAACTAAAACTGAACATAATAAAGAGATTCTATTC
This sequence comes from Tiliacea aurago, assembly GCA_948098905.1. NCBI lineage: Eukaryota > Metazoa > Arthropoda > Insecta > Lepidoptera > Noctuidae > Tiliacea > Tiliacea aurago. Next base: position 22,196,880 of record OX402579.1, on the reverse strand, counting down.
TATTCTTACAGGGTCAAATTTAATTAGCTAGTGAAACTCCGTGGACGTGTTAAGGCTTCTACATACCAGCGCGACTTGTCACGCGACGCGACACGGCACAAAGTCCCCGCCCGTCGCAGGACGAGCGGTGCCTTTGTGTCGCGTCGCGCGACAAGTCGCCTCGGTATGTAGAAGCCTTTACGTGGGTAGCGTTATCTAAATACGAAAAAAAGAAAGATTTGATGTTTTTTTTTCTGGTGTCAATGACCACTGGCAGTGAAGTTACTTGAAGTAGTTAAGTTTTTGTTTTATCGTGTTTAGTTATCGATACCCATCACATCTGTGAAGTTTACATAGAAAAAAAACTGATTTTGAAACTCATATTTCAAGTAACTAGTCGTTGACCCCCAAAAAAATACAATGTATTTTGAGTTTCTCTAGCTAATTTAATTTGACCCTGTATAGTGAATGGTAAAAAATAAAATAAAAATTATCAACAGTAGGCACGACGTTTTTTGAGAGAAACTTTTTCCTGATCTGAACATAAATATTAGAAAACTGATAAAAATAAGTGAGTAACTGCTCTTAAAAAAATACTCCTATGACCCTCACTCATGATAAACTCGTAAAATAATCAAAAAAAACTTGTAGAATAACTAATACCCACACAAAGAGAACGTCAAATCTAAAACGGGAACACTAATGGATCTAGGTAAATATTGAAACAGGCGGAAAAATGGTAGGAAACGATATTAATGGCTGGAATCGAGTATCGATTGATTTAAACGGCGGATGAATCGAGTCTATTCGATATCGAATCGAGATATTCAAGATGAGTCGTGATTGCTCTAGATTGACAATTTGTGTTCTTTTTATAGCTGCTCGATGGTTTTTTATTATTCTTTTGTTTGATTCCTCGATAAGTTTCAGATTAGATGTTTTTGATTGAAAGTATAAATCTTTTTAGGGTTCCGTAACCAAAGAGTAAAACGGGAACCATATTACTAAGGCTCCGCTGTCCGTCCGTCTGTCTGTCCGTCTGTCACCAGGCTGTATCTCATAAACCGTGATAGTTAGACAAATGACGAGTTTCTGTTGCCGCTATAACAACGAATACTAAAAAAAGAAAAAGAAAAAAAAAAACATTTATTGGGACTCGCACAGATCACAAATTAAATATAACACACTCACAGAAACAAAAAAAAGAACAAAACCAAAAATAAAACAAAGTAAACAAAAAGAAAATAAAAACCAAGTCCTGTACGAGGCCAAAAGGCCCGTATCTCAGCATGATGCTGCGGCACTTAAAAATAAGTGTCGCAGCGCTGATATTCTGATAGGGCCCGATGTGATGTCACAAGGATAGATTAGGAAATAAATTAAATGAAATAAAATAGATGAATGAAATAACATAATAAAAATAAACATATGATAATTATAAATAAACTTACTGTAATAGAAAACGTACACCGCGTGTGAGAACCTGACGTAACATCAGTTACGGAAAACAATAAATATTTAAGGGGGCTCCCATACAACAAACGTTTTTTTGCCATTTTTATAGATAATAATACGGAACCCCTCGTGCACGAGTCAGACTCGCACTTGGCCGGTTTTTTTATTAGTTATTACTATGGAAAGAGAGGAATCGAGTTTTGTATTAGACATCGTTAGAAAATTGGAGCCCAGCGAATAGTGACGTATGGAGATGCTGGAGGAGTTTGACTTGCTTTAACACCACCCACTGCTGGGACACAGGCCAAGAGGGAGTGGGCCGTATTCCACGCGGGCCCAGTGCCGGTTAGTAGATGTCACATGTCTTCGAATTTTTGGTTCTAGGACATGCCGGTTTCCTCACGATGTTTTCCTTCACCGTTTTGAAAGCATTAAAGTTAAGCGCCTGCCGGAGGGTTTATGTGTATTGAATATATTCATATTTAGCACAGAAATATCGATATTTTGACATGTTGCCTGTGCCGGACGGGCGTGATCGCTGGACGCGGTGTATGTGTAGGGAACTGGGAAAATGTGAGGGTATGCCTGCCTATTCAGGGTTTTATCCCGGTGCGTGTGTAGGCCTCTTAGGTATCTTCGGGGCAGCCTGCAATCTTCATCTTCTATGACGTCTTGACGGGAAGTGTTTTAACTGAGATCCTGATAAGCGCTTTACTTGAACCCTGACAAAGGAGTACATTTTTGACGTTCCAGCCATAGGATCATACTACCTGATTAAAACACAAGTCTTGAGGAACCCTCAGGAAACAATTTTCGGGACTCTTGGGAACACTATGTGACTACATTGAAGCTATTTAAAAGTGCAAAACCCTTGCCGATGACTACGAATATCAATTCTCTTGTTTGGTTAAGTCCAGCCTACTTTACCGTAAGGAGAGCCGCTAATTACTTCCTGATTTAAAGTTTATTTTAATGTAATTTTCACTAATTACATGTTACATATTTACATAATACGATTTATGATCTTACCAAAGCTAAATGCAAAATGAAGGTTAGGAGCTGGCTCCAGAAATTAAGTTATGAAGTTACTGAAAAACTTCTAGCTACCAGGGTATAACTTGCATGTTTGTATTTTTTTTATTTTTTCATTTTTGACCAAACATACTTACTAAAGTGTCCAAACTATAACCGCCTTATTACAAAACAAGATTTATATTTTGACATGCCTTAAACCATGGAGCCAGTTTTTGTAATAAGAACGTAACAGTGATTGAAATACCGTTCTTTATACAAAACTGAAAACTTAGGTCTGTACTAAGTTGTCAGTTTTGTGTTTAGGAACTTTACCATAGTCGGAATAAAGTTCGAAATTCAATAATGGTTCCATGTTTTAAACCTGGGTCGGAAGATAAACCTTGTTTTGTAATAAGGGGGTAAAGGTTTAAAATTATATATTTACATATAATCACCATTCTGAGCATTCAGCCCTTCACCTTCCCTTACTCACTCACCCACACACACGCACACATATAAACACACACCACGCACACACACCCACATACACCACGCACACACACACCACACACACTTCACACCATACACATACATAAACACACACACACCACCACACACACACACACTTATACACACACAGACATTTACTAACCCTAGAATAAGTAATAATCTATAGTGAAATCAGTTTTTATATAACTTACCGCATCCGTGTTGGAGTGCATAATCCTAAATAAATGTAACCATTTCCGAAGGGGTGGAGACCTGGTGTCCTGAAATATAGGCCTTACAGCCTAGCTTAGGCACCAGTCTCCCACAGTATAACTTCTAAAACTATTATGTATGGATATTTTGAAAATGTAAAATATATTGTGGTGAGAAATAAATCTTTATCTTATCTTATCTTATAATAGTACATTAAATATATATGTGATATATCATTGGAATCCTTATAAAATTTTCTGTGACCTGAGGTATCGATATTAACATATAACCTGTTTCCACTGAAAGAATATTTCAGTGGAATCAGGAAAAATATTATTATTTTTAATTTAAATCTCTTTTTTCGGAAACTAATAGACCGATTTTCATTCTGATTATAGATACCTCAAGCCAGTATAATAGACCTACAACAATCTAATATTTATAAGGATATTTTTTAGGGCGTAACGCGCCCTGAAAACACAACTGTCAAACTCAAAATTAAACGATTTACATGAATAAAGAAACATGACATTCAAGCTCAATTAAATGGGTCTATTTATTTGACTAGATACTTGAAAGTTAGGTCCAGGGTTAGGTCTTGATCTAGGTTACCTGGACGCACCAAAAAAAACTATAAAAACATGACGACTATATAGCCCACTTAATTGAGGTTGAAAGGGTCGTACTTGCGGTTTTACATACTAAGCACTTTACACTGTTATTTCTTTACTTTAACTTTGACTATTTTCACTTTTATTCAAAAACACTAAAACACCAATTTTGTGACGAATCGTCGCGAACATGCCATTGCACATAATTTACAAAAAGTAAAGCGGCTGCTTGGGTTCGAACCCAGGACCTACAAATCGTAAGTTGCGGCCGTTACTAATGGACCACCACTGTTCACACTTTAACACCTATTACAGTGAAACTCAAATTGTATTGGTTTTTGGAATTAGAAAAATACAATAGGGTCATCATTATCATTATCATTTCAGCCGTGGCCTATGTCCAGCAGTGGACGCTACCGGCTGGAATGATGACTAATTAACGTTACTCAACAGCAAACCAACATTATGTTTTGCAGTAGGTACCTTGACAGGGTTCGTGTACAAAAGCCGACAGTAATTTATTGTATAATGTGTGATGTGCATGAGAGCAAATAAATAAATAATTGTACCCCCTATTTCTTTGTACACGTAGTACCTAGCTACCATGCTTTGCCCAAGCACCGACAACCGCATATAAGATGTTTCTTCCTAAACCGCAAATAAAATAAACCCAAGTCTAAAATTTTCATTAACTCCAACACTCATTCTTCCTTCATTCTATAAATTCCTTTCAAAATTAAATTCACAAAATGATCTAGTTATTTCCGAGTTTGCAATAAGCCGTCATATTTTGTGTTTATTAAACAAGGGTAGAATCATAAGTTTTGACGTCTGACGTACCGTGGTGATACTGTCAGACTTAAATGTGTGGGATTAAGTAAGTATAAGGCTGATTATACAAAGGCACGAATGTTTTTGAAGTTAATTGTGATAATTATGTAGTAAAAAAGCTCCTCGTCGGTCTAGTGCTCGCAACCGCTTCTACTGAACATGAAGTCTTGGGTTCGATTCCCGGTTCGGGCGGCGTTATTGGGTTTTTCCATGGGGAATCTCTCAGTAGCAGCCCGGAGTCTGAATTTGTGCTTGGTTGATGGCAATAGGCTCGCCCCCTATTACATGGGATTTAACATAACTGGCGAAATGTTTGTGTGTATGTGTACACCTCTGCCTAACCCTTCAGGGAATACAAGCGTGATTTTAAGGCTTCTACAGACCAGCGCGACTCACGACGCGACACAAAGGCACCGCTCGTCGCTCGACACGCGGGGCCTTTGTGTCGCGCCGGTATGTAGTAGAGCCTATAAGTAAAGTTATAAAAGAAAGATCGCTTAAATCACCCGAAATATATACCTGACTATTTTGTTTAAAAAAACATGTAACTGTAAGTGGTTGACTTATTGGTTCAAAAGGAGTAGGACCATTATCGTTCACCAATGGCTTTATTGTCTTGATAAAAGTGAATTAAGAATGGAAGCCATCAAATATCGGCCACTTTGGTCTAGTGGTCTTAAGGCAACGATAACCGACTTTTAATGATTTTATACTGAAGATCACGTCTAAACGAGTAGTGTTAATGATTTGAAAAAATATATGTTAAATTAAAGCATTTTTTCAATAAATTACTACGTGAATATTTTAGATTATGTTTATGTTACATAGTGTCATTCATTTGTAAATTTATGTCCAATGCGGTTAAAAAACTGAGAATGTCGCAAAATCTACCAAGCGTATTTTTCTGAAAACTTCACCAATTTAAAGATTATTTAATTATTGGTCTTTTAGTATACGCGTTTAATTAAAATACCTTTTGTTTTGTGTATAATAAATTAATAATGCGTCAAATTGGGGACAGCGCTCCTTGATGGGCGAGTCCTATTACTGGCTGAACGTACGACGCATTGAGTGAGCTCAGTACAGAACTCGCAAGCTAACCACTCAAGGTCACTGGCATATTTCTGCGTCTTAAGTGCGGCGGCTAAGCGTGGAGTCCTGGGTTGGATCACCAGATCGGACCACCTGTTATAAAGTTTTTCTTTTAAAAAATACCCTGCAGGAGTCCGGAAACTGGATAAGTGCCCGGGTGACAAAAGGTTCATCTTCTATCACATGGGACTTGTTAAATACCGAACACCGTGGCTGACTCAGTGCTTAAATTTTGACTTTTTGTGTGATCTTATGTGTTTGGGTTACAGATATTCACATGTGTACCAAATTTCCACTTCGTCCTAATCCATCTCTCACAGACAATTTACTCTGGAGATTCGGAGCAAATCGGCTGTGACAGACGGACAGACAGACAAACAACACACACGAGTGTTTCTATAAGGGATCTATTTTTCCTTTTGGGGTACAGAACCCTAAAACTGGCTATATTTTGAATAGAAGCCCGGGTACTCTATTTTATTAGCAATATTTACTTAGGCCTTCATGTTGCCTAAAATCTTAAGAACGAATAAAGATACACGTGTCATACGTAACTTTCTGGGATAAATCCTTTCTGGGAATGGGCTCAAAAGGCACGCGTAGTGTTCACTTATCGCAAGGAAAACATCAAGTTTCCTAATACTCGAAATACGCTAAGTTTATTTAATTCTATGTAATCTGCTAAAATACAAATTAGAATTACCCTATTTTGTATCAAATGTACGTCTTTTTAAGTAGATTCGCTTTGGTAATCACTAATTACATTCGTTTCCTTTTTACCCGACTGCGTCGAAGGCAAAAAAGGAGGGTTATGTGTTTGACCTGTATGTATGTATATCTGTCCCTATGTTCCCTCGTAACTACTAAACGGCTGAACCGATTTTGATGAGTGATATGTCGTTAGATTCGTCTTTATTGTGCGAGTGTCATAGTATATTAAAATTATTAAAAATCATAATGGCGGCATTTTTGGCGCCAAAAGGTTCGTTTTCGAAAAAAAAAAATATTATTTATTTTAGTTTATTTTTACAAACAGTTGATTTGAGCTATCCTAAGTATTCAACGACAGCCCACATTCTATAAAAGATCAGCTATCCAGTTTGCGACTGATTTAACTGCATTATACGAATGTTAGAGGTCCTTATAGATGTCTTTAACAAAGGGTTAGTCACTGGCCTAAAACCTCCACCAACCCATACTAGATCAGCGCAGCGTGGTGGGCTATGCTCTAATTCGCCCCCCATCAGATGGAGGTCCATACGATGATATCCGTCGAAAACCTTTATCTGAAAATCTTTGATTTTGTGTACTAAACCCAAAATTCATTGTAACTTGTTCAAAAAAATCCAACACTAACCTTATTTAATTTGTACTATGACTAATATTGGCTGGCAGAAAAGATTATTGTTTTGTATATAGGTATTTTACCTCTGTGTCAAACATGCGTTACTTCTGGATGCGTATTTTTTCTACAAACACAATTATATAATAATAATGTTTAGTTAATTTTACTTGTTTTATAATACAATTTTGTTGTCAGTTAGTAACTTTTATCTGTTTGTGATTTTGATGAAATTATTACTAACCGACACTTTTTCAAAAAATATTGAGAAATTCATAATTTTTAAATGCTAGTTTATTAAGCCTTTAAACTGCATATTAAATTCGTTGGCATCAAGTAGTTATGACTAATAAGCGATATTTTACGATTTTTTTTCGATAAAAAAAAACTTTAAAGTGCTCTAGTGTAAAGTTGCCAACATGTCGCTTGGTAAGTATTGCCTTTCAAGCGTCGATATGTTTAAAAGTAATTTAAATGAGAAATGATATAAAAATATCCCGAAATATTGGAGTAAGTAAGAGGTCGTTATCACCCGATTAAAAGTGAGTATATAACCTAATTTACCGTCTTATAAGCCTAAAAAAAAAGTATAAAATAAAAAAACAAAAAGCATCAAGTTCATGTTTTTGCAGTCGGGTTTTTTTGTTTTTTTAATTAACTTTTTTTTGTTCTTCTTCAGACCACTAAAACAAAACCGTATTCTACTCGTATAACCATAAATATTGTGTAGCCAAGTCACCCATAAACTTTTTGTATTTCTGCAACGACATAAAACCTACTTACCTCCTGGATCAACCGTTAATAATAAACTCCGTACAATAGACTTCGGAACATCGGACTTACTAAGCTTCAATAATAACGTCAGCAACTGGATGCACCATAAGATCCGAGTACATACCTAGAATTACATGTGATCCGAAACATCTGTGTCATTTCCTCAATATCCAAGCAGTGCGGCCTATGAACGTTAGATAAGGCTCGTGATGAAGGGCATAAGAAGAGCGGGTACCGATTTATGTTATTTGTAACAGTGGACATTTAACTCATCTTTAAAAGAAGGAGAAAACTTTAAATATGAAGGGCCGAATGTTCGGCCGTCGCTTGACGTCCGCTAACTATGACTGACTAAGGCGAAAAAAAAAACTACAGTCAAAGAGATAAGCCAAGGTCAAATATGTGACTATAAGTCAAAAAAGGAAACTATAGAAGTTATAAAACTGCCGAACATTCGGCCGATACTTTGCATTAACGCTTCGGAGTAGGCCCCCACGACTTAATCATAATAGCCGACTGGGTTGATCAAAGTTTAAGCTACGGTTGCCACGGTCAATTCGTGGATGGGTGCCTATCCATTCAAACTCAAACTCAAAGCATTTATTTCAAATAAACCAATTACAGGCCAACTAACCAATTACAATTTTATTGTTCCGTGTGGTGCCGGACGTAAAGAATAGCACCATCCTATTTCTTCCCGTGGGTGTCGTAAAAGGCGAGTAAGGGATAAGCTAGAGAATGGGCAGCAGTGGTATCTATGTTTATATCTCATTTTAACACCATACCACGATCGCCAACCCGCCTGCCAAGCGTGGCAATTAGAATTAGTCGCCTTTTATGACACCCACGGGAAGAAATAGGAATAGGTAAGTTTATGCAGTTACACAAATTACAATCAACAATTATTGTCCTAATTAATATTTGTCCATCATCACACTTCACACTATATAATCACACTAATATTAAACAGGCGAAAGTTTGTGAGTGGGTGTGTGGGGGTGTGCGTGTGTTTGTTACTTCTTCAAGCTCAAACGGCTCGACCAATTTTGATAAAATTTTGTATGTAGGTAGGTGACACCCTGGATTAACATATAAGCTACTTTTTATCCCGATATTCCCACGGAATCGAGAATTACGTGGGTGAAACCGCGGGGCGCAGCTATAGTTAATAATAACAATAGAAATAAAATAATAAAATATTGGATGAATCACTGTGCGCACGCGTCTCATGAACGTTAGTTCCTAGGTTGAAACCCGACTGGCGCTCCTGTTATTTCCCTCGCGTTCGCCTTCCAGTCCTTAAGACTCCATCATAACGCACCGACTGAAGACTATCTTCAGTCGGCAACACTGTACTTCATGCCACAAGTATACAAAACATGTATTATATGTGTATTGTTTGTAGCGGCATCAACATCGCCACATGCGAACTACGCGTCACACTGACGTCACGCAAATCCTGCATCGCGCAAGCAGAGTTTACCACGCAACTAGCATATATACAACGTCCCGACATCAACCGTCGGGCAGTTGCCCACCAGACACTACACCCGTCTGGTCGGAGGATCCTCCCTTTTCTATAGAGGATGAGTGAACTTTACACCCTGTTCCTCGTACCACCAAATGTTTTTAAATAATTTATTTTTTACATTGTTTTCTCACTTAAAGAAGCGACAAGAATAATGTACCCAGGATTTTGTAATATCTTGATTTAAAAGAGTGTCCATGGAGTTTCTTGCCTGTTATTTTCCATAGAGATCTACGTTTTGGAATGGGCAAATAGCTTCAACTTTCTGACTAACTGACCGACTCTTTGACAATTCAAAAGTGCTTGTAATTGGTTTAATTGAAATAAATGCTTTGAGTTTGAGTTTCATGATGTTTTTAACCAAAATATTTCAGCTACACGCGCCATCTTTTGGAGCTAAAACTGCAAACCGTTTATATATTTAGTGGAGATCTGGTTACTGTGGCACATTACTTTGAGTGTGGCCACTTGGCCAGTGCATTTCGTATTGATACCTTCAATACTTGATGCAACGGTATCGCTACTAACAGCGCACGAGGTCTATGAACATCGTAAGGAAGATAGATGGATGAAGTTAAATATGTGTAAAGAACTGTATTTCCGCTAAAAGTCAGAAAAGCTCGTCTTTTATTGGGATCGTGGCTTTAAATGAGATCTTGCCCATGAATAGATAAACGTTAACTAATTTTTTGTAATGATTTTGGTCCTTCGAGCCACACCTAAAGCTTAATACCTATACAATGCTGATACAAATATTTTTAGGTCTGTTAAGAGCGTTTCCGAGTTGTTGCATTTCATACAAACTTTCAAGCCCTTGTTTCTCGAAATGACTGAACCGATTTTAATGAAACTTCATACGCATAAGCGGGATACAAAGGTCTAAAAAGTTAGTTAAGAACATTTCCGAAAAATAGTGTTACAGTCAAATTAGACCGATTTTAAATTTTCCATAGTAACAGAGATTTCCACTTATCTGGTTTTAAATAAGACGAAATTTCGAAAATGTTCTTAACTAACTTTTTAGATCTCCTGAGAGGGATTAGAGATCCTGCTTTTGCGTATGAAGTTTCATTCGCAGGCTTGAAAGTTTGTATGAAATGCCGTACGTCGTAAACGCTCTTACCTCAGCTGAATAGTTTATTAACAAATAAATTAAAAATATGAAGTACATTATTATCCTAACTCGCTCTCCCAACATAAGCGCAACCTAATAAATGTTATGTAACAGGTCGCAAACTGCTGGGAAGGCGTAATAATACCGCCGACGCCACGCTCAGCCGATACAAGCTAGCGGAAATTAACAGCTTGTACCGTGAGCAAGCGGAGCGGAGCGGGACGGAACTAAGAACGGATTTATCACTGTTTGTGCTGTTATCGCAGTGTATTCGTGGTTAATCTCACATGCGGGATGACCGAGACCTTTGGAATATCATGCTGGTAGCCAGACTGAATATCCGACTTGGGAATTTATGTAGACTACTGATTTAAATTTGAGCAAGTTTGCCGCTTATCTAATGTAGAAATCTAGTGTGTTTATCGAATGTAAGGGTTTAATTAAATATAAAAAGTAATATTACTTACAATTACTAGACACCGAAACTTCATGGATTTGTCAGCTTCTACTGAACTGATTCTGATTTTCTGAACTTCGTCAAGTCTTCTCGTTGCCAATCCCGCACTAGTTGAAGACTAAGGTCTTCAACCAGTGCGTCCTGCCCGTTATGACATACGGTGCCGAGACGTAGACACTGACAGTCGGGCTGGTCCACAAATTCAAGGTTGCTCAGCGTGCTATGGAGCGGGCTATGCTCGGAGTTTTTCTGAAGGATAAGATCAGAAATGAAGTTATCTGGAAGAGAACCGGAGTTACCGACATAGCCTGCAGAGTAAGCAAGCTGAAGTGGCAGTGGGCTGGCCATGTTAGTTGAAGGACCGATGGCCGGTGGAGCAGACGAGTCCTGGAGTGGAGACCACGTATCGGCAAGCGTAGTGTGGGACGCTCCCCAGCTAGATGGACCGACGACCTTAAAAAGGTGGCTGGGACAGACTGCATGCGGAAGTTGGAGGACAGGGTGTTGTGGCGCAGCCTGGGAGAGGCCTATGTCCAGCAGTGGACTGCTATAGGCTGAGTTGATGACTGAACTGATATACTGGATTTGATGTTTTCTTTCCTCATCAATTTCATAACATCACATGTTCATATGGCATGCTTTGCGGCATCGCATTTAAAATCTCTCAACCTCTCGTGTCTTTTTCAGGCTACGGTTATATAATTATATTGTTAAAGACTCTACACACCTAAGGCGCCGACAGCCCGTGAGCAAATTTCACAAGAATCAAGGCTTCTACATACAGGCGCGACTTGTAGCGCGACACAAAGGCACCGCTCGTCGCGCGACACGCGGGGCCTTTGTGTCGCGTCGCGTGTCGCGCCAGTATGTAGAAGCCGTCATTGTGAAATTTTATCGCCGATATTTTGAGGCTGACTGTCGGTTCCTAAAGTGTGTAGAGTCCTTTAGACTAAACAATTATTAGAGTTGACGACTTGAAAAAGCACTCGAGCAATAAAATGAGCAACCTACCCACAAATTACTTTACCACACAGTATCAAAACTCAAAACAATCAACACTAAAATTAATTAACAATGAGGTCTACATATCATAAACTTAAACAAAGTAACCAAGTTGAAAGAGAACCTATATTAAACGAAAGTAGAGAAGTGACAAGAACACCTGCTCGAGTGAAGTTAATTCCACCTATAATTTTTAGTGCTGACCAAATAGTCGATTAATCGAGTTTTCGGAATCGAGTGCATTGATAGTTAGTCGATTTAATGAGATTGTAATTGTTTGTTGCGGATTTATGGGCGGTATTTAAGCTTCGAATGGAGTTTTTTAGCATTTTAAACATAATTTAGTTCTGGATACAATTTACGGTTATTGAGTGAACGAGTAAAATATTGTACTTATTTTGCATGAAAACCAATAGGCAATTATAATGCTGCCTACATTTACCAATTCGTTGAAACTTTTATAACTATTTGTTACGAGAACGTTATTATATGTACCTATTATTTAAAATCATACAGGTTAGGTTATGTAGGTATTTTACCGCGGCAATATAAAATATTATTACTAATTACAATATATTAAATATGTATTTTTAAAAACAATCAATAAAAAGAACATTTTCTTACGGGTACAAAATTCGAATTTCTCTCATCCTAAGCGAAACCTACAAACTTAAACTTATATAAAATCGTTCAGCTATAATCGATGCAGTTAGTCGATTCAGTTAGTCGATTCCCAGCTCTACGCTTCATCGCTACAACTTCATTACCGCGAGCCAATTACAACGACGTGTACTGTACATAATATAAGTTAACACTTGACCGGATTCCGAGCGAGGAATCGATTCATATCTCGAAATCTCGAGTTTACTCTTGCATACCTTACTGAGAATGAATATGACAAATTACAATGCGAATATCTATAATTATTATATGTTTAGTGTGATGATTTTAATTGGAATTTTATGCGAGATATATTTTAATCTTCATCATCTTCATCGACAGTCTTAAAAAAAATCAATGAAGCAACAAAACACAATGAAGGGTTCCGTAGTACGGATTAATTTATCCTAAGAACAATCTTAACGTTGTAGTTGAAAAACATGTTCTCTCATACATTCCAACTGCAATTAATGTAAGTTTCTCCGCACAATATTGAGAGATTTACCAAGTTATTTTAAGATCATAGACTTCATATAGGTTTTCCTGTAATCTTTATTGAAGAACTAATTTCTGTATCTGTTCTTCAAAATTTTAGGGTTAATAGTTTTGGAGATGTTCAATTTTCATCTATTTTCTTAAATCATTTTAAAATAATTTAAAAAAATATCTGAAATCCTTAAACCAAGCCCTTTCATATACATGAATGGGTACAGTTTGCATTTTTTTTTTCTTTTGTCCCCCAATATTCAATTCACTTATTTACGTGAACCACGTATAATATATTCAAAATTCACTTATTTACGTTACACGTCCATGTTTGGGTCACAAAAGTACATAAATGTGTATAAAATTTCAAATTAATCGGTCCAGTAGATTCGGAAAAAATCGCCTGTGACAGACGGACAGCCAGCCAGCCAGACACACGATCCAATAAGGGTTCCGTTTTTTTCTTTTTGAGGTACGGAACCCTAAAAATGTTAATTTAAAATAAATATAAATTTTAGTAATTATGTAGGTATTACAAAGTATGATGCCTGTACTAAGATAAACCTGTATCACAGGCGGGTTGAGTTCTTAGAGTGTGTGTTTTTAGTTTAATTTTGTGATCTACTGTGTTGAGCCCCAAAAAATATTTTTTCTTTCTTTCTTTCTTTCTTACAATTACTGTTAGGTCAACTGATTTCTTAACAATATTTAACATAAGTTTTAAAAATAGTGACATACTTAGTTAATTTATTTTGTACATTTACATCATCATTAGCGCAGCCTTTTCCCAACTGTGTTGGGGTCGGCTTCCAGTCTAACCGGGGGCAGCTAAATACCAGCATTTTACATGGAGTGACTGCCTATCTGACCTCCGTAACCCTGGGTAATACAATACCCCTTGGTAAGACTGGTTGTCAGACTTTCGGGCTTCTGACGACACGTAACGACTGTCAAAGATCCACAAATGACAGCCGGGACAGATGGCTTAACGTGCTTTCCGAGGCACGGAGGGGTCTTGGTATGTAAAGATGGTCACCCATCCACGGACCAACCGCGGCAAGCGTAGCTTAACCTGATCGATTGACACGTGCGACTGTTATTGCTTAGCCACAAGCCCCCATCATTTACATAAACGCTAATAATTATTTAATCTAAAAAATGTAATGTTGACGAAATTCAGACCGATTGTGCGCAAATTGAGAATAACACTAAGAATAAAAACACACACACTTATCACCGTAAGAATGCGTAGGAATGGTTTATTTTCCTAAAATTTATTTTATGTGTCTCCATTTACGACACCCATGGGAAGAAATAGGATGGTGCTATTCTTTACGTCCGGCACCACACGGAACAACTAACTTACGTTCTCTATGCATTTTAACACCATACTGCGATCCCGCCTGCCAAGCGTGGCGATTATGGCAACCCCTCTTTTTGGGGGAGACCTTTGTCCAGCAGTGGACGTCTTTCGGCTGAAATGATGATTATGATTATTTTATGTGTTCTTTTCTTTAAATTAATCCATACTTCCATAGGTACTTATATTTGTATGCTAGAGTAACTCTTTCGGTCCCACCCGGACACGGTCCCGGTCTCGGTGTCTCTGGCTGTGTGTGTTGTGTGTGTGTGTGTGTGACTACCTTTTTACGCCTTATCGGCTGAACGGAAATTTGGCACACAGATAGACCATGACCTGTGTAAGGACATAGAATTTTTTATGGCGGGACATTATATCTCGATAGTAGATTTCTGTGGGATAATTTCAGACCTTAATCAAAATCAAAAGTCGTTTACGCAAACTAGGCTAAAAATCAGCACTTTTCGAACGTCCAAATTACTTATGACAGTCCTTCAAAAACGCCCGCCCTTCACCACTTACTAGTGCTTTAGCTGGGAAGAAGAAGTGGTGCAATAAACTCCCCAGCAGCACAGCTAATGTGGAAGAAAGCCTAAGCTATATATATAGTCTTGTTATATGCCAATCCTGTCCCTTTTTTTATGCACACGTTACGTATCTCCTATTGTAATCAAGTTTGTTACGTATTCCTTGTTAATTGTCATCTCACACTGTGTATAATGTCAATATCGCCGGCTTGCAATGCAATTATTTCGAGACTACCAGTACATTTAAATTGCATCGATACACACAGCGACTATGGCGCCTTTGAGCTCAGATAGAATTAACTGGATACGACATAAATATTATTTCCCTCCTATTTATATGTGTATGAATATTTTATGCAGTCTTTTTTTATTTTTTGTGTGCATATGTAGGTGTTTTTAAACCACACATGTGAATGTTCCTAAATTACCCAAGGGTGATAAAATTTTCCTTATTCCTATTTATGTTAAAATCTGTGATAAGGTCGACTTCCCCTGAATATTGTGAGCTTTTCTCAAGTTAGTGTGTACCTTGCGAATTGTAAAGAAATGACAAAGAAGTGTGGAACTTTTTTAGACACCAATTACTCAGCACTGCGCCAGAAATGTTCAAAGAAAACAATAAGTCAGTTAATAAAAACTAAATAAAAGAAAGATACTTAATACGCAAACAACTATACCGAGATAACATAGAAAAAACTGATTTTCTGTCCACTTAAAAAGAAGACGCCGACAACTAAACGAAACCACCACCATAATCCAAAACCAGGGGGACCAAATTTGAAATTTCAAACAATAAAGACTATAATATGTAAATTCGTCTGCTTTATTATGATACAAGTACGATCTAACTTCACAGTAACCGTAAAATCGTTGAAGATTTACCGTCAGTCTAAAACAAGCTCAACTGTACTATGAAACTTAAGCCAGTCCAATCCGGTGCCAGTCTTGCATAATAGTTTCATTTACACCGAAGCGAATGTTAAATGCATTAAAATACTAAGTTATTTTTTATTAGAGAAAAAGATGATGAATTTGAGTTGAATTTTGGTTAATTTTTAGCAATAGTTTTATATTTAACTAGCTTTTGCTCGCGGCTTCGTCTGTGTGGATATCGGAAAGTATCCTAAGGGAACCCACTACCGGGATTAAAAGTAAACGAAGCGATCGCATTGTGCCCGCTGCGCGCCGCCGCAGCCACCCGTCAACCATAATTACTGTGATATCTTTTAAAATATTCATTTAAGACGCTGACAACAGGTAAACCGCTGTCACTGTCAGACTGCATACCAAAGAAAGAGAAGCGCGATGACACAATTCTTGTAATTTATTGCAAAATATGAAGCAATTATTTATTTGCTCAAAAATGAGTTGAGTAATCGAAAATATAAAACAACCAAGTTCTGCATACAAATAAGACGTTCTTGTTAATAATTAAATAACAACCGTACGTTGATATTTAATACATATATTTTGGTTTGAAACTAAAATATAAAGTAAAAGTAGTTTACCGTTAATTTGTATCGAGATTTTTTTCCTAAACGTGTTTTGGTAACAACCAATTTCTGAGAAATATGTTCAAGAATAACATATATTTTTTTCCGCTACCACAAACTATATAGATTTGGCAATTTTTTTGTTTAAGACAAGCCTACTTTTATCATTTGCCTCTTGTCAGCGCCTTAAATGACATGCATATTTTAATCTAAATTAAAATTCAAATTTTAATAACATATTTTATCGGGTAAGGATTAATAATATACCAGTCAAAGAGCTTCGGAAATAACAATGAAATTTTTATTATATTCTGAATGATAAAAATGGTTAATATGAGTCATTCTTTGAAGATAGACATATGCTGTCACGGATTTTATTGTTGAACTTTTTATGTGTATCCAGTAGAAATACAATTGATGTATCTCTTACAGTTTACGCGGCCCATGCCATTAAAACTCCCAGTCAGCCTGATTTTTTCCGACAACTTCAACAATCATCGTCATATTTTAGCCAATTTACACAAAACCTTAGTAAATTATACACTTAAACCGTTCTTATGAATCACTGGTGCAAACCGTTTGAAAATCCATTAGGTAGTTTTTGTTTTTATTGCA
Source organism: Tiliacea aurago (assembly GCA_948098905.1). Classification (NCBI taxonomy): domain Eukaryota; kingdom Metazoa; phylum Arthropoda; class Insecta; order Lepidoptera; family Noctuidae; genus Tiliacea; species Tiliacea aurago. The sequence continues at coordinate 22,179,838 of OX402579.1, read as the reverse complement.
TTCAGACAGACAGACAGACGCGGCGGGGGACTTTGTTTTATAATATGTAACGATTTTTTTGCATTAGGCAGAGGTGTACCTCTGCTTAATTTTTCGGGGAAATAAGACGTGATGTTTTGTATGTTTTGCCAATAAAATAGTGTTAGGTAATTTACATATGTACCTAATTTACTGAGTATTGCTATCATTCCTTATAATTTCCTATTACATAATGATTTCCAAATCTGTCACAAAGATGATACAGCAATTTTTACACAGAAACCTGAAAACCACAGTGTCATCATGTCTCATGTTTGTCTGCAAATAGTCATATCGTAGCTTATCACTTATCTTCTTATCATTATCACGATGATTAGCAATATTTTATCTCATTAATGTGATTACTGATTAAAAACGAGTTTTACGTAATCCTACATGGTTGATACCCGTAACATGTAATATAAAATAATACAATTATTCTCTTATGGTACTGCTTTGCATCTATTGCCACTAGGTATGGACTCTTATAACAGTGATATCTTGGTCTTATTTGAGTATGGAAACGAAATGGAGCTATTTTTCACGTATTATGAAATGATGTACCTACCTATAGTTTTTAACAATAATTTATTTTAAATTTCGTGTTTCGGATAGAAATGTTATAGGATAGCTTTTGTAAATCTCATTTATAGGCTTTTTCGAATCGCCGAGAAAAATAATGTAGGTATAAAATGCTTTTCAAGTCATTTACGGTGTAAATGCAGCCGGCACCCATAAAGATGATACCAACGCTTCCTCAAGCGTTATTCAATTTGGTTCGCAGTCGGAGGTTGGTGGAGCACTGTGTACTGAAAGGCGAGCGCCCGGCACAGCGGTCCGGACAAATGAAGATTTAACGCCTTATTTAAGAAATCTAGGATTAATAATTGAGCTCTAGCGGAAAAATGCTTTTGATGTTAGTACTTGACTATGTATGTGACAAAGATGTAGTTTTTCCAAGCTGTTTTGTTTTAATAGCATTTATAGACGTTGAAGTGATTTTCTGTTAAATTTTATTGAATTGGTGTTTAATCCTTTCCCTGTCTATGACTATGTGGGTCATTGTTTTTTTTATTATTTATCTCTATCAGTTAGTTTTAATCTTGGTCTGGCAGTTTCAGTAATTTATGCGACCTACCCAAATGTCCATTCTTTGATATTGTTCGTCATATCGTTTAGCTCCGTAAGTTCTGAGTTGAGCTGCACGATTACTGACAAATGCGTGCTCTGACTGGATAGGTCCAATCAATATACAATGTGTAGTTATTTCCTAAAAATACCATTTCAGACATCAATTAATAAGGTATTCACATGATCTAACCAAGATTGTGTCTGGACTAAAAGAGACTGAGACCTCTGAGTTTGTTTCGTCAAATAAGAAAAGCCGACCTCATCTAGTTTTTAAAATTTGATAAACGTGTAAAGGTGTTTGAAAAAACTCACAGGAAATTAAATCATTTATCATTTGTCCCATGAGCCACATGTTCAAGTTGATTATTAACTGTTGTGTCTACTTTGTGGACAGTTCTTAAACTAACTACTAAGTACATATTTTTTTAAAGTTATTGTTTGGCATTTGGTCCAGAAGACCGACTATTCAAAATTCAATTCTGAGATCAGAGTTGCGGGATGGTCGCCATTTCCTTCCAGTCGCGGAAGAATTTTTTTGAGTGGGTAGGTAATGTACGTAATGTTTATCTTTGTAAAGTATCTTCATAAACAACATCCTATTGAAAACCAATTATAGCACTTTACTTACTTACTACTTATAAATTGATAATTGTATTCCAGTATTTTATGTAGGAAATGAGTAGGAAGTTTTATTGTTTTCCGTTTTGTATCTTAACGATAGCGAGTGGGATGCTTTATTAATTTGATTTTGGAATAGCTGGAGTTCTATTTTTTGGCAGAACGAAGATGAGCCTTCAAAGTTGAGAATCAAAGTTCTTCCAATCCTCGATAAAAGTTTTTGAAACAGTTAACTTATTGCCAACGTTTAAACAACCGGTGTCATAGTAACTATTGTATCATCCAAACGAGTGTTATAATTTTGTACTTAATTTCATTATGCACCTTTTTTTGTCACTACTCTTTTCATGGTATCTTTATGAATTTCAAAAAAGAACACTGTCCTGCACGCGCGTTTCACTACCACAGCACCGTAATAAAAAAAACTTATATTTAGGTTATTCGAATTCACGTCATATCCCGCCATTTTTCTTCGATATTAGTATTGCAAAAATATATTAAAGAGGATTCTTATCATGGGTGTTGATAAAGTGTTATAAGCAACTGTACATAATTAGGTATTAAAACACTTATGTGATACTATTATTAACTCGGCCATTCGTGTTTTAATACCCCTTATTATACAATAGCTGCATAAATAACTATAGTTTTATCGAGATATATGCTGAATTTTATTTGCCCTACTATTTCCACATTTTATATTCTTATGAAATCAAGAATGCAATCTTTAAAGATAAGTTTAGCTAAAAGTTACGTAGTTTCTATTCTATTAGACACTTCGAAAACAGTATAAGTTTGGAACCGCAAACGAAAACTCTACTTAAGCTCTCACGAGTAAAATACCGTGTAATAATTTAATACAAATAAAATATTTTTATAACAAAGAAATGTATGTTTAAAATCGTATGTGAAAGAATTCATTTTTCTTTGACGCGCACTCATCTCATCACTTTCTGTGGAGAGCCTTTGTATGCGGCTCTTCGCGCTAAGTACATTATGTAAATGTAATACCAGAGGCAGGACTGCTTGGTCCTTGTACATTACAGATAACCACACCCATATTATTTTACACAGAATAAGAAAGCACAAACAATGTTTTCACGAAAAATAGCAGTGGCTTAAGTTGGTCCTTTGGTACGGATGCGGGCTGTGGCGCTGAGTTATTTTAGTACAAGCAAGAGTGCAGACACGAAGCGCAGCGGGCAGCCCCGTCGTGTGAACGTACGCCATTCTTTCAAAATATTTTGCTGTTTAATATTTATAAATATACGTATATTCTCTGCACATGTGTTTCGTAATTTCCCGGAGTTAAGAGAGTAAAGTCCCGGGTTCTTTACCGCATGACTCCTCCGGGAACCGTTATTGAACCAGCTTATGGGACAGGAAAATAGTAATTTAATTATGGTGGTGCCATGTTTGTAAATGTAATCTTTTTGAGTTCTTTTATTGTTTTGTTTTAAAAAGATTGTGTAATTTTACGTGATATTTAACCACAAAATAACATACAATAGCCACTATTAGGACCAATAAACTCCAATCCTCCAACAATGACCAATCAGTCTCAAGTTAACAATTCTAAAATCACGTCCAGCTGAAAACACCATATAAATTCTACAACAACAAACAAAAACAAAGTCCCTATTCATAATTAAATAACTTTGTCAACAATATCAGTGAATCTTTATTGACATTCCTTGCAAAAACACGAGAGCCAGACATACCTCGAATTGTTTACAACGAATCTCAACAAATCCGTAATGTGACGTGTCCGACGCAGGTTTAATTTAAAAGGACTTAGAGGGCGATCACCGTCGCTCCTCGGATTAAAACTTCCACCTAAACTATTGATACGGTTCAATATTTTAACGCGGCAGATAAGAAACCAGTATAAATAGGGATTCAGAATATATTTTTGTGTGTAATATTTAACTGGTTCTCTAAAAAGTTATTGACCTTCTAGTAATGTATACTTTTTAAATTAATTAATTTATAAAAACTTTTAGGGCTTGTAATGATGCACACTTTTTTAAATAAATGAGACTCTTTCTAAATTATGGCCATTTCTCACAGTTGGTCGCAGTAACTAAGTTAGAATACCGCAACCAAATGGGTTAGGTTAGGTAGATCTGCACAACTGCGCGCAAGCCGAGCGAGCGGAACGAGCGGAGCCGCGGCAGCGGCCGTCGAGCGCTACATCCAAATTGGTCGCAGTTACATAACTATTTTGGCTATAATATGTATTATGTATTTATTTTATATAATTATGTAAATGGTACACCACAGACTACCGGTAGTATTGACTCTCCTTGCCCCTTAATCCATCCAAAGTGTCCAAAGTGTCTTTAAAAGATCGCTTTTAGCGACAAGACCGCCCATTGTGTCACTCTATGTAAAATTTCTACATTTATATCTGTAATTTTTATGTTGTACATAATAAAGAGTATTCTATTCTATTCTATTCTATTTAGTATTTTAGGACCCCAACATACGAAATTATTAGAGATTTACAAAAAGAGGTGCATTCAACATATTAGTATATTAGTGTCCAGTAATATTTTTAGGAAAGCATATGAGATTCAATTAAATACATGCTAAATTCTTTGGTGGTCTTTGTGGGTACCCTGGCGAGACTGAATACTATTGCAAACAGTCTCGCTGTTTGCAATAGAATTCAGTCTCGCCAGGGTATTTGATTATTTCTGTCTTAATCTCGTTTCCTTTGCCCGTCTTTTGTCTTGTATCTCTTTAACGTATTATTTTCTAAGTTGTAATGAAATAACGTTTAGTGGCAATGGCCTTACTGTGTGAGGTATTGGGCGGATATGCTTAATATATGTATAAATAAAATAAACTACATTTATTTCAGACATAATTAAAAAATGTCCATATAATGTTAATAACAAAGGTCTTAAAACAATGTTAGTATTGTAGCATTCTCGAATAAATACATTTTTATTGCAATTTTAATTTGATTGAACTCGACGATGAACTTAGAAAAATCACATTTTGTTTTATCTACAATTATAATAATAATGGTAGATAAAACCTGCCACACATGCTTCGTACCTGTCAAGCATTGCGGCTAAGTATAAAATTAATATTTTCACAGACTTCATAAATATTCAATTTAGTTATTTTTAATATCACAACGCGAATCTGTAATATTCTATTTATAGCCGTTTTTTGGCTCTTTTGTTACAAATATATTCTGTTATTGTATTCGTCTAACCCAATGACATCCACGAATATTTGTCCTGACAAATTACTTTATTTTTCCTGAAAATAGAACGTCAAAGGAACTCGTACTTCAGCTTTACAAATAAACATTGAATCATTCCCACGCGACAGTTGATGACGGAAATTAAAAATAAACTCGTGAATGCCCAAGTCTGACTTGGCGACTTCTTTATTTACTTTTCCCGCTTTGATCTTGATATTCAGGTAGCTAAAGGCGATACATCCCTGTGAACAACTTTTAATCCTGCCGCCGTCAGCAATCGAGCGGTAAGTCGTTTTAAATTAAAACTTGTCGTCGTGCCCTGATCCTAAGGATTTATGGCGAAGTTAGAGAGAACCCATCGATCCCTAGTAGTCCTCATACATACATAATTGCGGTCGATTCGAAAAAAGTTGTTGCTTTGCGTGACTACCACGAGTTTACTACTGAAATTCGTGAAGGTTTATACGCTGTACAACTCTTTTTTTCTTTAGTTTGACGAATTTTAGTTCACCCAAAAAACGTAATGTATAATGAATTCAGATTTTGTGTTTTCGTTTTCTTTCTCTAACTTGTCCCTGTAGTTTTTCATGTAAAGTTTGTTGTTAATCTTTCCAGCCAGAATGAAAAAAGGTTTCTTTGTCAGGGACTGAAGTCAATGTCGACATGTCAATGCCTACAGAACTAAAGGACTCGATAACTTTTGATACTTACATAATGTGAAATGAAATAAATATTTTAGTAAGGACAGTTATTAATTATACGCTGCTGAGGAGTTATTAATATTGATGGGCACTTATCACGAAGACAGGTGCCCTCCGAAATAAATTTAAAATTCTGATTGATACTATGGATTTAAAAAATAGGATATTTATGTACCTGCTGAAACGAATTTATGCATTGACTAATTAGATACAATGTATCATGTCGTAGTTACAGATTTACACAATTTTTACCGGATGTAAGAAAGAAAGAAAGAAAGAAAAATTCGTTTATTGGCATTACAGCAAAAAATACACCTTAAAAACTATAAATAACAGAAAACAATTAATTATAATGCCAAAAGGGCCTCATCTCAGCATAATGTCAGATGACAACACAAGGTGTACCACCTGACACTGATTTTCAGCTGCAACCCACGAGTGCCATACGCTAGAATAATAAACACAGAGAAGTGTGTGTCCGTTAATTAATTAAGAGAATAAATTAAAGGTGATAATATAAAAAAGCTCGAACAATACAAAATAAAATTTTGTGACATACATACATACAACGATGTAAAATCAACACGATACCCATTGGTAACACTGTTGGTTAGAATTTCGGGTTTCTGACTAATGTCAAAGATCGGAAAATGACAGTCGGATCCAACGGCTTAAGACGCAGATATATGCCAGTGACCTTGAGTGGTTAGCTTGCGTATTCTGTACTGAGCTCACGCAACGCGTCGTACGTTCAGCCAGTAATAGGACTCGGCCATCAAGAAGCGCTGTCCCCAATTTGACGCATTATTAATTTATTATACACAAAACAAAAGGTATTTTAATAGAACGCGAATACTAAAAGATCAATAATTAAATTATCATTAAATTAGTGAAGGTTTCAGAAAAATACGCTTTGTAGATTTTGCGCCATTCTCAGTTTTTTATCCGCGTTAGACATAACTTTACAAATTAATTTCACTATCCACCGCGCTAAACATAATCTAAAATATTCACATATATATATAATATTTTTTTTCAAACCATTAACACTACTCGTTTAGACGTGATCTTCAGTATAAAATCATTAAGAAAAAAAAAGAAAAATTGTTTATTCTGCACAAACAAAACGCACATTTCAACAAAAGTTATTCCGCCGTTCAATTTCATTAAAGTCGGTTATCGTCGTCGCCTTAACGCGTTTCCGAGGCACGAAGGTGTCTGTCTCGGTATGTAAAAAACCCATCCTCGTATCGGCTTTGGCAAGCGTAGCTTAACCTGATCGATCAACCTTGAGCTACTGTTATTGCTTTATTAACCACGAGCCCCTATTTTCGTAACACATTGTATAAAAGTTATCAAATGGTACCAAAATAATAAAACTGCTTATTTCCATTCCCTGTTTATTTACAACATCAACACAACTAACTCAAATCACTCCACTATACATACACTCTTTTAAAAATGTACCTTAATTCTTAATTTTTATTTTATGGATAATATTGTGAACGGAACGAAGGAGCCTGGATCTCACAACACAGGGAATCCTAGTGTGAGGTCTAGGAATTCAACCCACTTGAATGTAAGCTTAGCGAAACAAATTTATTCTTATTCTTTATTCAAACTCAAACTAAAAGCATTTATTTCAATTAAACCATTTACAGGCACTTTTGAACTGTCGAGAAGATGGTCAGTTACAAATATAAAGCCAGTTGCCCATTCCAAATAGTAGGTTCCTATGGAGAAGAACGGGCAAGGAACTCCACGGATACTCTTTTAAATTAAAATATTGATACAAAGTATTGGTTACATCATTCATATTGAAATTACACAATATGTGAGAACGACGCAAAACGTCAGAAGCATCCGTAATATAAAGATTAAAAACAAAAAAAAAACAAAAAAAACTAAAATAATTAAAAATAAGCCATGGCAGCTAAGAGATGACCAGTCCCAACAGACAGTGCCCGTTCACGAACATGACGCATGGATCAGCACCATTCAGCTCAACCATTTTGAAGAGAGCTAAATGATCCAACACACACGCCACCATCAGCGAGACATCTGAGTGAGCATGACATACTCTCAGCCGCCAGGGCACATTCAAGTCAATGAAAGACATATTACCCGGTAAATGGTAGCTCTATTGTGCATAGTACTCACACCTGTGCTACGCAATTATATAATAGTGTTAGGAAGAGACTTGTGAAGATTTCAAACCAGTATAAAAGGAGCGCGCGCGCCATTATTTTATTCATTCGCCGGGTGTCACTCGTGGCGGCAACATCGCTCAAAGGGCAGTATGATCTATAATTTTTATTTGTTGTGGTAATTGATTGCCAAAACTAGATAATTTGATGTCAATTATTATTAGAGGTTATTTGAGTTTGTTTTAGTGGTTATAATCTTGTTCCTTTTGTAAAAATAACCAGTTGTAATAATTTATAAACGTGTGTATTCAAATAAATCGATTGTACTCGTGATTTCATGTGCTGTGTTGTTTTTTTATAACATCTCCGCTTCTGATTGCTAAAATCAGAAGTGGGATAAAGAACTTAAAAGCCCACGAAAGCAGAAACATTCAAGGAACAAAATTATAATTACCTTTCTACCTTCAAGTTCGTTTATTTTAGTGTCATTATGGTTATTCTGTATTGGTTTAAAACTTTAAAGCGATATGCCTAGAAGGCATGAATGTCTAGATGTATGCCTAGAAGGCGTCGTTCTCATAACCGTTCACGAGACGTTTCACGAGGTAGGTCCACTAGTAGTGAAACCATGCGTAGCACACGTTATAGATCGCGGCAGAGCCGTCGTCGTGAACGTAGTGATTCAAAGGATAGTTCGTATCATCGTCGCAGCTGCCGTGATGCTCGTGACTACCACCGTTCTAGGTCTAGATCACTGTTGACACACTCGCGCAGAACCCCCTCGTGCCCTGGGTACCCATCTATTGCGCCTAATGATAATAACTGATTACAAAACACCTTGAGTAACATCATGACAAGGCTTAGTGCTATTGAGCGCACCAGTCTAAATGTGACTTCCACACCTAATATTTTGGAAACCTCACAAAGAAATGACCATACTGTAGCTAGTCCTATGGACCCGGTTCGTGAAATCACTTCACGTCCTCTTAGCCCCGTAGACTTGACCGATGTTCCGCAACGAGTTCGTGCAACATTTCCGAGGGTTTTTCAAGAACTACTCCTACAAACGAACCAATCGCTTGCGGTTCAGACGCCCCGTCGACTGTAACCATACTCGCGGAAGCTATTAGTTAGATCTTTGCAGCCTATAAGGTCGCATAGTTACAATGTTTCTAATTTCGATCCAAACATAAACGACATTGACGTGTGGTGTGAGGAAGAAGACCGTGCAGTAACCGCGAACGGTTGGGGCGACTACAAGTGCTTATCGCGAGTAGCCTCCTGTCTCAAAGGCGTTGCTGAAGTTTGGCTAAATGAGTGGGTCACTAATGACCGCACTTGGTCGAACTTTAAACTTGAATTTAAGCCCCTCTGCCCTCGGAAATTAGATTATGGCAACATTCTATTTGAAACGATGAACACGACATCCGACAAATTCGCCACATATGCTGAGTACGCCCGGCGTACCTTGTTACGTTTACGAATCGTAATTCTGCCGTAATTCAAGGCATTCCTATGGATGTACTCATAGATAGCAGAGCTCAAAACGTATCGCTGATTTCTTCCGAAGTTTTAAAGCACCTTTCTTGCCAAGTAAAACCGACACACTGTGTGTTAAAAGGTATAAGTGAACGGGAAATTATAGCTTCGTCTTTTGTGACAGTAACCATCGAGCTTAGCGATATTTCCGGCAGATTTAGTTGTCGCATGCATGAATACTTGTATCGTAATCGGAACTGACGTCCCTAAACCGCGACGGTGTCACGTACGTGCGTACAAAAGACAGACAGTACATCACACGAACTGGTGATACTCACGCTCAAGTTAATGATGTTCTCCTCTTGAGCAATACTGTAAAGGACGGTATCTCTTTACTCGGAAGTGTTTTACAGACACTCACTGAAGCAGGCTTTTCAATAAACCTAAAGAAGTGCTCTTCCTTAACAAAAGAAGCCGAGTATTTAGGTAGGGTAGTAAGCTTTGGTCAGGTGCGGCCGAGCCCGTGTAAAATAGAGGCTTTAAAAAAATTCACCAGTGCCCGGAAATGTCAGACAAGTTCGTCAATTACTGGGACTTGCCGGATATTTATACAAGTACATTAAACGGTATGCAACAATGACCGCATGCATCGCCCATTTAACTAGAAAGAGGGGTGAGTTTCGTTGGGGTGAAGAGCAGGAACAGGTCCGTCAAGATTTGATACGATGCTTAACTAACGAGCCTGTTCTTGCAATATTTATGCCTGAACTGCCCACTGAAGTTCACACAGACGCAAGTTCTGCTGGCTACGCAGCCGTACTCTTCGCGTAGTAACGCAGGGAGCAGAAAGCAAATACCATAGCTATGAGTTGGAGACGTTAGCGGTCGTGAAAGCTTTGCAGCATTTTCGCCATTATTTAGTAGGCCTGCAGTTCAAGGTTATCACAGACTGCAATGCTCTCAAATCCACTAAACGCAAGAAAGACCTGCTCCCTCGCGTCGCCCATTGGTGGATCTACCTACAAGATGTTCACTTTTCTATTGAATATAGAAAAGTAGTTATGCTGCCACACGCCGACTATCTCAGTCGGAAACCGCTTGTCTCGGTTAGTCAAATATCGACACCTCGCAACTGGGCACAAATAGCACAAGCTGCAGATCATGAAATGAGAGATTTAATACAAAAACTCTCAGAGGGACAGCGAATCGATCTGTTGTATTAACCGCATTTCCTTTGCTTCATACCCAGAAGCCATCGACTGAGCCTACTACGGATCTTCCATGACGAGCACGAGCTTATTAGTCCCGAAAAAAAACCTTGCACCTTATTCTAAAACATTTTTGGTTTCCCGGTCTCCGCCAATTTCTCATGGACAGGCGCCCGCCACGTTAATGCATGGTCGACGATCTTGCTTTTGTGATAAAGTACTCGCAATCAACGAGGAAATTAGACCTCGGAATGCGCGGGCCGTATAGAGTTCCCCAAAATTCTACCGAATGGTCGATATGAACTTAAACTGCTCAGTGAGGGCCGTGAGAAAACTACCCAAGCGGCCTCCCAATACATGATACCATGGAAAGGAGAATGGTGCCCTGAGACATGTGCCGTCTTTTTCTTTTTGAGATTTCTGCTAATATGCCCTGTTTTCAGAAGTAGATCAGCGCTGGGATGTGTTCCCCGTCAATGGCGTAAGGCCGCCCAACATGTGGATGTGTTCCACCTCAAAGGCGTGTGTCGTCCAACATGTGGATGTGTTCCACCTCAAAGGCGTGTGTCGCCCAACATGTGGATGTGTTCCACCTCAAAGGCGTGTGTCGCCCAACATGTGGATGTGTTCCCCCTCAAAGGCGTGTGTCGCCCAACATGTGGATGTGTTCCCCCTCAAAGGCGTGTGTCGCCCAACATGTGGATGTGTTCCCCTCAAAGGCGTGTGTCGCCTAACATATGGATGTGTTCCCCCTCAAAGGCGTGTGTCGCCCAACATGTGGATGTGTTCCCCCTCAAAGGCGTGTGTCGCCCAACATGTGGATGTATTCCACCTCAAAGGCGTGTGTCGCCCAACGTGCGGATGTGTTCCCAAAAGCGTGTGTCGCCATACGTTGGCGTTTGTCGCCTAAGAGAGCGTTAGTCGCTGTGGTAAAGTATTCGACAATAATATAGGATGGCTGGGACGCTGACCATGTTATATTCTTGTTATTTTGAATTATTATTCTTAATTTCATGTAACAAGTTCCCTATACCCTTTCAGATGACGAAACTGATAATGCTGACAACGACCTAGATCAATCTGAAAGCGTCGAACCTATGGCGGTAGGACTTTTCATGCCTGATCTTGATGCAGAAGTAGGAGCTGTAATGCAGCAAGAATCATCTCGTTGAAGACGAATCCCAAAACATTCAAGTCGAGGACGACTTGGTATCAGGAGAGGCGGTGTTAGGAAGAGACTTGTGACGATTTCAAACCAGTATAAAAGGAGCGCGCGCGCCATTATTTTATTCAAAAGAAAAACATTTCTGCGCTCGAAGCTCGCTGCGGAAGGACGTGTGTTGCGCTGCTCTCGCTGTGCCCCGCTCTCCCGCTGCTGCTCTTTCGTGCCCGGTACGTTACGCTTGCGTAACGCTCTCATAGTCGCCCCGACTACAACCGATCGTCAATTGATTAGATTGATTAATTTATTAATTAATTTAATCGAAAGACACCAGATCAAAAAAAGTGCCTTTTTCAAGGCAAGCGTTTCTTAACAGTTTGTTCAGAGAGTAGCTTCATTAGGCCCCTTCTGGGCAAAACCACAGTTTCGTAGTCCTCGGTGGAAACCTTACGGTGTTAACGAAACCGAGTAGGGTGTTGACCCAAACGCACCCGCCGAACCCCTTCAGGGGGAGGCAGTAAATTGGACGGGTCCCAGAGTTAACCGGCCTTGGGGGATCTCCTAGTCGGCTCTGGTGGCAGTTTTCCTTCCACAGCTACTCACCTAGTGTCTCTAGGGTGTGTCTACACCCTTCGCGCTAGACTGGAAAGGGCCCCCTTGCACAATAAGATTGGCAACGGGATCACAAGCTTAGGGCTCACCAATAGGTTACACATCCTCCCTGTCTGCACCCGACAGGGAGGGAAACACATCCCCGGGCCAATCCACCCGGGGAGCTAGGTATAGGGAACGATAGGCAGAAATTTAGTGGAGACGGCTCCAAAATTCCTCCCTACTAGGAACCCCCCCTTAACCGCTATGGAGGACGCCATTATTTTGGCGTTCTTCAGAGAGGTCCTTTTTAAGGACCCAGCCTTTTTAGATAAATATGGAGTACAACTCGCTAAACTAAAGAGCCAGCCTTCTGCTGGCATCGATAAGTTCAGCGATGTACTCGCGAACCAACAGGCGGAAGAGGACTTCCAGAGTCCCTCCCCTAGCCCGATCGTGTCAATGGACACTTCCGCACCTGCGGACAATCGCGCGCCAAGTCCGAGCAGCTCTGACTCCGAAGAGTCCAGCTCTTCCTCTTCGTCTTCTTCTTCTACCTCTGCTAAGCCAGGGGTCCTAACCTCTGGACCTGGCAAGAGGAAGAAGTCGAAGAGTAAGTCGGGCCAGGCAACCAAGATAGTGGCGTACGAGCCTCCCTCGACCCCTATCCCTTCTGCCCCCGTGGCATCCACCTCAGTGGCCCCTACCGCGGCCCCCCCTACCGTGACTCCGTCACCGGTCCCGGCGTCTTCCACGCAAGACCAAGACGGTTTTACTGTCGTTTCTGCCTCTAAGAAGGCTTCCCATCCTCCTCCCATTGTCATCCAGGACAAGGGTAAATGGACGGAAATCTCGAAATGGTGTGTTGATCAGCGGATCAACTTCACCAGCGCGGTCAGTACCCAACCGGGTATAAAAGTCACCGTTCCCACGGCTAACGATTTCAGGGAACTAACCAGGACACTTCGGGTGAGAGGCATCTCATACCACTCATATACCCTCCCCGAAGAGCGTCAGACGCGTGTGGTCATCCGTAGGATCCCCAGTGAGATTGCGAGAAGAGCATACGACATGATTCTTGTCGTATGCTCTCAGGTTGACGGGCATCACCCTATTTTCAAGATCGCTTCGATCTGTAGCCTTAAAGGCTTTGATATTCAGAAGCCGCACAAGTCCAGCATTATCGGACAGTGCCACCGATGTCAACTTTACGGTCACGCGCAGAAGAACTGCTTCGCGAAACCCAGGTGCGTCAAGTGCCTGGGTGAGCATGGCACTTCTGAATGCTCGCGACCGAAAGACCGTGCCTTCTGCACCGAACCTCCCAGTTGCGTTCTTTGCGGCCAACAAGGCCACCCAGCCAATTACCGTGGCTGCCCTAAGACACCCAAATCGTCTTCCTCGAAATTGACCGAGCGTTACGACGCGAGGCAACAGAGAGATAACCAGGGGGGATTCTCCTCCTCTCTGACCCAACCTCCGCAACGATTGAGCCCTCAAACCACCAGCAGGCCTTCCCTGCCTTCGGCCAATACATGGCTCCTCCCCCCCCTCAACCTCAACCAATCCCACGGTTGATGGACCCTCGCCTTCGCGCTCATAGCGCTCAGCATCAACATCAATCTACCGCCGCCGGTAGGAGCGCGCCTCTCGCGCCCCCAGTGGCCCGCATGCCAGAGCCTGCTTCCAAAGCCGCTCCCCCTCTCAACACTCGCGCGCCTCCTCAACCCGCGGCCACTCCAGTGGTCGCATCACCTAACACCTTCGATGCGTTTAATGTGATCTCGAGCACATTTAACATCTTTTGTTCGCCCCGCGCCAAGAAAATGGCCAGCGAAATAATTGTAGCCCGTAACTCCTGCGATCTATCGGAGATCCAGCGAATTTATCACGCGTATCCCGAGATCACGCAAGCCCTAGAGTCCATCGCGTATAGGAAACCATAATGTATAATACGGCCCCCGCGAGAACTAAACTCAGATCACTAAAGTTAGGCTTTTTCAATGCCAACGGCATTAAAGAACAACGCGACGAAATCGCTGTGTTCCTCCGCGACCATCGGTTAGATATTCTCCTTGTACAGGAAACTTTCCTCAAGCCTTGTCATCGAGACCCGTCAATTGCGAACTATCGCGTAGTTCGCAATGACAGGACTCGATGCCACAGGGGCGGCACCCTGATTTACTATAGGACTCCTCTCCATTGCATCCCGCTCGATGTTCCGACAACTCTCTCGTGTCTTGAAGTGTCTGCATGCAAATTAGCAATGTCAGGTCATCAACCGATTACGATAGTTTCGGCTTACATGCCGGGCACCGCGACCACGAACCTAGACGGTCTTCAACTGCTGTCTCGCGATCTTTCGATTCTTTTCGGCCTGAGTGAATCCGTTATCGTAGCGGGTGATCTCAACGCCAAACATCCGTCCTGGAACTGTAATACCACCACGTTTCGAGGCCAACATCTGTTTGACCTCACCGCCGTTTTAAATTTCGATATCATCGGTCCGATGAATCCTACTTATTACCCCCATATCCCCAGTCAATCCCCGGACATATTGGACATAGCGCTCCTAAAGAATATCAACCTACGGTTGGATTCGATAGAGGCGATGGACGAACTGACTTCTGACCACCGGCCGGTCGTCTTAAGACTGGCCCCTCGCGACGGACCGCTTGACCCTGACCAACCCCCCCTCACGAAAGTAGTCACGGACTGGCGGAAAGTAAGCGACCGACTGAAATCCACCACATCCCTGATACTGGATTCTATCCCCGATCAGTTTGACTCGATCGCCGACACGACGGCCGCGATCGACTCACTCACGGAACACGTACAATCAGTCCTGAGCGATTGCTCGAGGCAGGTTCCGGCGATGGACCCCCATCGCCGAAAGCTGCCGGACGATGTGCGTGAAATGCTGACTGAGAAGAACGCGGCCACTCGTGCATACAGTGTCTTTCCCTGTGACGCTAACAAAGTCTTCATGCGCCAATTACAGAAATCTGTAAGGAAGCGTATGAAAGAACTGCGTGAGGCCCACTGGGACAAGATGCTGGGCGAACTAGAGCCCACTCATCTGGCCTTCTGAGAGCTTCAGAGGAAACTCAGATCCCCGCAAGTAGCTTCTATGCCCCCTCTGACACGACCCGACAGGACGATAGCATTCGACGACACTGACAAGGCTGAATGCCTGGCTGACACTCTCGAGACTCAGTGCTCGCCCAGCTCTCAACCAGTAGACCAAGCTCACCTCGCTGAAGTGGACGCTGAAGTCGAACGTAGGGCGAATCTCCCTCCGGTCGAAGACCCTGATTGTCCTCTGGCTCCCGTCACCCCAGACGAAGTGCACGACATTATCAAGGGTCTGAAAACCCGTAAATCTCCCGCCTCAGACGGAATCACCAACAGGGTGCTCCAGCTGTTCCCCGCTCACCTGATCATGCTAATGACCACCATCTTCAATGGCGCTCTTAGCAACAACATTTTTCTCAAGCTTGGAAAAGTGCCACGGTCATCGGTATCCCGAAGCCCGGCAAACCTAAGACCGAACCTTCCAGTTACCGACCCATCAGTCTGCTCAACGTCTTCGGCAAGGTCTATGAGAGGCTTATTTATAAGCGTCTCAGAGACTATGCCGAGACGAAGGGCCTCATCCCAAACGAACAGTTCGGGTTCAGATCCCAACATTCGTGCGTACAACAGGTCCACCGTATCGTCGAGCATATAAGCGCTGGCTTCCAGCGCGGGCTCATGACGGGTGCTGTGTTCTTCGACATTGCGAAAGCGTTCGACAAAGTCTGGCACAACGGCTTATTATTTAAGCTCTACAAACTCGGTGCGCCCGATCGTCTCGTGCTCATCTTACGAGACTTTTTGTCGGACCGCACCTTCCGCTATCGCATCGAGGGTGCGCTATCCTCCCCCCATCCGCTCCGCGCAGGCGTCCCTCAGGGCGCTGGGCTGGCACCGCTGATATTCACTATATTCACTAGTGATATCCCCAAATGTAGAAAGGCGCAGTTAGCTCTGTTCGCAGACGACACGGCCATCTACTACTCCGGCCTCAGGCAAGACAATATCGCCCGCATCCTTCAGGCCGAAGTCAACAGACTCGCGGCCTGGTTCAGGAAGTGGAGGATCGAAGTCAACCCTGATAAGAGCCAGGGGGTCCTATTCTGTAGGCCCCGGCGATCACCCGCCCTCCCCCAACCGATCACCATGTTCGGCAAGCCTATCCCTTGGGAGAAGCGAGCCAAATATCTCGGTGTGGTCTTAGACCATCACATGACGTTCGGCGAGCACATAAAACAGGTGCGCTCGCGCGCCAGTTTTGCTCTCGGCCGACTACACTCCGTACTCAACCCGCGCAGCAAGTTGTCCCTTAAGTGCAAATTGCGTATTTACACCGCGTGCATTCGACCGATCATGACTTACGCCTGCGTAGTCTTCGCTCACGCAAAGTCTTATCACATCCATAAGATGCAGACGCTTCAAAACCGATTTCTCCGTAGAATTACGAAAGCTCCTTGGTTCGTTCGGAACGAACAACTTCACGTAGACCTTAAGATGCCTACCATCAAGCAGTTTATGAAGCGCCTTGCAAAGCGCTTTTTCGAATCCGCGGAACGTCATCGCAACCCCTTGGTTGTGCAGGCCGCTAGTTACAGGCCTTCTGCCATTAGTCAGACTCGCCGACCGAGGCATACTCTCTTAGATCCGGATGACCCCGTCACTCTCCTTCAGGAAAGCAATAGGGCCACGAGTACAGTGCACAAAATACACAAACCGACCTTCCGTCCTCGCCGCCGAGGTACCACGCGAACTTCCCGAGTAAATGGTAATAAAAGTCCTCCCCCCCGTCCCTTGAATGTCGATGCGCCAGCCGCCCGGTTAGAGGCTGAGAGCGCCGTAGCAATAAATATAATATCCCCTGATAATAATCATGATCAAAATGTTGATCCAGCCCGTCCCCAAATTGTTACTAATTTTGTGATCCCCCAACGACGCCCTAAGCCGAGGTCCGTACCCCACAGGGGGTGCCCTTAGTGCGCTGTCGTTTAGTTTTAATATATATAATTTGCGCCCTGGCTGAAGGCTTTAAGATTAAAAACCTTAGGGCAGCCACAGGAATATCCGGTTAAGTAGCAACGACCTCTCTAGGTCTGCTACGAGATGCCATTCATAAAAAAAAAAAAAAATATATTTTATTCATTCGCCGGGTGTCACTCGTGGCGGCAACATCGCTCAAAGAGCAGTATGATCTATAATTTTTATTTGTTGTGGTAATTGATTGCCAAAACTAGATAATTTGATGTTAATTACTATTAGAGGTTATTTGAGTTTGTTTTAGTGGTTATAATCTTGTTCCTTTTGTAAAAATAACCAGTTGTAATAATTTATAAACGTGTGTATTCAAATAAATCGATTGTACTCGTGATTTCATGTGCTGTGTTGTTTTTTTATAACATCTCCGCTTCTGATTGCTAAAAATAGATACATTATTTTTCGTACTTCTGTTATTGATACCAGAGATTTATCTGTTGCATCCATTAGGAAAATAGCTAAAAGATAAGCTTTATCGCCTCGGAAAAATAATAGGTACAGTAAAATTTAGGTGCAGATAAAAAAAGTTATTCACACCGTAACAAGCTAGTTCGGTCCGTGCAGTGAACACCGTGATTACATTACCAGCGTCACTCAGAGAATTTTTAATTAGATTTATGTGTACAACTCCACACAGTGTCGCGTGGATTTTTTTTTTTTGCTCAAACATGATTTTATTATAGATAACTTAATGTAAATAGGCTTAAAATAACACTGGCTCCATTATAATTAGATTTGAAATGAAAGAGATCTTTTTTTTCATGCCATACAAGCTTTTTTCGTGTCATAGCATACATGACAGTGTTGTATATTATTCAGACTATGCTTTTCACATCGACAGATTTTTTACTCGTATAAAAAAAAATTGCAGCGTATTTAAATTGGCTTAGGAATGAAGGCTCGTATAGACTGGTGCGATATTGCGGGCGCGATGCGACACTAGTAGCACAATTTCTATGTCACTGCCTGTCGCCGCCGCGATATCGCGTGACTCTGTAAAATCCGAGAGTCGTAGGAAGCCGTTGTTTTGGTTGTAGCGTGTTAGATACGGAAATCTCGTTAAAAACAAATTCTGTTAAAGCGATCACTTTTTTTAAATGTCATGCTTGAACAAGATCGTGTCTTCGTTAAACGATCTATATCTTAAAACATTATTCCTAGGTACTGCTACAGCAAATTTGGCTTTACGACCATTTAATTCAATGTAATGTTGGTAGTTTGGTACATATCAGTCACACTAATCGCTTTCTGCGGGCCAGACAGCCTGATTGCTCTTATTGTTGCCTTATCTATCACAAATGCCTTCGGTAGGTACCATCATGTGTCTAGAGGTCGACTCCTATTAAAGTTAGGCGAAATATAACGCTGCGTGCTAACTATTATGCATACACAGTATAATGTTGAGATTCTGAATTTGGTCCTTACGTTTGAAATGATCATGATCTCCTTCTGTGAAGCAGTAATACTCGCAAAGGAGGAGGCGGAACGCGTGAGGGAGAGGCAAGGTTCGCGCCCTCGCACCCCTAGTCGCCGCAGGAGACGCCCCGGGCGTCGGGAGTCACAAGCTGATTTTAGGTGTAGGTGCGGGCTTACGGACGATGAGCGATGGGTAGCTCACCGTCCGATAAGGACCAGGCACGGGTCGACGGGGCGTTGTATTCCACGCGCGCCTCAAAGAGTTGTCAGCACCAACCGGACCGGGTCCGTTAGGGCCAATGCCTGCCAGGGTTGCGAGTTTGTCCAAAAGGGATATCAGGAGGCAACGGAAGGAACACGGGTGGGTTTTAGTCAGTAAAAGTCTGACACGCCCTCCCGGTCCACCTAGAGCGGGAGAAGTTATTTGTAAATTTCCCACACAAAAGAAAAAAAAAAAAATAATGATGAGTTTGAAAAGATGTCTGAACTTTTTCAAATTAGTATGCACTTTATTCCAGTAAGTTAAGTTACGCTTGACGAAGTCGGTTTGTTGATGTGTGGTCATCCATTATAATGTCAAAACCCCTACGTACCTCAGAGAGCACGTTAAGCCGGCTGTAATTTAAAGATCTTTGACAGTCGTTGCGGGTCAGAAGTCCAAAATTCTGCTAACCAGGAGGTGTTGTGTAACCCAGTAGACCCTGGGTTGCAGAGGCCAGATAAGCAGTTGCTCCATGTAAAATTCTGGCTGAATACCAATTCAGCAGCATCCGATTTAACTGAGAGTCGATCCCAATATAGCTGGGAAAAAGCTAGGCATTATGATAAATCGAGTAAATTCATTGGTGGTTATTTTAGCTGGTAGTAATTATATAAAACCAAGCATTCATAATATATTTTATTAAGTTCAGCGCTTGTACGCGTTATGGAGCGCTCGCAAATAGAAAAGTATACTTGAATACTTGTATTTTATAGAATTCGTATTATATTATATTTTATGTACAGTTGTTACTAATAAAATAGTCCTTGTATAGTTTTTTGGCATTGAAAATTTCAATAGTACTAGTGTAGACTTCTTAGCTTTATATTTAAGGTGACCGCGACAACCTTTGAATAAAGTTTTTTATGCATATGAAACTTATTACGAAGTATTTATGTCATCAGCCCGTCTGGTTTTATTGTTTTGATACGTTAGGACTTTGTTATTGTTTTTTTTTTATTAAACTTCGAAAACTTATTGTTGATATTACATATGATACGATGTTTTTATTTCCAATGAAGGTGAAACACTTTTATCTAAAAGGTTAGTAGGTATATCAAAACCAAACCAAATCAAATCAATCTTTATTTCAGAAAATGTTACACGTTATAATGTACAGTCGATATGAAAATAAAGAAGTCCAGAATAGAGTACTATTATTATTAGGTCTTTAACCACTTTATTAGATTTTTTATTATTAGGTTTAGGCCTTTTTTTTTTTGGGTGGGAAATGATCAATTAACTTCTCCCGCTTTGGGCGGAGTGGCAGGGCGTCTCAGACTTTTACTGACTAAAACCCACCCGTGTACCTTCCGTTGCCTGTGTTCCAGGGCCACGATATCCCTTTCGGACAAACTCTCAACCCTGGCAGGCATTGGTCCTAACGGCCCCGTCAGTTGGTGCTGACTCTCGTCTCTTAGAGGCGCGCGTGGAACACACGCATGAGGGCCTTGCCTTTCTATCATGAGGTTGGTTGTTTTCTATTGAACATACTAAAAGCGGCTGAATTGTGGTCACAAAAGGGTAAACTAGGTACATAAATTGGCGAATAAGGCGTTAGTTATCTACTCTAAATATCTCGTGCCTATATAAGGTCAATGAACATTGAATAATATAATAACATAATACCGCCAGTATTCTACGAAATGCTTGCTCAAGCCTTTACAAACAAATTCTTAAATAGTTCTAATTACATACTCGTAGCACATTCCCAAATCCTGCCTACAAAATCTTTTACGTGGTATATTTAATGAAGCTTTGAGTTTATCAGTAAACATGTTAAAGATATTATTAATTTAACTTAATTAAGAAACAAGTGAGGAACATTTAGCTGACGATCAAATATCTTTGAATATTACCGCAGGATTATGTACTTATTACGCAGGATTACAACAATATTCTACCAAAATCTGAGTTTTGGTAGAATATTGTTTTAATTGAGATAGTAAAATTGGTGCTTGATTGGATAGTTCATTGATCCGGAAGTTTTTAAGTGAGAGAAGAAAACTCATGCCCACAATGATTTGATACTCGTTGTGCTAGGACTATGTGTTTTGGAGAGCTATCGTTGCAACGGCCATGCTTCATTTTTTCATTGCCAGATAGTGGCTATGTGAGAGAATGAAGTATTAAATATAATATGTTAGGCGTGGAAAAGACCAACTGATCTATTTTTTTATATCGTTATCGTGGTTATCTTATCGTTAGAATCCTTACATCATCCGGAGTGACATAGGCTAAATATTTTCGAAATAATCAATATGGCAGTATGGTTCCATTTTCAAATTTGAAAAAAAAATCTTCAATTAGTACAATAAGGGTATCAAATTGAAGGCCTTGGTGTGCACATGCCAAAACTATAAAATAGATTTTATAATTTTTTATCACTCGTGAAGTTTGTAAAGGGACCTATCAGTTATTGTGTAAATCCCACGCATCAGGTAGAGTGAATGCTCACTTCAAGCTCAGTAAGTTTTCAAGCTGAGATTTTACAGAACAGATCGACAGCTATTTTTGGTTACCAAGCAGCTTATACTATACCTGGCCGTAATGGTCCTATGAATAAACTATCATAGTAAACAATTAGAAGGCCAAATATACAAATATATCTACATCTTTGGCACATTGGACCATTTACCACCGAATCAAGATGGTAACGACCATATAGCTCCGCCGTCGCTGACGTCGTCATGATAATTTCAGCCGAAAGACGTCCACTGCTGGACATAGGCCTCCCCCAAAAACGGGGGGGATTTGCCATAATCGCCACGCTTGGCAGGCGGGTTGGCGATCCCAGTATGGTTTTTTAAAATGCATAGAGAACGCTGCTGCCCATTCTCTAGTCTCTTCGCCTTTTACGACACCCACGGGAAGAAATGGCATGGGTCCATTCTTTACGTCCGGCACCAAACGGTTTGAACATATAGTTTGTAGCACATATAGTTCTTACCTATTAGCACAGGAGGACCTTGTGGCTAAGTCATAACAACCGCACAAGTCGATCGATCAAGTTAAGCTACGCTTGCCACGGTTGGTCCGTGGATGGGTGCCCATCTTTTCATACCAAGATTCCTCCGTGCCTCGGAAAGCACGTTAAAGTACTATCCACACATTTCCGGGTCAGGGCTATCCGTGCTCCGAGTTGTTCGTTTCAGTGTTCCCGTCAGGGACGTGCCATCCGTCACCCGTGTTCACACATATCAGGGAAATCGGTATCAGTGTAATCTGTTTCTTTAGCTGATACGCACACAGCACGATGTCCTTATTTAACAATGAAGAATTAGCAATGATTGCAATAGCGCTAGATGAAGAAGAAGCAGATCACCCATAAGACTATCAGCAGGCAAAACGTATTTAGGTATGTGAGGTATGTGATCCGATACAAATCGGATAGCACTGTCAGAGCGTCCGTGCGTCCGAGCGTGCTCCAAGACACTGAATGTTTTTTTTTTTTTGCACCACTCTAGGATTCTTTCCTGTATTGTGAGTGCGTTTACAAACATTTAAATTCACATACACAAACAGCCAAGTTGTACGTAACCGATTTTTTCCCCGTCCCTGACGGAACACGGCAAGGCCGGGTATCCGGAAATGTGTGGATAGCGCTAAGCCATTGGTCCCGGCTGTCATTTTTAGATATTTGACAGTTCTTACGTGTCGTCAGAAGCCTAAAAGTCTGACAACCAGTCTTACCAAGGGATATCGTGTTTCCCAGTAACTGGGCTGTGGAGGTCAGAAGGCCAATTCTCGTAATTTGTTCAAAATCTAGTCGCAATCTCATCTTGGCGACAAACAAACGTCAAAAAATTGTCAAAATGTAGGGAAATAAGAGGTATTTAGACAGATTGAGACTGAGATCAGACTGTGAACGTTCTTAAAATTAGTAGAATTGCCCCTCAGATATGCAGTCGCTCCATGTAAAATACTGGTATTCAGCTGCATCTGGTTACACTGGAAGCTGACCCCAAAATAGTTGGGTTTCACATAATTGTGCTTTTTTTTCTTTGTTTTTTCTGGGTGGGAAATTATCAAATAACTTCTCCCGCTCTGGGCGGAGTGGGAGGGCGTGTCAGACTTTTGCTGACTAAAACCCACCTGTGTTCCTTCATTTGCTTGTGTGCCAGCGCCGTGATATCCCTTTCGGACAAACTCACAACCCTTGCTGGCATTGGCCCTAATGGACCCCTAACCTCATTCTACCCTTGCATCCAACAACCACATCGAAAACTCTCCCGACACAAACACGCCACTTTAAGAAACTTCTAACGCTATTTCCCGACGTTTTCATACGAATTAAGACGCCGCATTAAGATAACGTATGCGCCCACAATGCCTCGGGAGACGTTATCGTTTAGTCTGTGGTACTAGCCGTACGTTTCAGCACAAGTTGTTTTAACCCAAGTGAAAAATAAGAGGAAAGGCTTACGTTTTCTTGTATTTTTCAGGGAGGTACAGGTTATTCTTCCTGTATTTTTTGGTGTTGGGTTTCCATTCAGATGATATCGTCACCCTGGTTAAGAAGGTCAATATAGTATTATTTGGTAAGACACACTAGTGTAATGATTTTGTAAAAAAATAATTAAGAATAAGAATTTTTGCACAAGCGACAGATGGCGCTAGTGATTGCACGAACTTTGTTAATCAGTTTCAGGTATTCATTTGTAGAATATCGATATAAGTATATTTGTTTTGTATAATTAATAAATCATTATTGTGGAAATTAAACTAAATCCACCTTATTACAAAACAAGATTTATATTTGACATGGCTTAAACCACGGAGCCAGTTTTTGTAATATGATCGTCACAGTGATTGAAATACCGTTCTTTTTAAAAAACTGAAAACTTGGTTCGGTACTAAGTTGTCAGTTTTGTGTTTAGGAACTTTACCGTAGTCGGAATAAAGTTCGAAATTCAATAAAGGCTTCATGTTTTAAACCTGGGTCTGAAGATAAACCTTGTTTTGTAATAAGGGGGAGTATGTTTATTTGCAGTTAATTCTAAGCCATAATGAATTTTAGTTAGTCAAGTAATAGCTGTACTGTTTACTCTGCTCTGTTTGGTCGTATAGCCGGCTGAGTGTTCACTTCCATTTAAAGTGGGGAACATTCAGTTTGTAACTGATTTGCTTGAACAGAGGCAGTCTATTTCGAGGCGTTGAACTGTAAGCATATCTGACGGATCCGTGCTACTTTTGTTATATTCTTAATGATTAATAAGTGATTGTTAATAACCTGATTGTGTTGGAATAAATTGAAGAAACATTAATACTGAACTTGAGGTGTATGATTTCTTTACACTAGCAACTAATTAGTTAATGCGTGTGCGTTAAATAGCTTTGGGATATTTAATCTGTCGGGTCGGTTCTTGAAGCTGTTCAGACGACACAATTTTTTTTATTTAAATAGTTAGTTTTATGATTCTTGACCATGGGCTTACTATTTCGTTCTGTTCCATAGGAATGTACGCTTTGAAACAGGAACAGCTTCAATTTTCTGTTTAACTGACCAATGTCTAGTCAATTAAAAAAAAAAAAAAAAATCTGTAAATGGTTGGATTGAAATTATAATATATTTTTCAAGTTTTCTGTTTGAACAAGTGGCGATGAAACCTGGGAGTCTACTCGAAACATAAATCCGTAGTATCGGCCGAATGATCGGCTGTTGCTTGACTACGGCTAACTATGTCTGAATACGGTGAAAAAAAAAAACGACAGTCAAAGAAATAAGCCAAAGTCAAAAATCTGACAAAGTCGGTTAAGGATACAAAGTCAAAAAAGGAAACTATGTGGCAAACATGTCTGTACTTGTTATTGTTACCATCTTGCATGTAATAGATTTCAACAATATTATGTTGTTACATTTAAAATTCGCGGTAAATAAAGAATCATATCAGATTTTAGGCTCCTAATAGTACATAACTATAAGTATTTATTAACATATATAGTTGAAATGTTCGGTTAAACCGAAATGCATCCAAATAATTATCAAAAATGGCAATTAATTTAAAAAATAATCTATCACATGCATGTCTTTAATTGTATGTATGAAACATGTTTTTGCAAATAAATATTATCTTATCTTATGGAAGTTATAAAACGACCAAAAATACGGCTGACACTTCAGTTTAACGCTACGGAGTAGACCCTACCAGTTTTTAAAGTAACGAACACTGTCACGCTGCAACTGTTTCAAAAAATATTATTTGCTTAGTATAGTGACACTAAAGTAACGATAAAACTTTTTTCGACTAAGCAAGTCTGATTGTTATAATATCAACCAGTTTTCAAGCTTCGTTAGTCCGCTGCAAGATTTATCCGGTGCACTTGTACGAATTGAAAGATACGGCTGTTGTACAAAACTAACTCAATTATCAATACACTTTCTCGAAAACTGGTTCTTATCGTACTACGATTAGGTTCACAATGCAACGTATTTCACACGGGTGCGATTTTTTATTTTCCAACACGTGTGCGGGAATAAAAATTGCCACAGATACTTATACTTAGTCCAAATTGGTTCACTGTCTCTATCAACACCGTCTCGCGCCAGACACGATTCTGTCTAATTGGAGGTGATTTTTTTTTTAAATCTCGGCAAATATGCTTTACAGTGTTAATATTTTTACAATATGTAATGTTTTTAAATAGAATACCATGATCATTACAATAAAAAAAAACGTTTATGAACAAATTAACATTTAATTGTGTTCTAAAATCATAAATATTTTAATTTTCTATTTTTCATATTAGGGTGTTTATCGGCTTTATATCTTTGCTTCTCCTTCAACCTGGCGAAAACAAAGCGCTGAAAAAAAAGAAAATTAAGTATCATAGTTTCCTAATATTTCATGACAAAAATATTTTTCGTTATTTTATTTTATTTCTTCAAAAGTGTTATGAAAAACGTCGTTTGATACACGAGGACATTTGTTATTGCAGCTCTGGGCTCAAAAACAACCTCACCTACGGCTCGAATGCAATAACAAACATTCTCCACTTGTATCAAAATGTAATATTATGTTACTTAGAAACCAACCCCATTTCTTCTTTGCATTCCATATTCAAAACACTATCCCTTCCACTATCAAACTCGTACAAATATTAAACACAGAACAACTGAACATATTTCTAACTACAGTTCTGTTTTACGGCAAACGATACACAAGTACTGTGCATACAAATCCCAAGAGGTTCGTACATGAGGTGCATCAATATCACTGGTTTATGTACGTGGTTCTCGCGTAGCTGAATAAAACCACAGTTTATAAATAATAGTGTAGTTGCAAGTTGGCAATTGCTATTTACGTTAAAATAATATTTCAGTCCACGCCATTGATGTATTAAATAGGAAGATAGGCTACTCTCTAACATCACGTAAATATTAAATGATCCCGATGTCGTGCGTCAAGTGCTCGACAACCAAAATATTTAGACATATTACGCGGGCTATAGCGGGAAGGAGATCGCAATAATTGTCACTGTTACGTACCCATAACAACTCGCAAACAAACTACGATTCGAGTATTCCCCGCAAACCGAGAGTAATGTAGGTCGATTGTGTCCTTTCCCCTAATTTATGCGGTCCACATCGAGGAGCGCGTACCATATCTTCCTATTTAATACATCAATGGTCCACGCCTATTAAAAACTAAGATGCATTTTCAATGATTAATTCACAGATTAAGCGAGAAGTCAGTTACAATATTTTATTCTTTAGTTGAGAACACGGTTTTATTATGTCGTTTATTCATTTTCTTCGATATTAGATACATTTTTATATATTTCTTAAAATTAAAAGACATACAAAACATTTAAAATTATAAAACATGGTGGTCCGGTGTCGATATTAAGTTATGGGTCTAATTAATGTAATTCTTAATTATTGGTGTGTAGGTATATAGTATCACAAACAAAGTATTTACTAGAGGTACGAAATATGATCTAATCTTTGGAATAGACGAATATAAATTAGTGCTGAATGATTTGCCAAGACTTGCCAAATACAACAAATATTGCCTAGCAATGTGCATGCGTATTTATAACGGGATGCCAGGCCAACAAAATTCAAGACATTAAATCCTAAATTATAATTTAATTTTAACACCATTATGTCGTCGGCGTCAGTGCAGGACCTTGTATCTACATTTTTGGTCAAAAAGTTTTTTTTATCAAAATTGATAAATTAAGTAGCTTGCCATCTAGCGGCAAAACATTGAGTAGCTAGCCAGTACGCACGGTCGGTAAAACAGACGAATCTAGGACCTTCTACATGCTTGTTGGGTGATATTTAAAACAGTACCTTGTATCTGTAGTTTGAAATAATTCGTTGGAGACGCTGTGTCAAACATTTTGTTTATTATTTAGAAGGTTTTTAGCTTCTCCTGTAAAAAAGAGTGTTTTGCATTTACAAGGTCCTGCACTGACGCCGACGATGTATACCATGTCTTATGCAAATTAATGATTTATTATTGAAATTCAAAGTTAAATTATTTATTTCAAATAGGCCCTTATAAGGCACTTTTGAACGTCAATATTTACAAAAAAAATAGAATTGATTCTAGTCGCCCCTTCCAAAAGGTAGTTTCGTATGGAGAAGAATGGGCAAGAAACTCCACCGTTACTCTTTTAAAATCTTGTACAATATTTTTTATAGGTACAAAAAAAAAAAAAAATATTTATACCTACGTGTCCTCCTCCATTTCATGTCTAAGTCTATTTGTAAGAAATTTTGTATTGTTTATTTTGTCTACGTTTTTGTTCTTAAATAATAACTGATGTACCAACTTTTGAGTTATTCAAGGTACGCAGTAAAATACTCCCGAAAACTATGTACCCCTTTTTCCAATTCTCTAAAACTCAATATGAGGTTTGAGTTTCGAGTTAATCGGACCGCGCGTTAAGATTCTTTAAATACAAACCATAACACTCCCTAAAATCCTTTGGAGGGGTAGTTTTGAAAACGCAAAAGTTATGACAAACTTTGTTATTTAAGTAATGACTGCCTCGTTAGTCTAGTGGTCACAGGCGCGACTGCTGAGCATGAGGGGTGGGTTTGATTCCCAGGTCGGGCAAAGTGTTATTGGATTTTCCATTAGGAATTTCTTAGTACAAACCCGAAGTCTGGATTTATGCCCGGTTGATGGCAATAGGCTCGCCCCCTATTACATGGGACTTAAACAAAACTGTCTTAATGTGGGTGTACTAAAGATACACCTCTACCTAATCCTTTGGGGATTGCAGGCTTGATGTTATGTAAATAAGTACTCGGGCCAAATTTCAAGTTTATATATCAAAAGAAATAAGATTCTGTTCATACAAACTATATCGCCCCTTTTTACGCACTCAAAGAGGTAAATTGTTGAAACATCGTTTTTGACGTTTCTATTATTGGATTTATAGGTTATTTATACCAATTTTCAAGTTAATCAAGCCAGACAGTAGAATCCTCCCTTGTAAATTGACTATCCCTTTTCACCCCATTATTAGGGGCTGATTTAATAAAAACCGGATAAAAGTTATTCTTTATTTTTTGTTTTCAGTATAAATCCTGAGTTTCAAGTTAATCGGACCGCGCGTTAAAATTATTCCATAAAATTTTTGATATCTCCCAATCCCCCTTTAGGGGATAGTTAAAAAAAACAAAAAATTACAAACTTTATATTTTACTTAGATTAGTATTCGTGCCAAGTTTCAGGTTTATTAACTCAAGGAATAAGATTTTCATACGAACAAAATCCCCCTTTTCACCCCCTTAAAGGTTAAATTTCCAAAAACCCCTGATGCCCACGTCATAATTTGGGGTTAATCAAGCCACACAGTAGAATCCTCTCTTGTAAAATTGACTACCCCTTTTCACCCTGTTAAGGGTCATTACCGCACGGTCTCCCGTAAGGCGGCGAGCCTCCTTGCCAGACTGCCGCTGTGGGATCTGGGGGCAAAAGTCCTCGCGCACATCTGGGAGTGGCACGAGAAGGCGAAACGCAGGGTCGAAACTCCGCTGCCGCGAAAAATCAAGGCACAGCGTACGGAGCTCCGGCGGGATCTCATGGTGGCATGGAGAGTGCGATTGTCGCAATCCAGCACTGGGCACGCCACAATTGTGGCGATAAGTCCCCTCTTTGAGGAGTGGCTAGAGAGGCGCTACGGCGTCCTCACCGGACACGGTTGTTTCGGGAGGTTCCTGTTCAGGATAAAGCGGGAGAAAACGCCCGGGTGTCACCACTGTGTGGATCGCCCGGAGGACACGGTGGAGCATACGGTGGAGGTCTGCCCGGCTTGGGCGGAGCACCGCTGTGTCCTCACGGTGGCGGTGACTTCTCGCGTCCGGCCCTGGTTCAGGAGCGAGAGTGCATGGGA
Source organism: Tiliacea aurago (assembly GCA_948098905.1). Taxonomy (NCBI): domain Eukaryota; kingdom Metazoa; phylum Arthropoda; class Insecta; order Lepidoptera; family Noctuidae; genus Tiliacea; species Tiliacea aurago. The sequence goes on along the minus strand of OX402579.1, from coordinate 22,150,426 downwards.
GGCCGTTACCTCCTTCTGTGAAACAGTAATGCTCGCGAAGGAGGAGGCAGAACTCGTGAGGGAGAGGCAAGGTTCGCGCCCTCGCGCCCCTAGTCGCCGCAGGAGACGCCCCGGGCGTAGCAAGCCGGCTTCCGGCCACCGTAGGCGCGGGCTTGCGGACGGTGAGCGATGGGTAGCTCGCCATCCGATAAGGACCAGGCCCGGTTCTACTGCGCGTTGTGTTCCACACGCGCCTCAAAAAGATGTCAGCACCAACTGACGGGATCCGTTAGGGCCTGCCATGTTTGTCCGAAAGGGATATCATGGCCCTGGCACAAAGGCAACGGAAGGAACACGGGTGGGTTTTAGTCAGTAAAAGTCTGACATGCCCTCCCGCTCCGCCCAGTGCGGGAGAAGTTATTTGATAATTTCCCACGCAAAAAAAAGGGGTCAATTTTCGAAAAACTGATAAATTATTTTATTTATTTTGGTTTACAGTATAAATACTGAGTTTCGAGTTAATCGGACCGCGCGTTAAATTCTTCCATACAAAGTTTGTCATCCGCAAATCCCCCAATATGGAGTAGTTTAATAAAAAACAAAAATGTCACACTTTATAATTTACTTAGGTTAGTATTCGTACCAAGTTTCAGGTTTATTAACTCAAGGAATAAGATTTATCCCCCTTGTTCAGCCCTTAAAGGTTGAATTTCGAAAAATCCCTTCTTAGCGGATGCCTATAGTTTCCAACAATAAGCCGAAATATTAGTGATTTTAACTTAAAAAGAAATTTCATTAATTCCCCCATCCATCCCCTTTTTTACCCCTTAATATGAACCCAATATTCTAACAACACCGTTGCGTTAGCTTCCAACTATAAGCCTAGATAATAAATTTAGTGATTTTACTTCGAAAATTAAGGACTTTCCATATACAACATCATTCCCCTTTTTAACCCTTCGGGGGTGGAATTATCAAAAACGCTGAGACATGTATAAATTCATTTTCAATCGTCAGCCTAAACACAAAATTTGAATATTCTAACTTCAAAACTGACGGACTTTCATATAAACTTCCATCCCTTATTTCACCCTCTTAGGGGTAGAATTTCGAAAAACCCTTTCTTAGTGGATACTTACTCTTCACAAAGAACACACCCTCCAAATTTCATGTCTCTAGGACCAGCGGTTTAGGCTGTGCGTTGATATATCAGTCAGTCAGTCAGTCAGTCAGTCAGGATTTTGAATTTTATATATATAGATAGATGTGAAGACGATGCACCTAGAATAACATTACTATACCACAATAGGTAATAAAAAGAGTTAAGAATGAAGCAATGACAGATAAATTAATTATGTGATAGATACATGGTGCTCACATATTTAGAAAAATTGTAAAAAAAAAATATACGGTTTCCTAAAAAATAACAATATCAGTGTGAGTTAAGGTAATCACAGAATTTAAAATAAATTTCGTAAAAATAATAAATTAAACAGTTAAAATAGAAGCCGTTTGATTTATTATTGTGAATGAATACTAGGTACAGTAAATTACACTTTAATATTTAAGAAAGGTGTTGGAAAACAAATATTCTAACGTTATAATTTACGCTATAAATTTAATATTAGCTATTAATATTTTTTTTAACATTATGATCGTTGTTTTGAACTCTGTAACTATGGTAATATAGAAAATCACTTTTTAAAATTATAGAGAAAAAGAAGAAAAATATTTTATTTTTATAACAAGTAAATTACCATAACAACTAGTCAAAAAAAAAAAAAAAACTCAAAGCATTTATTTCAAATAAACCAATTACAGGCACTTTTGAATTGTCAAGGGGGTCGGTCAGTCATCAAAATGAAGCTAGTTGCCCATTCCAAAGCTTAGTAGGTACCTATGGAGAAGAACGGGCAAGAAACTCCACGGACACTCTTTTAAATTAACATATGGTTACAAAATATTGGTTACATCATTCGTGTTGAAATTAAACATGTGAGAACGATGCAAAACGTCAAAGGCGTCCGTAACAAAAATATAAAAAAAAAACAATTCAAAACTTAAATTAAAATAAGCCAAGGCCGCTAAGAGATGACCAGTCCCTACTGATGGCGCCCGTTCACGAACATGACGCATGGATTAGCACCATTCAACTCAACCATTTTGAAGGGAGCTAAATGATCCAACACACCCGCCACCATCAGCGAGACATTACAGTGAGCATGACATACTCTCAGCCGCCATTGCACATTCAAGTCAATGAAAGAAGTGGTTGGTGTCTCCTTTTAATAAGCAAATAAACCTGTGTTAGTAGACCAAGGTTAGGCTATTCCAATATCTTAAATACGTAATAGTTACTTGTTTTAAAACCAATTGTTACAATAACTTTGTTGAGAGCAGTCTAAGGAATATTTAATGTTATAATAGTATTATTGTTAACTTTTATTTATTTTCTTTTCTTACGTCTACCATTACATTTATATTATTTATCTTTATCCTAACTTAATTATTATAAATACTAACATTCATGCAGAAACCGTACCTTAACATTACATTAACTTAGCATTACATTACATTAACTTACATGATTACTACCTATATTCAAATAAAAATTCGTCAAAAATAATGTTTAGGGAAAAATAACAACTCATCCATGTGGAAAATGCGCTGTAATTGATTGGCTCTGTTGAATTTCCTTATATATTTTTTTTTATTTTCTACGCTTCATTTGTTTATATTCTCATAACCTGGCATCCAATTCCCGAAAACAATTAGCTATAAAAATAATAATAAACCTAACCTAATCACGCTGGAGTACACCGAAAATTATCTGTCCAACACACGAAATTTATTATTTAAATTAAGGTATTCAAACAAAGGACCTGTTTAAACGGCTATGGTATAATGCAGCCCTAATAAAACAACATGGTTTGTCTGATAGCGTAATGAATAAATGGAGTATTCATACACATTTTTCTCTAAACTATACCGCTTACGAGTATACTGTTTCTCATATTATTATGTTCTCATGTTTTTTTGTTTGCCTGTGAGCCACGGAACGTTGATAACGATTAACGTTTATTTCTGATTAGCTTATAAGCATCCAATTTTGATTATGGGTTTTAATCAAACCCATTTTAAATAGAATCCTAAGTCGTTTAAAGAACGTAGAAACCCGCGGCCGTAGCACATTGTGTCCTACGCCGTAGCACATTGTGTCCTACGCCGTAATACATTGTATCCTACGCCGTAGCACAGCGCGTAGCACAAAGCGGAGTACAGCCGTACCACAGGCCATAGCACAGCGCGTAGCCCAGCGCATAGCACAGTGCATAGCACAGCGCGTAGCCCAACGCATAGCACAGTGCATAGCACAGCGCATAGCTCACCGCGTAGCACAGCGCCTAGCCCAGCGCATAGCACAGCGCGTAGCACAGTTTGCAATAACAACGTAATAACTTGTCTCAACATTGGGTAACGGATTTATTTGACAATCTCGATATCCTGCTTTCCAGTTCATTTTGGTAATATAATCCCGAAGCCTGTTACCATCGTCCACATTTATTTATGTAAATCATGTTTTATAAAAACTTTTTTGGTCAGTATTTTATTCGTTTTAATTCAAGACGGTGTCAAACATCTTTTTTTTCTTCTTTTTTTTTTTTTTTTTTAAACGTTGCCCCACACTAGGAATTTCTCCTGTATTGTGGGTGCGTTTACAAACATTTAAACTCACATACACAAACAGCCAGACTCGGAACAACTACTTGTAGGTCATACAAATATTTGTTCCGTGCGGGAATCGAACCCGCGACACGCAGCGCAGCAGTCAATCGCTTAACCACTGCGCCAACCGTGTCGTTACATCACTCATAAGTCGCATGTTATCATTCCATTCGCTTTCTATTCTGTGGCTGGTCTAAAGTAAACAGTTTACTGGCCGTCTTCACAACCTGTAGGCAACAGCAATGTAAACACTGAACTAATTATAAGACGCTGGATGCCCAGCGTAAATATTTTGCGCTCTCTCGCCGTAATGTTGGTAACGAACTTGCCCGTTTTTATTTTATAGGGAAAGTTGGCGGCCTGCCTTTGAAATATGTTGATTAATTTAATTAGTTTTGAGGTTGATATTTTATTAGTTATTTAATCTTTGTTTTTGGTTTGTTTTGAGAATTATTAATATTAGTTTCATAGTTATAACAAAAGACTTCACATTACGCTATAATATATTAAACACTTAGGTTCTTATATATTACACAACTAAGATGGCTGATAGAATTTAGAACAAAAAAGGGAAATTAAATCGCATTAAAGGACCACGACCGCCCACTACAATTTAAAACAATGGTCAAACAAGTCGCGACCTTACATGAAACCAGCACAACCAAGGCCGAATTACCATAACACTAAGACAGAAGAATAATGCAAAATGAACCTTCTGATGTCTTCAAGGAAAGCCTCTTTCTAATATAATGGACAACACGAAAAACTCTTTCTTTCCTCGCATAACTCCTTTCACCTATATCCTATTTTTACGGGACCAACGTTACGTAAGAGGAGTGGCTCGTGGCTCAGATATCAGACTGTCGTCTACACCATTCTCATTTTATAGGCATCGTCATATAAATTCAACCGACGCGTTCTTGGCTTTCCGAGCGAATTTCAACATATCGCCCGCTATACGCTACTGTATTCACGGTGGATACCTTCTAGTAATGTTATTTGAGTTGGAGTTTCGGCTGTATTATTTGAACGTTACTTTGAATGTTGGTGTAATGTGAGTGTGTGTGTTTTCTCACTTTTTGGCGGAATTATCGGCGGGAAGCGACTGTAATATCAAGTGGCTTAATTTTGTCGCGATACGAGTATCTATGTGTATAAAAGACACTTTTATAAGCAACAATCTGAGGATTTCTTTTGGTATTTCAGTAATTCACATAACATACTTAACATCACGGCTGTAATCCCCTAAGGGTTAGGCAGAGGTGTACCTATACACACATTTCGCCAGTTATGTTTAAGTCCCATGTAATAGGGGGCGATCCTATTGCCATCAACCGGGCACAAATCCAGACTCCCTATTAATGGAAAATCCCAATAACACTTTGCCCGACCTGGAAATCGCATAGCAGTAGCGTAGTCTTTCAGTGTTTCAAAGGTAACAAAATAGCTTTAACATCCTAATGCCATTATTCAATAACATAACATACTATTTAAAAAAAACAGACATGAAAACTGTAACAAGTCTACTGCAACTATTAAAAATAAAAGGGAAAGTAGACTAGTCAACTATATAATTAAGAAGAATTTAAAAAAATACAGAAAAAATAATTAAAAAAGTTAAGGGAGGTTATAAAAAGATGGTTCGAAACGGTGTCCAGGTTCGATACGTCAGGCCTCGTCAGCTCTGAAGCATCCAGCTCCGCTTCCAGTTATTTCGGTAGGTTCAACAGGCAGTGGAGAAGTCGCCAGGCCTCGTTAGCTTAGACGCCTGAAGATCCGCTTCCCAGTATCACTGCCAGTCCAGTCCAGGTCTCATAAATAGTGGATGGTCCTCTTGGCAAGTATGTAGTTCCGAGAAGACTGAGTATGTTGCAAGACTTTTGTAGAGATGATTCCTTCGGCGCTACCAGATCAGATCTGCCGGGAATGTGTCAGAAATCCCTTTTATATCCGAGTCTCGGGTGATTTTTTCACATCATCTGTTTTTTTGTTCTTTATAGAATTTAATTTCAAATTCAGTGTTCGAAAAGGCCAGACATATTCGTACCAAAAACCTCTTTGATGAATTCTGAGAGCGTTAACATATAATACATGAACAGTATGGACTGTTCATGTATTATATGTTTAGTGATGGGTTAGTAACAGAAAGTACTTATAGCCAATATTAGTATTCTTAGTAGGGACAATGAGGTGATAAGGCAACGGTTCTGTTTAAAAAAAGATGTAGTGACAAAGATTGAAAAGAGTATGCTTAGATGGTTTGATCATGTGGAGGCGATGAGTGAAAGGCGACTAACAAAAGGTATTTATAAAGCAGAGGTGAGTGGAAACGCCGGGAGGGGACGCCCTAGAAAGACATATACCCCCTTATTACAAAACAAGGTTCATCTTCAGACCCAGGTTTAAAACATGGAGCCATTATTGAATTTCGAACTTTATTCCGACTATGGTAAAGTTCCTAAACACAAAATTGACCACTTAGTACCGAACTAAGTTTTCAGTTTTGTATAAAGAACGGTATTTCAATCACAGTTACGTTCTTATTACAAAAACTGGCTGCATGGTTTATGACATGTCAAAATTTAAATCTTGTTTTGTAATAAGGCGGATAGTGACCAATTTGGTGATGTTCTTCAGAAAGGTCAGCTGCGTAGTACTCGCAACCGGCGTGCGTGTATGACTAGATGTATGAACGTAGGCGAAGCAAAAGGAGCGTAGCAAGTGGCGTTCTATAGTTTCTGCCTACCCCCATGGGAAGAAGGCGTGAGTTTGTGTAGTAGGGACACAAACACAGCTAAATTGCCTAAGCCCGCCCTCGAGACTCAGTACACGAGGCTATACTCTAGTTTACTTTTTGAGTTTAATACCTTTAAATTTGAAAGAAAAAGACGGAACGGTTTTACAATTTAAAACAATTTTACCCGAAGTGAAACTGTAAGCTCCGTCAAATAGTAGACAAATCCATTCACAGCTGGATTTCAACCTGCATTTTATAGCTAGACATTACGCTCTTAGCTCTTTTCTTCACACTTTGCATTATAAATTCAGTTTTAAAAAAGAATAAAACAGTAGCGACAGTTTTTAACCGCTGAAAATTGCAAAGAATAGAATAGAATACTCTTTATTATGTACACCATAAAAGTTACAGAGAAAAATGTTTAAATTTTTACATAGGGTGACACAATGGGCGGTCTTATCGCTAAAAGCGATCTTTTACAGACAACCTTTGGATGGATTAAAGGGAGCAGGAGTGACAATACTGCAGGTACTCAGTGGTGTACCAATTAACATATTATACAATAAATACATACATACACAAAGCATACACTTATCTAATAAATATATACATATATACAATAATACACATGAAACAAGAGCAGGGAACTTTATTATGTAATGATGATGTTTAAGGAGACCGTCAACTGAAAAGTACCGTCTGAGCTTCGTAAGGCTGAGATAATTCGGAGATTGCGCTTGGTGGAAGTGACACTCAGCTATGGAATCTTGGTTTAGTGTCAAGTAAAGAAAAAAAAACCGGAGAACAAGTGGAGCTAAATATAACAAAAAAAAAACTCCCCGATTGCGTGTCGAACCACGCACAATGAAGGGTTCCATAGTTGGGATGATTTTATCCTAAGATCAAACTTAACGTTGTAGTTAAAAAACATGTTTGATACATTCATTCTAACAGCAAATGTATTAAGTTTGTACACACTATATTGTATGATTTACCATGTTATTTTACGACTATAGACTTCTTTTATGTTTTCTTGTAATCTATAAGTATAAAACTATAATCTGTACTTTTTTACGATTTTAGGATCAGCAGTTTCGGAGATAAGGGTGGATAATTTTCATCAATTTTCAACATTATAACTGATTATTTTAAAATTATAAAAAAACATGAAATCCTAATAAATAACAAGTCCTTTTATTTGATATGTTACTCGATAAGCTGGAAGAGATTTCTTTAGAAATAAGCATCACTTTTTAAGCGACTTCCAAAAAGGAGGAGGTTATAATTATGTTCAGCTGTATGTTTGTTTTTTTTTTGTTTGTTCACCGATATCTCCGTCAATTATAAACCGATTTTAAAAATTATTTTTTTGTTTCAAAGGGTATGCTCCCGAGGTGGTCCCATTGCCACCAAATCAGAATCTGATGAGGGGATCTCATGGAAATCGAGGGCAACCCTCGAATTATATAGGGAAACCTATAGCGATTTGGATATTTTTTAAAGTAACTCGTGCATTTGCTCCCGAAAATTACCACTTGGTGAAGTGGAACTGTTGATGGAGACCACAGATGGCCACCGGAACAACATAATAATAAGTATTTAACGGGTTGCGATTCGATTAGGTACTTTAATATGGTTGCTAAGCAATTTATACTCGTCACAATGCATATGGTGAGTGGCAGTTCTCCTGGTTCTTACCAGGAGAACTCCTCAACAATTAACGTCCCAGCATCGGGAAAAGCAATATTTTTTGTAAAAGGTGATGAGCAGTTGACTTTAGGCTATTGTAACTTAGATAAATTAAAAACTGACAAACTAAAAAGTGAAAAATAAAAAACTTTTTGTAAAAAAAAATAACCGACTTCCAAAAAAACACTACAAAGTGAAAAACTGAAATACAGATCCAAAGACATCGACTTCCGAAATTAAAGTAATTTTTTTTTACAAAAAGTTTTTTGATTTTTCTGTTCCTTTCTTCTTGTATGTTTATTTTTATGTGTGTACATAAATGGTTAAATAAATATAGTTTTCAAAACTTTTTTTTATTTTTCTAATGTTTCCCTCAAAAGTGAACTTCATAATTAAAACTCATTTATTTACGTTACAAGTTCGTGTTTGGGTCACAGAAATGCATATGTGTACCAAATAACTTAATCGGTCCAGTAGATTGGAAGTATATCGGCTGTGACAGACGGACAGACAGACACACACGAGTGATCCTCTAAGGATTCCGTTTTTTTCCTTTTCAGGTACGGAACCCTAAAAACCGTTTATAAGATCGAAATAGACTTAACTGATGTTTTTGTAAAGCTCTTTCCATTAGCGTGCCGCGTGGCAACACAGATAAGCACCTCCGTGAGGCGTTGTGTGGGTGTCTCAGCGGTAAATATCCGAGTGATGCTAAATATTTCACAATTTGCTTGAACTTATCAAGCACATCACTTAAAATCATGGAACAACACTCATTTTCTAAGAATAGTCATGCATTTCGACAGCCACTTGCTGAGCCAGAAATGAAATGAAATTGTTTATTCTGCTAATAGGATATCGCTTTTAAACGTCACATAAAAAATAAATATGCAAGGTAGAGTCAACATTTCCTATCTGACTACCCCTGAGAATAAATGGCGAAACAAACTCAGAAAGACCAAAAGTTTTGTATTGTTTATTTTTGTGTTGTGTTTTGTTTTTACGTTTAGATATTTAATCTTGTGGATCCATGTAGATTAGTGTCTGAATTAGTGAAGGAATTTGAGTGGACCTGTCCAGTCAGTGCAAGCATTTGTCAGTAATCGTGGAGTTCAACTCAGCAGCAGCCATTCCTGGACCCTCAGGTTCTGTGTGCTCCAACCTAGGCTGATTTCCTCATTAATTTGGTATTAATACAGACCCTTTGTGCTGGATAACCTGTGTTACCTGTGTACCTATAATAATATAGTGTCTGATTTCGCGGGTGTAGGTTATCCAGTGCCGAGAGACTTAAATATGTATGTATTGCTATTGGATCGGGGCTGTGCAGGGCTTCACTGTGTATTATAAGCGATATAGCAAGCCATGCGCGGGTGTAGGTTATCCAGTGCCGAGAGACTTAAATATGTATGTATTGCTATTGGATCGGGGCTGTGCAGGGCTTCACTGTGTATTATAAGCGATATAGCAAGCCATGCGCGGGTGTAGGTTATCCAGTGCCGAGAGACTTAAATATGTATGTATTGCTATTGGATCGGGGCTGTGCAGGGCTTCACTGTGTATTATAAGCGATATAGCAAGCCATGCGCGGGTGTAGGTTATCCAGTGCCGAGAGACTTAAATATGTATGTATTGCTATTGGATCGGGGCTGTGCAGGGCTTCACTGTGTATTATAAGCGATATAGCAAGCCATGCGCGGGTGTAGGTTATCCAGTGCCGAGAGACTTAAATATGTATGTATTGCTATTGGATCGGGGCTGTGCAGGGCTTCACTGTGTATTATAAGCGATATAGCAAGCCATGCGCGGGTGTAGGTTATCCAGTGCCGAGAGACTTAAATATGTATGTATTGCTATTGGATCGGGGCTGTGCAGGGCTTCACTGTGTATTATAAGCGATATAGCAAGCCATCTGCCATCAAGTGTTATATGTTCACGTGTTACATACATAACCTCATCATAATGTATCTGTCATTGGGTCACGCTATCTTTGCAAACTCTCTGCCTGAAAACCGCTGCGATGTGTTGAGCTCCTGTCTATTCTGCTTTCCTCACCGTTTCTTGATCGCTAAAAGGGTACTGAAGCTAGGTACAACGCATGCGGCTGCTGCTTTCGCGCTCCCCCTAACGTGCCTTCCAGGGTCCTACGTCTAGGTTGGTTGGGCAGGACGTTGCACATTGCACGCTGCTCCGAACTGCACGCTACTCAGAACTCCACGCGTAGCTGAACCGCGTGCCCCATTTCCTACGGCCAGCGGTACCCACTCGCTAGCTGCGGCTCTAAGAAGGCAAGTGCAGCCACCTTCTGAGCCTGTGCTGACAGGCGCCCCACGCTTTCCTTGTGCTGCCATGGACGGTTACCTTCTTACCTATCCAAGTGTGTGATAATGCTCATATCAATATGAACCTTACCCATGACCTAGCCGTGTACTCTTACAATAATTATATGTATGAAGCTATCATGCTAGTTTTCTTTATCTCTCTCACTTACCCTATAGGCCTATCTTTTAATATACGCGTCCCCCTTACTTTCTTTTAAAACCACTTTGCCCTTCCAGTTAATTTGTAGACTAATGCAGAAAAGCCTAAGAATGTAAGAGCGAGCATAAGTGAGCTCGAAAATGTTTGCACACTCTTGGCTAGTTTCGGTTTTCTTTTGACCATCCATACAGAAAAAGAAAACATTATTTTGTCGACTACAGAAAATCTTAAGCTAATTTTACAGCACCTAAGTATTACGAAACGTTAGGGTTTTGTAATCTAGCCTTAGTCTTTTCTAATACCAAGACCATAAAAAAGTATATAATTATACAGTTATTTTTGGAGCCTCCGAGTCTCAATGGATCACTTTACGCCCCCCAAGTAGGGCGCGCCCCATCGGTTGGGAACCCATGCTATAGGTACACCTATACGGCGTGCGCAGCCTACCTGCAAAGCCCTAGCCGTTACATCCGTGTAAAATATAGTCAACACTTTAAATACATAGTCTAGTCTGATCCAAGTGAAGGCTTACCAGGCATTGAGCTGTCTGGGCTCTGAATACGGATACAGAGCCAAGAAAGCTCGATGCAGCTCAAAGCGGAGCAAGTTCTGACATACCCGGGTATGTCAGAGCATGCTCCGAAAAATTGAGGACCCAGACAGCCAGGCTGATGTAAACAAAGTGTAATATGTTAACAATCTATTTCCCGTTCCTGGAGGCAATGCTTGGCCCTAGGATACGTCACAAATAGGTAGTAAAGGAAAAACATAAATAACACATAATTGCAGACATTTAGGTACACAGCATCAATATGATAAAATCGACCATAAACTTAGACTTCTTCAATGGTGCATAAACGTTGATACAGAAACTAATACTATTTATTTATAGCAGTGGATTAAAATAGAACAGTTACTGTAAAAAAATGAGTCTATCCTTTAGTTTCCTGAATTATAAAACACTTATACAGCATTATTTCCCACTAACTCAACGTTAACAACTCTACCTCTAACGTCGATTATATTTTAAGTCTGTTAGTTTATAATATTCTGTAAATAGTATATTGTCTGAAAATACTACAAAATGAATCCACTTAATATGGACCTCTAAATTCAAGTACTTAATCATCAAACGCTGTAAAACTCGGTTCTTCCTCTAAGGTATGTATTTTTGGTTTGAAAAACCACTTCGCAAACATTAATTAAAAAATCGAATCCAACAATCAGATCCCCACGGTTACAATCAAACGACGGCGCGTCGTATTCCACGCGCGCCTCAAAGAGTTGTCAGCACCAACTGACGGGGTCCGCTAGGGCCAATGCCTGCCAGGGTTGCGAGTTTGTCCGAAAGGGATATCGTGGCCCTGGCACACAGGCAAATGAAGGAATACGGGTGGGTTTTAGTCAGTAAAAGTCTGACACGCCCTCCCGCTCAGCCCAGAGCGTGAGAAGTTATTTGATAATTTCCCACCCAAAAAAAAAAAAAAAACGGTTACAATCAAAACACAAAATTACACACAGAATCCAATTTAAAACTAATTACTCCAGAACCACTAGAATTCGAACAATGAACACATTATCTTATAAACGGCAAAACTAATATTAAATGAAAAGTTTCAACGGAAAGCAGGTACAATGCAAGACCTCAATTCGTTCTCAAATACAATCGACGAACTTCAAGGCACACCATTTAAACTTGGCAAAATAGCTTTTTAGTTAATCGCAGTCATTTAGTTGAGTACGGAGTCGGTTACAGAACTTAATGATGGAAAATTCAAAACGCACATTAGACGTGCCCTTATCAAAAAAGCATATTATAAGATTAAAGACTACGATGGAGTTTGGCATTAATACCTTCTGTACATGTGGCTTCCCTGGTACCTCATTAACGGCAAAACTATGTAAATGTCTATTAACTGCTCCCAAATTACGAAGTTATTTTTAATTTAATTTTATCTTTTTTTACAAACTTCACTGACAATGTTTTTCTTATTTGACATTATTATACCTACAATTTAAATTTCAACAAGGTTCTAACTTTTATTATTTTAATCATATTTTATATTGTTTTTTTTTGTCAATGTGAGGACGTTGTAGGCTTAATAGACTGTAGGTCTGTAGACCATTTTCTATTTTGTTAAGTACCTCGTACTTTTAACGGGCCTACTCTGCCCTCTCATACCTATTAACACTGTAATTTGAAAACATTGTAAAAGCCAATTTTATTTTTTTGAAAGAGTGACCGTGGAGTTTCTTGCCGGCTCTTTTCCATAAGAAACGACCAATTGGAACCGTGCACCTAGCTTCTGACGTTTCATAAGTGCCCATGTAGGCTTATGTGAAATAAAAATATTTTTTAATTTTAATTGATTATTTATAATTGAACATTTTAAATATTTTTAATTTTGATTTGATTTGAGTACCATCTTTGAGTTTGATCTGATGATATTTTAGCAAAACTGCTGACTACGGTAGGTTACATAGTCAGCCTATAGTCTTCCCACTGCTGGGACATAGGCCTCCTCTCTGTGAGAGGGAGCAGGCCGTAATCCATCACGCGTGCCCAGTGCGGGTTGGTAGATGTAACATGTCTTCGAATTTTTGGTTCTAGGACATGCCGGTTTCCTCACAATGTAATTATTGATATTATACGGTTGATTTCTAATGCAGGTCCACCCACGACTCTGGGTTCATTACAAAAGCCACCAAAAGCAAAAATGCGAACTGTGTCCAATTAAACGTTATTCTTTCTTATCTTTTCTTTTTCTAAAATACTTAACTTAATCCTACCATCAACCCCTTATCCAAACTAGCAGTTTGTAGGGTTCCGTACCAAAGTGGTAAAAAGGAACCCTTATGGTGAGACTAAGTCTGTCTGTCGTCTGTCTGTCTGTCACACCTGGATATCTCAAGAACTACTAATGCTATCAACTTGAAATTTAGAATAGTTTGACGTTTGCCCAACTATTTTCAAACAAGAAAGAAATTAAAAAAAAAGATATCTTTTTCGCAAAAGGGTCTTAAAAATTTGAAATTACATTTTTATGTAAAGATTACAGGAAAAATAAAACGATGTCTCTAAATAGCACAGTTTATCAGAAATCATCAACATCATATATACGTACGGAACCCTTGGTGCGCGAGTCCGACTCGCCCTTGACCGGTTTTTTTTTATCACGGCACCTATTCTCAAAACGAAACGAGAGTAGACTAAAGGATGCAGGTATCATTATAACAATGAATACCCTGTTAGTTTGATACACACATTCACGCAATGAAAATGACTATAGCCGAATCCACACGCAACCGCTAAGAAAGTAAACACAAATCATGCAAGTACCCACTATAGTGCCCAATATTTCACAGACCGCGCTTATCTTGTAATAGAAGGAAAACATATTTGTAACAGTGTTAGAATGTAAGCCGTAATAAAGTAAATCGACTGAGGCCTGTTTGTTGTTGCGTAGATAAGCAATAGCTTTATTCATAATTTATGTATTTTCTGAATTTCTAAACATTGGCTTTTATTATAAAATCTAATGGTACAGTAATTTTATACTTGATACTGATCAGCTATCCAACACTGACAAACTCCATAGTCTGTCACTGTTTCGTCAGGGAAATCCAGATAAACTTAGAATCCACATTCTTCTTCCATCTAGATTTGTCCTTCTAGTCAATAAATTTGCGTTACCTCCAGTTCATCTGTAACCATATGGGTAGACTTTATGATAGGTTATTTCCAACCAATTTAGATTACAGGTTCTTTTTTAAGGACATGATTGGACTTCCAGAGTCCGTGGGTTATTAAAGTTATACGACCCCATCAGCGAAGAAATTTCAACTTCGGAAGGATTGGACTCCCTATCTGAACAGCTGCATTTGCAGCTGAATTTTAACGGCAGACAAAATATTGCAATTCTCTATAAGCTACTCAATTTATTATAAACCTACGTCACGTGCGCATACCTAATTCAAAAATGACAAACATTATAATTACACATACTCGTATCACATTTATAGAAACAAAACAATCCCTACACAAAGCGACAGTTGCCTCGGGGTGAGACTACCTCGCGATAATTCTATCATGCGGATTTCAGAAGCAAAGGAGATGCGATATATTTCGCTCCTTTATGCCAAAAAGGTACATTTAAGAATTTATGAAGGCTGCCTTTTATTGTTCAATGTTAAAACGTACGTATGAAATTGTAGGTTTTCATTTATTTTGATAATTTTGATTGTGACATAATTAATCTAAAAGATAGAAAAGTGCATGGTTACCACCGCTTCTTCTAAGGGCCGCAGAACGCACGAATAAAAAAAAATCATTTATTTTACATAATTAATTCAAAATATGAATACATTTTGCTTGGTGCTAAGGTAGTCATTGTTACTAGAAAATTGTATTAATTTTATGCAATAGACTTTTATATATATCATTTTTTTTATAACGTTTTTACAGTTTACTTTTACTTTTGATATTTGACATTTTAATTTTTGTAGATTCTGACATATTTTTATGGTAATTTTTTAATGAATGTTTATTTTTATTTATTTTCTTTTTTTATTTTATTTAATGAGTTTTTATGTTTAAATTTATTTGGTTGCAATTTTATTTTGGGTTTTTGTCTGTTTGGATAGTTTGTATGGTCTATTTCTATTAATTTTTGTTCGGCAATGGGTGTAATTTACCTGAAATAAATGAATTTATTATTATTTATTTTTTTAAGAAAGCATTTCATAGATATAAGAATCTTTCAAAATCGGGTTCGCAAAAAGAATTCCTACTGCGTACACTATTTTCTTGTAGAAGGGCACAAATATTTTAAATCCGATAACATTAGTATCAACACCAATTCGCCGTGACGTCATTTGTTTCTTCTTCGCTCCATGCCCCACACATTTGACTTCGTATCTCGTTACTCGTAACTCTGTACGATTCGACCTTTTTGTTAAAACCGAGGTGTATTCGCTTGCCTTTGTTTTCCCTCTGACAAAAGACGCACCTTTCAAAGGAAATCCAGCGTGTTATGTAAATTAGAGACAGTACCTACGACTGCTTTAAGGTAATGTGTGATATCGGTTGTGCTTGTGCTTACTCGCGTGATAATGATTAATTATCTTTTTTTAAGAAAAGTGAATTATTATATTATAATTATGTTAAAAAGTGAACTGTATAATGTTCTTATGAGAAATAAAGATTATTTAAACCTAATAATTTTTTTGGTGCATTTTGTTATATTGTTTGTCTTATACGGCTCTTTTTTTTTGGGTGGGAAATTATCAAATAACTTCTCCCGCTCTGGGCGGAGCGGGAGAAGACTTCAGACTTTTACTAACTAAAACCCACCCGTGTTCCTTCCGTTGCCTGTGTGCCAGGGTCACGATATCCCTTTCGGACAAACTCGCAACCCTGGTAGGCATTGGTCCTAACGGACCCCGTCAGTTGGTGCTGACATCTCTTTGAGGCGCGTGTGGAACACAGCGCGCCGTTGACGCGGGTCTGGTCCTTATTGGACGGCGAGCTACCCATCGCTCACCGTCCGCAAGCCCGCGCCTACGGTGCGCGGTGGCCGGAAATCGGCTTGCGATTCCCGACGCCCGGGACACGCGAATCTTATAAGGCTTGCATTAGTTAAACAGTGAGTTAAGTCACTTGATGTCTATACGTGACTCTTCACAATGAAAAAAAAAACCGATCAACACTTGTACACATAGTGCTCATAGCTTGTGTAGCATTAGTAGTTCTTGAGATATTCAGTTGTGACAGACAGACAGACAGACATAGATTCACCATAAGAGTTCCTTTTTACCATTTTGGTACGGGACCCTAATTATCACTTTTGGACTGAAATTTGGATACGTAACTTGCAAATGGAACTAAACTTGCTACTTAGCTAATGAAAATTTAAATCATTCATTATACACACAAACTTCATAGCTGTGTAAAAACAGCTCCTGCCGTAGTAAAATATAAGCCAGGGGTCTTCAACCTTTTTGAAATCAAGGGAAAGAAGAAACTCTCATTCCACCTGGCCGGTCTATTTTGTAAAAATCTCACGATGAAAACTTAGGTGAAGTAAGCTGTCATTTCACTTGATGCTAGGTATTGACACTATTGTTCAGCTCACTTCAAGCTCCCTTCACTTGATTTTTCACAGTGAGATTTTTACAGAATAGACCGGCAGGTGGAATAAGAGCTCACTTTAAGTTCACTTTACTTAAGTTTAGAATATACCGGCTGATCTCGATGCTAGGGATTGACAATATTGACAGCTCACTTCGAGCTCACTTCACCTGAGTTTTCACGGTGAGATTTTTACAGAATAGACCGGCTGTGAGAGCTCACTTTAAGTTCACTTCACATAAGATTAGAATATACCGGCTGATCTCAAATCTGTATCTTGTAGAAGCTTTTAGGTAATTTGTGCAGTATGCATGTAATAAATGGCATCTAAAAACAAAATATTTGCTGAGATACATACGTTAAGGCGACGATAACCGACTTTTAATGATTTTATACTGAAGATCACGTCGATAAGAAGTAGAGTTAAAGATTTGAAAAAAAAAATATGATAAATAAGAGCATTTTCTCAATAATTTAATGTGAATATTTTAGATTATGTTTATATTACATAGTGAAATTAATTTGTAAAGTTATGTCTAACGTGGATAAAAAACTGAGAATGGCGCAAAATCTACCAAGCGTATTTTGCTGAAGCCTTCACCAATTTAAAGATAATTTAATTATTTATCTTTTAGTATACACGTTTTATTAAAATACCTTTTGGTTTGTGTATAATAAATTAATAATGCGTCAAATTGGGGACAGCGCTCCTTGATGGGCGAGTCCTATTACTGGCTGAACGTACGACGCGTTGCGTGAGCTGAGTACAGAACACGCAAGCTAACCACTCAAGGTCACTGGCATATATCTCCGTCTTAATAAATGAATTAGAGAGTGAGTGAGTTCAGTGAGAGAGTTTGCAATCTAACCTGCATCATTAACGCTAGCTCATCTACTTATTATTAGCGTAAATTGATTAGCCTTAAAAATGTTTTTATTATCTCAAAACTATGAAAAATTTCTAAATAAATCTAAACACATCCATCGATGATTTTAAAGCTTTTGCCTCCATTTGCGCATGACTAAATTAATTATTTCTTTGTCTATAGTCTGAATACAGATTGCTATTTGTTAACGAAACACGCTTGAGCATTATATTATATAGATTGGTATGATGTACCTAATTTATGAAAAGGTCCGACCGGATCGTAAATCCGTGAGTTTATCTACAATTGCTGCGTCAGTCCCTAGGGCTTCAATCATCCGCTCTTCTACGTATTCGTGCACTTTGTACGTCCTAAAAAATAAATTAAATCTCGTAAAAGGCAAAGGTAATAAAAATATCATAACTCAGATAATAGTAGCATCATTCTGATTTTAGCATGTCTTCGCAGACGGTTGGCAAAGTGTCTCTGCTTTTTTTAGGTAAAAACCGTATACCTACCTTACGTTTAATATTTTCTATAGTTCAATTTATTGTAAAACTCAAAACCTGGCTCATTGACCACAAAAATAAGAAAACAAACTCACTTGTTTTAAAATAAAATTTATCGCGGATTTACTCTTAGATACCTCTCAAATTTCTTAGAAATACTGAGAGAACACACTACTGAATAAAATAATTCGGCTAGATTCAACGAAAATTAATCACATCACCTTTGATAGATCGCCAAAACAAAACTCTGTAATTCCAATACATTTTCAAAACAATAGCTTGAAAACATCGCATGTTCTATAAAAAAATGATGGATGTGTTATAAAATATAGGAAAGATAAAGTCGAAGGCTTACCGCTAATGCTTAGGTAACCCTCCTCGCCCCGTTACGAATCATAAATACCGTAGAATCCTGATAAGCTCTGGTAAAAGAAAGGCAAGTACCTACCCACGCGAAAAAGGAAAGTTACGGCACCTTAGGGTTGACAGATCAGGGAGTGAAAAATGCTAAGATAATGGGTAGAAAATGCCAGGAAATGGGAGGTAGTAAGGCTGCGATGCAGTGATAACCCTGTGTCTTGTTGCCTAAGTAGATAACACATAGTGGGTTTTATGATTTAGACATTTAGGCAAATCAATGTCCGGGAAACTTGCGGAAGGAAAGCGGTTCAAGGATTTCAGGGAGACTTTTCCGGCCAAGTAACAATTTTTTAGATACACTTATTAAGCGAATAAAAAAGCGGCCAAGTGCGAGTCGGACTCGCCCATGAAGGGTTCCGTAGCAGCAAGTAACATAATATAAAAGTTCTTGTAAAGTGTTGAATGAAAGGTAAATTGCGGTTTACGATTTATGACGTATTAAAAAAAACTACTTACTAGATCTCGTTTAAACCAATTTTAGGTGGAAGTTTACATGGTAATGTACGTCATATATTTTTTTTAGTTTTATCATTCTCTTACTTTAGAAGTTACACACATTTTACCACTTTGGAAGTGTCTCTCGCGCAAACTATTCAGCTTAGAAAAAAATAATATTAGAAACCTCAATATCATTTTAGAAGACCTATCCATAGATACCCCAAACGTACGGGTTTGATGAAAAAAAAAAATGAGTTTCAGTTCTAAGTATGGGGAACCCCCAAAATTTATTGTTTTATTTTCTATTTTTGTGTGAAAATCTTAATGCGGTTCACAGAATACATCTACTTACCAAGTTTCAACAGTATAGTTCTTATAATTTCGGAAAGTGGCTGTGACATACGGACGGACAGACAGACAGACATGACGAATCCATATGGGTTCCGTTTTTTGCCACTTGGCTACGGAACCCTAAAAAACTCCAAATTCAGAAGCTTGTTTCGCAAATGTACATGAGTACCTACTATAACAATTTTGCTCTGAAAATTTCAGTGCAATCATAATTTACATACATAGACTTTTGCTTGTAAAATGCTCAACCTCTAGTGAATACTTTTTTCTATATTTTTCTATGCTATTTACAGAAATATCATATTATTTAGATAAGAATTTGCCTGCGGGCGACCCTGGGCCCTCTCGAATTCGATGTTGGCTTTGTTTGAAAGTTGATCGGTCCCTAATTTTCTTTGTCTGAAAGAAAAAACAACTAAGTTGCCTACATTTTAGACGGCCGGTGTCGTCTCTCATTTATTTAAAACAAAGTTAGTTCGGGACACGTCTTTGCTTATTTAAAATTTGTTTTTCAAATTGAAATAAGTAATTAGGTTTGTACGTTTTTCGAATGATTTATTTGCCTACCTTGAAACCACATGTCTATTTCGTTACAAAAACCCGAATCATTACTTTCAGCTCAATAATTTTACCTGAGAAAGTCTCTCTTATCAAATAAATTATTCTCGAATTCTCCTCAGAATGTGTCTCATCAGTTATCCAATAATGATAAAAAATAAACGCCAACGAAAGACGTATCGAAATTTTACCGCACGACAGTCCATGTCTACTAACTTATTTCGTAAAAATATTTTTTCTTATCGCCTTGGGTATCTAAAAATGTAGGCAGGTTTTGTATGTAATTCAGATGGAGTACGAAAAATGTTCTTCAAAAATAACCTCTTCAGAAAATGTGGCGTTCAACATCGTGTGTAATTCTTCATACGTTACGCTTGTGTGATCATGTTTAAAAGTGAGAAATTATAAAATCGAGGTGTTTGTATGTTCTTTAGTCGTTTAAATAAACGCTCCGTTTAGCAATGTCATTTATTTTTGTAATTTTTATACATATATTTTGTAATTTTATTTGGTTACTTTCGCAATGATGTTCATACGCTTTTGTGATCATGTTTAAAAGTAAGATTTTTTTATATCGAGGTTTGTATTTCTGCATAAGTCGTTTAAATAAACACTCCATTTAGCAATGTTTATTATTATAATTTTTATACATACAAAAATAACTGATGTAAATATTTCTATAAGTATATGTAAATTATTTATTTGGTTACTTTCGCAATCCTGTTATATTTTTTTTTTTTATATATAAAATGTAAACGACATCACGATTGGTTAGTTATCAGCCAAATGGACAATGTACATAAAATCAAAAATATAACTTCTATTCCCAGAAGCCAAAAAAAAAACATACCTCATATCAAAGGATTAGTTAATCTGCCATCAACAGCTTATCTCAATCCTTTTAAGAATCCCATAAAAAGCGTAAGCACGAATATCTTTGGATAACGTTTTTCCTGTTACGTTGTAAAGAACAACTTGAATCGCTTTCTTTATATGTAAATAAGCTTGATGTACCCGATTCTTGTCGTCTTGACATTGGTTAAAAATAACACTTTCATGGTATCTATTATAGTTTACCTTTCATAGTTCAGGATATTAGAAATCATTCGAAACATCTGCAGATACAATTGCTGAGTCTTTTGAAGTACCAGTTTTTCATAACCACATCGAAACTAATATTATATTATACAGAGGTAAAATTGTTGGTTGATAATATTATTTTTAAAGGCCCCAATTACACTACCATAATTATATTTATCGTACAAATATGATTTCATATCTGGCAAATTCTATGACCATAGTAAAATTATGCTGTTCTTCATTTTTACATATAACACCTATAATTTTAGACATCCTATTTAATCAAGATGGATAACGATTTAGCCGTGTTTTCCGTTGCTATGAGTGCAGTTTTATTAATTGCATTAAAAAGGAGATAAATACGGTTAAACATTTGTTAAAAATACTCGAGGTTTATTTTATTGTAGGTATTTAAAGGTTTATTAATATTTTTGTTGTTTCGATATTCCAGTCGAAATTCTTGCATTTTTTCGCCATTTTTGAGGTTAGACAGATATGATTTATTAATTACATTAAAAAAGGAGATAAATGCGGTTAAACATTTGTTAAAAATACTCGAGGTTTATTCTATGGTATTTAAAGGTTTATCAATATTTTTGTTGTTTCGATATTCCAGTCGAAATTCTTGTATTTTCTCGCCATTTTTGAGGTTAGACAGATATGATCATATTTGAAACTTAAAGAGTAAAATAACAAAACCAATAGAAGGGATTTGCGAAATATTTGCTTTAAATGTTGTTTATCTTTTAAGGTAAGATTTGTACCTAGATTTAAGTTCATAAATCATCATTATAATCTGCCTGCCTTTTCCTAACTTTCTTGGGGTCGGCTTCCAGTTTAACCGGATGCATCTGTACACCAGTATTTTACATGGAGCGACTGCCAATCTGGCCTCCACTGACCCACAATACTGGAAAAATCCCTAATGTGGGGCAACGTTTAAAAAAAATATATTGTAGAATCACATTATAAACATAGCCATTATTTTGTTTCTACGAGTAAGTTAAGAAATCAGACTATACAGCGTGTTACGGAAAGGGTATATCCATACAAACAGGGTGAAGAGTGCATCTGGCTCAGAATCTCTGTACAAAATTTTAGCTCAAAAAGAATAACTTTGAAAATGATTGATATTTTTTTTAATTCTATAGGTTTTTAAATTTAAATCATAACAAACGTGTCACCAGACTACGAGGGTCATTATCCAATATCTGAGTCTGTGCGCCTAGTACACACACACACCTGCCACAGCTCTGCGTCACGGCGCCGCGCCGCACCAACACGCGGCGGCGCGGGCGGTACGATTGGCGGCGGGATGAAACGAATAAATTAAAACGTGTCCCGATCAGCTGACTTGGTCTAGTGATGTGTAGAATTCAATCGGAAACATTTGATTTTTATTAGTTTAATGTTTCTTAACTTTTTTAATAATGTAGGTATTATTAAAAAAATGTTGCCATGTAGTTTGTTATCACCAATAGAATCCGCGCCTTTGATATGTTTATACCCTTTCCGTAACACGCTGTACAACATGTCCCAGAATTAACGCATACATTGTACTCATCATTATGAACAACTTTTACTATGGGACCAAACATGAAATCGCGAAAAAAAAAATCAGCTGTTCCATACATTTTGACGAGTTATGATAACATCATCATCATCATCATTTCAGCCGAAAACCGTCCACTGCTGGACATAGGCCGCCCCCGAAGGGGAATCCCCCTGAGAACATAAATGTAGGGGACAGCTGATTTTTTTTTCGCGATTTCATGTTTAGTCCCCTAGTAAAAGTTGTTCATAATTATGAGTACGATGACCTCATAAGAGGTCGTGCGTTAATTCTGGTAGGTATATGTAGTAATATATCTGTCAATCAATTAAAAATCAATTCAAACTCAAACAGAAAACACTAACAATCATCTGGCCCAATAATATAATGTTAAGTTTACAGAAGGCACATAGTTGTTTTAGCTCAATGCAAATCATGAACACTGACCAAACTCGACACATACTAAACCAACACAATAAACATAATTGCATCACGCATTAGATTCGCAAACAATTGTAGGTTTATTAATATCCATTGTCCTGAATCAAATGGCTGTCAAACGCTTTATTAGTCCAGGGATGGCGAACCTATGGTACACACGGTTACACATCAAGCTATACATTTCCAATATAAACTGATTTCGCATTATATAGGATTTCCGTGCAATGAGAGTCAGCATATACTGGAAATTTATAGCTTGATGTGTGTACGTGTCACCAGTAGCACGTGACAGAAAATGTTGTGCATTTAAAAACAAAAATCTGATATTTTTTCAGAGCTTCTGTCTGTGAGTTCGTTCGCGTGAATTTTTGTTTTAGCATGAAATATATCATAAGACACTCAGCCATACCTTAGCTTCCCATTTGTGGAAGAATTATCAGAATCAGATCAGTGATTCTGTAGATTACCCTACATATAAACTCACAAATTCTAACTTTTTATTAGGGTTCCAACGTCCGAACGAACAACTGGAACCCTTATAGGGTCACTCGTGTGTCTGTCTGTTCGCTAAGTGCACATCACGAACACTAACCAAACTCGACGCATACTAAACTAACACAATAAACATAATTTAATCACGCATTAGATTCGCAAACAGGTTTTTTAATACCCCTTGCCCTAAATCAAAAGCCTGTCAAACGGTTTAACCCAGGGATGGCAAACCTATAGACAACTGCCGCCCGGCCGCCCGTGCGCATCACGTGACCGAAAATTCTAGGCACGTAAAACAAAAATCATAAATAAAAACATTGGCTTTTTTAAAACAGAGATCTAGAATGCCTTGAATTTGCGTTATGAATCGTCATAAATTTTCTTTTGTTTTGCTGTAGTTTTCCCAGAGTTTGGTGACATTAACGTCACGGTCAAATTAAAATAGCACATAGATGAGAAAAGGTTGGCCATCCCTGCTTTAACCCGTTCCCTGCGAAAATATGACCGGCACTCCGAACGTTTTGTGGCACGTCAATATATTTGTGTAACAAACGACATAGTAATATCGACCCTTCTCAATATGTGGCAGACCAAAGGATTGGACGGAATATATATACACGAAGCATTTTGGTGTTGGCATCTCCTAAAGGTTTGGGAATTGAAGGAATGGTGGGGTTATTATTAAATGGCGGCCTCATGCTTGGCTAAATTAAGGATGTTTTGGGATAGGTCGATAATGTCTTTGATAGCAGCTTGTGAGAAGAGACATTGACACAGACAAATTATGTACAGATAAATTATAATAATAATAAATTCATAATCAAATATAAAAAATAACTTAACAACCAAATAAATTTAAACATTAAACAACTCACTAAATAAAATTAAATAAAAATAATCAATCATTAAGTATAAAATTACCATAATAAAATATGTTAGAATCTACAAAAATTAAAATGTCAAATATAAAAAGTAAAAGTAAACTGTAAAAACGTTATAAAAATATCACGCCATTAAAAATAAAAAAAATAAAAATTATAAAAGTCTATTGCAAAAATTATGTAAACGTGTATGTTATTTATTACCTATGAAAAATCATAATTCCTGAGTAACCAATGAGAAACCTTGATTACACAACTCGACCTTACTTTGAACCATCAGAAATAATGGTGTCCGTAGCCGAAAGCATATTTGAGCAGAAGTCAAAAACCTAAGGCATTCAGAAAATCTGTATTACCAAATTTTTTTCAAACAAAAGGCTGGACCGAAGAAAAACATCTTATTTTTACACAAATTATAATCGCAGGATTATTTGGGATTAGTGCTCAATTTTGACGGAAGCGTCAATCCTAAAAGCCTTCTTTTCTCGTCTGAACGTATTTGTAAAGAAAAACTTTTTCTTTTAGAGGTTTTGTTTTGAGCGGCTTTGGGCTGACGTTTTATTTATTTGGCGAGAGGGTTTTTGATAATAATTAAATAGCAAAGATTGGATATTTTGCGGTAAATCACGAAAGGGTTGAAATACGTAATAAATAAATATTTATTCTTAGAGTAGAAAACAAATAGTGGTTTGATTAGATAGCTTTCAACACAGTAAGATTTTTTAGACAATTTTCTAAAAGAAAAATAATCTGGACGATGTTACTCCTACCTCAATCTCCTCCAATCTTTGCTTCTACTAACCTCATCAAATGAGGAATGTCGTCATTCCAACTATATGGGACATTGGTGAGTCGGTTCACGAAAAAAAGAAAATTGTTTAATTCTCCGGAGGTTTTCCTACAAATCAAGATTTGTTGGGAGAAAACAATTTCGGTCGAACTAGTCTTCGCCTACGGCGCTTCCCATTTGTGAGTAAAATCACCTATTTCTTACTAGTTATTGATATGAATAAAGGACAGTTTTTCTATAAATCAATCTCATTTGTCTGTTCTAGATAGAACAGTTTGTGTTTTGCTGTGTCCAAACACATTTTTTCAGTAGATTCTAAATATTTTTTTACAATGAGTCTGTTTTTTTTTGCCATCATTATTTAATTAACGGGAAAGGAATGCTCTTGGCCGTGGTCTGAACCCCAAGTGTAAGTTTCCAAGAGAGGGACTATTTCGTTTCCGTTAAAATTTGACCGATAGATCATAATGCTAAGAGTATAAGAGTGATAATAAAAATCTTAACGCAAACGCGTTAGTTACGTTTACTCACTTGCAAACTTAAACTCGGGGTACTGGTTCTGTCTTCGTTTGGTCTAAACCCACCTTAACTCACTCATTCATCACACACTCACACCATACACGTATATACTACACTACACACGTTTAAATTTGATACACATCAGTTTATCACATATGTTTAGAGTTGAATGTATTGTTTGGGAATACAATTCGATTGTTATCGCCTCACAAATCTTACCGACCGATATGTTACGTATGTGCCTATGTTTAGAGTGTTAGAATTTTGTTGAAATGAGATAGGCTATTGATTTTTAAAGTGTAATCTTTAAGTTATCGTTGTGTGGTACAGTCTTTTTTACGTTGGATATGACTGTCATCCTATACCAAGATGGCGTTACTTTTGGTATGGTTAGGATCTATTTATTTTGTTAAACATTGATTTTACATTTAAAGTTATGCATTCATTAATTTCTGTATTTTATATAACGTTAAAACTAATATTTAGAATTGTTTTGGTTTGTATTCAAGATGGCACGCTACATGGCGCGCCCCACTCTTGTTGGTGGCTGGCGTAGCGCGTTGACTCTTGAGGCAGTCTGTTTACTAACTGTGGTGTAAAGCAAGTGATGTATTAAATGTAGCCGTAGCATAAAAATGAGTTTTATTGAAGCAGATTCAACAAAAGTTGTAAGACGAAGGAGACTAGTGTCCACGACACACGGAATCCTGGTGTGGAGGATAATGCTATTTGAATATGTACTGCTCTCTTGAATAATAGTTATTTTATTTTTTTATTGATCGATACCTAACACAAACTCACGGAATTTTGCCATGGGGTAGTCAGAAATGACAGAATGCTACCTGCAGCTAAAGTAATACTCCGGATAAAAACAGCAAAATGTGCCAACTCAAGCCATCTTATTACAAAACAAGATTTATATTTTGACATGGCCTAAACCATGGAGCCAGTTTTTGTAATAAGAACGTAATTGTGATTGAAATACCGTTCTTTATTCAAAACTGAAAACTTAGTTCGGTACTAAGTTGTCAGTTTTGTATTAGGAACTTTACCATAGACGGAAAAAGTTCAAAATTCAATAATGGCTACATAGTTTAAACCTGGGTCTGAAGATAAACCTTGTTTTGTAATAAGACGGAAGATGTTTCATATTTTAACAATTTATTACAACTGTTTAACATAAATGAGCTTAGCTTTCAAACCTGAACATAATGCACCTACAAAGTATTGGTCAATTAATGTTTTATTCCTGTCCACATTACCAAATTAATTTTGTTGAACCATCATTTAAACTCCACATTGTTAACTTCAGCCCAACAATGGCTTTGTTATAATTTTCACGCACGACCCACTGAACCAGTTCTCTATTATCTCGAAATTTTAACTCCACTGAGCACAAAGCAAAAATACAGAAGTTCGCCTCCACACAGCAAGCACAGAACCATATGTACGCATGTCATACACACGCATCTACGTACAATGGGTGCAAGTGCACTGTTCGCGACTGGCATTCGTTTTACTCAGCCATATTCGAACTTTAAACTGGATTTCAAACTCGATGATTCCTTTTTCGGCATATTCCTTTTTGGACATATTCCGTTTTCGGCATATTCTTGTTTCAGCACATTCCGTTTTCGGCATAAATCATTAGGTTTATCCAACAAAGCATCATTATTCTGAAATTTTAAAATGCCTATGGCTATTTTGTAATTTACTTACCCACAACAGATACCTAATACAAGGTAGACGGCAATGAAATAGTAAGGTAATTTTTGTAATGAGGATCTTATCAATTGAAGAGCATATAAGTCTTTGCCAACTTTTATAAAAGACGGGTCCATAAGCATAAGCATGAATTTAGATACCTAGTTGGTTATCATCATTAGTTAGTTGCCCAATTATTTTAAGTAATCAGTGTAGGTACTGTTTAATTGTTCTTTTTTAGTTGCCCAATTATTTTAAGTAATCAGTGTAGGTACTGTTTAATTGGTCTTTTATTTTTATTGATTAAAATATAATATTTTACTAATAAATATTATTTTATTTTATCACGCAAAGTCACAAGTATTTCATAGTATAATTTATATACTAAAATGTGCCGAAACAAGAATATGTCCGAATAATTATGTCCAAAAAGGAATGTGCCGAAAAAGGAATCCATCAAATGGCTTTAAATGTATGCTCAAGGCGAGATTGGTGCTTGAGCATCGTATTATTGACCTTAGCTTGCGATCACGAGGTACGAGTCTATGTGCGTGCACCTGCAGCTTCCCGTCGTCGTATAGAGCCGGACCTTCTGTAACCTATTTATTTTGTGATAGTACGTCGTATATCAGATAAGAAAGTTTTCTGTCCAACATTACCAAAATTGCGTTGTCTGACAAAGATTGATTGAGATTTATGATCGCCCGCATTCCCCTAATTAACTTTTACCTGCATTTCGAAAATAACAGTTTTTATGCAAGAATTGAGTTACGAGGTTTTTATATAACCTAGTTGTATAGTTTAGCCTTTTAATATGGATTAATTTAGTGCGTTAAAAGTGCTTGCGTTTGATGTTTTCGTAATAAATCATTTTTTTTGCTGCTATTTTATTATTTACGTTGCCTTTAAAGTGGGAATTTTAATTTTTAAGTTACCAGCGGGTGCTACACCAATATTATTTTTGTGCAGCGATATTTGATTTTACTTTTTAGGGTTCCGTACCTCAAAAGGAAAAAACGGAACCCTTATAAGATCACTCATGTGTCTGTCTGTCTGTCTGGCGGTCTGGCTGTCTGTCTGTCCGTCTGTCACAGCCGATTTACTCCGAATCTACTGGACCGATTAAATTGATACTTGGTACACATATGAATTTGTATGTCCCAAACACGGACGTATAACGTAAATAGATGAATTTTGAATATGGGGTCATTTTTGGGGGGCAATTTTTTAATTTTTTTTTGCTTTTGGTACCATGTGACATATTAAATGAAAGCGCTTGATGTAAGGATTCCATATATTTTTTAATAACTTTAAAATAAATACTTTAAAAGTTATTAAAGAAAATCGTCGTAAATTGACCACCCCCTCCACTTATCACCGAAACTACTGAGCCTAAAATTTTGGAAAAATACAGAAAATATTTCTTTACTTAAATATTACAGCAAAACAATTATAAGAAGTCAACATGGTAAACATGGTGTCTTAACATAACATGGTAAATCACTAAATAGTGTGCGTACAAACTTACATTTGCAGTTGGAATGTATGAGGGAACATGTCATTCAACGACAATGTCAAGTTTGTTCTTGGGATAAATTCATCTCAACTACGGAACGCTTCTTTGTACGTAGTCCGAAACGCACTCGGCCGGTTTTTTTTTCAGTTATTTTTAACAAAATAGTATTCTGGGACTTCTTGGCGGGAAAGTGAAGCGTCATTCATGTTCAGCAGTTTGTTTAATTTTCCAAAATTTGTGTTAAGCCGAATATGTGTAATAATGGTGGATTATTAACCATTAAGTGTTTGTGAACGTGCATTAGTGTAGGCAAATGAAACAAAACAGTGCAACTTCGCTTCAAGTTCTCTCAAGAAGTCCGCGTGAGGTCTCAGTAAAGTGCCACATCTTTACTGAAACTCAAGGGGAGTGGGCGGGGATATCATCATCATGCATTTATAATTCATTTCATCAATATTATACAAGAACTAAAATGTGACATTGGCTAAATGCAAAAACCGTGCGAATCCAGAAGGAAAAAAAAAATAGTATTCTGTTGCTAGGTTGTTTTCCAGATCTGATTTTTGATTTTATTTTATTTTTCAGGCATAATATTTTTATATTAAGGTTTACTTGTGAAAATAATAAACCATTTTTCATTTTCATATTCTTTTTGTTGCAATATATAGTTTCGTCAGTTAGTTTTTGAACACAGTCCTGTTTGACTTTCACGACTGGTAGTTATTTTTCCAGCACACCCTGGGCCGTGGTGAGACTACCAACGTTGTTGGCTGGCAAAACTTTTAACTATGGTATGATCTTTTGTCGCAGACCCATGGCTCAAGAAATAAAGAGTGAAAGGATATCTGTATACTAATATTATGTGTGTGTTAGTAGACTTCCTTAATACAGATAACAAGATCCCACCAAAAACATTTCATGTAAAATGTTGCCAAGACGACCACATAAGGTTTGCCCTGTGAAAAAGATATCAGATCTCATGTAGAGCCAAGCTTCTGAATCTACACGGCCGGTAGAGTTAGGCCGTATAGATCCAGAAGCTTGGCTCTACATGAGATCTGATATCTATTCAAACTTCCCCCCCCCCCATTTTAGGGGATGGGGGGTGAAAGTTATAAGTTTATCTAGGAGCATGGTAGTGTTTTTTTGTATACTGAACTTTGTTTACATACCAAATTTCGGCTTTCTAGCACTTCAGGAAGTACCTAACATTTTGAAGTCTCATACAAACTTCTACCACCCCATTTTAGGGGATGGGGGGCGAAAGTTATAAGTTTATGAATTTTTTTGATGGTTGTATACTAAACTTAGATTACATACCAAATTTCAGCTTTCTAGCACTTCAGGAAGTAGCCAAACATTTTGATGATCATCAGTGTGTCAGTGTATCAGTGAGTGTGTCAGTGACGAAATCGATGTATTTTAGATATCAATAAAATCTAAAGTATTGAAGCTATTCAATTAATACTTTGTATGTTTAATTAGTCTATTATTGACATCATATCCTGAGAATATGAACTATCTGGTACATCGGAAACCAACTCTACGAGGGTTCAAAAAAACGACGAAACACTTCGAGAAAAGGTAGGTAGTGCCCTTACGCTTCGCTTGGCTCGTCTTGGCGGGGGCACTAGTGCCCCCAGATTATTAGAAAACATTCACATCAAGTAATTATGTTTATTAAAAAGAAGGCATTGTTAGAAAAAACCCATCGTAAAACGGGGTCAAAAACCCAACTTGTTACTTAAAAAAAAGGACAGGCACACATAGCTAGGATGAAAAATGAAAGAGTGCTCGTAAGTCTGTACTCTCGACCGCTAATTTATTTATACGTGCCCGGTACCGGCGGCAATATCTCAACGCCTACCAGTGTTGCTAGCCGCTACACAATGTTGCCATGTGTAAAAACGCCTAATATTTCCAAATATAGCGGTTGTTGAGAGCATTTGAATTGAGAACGTGTAGGGCACTCCAGTTTAGAGCAATGGCCATGTTTACAAATTAATTATATAAATGCGTCATTTGAGTTTATGTAAACTCTTTAGTGTGAATTGTGATATTCTATTATAAAGTAAATTATTATGTTACTTGCTATTTTTATAACCTTTACGTCTACTTTATGCTATTTTATTCGTGTTTTAGCACTATAAATTACTGTAGTAAGATAATAATATCCACTGTAATTGACTAAAGGCTTCTACAGACCGGCGCGACACGCGACGCAACACAAAGGCCCCGTGTGTCGCGCGACGAGCGGTGCCTTTGTGTCGCGTCGCGAGTCGCGCTGGTCTGTAGAAGCCTTAACAGCTTCAAGCAGTGTTCTTAATTGTTAACATAGCTGCTGCCAAATATGTATTTGCAGCCAAAAGCTGTTGCCTCATTCTTCATAAGAATGAGGCAACAGCTTTTGGCAAGCAAATAAATATAAGTAATAAAAGAGTTTTAACTTTTTTGTTTGTTACTGTTGTAGCTGTTTTGCCTCCACGTTAATCAAACTATCTACCCCATTAAAATAAGAAGCTTTCTAAAATGGCAACATTGTTCTTATTTTTCCAACGCCCATCTCTCCGTCTCACACTTCCCATGGATATGGAATCTGAGCTTTGCCGGATGTTAACATATTATCAAGATCAAGGACCTGACAGCTGCGAAAATTTTATTTATGTAACATTTCACCCTCCTACACTCGTTTGCTTCTTTGAGGGTTGTAAATTATTAAAATCTACAATTTGAACGTAGACTAGTTGTCGTCTACAAACTCAAAAATAGCTATCAGTAAATTGAACTAGATTGATTGACAAAATGTAGATATAAAAGACAAAATCAGTCTAATAGTGAATCTCTAAATTGAAGTAACGGAACCCTCACAAAACGCCTAAAATTCCAGACCAAGTACCGGTAAAGCTGTCAAAATCATTATCAAACACTCATCTCCAACTAGGCCACGCAGAAACGAGGGTGAATAAGTTCAGGGGAAGCCATTTCAAAATGAACTGGTACCATAAATCAAAACGGTATCTATAAAAATAGGATCCCCCTTTATAAGGAATATGAGAATGAAGGTCAAGTACGCACTTTAGCAGTTATTCTCGCTCCATACTCGTTTAATAACGCTATATCTAAAGTTGTACGTGTCTGAGTTCAATTCCTAGGTCAGGCAAAGTGTTATCAATCAGGAATTTTTCAATAGGAAAGGTCCTTGTGACCAATTGGAAGAGTTTCCTGTAAGACGGTACTCATTGTAAATAATGCAATACCAATAGTAATTGCAATAGAGTTTTTATATTTTTAATTTGAATGGCGTGGTATTTTTATAACGTTTCTACAGTTTGCTTTTACTTTTTATATTTGACATTTAAATTTTTGTAGATTCTGACATATTTTATTATGGTAATTTTTTAATGATTTTTAATGAGTTGTTATATGTTTAAATTTATTTGGTTGCAATTTTATTTTGGGTTTTTGTCTGTTTGGATGGTTTATATGGTCTATTTCTATTAATTTTTGTTTGGCAATGGGTGTAATTTACCTGAAATAAATGAATTTATTATTATATATTACTATTATAAATAAATAGGTGACCTGGATTTGTAATCTTAATAGGAAAAGCCTCGTCTCCCTTTATAAGGGTCTTTAACAATATAAATGACGAGGTAGGTATATTAACGTCTTCAGAAGCCCAAAAGTCTGACAACCAGTCTTACCAAGGGGTATCGTGGTAACCAGTAACGGGTGATGGAGGTCAGATAGGCAGTCGCTTCATGTAAAATACAGGTTTTAAGCTGCATCTGATTAAACTGGAAGCCGACTCCAATACAGTTGGCCAAAAGGCTAGTCAGATGATGCTGTTGGTATATTATCATACCACTATTCCTATGGGAAGGATCATCAACATCATCATCATTTCAGCCGAAAGACGTCAATTGCTGGACATAGGCCTCCCCCAAAGGGGGGGTTTGCCATAATCACCACGCTTGGCAGGCGGGTTGGCGATCGCAGTATGGTGTTAAAATGCAAAGAGAACGTTGCTGCGCATTTAGTAAGTCCCTTAGTCGCCTTTTACGACACTCACGGAAAGAAAGAGGGGAGTGCTATTCTTTACGTCCGGCAATCAGAACAATGGGAAGGATAAGAGTGTAAAGCCTTTTTTTTTATTTGTGTGGGTATTTGCAAATAACTTCTCCCGCTCTGGGCGGAGCGGGAGGGCGTGTCAGACTTTGACTGACTAAAACCCACCTGTGTTCCTTCCGTTGCCCGTGTGCCAGGGCCACGGTATCCCTTTCAGACAAATCAGCAACCCAGGCAAGCCCTAACGGACCCCGTCAGTTTGTGCTGACATGCCTTTGAGGCACGCGTGGAACACAACGTGCCGTCGATCCGGGCCTGGTTATTATCGGACGGCGAGCTACCCAATGCTTGTTGTCCGCAAGCCTGCGCCTACAGTAGCCGGGAATCGGCCTGCGATTTCCGACGCCCAAGGCGTCTCCTGCGGCGACTAGTGGCGTGAGGGCGCGGAATTGAAAGAGTTTGAAGCCTGAAGGCCAATTTTCGGAATTAAAAACTTTAACTTTAATCTAGTCGTAATCCCGTCTCAGTACCATACCCCAACAGTAAAATACCCCAATTTTTGACAATGCTCGTGGCATTGTCAAAAATTGGGGTATTTTTGACAGATTGAGACTAAGATTAGGATGCGAACCAAAGAAATATTAAAAACAGATGCGGACGTTCCTAAAAATACAGAAAAGGCAATCAGAATATACATACTTACATATTAAATTTTCTTATGAAAACACTACTCTGATTGTGTCCTTAACATCTTATTCTAGTTCGCCATGCTATGATTAGAATTGAATTGGATTATTTAAAATGCTAAGTAATAAAATTGCAATAAAAGTGGCCATTTTGACAATAGTGGCAGTATGACATGAATTGGGTTTCAATAATAGTATCATTTGTATTCGGGATGAATTGAAAGATGAGTCTCTTCTTTGATCAAATGCAGTCCAATTCATTCGCCATTTACGACGTCTCCTTTAGATATTATTTTATAGTAAACCATGAGATGAATGCTCATGCTCAACTAGATAAATAATTTGACCATATTTTTATACGGCTGTAAAAACCGATTTGAAATCCGTTTTATCCAATAAACAAGCTTTATTTTCTTCTTTTTTTTTGGGTGGAAAATTATCAAATAACTTCTCCCGCTCTGGGCGGAGCTGGGAGGGCGTGTCAGACTTTTACTGACTAAAACCCACCCGTGTTCCTTCAGATGACTGTGTCTCAAGGGTACGGTATCCCTTTCGGACAAACTCGCAGCCCTGTCAAGCATTTAGGCCTAACGGACCCTGTCAGTTGGTGCTGACATCTCTTTAAGCCGCGCGTGGAACACAACACGCCGTCGACCCGGGCCTAGTCCTTATCGGACGGCAAATTACTCATCGCTCACCGTCGGTGAGCCCGCGCTTACGGTGACCTGAAATCGGCTTGCGACTCCCGACGCCCGGGGCGTCTCCTGCGGTGACTAGGGGCTTGAGGGCGCGAACCCTGCCTCTGCGTTCACGCGTTCTGCCTCCTCCTTCGCGAGCATAACTGCTTCGCAGAAGGAGGTGACGGCCGCCTATGCACTCTCGTTCCGAACCATCGCCTGCCGGTTTATTCTGTATAAAACTCACCATGAAAACTCAGGTGATGTGAGCTGTCATTCCATTGAAATCTCAAATTCTCAAGTAACACCATTTAACATGAATGCCACAAAAAAAAAACAATCAACACTCATAAGTTTGATTTTGTTATAAAAGACAAATTACCAATAACAATTTTCTTAATCAAAAGCCTTTCTCAAATTCGCGATCAATCATTTCTTGACAGCTTTCATCAGTCAAATTTTGTACGTATCTAATCGTACCCACTCAAGCTTGAAAATGCTCATTGCATATTGAAACCACCTAAGTATATTATTTTGGGTTGAAGCCGTAGATTATGACCGTGCTGGGTTCAGTTATGAGGTCGGTCAGAACCTCAGAGGACGGAGACGCCTCGGCGGACACTACTAAGGCTAACTAGGCTTTGTCAAATCAAGTGTCACCGTTTACTCATACTCGACACAAATTACGCATAGAAACTGGCGACATTGAAAGGCGATCCGTAACAGAAGTATTGCTCTCAACCCACTTTCGGTGCCACTAATTTTATTAGTACTGCCATGCCGTCTCCAGACGCTGCCGGCGCGACGATATCGTCTTTTGTCGCTAGAACCGCAAAAACGTCAGATCAGGTCATCAGGTGACTTGGATGTGCCCTGGCGGCTGAGAGTATGTCATGCTCACTCAGATATCTCGCTGATGGTAGCGTGTGTGTTGGATCATTTAGCTCCCTTCAAAATGGATCAGCTGAATGGTGCTGATCCATGCGTCATGTTCGTGAACGGGCGCTGTCAGTTGGGACTGGTGGACATCTCTTGGCTGCCACGGCTTATTTTTAATTATTTTAGTTATTTTTTGTTTTTTGTTTTTTATCTTTTTATCACGGACGCTTCTGACGTATATCATCGTTCTCACATGTTTAACTTCAATATGAATGATGTAACCAATATTTTGTATCAATACTTTAATTTAAAAGAGTGTCCGTGGAGTTTCTTGCCCGTTCTTCTCCATAGGAACCTACTATTTGTAATGGGCAACTATCTTCATATTTGTAACTGACCGACTTCTTGACAATTCAAAAGTGCCTGTCAATAGTTTAATTGAAATAAATGCTTTGAGTTTGAGTTTGGTCGTTTAATTATAATTATCGCCATGACTCTTGATAAGATCGGTCAAGAGAAAAATTATAGGAAAACATATCACGTCTAGCTGATGGATTATCTCCGTCCTGGCGATGATCGCCAACAGACTGGATTGCCCTTATATCCGGCAATGCTGCAGCAGACATATTGTTACCTTGTGAGTGTTCGTTTTTGTCTGTACTCGTCCTGATCCTGTCTGTATCTTTTTATGTATCTGTTTGTATATGAGGCTTGTTACTTGAAATAAATAATATTAATTAGTCATTGCATATCGTTGTTATTTCCAGACAGTGGAATGTTGCTGCTTATCCTAAAATCCATAAGTTGGCTGGCTAGTACTGGATTACAAGGGAAGGCCGATTTTGAGCGTTCCACATGAATTTGTTCCCGATTTGCTTGCTTTTGTAGTTTTTTTTACGTCATTGTCACAATTAGATAATTATATATCACATGCCAAACTCCTCAAAAACATAAACGTGACGTCGTATTAAATACAAACAAGATTGATGCCAATTCAGTAGCATTTCTTTCTTTAGTGCTCGTTGCCCGCCCCCCTCTAATTAATAAACCTAAGCTTTCCTCTATAAAACTTTTATACGACTATAAAAACCACATCGAAATCCTTCCAATGGATCTTGAGATTAGCTCAAATAAACAAGCTCGGTTTTATACTTGGCAAATAAATGTTTGATGAGTTAAAGATGTATGCTGTATTCGTGATGATTGAGATGTGAATGTTATGGAGCTGTCATTTGTTTTGTTGTTTAAGAGCCTTTGTTTTTCGAAATGACTGAACCGATTTTAATGAAACTTCCGACGCATAAGCAGGATACAAAGTTCTAAAAAGTTGGTAAAGAACATTTGAGAAATGTCTTATTTAAAAATAGATAACTGGAAATCTCTGTTACTATGGAAAATTTAAAACGGGCTAATTTGGCTGTAAAACTATTTTTCGAAAATTTTCTTTACTAACTTTTTAGACCTTTGTATACTGCTTATGCGTATGAAGTTTCATTAAAATCGGTTCAGTCATATTGAAAAACACACACTTTTTATTAGTTTTTGACATTAATTGTCGCACAGTTAAGATTGCAACTCTATGAACATTTTTAAATATAATACGAGAATTGGAATTCAGAACAACGCGTGCCATACTTAAGAAGGTGTAATCAGAAAGTTGGCATCGTCGCAATATTGACGTAGTAATCTTATTTTCTTTTTGACTTGTATATTTTTTCTTATTTTTGTTTTTGAGAAAATCAATTATTATCGTTTGATTAATGTCATTATGTTATCAATGACATCCATAAATATTATTTTGTACGCCTTCAAGTATAACATAGCGCGCTTCTATTTTTTTTTTAATAACAGCTATTTTATTGTAAGTACCTACCTATGTTATCAAATTATGAAATGATTAAATATGATTATGAGTGGGTAACACGTTTATAGGGAAACAATGCTTGAACTCGCAATATCTCGTAACCAATTTGTTACACCGCTGGTCAAATCATTATGATTATTCTTCTATTTTAGTGAAGTAGTTTCTGTTTGAGTGAAGATTAAATTTTGATTTACAGCAACTTAACATGTTTATACTTCTACATGAAAAGAACCTCCGTAAAGATACTTAAGTAGGTACATTTACCTTGGCCAGTCAGTTTCGCTACCAAGAGAAAAGAAAAAGCAATATCAATTTTGAACAGCTATTATAACTGTTCAACCATCCAACCGTCACACAATAATATTGACCAAAAACGAGCCCATTTATCTCCATCGACAATTCGTAAAAAATGATAGCCCAATAATAAAATTCAATTTCATACCGATATGCAGGCCATTACGCATTGACGTACAGTGGTACCCAATTGATAAGGCGCGTCGTGAATCTTCGTTCGCACAGAAAAGAAAGTATGGCCCCGAAGATTAACGAAAGAATGCTTAAAACTTACAATCAACCTTAGGTCACTATTATAAGGTTCATAATACACTGGAGCTGCTAGCGTGCACTCGATCAAAAGTATGGCGGCTGACAAACATGCTACGTGGCGCGCGCTAACATGGCGGCAGCTGCCGACCAATAGCGGTACAGGAAAAAGAACCGCGGTGCGTGGAGCGTGCCGATTGGTCAATAGCATTTCCCGCACTTTTAAAATTCACCTTCTGCACAGGTACATCGGTAAGCCATATCAATTGGGTACTACTGTAACGAAGCGCAATTTCGGAAAATAAGTAAAAAGGTGAGGCCGTTGAATTGGATTCTCTCTTCGAGTTATGAGGGTCGCGAGAACCATGTGTCACAATCATTCTCTGTCTAAGAGCTGCGCCCCGTCTCTAAATATTGTTTTTAGACTGTTAGGCGGGCAAAATATTTACCTCCACCATACAAATTTCAACTCTCCCTCGATAGAGTATGGTTCAGAGTTGTCTGAAGGAATGACCTTAATATGTGCCCTCGAAATTGGTACAGCAAGTTTCTTTCGGTATTTGACGTTCCCGTAATATAAGTAAGTAGTATACTGTGTAGGTGTATGAAACGTGGAAAAAATGGTTTCATCTTGTTACAGAATTATTATGAATTGACATTGAACAAATTTTCATCTTATTGTCGTGGAGTTGTATTTATATTTGGAAGACGGTAAAGTAACTTCACAACTTTGGATGGATAGGTAATGTAATCAGATATAACTTGGGCTGTCATGTTTTACGAAAATACGTTTCAGGAAAAAAACATTACACACTAACTCTTTAAACTTTGTCATGAACAGAAATGAAGTGTTCCTACGTCAACACATAATTATTCTTTGACAAATACGATTTGCAAGCATAAAAACAGCAACAGTTGCTGTAAGTCCATACACAATTCACTTTCCTGCAATTACAAAACCCAATTCCTAAAGTACACAATTTAGCATATACATACATATGCATAAAAAGGAAATTTTACTGCAAGCAACGGTGGCAACGTACCTATGCACAAGTTCGGAATAAGTTGGCGAGTGCGCTCTATTTACTTAGCTCTCGAACCACGACTAACGTTCAAACTGCTCTGGCCATAGATTAAGTTTAGAGGAGAGATACGACTGTAGTTGGCTGGTGGACTAGGTAGATTTTAAGTGGATTAGTTTGAGTAAAGTAGGCGTGGCGGCATCTACAACACCACATGCGAACTACGCATCAAAAACCTGACGTCACATAAAACCTGCATCGCGCAAGCAGAGTTTACCGTGCGACTGGCATATACAACATTATTTTTAGTATATGCGAACCTGAATATAGTTTGTTCAGAATAAGGAACTGAATCGATTTCAATAATTTTTACACCATGTTATATTGTGTCCCAAAAATATTTAGTGTCATGGAAAATGTTATCACCATTTAATTACTTACAATACAATCGTCGTACGTTTAGCTACTTATTGCCAAAGTATTATCAATGAGCGCAAGACGACCCTGGAGGCGCGGGGCGCCGTTAGCATGTTTTTGTACGGACAACCCGGTAAGATATCGACCTTATAACTTTGTGATTTGTCATGATACAGTTTTGAAATTTTGTACATAGATTCTTTACATAAAAATACTAGACCCGTGTTTCGAGTCTCGCATATACTAAAAATAATGTTGTATATGACTAGCTTCTGCCCGTTACTTTGTCTGCGTGGAATTTCCATAATCGCCACGCTTGGCAGGCGGGTTGGCAATCGCAATATGGTGTTAAAACGCATAGAGAACGCTGCTGCCCCCTTAGTCACCTTTTACGACACCCACGGGAAGAAATAGGATTGTGCTATTTTTTACGTCCGGTACCACACGGTATGCATCTATTTCTTCTATTTATTTTTACTCTTTGACTAAAACGATTTCTTTTACAAGAAACCGCTGGAAAGCTACGAATATGAAATTGCCTCATCCTTGCAACAGACATGCCTTCTTTATTTATGCTAACAGAAAAGTGCCGTTTTCAGAAGTTCCCATGGTAAGTTGTGCAAGTATTTTATACCATTTCTTTACAAAGTTTCATTGTGTAAAGGAGAGACAAACTAGTTTTATTAATGTTGAGTCGTGAGCTGAATAAGGATGGGATTTGATTGGGTAGACAGACAATAGCATCGTTAGGGATGTTTATTTCAAAGTATTAGTACATCTTACTAAACAATATTTTAGGTATACTACAATATAACATTGGAGAGCCCTCTCCGTTGGTTTTTATTCTGTTTTTTATTGTGAATATAAGCTTTTTCAATATTTCGGCACATCATTTAAATAAATATCTACTTCACTGTGCCAGTAAATATTTTTTTACATAAAATTTCATTTCATTTATTCGATAACAATTTACATTGTGTCTGAATGTTTTACAAATATAATTAAAATAATAACATGTTAAACACAGAATTAAATTAGTTCCACACAATCTCATTACCAACCTACCTACATTAATTAATATTATTATCATTCACAAAAGTTCAAATTATAAAACAAATTCAACGAGAAAATAAATAAACACATGTCAATAAAACCTACGTAATAATTTGATTTCCAACACTTAATAATAATAAAACATATTTAATTAATTTACAATGTCCACTATCCAGGCATTATTAAAAAAAAGCAGTTTAACTCCTTCACATTCCCATCCTGAATACAAATGTTCTATCCACTTGAACGTCCACGCCGCGAACTGTCAATGCACAGAAACGTCACGATGCGAGTGTCAAATTTTGCGCTATAAACTTCAAACTGAAGTATAAATACAGATTAAAAAGATTTGAACTGTTTACACATGTCAGTGCCAACTACGTTTAGTTCCGCGTCCGAAACGCCAGAACCAGATAATATTGTCAATAACATTAAAATCCACACATGCTTGTCACCAGTACTCAATGTCACATTTTAATGCCATCCTTATGCCTACAAAATATAAGTCAAAATCGGTTGAACGGACTGAAAAACGGTTTATTTAAATGTCTGATCTTATTTCAAATGGAGTATAGGTGAGGTGTATCTTACCTCTCGCTTTCTGTAGGAAAGATTTCGTGAAAACAGACGGAAGTGTGTAAAGGAAGTGACAGCTTGAGCATGGAATAAGTACTTTGCAATAGCATGGAATTAAATTTAATAATATTTTTTTCGTTTCAGAAAATGTAGGTAATAAGGTTCACAAAAACAATTTTTCAAGTAAAAATAATAAAATTAGGAAGTACTTAATAATAGCATGGAATTAGTAAGTACTATATAGATTGTAAGTAGAGGGGGTCGAATTTCGACCTGTGGGCGACCACTGGTAATTAATGATTATTCGAATAAATATTTAAGTAGGTATTTAGCTTTTTTAAAAATTTTGAGATTAATTTCTGTCGCTGCTCAGCTGTCAATACCAAAGCGAGATGTCAGATGTTACACATCATAAGAGACTACAGTAAGGCTCGCATCGTTTTTTTAAATATATAAATTGACTTTTAACCTTAAAACAGTCGTAAGCAAAATAGCTAAGCCACCGAGTACTTCATTGCTTCTAAAAATGTTATAAAACCACGGTCGTTTAAAACCTCGAGAGCAAAGTACTCCTGAAAGAAACAGAAAGTTAATCTTAACTAAATTATAACAATATACCATTTACTGCGGAACAAAAATAAAGAAATCGCCGAAGAAAACTTTGGTCAATATTAAAATAATTTTCCTTAAAAAAGCAAAGGTCCGAAGTGGCTCTCATTTGAAAACTTTGTACGAAGAAGTTTTATTTACGAAGAAGTGTATAAAAACTGGTTTGTGTTTCATTCGCGAGTTTTGTAATCTTCAATGAATGCTGCTAACAATTTGACAGTATTTATGATAATCTGGAAGTATTCATCTACATAATTAATATAAGCATTTGTGTAGATTGTTTTCTTTAATTTGACTAGAGTTATAATAAATTGCAGACAGCTTAAGGGTTTATAAATGGCATATCGCAGGTCTACCTAGGAGGTTGTCGGCATCCTAACCGGGCTATCCCGCTAGCTGGAGGCCTTAATAAATTAAGGCCTCCAGCTAGGGCATAAAACTTAAAAAATATAGCATAGGATCTTAATCATGTTTCATTTACAATAAAAAAGTTTCACTTAGGTAGGTACCTACTTTTACATTGGATCGCCTGGAGGACACGGTGGAGCATACGGTGGAGGTCGGAGCACCGCCGTGTCCTCGTGGAGGCGATTGGCGGCGGCGATCTCTCGCGTCCAGCCCTGGTCCAGGCCATGGTTCGGAGCGAGAGTGCAGGAGAGGCCGTTACCTCGTTCTGCGGAGCAGTAATGCTCGAGAAGGAGGAGGCGGAACGCGTCAGGTAGAGGCATATTTTGCGCCCTCATCAGTCGCCGCAGGAGACACCCTGGACGTCGGGAGTCGCAGGCCGGTTCCCGGTCACCGTAGGAGCGGGCTTGTGGACGGTGAGCAATGGGTAGCTCACCGTCCGATAAGGACCAGGCCCGGGTCGACGGCGCGTTGTGTTCCATGCGCGCCTCAAAGAGATGTCAGCTCAAACTGACGGGGTACCAATGCCTGCCAGGGTAGCGGGTTCGTCCGAAGGGGACACCGTGGCCCTGACACGCAGGCAACTGAAGGAACGGGTACATATTAAAACATCGAAAATTAAAATACCTATGGGTTAAATGTCACTGTTCAAAACATCGAAAATTTAAATAAGGATTGTATCGAAATATCGAAAATTGATATAGCTAAGCTTAAAATGTCTAAGATTAAAATGCTAAAATATCGACTGATTAAAAATGTCGAAAGCCATTATACCTAAGTTCAAAATTTCAACATTGAATACACCTAAGTTCATTATATTTACGTTAAAAATACCTACTCGTTAAAATATCTCACAAATTTTGATTATGTGATAGTATGAGTGGAAAAAATGTAGGTAGATTTGAAATTGTCACACTCTGCCAACGTATTGCTATTAGTCATTAGTCTGTCCTCAACTGAAAACTTAAAACGTATGGTTTAGCGAATATTATCATGTCGGAACAACGGATTAGAAGTTTTCAAAACTCAAAAAGGTAGATTTAAGGTGCAACTTAATGGTTTTGTTTATACGAAAAATCGACAGAGCCATGACAAAATAATGGGATTGTGAATATAAAGTAAACAGTTAATTCAAGTGCAAATCGCGATTAATAATCAACATTTTTACGGATTTTTATTTTAAGAAGTAGCGGTCGCCGGGCGCTGCCGCGGCACCGCTCGCTGCGCTCGCTCGGCTCGCGCGTGGTTGGTCACAGTTTTAACCTAACCTATTTCACCCAGTTCAAAATGACGAATCATACCTACAATCTCCCGCAGAAATGTTTTCACCATTGTCTAATTATCTAGTCGCAGGATTGTATGATTCATCATTTTGAACTGGGTGAAATAGGTTCGGTTAGGTTAGAACTGTGACCAAGCGCGCGTGAGCCAAGCGAGCGCAGCGAGCGGTGCTGCAGCAGCGGCCGGCGAACGCTACGTCCAAGTTGCTCGCAGATTTTATTTCACCGTTTTCTAATTATCCGGGTTTTTGCAATATCCGAATTATCAAATTACCCGGTGAAAAAAAAATAAAAAAAACATCGATATTTAGGACATTCGATACTCTGTACTTCGATATTTAGGATATTCGATACTCTTTACTTTCGATATTTAGGTATATCGATGTCACTTTTGTAGATAATTCGATTTTAGATATATTGGACGTAGGTTATCTAACCATTCGACATTATAAACTTACTTTATTTTAATTTTCGGTTATTCGCTCATTCGATATTTAAGTTTTCGATGTTTTGAACATTGACATTTTGCCCGTAGGTATTTTAATTTTCGACATTCAAATATGTACCCGAAGGAACACAAGTGGGTTTTAGTCAGTAAAAGTCTACACAAGTCCCAGTTATTTGATAATTTCCCACCCAAAAAAAAAAGGTATTTTCACGTGATATTTACGACGATGTTGGTTAAAATGTGAATATACGAATTGTTAGGCCTAAGCAACTAAACCTACAAAATATTATCAGGATGAATATGCACATACAAGTTTGGAATTAACACCCACAATAGTTACGATAAATCTACATCAGATTGAAATGTTGACCCAAAACACACATTTCAATCTGAAGTAGTAAATTATTTTGAATAATACCTAAAGACCCAAAACACACGACTGTGTGTTTTGGGTCTTTAGTTTATACATTTTGAATTAGTCCTTTTGCATTTAAGCAATTGCAAATTTAGGCAATGCTGCTTTGCACCACAAAAATCGGCCTAGATTTTCGATAATATATATGATAGCTCGACACTTCCAGAAGTTTGTAAAATAACTGTTCACGACGTTAGTTGGAACTTCAGAGGCCGAAAGTTTCTGGAGCGGCGACCGCGTACCGGAAGACGTAGCGTTGCAAGGCCTCCCACAAGGTGAACCGATGTAGTTGACCCTGTGAAGACCGCAGGAATCCGCTGGATGCGAAGGACACAGAATCAGTCGAAGCGGCGATGCTTCAGGAGGTCTATGACCAGCAGTTGACGTCTTTCGGCTGAAATTATGATGATTATGCGTTGAAACACCTACTTCACTTTTGATCATATTTTCACGAAATGACATCGACAAAGACATTATTAAACAATCTAAAAATAAATAAAAGTAAAAATAATTCAAAGTAGCTGTTTAGTCTTAAAGTATTGATTTCCCTCTATTAATGGAGCCGTTTTCATTTCGAGACATAAATAAGACCACAACTTCCGTCGGAATACTGAAGTTCCGCGGAAAATGTTGCTACCACAGTCATAAATTGTGGATACAAAACAATTAAAGCCGAATAGAGTTGTAAGTAATTTATTGGATAGAAATTAGATAAGGGTATCCATCAAAGTCTGTTGCTGCGGTCGGTGACGTAATGCTACTTTTGGTTGGAGTAAAACTCAACTCGCTTGCGTAGTCACTACTTGCAAACAATTTATACAACCTGTTTTTTTTGATATCCCTTATCTCTAGGGTTATATTCTGTAGGTAAAAATAATACTAAAACTCCTAGAATAGGTGGTCCAAAAATGCATCGTTTCGGAGATATCATCAATCATAATTAAATTAGGTCAAAAATTGTTACCAGTATGACGAATCT
Organism: Tiliacea aurago; assembly: GCA_948098905.1. Classification (NCBI taxonomy): domain Eukaryota; kingdom Metazoa; phylum Arthropoda; class Insecta; order Lepidoptera; family Noctuidae; genus Tiliacea; species Tiliacea aurago. The sequence goes on along the minus strand of OX402579.1, from coordinate 22,105,646 downwards.
TTACTTTTGCGAGGTTGCCAAACTTCGCAATAGTGTAGTAAAATAAATAGAAAAATAAAATATGTAGGTATGTTGGTATCGGGGCTTCCCGGCGGCAGCTAGTGAAGGGAAAGCTACCTTGTCGACGTTGTCATATTTCACGTAAGGGTGTTTTACATTAATAATCGTGACTTTGCCGAATTATTTTGTATGAAAAATGAAAAAAAAAAAATAACGAAGGATTGGAACATAACTCATATGCCAGTTGATTCTTTGATATGGCCTCAATCATACCCTAGATTTATGGGATATCAAAAAATACAAGTGATGATTATAGTTTATAGATTGATTGTGTTTTCTTTAACACATTTTGAAGACTCGTCTACAATAAAATTAAATAACTTTTAGTATATTCGCCCAAAAGTAGAGATCGTTCTTAATAACTATACATAACGATTAAGGTTATGTATAATTATTAAGAACGATCTCTCTGAACGATTACAACCAAATCATGCCGGACGTAAAGAATACCACCATCCTATTCCTTCGCGTGGGTGTCGCAAAAGGCGACTAAGGGCAGAGAATGGGCAGCAGCGTTCTTTATGCATACTGCGATCGCCAACTCGCCTGCCAAGCGTGGTGATTATGGCAACCTCCCCCCCCCTCCCTTTGGGGGAGGCCTATGTCGAGCAGTGGACGTTTTTCGGCTGAAATGATGATGATGATGAACCAAATAATTATGTTTAACACTATTATGATTCTCTTATAGATACTAACTTATGTGAAACATCCAAATGGGTGTGTCGTACTTGTAAGTACCTAGACGCCGAACACGATCGTAACTTCATTGGGTGTCCATAATCTAATGTTGATGTCCACCTGACCCTGTTGATCACAACTGCGTAACAAAATATACATACACTATGCAACGTTCATACAACCAAAATAAAATCAATAATTAAGTACGCTAAGCTGATTATTTTCCATCAAAAGCGAGTGATTCAGTGTTTGAATTTTAGTATTACTAATGTTAAATTGAAATGTCATTCGCCAGAATGACAATCATGTTTATATTAGTAAAATATGATCTTCAATTTTGCATTTTAGTACTAAATGAAATTTGTTAATTGAACGTAATGTTAAAATGTTAAGTGAGTCGTTACAATTATAATAGTTTAACTTCAATTTTGCGTTTTAGTACTAAATGGACACAATTTATGAATTTCGTTTATTCAGCAACAAAATTATTTCAACTGATGTCCATATTTACGTAGGTTATATGGAAATTATTCGATATATTTGATATGGACATGGACGTTTCAAATAACATTTTAAAGTAACGATGTGAACTAAATTCAACGGTAGGTACGTAAAATTCATATTAAAAAAGTTACCGCTTAAAAATATTCAAATTGAGTGAGACACACCACAGTGCGCTTTTGAATTTCATTCGGTTTTCAGCGGCCTTAGTTTCAGTTCCGTGTTAGGGCACGGTCACGAAGGGTTTATTGCCGAAAATTAATAAAAATAACCTTGCTGTCTTTGGTATGACTATGGTTTCAATTTTTGTAAATGTGAGTACCATGGAGCCGTTTATTATGTTTGTATGTTAGGATGTATGTTGACTTAAAAAAGTTTGGCAGTTAAGAGTATGTCATGCTCACTTAAATGTCTCGCTGATGGTGGCGCGTGTGTTGGATCATTCGGTTCCCTACAAAATGGTTGAGCTGGATGGTGCTGATCCACGCGTCATGCTCGTGAACGGGCGCCGTCAGTTGTGACTGGTCTTCTCCTATCTGCCAGGGCTTATTTGTAATATTTTATATTGTTTTTTAAATAATTTATATTTTTACATTGTTCTCACATATAGAAGCGACAAGAATAATGTACCCGGAATTTTGTAATATCTTGATTTAAAAGAGTGTCCTTGGAGTTTCTTGCCTATTTTGCTCCATAGAGATCTACGTTTTGGACTGGGCAAATAGCTTCAACTTTCTGACTAACTGACCGACTCTTTGACAATTCAAAAGTGCCTGTAATTGGTTTAATTGAAATAAATGCTTTGAGTTTTGAGTTTTATGTAGCTGTTTTGTCAGCATTTGGTTGTTGCATTCCAGTATCAATCTTGATGAATGAATTGTCATTTTGGAGTGTAGATATAAGCGGGATTGTTATTGAGGTCCACCAACAACATTAATCTTTGTTTTCCATATTGATTGATTTCTGTTATGGACCCAGATGTAGGATTTTTTTATTTTGTTATTTACAATAACAAGTCAACTCCTGTTGTGCTATTTACATTTTGGTGGACATATAGTGACCTTATTGATGATGTTCTTCAGAAAGATCAGATGCGTAGCACTCGCACGCGGCGTGTATGTAAGGAGCGTAGCAGGTGGCGTTCTATAGTTTCTGCCTACCCCCACGGGAAGAAGGGGTGAGTTTATGACTGTATGTAAATTGATTTCTCAGTTGGACATATAATATAATAAGTCATGCCCTAAACAACACTGACAACTAAGTTGAAATTAAAAAAAACATTACGTTGGATGCCTGTGTTGAAACAAAGCCAAGTGATTTAGGATAGCTGAATATTCTGTTAATTCCTTACGTATTCAAAATCATGATTATTATTGTAACAGACCAGCTAACTTGAATTGATTGTTTTTTTTTCTTCTAATTATCTTATGTTATCCTTGTTCATACACGATCAGATCAAACAATAAGCTTCGAAATCCGGTGAGGTTTATATGGAGTTACCCATGGCATTTTGGACCAATTATTGTATTTCAGTCTCCACTCCCTGAAGGCATACGAACGATAAACATTTCATTCCGTTTCGTGGAATACCAAACTTGCCAGAATCATCCCGCCCCCGCTCCGCCTACTCTATAACCCGTGGTTAACTTAATCAGGGCTGTCGAAACAAATTGTAAGCGGATTATTATAGCGGATTACATTAAATGGATAATGTGTATGATATTGTCTATTTATTTACGCTTACACGAAGTAAACTATATTGGGGGAGGATATTGAATCTATTAGTTTTTTTCCTTATTCGATTACCGAAAAGTATTGTTTTTATTGTTGTTTTAGCAATATTGTAAGTGTATTTGGGTTTAGCTGTGATGCCATTTGATTATTTTCAGCGGGATATTTTGGCTAAATTGAAAATGTCTAACTAAATCAATCAAAGAACGTAAGTCTCATTTATTCAACCAACAAAAATGTCATTGCCCAATTATCTGAAACAGTCAATACCCGTTAACAATAAGAGCTAGCCCTGGAAAAAGTCCCAGAAATGGGTCACGTCTCAACACCCACTACTAATTTGTCCTTTCACAAAACCAACACATCCCACTAAAAAAAACACGTCTTTTAAACCGACACATTATCCGAACCCAATAGATGGCTTTTAACCAACAAAAAGATAGGTAAATGCCGCAAACCGAAAACGGCAATCGTAAATTCTATACCTGTGAAATCGGCACTGGCCAGTTAACGGTTTATTACAAGCTTGTGGTCACATCCTTAGAAGTCCATGTTACGATTCAGTACCGACCGGCGCGAGTTTTATGGCGAGGGTTTCTTTGAATAATGTAGCAGCCGGCGCGTGAAGAGACGAGCTACAGAGCTGGTGGTGCAAGTTATGAGCGGGTTACAGGAGCATTCATGAGGCAGTCAGACTTGGTAGGTTCCAACCTTGCTACTAGCAAGGTTTACTTTGTATAAAGATTAGCCGGCTGGCTAATCGTTGTACAAGATAAAATAATTTACTATTAAATGTCTTTGTCTTTTTTTTTTAAACGTTTGCCCCACACTAGGAATGTCTCCTGTATTGTGGGTGCATTTACTCACATACACAAACAGCCAGACTCGGAACAACTACTTGTAGGTCATACAAATATTTGTTCCGTGCGGGAATCGAACCCGCGACACGCAGCGCAGCAGTCAATTGCTTAGCCACTGCGCCAACAATGTCGTCCATGATATAAATGAGTGATATAATATAAATATAATGTATATAATACAACGATACTGGTACGAGTACCACGCAGATCGTGGTATAATAGCTCACGCTATTATACCACGATCTGCGTAAGGTGATAGCAGATAGAAAATTGTCGAACAACGAGTGAATGACATGCAATTGGAAAAGCCAATGTCCGGCCGGATATAATCATCAGCCTATAGAAGCCGATGATTATAGCCAGTTTTTGATATTTGGTATTAGTTCAGTGCCAGCAAAAAGAGTGCTAATTATAACAGAGAAATGAGTTTGACAAAGCATAATCTATCGGTGGTCGTGAAATCCAGTAAAGTAGTTGTTCTGCAACTTTCTTCAAATCAATGATTTATAATTACAACAAAATCGCTTTCAGCATTTAACCCGAACCACTTACAAAACTGTCAGCATACGATTTAATGCAAAGTGTTGGATAATTTAAAATGGCCCAATCATCCATTACTATAATATTTTATACGGTCTATTAGCGTGCAATGTAATTACAGAGAAGGATATCATAGATATACTTTGAGGTCAGTATGGAATTTACATCTGGCCATACACGCACGCCGGTTGCGACTACTGACCTTTCTGAAGAGCATCACCAATTAGGTCACTATAATATGTCCTCCTAGAGCGTGTCCCGGCGTTTCTACTCACATCTGCCTTGTAAATACCTTTTCTATTGTCTTTCATTCATCCTCTCAACATGACTAAGCCACCTAAGCATAGTTTTTAGGGTTCCGTACCAAAATGGTAAAAAGGAACCCTTATAGTGAAACTAAGTCTGTCTGTCTGTCTGTCTGTCTGTCACACCTGGATATCTCAAGAACTACGAATGCTATCAACTTGAAATTTAGAATAGTTTTAGATGACGTTTGCCCAACTATTTTGCAAGCAACAAACAAAAAAAAAATCTTTTTTGCAAAAGGAACTGTCTTAAAAATTTGAAGTGAGGCTACTAGGGCATGTGGGGTATCATTATGAAAGAACGTTGTATGCACATTCTTATACATATTTTTTTTTTTTAGGAAGCATGGACTTGTGATGAAAAATGTAAAAAAAAATACCGTCCCCCCCTTATCTCTGAAGTTTGCAGAGATAAAAATCTGAAATTATTCTGTATGATACAAGCTTAAATAAAGATTACAGGAAAAATAAAACAATGTCTCTAAATAGCACAGTTTTTCAGAAATCATCGACATCATATATTCGTACCCTCGGTGCGCGAGTCCGACTCGCTCTTGACCGGTTTTTTTTTTTTTTTATTGTTATGGGTTTGCTTTTGACCTTAGTTTAGATCAGAGGTGACCTTTGTCACCTCTGATCTAAATAAATAAATAAATCTCCACCATCGACTTTGTCTTTACAAAGTCGATGGTGGAGTGAGCTTACCTAGAAGAAGCCTGTTCACTCTCACTTGAAGAGATTAGACTTATATGGGTTCAGAAACACAGACGCAGGCGAAGAGTTCCACTCTTTTGCTGTGCGCATTATAAAAGACATTTGGAAACGCTTAGTGCGAATTGGTGGAATAGTCTTTTAAATTTTTGTCACTTCATCTTCTCTTAAACTGCACCGAATTTAATTTGTAGAAAATCGAAAAGAAAACGAAAACAGTTCTTTATGAAAATGAAAATCTCATTTTTCGTGCTACATTTTAATGACAACGAAAAGTCACGATTCACTTGTAATCCGCTAGTGTTTTTTTGTACTAGGATTCAGTTTCAAATCTAAAGCTGATCCATGCGTCATGTTCGTGAACGGACGCTGTCAGTTGGGACTGGTCACTACCACGGCTTATTTTTAATTATTTTAGTTTTGAATTGTTTTTTTTTTGTATTTTATCTTTTTATCACGGACGCTTCTGACGTTTTGCATCGTTCTCACATGTTTAACTTCAATATGAATGATGTAACCAATATTTTAATTTAAATGAGTGTCCGTGGAGTTTCTTGTCAGTTATTTTCCATAGGAACCTACTATTTGGAATGGGCAACTAGCTTCATATTTGTAACTGACCGACTTCTTGACAATTCAAAGGTGTTTGTCAATGGTTTAATTGAAATAAATGCAATGAGTTTGAGTTTGAAAGCTACCGTTTTACTACATTTTGGGGTTGAGTAAATCTACGAATTGAAATACACACATATTTTATTATAAACTTTGCAGGTATAACGAATAAGGGTATTGCCTGAGCTGATAATATTACTCTACGTGGGTTGCCAACTCATCGCCTCTTTATTAGTAGGTACAGCAGTGTGACCCTTTCCGTCAGTCAACTTTTACGACCCACCCGGGTGATAATCAGCTGATTCATTCCGTTTTTCCTTACTCCTCGCCTTTTTACTCCTGTGCTCAGTACATTGGGCGTACGTGATTATTGAGCTCTATATTATATTATTGAGACAGATTATGTTAGAAAATGGATTGCTAGAGGCAAATTCACTACCGACTTTAATTGTTCGACTGTCAAATAACAACAGACTGTTATTATTTGACAGTTCTATGAAATGGTTGTAACACAACAAATCGACGTAGGACGTAAAGCTTATCAATTAATTTATAGTCATTTTCCTGACTGTACTAAATTTTCATGTTTATTGCGTTTTAATAATTTTTTTATCAAAATCCAGGACCATAAATTCTGCGGATCTTTGTCAAATAGTTACATAGACTGTTTTACAATCATCATCATCATTATTTCAGCCAAAAGATGTCCACTGCTGCACATAGGTTTCTCCCAAAGGGGGGGTTGCCATAATTACCACGCTTGGCAGGCCGGTTGGTAATCGCAGTATAGTGTTAAAACGCATAGAGAACGCTGCTGCCCATTCTCTAGTAAGTCCATTAGTCGCCTTTTACGACACCCACGGGAAGAAATTGAGAGGTTGGTGCTATTCTTTACGTCCGACAACGGTTTTACAATATATTATTATTAAAAATTATTTTTCAAGTAACAAGGACTCAATGTGTTATTAATATTAAATATAACCGGGCAACCAGCATAGGAAGACTGGTAAATAATTTTCATTATTGTTTTAATTTGGGAGTGTAGGAATAAACGAAACAGGTACCTAGTTATATAATAATTGATTATGTACTAATTGAAGTGAACTTTGTTTAAAAAAATCGAATTAAATGTAGAAGAAATAAATTGAATAAACATTATGTTGTTTATGCTGTTTTTTTCTGCTTTTAATTACAAAACCTATTAATGGTACATCCACATTTCACCAGTAATGTTTAAATTCCATGTAATAGGGGGTAAGCCTATTACACAAATACAGACTCCGGGCTGCTACTGAGAAATCGAAAAACCCAATAACATTTTGCCCGTCCTAGGAAACCATGGGTGAACCATATACATTACATTATACTTAGTTGGCATTTACCTCGTGACCAATAACCTAAATGGACATAACCGAACCAGCTAAAATAAATCTACTAAGACTACGTACTGATGTTGTCTAATTTGCTAACCGAAATTCATAGGTCAACAAACCAAATCTGCAAATCAATTTCAGAAGACGCTTAAATCATTTCAACCAGTAATTTAACATTTGAAAACCAACGTTTGAATATAAATTGCTACGAAATAAGTAAGAAAATTTACCTAAGTTAAAGCTATCTATGTAATTTTTATTAGTTCTCCAGCAATTAAATTGGAGTACAATATTTATTGGCCGATGTACAGCCAGCATGCGAAGTGGACGATTGTGAATTTATTAACCTGTGTATGGCCAGCGATTGGGAATTTTACGTAAATGTAGGTTATTCGTTAAGGAGTTTTGCTCATATTTGATTCGATACATAGGAAGGATACGTATTTGAAACATAGAGGTGAGGCTGAAAAAAAATACCTTCAAATCACTGAAAAATATGCTGATCTTGCACTATACTATACATACAGTTAAGTCTGGTCAACGCTAATATTCAATTTATCAAAATATTGCTAGTTTAATTTTAAGCTTTGCATAAGTTAGGCAAACTACATTTTACAGAAACAAAATGCTGGTTTATAAACCAGAAACCATAAATTTGCATCTACATCACATCTAGACCATCCATAGCCTTTGTTCCAGGTGACAACAATCGAGCGCACAAAGCCAAACCACAGTATCTCAAAAATAAACATTTCCTTCGACAATGACATTGCCAAAAAACTTCAGTCTATCAACAGTATCCAACCCATCATCCATCGCCGTCCTTCTGGCCACAACGTTACACAGATCGAGTTAATTACAGTTACTTCAGAGGGAATCAGAAATGCAATTAGTTTCGTGCGTGCGCTCCGGTAAGCCGGGCTTTTTACTGCCCCTGCGAACGCGTTCGTCCTGTCCCTAACAAATGTCATCTCGTTGTCGTTACGGGTCAGTGTCGTATAAGTTTTTTTACGATCCCCGCATTTGTTTGCTGAGTCAGAAATTGGAGTCTATTTTACTCCGAATTTTTTGATTTGTACGAAATGTTGTCAAGTCCTGGGCTTTTTTTCTGTGGCTATGTTATTGACTTTGTTACAGCCATCAGTTTTCAATTTGCGCCAGCTGTAATAATGTGTCTCAATATTTTTTTCAATAAATGTCTATTCACTTTAATAAAAGTATTGTAATATTGCTTCGCTCTCGAAAAATATTTCAAGAACATTGCGAGTCTTATTGCGAATTATTTTTATTTCATTACTTTATCAAACTACATTGTTAACTGAATAATAATTATCTAAGCTAGAATATTGAACCTAAGAATTTTCCTTACCTATTTGCTCAAAAGTTGTCTGTGCTCATTCAATTTTCTTATTGACGTTTGAGACAAATATGAAAGCGTTTTTAGAAACGAAATTTTCATTCAAACTCAAAGGGCCTTACATAAAGTTTAATTACAAAATATTTCACGCAACTATACCGCCAAACTACCTGTGTAATGGCGATCCTAAGTCCAAGTGTTGGAAAATTTCAAACATATTTCGTTGTGAAACGAGGTCAAACGACAGAAAAGGGAGTTTGCACAACAACTGTTTACATAGAAAGGACAAAGGAATTATGAATCCAAACTTTTTTCTCTGAAATAAAGGAGAGTGACCTATTCTATGTAATGGCTGACGTAATTCTTCTCAATCATGATAGGGTTGGCTCGCTGTGAGAAAGAAGCTTTCCGTTGCGTATTCATTAGGGAATCGTTGCGACAAATGTTCAGGAATTATGTTTCCGGGATTATTCGCTTACTCAAGAAAACAAGATGTGACACTCCTTATCCGTTGGAGGAAAACATGTCATCGTGCTCCGCCGTGATTGTTGATTTCATTATCGTTGATCCGTAGCCTTTTGTCACTAGCGTATGTTTCATGTTTTGGCTTTGTCTTGTCCTTTTTATTGGATAAATCGTTAATCTTTCAAGTTATTGTTGTGATTGGATGCAGTTTATGTCTTATGACTCATATCTATATTAATAACCCATATTGTCCTATTGGTTTGTTTGGAAGCTATGTCACTTATCGTAGTACTTTATCTCCAAAAATATCATAAATGGCTCGGTACCTTCCACCAAGGCATAAATCTATTTAATATTTGCGAGCAGGTGTGGTTACGGAGCGCCTCTAAACTAGTGTGAAACTTTTAATCCTCATTATGAGGTACTGCACTTTCAATAACAGCATTATTTCATAGTACCTCAACTTTACAGTTCCTCTCAATACCATTTTGAGCAGTTTTTAATGTGTTAGGTATTAAAAACTGCTATGTATATCTACTGATGTGGTAATATGGCAAAACAATAAGATTTATTTAATACATTTTAGTTAAAAAGCAACTCAAACGTTCCGGAGCAAATTCTCTAAATGATGAGTTTTTTTTTGGGTGGGAAATTATCAAATAACTTTTCCCGCTATGGGCGGAGCGGGAGGGCGTGTCAGACTTTTATTGACTAAAACCCACCCGTGTTCCTTCCGTTGCCTGTGTGCCAGGGCCACGATATCCCTTTCGGACAAACTCGCAACCCTGGCAGGCATTGGCCCTAATGGACCTCATCAATTTGTGCTGACATCTCTTTGAGGCATGCGTGGAACACAACGCGCTGTCGACCCGGGCCTGGTCCTTATCAGACGGCGAGCTACCAATCGCTCACGCCTACTATGGCCGGAAATCGGCTTCCCGACGCCCGGGCGTCTCCTGCGGCGACTAGGGGCGTGAGGGCGCAAAGCTTGCCTCTCCCTCATACGTTCCACCTCCTCCTTCGCGAGCATTACTGCTTCTCAGAAGGAGGTGACGGCCTCCCATGCACTCTCGCTCCGAACCATGGCCTGAACCAGTGCCGGACGCGAGAAATCGCCGCCGCCGATCGCCTCCGTGAGGACACGGTGGTGCACCGCTCAAGCCGGGCAGACCTTCACCGTTTGCTCCACCGTGTCCTCCGGGCGATCCGCACAGTGGTGACACCCGGGCGTTTCCTCCCGCTTTATCCTAACATGAACCTCCCGAAACAACCGTGTCCAGTGAGGACCTGCGTCACGTGGAAGGTGAAGACGCCATGGCGCCTCTCTAGCCACTCCTCAAAGAGAGGACTTATCGCCACAATTGTGGCGTGCCCAGCACTGGGTTGCGACAATCGCACTCTCCATGTAGCCATGAGATCCCGCCGGAGCTCTGTCCACTGTGCTGTGATTTCTCGCGGCAGCGGAGTCTCGAAATGTAATGGACGGTAACCCATCCACGAACTGACCGCGGCGAGTGTAGCTTAACCTTCAATCAACCCGCGTGGCTGATATTATTTCCGATCGAGCCCCTCATTAGTCATTGACATTTACTGGATAGTTAATGGCTTACATGGTTAAGGACTATAATCAGCATTGCGGTAACCTTCACCCTGACCTTTCCATTAAGTGGATGGTGGTACTTGTAAGCAATAATGTGTCAACCCACAAAAACTCAAATTCAGAGATACTGATGTATTCTGATAATGCATCCCAAATTTAACATTATGCAAGAGAGTTTCAAGTCACTTAAATCAAATAACGGAAAAAAATATATCTAAATCAGCAATCAAATAGAAAATCACTTAAACAACATTGGTCAATATGCCGTCAAACTCCGTAACGGGGTCGACATTCAAAGTAGCCCGTAGTTTAATTAATAAAGTAGTATGACATCTTTAGACGCCATTTTCTCAAAATAAAGTCCGTGTATCTTGACATTGTATTGCTTAACAGCGTCCAACTATTCATCTGTTCCAGCGCTTTATTCACGAAATCAACACAAATGTCTCAATATCGACCTTTTGGCGATGCACAATCAATACAACTTAACGAGTCAATTAAATCAATTTCACTGAACCTTTTCACCCAGCTACCTTTTTAGGGTTCCGTAGGTTTATTATTAAGCGTAACCTGAATAATTCTGGCCGGTCGGTCGGTAGATAACCCTAATTTCATGCGTGGCTTACTAAGCTTGGCCGGTTCTTTCTACAGTAACGTGCCGCAAAATTGTCTCCTAATCCTGTTGTTAACTATGGAAGGTTATTGAGCTGTTTATACGATTCATTGTAGAGGAAATAGAGTCTAGTTTGGCGTATTGAAGAATTTCAGATATGTTAGGCAGAGTCTGAATGCTACGTAAGAGTAATTCAATACAACGATCAGCAATGGGTTGATATGATACTACAATTACAGAAGACAGTCACTAAGTAGCTCTTGGCTACAGTAAGTTAAACAATATGAAAAGTATTAAAGGTCAAGCCACTGCTATTTTGAAGTAAGTAACAAATTCTAACAAAACCTGCGCAAAATGTTCAAATCCAAACATCCTAAAACTGCTGACGCACAGAAATATGATAAATTAACTTACCTAATGCGTTTCTTAAAAGTAAGCTGAACACAATTCTCACAAATATTTGATGTTTGAAAATTTTTGATGAATCGCTCTATTACACTACCATTACTTTGCGTTTGTTTTTACATGTCAAAAACATGGATTTCAATAATCTACCAAAACAAATCTCAGGATAAAATGTGTTTTCGTTTCTCTTTTAACTCCATCATTTTATTTTTCCTCGTCTCAATAAAGTTACAGAACTGTTGCCTTCCAAATCATTGGATTTGCCACATAACATAACGCCTTGTTTCCCCGAAGGATTAAGCATAAGTGTACGTATATTCACCCACATTTCCCCATGTAATAGGGGGCGAGCCTATTGCCATCAACCATCATTGGATCAATGTCATCATTGGATATGGTAATGCATAAAATTATAATAATAGAGATAGGAATATAGGGAAGTGCATCCATAATTCAATATTATTCAACTCCCTAAGTTATAATAACTTTATTCCAATCTCATTTGTACTGAAATGCATTCTAATTTTACCAAGAACTGCCGTTTGATATTATATTATTCCTCTCCAGCAATAAAATAATTGTATTGTTGTTGTATTTAATTTGCAGTCTTAAAGTCTGGAGTCCCTAGTTAATATGCATATTACGACTTAACTTTCCATCTATAAACAAAACCTCACACAATTATAATTTTCTACAAAGCGGTTAAACTCCTTTGTGTTTGGCAACGAAACTATTTATCGTGGGGCGGTCTCGATCGCCTCCAATATATTTGAACTCTAACTACTGCCCAAATATTTCCTGTTCTGCAATTTATAGCTAAACATCCGTATCAATTTGTTTGAGGTTATTGTGTAATCGGTGTTCTAGATCAAATTAATCATCATTATCGATCCTTTGCTGGTCTTGGGTATCCATATATCACGATTGATGTCTATTCGAAATGTGTTTTTTTTTTGTTTTTGTAACCTATGTTGTCCCACTGCTGGGCAAAGGTCTCCCCATAAATTTCCAGTGATCATAACAGAAGTTTATTCTTCCATAACAACTCAGGCTGTAGTGAAAGTAATAAGCAATTAGCGAATTAATTCGTAGTTGCAGTAAAACAAGGTTTTAAACCTTCTAAATGTTGGTTTTCGAATAGCTCGGTAAACTTTTTTAGATTTCAGTGGCGCATCGCCATAGGTACGTCTGGTTGCCCAAGATGGAAAGAGCTTAGAGGAATTTAATTATGCAATTTCAGCACACGCTTTCCTTAATGAATTTGATTACCTAACTTTGCCGTTTGCCTAGTGAAAGGAATCCCAGCTTTAAGTTGTTTTTTTGTTATCTTATTTAGTTTGGTTAAGAATCAAACAATATTTAAACTAATTCAATGCTCACGTACCTACTACTGAAAACCACACAAAATGTTAAAATAAGTCCCAGAATGGCTAATATTCAACCCAGGGTTACTCCTGATTTAAATAGGCGCATGAGGCACCGTGAAAAACTTGAACCGAATCCTTGAACGTACTGACACAACTAAATATCTCGGAATAACCATAGACAACAACTTAACGTACAAAGCCCACATTTATGCCTTTTCCTTCAGAGTACAAAAAGTAATACACGTCCTAAAAAATCTTCGCGACTGCACCCCTATCGATATTTTGCGAATGGTCTAGTCCACACTTTGCCAGTCAATCATACAGCACTTTATCTGAATATAAGGGACGCACTGGCATAAGCACATTTTTTACGCTAGAGAAGGCGCAACGGGCACTAATCAAGGTTCCACTAATAAAATCTCTCAGGTTTCCTACAGAACTGGTTTACCGTGAGTTTCAAGTTTTCAGGGTACTCGACCTGATCATAGCATAGTAACATCTCTTTTGAAGGTTACTGATGACATCGACATCGACAACGACATCGTATTTTCTTTCTTTCTTCTTTTACATCCGCTGGGCTATGGACCACAAATATCTTACTTTACTTGTACTTCTCGACTTTAGCAGTGCCTTTATTTCGGTTGATATTGACACAATTTTGACCTCTTCCACTATTGGTTGATTCGACTCCTATTTTAAAGGCCGCAGCGGGTTCGTCTCGAGGAGACTTCTTCTGATTCGTGCTCTCTTACCGCAGGTGTACCTCAGGGTGGAGTTCACTCTCCTTTTCTCTTTTCTATTTTCATTAAGTCTATCATCAGAGTCATCTCTATTCCTACTGCCATCGCTATGCAGTTGATCTGCAACTTTACAATAATTTCTTAAGGGAAGATGCGGTAGCCGTCGTGTCTGCTATGAACAGGGACCTGGATTCGATTAGCGAATGGTCGTGGTCCTTTGGACTGCAAATCAACCCTAGGAAATCCCAGGCCATGATTATCGGCGGCAGGTATATACGGAATAAGCTCGATGTTGTGTCGCTGTTTCCACTCTGTCTGATTGGAGTTCAGATTGAATACGCAAATAATGTTAAAAAACCTGGACCATGGATTCATACTTATCGTGGACTGCCCATGTTGCTTAAGTCAGTCGCAAAGTGCACTTGTTCCATTCGTTGAAATTTCTCCAGAGCTTCTTGCCTGCTTGCTTTTTTTGGGTCGATTTACCGATCCGTTTATAATTCGAGTACCGTTCGAGTAAATGCGTAATGCTAATTTCAATATATTGCGTCGAACTTGCGTTGTCCGTTGTGTTTTTTTTTCTTTTTAACGATGGCCCACACTAGGAATTTCTCTTATACGAGTATTGTGGGTGCGTTTACAAAAATTTAAACTCACGTACAAACAGACAGACCTGGAACAACTACTTGTAGGTCATAAAAATATTTGTTCCGTGCGGAAATTGAACCCGCGACACTTGGTTTAAGCAATTTTAGGAAAGACTAAAGTCACGTCCAGACAGCATGAGGCAGTTTTTCGTTAAGTTTCTATACTGCCTTCGCGATTGTGTTTTGTAAAAACATTCAATTCATTTTCGCTATAACTTTAAACATTTTTATGAATTTTTAGACAGTACTAGTAATTTTGAAAACAATTGAATGCACACTGGCATAAAGTTGATATTCGTTTATGTGGAAATAACATCAATTGAAAACAAGAATTTGAATAGATTTTACACATGCTTCGTGCAGCGTTTACGCGCCTGTCATTCCCTGTCCTGTGGCCCCTATAACACACGATTTTCTTAGCATCGGGGTCATTATTCACAAAAATTGAGCACAAATAATGTAATATCATATTATAGTAACATGCATTGTATTTCTTCTTTTTGCTAAATACAATTATTCTTATTCTTATTCGTTTGCTTCAGGACAACCATTTTTGATATAGGTATGGTGAAAACACGCAACGTAAGCCGTGTGATGTTTGCTCCATATTTTAAATTCATTGTGATCTAGCCTAGAATGCACATTCGATAAATAGCAATAGATTATGAAATACACGACATATATCAAGTTACGTTAATTTGTATCAGATAATATCTGTGTCAAGCGATCTTTCAATTAGTACTGCGTCAATTATTGTCGTAACTAATTAACTAATACGACATAATAGGGATATGACCTCATCAATCAATCTGACTAGCCTTTTCCGAACTATATTGGGGTCGGCTTCAAGTCTACCCGGAAGCAGCTGAATACCAGTATTTCACATGGAGCGACTGTCTATCTGATGTTTACAACCCAGTAACTGGGTAATACGATACTCCTTGGGTTATGACTTCATATCAGATTAAATTAAATAAGTACTACAAATCATCATCATCATTGCAGCCGAAAGAGGTCCACTGCTGGACATAAGCCTCCCCCAAAGGGGGGGGGGGGTTTGCCATAATTGCCACGCTTGGCAGGCGGGTTGGCGATCACAGTATTGTGTTAAATGCATATAGAACGCTGCTGCCCATTCTCTAGTAAGTCCCTTAGTCGCCTTTTACGACACCCACGGGTAGAAATAGGGAAGTGCAATTCTTAACGTCCGGCACCACACAGACAGTACTACACAGACTAATTGATAATGTAACGTCCTCTCCAAAGATGGAGAACTCGCGATGGGACTATTAACCCATCTAACGCCTCAAAACTCAAACTCAAAGCATTTATTTCAAATAAACCAATCACAGGCAGTTTTAATTGTCAAGGGTTCGGTCAGTTATAAAGATGAAGCTAGTTGCCCATTCCAAAGCTTAGTAGGTACCTATGGAGAAGAACGGGCAGGAAACTCCTCGGATACTCTTTTAAATTAACATAATTATGGTTACAAAATATTGGTTACATCTGTGGTGGCATCAACATCGCCACATGCGAACTACGTGTCTCACTAACGTCACGCAAAATCATGCATCGCGCAAGCAGAGTTTACCGCGCGACTAGCATAATTATATAAATATACAACGTCCCAACATCAATCGTCGGGCAGTTGCCCACCAGACACAACACCCGTCTTGTCGGAGGATCCTCCCTTTTCTGTGGAGGATCAGTGAACTTTACAACCTGTTCTTCATGCCTCCAAATATCATTCATGTTGAAATTATACATGTAATAACGATGGAAAACGTCAAAAGCGTCCGTAATAAAAAGATTATAAAAAACAATTCTTAAATTAAATTAATTTAAATTAAGCCATGGCAGCAAAAAAATTACCAGTTCCTACTGATGGCGCCCGTTCACAAACATGACTGACCGCACCATGCGTTGCTGAACTTTGCAGCTGTACGCGGCGTATCACAAGCCACTTTATTAACATAATATCACGCCTGTATTCCCCAAAGAGTAAGAAAGAAAGAAATAAAGAAAGAAATAAATTATTTCATCATCATTTCAGCCGAAAGACATCCACTGCTGGACATAGGCCTCCCCCAACAGGCAGGTTGGTGTTAAAACGCATAGAGAACGCTGCTGCCCATTCTCTAGTAAGTCCTTTAGTCGCTTTTTACGACAGCCACGGGAAGAAATAGAGTAGTGCTATTCTTTACGTCAACTGGCTCCACACAGACAAGTTATTTTGATTAGTCCCGGATACATTTTGCCTTACGGCATGCAAAATTATTTTAATAAACTAATACATTTATTAGACAAAGAACACAAACAAACAGCATCATTACTATCATTATTAAAATTACTTTAGCTTACTGAGCTAGGAACAATACCAATAAATTAAACTACAAATGTCAACAAATTAAATTAAATTAAGTAAAGCAGAGGTGTACCTATAGTAGACCTACAATTCACCGGTTATTTTTAACGCTGTTAGCACACCTCCGCTACGAAACCATAGCAGCGAAACCGCAGTAGTTCAATTCAAATAGTTCGCGTCATGTTCCGCTACTTGCATCCTATTCGAGTTGCAGAACATGACGCGAGCCAGTTGAATTGAACTACTGCGGTTTCGCTGATATGGTTTCGTGGTGTAGGTGTGCTACCAGCGTTAGTCCCATGCAATAATCCGTGCTGCTACTGAGAAATTCCTAATGGCGAAACGCAATAACACTTTGCTGGTTTGACCCAGGAATTGAACCCAGGGTCACATGCATAACAGTGGCCCTTGCAACCACTAGACCAACAAAGCAATCAAACCACTTTAATTTTTCTTCTAATTACATGTCGCGGGAATTGAATATTTGAATATTATTTTGATGACAATCCTAACTTAATATTATAAATTTGCTTTCACGCTAAAATGGCTAAACGGATTTGGATGAAATTTGACACAGGGTAGACCAGGACCTGGGTTAAAACATAAGATACTTTGTATAGAATAGAATATAACTCTATATTACGAGAATAAAATACACTTTATTTATTTATTTTAACACCCCCCCCCCTTTGGGGGAGGCCTATGTCCAGCAGTGGACGTCTTTCGGCTGATATGATATGGTGACTCTTTATTACGTACATCATAAAAATTAAGATTTAATGTTGAAATTTTACATTATGGTGAGACAATTCCATCAAGCGATTAAATTCTCAATTTCATCCCGTTATTCCGAAACCATGGGGCGCAGCTAGTTCAAAATAATTTTAAAAACTCAATTTCCGTTAACGTAAATCCCTCTCGATTTCAATATGAAAATCACCTAAACAAAATATCCAAGCATCCAACTCAAACAGCCTATATCGCGAACTTTTGATATTGCGTCAGTCAGCCAAGTTGAGTCCTACAATGAAGACTTACTGCCTCCATTGTTCCCAACACTTTCTTATAAGAATATATTGCTTATGTCCCGAAGTTGCTCGGCAACTTTGAAATGTTACCAGTGATACAATTTCGCGAACTTTGTAATAGCTCGGAGATATTTTGTGAAAATACTGCGTGTTTGGACGTCTTCTTTCGATTGTGTTATTGCGTATTGGGTACTTTTATTTTGAGTAACGGTTTTGATATTTATTTTGGATAAAAACTTAAAATATTTTGCAGTAAAGTATCTAGAGGCAAACCGCACTAACTCTTTTCTTCTTGTGCTGGCTGAAGACTGCAGACTGCGATTAATTGATTTCCCCGATTTACAATACTTATGTACCTAGTATTACAATAAATATACACATAACATCACGCCTCATATTCCGCGAAGGTTTAACAGAGGTACTTATAGTACCTACACCCAAATTTCGCCAGAGTACACCCACATTTCGCTTGTTATGTTGAAGTCCCATGTAACAGGGGGCGAGCCTATTGCCATCAACCGGGCACAAATCCGGACTCCGGGCTGTTACTAAAGTAGTATTTAAGGTATATTTTCGGGAGCGTACTCAATGAAACATCAAGTCAACGAACCAACTGTTTATTAGCGGCGTACCCGCAACTTATAATTATTACACAGATACCACACGTCCCCTCTTAAAAAAAAACGAACACATGAATTGGTAGTAGGTATCTACATAAACCAATCGCTGTAAATGTTGTAAAGCAACTGTTACGCAAGTAGGAACACAATACTGATATATTTTAAGTTATTAACTGAAGCCAATGCTTCAGACAATCAATTTTCGCTCAAGGAAAAGGTTCCGTTACTAATAAATACAAGTTATCTATGCATTATGCATTTAAATAGTATATCGTAATCCCTGAATGAAACTCTGTTACGTTACTTATCTATAAATTACTTACTACAAAACAAAAAATATATTTTTGAGTAAGTATCTATCAAACAGACAGAGTACTTACCTAAAATAGGGAAAAAAAAATGGCTTACAAAATCAGCAAAATCCAGTGGTACCTTATCGGTATAACCAATAGACAACAATATAAATATAATAATATTAATATTTGTAATTCTTTTTAATTAATGTACAAGCGCGCTGTTGGCGCATACTTGACTTCTCAGGAGTCTCATTGTTACCTAATAGCTGACCTGGTTTCGGTACTTGAATTTCTTGATTTGAGGTTTGAGGGGCATTAGAAATGTCTTTTTGGGATTTTATAAGTTCCATTGAACTACTATCCTGACCATTGGTATCGTCCACGATCGCGTCCTTTAACTTATCCTTTATAACGACGCGGTCTGAAACATCGGGCGTAAACAAGGAATGCCGTTTAGAGGTGCGGGCCGTCCCAAGGGGTAGCAATTGATCAATGTGCCTTTTCCACTCTTTACCGTCTGCACAACGCACTCGATAGGTTAGCGGTGCCTCTCTTTCGGTAACCACGACCGGCGCCCACTTTTCAGCGCGCGCACGATAATCTCGTGCTAGCACGTGGTCGCCGGGCGCAGCGTGGCGCTCGGTACCCGGTCTGTGACACGCGGCGCGGGACGCCGCCAGCTCGCTTGCGCGCTCGGCGCTCGGCCGCAGCACGTCCAACCTACCACGGAGCCGCCTGCCTAGCATCTTTTCCGCTGGCGCGACGCCTGTAGTCGTGTGTTCACAATTGCGATATTGGAATAAAAATTTAGTGACTGCTGTATCAACATCGACCTTCTCGTGCGCGGCTTTCTTCATTGCGCGCTTTACTAACTTCACCGCGTTCTCGGCCGCTCCGTTGCCCGCTGGCTTATAGGGACTAGTAATAGTGTGAGTGAAGAAATTTCTTTTAAAAAAATTTGCTAGCTCGGTCGATCCAAAAGGCGGACCGCCGTCGCTTACAATCTGTGAGGGAAGCCCAAAACGAGCGAACAATTTCCTAAGTTTACCTATCGTCGCCGTGGCGGTAGTGCCTGACATTTTCTGCACCTCGATCCACTTACTATGAGCGTCCACGGTAACGAGATAATGTTTTCCCTGAAATTCACCGAAATCAATATGTAGTCTTTGCCACGGTCGTGCGGGGTACTCCCACGGGTGTAGAAGAGAACGTGGAGGTGCGTCACGCTGCTGGCGACAAGCACTACAATCTTTCACGATAGTCTCAATTTCAACATCTAATGTTGGCCAATAAACATAACTCCGTGCTATATTTTTCATTTTAACTACCCCTAAATGCCCTTCATGTAATTCGGTTAGAACTGGTTTTCTTAGTGGCTCCGGCACGATTACCCGGTGATTATATAAAATACAACCACGATCCAACACTAAATTATCTTTTCGGTTGTAATAAGGCTTTTCAAGCTCGGCTGTTATTTTTGTTGGCCAGCCAGTGATAAGATAATTTTTTATTTTATTTAAAACGCTGTCTTTCTGTGTCCATAAAGCCACCTCTGTTGCATTGATTGGAATTGATTCCTCTACATAATTTACATAAGATACTGAACCCAAGTCATCACAATATTTCCGTTCATATGGCAGTGGCAGTCGCGACAGTGCATCGACATTGCAATTATCACTCGATTTGACGAACTCAATCTCGAAATCATAAGACGCTAGCCTGGTGGCATATCTTTGCAGCCTACTGGCTGCCGTTTGCGGCAACCCAAATTTTGATCCAAAAATAAAAGTTAAGGGTTTATGATCCGTTTTAATAATAAAATGACGACCATAAATATACTGGTGGTGCTTGATCACGCCAGCGATAATCGCGAGGGCCTCCTTGTCCAACTGACTATACGATCGTTCAGCTGCATTTAACGTCCGTGACGCGAAACAAATCGGGCGCTCGTCGCCGTTTGGATAACGATGTGACAGCACACTGCCGATGCCATATGAACTGCTATCCACGGCCAGTACCAAAGGTAGCTTTGGATTATAGTGTACCAACACTTTACTACTAAGAATAGCCGCTTTTATATCCTGGAAAGCCTTTACACAATCTGCTGACCAGACCCATACACTTTGTTTACGCAACAAACTATGTAAAGGATGTAAAATAGTACTCAGATGCGGTATGAACTTGGCATAATAATTTATCATACCAAGGAATGATCTGAGCTGAGTCAAATCTTCTGGCGGTGGTGCATCCACGATCGCTTTTATTTTGTTTAAATCTGGATGCAAACCCTGCCTATCGATAATAAAACCTAAATAAGTAATGCTTTCTTTCATAAAACTACACTTCTTTAGTTTAATCCGCAAACCGACCTCACGTAAGCGAGCCAACACAGCCCTTAAATTAGCAATATGGTCTGACCTGGAGGCGCCTGTGATCGCTACGTCATCCAAAAACACTGCAGTTCCCTTCAAGCCCCTAAGTGTTTCTTCCATAAACTTTTGGAATTTCTCGGGAATACATGTCAAACCGAAAGGAGTACGAAGGTAAATAAAAGTGCCTATATGCGTTGTTATCGCACTACAAGCCCGCGAATTCTCATCCAAAAATAATTGTTGGTACGCGTTGGTTAGGTCGATTTTTGAATATAGTTCGCCACCACTTAGTGTAGCAAATAACTCCTCGATTCGAGGCATGGGGTACGGGTCGCGAATCAACTTTGGATTAATGGTGACCTTATAATCTCCGCAGACACGTATTTCACCAGATTTCTTTATAACCGGTACAATGGGTGTACCATAATCAGAGTAATCTACCTTACGAATAGTACCCTCTGCCTCGAGTCGTTGTAACTCAAGTTCTACCGGTTTACTTAAAGCTAGTGGTAATGATCTCGCTTTGATAAAAACGGGAGTCATGTCGCCTAATCTTAATGAAAGTTGCTTGGTGCATGTGCCAAGACCTGGGGCAAACACAGTGGGAAATTCTTTTTGCAAAGTATCTACCAATTTGTCATCTGATAAGTTCAACATCAATTCGTTAATTTGAATGCGATCGATATTTAATTTATTCAGCCAAGATCTACCCATTAAAGGTGGTCCACCATTCTTAATGACAAATAATTTTAAATCTCTCGCCGCGTGTGTCCCGATCTCCACATTAACCACAATATAACCGATCACTTCAATCCGAGTGCCGTTATAAGAATGTAAACAAACAGCTTTTGCGATAAGCTGCAACGCTTTGAAGTGTTCATCAAATGAATGAGTACTAATTGCAGACAACTTACTGCCAGTGTCCAGTTCAAACGCCATCGCCTTACCGTTAACTTTTACACTCACATTGTATGGCCGATCACTATTATTGCACACATTTAGATTACACAAGTATTTATCTGAGTCCCAATCGCTATCACTATTATCCATATAATTTTGAACTCCCACCGGCGATCGCATCTCGCCCTGACGGGGATTTCGTTTGCACATAACTTTAAGATGGCCTTTTTGCCCGCACACGTCACATGAATAATTTTTAAAACGACACACGACTGCTCGATGACCCTTTCCGCACCGCCAACAAGGCTGTTGCGGCGCGCGCTGTGCATCGTTCGCGGGCGCGACCGAGGCGCGCATTCCTTCGATGCTGCTGCCGCTGCTGCCGGTTGCAGCGCGCGCCGTACCTCGTCCCGTCGCGAGCCGGTGCATCGGCTCCGGCGCCCCGGAACTCGTCAACGTCGCAGATGCTGCTCCGCTGCACGTGCCGCTCGCTTGAGCGTGCCGGTCAGCCGCCTCGAGTGCGAATGCCAACTCAACTGCCCTCTTGTACGTCAATGTCGGCTCGGCGAAGAGCCGCGATCTCATGTCATCGCTCAAGTCCAGACACGAATTGGTCTCGTAGGTTTTCTTCGAGACCACTTTTAATATTGCACGTGCTGGCTAGATGTTTGATGACTTGCAAATAATCGCTCAGACTTTCGCCGCCATTTTGACGTCTCATTCTAAATATATGCCGCTCAGCTATCTCTGAGCGCTTTGGTTCGAGATGGTCGCCAACTATGTTCACTAACTCCTGAAAACTTTTGGTCTCTGGATTGTCTGGCGCACAAAGATCACACATCAAATCATAAGTAGCTTCACCCACTAACGTGACTAGCGTAGCCACTCGTAATGCAGGTTTGATTTCGTTGAGCGCCATGAACTGTTCCACGCGTCGTATGTATGCCAACCATTTTTTGCTCGATAAATCGAATTGTTCTATTTTTCTGATCGGCATTTTATTGTCACTTCACAATAACACTGTACACTAACGATTAGTGGTAATTGCACTTAATTTTACTCGTCGCCAGTAGTATTTAAGGTATATTTTCGGGAGCGTACTCAATGAAACATCAAGTCAACGAACCAACTGTTTATTAGCGGCGTACCCGCAACTTATAATTATTACACAGATACCACAACTAAGAAATTCCTGGTGGAATAATCCAATAACACTTGCCTGACCTGGGAATCGAATCATTATACTTAATGACTTTCAAATGGATAGGTACACCATTTTCAAGTTTTATCTATCTGTCCTTTTCTCTAGAATGCATATCTAACTAGAAATTATAACAGGTAGGTATTAATAAAACAGTCTACCGTTTAAAATTGAAACGAAATAATATCTTATGTTTATTTATTCAAGAGTCAGTTTTACGCAAAAGGATATAAAGTTACTATAGATAAAATATTATTTCATTATTAAAGTAATCGTTTTCTCTTTGAATATTACGCAAGCTTTTACTATATATTCCATAGATATTAAAAAAAGGAGAAGTGGCAAGGGGGCGTGTCTGTGCCCACGCGACATGATTCCAACGCTCATGTACCGGGAAATGGTCATATTATCTGCGAACTAGTGCGCTTTCGACCGCGGTCGTGACAACATAATTATATGAATGTCGTGTTGTTCAGTGGTTTCTTGTAAAAACCGAAGTAAAACTAAACATTTTATAAATCATGGAATCACATCAAATATTTAAGTAAAAGTATTTAACTTTATTTGTCTTTAAAATCATGAACAACATCAAATCGTAAAATAGTTCTTGGTTTTATACGTCACTTTTGTTTTCAAATATCACAGCGACTGTACTATATTTGCATGAAATACATTGCTTCTTAACCACTACCTAAATGTGTCGCTTACTGACTGGACAATCAGTGTAAACATCACAAACTGAGACTTTGATTATCCGATGCATGGCGTAGTACGCTGCTGTATCTTGGGACGAGTTAGTGATGTCCTTGTGTAGATCCACTAACGTAGGCTATCGAAAAAAATGTCGATTGCATGAATATATTGCTATTATAGTATATTCTGCAATTTGTCAACCGTTGTAACCCGATTGGAAGACCCATGAGGAAATAATGTTTTTTACTCATTTTGAATTGCTCAAATTGTTTATTTTTTTTGATTTACTTAATAATATATTTTTTTAGGTACATTATTGTTTATTTATATTATATTTGTATATAATTTATTTTATTTTTATTAATACGACGATAAATGGAAGGATCGATAACTTTGCAATTTAGTCAATCACTAGCGTATATGTAAAATAAATGGCTTTTGATGTTTTCGTGTAAGTTGTACGGTGACTAGTAAATGCAAGCTGCGTTTGATGCGGTAGGGTTTATAATTGATTGTGTAGTACGTCCTGATTTATTTCTTACGAGCGTGTGCGTACACACTTCGTATAGATTGCTTTTACTGAACTGCATGTGTAGTTGTGGCGAGTAGTAGGGAAAAACTGGAGACACCGGGTTCCGATACATTTTCAACTACCGGGGCATATCCCCTTCTTTCTTATATCTATGATATAATCAGATGTTCTTTTCCCTAATCAGATTCCTCCAAGCCTAGCTAGCCCACCTAATTTATAAACGTTGGTTTAAGTTAAGAGACGTTTAAAAGTAAACAATGTTTATTTATTTAATCATTTATGAAAACACTTATTACAGACAAGAAGAAAGGAACAGAAAAACACGAATATAATGTACTTAACTTTGAGCAACGGGTATACAGGGTGTTAAATTATTTGCGTGCCATAGCTTAGGGTAAGTTCAGTATCGGTAAAGGAACCCAGGAAAAAAAAAAATATTTTTTATTTTTTATTAAACATAATAAAATAGTCTATCTTCTATATCTATTCTATTTAATAGTATCTTCGTACTTTAACGGGCTTATAAAATAATTTTAATTCTAAACGATTTCTATTTTAAGTTAGTAGATAGGTACTAAATTAGGTTGATCTTGCAATATTTTTTTTTGTTCTAATTTTTTTTCTAGGTTCCGTTATCGATACTGAACCTACCGCTAAGCTATGGTACGCAGTCTCTTTAACACCCTGTATAAACCCCTATAATTATGTCTTGGAATACACCGAAGTGACGTATTGTAACAAATTGAGTTCAAGTTTAATGGTGTATGAACAGTAACAGGTTGCTGACCCATCACTAACAGCCTGAAGTAACCCATTCTTCATTATAATCAAAGCATATATATCAAGATCCTTCTCACTAAGGTTTATTTAGGAGGAAGGCCTAAACCA
The DNA here is from genome assembly GCA_948098905.1 of Tiliacea aurago. Taxonomy (NCBI): domain Eukaryota; kingdom Metazoa; phylum Arthropoda; class Insecta; order Lepidoptera; family Noctuidae; genus Tiliacea; species Tiliacea aurago. The sequence continues at coordinate 22,080,186 of OX402579.1, read as the reverse complement.
ACATAGCATCCATAATCCCCTCAATCATATTTTGTTCCCACAAAATTATGTTGCATAAAAATAGCGGTGACAAATTGACAAGCCTAATTGGCAGACAAAAAATTCTCCTTCAATTTTGTTCCACGCATTGAGTACAAAAAACATTGATCCAATTTGCTAAACTCGTCGTGTGTATCCATTTTTATTGGCGTTTTGGCCCAATTATTGAGCACGCTCTTTAGTTGTGTTTTCATGCAACTGTTATTGCTTGCACATTTGTGTATCTAGCAAGTAAGATTCAAATATCATTTAAATTCAATTTTAATAAGACAAAACCAAAATTGTCAGATTGTTTATCTTCCACTTATGAGCGTTTACGACGTACGGCATTTTATACAAACTTTCAAGCCCTCGTTTTTCGAAATGACTGAACCGATTTTAATAAAACTTCACACGCATAAGCAGAATGCAAAGGTCTAAAAAGTTAGTTAAGAACGTTTTAGAAAAATAGTGTTACAGCCAAATTAGATTAATTTTAAATTTTCCATAAAATCAGAGATTTCCAATTATATGTATTAAATAAGACATTTCGAAAATGTTCTTAACTAACTTTTTATACCTTTGTAGCCTGCGTATGCGTATGAAGTTTCATTAAAATCGGTTCAGTCATTTCGAAAAACAAGGGCTTGAAAGTTTGTATGAAATGCCGTACGTCGTAAACGCTCTTAATATTAAATCATCTTATAATAGCACAAGGATTAGTTTCTGAATAATATCTACCGCACTTAATAAGTTCTATGTAGAACAAAACGCAAGTTTATCCCTGGAGACCCAAAACAGAATTAGTTTTTAGCTTTTGCGATATCATCGATAAAATATGCATCCCTTGTGAAAGTCAGCCAATGGATAACCAATGTAACACTTAAAGGATTAATTACATTAGCATATTTTAACCCTAAAACTATCTAAATTTCTGAGACATTCCATTTAAACGATTCCATCCCAAATGCACTCAAAAAACAAAATGAAAATGAGGCAATAAAGGCGCCAAGCTTGTAAAATAATGTTAATAGAAACAGAAATACAGAATTAATCTGTTGATAGAAGTAATCTGTTGAAACAAACATGAAGTAGTAAAGTTTCTTAAAGATTCCAGGTAAATACAAGCCGATGTAGATTTTAATAAAACGTTTCGGAATGTAATGAAGTGTAAAATAGAGTTCCTGCCAAAGATTAGTCCCTTTTGTCGTGCGGCGACGTCGCCGCCCAGGAAATCACTAGGAAATTGCCCAGTACCCTCCTCTGGCACCCGAGGACTCGCTGATATGAACAGTTATAATATCCTGGGAGCACATTCCTTGGACTTTAGACTTGTTTGCAGTCTGTGTAGCTCTAAGCTGTTTTGAATAAACTGACACTTACCTTATTCCCTTAAAAAAGAACGTACCTATATGCGCGTGTTTTTGTTAGATAGAATAGAATTACGAATAAAATAAATAAGTCACAATGAATCGCAATCAATCGTTGTCAACAACTACAAACATTTTGGAACCAAAAACTACTATGCACTTGAAAGAAAATCCATAATGCGGCCAATAAATTCTACTTTTGAACAATGACATCTCCAAAAATATCGCCATTTTTAATCAAAGAAAGTGCTACAAATAATTCTTCGTACTATATCTTAGAGCACGCCGTACCAGTTTTATCTTTCACGGAGATTTTTCTCATGAATACCCTTTGCTTGACCGCGTGCCTTCCAAGTTAAGATGTTGAAAGTGGGGCGACTTCACAGAATATTACAGAAGGTCGGATCCATTCAACGTCAAAACAGGCGCATGCACACATAGACGCATAAGTACGGCAATCTCGGTTGAATGCGAGTCGCAAGTGCGCTTCGACTCACTGTACGTGAAGCGTGTTTAAGTGTGCGTGCATTTTTGCTCGTCGCGGTCGCATGGAGCTAACCTTCTGTACTATTTTGTGACGAATTTCCCCAGAGCCTCTTAAACACTCTTGGCTCAAAGATCCTGTAAGAACCTCGGAGATCAAAAGCGAATGCACCGCTTTACTATGCAAAGGAAGATGGCGGATTAAAACTATTATGTCAAGACAAAATTGTTTGTTGATGTTTGTCCTGTTTATTACTTTTGTTGTAAACTGGAATGCACGCTTTTAAGTCTCAGGCTATGGGGTTTTGTTTTTAATGAAGTAAGATTTTATGACGCAAGCTTCGACAGAAGATTTCAGTTTTAGCTAAGTATTGATCTACCACATTTACGACCAGTTTTCAAAAACAGATCGGGCTACTAAGCTGTGATAGTTTTCCTTTTAATGTCGTTATATATAATAGTGCTATAGGTACATTTTTCCACATAATCCAAAAACAAAAATTTTGCTGGGTCCACACTTGACTCTATCAAAAAAATTGCACTTTAAAACTTAAGCATTTTTGTTGCGTAATAATAAAGTTATGAAAACGAGTTCCTAAATCAAAAATGGTTTTCACAGACCTGTAACATTTTTGAACGGCCTATCATGGGAAACATGGGATTGACGAGACAAAAAAATATCATCCCTACTTTACGTCCAAGGCCAGTTTTACCAGTTTATCGGCGTGATTAATATACCCATGCCACATTACAGCTTTCTAGTACTAAGAATCTCTGAGCTAAGCAGGTGATGGCGAAACCAATCTACCAAGGACTCCTAGGTAACAGAAAATACCTATTATTCAGACCCACAGAAAGTTCCCTAGAGTGTCACTTGCAAAATTCACAGCTACTCGCTTACTTCAATTAAATCTTCAATTTACTAAGGGTGACAATAAGTAGAGCACTGCTGGTCCTTGTAGACGAACAACTTGGTCCTGCTTTTGTAACAATTTTAAAGTTTTGGTCAATATTTTGTAGACTGAATTGTGGAAATCTTTAAAAGAAAAAAAGAAAAGAAAGAAAATACGTTTATTTGCGGTAAACATGACGCAAAGAAAGAACATAGATACAAAAAAACAAGTAGGGGGAAAATATGCTTCACATACTCACATCCACGCAAAACGGCCACCGCTCAGCATAATGCTGCAACTCTATTCGAGACAGAGCCCAGCGCTGGTTTTCAGCGATAGCCGGCGTTGACGTGATGACGCGATGGCGTGGTGGCGTTGACGTTTAAGAATATTTTTATTTAAATAAGTACTATATCAACAAATTTACGTAAAATTAAACTGTTTTGAACCAAAAATTATTCATGTGTCACGGAATCATTTGCAGCATCCGAATATAAATTCTAGATGATAATATGCAAAGGAAAACTATTGCAACTTTACCATCAACAAACGTTGATAACGATATAAAAATACATAAATATTGACAGCTAAATTCTTCAAAGTATCTTTAAAATATAATTTCGGTCCAAATTCAGTCAAGTTAATTAATATTTTCAAGCCCTAATATAATAAACTATCCATTAAGACGCTTAAAAGATTTACAATAATATTAATTATCTGTTCCTTAGGACCAAAAGTGGTCCCAAAGAAAATTTAAAACATATATTAAAAGTACACTTTGTAAAAAAACAAATTAGAGGATTATATCCAAGATAAGAATGCTTGGAAACACTCTCTCCAGAACCAGTTTGATTTTGTCTAGGCTCTAGATTGTCCTCTGGAGCCTAGACAAAATCAAACTGGTTGCTATTTGAACTGTATAATTTTAATATATTATTTTTATGATATTGATTTTACATTCTATGATTACCGTAACTCATACACTGACTTATTAATTTTTTTTTTTTTAAGAAAACGTATACTTTTACAATGTTTGTAAATATGTGAGCACTATGTACCTATCACATAATTAATTTATCTGTCATTGCTTAATTTTTAACTCCTTTTACCTATTGTGGTAGAATAGTAATTTTATTCTAGGTGCATCGTGTTCACATATAAATATAAAATTAATGTACATAAACAAAATATTGTAAAACATTTTAAAAGAGTAACGGTGGAGTTTCTTGCCCATTCTTCTACGTCCAAAACTGCCTTTTGGAACCCACTAGAATCAATTAAATTTTTTTGTACTTTTTGACGTCCAAAGTGCCTTTTATGTGCCTATTTAATTTTAACGAGCTTGCTTAAAACCACACGACTGAAGTAAAACTTATAAATAGTAATATAAATTATACTTACTTACAACAATGGGCCTGCACTGTGTCTTAGATATACGAGAGAAAGAGAGAAAAAAAAATGTGTGCTCGCACCTCTTTCTCTCTTGCCCCTACAGTAATTAACGAAACGTAACGCTCTCCCTTTCTATCTTCACTAACTTATATGTCCCTCTCAACTTCCGTTAGATCGCTTCCGTAACGCTCTCGTCACGCATTCACCAGCTTACTCCCCAAGTCAAGCGTGCTTAAAGAAGTTTTACTTTAATAAATAATAATTTGACTTTGAATTTAACTGCAAAATAGGAGCTACTCCTTGTACCCACCAGAACAACACGAAAATATACATCACTAAATCATGAAACCAATTTAAATCTGTTACGTAACGATTAAAGTTGGGAATAGCGATACGAAGCACACTGGCTGGCAATCCATGCGCTCATACATAAATACTTTGGACCATACAACACAGCTTTTACGAAAACTAACCGCCACGCTGGCCGAGCCATTAAAACTTGGACGAAACCAACTTCCATTCGATGTCATCCAATTTTAGTTGTAAAAGTTTAATAGTCATACATAATTATTATTTTTGTATGTTGATATTTTTCTAAGGCATATGAACGCGCGACGTACACGTAACGTAAATTCGATCGATATTTGAATTTAAAATAAAACGATTGTATTACTAGGCAGCAATTTTGAATAAAAAAAATTGCAACAATCATAATTAGTATCACTGTCTCTGTGTATGTCTGTCTGTTTGTTCCGGCTAATCTCCGAAACGGCGGGACCGATTTTGACGGGACTGTCACTGGCAGATAGCTGACATTTTAAGAATAAGAATCATTTATTTGCAGAAAATATAGGTATTACTCGTACCAGTTGTAAGAGTTGGTGGTATATGTACAGTCCATATTTTGCCTGTTTTGGGCATGCAAATTAATTTTACATTAATACCTAATAGGTTCTTATTATAATAAGATATTATACGAATTAAGGAGTAACTTATGCTACTTTTAGTTCAGAAAAAGCCACTCAGGCGAAGCTGCAGGCAGCAGCTAGTTATTAATAAAGTCTTAAAACCTAAGCAAATATTAAGGCTTCTACATACTGGCGCAACTTGTCGCGCGACGTAACACCGCGACCGGTAGAACAATTTCTATGAAAATTTCAAGTAAATTGTTCTACCGGTGTCGCGTCGCGCGACAAGTCCCCTTTATGGCGCCTTTATGTGCGAAACGAATATTTTCAAATTTAAAATATGTGTTTGGATTTACGTTAGGTAGGGACGTTTACTCCGCGTGTTCGTGATAGGCTCACAGATGAAACAATGTTGTCTGATTTCGACGGAATAGTCTTGTCTTCAGCCAAACAGTTATTTTTTATACAACTTTGACTATGAAACAGTTTTGGAGCAAGTGTGCTAACGAACGAAGTATATCTAAATAAATTTTGACTTAAGTACACGCACAATGAATATGACGCAGTGTTGGATGGATGCTATATAAAATCGAATGAATCTACAAATAGGAACTGGCAGGTGGCCCATCTGATATGAAGCTGTAACAGGAAAAGCTTTTGGGAATGGTATTGCACTCGAGACGAAATTCAAAACTGTGATGTACTTACGCTGATAGCACACCTCCGTCGCGAAACCATAGCAGCGAAACCGCTGCTTGGGAAAAATCAAACAAACTTAATAATAAAGCTCTCTCTTTCCTTCAATTCGCCTACTCCTTGCACGTTATTTGTTTTAATTTAATTGATTCGATGTTATGATCCATGATCCCGGCTAATTATCTCTGTGCTACAGTTCTTTAAGAACCGGTTGCTCCAAGATACTATTTTAGAAAATCGTAAATACTTAAATCAATAAACAATAATGTTTAATGAAATTAAAATATTTTCATAAAACGTAAAGGCGAAACTGTATACGTGTGTTAAATTAATGTCGCCACTGTAGCGGCACTCTGTATAATTTGTCAGATAGGACCTGGAGAATGACACGAACTACTTTTCATCGTGGATATTTGAATTTAAAAATAATGAAATAAATAATACGCACAGACTATGTTGCGGGCAGGAGCTAATACCGATATTAGCATAGAGACTTAAATAACTCAAATAACGCGTTTGTATTGCGCCATTAAGCTTTATCCAATGACGTTCAAATCTCAAAACACTCATAAAATTACTTACGCACTGTTAGAACTTCACTGACGAAATAGGTAAATATTCACAGTATTTATTATTATTATATAAAATATTATAAAGGCGAAAGTTTATGAGTGTGTGTGTGTATGTTTGTTACTTCTTCACGCTCAAACGGCTGGACCAATTTGATAAAATTTTGTATGGAGGTAGCTGACACCCTGAATTAGGACATAGGCTCCTCTTTATCCCGATATTCTTAAGGGATCAAGACTTACGCGGGTGAAACCGCGGGGCGCAGCTAGTTATTTCTATAAAACTGTAAGATATCAGCATCAGCCGAAAGACATCTACTGCTGAACATAGGTAAGTAGGTTTTTCGCTGCCCGTATCCTATTGGATTCAGATTCCTGCATGAATTTCAAAATTATTTTAACTCAAATTCTGTTCTAAATCAAGATTCATGACTCAGTGTTAATCTATAAACAGTCCGAATTGTTTAAACACACATATCAGCTGTATACTCTATCAACATCGTCTTGCTTGCCTCATCGCCTTCACTAACTAACTGGTTAGTGAAGGCAATGAGGCAAGACGATGTTGCCTAGCAACCGCTAAGCAACGCATTAACGATACGTTATTGATACGAGCGATAATTATTACTGTGCATTGTTGGTGCGATCTTCATAATTAAATTATCACACAAGACGTTGGAACGACTTGAGTTGGTTCGAGACGATAATGTGCGTCTTAACCTTTGAGGTCAAGGTTTTACACTGCATGTCAAAGTCAAATTCGAACTCAAATATTTCACGCACATTACGGTTTATGACAATTTATTGCTCTCCAAAAGAATATTATTCACTTCTATGAGGAAAAAATAATAATTAAGATAAAGATAAGCGATTGTTTCGCTGGGTTAAAACTAAAATTAAAATACAAAAAAAATATTATGAGATTCTGATGTTCTAATCTTTCTTTCGAGTATTGAAGAGAAAAATAGTTTCAATTGTTTCTGGTAATTTTTTCTGGTAAAGAAAAAAAAATACCAGACGCAGTGAAATCGCGTGTATAGGCAAACGATTTTTAAACCGAAAATATATCTTTTCTTTTACATTTTGGTTTAAAAGGCGGTTAGCACAAGTAGTAACTATCACCCAAAAACTAAATAAATATTATGTGCCGAAACTAATCTGGTTGGCTTGCACCGCGCTCGTAACACAATGTTTCAAATGACGTCATGCGTCAGTAAAAATAATAATTATATACTTTTTTTTTAATTATTCAAATGTTAATAAATATTGTTTTACTTTCATGAATGATTACTAGTCATTGGATACATGAAGTGGACTGCCGTTTTAAGACGATTAAAATGCCACGGTGTATAAAAAAAATATTTTTTTACAAAAAAAAAAAACGACCGACTTCCAAAAAAACACTACAAATTGAAAAATAACTTTAATTTCAGAAGTCGGTGTCTTTAGATCTGTATTTTAATTTTAAAAAAAAAACAAGGCGAACATAATATAACCTTCTCTGGAAGTCGGATAAAAAGAAAAATATAAGTAGGTGGGAAATGTACCATATTTTATCAAACCTTTCTATGACTTGATAACCTCTATATTTTTACGTCATGACGTCACTCGATTTATAGGTAACGTCCGATTTCCAATAGCGTCCAAAAAAAACGCCATGTAATGTAGGGCGAGCTTATTGCCTTAAATCGGGCCAAAATTCAGACTTCGGAGTGCTACTGAAAATTTTATGATGAATAAACCCAATAACTAGTTGCCCGACCTGAGAAGACAATAGCGCTTGAGATCACTAGACATAATTATGAGGCAGAATAGAAAGCAAAAATAATTAAGAAAAATTATTAAAAAAAACAAAAAAAAAAAACAGAATATAATGCTTGTTTTTCTCTTTTCAGTTATGTATTTTTGCAGTCAGGTTTTTTGTTTTTTTTTAATAATTTGCTTTATTTCAAGCTCCTCCTCCTACAAGGTGAACCGATGACCTTGTGAAGGCCGCAGGTATTCGCTGGATGCGGGAAGCACAGAACCGGTCGAAGTGGCGGTGCTTGGGGGAGGCCTATGTTCAGCAGTGGACGTCTTCGGCTGAAATGATGTACACAATTTTTTGCAACTCATAGTTAGTCTAAGTATACTGCAATGTTATGGAAGCGCGGAGTCTCCTAATACAGGCACTGTTTTGCTTAAAATAAAGCTCTAAACACTTTAAATGTATTATTATGCTAATTATGACAATAACCTTTTTTGTATTTTGCTTATATACATACTCTCGAAACACGTTCCTGTATCATATACCTCCTTCTGGAGCAGTCGGGTAAAAAGTGCCATATTTCATCAAACCTTTCTATGACTTGAGAACCTCAATATTTTTATGTAATGACGTCACTCGATTTATAGGTAAGGTCCGGTCTTCAAGTGTCCATTACGCAGGCAATCCCATTAAAAAACAATGTGACATTAAAACGTATCAGATTGTCCGGAGCTCGCCCCTTTGATGGGATTACCTCTATTTTCTCTGATAAAAGGAAAATGTCATAATGATAAGGTATCAGGGTCTTCTGAGGTTTTATTTTTTTGTTAGGACGGTCTAGCTAGAGAGCTGGGTAGTGGAGAGTATTGGGAACTATTTGTAATCAAGTAGTTTCCTGTAAACAACGAACGAGGTAAAAAGTGTAGACTTTTTACTTCGTCCGTCGCGCTACTGAGCACCGTCGCACAAGGTCTTCTGTATTTTCTGCGTACTTCCAAGGGGAAAAGGTGTGCGTTGAAGGTAGGTTTGTTAGTTCCCTGTCAAGGAAAATAGGATTAAAGCAGACCAAAATCAAAAACAGTCATAATTAATTGGAACTCACCTATGTTCTCTGGAGCCAGCTTAAGGGGCCGGGTAGCATGCGTAGTTCATACAAACGTAATACCAAAATAATTTGTAAATCAAACATATTCTTAAGGTAGTGTGTATTTTGATTGGATAACAGAATATCTATGTTCCCAAATATATATTTTGAAAGGACAATGATATAAAAACGAGATATGAGGAATTTAAAATTTCTGTAGAAAATTTATTTTTCTCATAACTCTTGTTTAAATCAGTGTCCGTTCAAAATATATATTTGGGAACATAGATATTCTGTATTCCAATCTGAATATAGACACACTACCATAAGAATATTTTTGATTTAAAATTTATTTTGGTATAACTTTTGTATAAACTACGCATCCATCGCCGGTCTCTTAACGTTTCACATTCAGATATCTAATTCAAAGGATAATTTTTTTCATCTTTTAACCAATCTAATCTACTTGGAATAATCAATCTATAACATCAGCTAAGTCTAATAAACTCCAATATTGATTTCTTATATTTCTTTAAACTAATGTCCTAAGCATTGGTATAATATATATATTTTTTATTACTTTTAGACGTCACGTTCGTTGGCACGGTATATAATTTAATTAGTAGCATAAACATTTTAGTATCAGTAATGTTATCAATACGTTTTTGCCAGACGTCTAACAAGAAGGTCAGACAGAAGTCCTTAAATCATAATAGGTCACTACTATGTGCTTTCTATAAGTGAGGTCTTGCGTATGGAAATTATCCTGAAAAGAACCGGAGTTACCGACATAGCTTGCAGAGTAAGCAAACTAAAGTGGCAGTAGCAGGACCGATGGCCAATGGAGCAGATGAGTCCTGGAGTGGAGACCGCGTCTCGGCAAGCATAGTGTGGAACGCCCCGCAGTTAGATGGTCCGACGACCTTAATAAGGTGGCTGGGTCAGACTAGAAGCGGAAGGCGGAGGACAGGGTGTTGTGGCACAGCCTGGGAGAGGCCTATGTCCAGCAGTGGACTGCGATAGGCTGAGTTGATTGATATTCTGGGCTAACCGTTGTGGCTCTTAAGCAGCGGCCGCCACATAACGGCCGCAGTGACGGTCGTCATGAAAAAGATGGCACGGGGGTTTGACTTTACGATGGCAAAAACGGTCTCTAGGAAAACACACCTTAGTTTCATAATTTATACGTTGTGACGTCATTCGAAGGTAAATTGCGGACGCTATGTGGCGGCCACCGCATTCTTAGGAATCCCTAACTGTACAGTCCATTTAGTTATTAGTTTTTTATTATTATTTAATGTTGGTAATTTTGCATCACTTCACAACGTTATACATATAGTTAGTAATTTTACATCACTGTCAAAATTAAAAAAAGTGATCTTATTCAAACTCAAAGCATTTATGTCAATTAAACCAAATATAGGCACTTTTGATTGGCAAAGAGTCGGTAAGCTAGTCAGAAAGTTGCCCATTCCAAAACGTAGATCTCTATGGAGAAGAACGGGCAAGAAACTCCAAGGACACTCTTTTAAATCAAGATATTACAAAATCCTACATTATACTTGTTGCTTCTATAAGTGAGAACAATGTAAAAAAATAAATATTATTAAAAACAATTCAAAATATAAGAATAAAAGATTTAAAATAAGCTCTGGCTGTTAAGAGATGACCAGTCTTAGCTGATGGCACCCGTTCACGAACATTATTTATCATAATATTCTCGTTAAGATAATGTTGCTGCCACGACTCTGTCAAAATCACAGCGTCACTGTTAATTCCAGGTTGTCTTTGTGCGTTATTTTTAGGGTTCCTTACTTCCTAAGGAAAAAACGAAACTCCTATAGGATCACTCGTGTGTCTGTCTGTCTGTCTGCTTGCCTGTCTGTCTGTCTGTCGGTCTGTCACAACCGATTTGCTCCGAATCTCTGGACCAATTATGTTGAAATTTGGTATAAACTGTGACCATAGACATAAATGAATTTTGAATAATGGGGGTCACTTTGGAAGCAAATAAAAAAAATTAAAATAAAAGTTTTGCAATCTTACATCGTGTGACGTAATTCAAATCCTATTTTTCGGGAAATGAGGCAGATTGTCCTTAATACAGGCTACTAAGTAACCTAGCTAGGACATCAGATCGTAAAATTGTATTGTTACCTACTCATCTCAGATGTAAACTATTCCTAAATTGTCATCCTACTTTGTAACAGACTGTACTTACCTCTTCTTATATCTCTACATAGTTCAAATGAAAGGGCTCGTTGTAAGGATTTCAGATATTTTTTTTTATTTTTATTATTATTTTAAAAGAAATACTTAATATAATTTAAGAGAATAGATGAAAATTGACCATTTATCTCCGAAAGTAAGCATTAAGTAAATATCTCCGAAAGCCAAAAAATTTTAAGAAAAAACTGAAATTATTTTTTTACTTATAGATTACAGGAAAACCTATAAGAAGTCTATGATCTTAAAATATCTTAGTAAATCTCTCAATATTGTGCGTACAAACTTACGTTTGTAGTAAGAATGTATGAGGGAACATGTTTTTTAACTAAAATGTTAAATTTGTTCGTAGGATAAATTATTCCCCACTACGGAACCTTTCATTGTGCATGGTTCGACACGCACTTGGCCGGTTTTTAAAGAGAATACCAGCAACATCATCGTTACCATATTTATCTAGCAAACAGATACGTTAATTAAATATGTCACTACAGTCAATTTTAATAGTCCAAAATACACAAATAAATAATATTTTACACAAATAAAATGTTTCGTGAAACACTCTATTTGCAGAGGCCGCCCGTCAGATTCTGTTTCTGTTCAAAGTAAACTTAGCAGGGTGATAAAAAAATAGCGAATGTTATAAAAATATTTTATTAACGTTTTTAACATTTCCCTAGGCACCGGATTCACGCAAAATATCACGTTTTAACAATTTTTTTCTTTTTGTTATTAAAAATTAACATTTTGTCTATACTACTGTGTTTTTTTGTCTTCGGATTCATCATCGCTGTATTTGTTTGGTGTTTCACCAGGTTTCAGGAGACGGCCCACAATGTCGTACTTCTCTGTAAAATTATTTATCAATTATTAGTTTCATCCATTTTTGTGTTACGTGAAGTCTTTTCATCTAAATTCTACATAATACAATTTAAAAAAATCCTTGTGATAATTCATTTTTCTGCACGTCATCTTTATATGGAATGTCTTTTGAGTATTGAATTAGAAATCATTGCCAGTCGTTGTTGAATATACTTTACTGTAAACACAAAATGCCAGTGAATATACTAAACTAGACTCAATACAAGAGGTAATAATTATTATCATCTTGATATTAAAATATCTTTAGTACAGTGTCTACTTCAGTTTCAAAGCATTTAGTGCTTTCAAGGTAACAAGCGACTTTAATGAGCTCTCACACTTCTATTGTTTTTCTGTAATTAATTTTCTATTGTTTCAGTCTTTATTTCAATTTTTAGTTATTATAAGTAAGATTAACATTATATTTACTTGGAATAAGTTAAGTTAATACTTTATTTTTATCATGGTTTATTCACGGACATATATGTTTCATGATTGTTTGTTTTTTGTCTTGAACTGCTGTTATTTAAAAATTTAATTACCATCCAAAACTGGTATACTCGTAGTAATCCCTGAAATATGCACTTGAATAGAACTTTAAACAATAAATAACTTTATTGTTTTACTATTAAAGTTCTAATTACCTTTGAACTGGTCTTCCCATTCCTTGGCCGATGCAGCTTCATCAGGAGTCAGGTCACTGACGTCATCGTATTCCTTGTCTGAGGCTGCTACCTGTCCGGTGGCAAGACCTCGTGTCGCGTCCTTACCCGCGAAGGCTGAGTATGGGCCCCCTGGAAATCAACAAAACAAAAATAAGGTCTTAATGAACAGTCAGAGAAATTAGCAAGATTTTGACTACCAGAGTCGAAATCTAAAGTGAAACAATTAGTTTTTTTGCAAGTTTTTGCTGTCATGTTTATTTGCCAAAGATCATCCTGGCTAAATGCCATAAATATGCTAACATGACGAAACATAAACTATTTTCTAATACGAACCAATCAACAGCCACAAAAAAAGAGTTACAAAACAAACAAAATTTTGACTCCAGACAAGTAATAGAAAACTAGAAATCCAAACTCCTATACATTTATTCAGAAACATTCAAAAAACTTCAACAGATTCCCTAAGTGTATTGTTTCAAGAAGATTACGGGAAACTATTTCGTTTTGGCCAGAAAATAATATGATGCGCACAGGGGAGGAATACTAATGGCGTTCGTGGTACTGAAGTGACCGGCCTCGACACAGATGTGAATGATAAAAATGTTGCATTTACACATATTTAGACATAATTATGATGAATCCAACGATGTAGATTTTAGGGTTCCGTACATCAAAAGGAACAAACGGAACCGTCTGTCTGTCTTCCCGTCTGTCATAGCCAATTTACTCCGACTCTACTGAACCAATTAAATTGAAACTTGGTACACATATGAATTTCTGTGACCCAAATACGGACGTGCAATTTAAACAAATGAATTTTGAATCCAAAAGTGACCCACTTTTGGGGGCCAATTAGAAAATTTATAAAAATAAATTTGCAAACGGTACCGTGTGACATATCCAATGAAAGGGCTTGTTGTAAGGATTTCAGGTATATTTTTTTAAATCATTTTCAAATTAATACTTTTAAAGTTTTTTAAGAAAATTTATGAAAATTGACCATTTCCGAAACTACTGAGCCGAAAAAAATACAGAAAATAGTTCTTTACTTATAGATTACAGGAAAACCTATAAGAAGTCTATGGTCTTAAAATAACATGGTAAATCACTCAATATTGTGCGTACAAACTTACATTTGCAGCTGAAATGTATGAGGGAACATGTCTTTCAACTACAATGTTAAGTTTGTTTTTGAGATAAATTCAACCCAACTACGGAACTCTTCATTATGCGTGATCCGACACGTACTTCGGTTCCGGTTTTTTTAATGGTTGAAGAAATAGAAGAGATGCTTGAGAACCATGTTATAAAACGTTCCCTTAATACTGTTAAACATAACACACTCATAGAGCCTGGTGGAAGTTTCAAAAATACATAATCTGAAACAGTTTAGAAATTAATATTGTACCTTATGCGTTCAATAAGTATTGTGCTGACACAATACTTATTGAACGCATAAGGTACAATATTAATTTCTGCGATTCTGCGATCGAGCGATCTGAATCATCTTAAAATGGCTCATAATTACTGATAATTATGAGCCATTTTAAGATGATTCAGATGAAATATAATAATTATATCAATCAATCTGCTTATTTACAATCGTAATATATCAATCAATCTAGCCTATTTCTCTACTATGTTCGTTTGGCTACGTATTATGCAGTTACTGGGTTGTGGAGGTTAGACAGGCAGTCGCTCCATGTAAAATACTGGTATTCACTTGGATCCAGTTAGACTGGAAGCCGACCCCAACATCGTTGGGCAAAGGCTGGGCAGATTGATGTTATGGATACAACGTACGCTTATCGTGAATTACATTGTATAAGTCTATAGAATACTAGCTGCGCCCCGCGGTTTCACCCGCGTAAGTCTCGATCCCGTGGGAAAGCCCCCCTTAACACTAAGGGGTATCAAAATAGATAATAGCCGATTCTCAGACCTACTGAATATGCATATAAAATTTCATAAAAATCTGTCAAGCCGTTTCGGAGGAGTATGGTAACTAACATTGTAACACGAGAATTTTATATTATAAGATAATGCTTTAATACGTGACCTTTACATAGCAGATTATGTTATGACATAGCAGCGGATGTTTGTATAGCAAAATATTTATTTGGCTATTATTTTCAATAGAATTTACAATGTCTACACAAGTTTACGCAATGAGATTGTGTTACCGTTTTGGAACGTAGAACCATAATTAAAGTCGTTTTTATAGTACTTTTAAAAACAGAAAAGAAAAAAGACAATACGCACACAGATAATGAACTAGTAGACAAACAGAACACAGATTTAGATAAGCACTCCCTAAATTTCCATCCACGCAAATGTTAAAGAGACACACTTTATGGGGCCAGATTCCATTAAAAGGATTTTAATTCACCGCTCCATGCATTCATTTAAATAATTGCACGCTTTTCTTCTTTTTTTTCTTTGAAGGGCCTCGGCCCCTCACGAACGTAAAGCGTTTACGTTTTAAAAATTAGTTCCGAAACCGTGTTTGCTTCAAGCGTGTCTAAATTATTGCTTCCTTGCTTATAAACAGTAGCTGCTACTTACTGTCGTGTTTTTTAGATTTTAGTTTTTAACTGAACTTTGTTTTTGTGATAAATATCTGCCCTTGGAATATGTGGTTTTGTATTTGCAACGAAATGGTAGTCTTACATCTCTCGTTTGTAAAAATCTTTGCTAAGAGTTTCTGTTTGATAGCTAGCAGTAGGATTGCTATATTTGAGTCTGACTGTAATATGCTTGAATTTATGTTCGTCTGTAATTCAGTTTCGATACTAATTCCATTACCTGCAATATTTGTTGGTCGTATAAACAAACTTGTTGTAAGTATAATAAAGAAAACATCACAGAAGTTTTCTTTTTGCTCTCATATCGTGTGCTTGTAACCCCTCAAACCCGATGACGTCATTCAAAATGTAAAATCATTATATTATAAAAACAACGTCGACTTTTACCGAGGTCAAATCACTTGAATCGCGACTGTCTGTTTATAAAATCAGGGACTATGTATAATTATCGCGCCTCATTGTATTTTGAAACTTAACACTGTAGCTGTTTGGGGCATTTTTGCAAAGAACGGTAATGTAGCGTAACGTTGATAAATGCAGCGTCCTCGTTGGTAGTTTCTGGGGGCATAGGTGATTACAAAATAAAATGTACAAGCTCTTTTTTTAATAAAACATATTTAGGAACAGAAAACTAAATGTTTGAATTAACATTCATAGAAACTGTTAAAACAACATAAATGATGATGATAATGTTTTTGAATATAATATTGTGGGCTGCTATACTAAAGTACTTACCTATCTACTTAATTTTGTTTTTCAAAATAGTGAAAGTTTTGAAGATTTTTGTTACTCGATCTCTGAACCTCTCATTATTATTTTTGCCAAGCAAGCTACCTCTGATGAATATGTATTTAAATATCTTTTAAGTATAAACAAGCTGACATCTATTGAGATCTCTTCATTTGGGAAACAATTGAACTATGTTTGAAAGCTGGTAACTAATGTTACAATTTCTTAATTCATGCTCAGACACCTTATGACGATTCTATTTTAGAAACCAGTATTCATAATGATGAAGTAATTAACGACCAAAAATATGTTGACTTGTTATGATAATGAGTTATACATATTTTCTTAAGTAACTATAGATATGATAAGTAACATTTTTATAATCAGTCGCAATTTGTGTACCTTATGTTGGTAAAGTTAATTCCTGATCTGATAATACAAAGAAACCAAAAATGAAAAATGCAAATGAATGATTTTGAATTTGTCTATAGATCTTTCAAAATATTCGCAACGAAATGGCCACAATTAGGTAGTCCGTGTTCTAGAAAGATACATTGAAAGCACACTTGGCGAAACCACAAAACTCTTGTCACTATCTGATAAAACACAAGATCCTGATACAGTGTAGCACAACATTTGTGTTGTTTTAATATAGTTTATCAATAAGACGAGTGCGCTGATTGATAATTTTGTGCATAGGTGAACATAAAATTACTGTGAAACAATGATTGAAAATACTGATAAATGGGAAATGGACATTAAGGTGAATTTGCAGTAGAAACCTGCGAAATTCTAATGTTCTTACGTTTTTGGCAATTTGCAGGTCAGTGTCAGATTTTAGCTTGATCAAAATAGGATTCGTGACTTTATCAGATATGTATTTATAGAATTATAATCATTAAAATCATTAAGACCCTGACAACAGGTAAACCGTTGTCACTGTCAGACTGCATAGTAAAGAAAAAGAAGCGCGATGACACAATGCTTGTAATTTATTGCAAAATATGAAGCAATTATTTATTTACTTAAAAATGAGTTGAGTAATCGAAAATAAAAAGCAACCAAGTTCTGCACACAAATAAGACGTTCTTGTTATTAATTAAATACCAACTGTACGTTGATATTTAATACAGATATTTTGGATTGAAACTCAAAGTAAAGGGTTAGTTTACCGTTAAATTTGTATCGAGATTTTTTGTTTAAACGTGTTTTGGTAACCACCAAGTTCTGAGAAATATGTTCAAGAATAACATACATTTTTTCCGCTACCATAGCTATTATTTTTGTTTAAGACAAGCCTCCTTTTATCATTTGCCTCTTGTCAGCGCCTTAATACATCTCTCCAAGTTAGACTAGTTCCGTAAGAACTCTTCCATAAGAGATTTCTTCTTAAGGAACAAATCTAAGAGAGATGTATTCATGATTTTAATGTTAATGACACTGACCTGCAAATTACAAAAAAACGTAAGAAAATTTTAATTTCGCGGACAACCACCGCGGATCCACCTTAAACATAATGAAAATTTTGAGGATAGAACAAATTTTCTTTGCATCCACAAGTTGAACCATATTATTCAATTTCAAACTATAGCATAGTTACTCGTACTAAGCTGAAAACGACAGTAACAATTCTGAAAAGTTATAAATATGTATGTTATCTCCTGATAACAGTTGTAGGTTCCAGCCAATTCAATATTGAAGGATCGTAAACGATAACGTATGCGTCAGGAAACTTGCTATCATAAACTGTTCATGATGTCGTAAAAACTCTGAGAAATGATTTAACTTTCTTGTGAAACAAGTTTTAATGTATTACCAGTTTAGTTTTTTAATGCCAGGACGTGCTGCCATTCCTGAAGTTTAATTATGATCATGATATAGACAGAGAGAGCCTCTATAGTTTATGGCTATGCACAGAATGAGTCAAAACTAACTTTTAGGCGGACTTGCTCTTTGAAAACAATGATGGCGCGAATCCTCGCATTAAAGCAGTTCCGCAGTCTAAGTTGTCAAAACATTATACAGAGGAACCGGTTTTGACACAAGATAAAACTGTTCAAATCTGTTTTGTTTTTGGTGTGTGTACTGCGCAAAGCTGTTCTAGTTTTCTCAATGATCTAACAGTATTATAATAACTATCCATATTCAAACCACAATGATGTGTGAGGTTGCTTACAGCTAGATCTGTAGGTCAGGCGCTATGCTATTAAAGTTTTCCTGCTATGTAAAAATGGTTTACATGACTTTGAAACTTAATGTTGTCCAGTGCATTCGCGACAATAATAATTTTATATTCAGACTGTTCAATATTTACTGCAACTGTAATAGATTATGTCAGTATCAGGCTATATTGACATACTTGATAAATGCCATGTTGTAGGTATCGAGTGTTTTTTTCCAATTGCTTACTGAGTCGAGAGTTTTTACTTCGAATAGTACTGCGGTTCTAGGTACGGCAATTCAATCAAAGTCATTGCTTCCTTTATCTTGATAGAATATAATATATCTTTTAAATTTATCTTTTTAAAATGTAACAGTCGCTAGCACAACAGATTATACAAAACTGTCAAATTCCTCTAAACGATTTCAAACCGTAAAATTTTGATAGTTAAGTTCAAATTCGAATGAGAAAATTTGACGGCTTGTGGTAATTTGATGTGTGTTGTGCTGCCGATTGTACCTATTTTTATAAAGAATGATCGCAAGCAACTAAATAATTAACCAAATTCCCCACTACAGTAATACATAGTTATAAGTTAGTAACCTTTATCATAGATAAAATATTTATGTTTGCCAAGTCATGACTATGATTAACAAATCGCGTCGCAAAGACCCGTTGCGATAACCCAATACTGTTTTGGGACAGTGTAGGTACTTTTATTCAGATGGTTCAATAGGTTAGCAATTATCTGCCAATTGTCTGTCTATCTGTTTATGTTGATGTACCGTGCTTGTTTCATGAACTGTAGCCAAATAAATGTTTATGTTGATGTACCGTGCTTGTTTTTCTATCGTTCTCTCTTTTCTGTCACGTCAGTCTAACTAATGTCTATTACAGTGCATTTCTTTTAAAGTCTCGCTTCTGCTTGAAAATTAAATAATGCAATGGTTATAACTTTATAAGGAAGTCAAACAATATTGTCATCATTAGACTTGGATGATGGCAATACTAACGCTGGCATGAAACCCAATAGACTCAAGGAATATAACTAGTACTAGGGCAGAGATGACAGAGACAAAGTCGACGATGGAGTGAGCTTACCCAGAAGAAGCTTGTTCACTCTAACTTTGAAGAGATTAGGGTTGTATGCGTTCGGAAACACAGACGCAGGTAGAGAGTTCCACTTTTATTATGGTGAAAGTGTTAACCCTGCTTAGGTATCGTCTCAACAAAGTTCAAGGTAAGTCTGCTGGCCCCAATCAATATTATAATCATATTCACATGTAAATGTTCGTATAGACCGGTTAGTATTCAAGAATACATTATTTTACACAACATTGTTTTTTTTTAGACTACTAGTTGTATTCGGACAGAGACAAAAAAACTGAATACGTTAATGTTTACGTTTGGCTTCTCGCTCTAACATAAGCAAGAATACCGAGATAGCTAGACACCTACTAGCTTGCTTGTGCTTCTATTAGACAAAAGGAATCGGAATTTTAAATCTAAATAATAATAGTAATGAAGTAAAGGCTAAAACAATAGGGTTTCTATTCACAAAATTCTCACATTCTCTAACTTTTGTTAAATGTTTTGGGTTTCAAACTAAGATATACCAATGTTCTGATATTATTTGCGTTAGCATTAGTTAGCATTCTTCTTAAGTCAAGGTTTACCTTGATTTGTTTTTTCATCAACACTCTTTAATAGCACTCTTAAAAACGAATGAATTCACTGTTTATTCATAGAAATCAGTTTTTATTGTAAAACTGTTACACCTAGATTGATTCCTCTATTTGTGTTGGAATAGCAAACAAGCTCAATAAATAAAAAAACATTTCTACATAGTTTACTACGAGCGAAATCGTAAAACTAGGCCCATTTTATTGCGCACGATCATAACCTTAACACGGCAGCCGGTATAACCCTACCAAATAGAGGAGACACTTACCGGGACCGTAAAATCTCTTGCCCTTGGTTACATCGAAAATGATTCCGTTCACAGCGAGTAACACTCTGCCGTCGGCTTGCGTTCCATCGTAATTCTTGATCTCAGCTACTGTTAGATCCTTCTTTAGCTTTGGTAGACTTGGAGGTGGTGGAGCCACAGTCACTTCTGATTCAAAGTTCGACTTGATGATCTTATACACAAGGTACACAATAATAGCTATTAACACAAGGTTTAGTGGGCTCATAAGTTCGTCCCATAACGTAGAAGCTGTTTCTTCCGACATTTTGATACGTGTGCTTGCGCCGGCCGCGGTTACAAAACTGCTCTATCGTCACGTCACGTTATCAAGCCACTGACTGAAGCCACTTTAAGGTCAACGAGTGTAAGGCCGTCACTTGACGTGCGTGTTTTAAAATTCGACGGGATATTTACTGATTTTAGTAATGTGAGACCGTCGCTGTTATGACAATCTTTGTTTATTTAATAGCGCTGCATGTGCATTGTTAGCCTTGGTTAACGTTCTGTTTAGTGATTTTAAAGCGATTTGGCGCTGCAAATCCAATAACTGCATTCGCGTCTTTGTTGCTTATAATGTTACTAATGAGCGGATATTAGTCTAGAATATGCTTTTGAATAGAATAGTATAAAACGTTCTTAACTGGTTAACTGGAAACAATTAAGTTAATCTAAATATTATTGTTGTTTATAATATAGGCACTTATCTGAAGTTATGGAACAATATTTAATTGTCTTAAATCTATTTATTTAAGTACCTACCAAAAATTAAAGTCATGCTTCCAAAATATTGCGTATCATCGTGATGTCTGCGTAATTGATGAAACTTAATTAAACCATTATCATGACATGACAATACCGGTTCAGAAACTACTATTCGAAACCAAAACACCTTTCAAAAGAATCTCCCTTTATCTTCTTATTCAGTAGGTACATAATATTTCAAAACACAATTTCTATTTTCCCCGAAAATATCTTTATAGCACAAAATATTTCATTTTTTCCAGCCAACGGCTTCATAATCTGACAGCCAATGGACTCAGCGCATTTTGTGAATGGCGAACGAACTAGGAAATCGTTGGCTTGAATAATAACCAGTTTTTAATTATCATATCATACCTACGAGGAACGTGTATACTTGATGGACTTTGCACGAAGGTGTAAAGAATATAAAATATAATCTGTGTCAGTGCTATTAATTGTTATTAACTATTTACGTTGTATTATAAGATTTTTTTGGCTTTGTTGTTGATAAAGTTGTTTCTCAAGAAGTGGCTCACGTCTTCTTTATGTAAAAAATCAACAAGGTGATCACTTGAAAGTAGTTTGACTCTAGTGCTAGAATAATCTCTGAGCTCCTTAGCTCCACAGGCTTTATCATTGACATGTCCGTTGGAGTTTTAGCAGTATTATTTTAATATTACTTCAGTGTGAGAAGGAGACGGAGCTCTACAGAACTTATAGCTGCATCTCTTTCCCACTGTGAAGTAATATTAAAATAACACTGCTAGAGGTGGTGGTCGGCCTCCAGTTCTGATTACGAACCTAACAACTGCACCTTTAAATGCTTCAATTGTGAAAATATTATCGTACCACTCGTAAAAATTGAAATCCTGCACTTCTGCACTAACGTACACGTTATAACGGTCTATTTTCCATATTGACTCCATTGACTACTTATATATGAGAATTGACTCGGTTAAAGATGAGCAGATACTTGTTACTAAATTGTCACCAGTACAAGAATCACGACAAGTCTAGCGGCAGCATTTTTATTCTGACTTTTAAAGCAGACTATAGACACATCAGCCCTTTTCTAGGCGTTAGGGAAATAACTACTACTCATCGTCAGATACTATGTCTTATGTAAATTTCGACCTCGTCTGCTTGGTGTACAGCAAAAGTAGTATTAACTGATTTGTTCTCATGACTGATTGAAGGCTTGTCATCAATTCTACGGTGATATCAATAATTTACCAATAGCTAATCTTTAGATATTTACACTTAATGCACTAAATTAAATAGTACCTATAAAATACCATATCACTCTGAAATTGCAATATCGAATGATAAATGAGCATGCAAAAAATTGGAACACGATGATTTAAAATTTAACACAATCCATTTCCGATTAATTATTATGCTATTAATGTACGAGTTATCAGAACATGCAATGAATGTGAAATCACATATATCGACATAATCATATGACTCGACACTTAATGTAATGATAGCTGCTCTCGTGTTTGTATGAATTTGGAGCATGCCATCATGACTCGGATATTTAGTACCTACGGGGGGACATGTAGCTATAGTCTAGCAAGATTCTTACAACTGATCACGAAAATGATAAAAAAATTATGTAATATAACTTGTATTTTTTATTTTTATTTATTTATTATTTATATTGTTATCATGCAAACAAAATGAAAATAAGACTTTTGACTTTGAGCCATTTTCTATCGTTTTAGATGTCAAACTAATTTGATTGTGTAAGTTTTGTGTTGAATATGCGACAGTTGCACAGAGAACCATGGAACGTTCCAAGCTCGATGTAAGGCTTATAGACCGAGTTACAAACGTCAAGATCTGAAGAGGAATAAAGGTTTTCGCAATCGGAAAGAGTTATGGAGCTCAAATGGAGTTGGGCAGGACACCTAGCTGGCAAGGCGCGGTGATGACAGGTGGAGTAAGGCAGTGACCGAGTGGCGTCGAGGGAATGAAAGACGAAATGTCGGTCATCTTGCGGGGAGATGGGTGGACGACATTACTACCATCGCGGATGAACCTGGATGAGGCTGGCATAGGAGCGTGGGGATTGGCACAAGAAAAGGGAGGCCTAAGCTCAGCAGTGGCTGAAGTCGGGCTGGAGATGATGAATACGAGTTCATCATCAGCCTACAGCAGTCCACTGCTGGACTAAAGCCTCTCTAATTCACGCATCCAGCCATTCAGCTCCATATTTGGCAACTCTCATACAGCTACTTGTTGGAGTATAGCAAAAAGCAAATCGACCCTACTTCATGTTCACTATGCGAGCACGCCTTACCACTTGACCTAAATCCTTACTTCGTATAAGCAACCCTTACTATTCCTGTAGCGTTGCTTGGGACCACACGTCTCACGTAAGATTAGTTAATCACACCTTCCATTAAATAACTAAAAGGATAATAAACACAGTATTGAAATCCTTAAGAACGGCCTTTCTTTTAATTACCCTACCACTACTACCAGCTACCTTCGTGGCTTCACCAATCCTAATGGCGTCTTACCTTACATTTGCTAAATCGCTGTCTCCACTCAAGAACACGTTTACCCCAAATTTCATCGAATCTACGGCTAATATGGCCGGCTCATTGCCACTTCAGCTTGCTTATTATATGAGCTATGTGGCCAACTAATGTGAGTTAGTGCGAATCTATTCTTGTTTCAGTTCTCATAGTAGGTATAACAGTTTTTTGTATGACGTGATTGACACATGTGTTCTGGGGGCCTAAAATGGATGCTTTGGCAGAATCATAATATGATCTGCGTACAATTCATACATCCCACAATTCATCTGTTTGACAGCTGCTATTTGACATTAGACTTCATTAAAGCAATTCATAATTTGTGGACCATTTTATGAAACTCCATACAAAACTGTCAAACCGATGAATTGCGGGATATTAATTGTACGTAGATCATATTATGATTCTGCCAAAGCGTCCATTTTAGGCCCCCAGCACAGTTGTCAACATATGCACATGTTTTAGTTTTTAGAAACATAAACATCCGCCTACATGTTTTTGAGCTGTTACAGTGGATTAGAATATAAAAATATACATATTTATTATTTTCTTATTATTTTCATTATGTTTTTTTTTTAAGTACATGCATAATTTAAGAAGTAAGTTTATATAAATTAGCGTTTTTTTATTAACATTTATCATACGATTTTACAATGACAATGACTGGCGAGGATTTTAATGATGACTATCATTAATTTTCACTATCACTTCTACTAACGTCTTGTTTGTCTTGTCTGATAAACGTGTAGGTACAAAACAAACAAACAAAAACACTGCTAGATGAAATCTTGCTACCATAATCATCAATAACAATAACATAGCCACACTCCATTTTAGCAATTGGATCACAAAACAATTTAATTCAATTAAATTGAACACAAGTTTGAATTGAATTAATTCCGTTCGAAATTTAAGTTACTCCCAACAAGCCGATTAAAACTTTATACATTTTTGTACCGCTCATTTTCGAAAATTACACTGTATTGTTTCGAATTGCAGATTATTGTACCCAATTTAATTGGATCCCTGACAGTTCAATTAACTTGAACAATTTTTGATCTGTTCCCCGTGGCCTTTATGAGTGGTTTATTGTTCTTTGTTTTTTTTTACTGATTGTGGTCAAATAGATTTTATAGTGTTTAATTTACTTAATTAAGGACTGAAATCTGTTTGATGTTGGACGTTGGAACGTAGTTATTTGCCAACAATTTCCATGTATTCTTCGTACATAATTTTAGCGAATTTTTTTAAACTAATTAATTCATAATTCCAGCCGAAAGACGGCCTTCCCCGGGGGTTGCCATAATCGCCACGCCTGACAGGCGGGTTGGCGATCGCAGTATGGTGTTAAAAATGCATAGAGAACGCTACTGCCCATTCTCTAGTAAGTCCCTTAGTCGCCTTTTACGACACCCACGGGAAGAAATGGGAGGGTGCTATTCTTTACGTCCGGCACCACACGGACTAAAATTAAAAAATAAGTTTGCTTATTAACACGGTCTAATGAAAGATGCATTAGCATGAAAGCTGATGAGTTAAATCAAGTTTAAGTTATGCATGAAAACTTCTACATTTCTGAGATTTTAATTAAAGTTCGCTTTCCAGCACAAAGTGAAAATCACACATTTCCTACCTTGGTCCTCTCTTAACCTGGAAACTATTTTGAAATCCTTATTTCTTCTGGTTTTTTGAATAATATTATGTTATGACATGACATGTGTACCAGCAGTAAAAAACCGGCCAAGTGCAAGTCGAACCACGCACAATTAAAGGTTTCGTAGTTGGATGAATTTATCCCAAAAATAAACTTAACATTGTAGTTGAAAACCTGTTCTCCCATACATCGATAAACGTCACGGTCAATTCTCCAACTGCAAATGTAAGTTGGTCGACTATTACCCGTTAACTTGTAAAGCCTACTTAGCTGTGATAGTTTTCCTTTTAATTTCGTTACCATGTAGATTTGCTACTGCCATGAATTTTTCATATATCTACAAACGACCATTTAGCTGGCAGGGGGGGACAGTTGACTCCAACAAAAAAATTCCCTTTAAAGCTTACATACATAACATCATGGCTGTAATCCCCGAAGGGTTAGCCAGAGCTGTACCTACAGTACACCCACATTTTGCCAGTTATGTTTAAGTCCCATAAAATAGGGGGCGAGCCTAT
The DNA here is from genome assembly GCA_948098905.1 of Tiliacea aurago. Taxonomy (NCBI): domain Eukaryota; kingdom Metazoa; phylum Arthropoda; class Insecta; order Lepidoptera; family Noctuidae; genus Tiliacea; species Tiliacea aurago. Next base: position 22,054,371 of record OX402579.1, on the reverse strand, counting down.
TGCCATCAACCGGGCACAAATCCAGACTCCGGGCTGCTACTGAGAAACTCGTAATAGAAAATCCCAATACCACTTTGCCCAACCCGGGAATCGAACCCAGAACCTCAAGCTTAGCGATAGCGCTTGCGACCACTAGACCAACGAGGCAGTTAAGCTTAATATTACGCAAATGGAGCCCTGAATCGGTAAATGGTTTTCACAGACCCGCAATATTTTTGAACGGTCTATCCAACGAAACTCCAGACCATGGGATAGACGAGAAAATAAATATAATCCCCACTTTACGTGCAAGGGAGGCGGCACCCAAAAAATTTTATGACTTTGTCGGCGTGAACAATTCGTACACTAATGCTAATTACAGCTTTCTAGTACTAAGAGTCTCTGAGCTAACCTGGGGAGGGGACAGACAGAAACAGACGGACATGGCGAAACTATAAGGTTCACCAAGGAACCCTAAAAAGAAAGTGTTGATCACTGTATTATGGTAAAGAAGGAGTAAAGTAAATGATAAATACATTATAATCTTTGCAGCTTTAACTTGCAGCATTTTATGCATAATAAGAACTTTTAAATCTTCTCAATACACATTAAAACTGCATTAAATAAATCAAAAGTTTTTTTTTTACAAAATAACGCCAAATGAAACAAGCTGATAAGTTTGCAACATTGTTTCGGTTTAAAGGAGTTTATTTCTCAAAAAAAAACATTCATTTCAATTCATTCAGTTCAATTAAATATAACTTAATCTTCTTATATATAACATTCTCGTGTCACAATGTTAGTTACCATACTCCTCCGAAACGGCTTGACAGATTTTTATGAAATTTTATATGCGTATTCAGTAGGTCTGAGAATCGGCTACTATCTATTTTTTATACCCCTAAGTGTTGAGGGTGGCTTTCCCACGGGATCGGGACTTACGCGGGTGAAACCGCGGGGCGCAGCTAGTCTTATATACAAAATTCTCGTGTCACAATGTTAGTTACCATACTCCTCCGAAACGGCTTGACAGATTTTTATGAAATTTTATATGTATATTCAGTAGGTCTGAGAATCGGCTACTATCTATTTTTTATACCCCTATCGAGACTTACGCGGGTGAAACCGCGGGGCGCAGCTAGTAAAATATATCAAGTAATAAACAAATTAGTCGTTCGATCTATCAAGTACCTACATAGAGTGAGTAATGATTTATTAGTGCTGGTTAGCCAAATACAACTTAAATCTATTAAAAAAAATATTCACTGATGAAGAATCTCTTATTTCCATATCAAATTGCAAGTTCTTCATAATGCTGTAAAATGAGAAATACTTCTACAACTTTCCAGGGGCATATAAAGTAGCTGCATCAATATTAATATCTGTGTGGAGTTCAATACCATCGGATTACCATAACCGTTCGCTCTGACGTCTCTTTCCTACATTTGAATATCTTGAAATTCATGAGTACTGGGTGAAAAATTACACTGACAATTCATTACGAAAAACTTATGTGTGGATCTTTTTGTTGTAATTTTTTTGTCTTATTTCCTAATTTCTACTTTATTTCGATGGATGGATTGTGTAAGTATAGTAATATATAAAAAAATATGTTGTATTTTTTTTTATTTATTGTATTGTATTATAATATAGTAAATAAAAAAATATAAAAAATCAGAAATTGCGGCCGAAATATGAAGTATCTATAGAAGAAGGAGTAATTGCATCGAATCGACCTTAAAGAAATTTGGAATTAAGGAAATGGGATACTAACCTAATTGAGAACAAAGGAGTAGAGTAAAAATGTTTTTGAATTTTATCAATCAACCAAAATTCAAAAACATTCGGTAATTGAGTATTAAACTTCTACGGCTACGTCTAACTCAGCTTACCTCTCAATCGATCAAAACCGTGACATCAATAAAAATTAATCATAAAATAAAAAGCCAAACCAATTATTTACCTTCACTCCCGCGATAATCCTACACACACGTAGGGAGCCCACTGAAATAAAACAAGCATTTCATTTGTCACATATTCCATTTTATTTTGCGTAGTCAGTTGCAATGAATACTTTTGCAGAGGTTTTAATATCGGAATCCGTGGGTGGAGGGTATTTCTTTATTAATTGAGCAAGTGGAGTGCTCTTCAGTTTCGAACTGTTATAAAATCTACATGGCGCTGGAGGGTTAGAACATTTGAGGATGGATAGTCAGTGCAATGCAAAATTTTGGCATACATTTTTGGGTTCAATATAATTTTAGAAGACCCTGTTACTTTTCAAGCCTTGAGTTATAAGAAGTGGACATAATCTACTTCGTTTGTAAATTATTGTAGTGAAATATTTGAGGCAAACAAACTATCAGATATTATAACCCAAAATCCACCCACCAAACACAATCACTCACACACACGCACACTAACATAATACCACACACTCACACATACACACAAAACACACGCACACAAACTACTCAAGAGCATGCATGCACTAAATTCCGTAATTTTAATTTTACGTTTTTTTTGCATACTATTGTTATTGTTCCAAAAACAGGGGAAGACACTGACTCCTGTAACACAGGTACCACCTAGCTCAGGAGTCAGGGCTTCAAATTAAAATGTAACTCCTTAATTAATGTCAATAAAACATTTTTTTTTTGTTCTATATTACTTCTATAGCCGTTGATGCAGATTGACTTATTCTTGCTCAGAGAAAAAATCAGGCGCACTGTTCACTATTGCTATGTAATTTATCTACTGCAAAGTTGCAGTAGATAAATTACATAGCAATAGTGAACAGTGCGCCTGATCCTGATAATAAAATTATAAATTGGTAAACGACGTTGGCTGGCCATGTTTGTCGAAGGACCGATGGCCGGTGGAGCCGACGAGTCCTGGAGTGGAGACCGCGTATCGGCAAGCGTAGTGTGGGACGCCCCGCAGCTAGATGGACGATGACCTTGAAAAGGTGGCTGGTGACAGGGTGTTGTGGCGCAGCCTGGGAGAGGCCTATGTCCAGCAGTGGACTGCTATAAGCTGAGTTGATTGATTGAAACCACGTTGTAGTGCGCTTGCACGCACTTTGCAACCATAATGAAACGTGCATTAGTGTAGAAATAATAACCACTAGGTATTTTCCGATTTACGATTTACACTTAAAATTATTTGTCAAACCCTGAAATAAAAACCTATAACATTAGATATATTTAAGAAAAGATAAGTTTGAAAGCAACCCCACTCCTACTATTTTACTGTGCCCGACATTCATAATGATCGCATTAAATTTTAAGTGACTACGTAAGTAAGTCCACATTTTGGAACCCAATCATAACGCCTGTAATCCCCGAAGGGTTAGGCAGACGTGTACCTATAGTACACTCACATTTCGCCAGTTATGTTTAAGTCCCATGTAATAGGGGGCGAGCCTATTGTCATCAACCGGGCACAAATCCAGAAAAAATCCTAATGGAAAATCCCAATAACACTTTGCCCGACCTGGGAATCGACCCCAGGTCCTCACGCTCAGCAGTAGCGCTTTCGACCACTAGACCAATAAGGCAGTCCAACCCAATCAATATGTGTATTCATTGGCCAGTGGCTTCGATTCTATTCCACAATTCTAAATTCCGTAACACGCAACTTTTATCGAGCGGCACTCGGTGTCGAGACCGGCCGGCCTCAAATCGTCCATGTTGTTTTATTGATAGAATCTACACGGGCCCACTTGACCGGCACAAGTATGTTTCTATGCGCATGTTAATTCTTGATTAATAGCCGGTACTGTTTATGGAGATTTTGGACTAGATTTGGGTGTTGAGCGAGATTCGAGAGAGAGACAAGAATGGTTTTGGTACCTACAACTACATTCTATTTTTTTTTTCAGTTAGGTGTTATCCAAAGTAAGTAGTTCCTGCCAGGGTTGCGAGTTTGTCCGAAAGGGATATCGTGGTCCTGGCACACAGGCTACGGAAGGAACACCGGTGGGTTTTAGTCGGTAAAAGTCTGACACGCCCTCCCACTCAGCCCAGAGTGGGAGAAGTTATTTGATAATTTCCCACCCAAAAAAAAAAACCAAAGCAATGTTATGTAACAGAGCAAATTGCATGTGATAATAGGTAAGTGTACGGGTTGTCACAAAAGTAATTCTACCGTCCGGCGTTCCTACAAACAAAATGGAACAACTAACTATCGAAATGGCACCTACGTGCATATTTTATTTCGGAGTATTTAAAAATCCAAAATACTTCATCCGCTTGAAGTGATAGGTCCGTCGTATCAAACGAGTATTTTATATGAATTTGGAATTGTTTTTTGCAAACATCGAACATTGAAATACCCTGCAGGTACCCGATACGTTTAGTAAATAGAAATAAAAAAACCAAAAATGTTTTAGAGAATAACATACTCGTTCCACGGCTGTTGGCTGTTGTGACATCCGATCACCACTTTACAATTGAATGAAATGTCATCATCAATGATGTCATCATCGTCAACAGAGTAATTTAAACAGAGACCTGACTTCAAAATCAGGTAATACTCAAGAATTTTATGAGTTACTACGACGGAAGAACAAAGTACAGTTAGCCTCAAAAAAAAAATAAGATATATCGACAAGAATCATTTGATTGTCTACAATTTGTGTTTCATAATACGTTACTGCATCAATGTATAACTGCAGTTAAGTACCGTCGCCAGCACATCAAGTTACCACACACTGTCAAATTTTCTCATTCGATTATGAACTTAACTAATTATACGCTTTTAGGAATTAGCAGGTCAGGGTCAGGTTGTATCTTGATAAAAATATGATTCACGACTATAACAGATATGTATTTACGGAATTAGATTCATAAGAATCATTAACACATCTCTCTAAGTTAGATTAGTTCCCCAATGTCATGATTTCACGAAAAAGTCATTCAATGGAAGAAATCTAAGTTAGAGAGATGTATTAATGATTCTTATGATAATCATTATGTAAATAAATGAATGTTTATAGTCGCGAATCATATTTTGATTAAGATAAAACCTGAGACTGACTTCCAAATTGCAAAAAACTTCTCGAGCTACCAATGCGGATTCGCCTCAAGTCTGAGTTTAAAATGTTACCAGGGGGTCTACTCTATCCCCTGCCAGGGTTAAGAGTCTGTCCGAAAGGGATATCGTGGCCCTGGCACACAGGCATTTGAAGGAATACGGTGGGTTTTAGTCAGTAAAAAGTCTGACACTCCCTCCCGCTCCGCCCAGAGCGGGAGAAGTTATTTGATAATTTCCCACCCAAAAAAAAAAAGGGGGTCTACTCTGAAGCGTTAATCCGAAGTGTCGGCCGAATGTTCGGTCATTTTATGACTTCCATAGTTTCCTTTTTTGACTTTGAATCCTTACCCGACTTAGTTACATTTTTGACTTTGACTTATCTCTTTGACTATGGTTCTTTTTTTTTCGCCGTAGTCAGCCATAGTTAGCCATAGTTAAGCAACGGCTGAACATTCGGCCGATACTTCGGATTTGTGTTCGGAGTACACCCCCAACCCCACCCTTCGGATTTGTTGTTTGTTAGAACCTGTAAGTATTTTAAAGCAAATCATGGTAACATTTTCTATCATTGTTTTGATGTGTAACATCACATCAACACTTTTGATGTTTGTGTGTGTGTGTGTTTATGTGTGTGTGTGTGTGTTTTGTGTTTTGTTGTAACATCTTTTCTCTCGCTTTCTGTGGCTGATGTCGTGAAAAGGGACGGAAGTGTGTAACAGGAAGTAACTAACAGCTTGACCATGGAATAAGTAAGTACTTTTTAATAGTATGGAATTAGTAAGTACTTTATAATAACATGGAATTAGTGTACTCATGGAATTAGTAAGTACTGTATAGATTGTAAGTAAAGGGGGTCATTTCTGTCGCTGATCAGTTGCTCATTACCAAGGTGAGGATGTCAGATGTTACACATCATATGCGACTACTGTAAGGGTCGTTCTTTTTTTATTGTCAGATGTAAACTGTAGCCATTCTCACACTTAAAGCGGGAGGAAACGCCCGGGTTGGAAATGCACTGTGTTGATCGCCCGGAGGACACGGTGGAGCTTACGGTGTAGGTCTGCCGGGCTTGGGTGGAGCACCGCCGTGTCCTCACGGAGGCGATCGGCAGCGGCGATCTCTCGCATCCAGCCCTGGTTCAGGCCATGGTTCGGAGCGAGAGTGCATGGGAGGCCGTAACCCCGTTCTGCGACGCAGTAATGCTTGCGAAGGAGAAGGCGGAACGCGTGAGGGAGAGGCAGGGTTTGCGCCCTCACGCCCCTAGTCGCCGCAGGAGACGCCCCGGGCGTCGGGAGTCGCAAGCCGATTTCCGGCCACCGTAGGTGCGGGCGTGCGGACGGTGAGCGATGGGTAGCTCGCCGTCCGCGCGTTGTGTTCCACGCGCGTCTCAAAGAGATGTCAGCACGAATTGACGGGGTCCATTAGGGCCAATGCCTGCCAGGGTTGCGAGTTTGTCCGAACGGAATATCGTGGCCCTGGCACACAGGCAAATGAAGGAACACGGGTGGGTTTTAGTCAGTAAAAATCTGACACGCCCTCCCGAAAAAAAAAGAAAGGCATTCTCACACTGGCAATCGCAATACCTTTCATTTTGACTATAATCAACAAATATATATCTGTCTATAATCGATTGTAATTACAACAGTATAAACGCAGTAATAGTGTAATAATCGTTATATAAATCCTAGACCATTAGTAAAAATAATTCCATAATCCGTTATCCAAAGTTTATCAAAGTCATTTAGCAGTGCCACGTTTGTGCAGATCCCTCTGCATTTAGTGGAAGCAACCAATAAATGCAGTGAACGTAGATTGAACAAGAATTGCGAAGTTTCTCTAAGTTCCAAATCCGTAATGTTTTAATGCACTCCCGTCTGGGTTGTCGGTTAAATAAGTATGCGTTTCCATTGCTACTAGTCAAGTTTTTGTGGTCTCTAGGGTGTGTACGATAAAACACCTAAAAGATACAACGTGCATCATTGCAGACGTAAGACTTCCACTGCTGGACATAAGCCTCCTCCAAGGGCGGGTTTGCCATAATCGCCACGCTTGGCAGGTGGTTTTGCGATCGCAGTATGGTGTCAAAATGCATAGAGAACGCTGCTGCCCATTCTCTAGTAAGTCCCTTAGTCGCCTTTTACGACACCCACGGGTAGAAATAGGGAAGTGATATTCTTAACGTCCGGCACCACACAGACCCTTTTTTTTTTTTTTTTTTTTCAAATAACTTCTCCCGCTCTGGGCTGAGCGGGAGGGCGTGTCAGACTTTTACTGACTAAAACCCACCCGTGTTCCTTCCGTTGCCTGTGTACGACGTTCAATACCTCAATAATGTCTACTGTCCGCACAGCGTTATTTACGGCTGTACAAATCGCTGCACATTTTTCTAAGCTAACAACGTGGTCCAATAAAAACAACAATGTTTTATTCCATCTCAATTTTAATGTTTAGTCTGTAGTTCACCGAACAGTAGACCTCGCAATATACCAACTGATTCCACTGGTAGACATTTAAAAGCGAGCAATTTACTGCATTTTGAGGAGCTATTCTGCTGATCATGCTGAAGATCCTCATCAGATCTTTACCAAATTTCTATAAAACCAATTTAAAGTTACTACCTTTCAAATAAAAAGAACCATCGAAATCGGATCTCATGAGGCAGAGATATCCAGTAGCCCCCTTTTTGGAGGAAGTGTTCAGTCAAAACGCCCCGACGACAAAATAATCTATAAAGTCGTAAACCCTTTTTAAACCAAGTTTCGTCCAGATCGGTTGTAAAATACAACCTGTAGAGGAGTACCAACAAACTAACAGAGGACAGAAAATTTTGCACAAACTTGACTCCTTCAAGTCTGTGCAAAATTCGAGACGATTCGCTCGCTCGGTCAATTAAGGCGACGATAACCGACTTTTAATGATTTTATACTGAAGTTCACGTCTAAACGAGTAGTGTTAATACATGTTAAATTAGAGCATTTTTTCAATTATTTATTATGTGAATATTTTATATTATGTTTATATTACATAGCTTTTTTATTTATTTATTTATCTTTAGTTCAGGCACATTACCCATAATTTGTTAGTACTTTTTACTTAAACTATATTAGTATGTATAATTAATTAAGACACAAAAACATAAACAATCCTTCTAAAAACCTACTACACATTATATCTATTATGCCACCTGCAGGCTTAGCATGGCGTTTTCGATCTCTACTCTACTGTAGAATAGACATCGGTTGTCTACACTTCTCGTAATCTCTTCTTCGCGAGCACGAGGACACACCTAGACTCGGGTTTCTTCGTAGACAGTGACTTGTCCATAGCAACGGGGTATTCGCTAGTGGTGTGTATTACTACCCAATTTTACCGTACTTTTGCGTTTCGTTCTCAAACAAATCTATGAAGCAAAGTGTTTTTAACGAATATTTCTTCAATTACAAAACGCAAATGGTCAAGGGGAATGCGCTGAGTAGCCCGCGAAATTCATATTTTGGAACGTATTTTGAATTCTAAGGATTTTTCGAAGAGAGTTAGTTGTATTGCCGATTCTAATGATTATAATTCTGTAAAGCAATATTTGTTACGGCCGCGAATCATATTTAAATCAACATACAACGTGTTACTGACCTGCAAATTGCAAAAAACGTAATAAAATTTGAATTTCGCGAGGTACCTTAGCGCATCTCCCTTTTAAAAATATTGTTAAATGGCTGTAGCCAATGACGTAATATAGGTAATACATCATTGGCTGTGGCGCCACTAAGTTTTAAAACTCATTTGTATTGCATACACAGAGCACTATATAATATTGGTAATTGCATACAATGTACAGGCATTATTTAAATAGAGAGCCATAATTATACTATTTTGATGGCGTCACGCAAGAAGTATCCTTTAAGGGTACCGCAGACTGGCGGGTCGCGATATCACGTCGCGCCTGTCTGCGGGAGCACTTGTTTTTACTAGGTACTTATATTGTTATTGTATTGTTGTTTATCGATATTTTATTTATTAGTAGGTAAATACTCCATTTAAAACTGAGTGTGTAAGATTTAGTCAATGAAAATAATAATCACTACATAGTAAAGGCTTCTACAGACCAGCGCGACTCGCGACGCGCCAGTATGTAGAAGCCTTAATGCAACGCGCCAGTATCTAAAAGCCTTAAAGAAACGCGGGCGAGGCCGCGGGCGGCAGCTAGTACTTAATAAATAAATAATTTAGTGTTCAATGAGGAGATTTTGGCTCCCAAACAAGCAAAGCAAGCTCTCTAATAGTATTTCTTTCCCATCTGCGCTGAAGTTTTTCTATAAAAAAACTTAAATAAAAAGCGCAATTTGAACCCAACATGTTAATTTCAGCTTAAATATATGATAAAAGTCAAAAAGCACCGCCTAAAATTACTCAAATTAACGAAAAAACAACTAACGAATCGTTGTCTAGGTCATTTTATATGTAGACTATTTCGGAAGAAAGGTTTCTATCCCAAGCTGTCAACATCGGAGAAAGATTGTACGTCGTGCTCGACGTTGTAGACAGTTGTCTAGGGTAGAGAAGACAAGTCTCTTCACATTTGATTTTGTAATCACCGTGCTACAGACAGTAGAAAACTTTCTGTTGTCTACACTGAAACGTCATTTTTGTCTATTCTTCCGTCGACAAAACGCGTAGAGAGGGTTCTCGCGCTAAGCCTGCTGGAGACCGGCAATAATATATGCACTGCGCATAGGTGTCCCATCAGGTGGCCCTCAGATTTATCAGCAACAATGCTCAGGAGACTGTTGTCGCTGTCTCGCATCCGACGCAGCAGTGACGCGGATCTTTTACGCATGATTGCAAAGAAATCATCTGTACGCGCTGCTACGAACATACCCGACGCGCTACAGAAACGCGGCAGCGACAACAGTATCCTAAAAGCATTGTTGTATTGCACATGCAGGGCATTAAATGCTCTCTGCGTGTATCTGGTCCACAGACTGCAGGAATAAAAAGCCTGGCAATATGCCCGAAACAGTGTTATCTTGACACTATTGTCACACTTTGCAAATCTGCGGGCCAGCATGTTGCAGCGTACGGCCAATGCCCTGCGCTCTCTCTCCATATCACAGTTATCCGTGCCGTCCTCCGTCACCCAGTGACTAAGGTATTTAAATTGCTTTACTCTGTTTACAGTTGTACCACATAGCGAGACTGGTGGTACTATATCATAGGTCTTGTTTTGTGCCATAAACACTAACAGTTCGCTTTTTGTGGCATTATACCTTAGTCCATGGGCTTCAGCATAGCACTCACATATACTCGTACTCAATAGCTTTCTGAGGGCACTGATCGACGGACTCAGCAGCACCATATCGTCAGCATAACTGATGTTGTTAAAAGACACACCATCTATCGAGCATCCGGTCCCCGAGCCGCTGAGTTCCTCGATCAGCTTATTCACGTAAATATTAAATAACTTGGGAGAGGTCAGACCCCCTTGCCTCACCCCGCACTCTAACCTGTACATATCTGAGTATGCGCCTGCCCACCTCACGGTGTTAAATTGGTTACCGTACCAGAACTTAAACATTTTCTTCCATAGGATGTCATATGATACAAGGTCAAAAGCCCTGGATAGATCCAGGAAGCATGCATACACAGGTGTCCTCCTCCCAGTGTATAAATATAGTGAAATTAATTTGTAAAGTTATGTCTAACGCGGATAAAAACCTGAGAATGGCGCAAAATCTACCTAGCGTATTTTTCTGAAACCTTCACCAATTTAAAGATAATTTAATTATTGATCTTTTAGTATACGCGTTTTATTAAAATACCTTTTTTTTGTGTATAATAAATTAATGTGTCAAATTGGGGACAGCGCTCCTTGATGGGCGAGTCCTATTACTGGCTGAACGTACGACGCGTTGCGTGAGCTCAGTACAGAACACGCAAGCTAACCACTCAAGGGCACTGGCATACCTATATCTGAGTCATATGTAAGATAATTATGTTTAGCTGCATTCAATGCAACCAAGTAAGATGAAGCCTGCAGCCAAGCCGCCTCCCAAGCGTGGCAATTATGGCAAAACCCCCTCCTTATTAGAATAGGCCAGCAGTGGACGTCTTTCGGCTGAAATGATAAAGTAAGATAAACAGTAACAAAGTATCGAGGAATGAAGAATTCATGCAGTCCGTGTGGTGTTGCTTCAAAGGCCGTCACTTAGAAAATATTTTTGAAACTATTTTTATTTCTTTCTCATTAGGTCACACGAAGAATTGACATAGGTAAACCAATGAGGTCACGGGCAATATCAAGTCTCCATGTAAAATTACAACTTATATTCTCTAACGAAATACAATGGAAACAAATCCGCGCAGTATAAATAGTGTTGCCATAATGGCGCGGCGGGAGTTCCACAACTGTTTGCATACGAGATAGCGCGAGGTGTTGTCTGCGGCATGTGGGATGATGACAACTCTAATACTAGTTGTTTAGAACAAATAAACAAACAATTTATAGAAACATAATAGAGTAAATTTAAATAAAAGCTAACAGCTCACATGCTAAATGTGAGCTGTGTCGTGAAACTGCAGAACACGTACAATAAACGCACATTTTGGTCTACTTTAACTTTAAGCCGTCACTGTCAGACTGCATACAAAAGAAAAAGAAGCGTGATGACACAAAGCTTGTAATTTATTGCAAAATATGAAGCAATTATCTATTTACTCAAAAATGAGTTGAGTAATCGAAAATAAAAAGCAACCAAGTTCTGCATTCAAATAAGACCCAACCGTACGCTCCGTGTGATGTCGGACGTAATGAATAGCACCACCCTATTTCTTCCCGTGTGTGCCGTAAAAGGCGACTAAGGGACTTACTAGAGAATGACAATGTCAATTCATCTTCGCCAACATCTTATATGTTAGGCAAAATTTACACTTATACACTAAAAATCTCCACAATATTAATACCAGAAATAAAGACAAATTACGTGCTCCATTTCACCGGCTTCATAAGGTTCATAACTCATTTGTTAGACTTGCCTTTTGATGCGTTTAAAGTTAAAGTTAAATCCAATTGTTGTTCAAAGGTATACTATTCTATCAACGACTACTTAAACGATAAGAACAGTAGGTCGCTGTGATTAACTCAAGACAATGTTCATGTTCTTATTGATGATAGATTCCCTACTGACAGGTTATAGGAGTTCCTATATTTGTTTATTTTATTTGACTGTCTAAGTCAATTTATTTTAATTTATTAGGGACAAAATCTACTCATTACAATGTTCTTTTATGAGTTGTATTGCAATAAGTGGTTAGCTAGCGACCTTAACAAATTGATCACTTTATTCTTGCCTGAGCAACCGGCAGCAAGTTCGTCATGCTCCCTTAGATGTCACTGCTTGCGGTAGCGTCGGGGGTCGGGTTGCCTCCTTCCCTCAAATATGGCGAGGGGGGTGATGGCTGATCTTTGCGTTATGCTCGTGAACGGGTGCTGCTTGTGGTGACTGGTCGTCTTGCTGACCATGGTTTTGTTATTGTTATTAATAATTAACTGTTTTTATTTTACTTCGATGGTGCTAGTTTATCATTTGTGACTTCGAGTTATAGCTGTAGCTTTATTTAGATATGTTTTGTTTACGTTATTTCTGTTTGAGTATAGTTTTCGACGCTTATTATATATATATATTTGTATAATGGTGTGTGCTAGCTAACATAAGGCAAATAATTTAATTTAACGTTTTGTGTTGCGTAATGCAAATTATTTTATATTGTATTGTATAGCTTCAAGTTTTTTATGCAAACAGACAGCTGTGCTGCTGGGGAGTTTGTTGCGCCACTTCTTCTTCCCAGCTAAAGCACTAGGAAGTGGTGAAGGGTGGGCGTTTTTGGGGGACTGCCTCATGTAACTTTTGACGTTCGAAAAGTGCTGATTCTCAGCCTAGTTTGAATAAATGACTTTTGATTTTGATTTTGAATGGGCAGCAGCGTTCTCTATGTAACACCATACTGCGATCGCCAACCCGCCTGCCAAGCGTGGCGATTATGGCAACCCAAATGTTGGGGAAGGCCTATTTCCAGCAGTGGACGTCTTCCGGCTGAAATGATGATGATGATGAACCGTACGTTGATACGTAGGTATTACAGATATTTTGGATTGGAACTCAAAGTAAAAGGTACCGTTACCGTTAATTTGTATCGAGATTTTTTTTTCTAAATGTTTTTTGGGATCAACCAAGTTCTGAGCAATATGTTCAAGAATAACATTATTTTTTCCGTCACCACAAACTTTATGGATTTGGCATTTTTTTTCTTTATGTCAGGCCTACTTAGATCATTTGCCTCTTGTCAGCGCCTTAACTGAGAAGATACCGCACAATAACATTTCGAAAAGTTAAGCTGTATTTTTCTCGGCGCTTCGTACTTAGATTATTCCAGCCGCTTACTTCAGAATGTCTGATCTTTTCAATCAACGTTTAAGTTTAGTTAGTTTGTTTAGAATCGTTGACTGAAACGATTTCTGTCATCTACACTAATATTATAAAGAGGAAAGATTTTTTGTTTGTTCTTATGTTTGTAACGAATAGGCTCCGAAACTACTGAACCGATTTAAAAAAACTTTTCACTAGTAGATAGCTACATTATTACGGAATAACATAGGTTATAATTTATTTAAAAAAAAATAGGGATCCGTAAGAAAATTGCAATATTGTAACCCAAGGTAGAAAACCCAAAATTGTTTTGGCGTGCGCTGCGAAAACGATTAATGATAGAACAAAATAATGTACTACAGGTTTATATGTCTTATTAATGTCTCAACCTCCACGTGAGCAAAGCCGCGGGCAAAAGCTAGTTTTTAATATAGTTATTTTTTATCCCAAAAATAATTTAAACTGTCACACTTCTACTGTACCAGTCAAAACAAACCAAAATGGACGAAGTACTTGCTACGCTAGACCCATAAACGTGTGCGACTGTGTGTGCATAGATTTGTAATGTGACCACAATTTTCTCTTACAATCAGTATACCTAGGTACCTAATTTATTAGATAAAAAAAGATTTATACATAATAATTAAAAATCACTTTATGTATTATAAAATAAAATTCAAAATTGGAGTGTTTGGTGGTGTGTGTTAATTCCGGGACATGATGTTTATTTATAATCAAAGCAGTTTCTGACTTCTAAGCTAGAGTCTGTCAAGCGAATCGTGTCCACGACCATTTAGCTGATTGCTAATAATGGCAATACTATTATCTGTCAAACGGATTGTGTAGGCTGGCTACAACATCTTGATACTTTTAGCTCAATTATCTAATTTTATTTATTTTACTGTGATGTGATCACGATTTCGGATTTAGATTCACACGTTGTAGTCATGACGTTGAATCTTACTGGGGCACATAATAGTGATAGCCACTTTAAGAGATTGTTAACGATGATGATGATGATATATATTATATATTGATGATACTGACAGTGATTTCTCCTATGAAGGCAATGAATTTCTGGATTCTGATTTTAGTTCTGATTGTGATTAAAATACCTACATTGAAATGCACTTTTTTAATTTAACCCAAAGATTTTTTTTATTTATTTATTTATTTAAATTTCTCACACACAATAATGTACAAAGGCAGACTTAATGCCTTAGGCATTCTCTACCAGTCAACCAAAGGTGGTGAAGAGATAAGATGGCGGGTACTTTGATTTTTATTCTACAATAATTCAAGTACCTTAGGCATTCTCTACCAGTTTTCAGCGTACTATCAGTGTTGACCCCTGTAAGATTTTTGAATTTACCGCCTTTTTCATGGGACACGACTCGCTTGACAGACTCTATAGAAATTAAAAGGAAAACGATCACAGCTAAGTAGGGTTTACAAGTTAACGAGTAATAGTCGACCTACTTAAATTTGCTGTTGAAGAATAGAACAAAATTAATCAATCCACCTGGTGCAAATCACTATCTCGAAACATACTCTAAGATACGCCCCAGTGAATATTTAGCATTTGCTCTTTCATTCAATCCAAAAATATCACTTCCACTCCACACCTTTCGAGACACCTCAAATTCTTTAAAAGAACACCCAAGATTAATTTCTGGGGAGGTTAAGCTGGCGTGAAAACGTAGGTATAATTAGTCGTGCCTACATTAAAACCCTTGGAACACACAATATACAAGTACAGAAGGTCGGTCCATAGATTTTGGCCGAACCCTAAAGATCTTTCTTCTGTAGTCATGCACACCAAATACACGTAGCGTTGAGTGTGCTCGTGGGGTGGTTCCACAAGCACACTCTACACTACACCCCACAGACACGCACTACACTCACATACAACACTCCCACATGCACAACATTAAGCACTTACCTATTTTAATTTTTACTTTTTTTTTTTTACTATTTTAATATTTTACTTTTTAATTTTTTTATTATTATTTTTTTTTGATATTGCTATTGTTCTTTTTTTAAACCCCTACTGTATTTTAACTCTGGAATCTGGAACGCTGTTGTCTCCCTCTTGGAGGTGGGCGTTAATAGCTGCGACACAGTTTTAACTAATTTAGCTATTTACGTACGCAAGGAAATTGGAAAATGTGTTTTTGTTCCAATAAAGATTATATTATATTATTATTATACAACGCACAATTTAATGGTCTGAAATTCAAGCTCCATACATAATTATAGAAACTTAAAGTCAGAAATTAATAAATAAAAATATTTATTAATTTTTTTTACTAATATAGTATGAAGGGTATGAGTAGCTCCATACGTGAGAAAAAAAATATTTTTATTTTTTTGTATGTGCAAAAACTTTTAAAAATGTTTTTTTTTAACTGAATAGAACTGAAGGGCTGGTACTCAAATGAGCTATTGCACCATACACGGCGCGGCAGCGGCGATCAAAATGACATACAATTCTTGTGCCTTTCGGTGCCACTTTGCATATTACAAGCTTTGGAAATTTTGAATTTTCGGTACCTAGGTGATCTTTCAAATCTTTGATGTTATTTAAAGAAGTTACCTATCGCTTTGAATATGAAAATAGTATGGAACGTGCGTGTAAATGTGCAACGGGCGGAAACGTACTCTCATTTAGCCACGACTTTAGTTTATCATTTGTGACTTCGAGATATAGCTGTAGCTTTCACGCCTATTATTCCTGGAGGCTTTTATTTACATACGTTTTGTTTACGTTATTTCTGCTTGAGTATAGTTTTCGACGATTATTATATACATATATATTTGTATAATGGTGTCTGCTAGCTAACATAAGGCAAATAATTTAATTTAACGTTTTGTGTTGCGTAATGCATATTATTTTATATAGTATTGTATAGCTTCAAGTTTTATATGCGAACAGACAGCTGTGCTGCTGGAGAGTTTGTTGCGCCACTTCTTCTTCCCAGCTAAAGCACTAGGAAGTAGTGAAAGGTGGGCGTTTTTGGGGGACTGTCTCATGTAATTTTTGACGTTCGAAAAGTGCTGATTCTCAGCACTTTTCGAACGTCCGCCCTTTGTACGGAGTCAGCCTTCTGTACCTATATATTTTGTGCTTGAAAGGAGCTATGTAGTCCCGAAGTACATTCAATGGAAGTAATTAAATGTAATACGACGGAGGAAGCGAAATGAAATACATTGTCACATGAAGCGACTAATTTGGGACAAATGGAGTAATAAAGACTTTTGTTTCGGTTTGATATGCTAATTGTATGGTGTGAAGCGTTTTTTTTAAGTTTTTATTGGCATTTCAAAGCAGAAGTAGGTACCGGAGTTTATTCCCTTTTTCTAACGTTCGTTTGCTATTTAGGTAATTGGTATATTAATCAATTTGCCTAGCCTTTCCCAAATATGTTGGGGGTTAAATACTGCAACATTTGAAAATACTGTTGGAGCTGATGAAGATTGGAAGACAATTTTTTTCATTGTATAAACTCGAATCTCCTTTTTATTATATAATATAATTGCATATCACAGGTGTGAGTACTATGTACAATAGAGCTACCATTTACCGGGTAATTATGTCTTTCATTGACATAAAAGTGCCCGGGCGGCTGAGAGTATGTCATGCTCACTCAGATGTCTCGCTGATGGTGGCGTGTGTGTTGGATCATTTAGCTCCCTTCAAAATGGTTGAGCTGAATGGTGCTGATCCATGCGTCATGTTCGTGAACGGGCGCTGTCAGTTGGGACTGGTCATCTCTTAGCTGCCACGGCTTATTTTTAATTATTTTAGTTTTGAATTGTTATCTTTTTATCACGGACGCTTCTGACGTATTGCATTGTTCTCACATGTTTAACTTCATTATGAATTATGTAACCAATATTTTGTATCAATATTTTAATTTAAAAGAGTGTCCGTGGAGTTTCTTGCCCGTTCTTCTCCATAGGAACCTACTATTTGGAATGGGCAACTAGCTTCATATTTGTAACTGACCGACTTCTTGACAATTCAAAAGTGCCTGTCAATGCTTTAATTGAAATAAATGCTTTGAGTTTGAGTTTGTTTGAGTTGGCTTAAAGTCTAACAGGATCTAGCTGAATACAAGTATTTTACATGAGGCGACTGCCTATCTAACCTCCACAACCTAGGAACTGGGTAATATTGTACCCCTTGATAAAAAAGTCGAAAGCCAAACTATTTATTTAAAATAGGCACATAGATGGCACTTTTGAACGTCAAAATTTACAAAGAAAATAGAATTGATTCTAGTCGCCCCTTCCAAAAGGTAGCTTCGTATGCAGAAGAATGGGCAAGAAACTCCACCGTTACTCTTTTAAAATGTTTTACAATATTTTGTATAGAGTAGGTACATCAATTATATTATAGTTAAAAGTGAAGACGATGCACCTAGAATAAAATTACTATGACGATAAGACTGGTTGTCAGACTCCCGGGCTTCTGACGACCCATAACGACTGTTAAAGATCCACAAATGACTACCGGGACCAACGGCTTAACGTGCATTCCGAGGTACGGAGGAGTCTCGGTATGTTAAGATGTTCAACCATCCACATACCAACCCCGGAAAGCGTAGCTTAACCTGATGGATCGACCCGTGCCGCTGTTGTTACTCAGCCACGAACTCCTCCTGTTGGTACATAACATGACAATTAACAAAAAAGTCAATTGAAAAAAAAACTTTTTACAAAAAAAAACAACTGACTTCCAAAAAAACAGCACTACAAAGTGAAAAATAACTTGAATTTCGGTAGTCGGTGGCAAAAAACTGAAATTCTGAACCAAAGACTACCGAAATTAAAGTTATATTATGTTGTACCAGTGGCCATCTGTGGTCTTCATCATCGATTCCACTTCATCAAATGGTGCTTATCAAAAGCAAATGCGCGAGTTACTATAAAAAATACCCAAATCCCTATAGGTGTGCCTATAAAATTTGAGGATTTCCCTTAATTTCCATGGGATCCCCTCATCAGATTCTGATTTGGTGGTAATGAGACCACTTCAGGAGCATACCGTTTCAAACAAAAAAAAAAATTTCAATATCAGTTTACATTTGACGGAGCAATTGGTGAACATACATAAAAAAATAATAAAAACGTACAGCCAAACATATAACCTCCCCTTTTTTAGAAGTCGGTTAAAAATCCGAACGGCACCATCCCTCCGTCGTTGCCACCGAGGCTCACCGCCACGACGCCCCAGTCCATGTCCGCCCCAATTCTTGCTCGAGCCAGCCCTCGCCACTTAGCCTGTACCTTTAAATTCGTCCCAAATTAAATTAATTCCGATCCAGCCTGTCTCTTGCTGCCCTCCCCCATCGACGCCCTAAGCCGAGGTCCGTACCACACAGGGGGTGCCCTTAGCGTGTAGTCGCTTAGTTTTCAAGTTTTTTGTGCACTGGCCTTAATTTATTGAGGCACCCACAGGCAAGGCCGGATAAGCAGCTGACAATCGCCGGTAGCCGGCGAGATGCCATTTATAAAAAATAAAACAGCTTATAAATATTTTACACGTCGGTTCCGCATTCACTCAACGAATCAAAGAAAAACTCCTGGAACTAAAACTTCAAACAAATCCAAACAATGATCGATGGAGGAACTGATCGCGCTTTTATCATACCATTCCCATATGGTAGACCCTTTACTAGAAGCGAAGGCTGAAAAAAACCAGTAGGAAAAAATCCCTAAAAAGAAGAGGGGTACGTAGATCTGTAGGTAGGTATGTAAAGACAGATTGCTCATTGCCTACAAGCACCGAAATGACGCATTTCCGTCACAATACCGCGCAAAAGGA
This sequence comes from Tiliacea aurago, assembly GCA_948098905.1. Classification (NCBI taxonomy): domain Eukaryota; kingdom Metazoa; phylum Arthropoda; class Insecta; order Lepidoptera; family Noctuidae; genus Tiliacea; species Tiliacea aurago. The sequence goes on along the minus strand of OX402579.1, from coordinate 22,035,105 downwards.
AATATATTTTGAAGCTCTTTATAAGAAAAAATGTGGAGCTATTTTTCATATGTTTCCATTTCCTTAATAGGGTAATTGCGCAACTCAAAATGACGCAATAAAACGTAAGGAAATGTATCTACCGTTGTTACAGAAGCTATAGGACAGGGATGGCGAACCAATAGCACGCGTGCCATTAGTGGCACGTAACAAAATAATTTGGGCACGGCATCATTTCAGGAATGTAGGTACTTAGGTAATCTAGTTTGCAACAACAGAAGTTGCACTTATTTGTTATTTCATTTAAATCAGTATTAAAACATGTTTAACATTAGAGGAATTCTTGTGAAAGTATACACCATTAGTTTTTGTTTATACTAAACCTCTTAAGGGGTCATTGTATTCATCGTTATGAACAACTTTTACTATGGGACCAAAGTTGAAATCACGAAAAAAAATTCCCTACATTTTGACGAGTTCAGCGAACTTAAATGTAGGGAACAGCTGATTTTTTTTTCGCGATTTCAAGGTTGGTCCCATAGTAAAAGTTGTTCATAATGATGAGTACAATGACCCCTTAAGAGGTTTAGTATAAACAAAAACTAATGTAGTATATGTATATAATAGTTTTTTTTTCCAGTAGTCATTAGGTTAAGATTGTTTGATGGCACGTCATGGCCACATTCAATATTTATTTAGAAAAAATTGCACGTAGATGTATGGAGGTTCGCCATCCCTGCCAAGGGAGATTCAGTGTTGCCATGCAATGCTTAGATTTGCAGTACATACTTATTTTATTGTATTTGTAACTACTTTCCTCTCGCTTTCTGTGGGAGTGATTTCATGAAAAGGACGGAAGTGTGTAACAGGAAGTGACAACTTGAGCAAGGAATAATTAAGTACTTTTTGTACTGTTGTTTTGTCTATAATAAGTTACATATCATATATTATGTAGATCTGTTTTGTGTAATGTTTACCTTCGAGTTTATTAGATATGTTTTTGTATGTACTGCAAATCTAAGTTTTACTGTGACAAATAAAATTATTTTTCTATCTTTCTTTTCTTTATATACGACTACTCTAATGCTCACTCGATTTTTTGTAACATTTTTTAAGTTATTATTTAGACAATAATAATGATTTATACAATATATTATTCAATATTGACCATGACTTAGGATTATCACATATAATAAATAATATGTCGACTCGACACAGTAGAAACCCGATTGTAATAAAGGTTTTGCAATAATTTTAATACTCCGTTAATGCTCCCGCAGACAGGCGTGTCGCGACTCTGATGGAACAATTGGTCAATGGTCGCGCCGTCGCGTCACGCTTGTCTTCTGGGGCCTTTACTCAAAACAGCAAATTACTTGCATTTGGGTCTGGGTTGTAGGTTGTCTTACGATCGCTTTTAGCGATAAGACCGCTCATTTTATCACCTATGTAAAATTTCTATATTTATGTATATTTGTAATTTTTATGGTGTACATCATCATCATTTTAGCCGATAGACGTCCACTGCTGGACATAGGCCTCCCCCAAAAAGGGAGGGGATTTGCCATAATCACCAAGCTTGGCAGGCGGGTTGGCGATCTCAGTATGGTTTTAAAAATGCATAGAGAACGCTGCTGCCCATTCTCTAGTAAGTTCCTTAGTCGCCTATTACGACACCCACGGGAAGAAATGGGATGGTGCTATTCTTTACATCCGGCAACAAACGGAACACTTCCGGCACCAAACGGAACTCGTCCGGCACCAAACGGAACGTATGGTGTACATAATAAAAAGTAATCTATTATATTCTATTCTATATTCTAGCATACCTAGCTCTAAGCATCAATACAGGCGAAAACAAGCTCTAACTTCGTAACAAACCCTCAACCAAACCATACCAACCATTAAATTCACAGCAAATAAAAAGCCACTCAACTTATCAAATGAAATACCCAACTTCGCACATCTATGTAAAAGAAGAGCTCCGAATAATTTAGCCACCGGCTTCCAACTGCTCCACGAATACTCAATTACCACTTTTTTGTCTCAGTAGTACACTTTGTTTCTTGTTTTTATTTTACTTTCCGCCCCAATGGAGACGGAGGGAATACGTATTAACGTCAAAGACGGCAACGTTCTGTTGTAGTTTTTAAAGTTTTGTTCTTGGAATTCGAATTTAAAAACAGGTTGCAATTTGCAAGTGTCAGGTTGTATCTTGATCAAAATATGATTCGCGACTATTACAGATAATAATTGTGTTGAATATAATTATTACGTCAAAACGGGCCTATTATTTTGTGTTGAATATAATTATTATAATAATTATATTCAACACAAAATAATAGGCCCGTTTTGACGTTTAACTTGAATCGATTTATCGTGAGTATTGAATACCGAGTCGTATGGTTACTTCACTAGTTATTTCGCGATTGACTATCGTGACGTAACTAGTCGATACTCGATACGACTCGGTACTCGATACTCACAATAAATCGATTCAAGTTAAACGTCAAAACGGGCCTATTATTTTGTGTTGAATATAATAAGCAATAAGTCCGCCTCTGTACATTTCTGTGCTTAAAGTATTAAATAAATAAATAATAGATCTCTCTAAGTTAGATTTGTTTACTTGAATGACTTTTTCATGAAATCATGACATCGGGGTACAAATCTAACCTAGAGAGATGTATTAAGTATTTACTTATTAAAACTTTATGCACAAGTAAAAAATACACTGTACAAAGGTGGGCTTAATGCCTGAGGCATTTTCTACCAGTCCACTTTAGGGTGATGCAGAGACAAATCATGGCAGGTGATACGTACGGGATAGATAGTTCGGAAATAACTATAAAATACAAGCATAAATACATTACAATCAAATATTAATGATTCTAATGATTATACAATGTTGATACAACAATACGACAATAAATGAAAACACTGGCAATACTAATAAGTATTTTAGTAAGCATATAAGTATTTTGGAACGATCAAATCAATTCTAGCGTCGAAATTAAAAAAGTGATTTTTTCAAACAAACTAAATAGCACTGGTGTGCCGACTATGGGTTTTGCCAATCTTTGACTAGCTATAGCGACTAAACTATTGGATATATTTGATTGAATTTTCGTAGATATACGCAGTTGAATTTATTGTCATATTGTTGTCTCCACGTTGTATATAAGTTTTTTTTCTTTTTTTTTATACAAATCTGGTAAACCATATTTAATTTAATTTAATCGGGTTTCTTGCTTTATAATTTTATTACAAAATCATAATACTAGAATATACATAATATATTTATTACTACTTAAATAGATAATATAATGGTGTTTTCAATAAAATAATAATGACTACATAATTTTAGAGAGGCATCTATCTATTCACATCGAAATCTTATCGCTAATATATTAGTCATTCATTGTAATGGTACCGGTCGTTATCCTTTAATGCAAGATAGATAAAACTTACTTAATCTAAGTAGGTACGGTAGGTACTTACTAAACATCTAAGTACATACCGTACTAAGATGTTTAGTAAGTTTATTTTATACTGAAAACTTGAAGAGAAAATAATACTACATTAATTAATAGCTAGTTGTAAAAGTAACAATTTAAATCTGAACGTCAAAAATCGTAGAACAAGACCCATTAAACTTCAGAGGAGGAATAAAAAAAAAGTATGTTTATATTTTGAACATACATAATATTGTTTTTATGAATAAGCCCGCCATTTTATGAAAGCCGCTATGACTACGCAAAGAGTGGTTAGCATCTGGCAAAGTGAGATTTTCAGGAGAATTTCCACTAAACGTGTACTAAAAATGTGTTTAGGGCTTCAACGTTTTAGTTTGTTACCTCTAACCTTCATTACGCTTGTCTACATGAGTTTTATAACAAAGGCATCATAAGTTTTATAAGCACGTGTGAAAATTATCCATAAACATTTTTACTGCTCATGTATTTAATTAGAGGCTCGCCCAAATAAAAATCCAGCTGATATTAAACAGTAAAACTTCTTTGTAAGCATAAATTTACGCTTCATCAGTTGACTTTTATACGTCATCGCTCCCTTAGATTTCCTTTGAAAGCAGACTTAGGATATTATTCACCACCATTTTTAAAAACAGTCTCTTATTTGCACAATGCAAATGTGACTAGAGAAAGTGAATATAAAAAGTGGAAATGCAAACCGTTTCTTTCATTTATTTCTTTGATAAAGACGGAGTGGGTTGGAATTTGCAGCTGAGGCCAATTGTTACTCTAGTCGGTCGGATTTGCATGTTGGTAATGCATTTCTCTTTGTTATAAAGAAGGATGAACTGATGTTATGTCAGTATGAATAAAAAGCAGATTTTTCCTTTAGTTCGTGAAGCTTTGGCATTAATGTTGAATTTGTAATTGAGTATTTTGTGAGACACTTTTGCTATTCAGCATTTAAGTTTCTTTAGTTCAGTTGTGTTCTGAAAGATTTCAGAACAAAGCATTGAGAAACATGTTCAATATACCCTAAAGTATAAGCAACAAATACATGTACATCATGTACTAGACCTCAATATAGGTATAGTAAAGCCAGAAATAAGTCAGCATAGAGTATGATATCAGAAAAGGCTTGAACAACACACAAATGAGCTAGCACTGGCACTGAGTGGAGTAGGAAGGAGGTCAACAGCACACGAGGATGAAGAGAGATGAGAGCGACGCCACACAAATGGGGGCTCTCTTATAATAATAAATAAAATAAAACCAAATAGACTCGTAGTTGGTCAATACAGTGGTTTATTGTTCTAGGACAGATTAACATGGTGCAGAAAGAAATAAATTCAAAGTTGTGTTTTGACATTATTATCTTGGAATAAGAAAGTGGTGTAAAAGAGTTTTTCGAAACCAAAGTCATCTTCAGTGTGTAATCTTCTGACCTTCTATATAGATCAGTTATATTTTATGGTACGTTCAATTTCTATGCTAATGATAAATATGCTTTTTAGGGCCTTACCCTTATGGTCAGACTAAGTCTATCTATCTGTCACACCTGGATATCTCAAGAACTGCTAATGCTATCAACTTGAAATTTAGAACAGTTTTAGATGACGTTTGCCCAACTATTTTACAAACAAGAAAGAAATTAAAAAAATATATCTTTTTTATAAACGGGACTGAAATGGGATTTTAAAAATTTGAAGTAGGGGGGCTGCTGCATGGGCTGGGCATGTGGGGTATCATTTATGAAAGAACGCTATTTGCACATTTTGAAACATATTTTTTTGATTTTTTATTCATCATAGTTTCTGACTTTGATGAAAAATTAAAAAAAAAAAACCGTTCCCTCCCTTTTTCTCCGAAGTTTGCATAGATAAAAATCTGAAATTATTATATGTGATATAAATTTATGTAAAGATTACAGGAAAAATAAAACGAGGTTTCTAAATAGCACAGTTTTTCAGAAATCATCAACATCATAATATACGTACGGAACCCTCGGTGCGCGAGTCTGACTCGCTCTTGACCGGTTTTTTTTTTATAAGGGCACTGTTTGATGTGTGTTTTGAATTTTCCATCACTAAGTTCTGTAACCGACTTTGGCAACTTGTTATAAAAGCGGATACTGTTTATAAGAAATTACTTGCTTGTTTTAGTTAATCTAAATTTGGGTATCACTATTTCATGTTTACTGCGTGTATTTATATTATAGAAATCGCTTCTTATTTTGAAAAGTTCTAAGTTTTTGCGACCATATAAAATACTTTCTAAGATATAATGAGAAAGCAGAGTTAGTACATCAATTTCTTTGAATTTGTTTCTAAGGGACTCACGAAGACTCATTCCATAGATTCGCGCGGATTGCGTCGGCTGCCCATCCCCACAGCAGAACGCCATAAGACTTTTTGGAATCTAGAGTAATTCCTAGAAATACAGTTTCCGTAATAGCATCCAGTTTCTTGCCATCAAGTTTTAAATTTAGACCTACTTGGGGTACATTTGGTAATGAGAACTTAAGACATTTTGTTTTGATCGCATTATGTAAGAGATTATTAGCAGCGAACCATTCCAAAAGAACAGCCAGACTATCGTTGACGTGTAAGACATCCGTATCTTTTCTATATATTTTAAAAATAAGAGTCATCAGCGAATATAATTATATCCGATAAATTATCCATCATGGAAGAAAGATCATTTATAAACTAGAAATAGGAAAAGGCCAAGAATTGAACCTTGAGGCACGCCCATCTTTACTATATAGAGATAGGAAAGAAGTGTAATTTACAGATCAGTGTATTGTGGTTAACGCAGTCAAACGCTTTTGAGAGGTCACATAAAATGCCAATGGCATCCTGGGATTTCTCCCAGGATTCCAAAATGTGACTGATGAGTAGTAGTACTACTCCTGCGTCAGTAGTCGACCTACCTTTCATGAAACGAAACTGGTGACAATGTAAAATCCCATTTGAATTAAAATGCGACAGCATCTGGTCAAGTATGTTTTTTTCATATATTTTACTCTATGCACACCTATAGGACAGATATAGGTCTATAATTAGAGGGATCACTCTTACTTCCCGATTTGAGAATTGGTATTTTCTGAGCCATTTCCATGCCCATTCAAGAAGATTCCATCTAAGTTCGTTTTTTCGCGAACTCTCTTTCTTTGACGACTCGGTACGTATTCGTGGAATTATGTAACTGCTCATTTAAAGTCGGAGCTTCACTGGTTTGGTCTTTTTATATTTCATACAATAAAACGAGACTGCGTAAAAAGTGAACATTATAAAAGATGGAAACAAGATTTATGTAACTTAATACTAAAACAATGTCATGCAGTCGGAGGCAATAGGTCTTAATTGTTACATTTAAGAAAATGCCTCTGACTGCATGAGATTGTTTATAGTATTAAGTTATATCAATCTTGTTTCCATTCTTTTTAAAGTTTACCTACTTCTTACGGAGACGGTTTTTTTTTGCTTTTTTTATGTAGGATTATATGACAGTAAATTAGGTTATTTACCCACTTATATGCGGGTGATAACGTCCTCTTACTTAACTTACTCCAAAAGTTCGGGATAGTTTTTTTATCATTTCTTATTCCAAATTATACAACATGTCCCAGAATTAACGTACAACCTCTTAAGGGGTCGTTGTACTCATCATTATGAACAACTTTTAATATGGGACCAAACCTGAAATCGCGAAAAAAGAACAGCTTTTCCCTACATTTTGACGAGTTATGAGAACAAGTGTATGAAACAGCAGATTTTTTTTTCGCGATTTCAAGTTTGGTCCCATAGTAAAAGTTGTTCATCAAAATGGATAAGTAAAATAAGCTTGAAATAGGGTCCAGGCGGTCTATTTTATAAAAATCTCACCATGAAAACTTATATGAATTGAGCTTGTCGTGAGTTGTAATTCCACCTGATACTACTAGGGATTGTCACGAATGACAGCTCACTTCAACTATAATTTCACGGTAAGATTTTCTTAGAATAGACCGGCAGGTCACTCCATTTGAAATAAGATTAGACATTTAAATAAACCCGTTTTACAGTCCGTTCAACCGATTTTGACTTCTATTGTGTTTGTAGCATGACAAATGGTAGCTGTAATATACAGTTAGTATTGTAACCACGTTTTTGCTTTTAACACCATCCTTATGCCTACGGAATAGAAATCAAAATCAGTTGAACGGATTGTCAAAAAGTTTATTTAAATTTCAAATTTTATTTCAAATGGAGTATAATGATGACTTACGAATCATTGACACGAAAGACGAAAATAGAATAATAGTATAAATAAAATTGGGCTTCCAGGCAAAAAGGTCCAGTAGTGGGGTATTGAGTTGATGCTAGATTCGATAGCTAGAATACTTAATTGATAAGGATTAAAAAATATAAAAAAACTGGCCCATTTTTTTTTATCAGACATTTGAAGTTGGAACTCTGAAAAATCTTGATTTGAGAAAAACTCTATGAACTTGAGCATTAATTAATAATCAATTAAAATTGCGAAATGAAATTTTTTCATTCAACTTTACAGAACTGCGTATATCTCGGAAACTAAATGCCTAGAACTGGACCCTTATTGCTTGGACGCCCACAAATGAGAAATTTTACGATAACCGCTATCGTTAAATTGCAACCTATAGTAGGTAAAAGCAAATAAAATCCAAACAAATGTTGGTACTCAATCATCCTAATGAAGAACAATCATCAATAAATGAACAAAGCTTTATGGGGGCTATCACTCACGTTTATAAGCCGTTTCCATCAAAATAATGAGTCCAATATTTTTGACTCAATCCGTTTGGGCATCATAACAAAACATTAAACTTTATTATATAATAACAGAACGGGTTGCCAGCCTTAATTAGGTTTGTTCAAGTTATATTGAAAGTGTACTGGAAAGAATTTCAATTTTGTTGTCTGCTTAATGTGATCGAGAGATGATTGAGTGCTGATATACGATGCAATCGATTTTATTCAAGCTGTGTGCTTAACACACAATAAGAATCGATTAACTTCAGACGCAAAATTCCTTAAAATGTTTAACATTTCTAACGAATATTTAAATCGGATTTACGCCCACTGAGGTTATTTTCTCAGCAGTTCTCAGAAATGGGTACCATGATATGCCAAGAATAGTCTAATTGAACAATGTTCAAATATCTTCTGAAACATTAAAGTCGAAACACAATGAATACCGAGAACGCTACAAAGAATTTTCAAAACTAAATGACAATATCGTTTTCATACTGCTTTTGTCAAGAACTGTAAAATAACCATAAAGTACATTTCTACTGAGGAGCTGCGATAAAAAATCCGAGCGAAACTCGAAAACATTTAACTTCCCAACTTTTTGCGGACTTACACTTCTCGTTTTTTTCGTACTTTTCACGCAGTTCCCATTGACCATAATACAGTCGAGGCTTCTAAAAGTTCCCCGCTGCGTAACTTTAAAGTTACGAAGTATTTTAACTATGTATGGTAGTTGGAACGTCTTTAAGTAGTGCAAAAAAGGCAGAAGATATATCTTCCTTGAATGTAGACGCAATAGAATATTGATGAGGCTTACGACTCGAGGCAGTCGCTGTGCTGGGATACTGTTTCGTTCATAAGTACATATTTAGGTATTTGGTATAATACCTAATGGGGTTGATGCAGATGGTTAGGTTGGAAACAAGATTCTTACATGATTGAGAGATGGCAATGCTACTATGCCAAAAGTCTTCAGGATAAGAGAGATATTGAAGGATTGGTAAAAATACAGCAACATATACACTGAAAACATCTGTTGTTGATCCATAGCAGCACCCGAGGAACATATTTCCTCAGAAATGTCTTACAACGCTCCAGACAGATACATCAAATCAAATCAAATCATTTATTTGCATATGACACGGTATACATAAAATGGTGTTAAAATAAATTACAATGGCACAAACATGTCTAGCTAAAATAAAACATAGCATGCATAATTTCGGGGTTTTTGAAACAAACTTATATAATTTTTTTTTTTAATTTTAAAGATAATAAAATTTTTGATCTTTTAGTATACGCGTTTTATTAAAATAACTTTTTTTGTGTATTATAAATTAATAATGCGTCAAATTGGGGACAGCGCTCCTTGATGGGCGAGTCCTATTACTGGCTGAACGTACGACGCGTTGCGTGAGCTCAGTACAGAACACAAAAGCTAACCACTCAAGGTCACTGGCATATATCTGAGTCTTAATCTTAATCTTATCCGTGCAGTGCCGGACGTAAAGAATAGCACCATCCCATTTCTTCCCGTGGGCTTCGTAAAAGGCGACTAAGGGACTTACTAGAGAATGGGCAGCAGTGTTCTCTATGCATTTAACACCATACTGCGATCGCCGACCCGCCTGCCAAGCGTGGCGATTATGGCAACCCCCCTTTCGGGGGAGGCCTATATCCAGCAGTGGACGTCTTTCGGCTGAAATGATGAATGATGAATGACCTGCATCTTGGTTCCTAATTCTTCTTGGGAGCGAACTAAATAGGACCGTTTATATCGTTATAAAAATATTAGCCAGTAATCAAGGTAAGTAGCTGGGCAATAGACACGAGACATGTAGATTTGTAGGCCATTTTCTATTTTGTTTAGTACCTGGTACTTTTGACGGGCCTACACTGTCCTCTCATATCTATTAACACTGTAATTTGAAAACATTGTAAAAACCAAATTATTTTTAAAAGAGTAGCCGTGGAGTTTCTTGCCGGTTCTTCTCCATAGGAAACGACCAATTGGAACCGTGCACATAGCTTCTGACGTTTCATAAGTGCCCATGTAGGCTTTTGTGAAATAAAATATTTTGATTTTGCTTACTGCCCAGAGTAAGTCAGACTTACATTGAGGTATCGCCACTGGTGGAAGTTTTTTAAATGCAGGCTAAGTATCATATCGTGGCCCTGGCACACAGGCAAATGAAGGAATACGGGTGGGTTTTAGTCAGTAAAAGTCTGACCCACTGAGTCTCCGCCCAGAGCGGGAGCAGTTATATGATAATTTCCCACTCAAAAAAAAAAGGCTAAGTATCATGTGCGAATAATGAGTTATTACAGCATCGACAGGATAACTCGGTTAAACAGCCAACAACCTCATAGGTTGACGTACGATCAGCATTACAGAAAAAAAAACGAGTGTGCTTTAGACCACACGACTAAAGTAAAACAGAAGTGTATAAATAGCCAGTGTGAATTTAAAAAAACCTTTTAACCGGGACGGCCCGCGGTGGTGATGCGGTGTGTTCCATGTTTAAAATTTAAATGACTTCCGTTCGCCTCGCCCGAACAGTTTCCGTAACGCTCTCGTCACGCATTCACCAGCTTACTCCCCAAGTCAAGCGTGCATAAAGAAGGTTTACTTCAAAAATTGAGCCATCTCGGGACGACTGGCAGATGTGAAACATCGCACTACACACACATTTACACACTACTACAGATAAACTGTATAAGTGTAGTGTGTGGCCGATCGCTACACGGCATGCGTCGCCCCGCCAGAAATCGGTTTTACGTGCGCCTACCTATAGATGTGAAATACTGCGCTTCCATCGTCTGTTAATAGATGTTTGTAGGCAGGAGTCCGGCGGCATACCCTCTCGTCCGCTCCAGACGGAAGGAATCTATTAGGATTCTCTAGACAGTTTTAATGCACCCTAGTTCGCTGTAGGTGCGACCGGCACGCGGTCACGTCTCCGTATGTGCGATAAACTGCCGCATCGTTCACCTCTTCAGCACGACAAGAATGCAGTATATCGCACTACTTTATTAAGGACTATAGTCCAAGACGTTGTGTGAATAATGACCGTTTTTAAGTAGGAGAGTGGTAACTCCGCGCAATGTAAGCTGCAACAAACTGCCACTGGGTTTAAAGTTGTAGCCTATTGAATGGATAGGTACGACACTTAAGTCGGTGACAACAAGTAAACCGCTGTCACTGTCAGACTGCATAGAAAAGAAATAGAAGCGCGATGACTCAATGCTTGTAATTTATTGCAAAACATGAATAAATTATTTATTTACTCAAAAACGAGAGAAAATATAAAACAACCAAATTCTGCATACAAATAAGATTTTTTAAACGTGTTTTGGTAACAACCAAGTTCGGAGAAATACAAGCCTACTTTTATCATTTGCCTCTTCTCAGCGCCTTAAAGAGTTTTTGCTTGGTTATTGCTAAGCAATAAAAACCAAAATGAAGAACATCCAACTGAAAATAAGCCCCAAAATCCTTAGTTACATAAAATCTCTTTTTGTGGTAGGTACGATATACACGACATGGTGCCCTTACATAAAGTGGTAAGGATTCGCTCTGCTGAACATCCTTCCTAAAATTATTTGTAATTATATGGATAACAATGATATTTCACTTACGCCCTATATGTCATGGTGAGTGACAAAGGTCTACGAGACGACTTAGATTAGCACGGTGTCGCTGGGTGCGCTCCGATGAACTGAAGGCCAATTCTCGTAATTTAAAACGTTCAAAATCTAGTCGCAATCTCATCTTGGCGACAAACAAACGTCAAAAAATTGTCAAAATGTAGGGAAATAAGAGGTATTTTTGACAGATTGAGACTGAGATCAGACTGTGAACGTTCTTTCAAACTATGTTTAAGATAAAATACTCTATAAACTTCTTAAGGATTCAAGTATTAGTATGCTTGTGTCAGTTTCTTAAGACAATGCCAAAAATAGGGTATACACAGTAATTTTTTTGTAATTTTATGTACCAGTGAATCCGTTTCATCGTTTGCTTAAGCACATTTTTTTGGCATAATTACCTCTACATAATCTAATAAATATTATAAACATAATAAGCTCTCGCTTTGGGTGTTCCATAGATAAACATCTGCCTAGCACTTCAGCGATTATAGGCGTGATTTTATAAATAAATAAAATAAAATTCATTTAATTCAGGCAAAACCCCTTACATAAAAAAAAAACACAATATTGCAACAGAATAGAATAAAAATTTAAATGCAATTAAATTAAACGAATTAATAGGTACAAATTATAAAGGTCACAGAATAAAAATAAAAGGTCAAAGGAAATTAAAATAAACGCAAGTTATGTTATAAACTGTACCAAACTGTATGCCGCATTTAAAGCCTTCAAAAGCCAAACACGCTCCAAAAAACTGCTAGTAAACAATAAATACCATCAAGATAATAACGCTCACAGTTCTGTTCGCCCCAAAAACGAAACGAAGCGTAAAGATAAGCTATTACCCAATGTAATCAAGAATCCATTCAATTTAAAAAACAAAAGAGCGAATCATTTGTTACTTCCATTAACAGGAATACAGAAACGTCGATACGGTGGACGACTGGAAAGTCGGCTCCTATTAAATTTCATTCTGTTACAATTTCACTGTTGCTGTGAATAAAAATCAATCAGCCATTGGACTAGTAACCGACATTCGTTGATCAATAAATACGACATGTAGAGGTTCTAATGGATTTAAATCCTTTGCAAGAGGGAGCGTGGTCTTACGCTTTGGTGACTTGGTCATGCAGTGGTCCTTTGAGCATTTTAATCAAAAATGAAAGCGGACTAACAGAATGTGTTCTCTCTGTGCGTTATAAAATGGCTTCGGATGGTTTCCGCAAGGCGCAAGACTAGTGTATGGCTTGGAAGCTGTAACGGTAAGGTAAATTGAAGGATGCTTCATAGACGGAGAAAAAAGTAAAAAAATAATAATAGTTTTTTGTCACCATTATACAAATACAAATTATACAAATAGGTACATAACAAGTATTTTAACATTTTTGTGGTGTTCATAACAAGGTGCACAGATTATTGACCCTAACCCCTGAACTAGGCGGGAACCTGTAACTCAGTGGATAGTGTTCAGCTATTTGACACCCTTATATTTATCTTCGGAATATTGTTTGTCACTACCATAATACAATAATGCATCTTAGTAAGTACCATTAGAAAGTGCTTTTTAGGGTTCCGTACCTCAAGAGGAAAAAACGGAACCCATAGAGGATCACTTCGTTGTTCGTCGGTCTGTCTGTCAGTCTGTCAAGACTTTTTTCTCAGGAACGCGTGTAGGTATCAAGTTGAAATTAATTTCAAATACGTAAGTGCCTTGGAGCTCTAAAAAAATCAAGCTTTTAAGTCAACGCAATAAAAAAAATACGGCGATTTAAACGACATTGTTGCGACATATTTCGATACTCGCAAATAAATCAAAACCTACAGGGTACTTCCCGTTGACCTAGAATCATGAAATTTGGCAAGAAGCAAGGTCTTACAGCACAAAAATAGGAAACAGTCCTAAAATTGTTAATTTGTCTGTCTCTCAGTCTGTCAATACCCTTTTTCTCAGGAACACGTGTATATATCAAGTTGAAATTAATATCAAATACGTAGGTACTCGTATACGGTCCCTTGAAACCTAAAAAAATCAAGCTTCTAAGTTTACACAATAAAAAAATAAGGCGATTTATGCGACATTATTGCGACATATTTCGATACTCGCAAATAAATCAAAACCTATAGGGTACTTTCCGTTGACCTAGAATCATGAAATTTGGCAAGAAGCAAGTTCTCACAGCACAAGTATTGGAAAAAGTCCTAAAATTGCAAATTTGTAGTTTTATCATATAAAAATATTGTTTTTTGCGATTACAAACTTATATTTGCAGTTGGAGAATTGACTGTGACGTATATCGATGTATGGGAGAACATGTTTTTCAACTACAATGTTAAATTTGTTTTAGGATAAATTCATCCTTACTACGGAACCCTTCATTGTGCGTGGTCCGACACGCACTTGGCCGGTTTTTTTTTTTGGGTGGGAAATTATCAAATAACTTCGCCCGCTCTGGGCGGAGAGTAAAATTATAATATATAGGTAATATCGAAATTGTGACGAAGTAGACAACATAATTGGGTTCAACTTTCAACTTCTAACCTTTAGACAATTACTATTATCAAAACTAACAAAACTAGCACTGTTCCAAAAATAATAGGACAATAATTACGGGTAGCTTGTAAAGGACCAATTAAATATTACATTACTACAGTCGTTCGACCAAAAACATTGGCAATGTACCCCCACACAGTTTTGAGGATTATTGCGGTAATTTATTGCTGAGACAGAATAAAGCTAAGACTAGAAATCTCATAAGGATTTTGGAGTCTGGGGGTCTATTCCGAACATAAATCCGAAGGATCGGCCGAATGTTCGGCTGTTGCTTGACTACGGCTAAATATGGCATACGACGGTGAAAGAAAAAAAAACCGGCCAAGTGCAAGTCGGACTCGCGCACGAAGAGTTCCCAAAAAAAAAGGTGGGGGTGTAAAGGTAAATTGCGGTGTACGATTTATGACGTATAAAAAAAACTACTTACTAGATCTCGTTCAAACTAATTTTCAGTGGAAGTTTACATGGTAATGTACATCATATATTTTTTTTAGTTTTATCATTCTCTTATTTAAGAAGTAACAGGGGGGGGGGGACACATTTTACCACTTTGCGTACTTGCGAAGTGTCTCTTACGCAAAATATTCAGTTTAGAAAAAAAAAATATTAGAAACCTCAATATCATTTTTGAAGACCTATCCATAGATACCTCACACGTATGGGTTTCATGAAAAAAAAATTCTAAGTATGTGGAACCCTGACAGTGACAGCGGTTTACCTGTTGTCGGCGTCTTAAAACAAGACAGCGTTGTTTAGTTCAAGTGCGCACTGCCTAAACATGAAATTAAACATTTGCAGAAATAAACACCTACAGTTTTGTTCTAACCACAATAAAATAAGAAGCTTCATGAACAGGTACTCTAAAACATAATTTCCGATTGAAATACCATTAAATACCTGCGTATTTAACTGCCTTTTAACCGGAATGATTGCGAAATAATCTTAAATATTCATTGCATCTGTCGTAAACACTCTCTACTAGCGCAGAGCGTAACCAGTTGGAAAATTCCTCAAGCGCTTAGCGCTCCTGTCGCAGCGCTGCAAAAGTACATTTATTTCATTCCCACTTTTTGTATCAAGCGTGTTGTTACGTAAGGGTGATTTACGAATGCACAATTCACTGTAAAAGCGACAGTGAAAAATGTACTACATTATATCGACTTCAGCAAACGATTGTTTTAAAACTGTAATGCTTTCATCCAAGTAGAGTGTCCGCCCACTCCTTGGTTCTCACCAGAAATGAAAATTTAGTGCCTAGTTTGGTTCTAGCTGAGTTTTGTGGACTAATATATTTATTTTTGTAAAGAAAGGAAGCTGTTCACCGCAAGAACGTTGAATTTCCTGAAAAACTTTAAACGTACTATTTTTATGCTTGATATTTTAACGTAGACTTGGAAAAACAAGGAAAAAATTGTGAAAGATTCGAGATCTTATCCTCTCGATCAATTGAATAAATTGAGGAAAGTTAGTTATTAATTGAAGATACTTACACGGTCAAGCTACTTTACACAAATTTAATGGCCCTTGAACAAATGATTTTGATGGTCAAACGTTGCCTCTATTCGAATAAAACGAATACGGAGAATATAAGATATAGATAAATCACTGTGTGCAATTCGATTTCATATTTAGGAACTGGCACTAATCATTATTTAGTCGCTTGCTTTTGAAGCTACCACAAATACGCAAACATTGATTGCCGCTTTAACTTTCCTCCGAAACAGACCCAACTTGACCGAACACAATACCAAACCACTACTCGAACGCTAAATCAAAATAGGCACACTATGAAATTCTGGTTGCACTATTGCAAATGCAGCCTGCACGAAATTGATCGATGCCGCACGGTGACCGCGGCTGCTGATTCATTTGTGCACCTGTGCCCCGGGGGTAGATATGCTACAGAGACCAAGGTTCATTATGAACTCGATACGATAGGTACACTACTAAAAGGCACGACTATTTGTACGTGACGTTGACGAAACATTATACACTCGCTGTGCTACACATGGGGTTGGCACACAGCTCAGTAAAATTATAGTAACTCGCTAGTCATAATTCTTTATTTGATAAGATATTTTCTGATTTTCCCAAGTTAATTAAATAAAATACCACGATTTTTTTTTAGTTCCAAATAGATGTTGCGTTTTATATAAAATTAAGTGTTAGTATAAGCGAAAAATTATAGTCGTGATTATCTCGCTAGCTATTTTCATTTATTTGACAAGACAATTGTTAAATTAATTAATTATAGAAAAGACAATTGTATGTTGCAGCTAACATTTTTGATTGAAACAAATGCGGTTGCTTTATTTTTTATATCATTCATTGTGTTATAGAAAGAAAGAAAAATAACTCAAACTCAAAGCATTTATTTCAAATAAACCAATTACAGGCACTTTTGAATTGTCAAGGGGTCGGTCAGTCATAAAGATGAAGCTAGTTGCCCATTCCAAAGCTTAGTAGGTACCTATGGAGAAGAACGGGCAAGAAACTCCACGGACACTCTTTTAAATTAACATATGGTTACAAAATATTGGTTACATCATTCGTGTTGAAATTAAACATGTGAGAACGATGCAAAACGTCAAAGGCGTCCATAACATAAAGATTAAAAAAAAAACAATTCAAAACTTAAATTAAAATAAGCCAAGGCCGCTAAGAGATGACCAGTCCCTACTGATGGGGCCCATTCACGAACATGTCGCATGGATTGGCACCATTCAACTCAACCATTTTGAGGGGAGCTAAATGATCCAACACACCCGCCACCATCAGCGAGACATTACAGTGAGCATGACATACTCTCAGCCGCCAGGGCACATTCAAGTCAATGAAAGAAGTACTCAGTAAATGGTAGCTTTATAGTAAGTACATAGTGCTCACACATGTGCTATGCAATTATATAATACTAAGAGATTGAATTTATACAAAGCAAAGATAGTTTTTGAAATCTTCAGCAGCTCCAACAGTATGTGGAGCTGGACCAGCATTGAGCCAAGCATTTTTATCGGCGATGTAATCCCCCAAATTATAGTATGCCTGCTTGCATAGTGTGCGTTTTATACAAGATTTTAATTTCGTCTCATTCAGTTGAAGTATGTGGGGAGGAATTTAATTATAACATTTTAAACAGTACCCCATGAAAGATGAGTCTACTTTTGCCAGTCTGAAACCTGGTTGAGCTAATAAATTCCTACTTCTAGTACTATAATTATGTCTTTCGCCTCTTTTACTAAAAAGATGTAATAATTATAATTGTCACAGAAACTCGTGCATAAAAAAACGAAAACATAACGATCATGGTTATGATCAAGCTTTGTATTCACCACACATACGTACGATTTAGAAGTCTACCTTTCACATCGCGATTATTCATACCTCGGCCTCTGTTTCCAACCTACTCGTGCCCCTGTACTGATACATAGGCGAGTGTATTACCAACCACGGTCTATCTATGTATGTACCTATGTGATTGGTGGTCGTTTCAGGACGTTGAACCGCAAGAGCTAATTTGTCTTTGTGTGTGAGCTGCACTTGTCAATTTTGGATACTATTTCAGTACAACCAAACAATGATGTTCGGTTGTACTGAAGTAGATTTTGATGGAAAAATACTTAATACTTATTTTGCGTCGGTATTTTCCGTTTCGAGTTTGTTTATTTATTGGATCACAATTATTTTATTGCCTCTTAAGTCTTTCCGTTTAGTGCCACACCAAATGGAGAATTCACTGTGATTTTCGTTTCTGCCTTTTATTTAAATACCTACAAAAACCCGGTGAATATATTTTATCACATTTTATTTTTTGATTACATACGGTGTGATGTGATATACGAGTATAATACTTGTAAGGAAATATTAAGAAAAAGACAATAATGCAGAATAATGTCGGCCGTGTTCTAACCGAAAGAAATTGAGTTATGAGTTTGACTGTCTATGTCACGTAGGTGCGTAGCAGTTTGTAGCAGCGCGCAGCGTAGCAGAGCTACGCATGGATGCGAGAGTCTGGCTTAAAGCGAAGGCCACACCGCCAGCTAGCGGGCGGGCGGGCTAGGCGGTTTCACCTCTTTACATACTTCGGTTCACACCGCGAGCTACCGACTAACCATGTAAAGAGGTGAAACGATGTTCGCCCGCCTAGCCCGCCCGCCCGCTAGCTGGCGGTGTGGCCTGCGCTTTAAAATGTGAAAACGACTACAATATAATTCTTTGTCCAATTTTTGCCATCGGTTAATCTAGACACGCGGTAGCTTGTCAAGCCAAGTTCAAGCCATGAAAATGGAACTGGCGAAGCACCAACCGTGTGTTATATTATGTACACGTGCAGCTTGTGGGTGAATCACACCCAAAAAGCTCAAACTTAAAGCATTTATTTCAATTAAACCATTGACAGGCACTTTTGAATTGTCAAGAAGTCGGTCAGTTACAAATATGAAGCTAGTTGCCCATTCCAATAGTAAGTTCCTATGGAGAAGAACGGGTAAGAAACTCCACGGACACTCTTTTAAATTAAAAATATTGATACATAATATTAGTTACATCATTCATATTGAAGTTGAACATGTGAGAACGATGCAAA
The DNA here is from genome assembly GCA_948098905.1 of Tiliacea aurago. Lineage (NCBI taxonomy): Eukaryota > Metazoa > Arthropoda > Insecta > Lepidoptera > Noctuidae > Tiliacea > Tiliacea aurago. The sequence goes on along the minus strand of OX402579.1, from coordinate 22,016,097 downwards.
ACGTCAGAAGCGTCCGTGAAAAAAAAAACAACAAAAAAAAAACTAAAAAAACTAAAATAATTAAAAATAAGCCGTGGCAGCTAAGAGATGACCAGTCCCAACTGACAGCGCCTGTTCAAGAACATGACGCATGGATCAGGACCATTCAGCTCAACCATTTTGAAGGTAGCTAAATGATCCAACACACACGCTACCATCAGCGAGACATCTGAAGTATACGAAGCCCTCCGTATCCAATACAACAACGCCTTCAGAGTGCTGATGGGGCTGCCGCGACACTGTAGTGCCTCGGGCATGTTTGCTGAAGCTAGCGTCGACTGCTTCTGTGCAATGATGCGTAAACGGAACGCGTCTTTGGTGCGCAGGGTGCGCGGCAGCCCCAACAGCATACTGATGATGATAGCGGACAGGCTCAACTGTCCTTACATTAGACGCTGCAGTGACTTGCACGTCACCTACAGTCGTCGGTCACTAATGTAATTGTTGATAGTGCGATAGTTGTGTTTTGTATTGTATTGTAATGTTATTTAATGTTATTGTCTGTTGTGCGTATAATGTATTAAATATTGTAAATGAGTCTTGTAACTTGAAAGAATAAATGAATAATAACATTTACAAGAACCACTTGAAACCACTTTTGACCGTCTAATAACTCAAAATCGATTTAACATAAAAACATTAAATTTGTTTTTTTTTAATTAAAACCCCTTGATTAACTAAAACTCAAGAAATATAAGATAACTTGTATTTGAAAACTAGCCAAGTCAAAGTTTGAGTTTCAATTTATCCTAAGTTATCTGCTTTGTGTAAATAATTCGACTAACCAAATTTAAACATTTATATTTTTAAATACCAAACATTGTTGTAGCAGAAAAAAACAAGAAATTGTGTTAAAAAATATTTTAGAATGTTGTATGTATGTACTTATAAATTTTTAGGATTATCTACAGAACTTGGCACCCATTTAAATCTCAATTCTTATGTCGGTGAAGTCCCACGCATATTCTTGATATTGAACTTGGCTCCCTTTTTTATTACATTTATTTTTTTGATAGGATTAGAAGTTACAGTAGCACATCCCAGTCTATCCGTATGGGAAATACAATTATCGATCCTTACTAATATTATGAATGCAATGCCTTAGCAGCTGAACGAATTTGGGGCACACGGATAAACCATGCCCTACATGTTTTAGGACGTAGTACGTTCCCATGGGATGGTTTCCGACCTGCGGGCGATGCCACGGGAAAAAGCTAGTACATTATAAACCACCCAGCTTTTATACAAACAATCATACAAGACACCTACCCAAGTACTATTATAACAATAATCAATTAGTAACCGCCAAAGTTTGGCTAACATCATGTATTGAGTATTTACACATGAGCGGATCAAATTAAATTCAAATTAATCTAAAGCCAGCATTAAGTAAAGAGCACAACAACAGCAAGATAATCAAATCCCCAGGTTTTCTAGTTAATATTAACGTCCATTAGCTTTTGAGAAGGGTCACCGATGTCACGAAGATTTGAATTTTTTATTGAAATTTCTCGAATACCCAAATCAAGATCAGATACGTCTCGTTGTTGATTGTGGTTACTTAATAATGATTTACAAATGGTGATTCGTCTGAGAATACAGACTTGGGGAGAGGAATTAATGAAATATCTTTTTTTTGGGTGGGAAATTATCAAATAACTTCTCCCGCTCTGGGCAGAGCGAGTGGGCGTGTCAGACTTTTACTGACTAAAACACACCCGTGTTCCTTCCATTGCCTGTGTGCCAGGGCCACAATATCCCTTTCGGACAAATTCGCAACCCTGGCAGGCATTAGTCCTTACGGACCCTGTCAGTTCGTGCTGACATCTCTTTGATGCACGCGTGGAACACAACGCGCCGTCGACCCGGGCCTGGTCCTTATCGCTGCTGTTTCACGAAAGAAATAAGATCATCGGTATAGTAGGTAGTAATATCTAATTATTTCATAAAATCTTTTGGAAATAACTACACTACAACATAATTACGACGTCAAACTTTATTCTAGTAGTTAAAATTAAAATAGTTTTGTGAACTCACTCTCGTCGCTGCGCCATTAAGGCTCATTTTCATTAGTCGATACCATAATATGTGGGGAGCTGGAGATTTCTGTAAAGCATGCCATGTATTCGGGGAACCGTTTTAATTAGTCAATATACAACGATTGCAGTATACGGGGAACCAGCACTGCACTTTTGGTGGTTACTTTGATGGCTGATTATCATTAGTCAATTTCATCAAACTCAAACTCAACTCAAACTCTAAGCATTTATTTCAAATAAACCAATTATAGGCACTTTTGGATTGTCAAGGTGTCGGTAAGTCAGAGAGATGAAGCTAGTTACCCATTCTAAAGCGTAGTAGGTTCGTATGGAGAAGAACGGACAAGAAACTCCACGAACACTTTTTTAAATCAAAATATTGTTCTCATCGGGTGTGAATCTCCTTACGCTTCTTACCGACCGAGGACTTTTATTAGTCTTTACCCCGCCTGCGGGCAGTCCCCGCATGCTGTACAACGACCGAGTTATCGACTAATAATAAAATAAGCCATTAGAGTAGACAGATTTAATCGTTAATGTAATGTTATAGTACACTTCATACAATTTCACTGAGTCTGGAACGGCCAGAACTAGTCACCCAGTAACAAAAGTACTCATTAGGTAAAGTGTTACAAACCGAGCTGGTTACTCCGAAACGGAACACGAACGGTTTCATTTCGATTTCATTACGTTGCGCCATTTCCAAGCCGCGGTTTATGAAATTATTGAAATGAGCTCCGGTATAAAAGCTGCATTGTAATGTGAAAATGTATTTTTTCGTTTCCTGTTATGAAGGAGAATGGTAATGGACTCAATCAGCTATGTATGGTAGATTTGCTAAATGAAAATGTAGGTAGTGAAAATTCATTTATAGATTTTCTTTAGGAGGTTAATTTTCTTATTTGAATGTTCAGACTTATTGTACAGTGCATGAACTATAACCGCCTTAGGGTTTGTACACAAAACTGCGAATTCGTGCGAATTCGCAACGCAGAAGGTAAGCGCAGAAGAAAATCTTAGGGGTACCGTCGCAGATTTTTGCGATGCGAAGTCGCAACGCAGTTTTGTGTACAAGCCCTTATTACAAAACAAGATTTATATTTTGACATGGCTTAAACCATGGAGCCAGTTTTTGTAATAAGAACGTAACTGTCATTGAAATACCGTACAAAACTGAAAACTTAGTTCGGTACTAAGTTGTCAGTTTTGTGTTTAGGATCCTTACCATAGTCGGAATAAAGTTCGAAATTTAATAATAGCCCTATGTTTTAAACCTGGGTCTGAAGATAAACCTTGTTTTGGAATAAGGGGGTAACTGTCTTATTACAAAACAAGATTTATATTTTGACTTGGCTTAAACTTGGCTTGGCTTAACTTGGCCATGGAGCTAGTTTTTGTAATGAGAACGTAATTCTGATTGAAATACCGTTCTTTATACAAAACTGGCTGAAGGTTGTCTGTAAAAGATCGCTTTTAGCGATAAGACCGCCCATTGTGTCACCCTATGTAAAATTTAAACATTTATATCTGTAACTTTTATGGTGTACATAATAAAGAGTATTCTATTCTATTCCATTCTATTCTGAATAGTTAATCTGGTACTAAGTTTTCAGTTTTGTATAAAGAACGGTATTTCAATCACAGTTACGTTCTTATTGCAAAAACTGTCTCTATGGTTTAAGCCATGTCAAAATATAAATCTTGTTTTGTAATAAGACGGTATGCACGACGTATGATGGTATGGTTTGGTAAATATTTATGTAAATAAATTATTTCAATAAACAATTATGAGTTTACTTAAGAAATTACAACAAAACTATTATTAGTTTATTATTACTTTTATGGTGTACATAATAAAGAGTATTCTATTCTATTCTACAAGATAAAGGAAAGTTTAATGGCTCATTATTCCAAGAACATTACCTTACATAACTAATGCATTTGTCGATAACACCGAGAATGAAAACCATGACAGTTGAATTTTCAGTCTTATATTTTCTTCATAACAAACTCATTTACTGTGACTTCTATCTAGTACCTACATGATTATACGTAAATATAACATTAAGAGTCAGATATATGCCAGTGACCTTGAGTGGTTAGCTTGTGTGTTCTGTACTGAGCTCACGCAACGCGTCGTATGTTCAGCCAGTAATAGGACTCGCCCATCAAGGAGCGTTGTCCCCAAATGCACGCATTATTAATTTATTATACACAAAACAAAAGGTATTTTAATAAAACGCGTATACTTAAAGATCAATAACTAAATTATCTTTAAATTGGTCACGGTTTCAGAAAAATATGCTTGGTAGATTTTGCGCCATTCTCAGTTTTTTATCCACGTTAGACATATCTTTACAAATTAATTTCACTATGTAATATAAACATAATCTAAAAATATTTACTTAATAAGTTATTGAGAAAATGCTCTAATTTAGCATTTTTAAGGTTCCGTACCTAAATGGTAAAAAGGAACCCTTATGGTGAGACTAAGTCTGTCTGTCTGTCTGTCACACCTGGATATCTCGAGAACTACTAATGCTACGAGTATCAACTTGAAATTTAGAATAGTTTTAGATGACGTTAGCCCAACTATTTTGCAAAATAAGTATATTTTTTTTTAAATATATCTTTTTGCAAAAGGGACTGAAAGGGGAAAGACTCTTAAAAATTTGAAATGGGGCTACTAGGGCATGTGGGGTATCATATGAAAGAACGCTGTTTGCACATTCTCAAACATGTTTTTTTTTAGGCAGCATAGTTTCCGACTTTTCATGAAAAATGTAAAAAAAAAATACCGTTCCCCCCCCCCTTATCTCCGAAGTTTGCATAGATAAAAACCTGAAATGATTCTATGTGATAGAAGTTTATGTAAAATTTACAGGAAAAATAAAACGATGTCTCTAAATAGTACAGTTTTTCAGAAATCATCAACATGATATATACGTACGGAGCTCTCGGTGCGCGAGTCCGACTCGCTTTTGACCGGTTCTTTTTTTCAAATTATTAACACTACTCGTTTAGACGTGATCTTCAGTATAAAATCATTAAAAGTCGGTTACCGTTGCCCTAAGACGATTAAATTCCTCAACATAATAATTTACTACTTACGTTTCACTAACTACAGTCTATATTCTATAAATAAGCGCTGACCAGTCTGTCTGGCAAGGCACACAGCCAGCCGCTTGCGGTTTGAGTCCCCGACAAACTGAGCCCACCCCAGCGCCATTTGCTTTCGATCTGAATGAATGGTGATATATTATGTAAATCTGTTTATTGTTAAATTTGTAGCAAAGCAAACAATCTTTCACGTAATTTCATAAACTGTATAGGAACAACTCAACCTGTGGTAATAGTACATTATTGCAAAGGCCGTGAAATAGGCAATTGCTGGTCGAGTATGAGTTTGAAGGCCGAGCCGTAGGCGAGGACTTCACTAATACGAGACAGGCAATTGCCATTTCCGCCGAGACATATATAGTGTTTTTCTCAAAAGAATGCAGGGAAAGTAAATTATTTATAAATTGCAGATTCAATGACGAACAACGATAATTTTTCACGCACCAATGTGTTAATTTGTTTTTTTTTTTAATATACAGCTTTATATTTGCAAGCCAGTTCGAAATTTAAATAAAACCTTTGATAAGTTACCTCCTTGGTTGCCATGTTTCGGAGTAAAAGATCGTTCCATTTTTAAATTACACGATAGTTAAGAGTTTATTTACTATGTAATTTAATTGGCCGCTAAACCACGACACATGGATTTTCATACAACTTTTGGTGGCCGCTGCTCGCATGTATTTGGCCAGTACAGCAATTTCGATTTATCTCGAAGAAGGTTGTCAAAATAATGCTCGAATTTCCAAGCATGAAAAGAGTATTTAATAACCCCAGCACGCCGTTTCATACAATATTGCTGGAGCGTTGTAACGTTCCAAATTAAAAAAAAACGCTCCTGCAATGGATTTGATTTTCTTTGACCGTAAATTCGATACTTCGCGTGTTCTTTTTTCGAAAATAATGACAATATTTCCATGCATGTTTGAGAAAAAATAATTGCTAGTTAGCGAGGTGGTAGCGAATCTAACTACCCAGGGTGCACCAGACAGTATGCCGCATGTGTAAGATATTTTAACGCACACTAAATTCTTTCTTTAAAAGAAAGAAAGAAAATAAATTTATTTGACCCAAGTTAAGGCTTCTACATACCAGCGCGACTTGTCGCGCGACGCGACACGGCACAAAGGCCCCGCGTGTCGCGGGATGAGCGGTGCCTTTGTGTCGTGTCGCGTCGCGCGACAAGTCGCCCCGGTATGTAGAAGCCTTTAAGGCACACAATATTCACACAAAAACAATAAAAAAAAACAGAAAATACTTAAAATAGTATTGTGTGCCTTACGGATGCGCCAAATAGGCCCAGTTGAGCATAAATGCCAGACTAGTACCTAGTACCTAGTAACTAGTGCCTGACGCTGGTTTTCAACTGGACCGTTACTAGGACGTCTTAGGATGTAAATCAGTTTTATAGTGTTTGTATTTAAATAACAAAATAGATAGATATGTATGTGTGTAGCAAGAAATAATAAAAACGATTAGATATTTGAAAATTGGATTTCGGCTGAAATGATGATGATGATAAAAAAAATAAAAATAAAAATAAAAAATTATCATCATCATCATTTCAGCTGAAAGACGTCCACTGCTGGACATAGGCCTCCCCCAAAGGGTGCCATAATAGTTGCCATAAGGTTGAGGACGCTGCTGCCCATTCTCTAGTAAAGTACCTTAGTCGCCTTTTACGACACCCACGGGAAGAAATAGGATGGTGCTATTCTTTACGTCTGGCACCATACGAACAGAATAAATTACACGGACATAGTAGTACATTTTTTTTTTTTTTTAAAACACCACTGTTTTGCAAAAAAAAAACAATGGACTGTCGTCGATAAATAATACTTAGATAACTTTATCATAATTTTGAATGAGTTCTTTTTCAACTCATCAACCAGCCATGGTCTCATTTTACACAATTAAGCCACCTTCGAAGCTGAAGTTACTTAGCGTTGGTCAGTGCACCCTGGGTACTTAGATTGGTCAGAGATATTTAATTATTATCATTAGCTCTTGTCGACACTAAAGAAGAAGCAGAATAAAAATAAAATTTATTGAAATCCTACCACAATCCGTACTTGGGTTGAACTTGTGTGCACGGAAAATTCAGTAAAAAAAAGTAAATTAAAAAATTCAAAAAATCCGACTGCGAAAAAGTGAATTTAAAAAAATATGGAAACAAGACTAGGTATTATTATTTACGCAGTCGGGTTTTTTGAATTTTTTTATTTACTTTTTTTATTTTACACTTTTTAGTTTAGGATTAGAAGACGGTAAATTACTCACTTATAAACGGGTGATTACGGCCTCTTAATCAATCACTCCAAAAGTCCGGGATAGTCTTTTTATAATTTCTCATTTAAATATATAATTTGTATATATTTTTGTTATCACCTTTTAAAACCCTTCATTTTGATACCCCACTCGATAGGCTTGGGACATAATTATTTTTCAAAAACACACCTTTCGGCGCCAAAAATCCGCCATTTTGATTTTTAATAATTTTATTATAGTGACACTTGCGCAATAAAGATAAATCTAACAACATATGACTCATCAAAATCGGATCAGCCGTTTAGTAGTTACGAGGGAACATAGGGACAGACATACATACATACGTACATACATACAGGTCAAACACATAACCCTCCTTTTTTGGCTTTGCCGCAGTCGGGTGAAAAGTAGGTAAACAGACTATCTTGAGCTAGCCTGTGGTAGCTGTAGCATCATCAGACATACACCATATTATATACTACTTTTTACTAACCGTAGAAGTCACAAGGCTTTTCCTAATCTAATATTTACCAACATTTTGGCGACTTTACTTCTGTACACGTACAAGCTGCGTAACAGTTTATTTTAAACACGTCTTCACGTCACCTGGCGTCTGCCAGTCTCCGTACACCAATATAGAATTTAATATTAACATGTGGGTTTCCCCGCACTTACGCAAGTGTTAATTAACTATCACTTACCATACAGTGACTGAATATATAATGGATGCTTCGGAACTCAGATGGAGTCAAAATTATTGTAGTTAATATCTTTTCTTACGAACTTTTACGATTTTACTCATGACCCGACATTGTTTTGTATTGAAACAAACTAAAAAAATCTACTCCGTAGGAAAAGAGGAAGTGGTTTTAATTCACCTTGCAAGACACCTTGCACACATATTATTATGTCGGATCGACAGGATTTTACTCTGTTAGATTTGGTCATCATGTGGGCAGAAGTTGGGTTTCGTGCAATGAAAACACACTGGGTGCGATACACAGCGTTTATTAAAATCACAGATGGACACTTTCACTAAAAATGATAATCACTTTACACTTTAATAACTTTAGGTATTACAATCAACTAGGTATTATGGCCTTTGCCCTGCACTGAGACAATAAAAGATTGGTATGATGATGCAACAAAACGTAGGACAGTTCCGAAGCGCCTACACAGCTCGATCACCAGGATAAGAATGCCCCAATTGGCGCGTTCTCTTTTACAGTGGTACCCAATTGATAAGGCGCGTCGTGAATCTTCGTTCGCACAGAAAAGAAAGTATGGCCCCGAAGATTAACGAAAGAATGCTTAAAACTTACAATCAACCTTAGGTCACTATTATAAGGTTCATAATACACTGGAGCTGCTAGCGTGCACTCTACCAGAAGTATGGCGGCTGACAAACATGCCACGCGGCGCGCGCTAACACGGCGGCAGCTGCCGACCAATAGCGGTACAGGAAAAAGAACCGCGGTGCGTGGAGCGTGCCGATTGGTCAATAGAATTTTCCGCACTTTTAAAATTCACCTTCTGCGCAGGTACATCGGTAAGCCATATCAATTGGGTACTACTGTACCTCGTAACCGACCGGACACGCCGCGACTCTGTCAAAGTGCGCCAATTCTAGTCTTTTTAGTTGCCACTAGGTGGCGCGCCTTGTCTTGTTGTAAACATTTTGCCGGATGCCACACATACATATTAACTAACAAGGCAAGTTAAATAAAAGCTTGTAACTACAACCTTATAACACCGCTCTTTTTCGTCAGGGGTTAAAAAGAAGTCAGTCAGTTCGTTTTCAAGTACTCGGAGTATCAAATCAATATTTCTATGCTATTGTGATTCTAACCTAACTTTCGAAACTAATAGTCTTACAAAATCGAAACATTTCGACTAATTAAAAAAAACCGGCCAAGTGCGTGTCGGACCACGCAAAATGAAGGGTTCCGTAGTTGGGATGAATTTATCCCAAAAACAAACTTAAATTGTAGTTGAAAAACATGTTCACCCATACATCGATATACGCCACGATAAATTCTCCAACTGCAAATTGGTCGACTATTACTCGTTAACTTATCTTTACAAGTTAAAAAAAAAAACGAAAAACTAAAAAATTAATAGGAAAACTATCACAGCTAAGTAGGAAAGCCTACTTAGCTGTGATAGTTTTCCTTTTAATTTTGTTATACATATTTCTGCCATGAATTTTTTAACATATCCAAAAACAACCGTCTAGCTGGCAGGGGGGCGGACACTTAACGCTAACAAAAATTAGCACTTTCAAGCTTAATACTACACAAACGGATCCCTGAATCAAAAAATGGTCTGGAAAGACCCAGAATATTTTTGAACGGCCTATCCAACGATACCTGGGATAGACGAAAAAAAAATACATCGTCCCCACTTTACGTGTAAGGGAGGTACAACAAAATAAAAATTACCAATTTATCGACGTGATTAATATGTGTACCCACGCCAGATTACAGCTTTCTAGTACTAAGAGCAGCTCTCTGTGAGCTAAGCAGGGGGACAGGCAGACGAACATGGCAAAACTATAAGGGTTCCTTGTTAACTACGGAACCCTAAAAATTGCACTTGTATCCAACTTAAAGATATTATTAATGTTACCACGACTTATTTATTAAACAACATAATCTGAAAATTACTGGCTCAACCCACAACGTAGATAAAGCAAACAACACGACAAATGACGGTTTTTAATCATAAATCTTTAATCCCACGTAATTATAGAGCATAGGACTTAAAACATGACATTTACGGAGCACAATTCGCAAACATGCCTACAGTTCATGAAAGTGATTGTTATAATTGCCACAGGCAAATTACGTCATTACCCCAGCATCATTTTGCAGTTGGAAAACTGGGAAATACAAAATTGAACTCCTGTTTAGAAGGCGGAAAGTTTAAATCTGAATGGGCGAAGTTTTCGGGAGTGTTAACGTAAAGTTGTCATTTTGCACGGATTGTTCACAAGTATGGCGGGATTCGTATGTGTGACGTTCCTCAATGCTTAACATTTGCTCGCCACAAAGTCTTATCTTTTGTAACATTATATGATATTACGCCTGTTTAATTTATGTGTGTTCAAATTCGCGTTTATGAAATCAATGTTGTAGTATATTCAGTTGGAAATATTAATAAGAAATCTGTTTTGCGTGGATGTGGAGAAAATTCACATGTTGGTGTACCAGGGGACAATAAAACAGAGGAAGTAAAACACAGTCATAAAAATTCTTATCAGTTGACAAAGTAGGACAATAAAATATATGATTCCGAAACATCAATAGAATGAATATGGAAGTCTGTCAAGGAGAAGGCGACGTGACTTGGTATGGCGCGCTACGAATAATGGTGACTTTCAAATTAGATTGCATAGCACACCCGGGATTCTCAAGGTGGTGCCAAGTATTTGCGTTTCAGGCTGTCTCGTATTTCGTTGCCGGAATTTTTATTTCATCGAAAGGGGTTCTATCTGGAACTTTTCGGAATAAGGCGAGATATTTTTATATTGATCTGCTATAAGTTTTCTTATTTATAAGTTACCTACGTGAAATGGTATGAGTAATTGAGTATGACGAAATACCGGTTGGTTATAAGTAAGATGTAAAAGAAGATGACAATCTTTTTGTAAGGAATAAAAACATCTACAGAAGCAAAATCTAGCCTGTTACATCTACTTGTGGTAATTTTAACCCATCTTTTTGCTTCTTTGACTGGTTAAGGTTCGCGCGGCGACAGAGACCGGAGACCAAGACGGAAGACAGAGACAGTAGACCGAGACCGTTAAGGCTTCTACATACCAGCGCGACTTGTAGCGCGACGCGACACGGCACAAAGGCCCCGCGTCTCGCGGGTTCGAGCGGTGCCTTTGTGTCGTGTCGCGTCGCGCGACAAGTCGCCTTGGTATGTAGAAGCCATTACTGGTAATTAGGTTTTGAATGGGCGTCCGTTCGCGAGCGAGACCGAGACAGGAGAAGGAGACGCGAACGGTCTCCGCCTCGGACCAGTAGTGTCACGCATCTTTCTCGAAAAGCCGAAAATACGTCCTGAACATATTGTTATTAAACAATAAATGGTTCTTAACCAATAGTGAAAACGATCCTTCTTGGCCTTTAGTTAGATATAATTCGTTGATAGGCAATCTGTGTTTAATTTTATAGTAATAATATAAAAGCAAATCATCGTTTCCTTCTTTCTCCAATAGTAACTTGGTAACTTTGCTTTCCATTAAAATGTGGATTTATAACTTACAACAATACAGCTGACTCCATCGACTGAAAGGACAGGATGTCTGGTTAAATAGACTTTTGTTTATGGTATCGGTCTCGGCCCATAGTACAGCAGCGGAAACCGAGACATGGGTCTCGGTCTCTTATCTCTGTCTTGCGTCTCGGTCTCCGGTCTCTGTCGCCACGCGAACCGCCACCTTTAGCTTGGTATGAGATGACGGCAGTCAGTAACAAGGAAATCTAATCTAGGCTATAAACAAAAAGCATCTAATCTGTATTAATCATCATGAAAAATATTTCTTAAACTATTGCTCCAATAACTCACATCCAATATAACTCACACACCAATTCCTATTTCGTTTTGTCGTCCAAATAAAAGCTAAATAACACATAAATGTGGACGTACGTCCAAATCGCAATAAGCACTGGCCAGGGAGAGAAATATGGAACCATATTAACTCGTCGACTCGATTGCACAAGCTCTTGAACAAACTTTTACGCCACGATTAATGACCCCACAGCGAAATGGGAATGTCTTCAGCGTGATAAGTGATCCGCGTAACGTGGCCTGAAGAAAGCCCAGATGCGAATGCATTTTAAAATTCCCATTTCAAATGTTTTCACCATATTTTAAATCTTTCTCTAATTTCAAACCTTTCAGAAGTATTCATTATTCATGACCAGAGTATGTAAACAGAAAATAATAATAAGTCATAAGATATTCTTTTCACGTAGGGATGTTTTTGTAATCCCGTGTACATCCGTCGTTAAAAACATATCAAAAGAAATATTTATTTAATAGATTTTATCGAAAATACAAAATCATATTCTAGTTTTAGGATCACTTCTGTAAATAAGATTATTGATAGAGCAAATCGTGAATTACATTGTTTGTATAAATTTTGTTTGGTTAAGACTTTTCTAAAGAAAACTATTCAAAGAATTTTTGTTTTTGGCACGATTTTCTTAAACTTTTGAAAAGTGAAATTAAGCCCAACATTTAAGGTACATTACTCATGACGATTATGAACCTAAGTGAAATTTTGAGCTACCCAGCTCTCAGAAATAATCCTTACAGAAAAATTAATGGACGTTGAATCTCATCATAATTTTAGTTAATTATCTTTTATGAACAAATCTCTGTTCCAAGGATCTGTGACTGTTACAATACAGGGTCTACTCCGAACATAAATCCGAAGTATCGGCCGAATGTTCGGCCTTTGCTTGACTACGGCTAACTATTGCTGAATAATAATATAATAAACATTTTATTTCAGAAACAACCATAATTTGTTAGTAAACATTAATCTTAACAACTGTGTTAGTAAACATGCAGGTTGGACAAATAACGGACGAGCGGGCAATCAATTTTTTTCGCAATGACACTCAGGAGACTGTTCGGGCTGCCCCGGACCCTCTACAGCAGGGACGCGGCACGCTTACGTCTGATCGCTGCGAAGCCATCAGTGTGCGCATCAGCAAACATTCCCGACGCACTGCAAAAGCGTGGCAGCCCCAGCAGCATCCTGAATGCATTGTTGTATTGGACGCGAAGAACATTGATGGCTTTCTGCGTACAACTTGTCCAGAGGCTGCACGTGTAAAATGTCTGACTAAGACGAAAGAAAAAAAAAACGACAGTCAAAGAGATAAGGCAAAGTCAAAAATGTGACTTTAGGTCGGGTAAAGATTCATAGTCAAAAAAGGAAACTATGGAAGTTATAAAACGGATACCTCGGATTAACGCTTCGGAGTAAACCCCCTGAATTGCTTTTAACTTTATCCCAATAATAATAATTTTTCTATTAAGAGCTATCATAGCTTACTAGCAGTGGTGGCGCAGCGGTAACGGCCGCGACTTACGAGTTTCAGGTCGTAGATTCTAACCCTGAGAGGCGCTTTACTTTTGTTCGTGAACGGACGCCGTCAGTTGAGACTGGTCTTCTCTTAACTGCCAGGGTTTATTTGTAATCTTTTAATCTTATATTTTGTATTGTTTTTTAAATAAGTAATTACATTTTTTACATTGTTCTCACATATAGAAGCAACAAGAATAATATACCCAGGATTTTGTAATATCTTGATGTAAAAGAGTGTCCTTGGAGCTTCTTGCCTGTTCATCATTCTCCATAGAGATCTACGTTTTGGAATGGGCTATGAGCTTCAATTTTACGACTAACTGACCGACTCTTTGACAACTCAAAACGAATAGGTTTAATTGAAATAAATGTTTTGAGTTTGAGTTTTCGAGTTTTGTGTAAATTATTTCATCACTACTGCTCTCAAAACGGTGAAGGAAAACATCGTATGGAATCAGGCACGTCCTAGAACCAAAAATTCTAAAGCAATTCCACTTTTGATCGTTCATTGCAGTGGTCCTTAAGAGATATAATGATAGGCTGTGGACGATTATGGGCTATGATGCTATTGTATGAAGATAATAATATCAAAAAACCGGTCAAGAGCTAGTCGGACTCGCGCTCTGAGGGTTCCGTACGTATATTATGATGTTGATGATTTCTGAAAAACTGTGCTATCTATACACATCGTTTTATTTTTCCTGTAATCTTTACATACACTATCACATAGAATAATTTCAGATTTTTATCTATGCAAACTTCACTTCACTGCAACTGCCCAACTATTTTGCAAACAAGAAAGAAATTAAAAAAATATATCTTTTTTGCAAAAGGGACTGAAAGGGGGTGATAAAAATTTGAAGTGGGGCTACTAAGGCATGTGGGGTAACATATGAAAGAACGCTGTTTGCACATTCTCAAACCTTTTTTTTTGGATATTTTTTTAAAACTAAACTATGCAGTTTAGTTTTAAAAAAATACCTTATCTCCGAAGATAAGGTATTTCTTTTTACATTTTTCATCAAAAGAAACTATGCAGCCAAAAAAAATGTTTGAGAATGTGCAAACGGCGTTTTTTCATATGATACCCCACATGCCTTAGTAGCCCCACTTCAAATTTTTGACACAGGGAGTGTTAAAAATTTGAAGTGGGGCTACTAACCCCCTTTCAGTCCCTTTTGCAAAAAAGATATATATTTTTTTAACTTCTTTCTTGTTTGCAAAATAGTTGGGCAAACGTCATCTAAAACTATGAAGTTGATAGCATTAGTAGTTCTTGAGATATCCAGGTGTGACAGATAGACAAACAGACAGACTTATTCTCACCATAAGGGTTCCTTTTTACCATTTTGGTACGGAACCCTAAAAATCAATCTGTCTAGCCTTTTTCCCAACTAGGTTAGCGATACTTCCAGTCGACCGGATACAGCTGAATACCAGTATTTTACATGCAGTGTCTACCTATCTGAGGGGCAATTCTACTAATTTTAAGAACGTTCACAGTCTGATCTCAGTCTCAATCTGTCAAAAATACCTCTTATTTCCCTACATTTTGACAATTTTTTGACGTTTGTTTGTCGCCAAGATGAGATTGCGACTAGATTTTGAACGTTTTAAATTACGAGAATTGGCCTTCAGATCACTACAACTCAGTTACTGGGTAATACCCCTTGGTTAATATTCATAGAAATATAAAAAAACCGGCCAAGTGCGAGTCGGACTCGCGCACGAAGGGTGTTACCATTATCTATAAAAACTGCAAAAAAATCACGTTTGTTGTATGGTATATGGTATATTTAATTAAAATTAAACAAATATTTAAGGGGGGCTCCTTAAATATTTGTTTAATTTTAATTAAATAATTTCTTTTTAAAGTGAATATACAACTAATGATTCTGTGAATATGTCAAGCATCTACCTGTTGCTGTTATCAATATCAAGCAAAAACGAGCAAAAAAATCACGTTTGTTGTATGGGAGCCCTAGCTAGCGAGCTAGGCAGATGATAAGCGAACTCGTCCTAGACCTCACCGATAATGTACATGATAATGTTCGCAGCAATATTGTACAGGTACTATATACATTTTTAACGGCCGATCAAACTGTCGAACTGTAAATTTATGGAGTACGAGCCGTTTCTATACCAACACTGTCGCTGACATTTAGTTTTACAACAAAAGATGTTGTGGTTAACAGACTTACCGTAAAAGATTAATATCAGATTTCGATAGAAGTGTTCTACTGCCATTAAAATAACGAAATAAATTGAATGATTTCACTATTTCAAGTTTAAAAGAAACTGTTTTGGATGATAGTCAGTTGAACTAGGAAAAAGGTTGAATTTTTTTCTATAGATACCTGTACCCAAATAACCAAAGAAGGTCGTAGTAAGACTAGCAATACCAGGTAGATGGATGGACGATCTTATAAAGATGTCTGGGATAGACTGGATGTGGAAGGCGGAGGACAGCTCATTGTGATGAAGCCTGGGAGAGGCACCACAAGAGACCATGGCTTTAACTTGATCATTTTTGAACCTATCATCATTTCTGTCTAAAATATGGTTTCGTACTTTTTAGATCATTTTTATTTTTTCGTAGTCAGGTCACAGTTTTTCAACTTCATTTTTTTATTTTTTACTTTTCCGTTTTAACAAATATTTTGTAGTACTTGTTTTTCTTCTTAAGAGTGGCATTGACAAATCGTTACGTACTATTATTAAAATTTGATTATTTAATCATGCTTTTTATAGGTATTAATTTTATTTATTTATTTAATACTTTAAGCACACAAATGTACAGAGGCGGACTTAATGCCATAGGCATTTTCTACCAGTCAACCTTTGGGTGATGCAGAGACAAGCAGTGGTAGGTGCAATGAGGAAAATTGTTAAATCAATTTATTTTACAGCCGCGCCGTACGTAGCGCAGTCTCAGTTTTGCTTGTTTTTCACTATTTAAACATATTCATTTACATACAATAATGATACACAATGCATATAATTATTATGTAATTGGTCGTCAAGACCGTTCTTTTGATACCAAACAACTCAATAATAAATGTTTCGACGTAAAAATGTATGTGTAAAGTCCAGTAGATTAAAGGGAAAATTTCTATAGCCTAAGTGACCAGGGTCATTATCATAAATCCATTGATACTTTATTAATGAAAATCGGTTCAGTAGTTTAGGCGCTACGGCAATTACAAACCTAGACTGCTAAAATCATAACCCTTCCTTTTGGGTTAACCGTAGTAGGATAAAAAAGGCTGATGAAGCCAACAACTGCGACAATAGTCAACATAAACTTAAAACCGGCATTAATAAACATTTAACAACGTTTACCGACTACAAGGGATATAAACGGCACGAAATGTCTCGAGAATAAACTTCGGCCAATAAACACGAAATAATCCTTCAGTTTGTTTTATTTGCAGGGATTAAAAATATTTAGTAGAAAGAAGTAAAATGGTGGAAGATCGTACCAGCTGCTACATTGCAATTAAGTTCTACAATTGGATGGTATCGCTAGAAACCTTGCAAGCACGCTTTCTTAGTTCGCAGATATCTTGTAGTTTTTTCTACCACGTCTTGGTTTCGGAATCGTGCTTCACGTGCACTGGGGTCAATCCCCAGCCAAATCCAAGTTCCTTCAATTTCTGTTTCCATAATAATTTATAATAATATTTTTATTATATTTACATATTATTTACTATTTAAATGGCTGCTGTGTCCAACGATTCTTGCTATATCTGGCTATATCTCTGTAACTTATTTTCAAGTAATCATATGACTCTCACTTAACTCATTTTTACTCACTACACACTTATTTTTAAACACTATTACTACTTAAAAGCAAACCTTTAGTTACCTTTAACTGTTTTGCTTCCAACACTGTATTTTATAAATAATATTATTTTTCTCTTGTTGTAAAAATCTTAGAATATTTTATCTTTAGACATCTTTCATCATAAATTATCATCTGTCAGTTTTATTTTAAGCATATTATCATGTTAACTTTAAAAATAACAGAAAATAAAACTGACAGATGATAATATATGATGAAAGATGTCAAAGGATAAAATATTCTTTGACCAGGACACTGTAAAATTAGTGTGATAAGGTTCTCATTGTAAGCCCGTTTTATTGATTCTGGCCGAATCTCAAACATGAATTAAGTTTGAATTCTGTTTGGATTATTTAACAAATATTTCGAGAATCTATTAAAGCAACAGATATTTCTAGAACGTTTGCGAGAATCTATAAAAGCAACAGATATTTCTAGAACGTTTGCGATAATCTATAAAAGCGACGATCAGACCTGACAAGGGTTTAGTTTTATGCCGGTTTAAGTCAGTATACTTAAGTCTTACCTTCAGGTTAAGACAATTTTATAAAGTTTACCACAGTTTATTGTATAATAAGATCAGAACAACGTCTGTGAATTCTGTGACTCTCACCCTCGGTTACCTCCGGCCCTCTCGGGGCGCTCTAGTCGCGTGGCGTAAAACGCCGCAGACGACCACTTCTGCATGCCGCAGGAGGCCAAGTAACTCCTCCCGCTGAGCTTCAAGCGCTGCAAAGTGCCTTCGCTGTCTTCTATATCGGCGTGGTTTGAGACAACGCCGCTCTCTTCTCTACCCACTCCTGGACAGAGAACCCTTCTGTCGCTACGGCATTATACTCACGTGGCCGGCCCTCATGCTAGTGTGAAATGTCACAGAGCTCTCTATAAGGTAACATCTTATTTACGAAAACCCTTAAAGGCTTTTCTCCTCTGCCTGGACAGGGATGTCAACAACCTGCTCCTGATTCCAGTACGACGCAAGACACTGCAGCCTCATCCTTGTACTGCTCTACTACTGCCTACCATTTCGTGTGTTCTAGCATCCGAGCGTCCCAAGCTGCGATAAATTGAAGCCTGGAACTCCTACTCACTCTTATCTTTTTGATACAGCGTGTTACGGAAAGGGTATAAACATATCAAAGGCACGGAATCTTTTGGTGATAACAAACTAAATGTTTTTTTTTTTTTTAATAATACCTACATAACTAAAAAGTTAAGAAACATTTAACTAATAAAAATCAAATGTTTCTTATCACTACACCAAGTCAGCTGATCGGTACACGTTCGTTTGATCCCGCTGCTAATCGTGCCACCCGCGCCGCCGCGTCTCGGTGTGGTGGCAGGTGTGTGTGTGTGTGTACTAGGCGCGCAGACGCAAATAATGGATAATGACCCTCGTAGTGCGGTGACACGTTTGTTATGATTTAAATTTAATAAACTATAGAAATACAAAAAAACGAGTGTGCTTTAGACCGCACGACTGAAGTAAATCATATAAATAGTAATACTAATTATACTTCCATAACGCTCTCGTCACTTCCGTAACGCTCTCGTCATGCTTTCACCAGCTTACTCCCCAAGTCAAGCGTGCCTAATGAAGTTTTACTTCAAAAATATCAAACATTTTCAAAGTTATTCTTTTTGAGCTGAAATTTTGTACAGAGATTCTGAACCAGTTGCACTCTTCACCCTGTTTGCATGGATATACCCTTTCCGTAACACGCTGTATTTCATGTTATTTTATTATTTTTTAACACCATACTGCAACGCCAAGCGTGGCGATTATGGCAACCCCCCCCCCCCCCACCCCTTTGGGAGAGCCTATGTCCAGCAGTAGACGTCTTTCGGCTGAAATCATGATGATAATGAGGTAGCTGCACAGCTGACAGGAAGTATAACATTATTATTATTCAAAACATTACGCCAATTACGAAATACACAAAAATAAGAAATACGGAGAGTGCCATGATCATTAATATTTAAAGTGTGTGTGTATGCACACACACACTTATCTGTGCGGTGTAGGTACTCTAAATATGTGTGTGTATGTCTATGAGGGTATGATTAAAACTGGCAATACTGAGTTAGCTGAGTTTCCGGGATTTGATAGGGGATTTAATTAATATCTTTTTTAAATCTGTTCCGTGTGGTACTCGTATTTATTGCCTTAAATACTCGAGAATTTATCATTATATAACTCTATGCTTAAAAATATCCATTTATTTCTTATGTCACACTTCTTCAGCTGTTTCTAGTCTAATAATCGAATCGGACCTGATTTACTTTTCAACATCATCCACATAAATTCAGGTGGGAACCAGAAGTTAAGCAACACGTGATTGGCATTCGCATCTATCTAGTGCAAGTCCAAGAAATATAGCTCTTATACCATTGTCATAAAGTACAATATCACTTTGTGTAAAAATGTCTAGATACTTTTAGTACAATACCGAGTTGCAGGGTGAAACTAATCACTATAATTGAATTTTCTGCTGCGCGTTCGCCTCGTGCCTTGAATTCAGCTAATTCTATTTGCCGTGTTAGTTGCCTTTATTTTCCCCATGAGTGTAATTGCCATCCAGTTTACTGTGATTTGAGTCTAAATAATTTTAGTGTTTTGATATTTTGTATGTGAATTTTGCGTTTTGCCAAATTTAAATTTACATAGGAAAAGGTTGTTAGTAATATTTAATTCGTCAGTCATGAATATTCACCTCAAATATGCGCTTACATTAATTAAGCGTCACACAAATTAGTGGGCAGCTATAAAGATATGTTGACCAATAAATTGGGAATCACACCGCATAACGTTATAAATTTTAATATTAATATTTCTACATAGTCGTCCAAAATATAATATGCTCAAAACTCATTAGTAACCCAACTCATTATATTATTATGTAGATATTTTACAAAATAACAGCACGCATTAATTAATAATTCCAGGCTTAATTATATCTATCATATCAAACTACACTCAAATCAAAGCATTTATTTTAATTAAACCATTTACAGGCACTTTTGAATTGTCAAGGCGTCGGTCAGTTAGAAATATGAAGCTAGTTGGCCATTCCAAAGCGTAGTAGATACCTATAGAGAAGAACGGGCAAGAAACTCCATGGATGCTCTTTTAAATTATAATCTTACAAAAATATTGTTACGTCTTTAGGGTTGAACTTATAACTAAATGTGAGGACGATATAACAAAAAAACGCGTCGCAAAAATTCCGGGTCGCTAATAAAAGGCGTGATATTTTTTTTTTTTTTTAACGTTGCCCCCCACACTAGGAATTTCTCCTGTATCGTGGGTGCATTTACAAACATTCAAACTCACATACACAAACAGCCATACCCGGAACAACTACTTGTAGGTCATACAAATATTTGTTTAGCAGCAGTGCAGCAGTCAATCCAACCGTGCCGTCCATATGATTAAATATATTAGACTAATTTGCGAAACGTATATTTTAGATGACTGATTAATATAATATATAAAAAAATGTGTAACACGTTTTGTACACTATATGACTTTAATGAAATACTAAAAAATAAGAGAATTTCGCTTCTCACGACAACAAAAATACACTTCGCAGTAAATCATAAAAAAAAAAATTGCAATTTTATATTTTGTATTTCCTCCATGAGCCCGAATCACTTCATTAAGACGATGTGGCATGCTATAAACCAAATTTTTAATATGATTTTGGTCTATGTATGGCCATTCTTCCACTAGCGCATTCCGTAACTCGTGTAACGGGAGCAGGAGAGCGTTATCTCACGCATCTCCCGAGCTCGTCCTATGCATGTTCTATGAGATTTAAGTCTGGGCTGCGAGCTGGCCACTCCATGCAGGTAATACCGACGTCTTGAATATACATATTGACCAAACGAGCAGTATGTGGTCGCGCATTATCGTGCATATAAATGGAATTTGCACCCATATTCACTAAGAAAGGACCAGCATGCTCATTTAAAACCTCTTCTATGTATCTGACAGCAGTCAGAGAACCGTTTTCTATGATCACTAACTCCGTGCGATCCTCTGAAGATGTCGGCGACGAGACCCTATCTACACCATAAAGTATAAATCGAGTCGTGAGTTAGAAGGAATTTAATAATGTCTAGTTAAAATATGTTATTATAAGGTTTATCTCTTTCTAATTAGTTTTTCTAACTTAAAATTGTTATTAGTTTTCATATTTAATCTAATATGACTGAAACAAACTAATTTACAAATAATTGTTTGAGTAATGTTAGGACTATACAATTACGTAACTTGAAAATGTGATTTTTTGTTTATGGTTATTGTTTGATTGTTTTAGTTTTAAATGATAGAATCTTGCATACAACCAATATTTCAATTCGTTTCAAGTTAATCGGATAACGCATTTAGGAGTTATAAGCAAATTTGTGTTTAATATTATTCATTAGTAAGAGATTCTATGAAATCGAATTTGTTGCGCATTCCTAACGCTAGCGGCGCCACGTGCACTATAACAGGGCATAAGCTTAAGTAGTAAGAACCCTTTACCTTAACGAGAGCCATTACAGATTTTTGTCATTTTTAAGGTCTAAATTTAGGTTTTTTGATATAGTTTTTTATTTATAGTTAAAATAAGTCCATACCTATGTTAGAAAAATAAGTTAAACATTGTAAGGGGTGTTTTACCATAGAAAATTGCCAGAGTAAGTTTCCCATACAAAACCACATTAGTGCCGTGTGCAAACTTAAAGTGCTCTGATTGGTTGAGCAAAAGGAGATTAGTGCCGTGTGCAAAATTGAAATATTCTGATTGGCTAGGGCTCTCTATAAAAAAGGAGCAAGTTTCTATGGTGATTTAATAATCAGATACTGCATACCCCCAATGGTTCAGTAGTCAATAGCGCCCTAAGCCTAGGTTCGAGTCCCACTATGGGACGCCCTTAGCTGTGCTATTTAATTATTTCTTTAACACGGCGAGAGGCCCTTCTGGCCCCGCCAAAGCTCGATTAAGCAGAAAAGGCACTCCGGAGCCATCTGCAATAGGTCAGGAACAAAAAAAAAAAAAAAAAAAAAATATGGTGATTCATTCCGAATCCAGCAGTATTAGAAGAAACAACCAAGAATAAACTGAAGTCTCCGATCAAGATTCAAGACTGAAAAAATCCTGTTTCATTTGAAGGAATCCCTCTTCGCCGCCAGTCTGTCCGAGGTCCCTGTGGGTTGTACCCAAGCAAACATACGCATTCAGGGGTGCGTGGTGACGTGTGTCGCCAGCGGAGTCACAAGACTCAGCTAGGAAACATTCGTCAAAACACTGGGAGATTGTCCCAGGACGACTGCGGGTGCTGGACGTGCCCCTCTCGTCCGAAACAGAAGATATTCCAGCCCAAACCGTTATTGATCCTCCACCGAATGCCACCTTTTGTTCAAAACACGCTTGATGATACCGATCTCCTGGTCGTCTAAATACTCTTCGTCTCCCGTCGTGCATAAATAAATGAAAACTGGACTCATCGGAAAACATAACCTTGGACCAATCTTCATCTGTCCATCGGATCTGTTCTCGAGCAAACCGTAACCTGGCAACCCCATGTTCTCTGAGCAGTTTGGGGCCGTTTGCTGGTCTATAAGGCTTTATATCAGCTTTACGAAGACGTCGCAGAATCTTATCAGAGCTCACATTGTTGTGGTGAATTTCTTGAAGACTGTTTCGGTCCTGAACAGCCGTGAGATGTCGATTTCTTAACATAGTGTTCACGATGAATGGGTCTTCTCGTGTAGTTGTGTACCTTGGCCTGCCATTTCCTGGTCTCCTGATGTTCATGCCGGTATCTTGAAATCGCTGGAGTACTCTTTGGACCGTTGATAAAGATACTCCTACTGTTCTAGCAGTGCTTCGCTGATTTCTTCCTACTTGTACCATGGTAATAATCCGTGTACATTCTTCAGGTGTTAACGACATGATATTGCACTGACTTAATACTCTGATCAATCCAAGGAACCATTTATAATGACAGCTCGGTTTGAAACAAAAGCAGAAAAACGATTATTTTCCTAATTTTGTTTTTTTTTTTAATGCAGTAAGTATTCTAAAACAAATAAAGAAATAATATTTTTTTTTAATCTGTAACTTGTGCAAATAAAACCTCTTTAGAGATTTAGAAGAACCATTAGTAACCTGCTTACTCCATATTATTTATTCTAGCGATCTTATAGGTATATCATTTATGGAGAAATCACGGTTTTATTAGCGACCGGAATTTTTGCGATCCAGTGTGATGCGCTCAAACAAAAAAAATAACAATTCAAAACTAAAATAAGCCGTGGCAGCTAAGAGTTGACCAATCCTAACTGACCGCGCCCATTCAAAAACCTGACGCATGGATCAGCACCGTTCGGCTCAACCATTTGAAGGGAGCTAAATGATCCAACACACGCTCCACCATCAGCGAGACATCTGAGTGAGCATGACATACTCTCAGCCGCAAAGGCATTCAAGTCAATGAAAGACATATTACCCGGTAAATGGTAGCTCTATTGTACATAGTACTTACACCTGTGCTATGCAATTATATAAAACAAAGGAGATTGAGTTTATACAACGCAAAGATACAATCTTACAATCTTCAGCAGCTCCAACAGTATTTTCAAATATTAATCAATTAGTTGTAGTTGTGGAGCATGACATGACATTGTGCAAAGTATTTTTGTCAACGATGTAATCCCCAACTTAAAATATGCCTGCTTGAATAGTGTGCGCTATACGAGTATATACAAGATTTGAATTTCGTCTCATTCAGTTGAAGTATTTCAATAAAGATTTTCGCCGAAGGTTTAGTTTGTGAACTCTGCCAGCCCTGAATAGTTTCATGACTCATGTAAAGGAAGGAATTAATTTAAAATAGCATTCGTTTCTTCCAAGTAGGGTATTCTATTTGACATGATTTAATTATGACCCGAAAACCGATGTAACCGCTGATTACCATTTAATTTATTTCCTCAAATTAAACTTTCATCAAACATAACATGGTAGGAGGTGAAAAGATTTATTGTGGCTTACTCTCCACGTACGTACGTACGATTTTTGAAAGGCGTCAGTGTGTATGCCCATCATCCTACAATAAAATTAACGCAAAACTAAAGTTCCACCACGAGGTCTCGCATCAATGCAAAAAAGTGATAACAGAGTGGTTAAAAAATCTATCTTAGATGAAGAAACAGAGCATATTCTAGCCAGACTTACATGAACACTTATCTTCTTTATCACAATGTTATACCGTGTGATTACATAGTGGTATTTTTCAACTTCGATTATAATGCCACTATCAGCAAACACGTAAACTCACACATAAACACACACGCACACACACCCCTATACATACACACACATACCCACACTCACACACTACTAAATCAATCAATCAACTCAGCCTATCACAGTCCACTGCTGGACATAGGCCTCTCCCAGGCTGTGCCACAACACCCTGTCCTCCGCCTTCCGCATCCAGTCTGACCCACCCACCTTCTTAGGGTCGTCGGTCCATCTAGCTGGGAGGCGTCCCACACTACTCTTGCCGATACGCGGTCTCCACTCCAGGACTCGTCTGCTCCATCGGCCATCGGTCCTTTGACAAACATGGCCAGCACGCACTGGTTAAAGACCTTAGTCTTCAGACACTGCGGGATAGGCGACGAGAAGACTTGACGCAGTTTTCCAAACGCCGCCCGACCTAACTGGATCCTTCTGTCGGCTTCTTTCTCAAAGTTGTATCTACCGAGCTGGATGACTTGTCCTTGTCACACATACACATACTCACAATTACACACTACACCGATAATGCTAATTACTTTATAAGTCATTGTTCCTCTTTGTTCTTAAAAATCAGTAATTAATTTTAATTTTAAATATTGTTAGATAACTATCAATTAAGGGAAGGAGCGAGACGACCCCAACACAAATATTATTAATTACTAACTGGGGCGATTCGTTTAGGTACTTTAATGTGGTTACTAAGCAATTTATGCTCATCACAATGCATATGGTGAATGGCAGTTCTCCTGGTTGTTACCATGAGAACTCCTCAACAATCAACGTCGCAGCATCGGGAAAAGCAATATTTTGTAAAAGGTGATGAGCAGTTAACATTACGCTATTGTAACTTAGATAAAATAAAAACTGGCCCACTAATAAGTGAAAACTATAAAATTTACAAAAAAAAATAACCGACTTCCAAAAAACACTACAAAGTGAAAAATAACTTTAATTTCGGAAGTCGGTGGCAAAAAACTAAAATACAGATCCAAAGACACCGAATTCCGAAATTAAAATTATTTTTTAGTTTGTAGTGTTTTTTGGAAGTCGGGTATTTTTATTGGAAAAAGTTTTTATTTTTATTTATACATACTTAGACTCACGCCTTTTTCACACTCCTTTCACTTTGTCAGCTGTCATTATTTCACCTGATGCTAGGGACTGAAACTATTGGCAGCTCAGTTCACTAAGTTTTGACGGCGAGATTTTTTTTTGTTGGTTGGCAGCCGACCCCAACACAATTGGGAAAAAGCTAGGCAGATGACGATGATGAGGCGGTCAGACACGCATGCTGGTTTTCACTTTCCTCATATTTCTACTTTATCATTAATTCCTGTTTTATAATCTCTTTTCCTAGTATTTTTATTTATACTTTTCCACGTCTTTAGTAAAACCTAGGCAGCTTTACCTTCTTCGAAATGGTAGGCGAAATTTAATTTTGGGGTTGTTTTAATATTTCAGTGGAACGAAAGGCTTATAATAAACCTTCTAAACCACGTTATGAAGGAGAAAAAATATCAAGATATTAAAAGTAATGCTTTCAGTTCCTTAGTCATAAAACAGTGTTGATTAAATTTTTTGTCAAAAATATTGCTGTAATTTTATTATTTGATGGTAGTCCACCATTATAAGGAATGCTGCTGAGTTTTATATTTGTATATTAAGGTGGATTATTACTGATAATAAAAAATATTTATTTTTGATAAATGAATATGATTTAATTTGATTAATTTTACTGTATTATTACTGATTAATTTGATTTTAATATTCATCATTCATTATCATTTCAGCCGAAAGACGTCCACTGCTGGACAAAGGCCTCCTCCAAAGGGGGGCTTTGCCATAATCGCCACGCTTGGCAGGCGGGTGGCAAAATTAAGTACGTGGTTAAAATGCATAGAGAACGCTGCTGCTCATTCTCTAGTAAGTCCCTTAGTCGCCTTATACGACACCCACGGGAAGAAATAGGGGAGTGCTATTCTTACGTCCGGCACCACACAGACTTTAATATTATTTAGATTTTAATATTATTATTATTTATTTATTTGATTTTATTATTATTAATTTATTTGATTTTATTATTGTTGACATATTTGATTTGATGATTATCTTTAATATCTAATAGGTAAACTATGTAAGTGCTGTGCACACCTTTAAGTGACAAGTTTGCTGTAGTAATTATTTAATAAGATTATGTTTTCTGTTAATGTTTTTTTTTATTAGTCGTTAGAGTGCCAGAATAAATAAATAAAAATAAATTACAAAGGTTAATGCGGATGCTATAGGATTGTATGCAACTCTGTGTGTTGCTGATATGCGTTTTACAAACTAAACATTTCCTTTTTTTATATTATGGCGTTAATTAACTTTTACAGTCAGCAATTTACTGCTGTTACGGCATACTGTTATTATCATCTAGCTTACAGTTATAAATGTTAGTAGCTTTGCCCGAGGCATCCCTCACGTGGATAACGGAAATTATGCCACGGGAACGTACTAAGGAGATAAAAAGAGTATCCTATATACTTACCCAGGTCATGGTCTACCCATGTGCCAAATTTCATCCAAATCCGTTTAGCCGTTTTAGCGTGACAGCGTAACAAATAAACAAACTCATTTTCGCATTTATAATTATTATTACTAGCTGCGCTCCGCGCTTGCACCCGTTAAGACTCAATCCCGTGGGAATATGGAGATAAAAGGTATCCTATGTCCTAATCCAGGTCATGGTCTACCCATGTGCCAAATTTCATCCAAATCTGTTTAGCCGTTTTAGCGTGAAAGCGTAACAAACAAACAAACTAACTTTCGGATTTATAATAGGATATGATAGGACAGGGGTTGGCAACCTGCGGCTCGCGAGCCGCATGCGGCTCTTTCGATGTAAACTAGTGGCTCTCCAGTTCCATACGCAATAGATAATTATTATTCAATAACTGAACTGTAGTTATATTATTGTATTCATTATTTTATTATTCTAGCAAGTACCTAAAATACTTTAATATATTTTTTGCTAAAGACATGTATGTTTTTATATAAATAAATATTATTTCGTATTTAAAGTCGTTTGTTTTAAATTAAAAATATATAAGCAAATACTATGTATATTGAAACAAAATTGTTAGTGGCTCTTTAAAAACTGAGAAATTTTGTCAATTGTAACTTTTGGCTCCTCCATCTCAAAAGGTTTCCGACCTCTGGGTTAGGATATTAGATAGGATAATTACGATTACAAATAAGTCCACTTGTACGACCCAGTAAAACACCATTGCTTTTCCCAAGGTGAAAATAGAAAAGCAATCTAATAATAGGAACATTTTTAAATACCTAGACTGTTTTTCATAAAGTCTAAATGGAACGGTCCATTTAGACTTAAGACCCTTAATCGTCATCAAGACAAATTAAAGAGCTATTAAAAAAACTAGCCCTCTCAGTAATACCTTCAATAAATAGGGAGCAAATCGAAAATGTCACTGGACTTAGATAAATGACAGAGCACCAGCAGAATTCTAATGTGATAGTAGCGCACTATGTGCTAATGAGAATTGATTTTATTTGTTGTAGTGTGGATATTTACGGTTGATTTACTCGAGTGTAGTGGCTGAGGGTTAAATGGAGTGATCGATGTATGATTTTGATGTCGATGTAGCTTTGAATTTTTAAATGGGACGCTATTTTTTTAGGATGAACCTTTTCATGGCTGAAATGGTGTGACGATCCCTTTTACATACTAGTGTGTCAAACGCATGCTAATGTGTGTAATTTTTTTTTGTTAATTTAATTTATTTCTAATGCTTTTTATATAAAAATATTACCTTTCTGCACTCTCCTCTATAGAAACTTTAACTGTGCCAAATTTCATACTCCTCTGTTCGCGTAGTTTTCGTAAATAGGGTTATACGCTTCGCGTATTAGTATAATGATTAGGAAGATAATTCACTTTTCCTATTCTCTCATCAGCATGCTGCAATCACAAATCTGGTAAAATTTTCACATGACCTTTTAATGTAATTCCAAGAAAGCCCGACATTTTGCTGCTCGGATGCACCTTGCAGATGACCGTTTTGCACTAACAATAATGTTTACTATTCTATACTTACGAGGATATCTATGACATAGATACCCACGGTACACGAGTTACATAAATCTAAAATGTTTTTGGAACAAAATACTTTAAACGCGGTAGGAGTAAACTGGCTGAAATCGTCACGTAACGAAAAAGCGTTATGCCCCAAAAAGTCCGTTTCAAGGGCTAGGGATAAAAAAAAAACTTTTGACACTTGATACTTGAGACCATACTAGATGGCTCTGTATTAATACATAATATACAGCGAACGGAAATATGTTCCAAACGGGTGTCCCACGACTTTGTTTTGAAAGTACATTCCGAAACCTGCATTTATTTGTTACAAATTAAACAAACCAAACAAAAATATAAATTCATCCCCATAATATTTAAATATTAAATCTGGGCGACCGAATATTCTGGAATGTAGCCCAGAATAAAACATTCATCTTATTGCTATAACTGACAACGACAAGTGTACATCCTACGGTTTTAACAAAGAGCCACGAAATACATTGTTTGGACGTTCTAGTACATCTAAGGTGAACAAAGTACTACGTAAGTAGGAATTATCGCGGTTGTGCAAATCCGACCACCGTAAGGCCTATTTCCAAGATGACCTTTAGATGCGTTACCTGCGCTCAATAATGGCAAAGTAAATGCCAGGCAATTGCCTGACATTTACAATAATAATAATTATTATTACGTACGCGCCAATGAACATGCAGCAGTTAGTGACATAACTAAATATCATCTCTTTCAACAGATATCGGTGATTGTATGCAAGTATGTAGCTACAATCATGGCTTACGCTGTGTGTAATGTTCGTGTATGACGCGTCTATTTATAATACGTCCTTGCCTATTCCTGCTTGCATCGCTGTGCCGCTATAGTAACGCTTACCTACGCTCTTCAACCAATAGCATCACCGCATGAGATTATTTCTCAGCTCCTTCTTTTAGTAAATGTAACAAAAAAAATAGGTAAAGGGTGGTCAGACCTCTGTTATCATTGTAACAGAGCCCGACAAATTTATTTATACAAATAAAAAATTAAAAAATGGACGACGCATAAAGGGGCGGTAAACAGGTGTGGTCATTGATAGCATGGGATTTTGTTTTGAAAGTGGTCTGATTTGGACGCCCGCGATAGTATCTACTAGATCACTTTATATTATCATTTTTGACGAACGACATGAATCAAATATTTTTAGGTCCAGGGTAAAACACGGTAAATATTTTTAGTTAAAAACCTCAGAAAACCTAGTTTGGCAACTCAATCAACAACTAATTAAAAAAAAATATGTTGCCATAGTGATATTTATTAGCTGGTACAGAATAATAACCACTTTTTATTCAAGAAGTGATGTGCAACGGTGGTAGGTACCAATTATCAGAAGGTAACACCAATCATGCGTTCATACCAAAACGAGGACCTACTTCTTTTTAGGTGAAACTTCGCCATTTTTGAACCCTAATAGTTTCATCAAGTCCGTCCGTCTGTCCGCGGAATAACGATCTTTGGCATGGATAAACATAGTAATCACGCCGACAAACTTGTGAAATAAAATTGAACTATCCAAAGAGACAGTCTTTTATTAGCTTTTACAAAAATGATGGGTTAAGTGATGATCATTTTTGTGGTCGATAAAAAAAAACTTTGTATGCGTACATTTTCATCGTAACTACGGAACCTTTTTGGTTCTAGAACGAACTAGGATCGAAAATTATTTCGTATGTTGTATACTTTAAGAGATTAACCTCCCTATTTTTTTATTCCTATTAATTATTTGAACTTGTGGGTCAGTGGAAGTCGGGTCTTTGGCTTCATCCACTACCGTCGCCGAACATAGGGACTTTGTTCGACGATACAACTTTCCGTCTCGCTGCTTCCCTGCAACTAGTAGCTCCTTGATGTTCTTCTCATCGTTGTCCCTATGGCTAAGTTTTCAACAGCCTCGGACACAACGGCCTGTCTGGCAGCCGAAGTGCGGGTTTCATAACGTGACACGCGAATATTAATGACATCATCCAACGAGATCTTGTCACCGTTGGCGTTTCAGCTGTATAGAACCTAATGGCTTGGCACGCGACGATGGCAAGAGACTGGATGGCATGTCTTTATTTCCATGGAAGGTGTGTAGGCCTTTAGTTTGGGACGCAACATGTGTCGATACTCTTGCGCCATCCCATCTTCCTGGTTCGGCGTGCTGTGCTGGCGCTGCTGCTGCGGCTGCGGAAAGCCTCAAGCGGCGAAAGTATACCTTATCGGTAATTATATTTTCGAGCCGTTTGGGGTTAAAACCCTCGGTTTGTTCAACGAATTCTCCAAACAACTGGTTGACACTTCCCGTGATCCAAAGGCTGGCTTTTACCTTGGCCAGAGGCTAAGCATTGCCAAACAACATGGCAATGCCACCAGTCTCTTGGGTACATTACCAGTCGACAGCGATGCGGAGGAATTTTTCAACGCCTTAATTATAGATTTACTTAGAAATTTAAACAACTAATAAATTAAATTGTTATCTTATAAACTAACAAAAAACAAATAACTTTCCTATACAGTAAAGCTAATCTTTTTCTAATTATCGCAAATACAGTATTATAATGTTGCATAATTAATTTTAATTATATGGTCAATTAAAACAACACGATTTAAATTACGTGATGTAATTTCAAGTGGTTTATTTTAGGTAAGTATAAACTTTTAGTTCTTTAATTCTTCTTTAGTTCATAACGTATTGCTCTTAACAACATAATGTCTTAATGAATCGCAATTCTTTAAAAACGGTTTACAAAATTTATTTGAGCGATACGTATACCTTAATTTTGTGTACTTTTTTTCTTGCAGAATTGATGCCTACAGTACTGCGTATATAACTGAAAATATCATCATGGCGTTTGTAGAGATGCATATTTGTGTAGTCCTACTATTACGAGCAGTTTTCATCCATGCTTTCAATGAAGAACTATACGTTGGTACGTAGTTTTTTCATGTATCAAGCTTATTGCCACACCACGAAATTTGTAATGTTGCGTGGTGTGGCCAGTTCAGTGTGGTTACACTTATATACTTGTCACTCAAAATGATAATATTAAATAGGTATATCACTAGGATACGCTGTATGTGTTACCTTTCTGTTTAAAATTAAACGTTTTTAGGACAGAATGCCATGATATCTAACCAGACGGTGACCGACTACAACTACGGGGTCCTCCTGGGAATAATCGATCCCGAAAAATATTCATTCGAATATTTTGAAGAGGACCAGCCCACCTTCAAAAAAACTTACGTGGGATTCATTTCATTGAATGCATTTGGGCCAATCACTTACCGAGAATGGCTCGTATTGAACAACTATGGTCTTTTATCAGATACCAAAGAGTCCATATTACCAAAAAGAATAAGTGAACGCAGCAAAAGGTCCAAGAAACGTTTTAGGCATGTTGTGAATACAGGGGATATTTTAATCTCAAGTAAAAGCCATAGTGGGTTGATTGGGCACGCGGCCATTATGATTACTGATTACTGGGTCTTAGAGATGGCTGGTGGCAGAAGTTGGAATAAAGGAATTAGGGACAATAATAGACAAATTTCCAAGGATGATTGGTATGATGAGTACTGTTCTGAACCGATTCAGGTATACCGTTGCCATGACAGTTATAAGGCTGAACAAGCTGCCTATTGGGCTAACCGTAATTACTTTAACCATCACGGTGGCGGGGAGAAGACCATACACATTACATATAAGATAACTTCAGACTTTAAATCGAGGGACCCAAGTTATAGCTCTAAGATGGTGCTTCAAGCTTACTACTTTGGAACGAGAGGTGTCATAAGAGACGTGTCAAAACAAGGACCAGTGATCGTTCCAACCAGTATACCAGCGTACTTCATGCCACCCTATGATTTGTATAGAGTCGAAACATTTTAGTTGTATGTGAATGTTAACTTTGTTCTGTAGCATTTAATATTTTGACTAGTAGGTAGTGTTTTCACAAAATTCGAATGCATCAGGGGTATGAATTTACAGGATGTTTATATGGATAAACAAAATTTGTATCGTACTTTAAAAGAACTATTTTTAATAAAGTATAAGACGTATAGTTTGGGTTCTAATTTGAATACAACTTCCTTCCTCTAGACAGCGTTTGAACATCAGTCTGAGTCGCAAACATAATTATGAGTACGTATAAAACTCGATATGTGTCCAAACGCGCACTGACACAGTATCGGCACAACATAGAATAGGTACAGAAGGTCGGCTCCATAATTATAACGAGTGAAAATATGCGCAAGCTCACAAAATTTATGCCAAATGAAATTAGACTATTTGTTATTATACTAAACGAGTGCCAGTCGTGCCTGCGCTTGCACTTGCTGTCTTTGACGATTTTCAATGTATGCGTACCTAAACAGAAACACCGCTTAGCCACTGGTACGTCGTTGGGAACTGTAGTACCAAAAAAAACACGTCCTTACCTAAAGTTATTTATTATTTATTGACAACAGTCCTTTGTTTCTTATACAACCATTTTATTTCTTTTCTTGAGCACTACTATATCTTTAATTATTAAATCGATTTTATTATTTTTTGCGACACATAACTATTTATTTACTTATTTACACACACTATAAAACTGATATACATTTGTAAGACCGCCTCGTTATGTAAGATCCAGTTGAAAACCAGCGTCAGGCACTAGTTGTATGGCATTAATGCTGAATTGGGCCTATTTGACGCAGCCATGAGGCGCACAAAACTGTTTTAAGTTTTTATATTTTTTATTGAATATTGTGTACCTTATTACAATTTAAATAAAATAAACCTTTATTGCTGTAACTTAATAACAGCTGTAGCATAATATAACATTTTTCTTAATTCTATTTAACTATTTAGGTTTTAGCTAATTGTATCATTAGCCAGACGGTTGTCCTTTTACAGCTTGTCCTTCAACAAAGGCCTCCTCTAAAGCTTTCCATTTTGTCCTGTCCTCTGCAGTGCGTGTCCATTCTTGTGTACCTTAACCTGGGCAGGGTCAAATAAATTAATGAAATTTGTTTTCTTTCTTTTTTCACCTTCTGTAAATGTCTCTTTTGTGGTACCAGATGGGGTTGGACGAATCCGACGATACTTAATCGAGTGTCAGTCAACGTAGTACGTATGGCGTTTGATGTACTCGACTCGACACTTGCTGTCGCGGTTCTCAGGTAAATGTGTACACGTTTCTCGTTTGATGGGAATGACATCGTTTTACTGTAACTTTGACAAATAAGGAAGACGTTGAATGCAGACGTGTGTAGGTAATTTGCTTTTATAAAGTTGGTGAAGTAAAACATGAAACATGTTATTTATGATTTTTCTATTTCAGTCCCCATTGAAGTAAAGAACGGTATGGTAGTAAAAAATAAGATATATACTTAAGGAGTGAGGCTATGGGAATGTATCAGTAATTTTTATAGGTTACCTACCTTGAGTTGAAAAGCCTTTCGGTTATAACTTTAGATTCACGGAGCACAGAACCAGTTTTATGTAATGAACAAAACAATTACTAAATCTATCTACTTGCTTAGTTAGTGCTGAGTTTTTTTCTACATTTTTCTTCTGGGTATAAAGCCAAAATGGTCTGTTAGATTTCAAAGGGTAAAAATAAGGATGCCTGGAAGAGATCGCAGAAAGCGATTAGGCCGCCTATTATATATTTTGTAGTGTTTGATTTATTTTTATTATGTAGTTTTCTGGTGTACAATAAAGTTTAATTAAACAACATTATTTTTAGTATAAGCGAAACCTGAATATAGTTTGTTCAGAATAAGGAACTGAATCGATTTCAATCATTTTTACACCAGTTATGTTTTGTCTCAAAAATATTTAAGTGTGATGGAAAATGTTATCTCCATTTTACTTACAATACAATCGCCGTACGGTTAGGTAGCTACTGCCAAATTATTATGAATGAGCGCAAGACGACCCTGGAGGCGCGGGGGCGCCGTTAGCATGTTTTTATTCGTACAACCTTATAACTTTGTGATTTTTTATGATACAGTTTTGAAATTTTGTACATAGGTTCTTAACATAAAAATACTAGACACGTGTTTCGGGTTTCGCATACACTAAAACTAATATTGTATGAATAAATAAATTATGTAACAAGTAAAGAGTTACACTATAGATTAGCAGAATCTTCCAAAAAGTCACTGTTTCTTTTACAGTTCATTCATATCGTAACTGTTCCGTTTAGTGTCAAACGTAAAGAATAGCACCATCCCATCGACTAAGGAACTTACTAGAGAATGGGCAGCAGCGTTCTCTATGCATTTTTAAAACAATACTGCGATCGCCAACCCGCCTGCCAAGCGTGGCGATTATGGCAAATCCCCCCCCCTTTTTTGGGGGAGGCCTATGTTCAGCAGTGGACGTCTTTCGGCTGAAATGATAATGATGATATCGTGACTCCATTTATTAATTACCTACACACAACATGCCACATCCAACATTATAAGCTCTCCGAGATGAAACATCTATAAATCCGACAACGACGGAGTAAGACATCCAATTTTCTCTAAAGCCAGAGTCCACTCGAGAACTCAGCAGTGATGAATAGAACGCTCAGGAAACAAATCTCTTTTGTGAGTTATTTTACACTGACTTAAGATGACCCTTTCAATGTTATTTACTTAATGGAAGCACCTACTTTGTAAACGTTGGTTTTAGTTCCCGAAGGGTTAGGCAGAGGTGTACCTACTTATAGTACACCCGCATTTCGTCAGTTAGGTATGTTTAAGTCCCATGTAATAGTGGGCGAGCCAATTGCCATTTTTCTTAATTCTATTTAACTTTTATGTAAGTTTTTAACCGACTTCTAAAAAAGTAGGAGGTTCTCAATTCGGATATTTGTTTTTTTTTTTTTAATGTTTGTTCGCGCATAACTCAGTCGCTTGCCAACCGATTTGAAAAATTCTTTTTTTGTTGGAAAGGGTATACTTCCCAAATGGCCCTATGAAAATTTTATCGAAATCGGACAAGCGGTTTTTGAAAAATCAACAAACATCTACAAATGTATCTACATTGTCTACATTAACGATCTTTTCGTTTACTCTGCATTGCGTTTTTTGTTCGCGCATAACTCCATCATTTACGAACCGATTTGGAAAATTCTTTTTCGGCACTAAAAAGTGAAAAATAAAAAACTTTTTACAAAAAAAAATAACCGACTTCCAAAAGAACACTTTAAAGTGAAAAATAACTTTAATTTCGAAAGTCGATGGCATAAAACTAAAATACAGAACCAAAGACACTGACTTCCGAGATTAAAGATATTTTTCACTTTGTAGTGTTTTTTTGGAAGTCGGTTATTTTTGTTTGTAAAAAGTGATTTAGCTAATTTGTATCACTAAGCAGCCGCAGCCGGTTTGCCTTTTACAGCTTGTCCTTCGACAAAGGCGTCCTCTTAAGCTTTCCATTTTGTCCTGTCCTTTGCAGTGCGTATCCATTCTTCTCCATACGAAACTACCTTTTGGAAGGGGCGACTAGAATCAATTCTATTTTTTTGTAAATATTGACGTTCAAAAGTGCCTTATATGACCCTTTTTGAAATAAACAATTTAACTTTGACTTTGCCATGAATCGGGCACAAATCCAGACTCCGAGCTGCTTCTGAGAAATGCCTGATGGAAAAACCCAATAACACTTTGCCCGACCTGGGAATCGAACCCAGCTCCGAGGCATAGAGCATAAACCGAGAGTGCTCCGGTTGCACTTGTACGTACCGTTATGTGTGGAGGCGACGGCCCCCGCCATTGTTGGTCGTACCATCAGCAGGGACTAACTTGCTGGCCAAAACCCATCTGACTCGAGCAATTCACACCATCAATTATATTCAGGTCGAAATTGATATTATTTACATGTCACTGAGATGAATTCGCAAAAGTATTGTTGTTTACACTATGTTACAAACTATGATCTTTGTGATCTTGAGATGTATTTTCGGCTTTCATTTTAATTTTGTGTGTGTGACTTGGCTATCGCATTAGGTTAAGACCTGCACCCTAATTGCGTAACACAGTTTGAATCGGAATCGGAATGATTTTGAAGTATATTGCTAATCCATTGCTTCTTATGGTAGAAAAAAATGTCTGCTCAACAACTTAACTAACGCAATGAATGTTGTTGAACTGTCAAATTGAAACCGATTCCTACTGATAGTGTGTTACGCAATTAGCCCTCTGTAATGATAGTTTTAAGGCATTTATAGTACATTACTGCAGCGGCCTGCAACAGGGCCATTGATGTACGAACGTGAAAATGTGGTCCGAGGCGAAGCCGAGGCGCTCTTACGGGAGGCCATCAATGCCTGGTTGCGGCCAAGGCTTGTTTAGTGATTGTCTCAAATAATGCGCGGAAATTCAAACTAAGTAAATTATTTATAAATTCCAGATTCAATGACGAACAACGATAATTTTTCACGTGCCAATGACGTGGTATTTTTTTACGAAACAATAACTTTTGTAAAAAGGGTAAAATAAAATTCAGGACAATATCCGTTGAATAAACATTTGGTAGAGCGAGAGATAAATAATAATTATGAATGTGGTGCCAAAGAGGTAAGAAACAAATGGGCATGTAGTGTTTAATACCTATATATGTTGTCTAAGAGTAACAGTGGAGTTTCTTGCCCATTCTTCTCCATACGAACCTATACCTTTTGGAATCGACTAGAATCAATTATATTTTTTTGTAAATTTTGACGTTTAAAAGTGCCAATCAAAGTCAAAGTCATTTCAAATAAACAATTTGAAATAAACAATTTGACTTTGACTTTGACTTTAAGCATAAACTAATTTTGTCACTACTTTTTATATTTTTGTTTAACCTACATTGCACACTGCAAAAATAAGAACACTTAATTAGTTATAAGAGTAGGTAGTGGTGGCTGGTGGCCCAGTGGTAACGACCGCGACTTACAAGTTAATACTCGATACTCAATATATTTATTGCTTCCACATGTGAACTTAGGTGGTAGGTTTTACAAAAATGATCATTGTGGACCCTGTCGGGCACAGCAAAAAGTAGGAGAGAGGAAGCTAGGGCTTTTATTTGACTACTTAGTTGTTGTAATAAATATTGTAATTATTTTATAAGAATCTAAGTAATTTAAAATTTGTCATTGAAATATTCATATAAATTATAATAGCATTTATTTATTAGAAATTGTTTTAATTTATTAGTGAATATATTCAATTTTTGTTCTTCTTTAATTATTTCTGGTAATTTATTGTATATCTTAATTGACATGACTAATGTACTTGTTAAGTGCATTTTTAACTTAGAGCTTGGATGGCGTAATGTATATTTAGACTGTATATTTTCTCTTGTGGTGTAAAAGTGTTGGTAATTTCGAACGAATTTGCATAATTCTAGAATGTATAAGCAGGAGAGGGTAAGTATTTTATGTTCTTGGAAATGAGGTTTGCAACTGTCTAGGTCGACAACTGTCAACAGTTTTAGGTCGTAGGTTCGAACCCAGGCAGGCGCTTTACTTTGTGTAAATAATTTCATCACCACAGCTCTCAAAACGGTGAAGGAAAACATTGTGAGGAAACGGGCATGTCCTAGAAACAAAAAATCGAAGACATGTGACATCTACCAACCCGCACTGGGCCCGCGTGGTGGATTATGACCTATTCCCTCTCACCGAGAGGAGGGCTGTGTCCCAGGCCGTGGGAACGTTATAAGGTGATTATGCGCTCTTATGTCTGAAGGATATTACAAGAGTATCCCAAGGGAATCAATGAGCCATAGCATTCCATCTGTAAATCGAAATACTCATAATAATGAGAAATTGCTACTCTCCCACAGGAATATTCCAACAGAAGTAAATGCACAAGTCGTACTTTTCTGAATTAGAACAAACAGATATTGCAGTAGGTGATAAAGGTTGTATGTGTACAAGACAGTGTTTTAAGATTCGAGTAAAACTGTTTAGAATCTATCACTACAATCTGTTCCGTCATTTTTAGGGTTCCGTACCTACCCAAAGAGTAAAACGGGAACCCTATTACTAAGGCTCCGCCATCTGTCTGTCTGTCTGTCCATCTGTCACCAGGCTACAGACAACAGGCTAACGGCAACAGGTAGATGCTTGAGCGGCGAGCATCCTTGCTCGACTGCCACCGTGGGATCTGGAGGCAAAAGTCCTCGCGCACATCTGAGAGTGGCGCGAGGAGGCAAAACGCCGGGGCGAAACTCCGCTGCCGCGAGAAATCACGGCACAGCGGACAGAGCTCTGGCAGGATCTCATGGCGGCATGGAGAGTGCAATTTTCACAACCAAGCGCTGGGCACGCCACAATTGTGGCGATAAGTCCCCTCTTTGAGGAGTGACTAGAGAGGCGCCACGGCGTCCTCACCTTCCGCTTGACGCAGGTCTTCACCGGACATGGCTGTTTCGGGAGGTTCCTGTTCAGGATAAAGCGGGAGAAAACGCCCGGGTGTCACCACTGTGTGGATCGCCCGGAGGACACGGTGGAGCATACGGTGGAGGTCTGCCTGGCTTGGGTGGAGCACCGCCGTGTTCTCACGGAGGCGATCGGTGGCGGCGATCTCTCGCGTCCGGCCCTGGTTGAGGCCATGGTTCGGAGCGAGAGTGCATGGGAGGCCGTCACCTCCTTCTGTGAAGCAATAATGCTCGCGAAGGAGGCGGAACGCGTGAGGGAGAGGCAAGGTTCGCGCCCTCGCGCCCATAGTCGCCGCAGGAAACGCCCCCGGGCGTCGGGAGTCGCAAGCCGATTTCCGGCCACCATAGGCGCGGGCTTGCGGACGGTGAGCGATGGGTAGCTCGCCGTCCGATAAGGACTAGGCCCGGGTCGACGGCGCGTTGTGTTTCACGCGCGCCTCAAAGGGATGTCAGCACCAACTGACGGGGTCCGTTAGGACCAATGCCTGCCAGGGTTGTGAGTTTGTCCGAAAGGGATATTATATCGTGGCCCTGGCACACAGGCAACGGAAGGAACACGGGTGGGTTTTAGTCAGTAAAAGTCTAACACGCCACCGTCCCGCTCCGCCCAGAGCGGGAGAAGTTACTTGATAATTTCCCACCCAAAAAAAAAAGGTAGATGCTTGAAATATTCACAGAATATTTAGTTATATATTCAAAAACAAATATTTAAGGGGGCTCCCATACAACAAACGTGATTTTTTTTTCATTTTTATAGATAATGGTACGGAACCCTTCGTGCGCGAGTCCGACTCGCACTTGGCCGGTTTTTTTTTATCGCTGTTGACACTCCATCAGATTATACATGGTTCTGTAAAATAAGTTAAGTTGAGTCACAAAAAGTCAGAAATAATAACAAATGTGATTCAAAACCTACACCTAGTTGCTAAAATGCAAATGCAATGCAATGATCACCGAACGGCAGCCATCATGGCCGTCCTAGTGTTTTATGCGTAATTTTTATATAAAAAAAAAACTTTTATTTCAGACTCATAGATCCATTTGATTAGTATACACAAGACTTAGAAACTAGTGTTAGTACTTAAATCTACCAGAAAAACAACACAAACTATTAATTACTACGCCACAGTGGCATGTAGGCGTATCCAATGTCTCAGTATGGGGCTGTCCCACCTATCAGCTATTGCCTTCAGTATGCTGTTGGGGCTGGCGCGTACCCTGCGCATGATGGAAGGGCAACGCTTGCGCACGATGGCGTGAAAGCAATCTATTCTCGCCTCTGCAAACATGGAAGCACTGCAGTAGCGCGGCAACCCCAGCAACACCCGGAAAGCATTATTATATTGTACGCGCAGAGCGCTGTATGCCCTCCGCATGTAGTTCACCCACAGACTGCATGTATAGAATGACTGACAGTACGCTGTAAATAGTATAGTGTGTGTAG
Organism: Tiliacea aurago; assembly: GCA_948098905.1. Taxonomy (NCBI): domain Eukaryota; kingdom Metazoa; phylum Arthropoda; class Insecta; order Lepidoptera; family Noctuidae; genus Tiliacea; species Tiliacea aurago. The sequence goes on along the minus strand of OX402579.1, from coordinate 21,975,420 downwards.
TGTAGTGTAGTGTATGCGATTTCAGTGTGATTTACTGTGAAAATGGAAGTAAATGTTATTCCAGTGATTAAAGAACATTTTAGAAAAATTGTGTTACAACCAAATTAGACGGATTTAAAATTTTCCATAGAAACAGAGATTTCCAGTTATCTGTTCTTAAATAAGCCATTTCAAAAATGTTCTTAACTAAATTTTTAGGCCTTTGTACCTTGCATAAGCGTATGAAGTTTAATTAAAATTGGTTTAGTCATTTCGAAAAACAAGGGCTTGAAAGTTTGTATGAAATGCCGTACGTCGTAAACGCTCTTAAGCCACGGAATGTTTTTAAATACTGCGAACATTTTCAGAAACTGGATAGTGGCGGATTTGTACTTAGACGCCTCTGTGTCACAATCATTGTGTTGTTAAATAAATATGTTACATATAAATAGCCTCTTGATTTTAATAATAGGTACAAATTTGCCTAGCTACAAATTGGGTATAGGTAGGAAGACACAACGAAAGAGTGATAAAAACGAATGTTTGACAAAAGGGTGTCAAACAGCCATCTTTAGTTGAATTTACTACGTTAAGAAGTTGACGTAATCGTCACAAACCCGCGATCGGATGGACGCAAACGGAGAATTTAATGATAAAAGTAATAAAACAGTTATGGCATCAGATAACGGATTTTACGAGGTTCTTACGAATTAATTTGCTCGCTGTTGCAGATTTTATTGGCAGAATTTTATATATTACCTAGCTATTTAATTTTTATTATAATCTACTGATGAAGATAAACTAAATATTCAATTAATGTAACACAGGAAAGCCTTTGTTTAAAATGTTACGGTGTTGTAAAACATCTTTATGGGAATGAAATAACGTATTTATATAATAATTTTATGTTCTCCTAAAAGTAAGTAAACTGTTAAAATAGGCCAAAGTCATAATTATTTTTATTAAATACCTTTCAAAATCATTTAAAACTGTTTAATTACCACCTACTGGGTAACTAAAATATAAACTTCACATGCATATTAATGAAATGAATGAAAAAAAACAGAAATACCAAGTTGAGTGAAAATATTAGTAACAGTCATGAAAAACGGCCATCGCTCAGCATAATACTGCGACCCTATGCGAGACAGAGCCCCAGCGCTGGTTTTCAGCGACAGCGGGCACGTTACACATCTTCTGTGTACTTAAAACTGTATACCAAACTCTCTTTATGGACCATCCACATACCAACCAAATTAACTTTCAACCAAAATAATAACACCACCTAACATCTAATATCATTGGCATCGGGCGTGCAACGGAAATGGCGCCTAAACCTGAAGGTCCACACACCCATTCATCATAGCCGGGGACTGTCTCCGGTCGCATGACCTCAACTGTGACCTCAAGCGTGTATCACAGGCTCCTGTAACTAATTACATTGGATTTACTATAGGTATGTTTGTAATACTGTGACGCAATTATGTGAATATGTGATCTGGGAAGGTTGGTATTGACTTGGGTGTGTATTGTTAACTTTATTAGGTACTGTTGAATTTTTTTATTGTTTCTTTATCCTGAGATATGGATTAAGGCTCATGCAGACTAGCGCAATACGCACCACGCTGCCTGTCGCGCCAGTCTGCATGAACTTTTATGTAGGATTTTTTATGTCACTAGGTATAAGGTATTAGTAACATGTTTGCAGAACTTTTTTTTTTTTTTTTTTTTCCTTATTAGTAAGAACCAAGTTCTTACTAGTTAATTGCAATCTAGCCTAAGAAGACTAATAAACAATTTAAATCTAACTTATTATGCTACGTTATAAATTATGTTAATGCTAAGAATAGTGTCCATAATTAGGTATGCACTTTTACACACGTTCGTAACACTTCCTTAGAGTCTGGTAAAATTGATAAAAACACTTTGTTCATGTGTTATATAAATAGCACAACATTGTTACTATTATTGATTCACTTACACTACACTAATTCAAATGGTTTAGTTCTCTTTAGTCTACGCACTATGCCTGTGTTGTCTAACAGCTGGATTGCCTCAACATTCACGTGTCGATGGAGTCTGTGTTCGTGGGCTTCAGCAAATTTTTGTGTGATGGTGGTGACGAATTCCATGTCGAGGTCACGGTGGAGGTCATCGTTTCTTATGTACCAGGGTGCATTTACAGCAGCCCTGAGTACTTTATTTTGGAACTGTTGAATTATTTTGACGTTGGTTGGCTTAGTACAGCCCCAAAGTTGGATACCATACGTCCAAATTGGCATCAGAATATGCTTGTATATTATCAGCTTATTATGTATTGATAAACAGGATTTCCTTCCCAGTAACCAATGCAAACGTTTATAACGAATATCGAGTTCCTGTTTTTTCTTTTTGATATGGGCTTTCCAACGCAGCTTGGCGTCGAGAGTTATGCCAAGGTATTTGGCTGTATTAGCATAAGGTATTTGCATACCATTTATGTAGAGAGGGTGGTAGTCACTGTGTTTGTTTGTGAAGTTAATGTGAACTGATTTTGACTCATTCAGATTGATCTTCCACTTTTGTGTCCAGTCGTAAACTTTGTTCACAGCTAGTTGAACTTTCTCTACCGCTTCTCTGTGGCTTGATCCGGTGGCCATAATAGCAGTATCATCTGCAAAGGTCGCTATGGTGCTGTTTTCCAGCTCTGGGATGTCACAAGTGTATAACAAGTACAAAATTGGGCCAAGCACACTTCCTTGAGGCACCCCAGCTTTTATGGTTTTTAGCTCGGAATATGCGTCCTCTTGGCGTATTCTAAACATTCTTTTAGTTAAATACGACTCTAGGATATCTACAAATTCTGGTAGCATGCGTCTGAGCTTAAATATGAGACCCTCATGCCAAACTTTGTCAAAAGCTTGCGCGACGTCTAAGAACACGGTAGCACAGACTTCTTTATTTTCTAGCGTTTTTTCAATAACATTAGTTATTCTATGTACCTGGTCTAACGTTGAGTGTTTTTCTCTGAAGCCAAACTGGTGATCTGGAACTAGGTTTTTATCTTCTATTACTGGTTTTATCCGTTTTAATAACAGTTTTTCAAATAACTTTGATAGTACGGGTAACAGAGAAATGGGTCTGTATGATGATGCTTCGTGGGGAGGTTTCCCAGGCTTCGCAATCATAATGACTTCAGCAACCTTCCATGGCTCAGGTACATATTTTAAGATAAATGAAGCATTTATTAGTTTGGTCAGCTTTACTATGGCTTTGCGTGGGAGGCGTTTTAGAATTTCCCCTGTGATGAGGTCGTAACCGGGAGACTTTTTTGAGCTAATGTTGTTTTGAATTTCTCTCATTACTTCCTTAGGAGTCACAAGCTTGATTCTTTGGTTTTGTGATAAATTTACACTCTCATGTATTTCTACAGAGCTTTCGTTGGGTTGAAAGGTTTCTTCTAAATGTTGAGCAAATCGGACCGCCTTTTGGTCATTGCTTATTGCCTATTTTCCGTTGCTATCTCTGATGGGCGGTATTTGTATAATCTGCCTTTTTAGATTTCTCGTTGCTTTCCAAAGTGAGTAATCCGTTGATTTGTCATTGGTAAGCTGAAGAAGGTTGGTATTCAGAGATTCATCCTCAAATTGTAGAATTTTTCTCTTTAGTCGTTTAGTTAGGTTATTTAGTGTTGTTTTATGACGCGGGAACCTTGTTTGCTGCCACAACTTCCTTTGTTTTCTTTTCTCTGATAGTAAATCCACAATTTCTTTAGGATGGATAAATCCCTTATATTTGCGTTTTAGCTGAGGTGTATTGCTCCACGCACATTGTTGAATATTAATAATAAATTTGTTTACTTCTGAGTCAAGCTGATCTTGCGATTTTATCGGAGTTTTAAGGTCGATAATATTATCTAGATCAAGAGCAAAACTGTCCCAATCTGTGGACTTATTAACCAAGGTTAAGTGGCTTTCTTTTAAAAGGATTTTTTGACTTAGCATTAGTATAATCGGAGAATGGTCAGAGTTCATAGTAAAACTTTCCTCCAAACTGATGTAATTGGTGGATATATTTTTGCAGATGAAAAAATCTATAAGATCCGGTATTTTCTGGTGGTCAGTGGGCCAGTATGTAGGTTTGCCTGTACTCATTACTTCACAATGTGTTTCTTTAACTGCACTTAAGAGCTGTCTTCCTTTAGTTGTAGTAAGTCTTGAACCCCAATGCGTATGCTTAGCATTAAAATCGCCGCCTAGGATAAATCGCTGGCCTAATAATTCAAAAAGATGTAAGTATCGCTCTTTTCTTATCATGTGCCTAGGAGGCGAGTATATGGCTGCAATGGACACTTGACAAAACTTAGTTTTAACAGATACTGCCACTGCTTGAATGTCTTCTTCTTCATATTTACACTGCACGTAGTGACTAATGTTTTCTTTAATTATAACCGCACTACCCCCCCTGGCAGAGTTGCTAGGGTGGAGGGAATTATATATCATGTATCCTCTAAATTTGATAAAAGATTGCTTTGTGAAATGCGTTTCGGAGATTAAACACACGTCTATATTTTCTGTATCTAGGACCGCCTGCAACTCATGCTGATGTTTGAGGAGTCCATTGGAGTTCCACGCCATTATTTTGAGTGTGTTATTCATTTTTGATTATTCAAGACAGCTGTTTTAGTGCTGGATTCTAGCTTCTCTAATCTCTTATCAAATGAGGTAATGCACTTCAAGATCTGGTTAATCTTATCCTCTAAGTTCAGAGGTTGAGATCCTTGTTTTGCAATTTGTGCGTAAGTACCAATGTTGGTTACTTGCATGGCTGGTTGTTTTGCAGTTGACTGGACACTTGCTTTCTGCGCCTGTTTACCAGGGTGTGTTATAGGAGGAAACTGTTGGGTATTATGCACCGTAGGTTTCTTTTTTAAAACTTTATTTTTCATAATTTGCATCTGTTTGGCTACTTCACACCCTCTATAATTGGCAGGGTGAGGTAGGCCGCAGTGGATACATTTTGGTTTCTCTTGCGGAGATTTGGTACAATTGGCTGTAAGATGCTTGCCAGTGCATTTCACACACCTTGGCTCTTTTTGACAATATTTATGTGTATGCCCATAAGCTTGGCATCTCTTGCATTGGGGAATGAGTGCTGGATTTTTGAGTGGATGTATTTCAATTTTACACCCTAATATGTACTTAATGCCGTAGATTTTGTTGACATCTTCATCGTTATAAAATGATAAAACGAACATGTTGAGTGGTTCTTTGGTCTTCCAGCTCAATTTACTATCTACCTTTTCTATTTTTAGGCCTTGGGTTGTTAAATCTTCCTTAATTCGATCTGGTTGGCAAGAAGAGTGCAGTTTCTTTACCACAACTCTAATTGGTCTAGCCTGCTTGTTTTCGTATGAATGCCAGTGGTAGTCTTTTTCAGACAAGAACCTAGCAATTACTCTATATGAGTCTTCTGATTTGGCGTTAACCTTCACACAATCCCCATTCATCATTTTTGCTGTAAATGATTCCGCTGGTTGGCTTTCAATTAACGAATCGTAGAACGTTTGATAGTTCTTGATTCCGTCTATTATGATTGGCGGTGGTAAGGGCACTTTTTTGACCGAAGTCACTTTCTCATTTTTTTGTTGATTGTCTTGTTGGGCGCTTCCGGGTTGTTGTTTTGGAAAGAGGGAGGTGTTAAGCTTCCTTTTCTTCCTGCACTTGGCCCTAATCCACTCAGTCTCTTTAGCAAGGTCATCCTCGTCTGTACAGTATTCCACGTCGTTTTTTGTAGTCTGAGCAGGTTCTGTAGTCCCTTTTGTTTCTTTGATGCAGTTCAATTCTCCTTGAAGTGTCTGAACTTGTTCCTGCAGGGCATCAATTTGTACATTCAATTTACGTACCATGACTTGCAGATTTTCTCTATCTGTTTTCTCTTGGAGATAACAGTCATATAACTGCCTTTCTAGGTCAGTTTTAATAGTAATAGACTTTTTTGTAGCCATTATTAAGTTGTAGGGCGAGTTTAACACCTATACAATAAGTTATTGTAAACACTTCATGATTTCCGCACTTGTAACTAGGTCATGACACTGACCCCGATATATTGACGTAGGTACACCGCGACGCGACGTTGTTGTGATCCGTCAGCAGAAAACTCTCGCGAAAGAGCTCGCGCGCGCGATCGTACGTCCGTGCACTATACTAGGTAGACAACAACTTGCAGAACTGAGAAACTTTACAATATGGTCTCCCAGTCTCTTTTTAGGGTTCTGTGTCAACAAGGAACCCTTATAGTTTCGCCATGTCCGTCCGTCTGTCTGTCTGTCCTTCTGTCTGTCTGACTGTCTGTCCCTGGCTTAGCTCAGAGACTCTTAGTACTATAAAACTGTAATTTTGCATGGGTATACATATTAATCAAGCCGACAAAGTGGTATAACAAAATCTTGACTTTTTTTTGTCGTTTATCCCATAGTGTGGTATCGTTGGGCCGTTCAAAAATATTCAGGGTCTGTCAAGATATTTTTTTTTTATTTAGAGTGCAAATTTTTGCTTGAGTCAAGTGCCCTGCCCTGCCAGCTAAATGCTCGTTTTTGGCGTGTATTCCCGTTGTCCCCGTACGCCGTGTCCCCGTCCTATGGGGACAGTGGTACTTCTATTAAATATTTAAAAATACTTCCCGCTGTCCCCGTGGCGTTTCTGGCACTCGCCGGCCGCTACCGCGGCACCGCTTGCTTCGCTCACTCGGCTCGTGCGTTGTGTGGTCACAGTTCTAACCTAACCTAACCTATCTATTTCGATTTAAAAAAGTTTTACTTCGTACGATAAGGGGACAACGGGAAATAAATTTAATCACGTCCCGCTGTTCCCGTGACGGGGATATGGCAAAAGGGGACAACGGGAATACACTGTTTTTGGATACATACGTGAAAAATAATCATGGCAGTAGTACCTACACGCTATTAAAAGGAAAAATTTGCATAGCTAAGTAGGCTTTACAAATTAACAAGCAATAGTCAACAAACTTACATTTGCAGTAGGAAAATTGACCGTGACGTATATCGATTTACGGGAGAACATGTTTTTCAACTATATGTAATGTTAAGTTCGGTTTTGAGATAAATTTATCCTAACTACGGAACCCTTTATTGTGCGTGGTCCGACACCCACTTGGCCGGTTTTTTATCTTTAAAATAAAATCGCTTACGACGAAAAATTTTATTATGGAATGTTAAAATGTCAAGTACTGAATAAATAAAATGTATGTAGGAAGTCCTACTTCAGCTATAACCATCGCGACTAGACACCAAACCTGCAATGTCAGAACAAAATTCACCGCGTAAATGCCGTATGAGCACCTCTATAAAAGTTAAAAGCTTTTGTCGAAAAAAGTACTGGGAATAAAATAAAAGTGGATGCAGTACCTAAAAGCGGGCTACCAAATGCAGCGCCATGTACGAACATTGAACAGTTGTCGCGTCCCACGGGACTTTTGACCGGAGAAATATTTTCCAGGGTGGATAGTTTTTGTGAGCATAATGTGGATAGGTTTTTTGCGAAGATTTCTCGCGGTAGCTGCCAATTTTTCTGCACGTTAGTGTTTACCGATGGACGTTTCTTGAAAGGTTGCAGTTTTCCGTGGATTTCATACAAAACCTGGTGTTGGGTTTTGAGTCCTTTATACAGGGTCAAATTTAATTAGCTAGCGAAACTCTGCAGATGTGTGGGGTGTGTCGATATCTAAACACGATAAAAAAAGAGGATTTTTTTTGGGGTCAATGATCACTGGTTGTGAAGATACTTGAGAAAATCAGTTTTTTTTGTTTTATCGTGTTTAGATATCGATCATAGTACCCTTCATGTCTGTGAAATTTACACAGAAAAAAAAACTGATTTTGAAACTGATATTTCAAGTAACTACAGACCACACCGGGTCGGTATTTATATCTGTAACTTTGATGGTGTACATAATAAAGAGTATTCTATTCTATTCTATTCTACAGTCGTTAAACCCAAAAAAACAGCAATGAACCCTTTTTTTGGTCATTAAAAAAGTCGTTTTTTTCTTGTTTTATCGTTTAAGATATCGATACCCATCACGTCTGAGAAGTTTTACTGGCTAATTTAATATGACCCGGTATATATTTTTCTTTTAACATAAAACTACGATGAAAATCCCCTTTGAACTCACTGCACCTGGTATGTGTACTAAGGGCAGTAGGGGCACTACCCAGAATTAGTCAGTAAACATCTAAAGCAGTTTCCCTGATCTCTAAGCCTTAAAACAACAGAACACTAACAAGAAAACTTAACAAATTAATTACTTCCATCTTCCTTACAATACATCTTCATTATTATTGAAACAGTTCCTATAACTAACCTCTAAAGAACAATTCTAGAAACTCAACAGTAGGTATAAACAGTTCGCCTAATTTAATGTATTCATAGGTCATCTCAGTTCTGAAGTAATAACAATGGCTATGTATATATACTAAGACGGTATTTTGTCCTTGTGAGCGGTCCAATATACGCCTGGTACTATGACAGGTAATTATTACCTACGGCTCGTACGAGTATATGCTCAATCTTGGGGCGGATAGAGACGGAGTGGGGAATCTTGTGATCTTAATGACGTTGTTGGTGTATTAGATGCAATGCTAATGTTAATTAAATTGTGTGGAGGATGATCTTGTTGTAAGTAGGTTACATAAAAATAGTACTTAAGGCGATGATAACTGACTTTTAATGATTTTATACTGGCGATCACGTCTAAACGAGTAGTGTTAATTATTTGAAAAAAATATATGTTAAATTAGAGCATTTTCTCAATAACGTACTATGTGAATATTTTAAATTATGTTTATATTACATAGTGAAATTAATTTGTAAAATTATGTCTAACGCGGATAAAAAACTGAGAATGGCGCAAACTCTACCAAGCGTATTTTTCTGAAACCTTCACCGATTTAAAGATAATTCAATTATTGATATTTTAGTATACGCGTATTATTAAAATACCTTTTGTTTTGTGTATAATAAATTAATAATGCGTCAAATTGGGGACAGCGCTCCTTGATGGACGAGTCCTATTACTGGCTGAACGTACGACGCGTTGCGTGAGGTCATTACAGTACACACAAGCTAACCACTCAAGGTCACTGGCATATATCTTAGTCTTAATAAGTATACATCATGTTTGCTTTTCAGATGACGGTAAAACGAAGAAAACTGCAGTTCGTTGTGAAAAGAGCACGTTTTAGAAAGTACAACTACAAAACTGCACCAGTATGGTTCTTTCGCTTTGAAAGACATGGGCTGGTTATGGTATACTTAAGAGATTTGTGAAATTATAGATGACTAGCTGCGCCCTGCGTTTTTACCCACATAACTCTCGATTTCGTAAAAATATCAGGATCAAAAGTAGCATATATCCTAACCCAGGTCATGGTCTAAACATGTGCCAAATTTCATCAAAATCCGTTGAGCCGTTTTAACGTGAAAGCGTAAACTCCAAGTCAAAGTCCAAATGATTTATTTCAAATAGGCGCACAATAGAATGAAATTGATTCTAGTTGCCCCTTCCAAAAGGTAATTTCGTATGGAGAAGAATGGGCAAGAAACTCCACCGTTAGTCCGTTACTCTTTTAAAAATGCTTTACTATATTTTTTTTGAGTACATTAATATATGATTATCTTGTAACAAACAAATACACAAACAAACCCACTTTCGCATTTATAATATCACTAACTTTTCCCGGCCCGGCTTCGCACGGGTAGCGCTAAGTATCTACCCTACCCAACCTACCCACCCTACCTACCTACCCTACCTAACTACCCTAACCGAAAAAAAGGAAAAAAAAAAGGATCCTATGTCCGTCTGCTGGTTCTAAAGCTACCTCCCCACCAATTTTCAGCCAAAGCGGTTCAGCCGTTCTTGAGTTATAATTGGTGTAACTAACAACTTTCTTTTATACATATAGATAAGTTAGGATATAGTTAGGAGCTAATAACCATCAATCAGGTCAAACTGTTACCTACCGACGTTCCTATAATAATAATAATAATAATCCATTTATTTCAGGCTACGCAGGCCCATAGATAAATACCTTAACATAAACATACATATTTTTAACCAAATTAAACTATAACTAAACACACGTTGTCGGCGTCGTGTATCGCTGCGTGGTGTCGCGTAACCGTCCTCGGAAACGTCGATATACTACACCTTTCGGCCAAAAGTCCTCCTTCAAGCAGGTCTGCAGATGGTTGGTTGGGATTCGTACCACAAATGAATTAAAGTTGATGTCGATGTGGTGTTGTGTTGTGTTGTTGTGTGTATACCTTGGAATCACTCATACTTTTTTGGTCCGTAGCTCAATTTCTCAAAATACTTGTATTTAACTTATTACAGCGGCGCGAGCACGGTCTACTGTGACATGACTTGAGTCACACATTTTATCACAGTTTGAGCGATAAACTGTTTTGTCATAAAATGCAAGTACAAATTGACATGTCATAATTGTTTTTTTTTTTAAAACGTTGCCCTACACTAGGAATTTCTCCTGTATCGTGGGTGCGTTTACAAACATTTAAACTCACATACACAAACAGCCAGACCCGGAACAACTACTTGTAAGTCATACAAATATTTGTTCCGTGCGGGAATCGCTTAACCACTGCGCCAACCGTGTCGTGCTGTCAATAATTTATCATGTCTTGTCACAAACGTCTTGACACGCCCGTGCTCGGCCCGCAGTTATTATACATGCTTACCGCATTGGCTTTTACTATGCTCCCATGCTTAGGTATCAATCTGCCTGCCTTTTACTATGCTCCCATGCTTAAGTATCAATCTGCCTGCCTTTTACTATGCTCCCATGCTTAAATATCAATCTGCCTGCCTTTTACTATGCTCCCATGCTTAAGTATCAATCTGCCTGCCTTTTACTATGCTCCCATGCTTAAGTATCAATCTGCCTGCCTTTTGCTATGCTCCCATGCTTAACTATCAATCTGCCTGCCTTTTCCTATGCTTCCATGCTTAACTATCAATCTGCCTGCCTTTACTATGCTCCCATGCTTAAGTATCAATCTGCCTGCCTTTTACTATGCTCCCATGCTTAAGTATCAATCTGCCTGCCTTTTACTATGCTCCCATGCTTAAGTATCAATCTGCCTGCCTTTTGCTATGCTCCCATGCTTAAGTATAAATATGCCTGCCTTTTACTATGCTCCCATGCTTAAGTATCAATCTGCCTGCCTTTTACTATGCTCCCTTGCTTAAGTATCAATCTGCCTGCCTTTTACTATGCTCTTATGCTTAAGTATCAATCTGCCTGCCTTTTCCTATGCTCCCATGCTTAACTATCAATCTGCCTGCCTTTACTATGCTCCCATGCTTAAGTCGTATCAATCTGCCTGCCTTTTCCCAACTATGTTGGGGTCAGCTTACAATATAACTGGATGCAGCTGAATACCATATTTTACATGGAGCGACTGCCTACACAACCACAGTTACTGGATAACATGATACCATGCTTATGTATTTATTTATTAGCTTTATTTTATAACTTACATTTAGTTTTTTGATGTGTACTTATTTATTTGCTAGTAATGTTAGTTTTGTACTTAAATAAAGTTAGTATTGTTAGGTGTAAGGGCCGCCTTTCGCGGTGAAAGCCTCCTCCAAACCTTTCCAGGTGGTTCTGTCCTTTGCCCGTCTGGGCCTTAAGGCTCCGGCTATCTCTATGATGTCGTCACTCCATCTTTTAGAAGGTCTACCCTTCCTTCTTTTTTTATATATTGGGTACCAATTAGAAATAGTTTGTGACCATCTTTCATCCATAGCTCTCTGGATATGACCTGACCATTTCCATTTCAATGTCAGCACCTGTTTGACGGCATCCCTCGCCTTTGTTCTTTTTCTTATCAGTGAACTTTTGACTCTATCTTTTAATTTAATGTTCATGTAGCTCCGTTCTATTCCTCTTTGACAACTTCTTATTTTATATAGGAGTGATTTTATAAGAGACCACGTCTGGCATGCGTATGTATAAGAAAGAGAAAATATGTGAATAACATTAATAAACAACAGCCTACCCATGTGCCTCCTGTATTTCTAAATGGGATGGCCCTAAATCAGGTTCAAGCTGTTAAATATCTGGGTCACATTGTGACTGGTGACCTCAGGGACGATGAGGATATTTAGTGGGAGCGCAGGGCTCTGGCGGTAAGAGCTAATATGCTCACACGCAGTTTCGCACGATGCACGAGAGAAGTGAAGGTTAGGCTATTCAAATCTTATTGCTAGTCCTTCTACTCAAGCGGCCTGTGGGTGAGATATACGAAACGAGCCTACAGAGCCCTGCGCACTCAGTACAATAACGCGTTCAGGATGATGTTGGGTCTGCCGTGGCGGAGCAGCGCGTCTGGGATGGTTGCTGAAGCGCGCACTGATAGTTTCCAGGCCATCATGCGCAAAAAAGCAGCTTCCCTGCTGGCCCGTATACGGGGTAGCAACAACGGCATTCTGAACGCAATAGCTGTACGATTTGACTGTCCCTTTCAGAAGCAGTGGGTCATGTCTTGTGTGGGTGTAGCGAGTCATAGCAAACAAAAATGTATTAGGTTAAGGTTTTTATGGGTCAGTTCCACCCGAAATAAAGTGTTTTATTATTAATATTGTGGATGACTATAACTCTTCTGTAAAGAAACACCTTTTCATTACAACATTTCTGTATTTAACCTCTTGAACACATACAAACTTGGTACACAGCAATATTTAACGAACTTTTTAATTAGGTATTCAATATAATAATAAGTATAGGCTTCAGACATCTTGAAGACAACCTTTAGGTTCCGAACTCCATGAGAATTTACCTCGCAACTAGGCAACACTCCAAACGTCATGTTTCCATTCCATTCCGTTAAAAAACCCGTACTTATAAAATAACTGTCAAAATGAGATACTTTTAAACTTCATGACTACACTGATACAAAAATCATTTGAGGCAAATCACATACTTTCACACATTAAATATTTAGTATTTATAATCCACTACAGAATTTTATTCATATTTGAAAGTCATGACATTCGGCCATCCGACACTGTGTTGCCTCCTGGCACACACACAACAACCATACATTTTATTTTTTCCAAATAAATCATGACACTTCCGATGGTTGTCCCTTAGCTTCTGATACAACATTCCGTGGATTTCTCAGAACTGGCTTAAAACTCGCAAAGATCAGCCACAACAACACTTAATTAATAAAAAATTACCAAAAACATACTCAACGAAAATAACTCAAACGCACAACACCCGTTAATGCCATTGACGGCTAAAGCACAGAATAAAAACGTCAAGAGTGATTACGTTGAACAAAAGCAGATTTGTTTGCACGATATTCAGTTAATCCATGATTAATCCGACCACAGACGCGTGTGATGAGGGTCGGCGGTGTGACAGCACGATAATTGTGATATTATGATGGCCGCCGCGCCGTTCTGATATACGCTTTGTCCTAGGGTTTAGAGAGCGCGTTAGAATCGTAGCGAAAGATTTGGGATTTAATAATTGCGAGTTATGTGGGTGGTAATGTCGTGTATAACATTAAAATGTTATAATAGTTACTTTTAATATTAGGAACCTGACTTGGAGTACAAACTGAAAGAAGACTGTTTTCAAAATCTACAAACTAATGTAACATACGAACTAATTGAATATTAAACCGAATTTCAATCAATTAACCAAGTCAGTCTTTGATCCCTATTCCTACAGGTAAAAATACGCCGTTTAATTACTGATTAACGAATAACTTTATCCTAAATTGTTTTTCCTTGGCGAGTTATACGTTGAACATCAAAAATGTTAAGCAAGCAGTCGCATATCATTACTTAACTTTAAGTATAAATAAGCAAATGTTTTTAATAGGATAATTAGCTAAAGCAAAATATAAAGTGTAATGAAACAAAGACAACAAATGCCACGGCTGTTGCTCGAATAGATAGGAAACGTAAATGTGCCTCTATCGAACGGAGCTTCGCCTTACGTGCAGAAGTAATCGCTAATTATTGAACAACCGGCACTAAGCTAGCAGCTAAAGCTCCGAACTGGCGAACGAGAGGTACCTTCCTAATGCGTACGAATCCCACCCGTTTCAGTATTAGGTACCGTGAAGGTTTAGATTAACTAAAACAAGCAAGTCATTTCTTGTAAACAGTATCCGCTTTTATAACAAGTTGCCACAATCGGTTACAGAACTTAGTGATGGAAAATTCAAAACGCACATTAAACGTGCCTTTATCAAAAAAGCATATTATAAGATTAAGGACTACGTTGAAGACAAGGAAGTTTGGCATTAATTCCTTCTGTACATGTGGCCTCCCTGGTACCTCATTAACGGCAAAACTATGTAAATGTCTATTAACAGCTCCCAAATTACGAAGTTATTTTTTAATTTAATTTTATCTTTTTTTTACAAACTTCACTGACATAATATTTTTCTTATTTGACATTATTATACCTACAATTTAAATTTCAACAAGGTTCTAACTTTTATTATTTTAATCATATTTTATATTGTTTTTTTTTGTCAATGTGAGGACGTTGTAGGCTTATTATACTGTAGATCTTCAAACCATTTTCTATTTTGTTAAGTTCCTGGTACTTTTGATGGGCCTACGCTGTCCTCTCATACCTATTAACACTGTAATTTGAAAACATTGTAAAAGCCAACTTTTTTTTTTATGAGTGACCGTGGAGTTTCTTGCCGGCTCTTCTCCATAGGAAACGACTAATTGGAACCGTGCACCTAGCTTCTGACGTTTCATAAGTGCCCATGTAGGCTTATGTGAAATAAAAATATGTTTGATTTCATTTGAACTCACTATCATTGTTGAACTCATTGATATCAAGTTAAAAACATACTTAACAACGCCTGTTTGAGGTGTAAATATAGCATAAGTTTAAGTTCCATTTAATAGGGGATGAGCCTATTGCCATCAACCGGGCAAAGATCAAGAGTCCGCGGGCTATTACTGAAAAATTACCGATGGGAAAACCCAACAACACTTTGCCTGACCTGTAAATCGAACGCAGGATCTCATGCTTAGCTGTAACGCTGACGACTATGACCAACGAGGCAGCGTGCTAGCAAGTTGATCATCATCATTCATAATTTTAGCCAAAAGACGTCTACTGCTGGAAATATGCCTCCCTCAAAGGGGCGTCTGCCATAATCGACACGCTTGACAGCTGGGTTGGCGATCGCAGTATGGTGTTAAAATACATAGAGAACGCTTCCGCCCATTCCCTAGTAAATCCCTTTTACGACACCTACGGGTGGAAATAGGATGATGCTATTCTTTACGTCCGGCACCACACAGCCAAGCTAGGAAGTTACTTTTGTTCAAAACACAATTCTAAGCAGACCTGAAATGTATGTTGCAAGTGCTTTGATGTCGTGAACAATACCCTGTTTATTCTCCAAACGGATAGTGTCATACAACGCGTGTTACCACCAGGGACCATTTTGGTTACCCATTGAAAGGGTTTTCGATAAAAACCCATACGGTATGGGTAACCCTTTTGAACGGCTTAATTTAAGCCATTCAAAATTACTCACACCGTATGGGTTTTTCTAAAATGGTAACCAAAATGGTCCCTGGGTAGAATAGAGATAGAATTGGTCCTACTACGCGTGCTGGGCGGATATCGAAATCACATAATATTATGATTTTTCATGTTACTGGGTTTCAAGTAGGTATAGAACCCATTGAAATGAGTTATCATGTAACCCTTTCAATGCGTTTCTAGTATAAAACCCTTTCAATGGGTTACATCATGTTAGAGGCAACCCATTGAATGGGTTACCCCTTCGAAAGGCTTAACCCTTAACCGGGGTTGTACGGTCCCTGCTGGTTACCACGAAAGGCAGGCACGTAAGCTTTTGTAGCAGACGAGTAATGCCCATACATATTCGTCCACCTCTTTTTACTTTCACACCCCAATCCACTCCCGAACCATCCCGACCACTCCAGTGTAAAAAAATCAGAATTCCTTCCGTAAAGACTAGGTATAAAGAGAACCTTACTGCGAGAGTTCGTGTTCTGTAATAATTTCCACTTCAAGTGTAGGCACAGTGGGCCAGTACACTCGCTTAGTTGAATAATTCAAAAATTCACGTCGGCCACTTGCGAAAACAAGGAGAGTAAACGCTAACTGTGCAGTTCGCGAAAAAATACAACCGGACGAGTGCAAAGCGTTGCCAGTTCATTATTCTGTTTGAATGTACTCTGTGCTTCTGTTCTTTTGGGGAATTAGGGTGCTCGTTATGATTTGAGTGGCGGACTTGGGGACTGTCTTGTTTCTTTTGTTTCGGCTGTTAATTGTGCTGAATATTTTTTTGGGTGACAAGATGACAGAGATAAAGAATGTGCCAAAGCTTACACTTATTTTAAAACTCAGAAAAAAAAACAACCGACTTATAAAAATACACTAAAAAGTCAAAATAAACTTTAATTTCGGAAGTCGTCTATGGTTTTGTATTTTCGATTGTAGTCACCAATTTTGTTTTTGTATTTCCACTGTATATTTTTTTTTTTTGTAAAACGTTATTTATTTTTCACTTTTTAGCTATGGTACCTACTTCACGCAAATTCGTATACCACTACTTGCTATGTAAACAACAGTGACAGGTAGTTTTATGGCATCATCAATATACACAATGTGCATTAAACACATTATTGAAGGTAAATCAAATAAAAACTACCCAAGTACCTAAACTAATAAAAACGTATATGGAACCACTGCGCGCGCTTCCTCTACCGTATGAAAACAGAATCACGTATCGGCCCAGTAATTACGGAGAAATAGGTGTAAATCATCATCATCATAATTTCAGCCGAAAGACGTCCACTGCTGGACGTCTTTCGGCTGAAATTATGTGATCTCCTGATCCCCATCTTTTAAACTCTGTATTTTTGGTACGAAATTCGAATAATACCGAATTCGAATAATCTTCTAATAGTTTTAATTAAGTTAGGATATCATATTGCTAAGTCCCTTTCATTTTCATTCCGATTAAATTTTTATAAGTAACACAAAATCTTTGTTTTGCTGAGCAAGAGTCATCATTCATCATTTCAGCCGAAAGACCACTGCTGGACATAGGCCTTCCCCAACATTTGATGGGGCTGCTATAATCGCCACGCTTGGCAGGCGGGTTGGCGATCGCAGTATGGTGTTAAAATGTATTGAGAACGCTGCGGCCCATTCTCTAGTAAGTCCCTTAGTCGCCTTTTACGACACCCACGGGAAGAAATGGGATGGTGCTATACTTTACGTCCGGCACCAAACGGACATGCGTGGTGTAAATAGGTGTAAATACTTGAAAAAAAAACTCGAAGAAGTCTAAACAAAATTGTAGCACTTTTCTTTCATCTTCTTCTGAAGCAGTCGGGGATTTATTTTTATTATAAAATATATATTTACCACCATTTAGGAATACCTCAGCTGCTTTCAAATAGAAGTGCATTCCTAAATCTAAATTATTTCGAGTGCTAATTTATTGCAGCAAAACGCCAAAGACACAGGCTTTTGAAAGGACTCCATAAAAAGTCCTTACCCAATAGAAATAAAATACATGGATTAAATATAAATCAATACAACCATTTACTATAGTCATTGCATTTACGAGAGCAGTTGTGGTTGTGGGTTAGAATCCAGACAGGCGCTTTACTTTGTGTAAATTATTTCATCACCACTTCAAAACGGTGAAGAAAAACATCGTGAGGAAACCAGCATGTTCTAGAACTAAAAATTCGAAGACAGGACATGTGACATCTACCAACCCGCACTGGGCCCACGTGGTGGATTACGGCCCGCTCCCTTTCACTGAAACAGGAGGCCTGTGTCCCAGCAGTGGGAACATTATAACGCAAAAACCTATACGAAACACTAGAACAATCTCAGACCGTAATTACAATCAGTTTTCTGGCTCACAACACAATCAGCTTTACGTACCAAAGTACTAAAGATAAAGGGAAAGTAATGAAATCTCCGGTAAGTGGATAATTAAACAACAGAACAAGTTCTGACATAACTCCCAGCGGCCTCATAAGGTAATGAGTATGGAAGAGAAGCCTCACTTTGAAGTCTGAAGTTTGCCTATTTTATCAACTAACATTATGAATTACGCAGTTATAGGATGAGTTGGATTCCAAGGGCGTTTAATAAGCACTCATCAGAAATCTAGTTTACTTACCTTTAGTTTATCTACCTAGTAACTAGTACAGCCCGATTCAAACTTTATGGCGGCTGAGAACATTGGGAACGCCACAATTGTGGCAATAAGTCCCTTCTTTGAGGAGTGGTTTGAGAGGCGCCACGGCACCCTCACCTTCCGCCTGACGCAGGTCCTCACCGGATACGGTTGTTTCGGGAGGTTTCTGTTCAGGATAAAGCGGGAGGAAACGCCCGGGTGTCACCACTGTGTGGATCGCCCGGAAAACACGGTGGAGCATACGGTGGGCTACCCAGCTTGGGCGGCGCACCGCCGTGTCCTCACCAAGGCGATCGGCGGCGGCTATTTCTCGCATCCGGCGCTGGTTCAGGTCATGGTTTGGAGCGAGAGTGCATGGGAGGCCGTCACCTCCTACTGCGAAGCAGTAATGCTCGCGAAGGAGGAGGCGGAACGCGTGAGGGAGAGGCATGGTTTGCGCCCTCTTGTGCCTAGTCGCCGCAAGAGACGCGCCGGGTGGCGGGAGCCACAGGCTGATTCCCGGCCACCGTAGGCGCGGAATTGCGGATGGTGAGCGATGGGTAGCTCGCCGTCCAATAAGGACCAGGTCCGGGATGACGGCGTGTTGTTTTCCACGCGCGCTTCAAAGAGATGTCAGCACCAACTGACGGGGTCCGATAGGGTCAAAGCCTGCCAGGGTTGCGAGTTTGTCCGAAAAGGATATCGTGGTCCTGGCACACAGGCATCTGAAGGAACATGGGTGGGTTTTAGTCCGTAAAAGTCTAATTCACCCTCCCGCTCCGCCCAGAGCGGGAAAAATTATTTGATAATTTCCCACACACAAAAAAAAAATGTCGGCTCGGAACATGAGGCGAGTCGCTGCGCAATAACGAATTCATATGTCAGCGGGGGTGAGGGGTGGGGTACTGCGCAGTAAGTAGCGCGCTTCAGAGCTGCCATAAAGGTTGATGCGTACTGTAGTAGATAATCTGTACAAATAAGTTAAGGAATCAGTCAATCAATTTTATAACTTCCATAGTTTCCTTTTTTGACTTTGAATCCTTACCCGACTTTAAAGTCACATTTTTGACTTTGGCTTATCTCGTTGACAGTCGTTTTTTTTTTCGCCGTAGTCAGCCATAGTTAGCCGTAGTCAAGCAACGGCCTAACTTTCGGCCGATACTTCAGATTTATGTTCGGAATAGACCCCCAGGCGTTACTTTGCGGGCATCCATAACAGTAAAATGCTTTGTAAAAATATTTAGTTTTTTATTTAGTTTTCATAACTGTTCATCATACTCCTCCCTTATTTCAATTAATTTGGTATTTATCTTCCATGCATAGAAATGTAAAAAGATAAATACCAAATTAGCTTAGGTAGGCTAGAGGCTAGGTAAGAAGTAAATGCGTACCTAGCCAGTATCATTTTTCACTGAAACCATGCCTATTATAATCCAAATTTCACATGGTCACCACCATTGGACGCAGATTAGTTATTTAGGATACACTAACAAGCCTTAATGTAACCTCAATCAGGAACTAAATTTATAGAAATGAATCAGTAGCAAATAAAATAACATCCTTTTTGAAGTGAAAACTTCTTTAGGCGAGTTGAGCACTTTTTGGGTGAACAAAAATCATGCAACTCGCGTCATCTTCACCGAACGCTTTCCATAAGCTATAATGTATACTGTTTTCACTTCACGGCAGTCCCCAAAGAGTGCCCCGGATGTATTTTTTTTTGTCAATCTGTTTTCACTCTCTATTGCTCGTAAGACCGACTTAGCAAACGTGATGGTAATCATAAAAGTCTATTACCAACAGTTCTTTGCGAGCTGTTTGGTAGAAGCCCAAACGATTACGAGCTTCTGCATAGTTTGTGGCGCGTGCGCGAACTGCATCCTGGAATTGATACGTGCTTTAATAATACATAGGACAAAGATATAAATGAAAATATCGTTGCAATACACTGCCTTGGTCGGTTTCTTGTTTAATTAAACCAATCATATTACGGTCTGTTTTATTGTTTATTTATACCAATCATATTGTGGTCTGTTTATTGTTTAAATCTATCATATTTATGGACTGTTTCTTGTTTGAACCAATCATATAATGGTCTGTTGCTTGTTTAAACCAATCATATTAAGATCTGTTTATAGTTTAAATCAATCATATTATGGTCTGTTTCTTGTTTAAATCAATCACAATGTGGCTTTCAAAAGCAGAACGCACTTGTTTACAATCATTTAAAAAACTTTTTGTAAAAAAAAATAACCGACTTTACAAAAAGTTTTTTATTTTTCACTTTTTAGTCGGTCGGTTTTTAATTTATCTAAGTTACAATAGCCTAAAGTCAACTGCTCATTACCTTTATAAAAAATATTGCTTTTCCCGGTTCTGGGACGTTAATTGATGAGGAGTTCTCCTGGCTGAACCAGGAGAACAGCCACTCACCATATGCATTGTGACGAGCATAAATTGCTTAGCAACCATATTAAAGTACCTAATCGAATCGCAACCCGTTAAATACTTATTATTATGTTGTTCCGGTGGCTATCTGTGGTCTCCATCATCAGTTCCACTTCACCAAATGGAGATTTTCGGGAGCAAATGCTCGAGTTACTATAAAAAATACCCAAATAGCTATAGGTATAAAAAAAAATATATATATAACCTCCTCCTTTTTGGAAGTCGGTTAAAAAGTTGAGAAGCTTCGCACAAAACCATGAAGCGTTTCGAGATGTGACAAGGATGTTTTTGTAGCAGACGTTTATTAAACAACAATTATTCTTCTTAGATTCATCGACGTGCGATGAAAAATATCGTTTGAAAAGAAATAAAAATGTTTGTTTAGCTAAAGCTCGGCAACGCTAACACCATTCGGTGACGTGGACATTTGGGGTCCCCGGAATAGCTCGCCATCCGATAAGGACCGACCTGGGTCGACGTCGCGTTATGTTCCACGCGCGCCTCAAAGAGATGTCAGCACAAACTGACGGGGTCCGTTAGGGCCAATGCCTGCCAGAGTTACGGGTTTGTCCGAAAGCGATACCGTGGCTCTGGCACACAGACAACTGAAGGAACACGGGTGGGTTTAAGTCAGTAAAACTCTGACACCCTCCTGCTCCGCCCAGAGCGAAAGAAGTTATTTGATAATTTTCCAGCAAAAACAAAAAAAGGAGTGCCCGAACGAACTGAACGGTAAGGTATCCATTTCTATTGTAGTAATATTGTAATCGCTTCATTTCACTTGGTAGACGATCAATTTGCGCAACAATGAGTATCAATCCACCTGCAGTGTTCTCTATTTCCTCACTTAATCCATCCAAAGATTGTCTTTAAAAGATCACTTTTAGCGATAAGACCGCCCATGGGTACGTATTTGAATATCGAAGATTAAAATACCTACTGTTAAAATATCGATGTTCAAAACATCGAAAATGGAAATATCGAACGACCATAAAACCGAAAATCAAAATAACGAAAGTTTATAGTATCGAATGGTTAAATAACCTACGTACAATATATCTAAAATCTAAATATCTACAAAAGTTACATCGAAAGATCCAAATATCGAAATACAGATTATCGAATGTCCTAAATATCGAAGTACAAACTATCGAACGTCCTAAATATCGATGGGTACATATATTATTTGAACATCGAAAATTAATATACCTACGTGTAAAAATGAGTTAATTTTCAACATTTATTACATTCATTAATTCACCCTAAAAATACGTACAAGTTAAAATATCGAACAAATTTTGATATAAGTAGTATGAGTGGAAAAAGGTTGCTTCTGGAACATCTCCGGTGCTACGGAAAGTGCAACCCCTGCGCCCTTGCGTAACAAAGGATAGGCACCCATGTTCACCTCCGCAGCTTCGGCTTGCTGGTCGCTGAGCGACCAGCCTCAGCCGCTATGGCTCCCACGGGTGCCTATGCTTTGTTACAGCGGGCGGGGGTTGCCCTCCCTTCGCACCTCCGGATTTTTATATACACTCTAGGGGTAACAGCCAAAAGACTACGTAAATTCGGGGTGCCCCAATTCGGTTTTGGAACAATTTCGACCTATTTTATCCATGAAAATCAGTGTGTAGTGTACAAGCATAGGTCAATCGTGAAGGTATTATTTAGGTCTTTAAATTAAAATATTTTCTTGAAAGTCAATATGTTGCGCTACTAAAGTTAGTGACAGAAACGTATCGCTGCAAAACCGACTCCACGTAGTCTTGTCTGCCCTACCCCTAGAGTGTAATTTAGAATCGCGTGTAATTTAGACGAGGCAGCCGGCGAGCTGAGGAGCAGGAGGTTTTAACACCCGCCGCCGCAGCTGAGGTGGTGAGTGTTTAGACCATCTGCGACGTTAAGCTCGCGTGGGACTGCCGGAGTCCTGCAGCGCCGGAGCCGTGACAGAAACCATGCTTGCTTGCATGTTGCATGATTGCTGCATGCTTGTTTGCTAGATGGTAATCAGTTACTAGGCGGGTTACAAAAAACCTACTTTTATGAATACACTCATACTGCCTATATAATTTTTTTTCGGTATTTCAACTAGTAGGTATTTTTAACGTAGATATTATGAACTTAGATGTATTAAATGTTGATATTTTGAACTTAGGCATAATGTAATTCGGTATTTTGAATCATTCGAAATTTTAATCACTCGGCATTTCAATCTTCGACGTTTTAAGCGTAGGTATAACAATTTTCGACATTTTAATATAATCGATATTGAAATTTTCGATGTTTTAAACATTGGTATTTTAAGCGTAGGTATTTTAATCTTCGATATTCAAATACGTACCCCCGCCCATAGTGTCACCCTATGTACAATTTCTATAGTTATATCTGTAATTTTTACGGTGTACATAAGAGTAGTATATATCTATCTTCCTCTATCAATCGCGTTAAAATTGATCGTTTCGGGGACCCTTTCTATGTGACTAAGTAGGTGTTGGTGGTTTATAAGTAAATAAAAATAAAAATAGGTAATCTAAAACAGTGCAAGGGTAACAGACATGGGTGTTTTATGTTGGCAACAAAACTACGGAAAGAGTCGTGTGATACAGTAGCCTGCCGCAGCCATGTCGGAAACTCGGAAGCATGCCTTGACCTAGCTCTCTAGATGTGCATTGTGGTAACACGGTGTGGTAATAATAAAATAACATTTAGAATTTATTTTTACTTTCCTTCCTACGTCTCCATAATGTTTTAAAATTTTAGGCAAGATACTGGCAAGATCAGGGCCGACTAAGGCTTTTAAAGTATCTCCAGAGTATTTTTGAAAATTATGCTTTAGTCTTTTTAATACTGACATTGTATTCTATTGCACGCCTCATAAGCGAAGCGTTGAGGTTGTGCTCTACTCTCGATATTTAAAAAAAAACAGTTTTCTCGAAACCGAAATCTTTTTTTTTTATTTATATCGCACTTACAGATTAATATGAGTGTACTAATATCAAGTCAAATAATTTGTAGACACATAAAATATAATTCATTATCAATTATTTTGTTTAACATAGTAAATATTAACGTTAAAAATGATCTTTCCTGGACGTCCGTGTGTTTGTGTTTATAGATTGGTGTATGTGGCAGGGAAAATGGTCGAAAAAATTATCGTACCAGATTTTTTTTTTTATTATCTAAAGTCATACACTACGGACTTTCTCAATTAATATGAGCGTTCAATTCACTGTCGTATAATTATTATTCGTAAATAACTAATATTCGACTGTTTATTTTTTTGTATATCTACCTATCTATTTATTATAGTATTTTTTTCCTCACCTTATAATTATGGCGCCACTAAACCATAGCAGTTTTCTGTTTTTTTTTCTATAATTTTTTTTTGTATTTTTTTTATTATTATTTATAATTGTTTTTTATTCTTTTGATTAATTATCTTATTGTTAGCAGTAATAAGAAAAAAAACGACGTGAACGTTATGAGGCGTGCACTTTTGGATTTTCCAAAATTTTTTTGTTACTTATTTTTCAAGTTTTATAGCTGGTCGCTCCTTTCATGGCAAAAGTAACTGTTATACCAGGCTTATACAAAAGTAGATTGTTTATAGTTGATACATAAGACGTCGTGTTTAGGTGTACAAATGAGCCATTCATAACATCATACAGATCTAAAGGCGTACGCACGAACGAACAAGAACATGGTGAACATGAACATCGAACACTTTGTTCGCATGTGCGTACCACAAACGTACATCAAACACTATGTTCAGAAATGTTCGTGGCGATCTAATTTAGATTTTTTTGTGTGGAAGGTGTTCGGAGAAATTTGATGCAACATTGTTCGTACTGAACTCGAGGGGTGAGTTCGCAGCGGCGTGGGGTCATCAGTTCTCAGCTACCTATCCAACAATTTACCACGTCTAATAGTGAATGCATTGCTACTAAAGAGAGTGTGGCGGTTGAGCGTGAACACAAGTCGAACTGCGTTCGTGTTCGCTTTGCTAATTTACGTCCACACGTACGAACCAAATGTTCCGTGTTCGATATTTGTGTTCACCATGTTTTCTTCAATCGTGCGTACACGCCTTAAGGTCAAATCAACGAGAACATTTTAAATACTTCACAAAAAATCAAAGGACATGTTTTAAATACAAATGATCTATATTAACAAGAAAATGCTTCTTTCATTCGAATAAACTCAAATTCCCAGTGATAAATAGAATACGAAAACCCGATGAGTAAAATGCAGGATTACCTTTCACAAAATGGTAAATTATAACAATAACCTTTCTCGAAGCCAAATTCCCGAAGTAAAATCGACTTTAATTTGTAATCCATAAAGTACATTTTACAAATCGTGTTCTAAACGAGACACACTGGAATGACAATGTTTATTTTCAGAATCTAACATTCCTTCAGTTAAAAAAGTGCTCAACGGAAACTTTTTTATTAGCTTATTTATTTGAGACTGAAACGTAGAACGAGCTTCTGCAATTTGTCGCGGTTTCTTGGCGATACTTTTTATTCTTATTGTTCTTTGATCGTAGAAACAAGGCAAAATATAAAAAAGATGTAATGTGGAGCTATCGACATGCTTTGCATAAGAAAACATTTTAGGAATTTCTTGCTTTTTGTGCTTCCACGTCGCAAAATAAGAGCGAAAATCGTAGCCACTACATTTCAGTGCTACGACACGCAGTTGTAGCAATGATCTCCTCGGCCTACAGTTTTCTTAATTTTATTTAGGTATCTCGTTAGAATGAATATGGGGTTACTTTTGGGTGCAAATTAGAAGAAAAAAAAAGTTTTGCATTTGGCACCATGTGACATATCAGATATATTTTGTTTAATAATTAAAAAAAAAATACTTTTAAAGTAATTTAAGAAAATCGATGGAATCGGATTAATCTTACTCTAGAACCTGTCCCTTCCTTTATATAGTTGCGTGGACCGTGTAATGGAAAGCGCGAATGTAATGGACCTTTTGTTAAAGAGGTAAAGTGTTAAAGTTTATAGTCGTAAATCCTCGACACGAAAGAGTTTATTTAGTAAAGATAGTTGCAGTACAGTTCATTTATTTTTCTTTTTTTGTTCTGCTTTTGAATTTTGTTTCTTAGAATTTCCACTGCTAGTACTGTTGGCTTAGCTGAATGTTTTTAACACTACTAAACGTAGTGTTAAAAAGCTTCAAGCGTTAACTCATTAAAGAAACCTTATTTGAAGGTCACACAGTAACCTCAATTGCCTGTACCCTATAGATCAAAATAGTCGGAAATTTTGGGCCCAATGAGAGCCAATGATTAATTTATTATCAATTATAGCTTTTGCTCGTGGCTTCACCCGCGTGAATATAGAAAAATATTCCACGGGAACGTACTACCGGGATTAAAAGTAGGTACCCTATGTTTTAATGCAGGTTATAAACTATTATTTAATGGACACGGTGGAGCTTACGTTGGAGGTCTGCCCGGCTTGGGCGGAGCACCATCGTGTCCTCACGAAGGCGATCGGTGCTGGTTCAGGCCATGGTTCGGAGCGAGAGTGCATAGGAGGCCGCCACCTCCTTCTGCAAAGCAGTAATGCTCGCGAAGGAGGAGGCGGAACGCGTGAAGGAGAGGTAAGGTTTGCGCCATCGCGCCCCTAGTCACCGCAGGAGACGCCCCGGGCGTCGGGAGTCACAGGCTGATTCCCGGCCACCGCAGGTGCGGGCTTGCAGACGGTGAGCGATGGGTAGCTCACCGTCCGATAAAGACCAGGCCCGGATCGACGGCGCGTTGTGTTCCACGCGCGCTTCAAAGAGATGTCAGCACCAACTGACGGGGTCAGATAGGGCCAATGCCTGCCAGGGTTGCGAGTTTGCCCGAAAGGGATATCGTGGCCCTGGCACACAGGCATCTGAAGAAACACGGGTGGGTTTTAGTCAGTAAAAGTCTGACCCGCCCTCCCGCTCCGCCCAGAGCGGGAGAAGTTATATTTTATTTCACCCAAATCCGTTCAGCCGTTTTTGCACCAATCCTGAACATACATCCAGCAAAAAGTCTTTGTTACTATTTTATTACATTTGTAAAAGACATATTCCTATAGATGCATTGCTATGTATGCTGATTAACCTGTTAAACAAATACATCCCTACATGGGTGAATTCTGAAGCGAGACTATCTTCAACTATTATTTAGTTTTTATAAGACCGAGTACCTAAATTATATCATGTAGGTACATTCATTTTGATCCACTGTACCTAAGTGCGTCAGAGAGTTTGCGAAACCTCCCACTAGCGAGAATCAATATTAGTCTTGAAATATAGACTTTATTAACATTCAAGAAATCTTAATATTTACCTTTTTATATTATTTGTTTGCAGAAACTATTGCTGCGTTAAAAGTAATATTTTCTCAGACGTTAATATTATTTTCTTACACAACATGTTATACAGCTCAATTTAAAAGAGCATACAGGCTTGGTTATTAAAGTAATGAAGAGCTAAAATGTAACAGAAAGGTTATTAACCCCTTGTTATTAGCAGCGTCTACAGTTTTAATGTTTAATTATGAATTAAGAGACGAAGGTTTAACCACAGAGTCTAAATCTTTGCGGCAATGCTTGTAGATTATTATGTCTCAAGTTCATCGAACCTTAGACAGGCACCAGTATATCCTGAAAAGATTAAGTTAAAGCGTGTGGTAACATTATACATCAACCTTCATTTATAATCACTTAATCAGTTAGGTTAAGTACCTTTATTTTCTTATATGGTGGTGGTGATGTGTATGTGCGTCTTTTAGCACCTTAATGCTAACTAAATTGAGACCATTACTGCTTAGTAAGCAAATTAACAATTTCTAGGACACTGAAAAAGACACAATATAAGTTTTATTGTTAGAATAATAATAATAATTTAAAATTGTCTCAGGGGGATTCTGCGAGTTGGCTTCGGCCCCTCGTACACCTGGGCCTGGACCTCATGGTCCCTAGATATGACAACACACAAAAATAAATAATAATAATATTCATTTAATTCATCTATGTAGGTATCCATTACCTAGTTACACACATTTAGAGTAAGATTTTAGTTTAAAATAAGTTAAATCATCACACTAATATGAGATCAACAATAAAAGCAATTCTACAAAAACTTTTAACAAAAAAATAATAACCGACTACCAAACATAACACTACAAAGTGAAAAATAACTTTAATTTCGGAAGTCGGTGGCTAAAAACTCAAATACAGATCCAAAGACACCGACTTCCGAAATTAAAGTTATTTTTCACTTTGTAGTGTTATGTTTGGTAGTCGGTTATTATTTTTTTGTTAAAAGTTTTTTATTTTTCACTTTTTAGTGGGTCAGTTTTGAATTTATCTAAGTTACAATAGCCTAATGTTAACTGCTATCACCTTTTACAAAATATTGCATTTCCCGATGCTGGGACGTTGATTGTTGAGGAGAACTGCCACTCATCATTATGCATAGTGACGAGCTTAAATTGCTTAATCGCAACACGTTAAATAGGTAGGTACTCTTTATTATTCCGGTGGCCATCTGTGGTCTCCATCATCAGTTCCACTTCACCAAATGGTGCTTTCGGAGAGCAAATTCACGAGTTACTATAAAAAATACCCAAATCGCTATAGGTTTGCACATAAAGTTTGAGGGTTTCCCTCGATTTCCATGGGATCCCCTCATCAGATTCTGATTTGGTGGCAATGGGACCACCTCGGGAGTATACCCTTTCAAACAAAAAAATCATAATTAACGGAGTAATCGTTCGTAAAAAAACAAACAAACAAAAAAAAAAAACATATAGCCGAATTGAGAACCTCCTCCTTTTTGGAAGTCGGTTAAAAACAAGCCCAATGCGAAAGCACCAGAGGTAACATTACATGCAAAGACCATCAGAGCTTCCGCATTGGACTATCAATACCTACTTTTATTATTAGTGATGACGCCTATGGGCGTTTAGTGTCCCTGAACGTGTTAATAACAGTTCCTACAGTTCAAAAAATTCTTACATAAAAAATACAATACTCAATGTCTTTGTCAAGTCCTTTCATTTTAGATAGCACTACCCTTGTTAAACTTGGCCTAATACGGTAAGACTACAAGTGACAGGGTCGTCCTATTTCTAGCCACGACTATTACAACACAAAACAACACGAGTATTTTATTGTAAAGACGTGCTTTTTCACATTGTCCGTATAATTTTCTCTACTGCCTTGCAATGTCGTACATGCAAGACTAAAGCTAAATCTGTCCGCAGTAACTGCATGTCGGCGTAAGTTGTCGGCGTATGCCTGTATAGTGTCGGTGTACAGCGTACTGTCGGTGTTCAGTGTCGGCCAAGTAGCCATGTAGTTAGCTTAAATAATCGCTAATTACACACTGTATGTGTTCTTATTTCGCAGTTAATCGTCCGCAGTATTTCTGCATGGAACATTTTATTTTATTTAGAGAGTGATGCTTTAGGAATATCACCTCAATTTGAGTTTTGTCGTATCGTAGCAACGTGAAAGGTAGAAAAGAGATGTATTGTAGACACAGATATTTCGTTAATGGGTTTGGGATATATCTACTACCTACTTTCATGAACTAGAGACTATCATATTATTGTAGACAGTTTATTTTTTGGTAAGGTACTCGTGCTCTAATTTCCGTGTGGTGCCAGACATAAAGAATAGCACCATCCCATTTCTTCCCGTAGGTGTCGTAAAAGGTGACTAAGGGACTTACTAGAGAATGAGCAGCAGCGTTCTCTATGCTTTTTAATACCATACTGCGATCGCCAACCCGCCTGCCAAGCGTGGCGATTATAGCAGCCCCATCAAATGTTGGGGGAGGCCTATGTCCAGCAGTGATCTTTCGGCTGAAATGATGAATGACGACTCTTGCTCAGCAAAACAAAGATTTTGTGTTACTTATAAAAATTTAATTGGAATGAAAATGAAAGGGACTTAGCAATATGATATCCTAACTTAATTAAAACTATTAGAAGATAATAATAATAATAATTAGAATACGGCGTCGAAAAACTCATTCACATCGCTGTCGACTGGTAATGAACCAAAAACTCATCCGCATCGCTGTCGACTGGTAATGTACCAAAAACTCATCCGCATCGCTGTCGACTGGTAATGTACCAAACAAACTCATCCGCATCGCTGTCGACTGGTAATATACCAAAAACTCATCCGCATCGCTGTCGACTGGTAATGTACCAAAAAAACTAATCCGCATCGCTGTCGACTGGTAATGTACCAAAAAGACTGACGGCATTGCCACATTGTATGGTAATGCTTAACCTCTGGCTAAGGTAAAAGCCAACCCTTGAGTCACGAGAAGTGTCAACTAGACCTTTGGAGATTTCATTGAACACACCATGAACACTCGAACCCCACGGCCCGAGGGTTTCAACCCGAAAGAGCTCGCAAATATAATTACCGATATCGTTGAGGCCGCGATTAAGATTGATTGAGGTTAATTATCGATGAGAGACTTTACAGAATTATAATCATTAGAATCTGTAAAGTTATAGTTGTTACGGCCGCGAATCATATTATAATCAACATACAACCAGACACAGACAAAAATAAATTTCGCGGGCTACCTTAGCGTATCCCCCTTTAAGATAGTATCGTTTGCATAAAAAAAATCCTCAGTAAGTACAGACGCCAGTAGGTCAAGCTACCCGAAACTGGCAAAATTTCTCAATCAACCTTGAACCTTATGCTATAGTAGGGATAAAGTTGAAAATCTATTAAAGAAATTTGACAGATTGTAGTAGCTTGATGTGCTGGCGTCTGTACATTCATCATCATTTTCCTGCCCTTATCCCAATTTATTTAGGGTCGGCGCAACATGTCTCTTTCTTCCATATTTCTCTACTAGTCGTCATCTCGGCAGTCACTCTCTTTCTAGCCCCTAGTATTTTTCACACAGATCATCCATCGTTTCTTTGGTCTTCCCCTACTCTCTCTATTCTTCCTCAGTAAGGACCAAGACCAGGAACGGGCCAGATCGGCGGCCGGGTGACCAGGTCATCAACATCATCATCATCAACCCATAGCAGTCCACTGCTGGACATAGGCCTCTCCAATTGCACGCTATTCAGCTCGATTCTCGGCAACTCTCATCCAGCCACCCTGCCACCAGCCACCCTGCGAAGATCGTCGCTCCACCTAGCCTGAGGGCGTCCAACTTTACGTTTGCCGGTTCGCGGTCTCCACTCAAGAACACGTCTTCTGTCATGGTTCTACGGCTAATATGGCCTGCCCATTGCCACTTCAGCATGCTTATTCTGTGGGCTATGTCGACAACTTTGGTGGACCAGGTCATTAGGACCTAATAACCCAATACCTTGCGGAACACAATAATTACGTTGCCATAATATAATCAAAACAAAACAGAAACGAACTCGTATTGTTTGAAACTTTTAATTCGTTCACTCAATTTCTGTAACAACAAAATATAAAGTTCCGAATACAACGCTATGTCACAGTGTAACCAATCCATGCAGTTGTTCAATGCGATATCTGACCGGTGAGACGTGCAAACGTTCTGAGCAACCATTCGGGCGTTTTGATATGTTTGTTAGACTCTGGTAGTCTAGTATGGGTGAACTGCTAAACTATCATTATATACGTATTTACTAGGTAAATTATGGTCCTAAATTGCATCGGTAGATTATGACTCTACACAGCTGCCTCCTGCTTTCTGCTAATAGCTTTGAGATTGACGACACGCTATCTCTATTAGTACTGCATCTTTCATCACTTCAATTGCCACCAAATTCAATGCATGGGTTTACACGTTACTGTAAATATAAAGCTGCATATCAAAACTGTCAAAGTTAAAACACTTGAATAACTGTATAAAGTTATACTGTGGCAAAGTTATGAATTCATTCACACGCACGCTTTTATATTAAAAATGTCCGCTATAAATTCACGGATTACAAACTTTGTTGGCTGTTAAAATTTTGGACAAATAGTACGTCTATATTTTGTATGTTATGGTTGAGGAACCGGAATTTTATGGATAATGTAGCTGAAAACTAAATGGTGGGTTATATTTTACGACTGCGGGACTCTGCATATACAATGAATATAGGTAGGTACTGTTTTTAACAGACTTAAAAAAATGAGGAGGTTCTATATTCGACTGCCATGTATGTGTATATTTTTATATGTATGTTCTCTGATTTCTCCGTCAATTGGAGACCGATTTTGAACATTCCTATTTTCATTTCGTAGAGGAAGCTTGCGCGGTAAAATTAAATTAAACTTGTTCATAAAATTTATATGGGACCACCATATGAATTTTATGAACTTTACTTCGGTAATTGTTGAGTTAGCTTCAATAGTACGTATTTTTCCACTTAGTGTACCTATATCCATGATGTTATAATAACTTCTTATCGCTGATATTTACATAGCAAATAGTGGTATACTAAAAAAAATAACCGACTTCGGAAGTCGGTAGCAAAAAAGAAAATACAAAACAAAACGGAAGACATCGGCTTCACTGCGTAGTGTTTTTAGGGTTTCGGACCTCAAGAGGAAAAAACGGAACCCTTATAGCATCTCTTCGTGGTCCGTCTGTCTGTCTGTCTGACCCTTTTTCTCAGGAACGCGTGCAGGTATCAAGTAGAAATTAATATAAAATACGTAAGTATCTATATGGTCCCTTGGAGCTCTAAAAATTAAGCTTCTAAGTCAACGCAATAAAAAAATACGGTGATTTAAGCGTCAATATTGTGACATATTTCGATAGTCGCAAATAAATCAAAACCTACGGGGTCAAAAATGTAACCAAATACGTTTTATTTTCAATAGAGTGATGCATCGGTGGCTCGCCATCAGAAAACCATAATGACTCCTTTCAATTAGGTGATTACCAAAATTGTCCAAACCAACCATAACGGGGTTAATTACAGGCCAAATGGCCATCCTGTCACAATTGCGTTAGCAGACTACCCCTGCTATGTACCTATACACTTTAAATCTAATCGTATAATTCCCCAAAGTACACCTAAATATTATCACAATGCCGATGCCGGGAGGCCTACTTAGTTCATCTACGGATCAATCCTAATTCCCGAGTCCATTGACCTTTAGGCCTGAGCTGATCTCACGCAAATATCCCGAACGAACGATCGATAGAGGTCCACATATACGATGAACTTCATATAGAAATTATGAAGCTAGACACGTTTATTTTCGGTATACCTACCCTGGGCCTACCACAAACGCCCGAAGTAAACATGACGTAAATTCAAACGGTTTTAAAAGGAGATAATTCACCGTCCATAAGTTTTCGGGCTAAATGTGAAAGTGCCGACACCAAACAAAAAAAAATCTGTATTCCGAAAGAAAACGTATTTCTCCTATGAAATGAAATGAAATCGTTTATTCTGTAAATAGGATATTAAAATCACTTTTACACGTCATATAAAAAAATTATCTAGATGTAGCCGACATTTCCTATCTGACTACCCCTGAGAAGAAATGGCGAAACAAACTTAGGGGTCAAAGTCTCTTTTAAAGTCCAGACATAATCTTGGTCAGATCATGTGAGGACCATGTAGATCCGTGTCTGAAATGGTCTTTTGAGGAAAGAACCACACAAATTTGAGCGGACCTGTCCAATCAGTGTAAGCATTTGTCAGTAATCGTGCAGCTCAACTCAAAACTTAAGGTGCTCGACGAACAGTACCAAAAAAAAGACATTTGGGTAGGCCGCATAAAGCGCTCAAAATGTCAGACCATCATTAAAACTTAACTGAGAAAAGAAAAGAAAGGAAAACATTTAAAGAAAAAAAAAATTACCGACATAGTGCTCACATTCACAATAAATGAAAGCAGTAAATATAATACTTTTAAAAGTAAACATTCATGTAAAATTGTATACAATATTCTGCAATGTCAATATGTATATAAAATCATGCATAATAATTAAAATGTCAAGTTTTCCAGTTTTATATTTTTCATTCATCATCATCATCATTTTAGCCGAAAGACGTCCACTGCTGGACATAGGCCTCCCCCCAAGGGTCCCATGTTTGGCAGGCAAGTTGGCGATCGCAGTATGGTGTTAACAGTTATGGTGCATAGAGAACGCTGCTCCCCATTCTCTAGTAAGTCCCTTAGTCGCCTTTTACGACCCCCACGGGAAGAAATAGGATGGTGCTATTGTTTACGTCCGGCACCACACGGAGCAATTTACGATGGGAATAAACCTGTAGGGTCGTTCCCCGTCAAGTTGAATGAGTTCGAAAAATCACTTTTTCATACTTATAAATATTTGATACGGGCTTTGATTTTTATTAAAAAAAGCTATTGTTATCAAAAGCTATTAATACAATTAGATTACTATTATTATTTCAACAAAAATATCCTGAAAACAGTATTTTTCTAACTCGTATAACAGCGCAGGGAATGGCCCTACATATTAGGTCCCATAGTAAAGAGTGAAGAGAACATATTCTAACGGAACATAACTTTTTTTTTTTCTTTGGCATTTTCATAATTTAAGCCAAAAAGAATATTTTCTTTTAAAATACTCGTTTCGCACTTTATATTTATTTTATTTTATAGACTTTGCGAGTGCCGCTTAAAGGACAGCGTACATTTTTATAATTTTTCGAGATTTATTAAGGAAGCTACACAATTATTCGAGTCGGCAGTATTTCTTGAACAAAAAAATCGACCGATCCGAAGCAATGACTGCACATATTCGGCTTTCATCCTGCTCGTGCCGATTGGCAAACTCCGTTCGGCATCTACCGTCGCTGTAACTCAGCACAGTTGGAGCTAAGCCGAGCGGGTTTTTTTTCCCGAATATATACCTCTACATAATAATCACGGTGCAAGGGTTATCAATTATCAGCTGTTCCATATGTTTCGACCTTTCAATTCTTGCACTTTTGTATGACTATAACAGTTCTTTTTTTATAACCCTCGAAAAGTGTCTACATTCGGGGTTCTTGATTCATGTACTGAATCCATCGTAACAGTTAGCGCGTCAATGTCCCTTTATAATCATCATTTCAGCCGAAAGACGTCCACTGCTGGACATAGGCCTCTCTCATAGGGGGGGGTTTGCCATAATCTTCACGCTTGGCAGGCGGGTCGGCGATCACAGTATGGTGTTAAAATGCATAGAGAACGCTGCTACCCATTTTCTAGTAAGTCCCTTAGTCGCCTTTTACGATACCCACGGGAAGAAATAGGGGAGTGCTATTCTTTACGTTCGGCACCACACAATGTCCCTTACAACCTGTAAATTCGATGTTGCTGTCCGGCTGTACCGAATCATGCTGCTCCGAACAAGTGTGAAGCACCCCTTAAAGGGCACAGAGTTGGGGTGACGTGAAATATTCAAGGATCATGGTAGAATATTTTTTGCTGTAGATGATTTATTGGGAAGGCTCAGAGGTCACGGCTGTTCCTAGACCTGTGTTTGAAACAATAAGGGTATTTACTTTGAGGGTTGAAATATTGGGTTTGTTTTGGCAGGTTGTATTATAAATTCAAGATTTGAGGATGGGAATGGAAGTTATTGTAGTTTCTTTGTCTTGTGGTTACATTTTTGCAGACGTTGTAGATTTCATATTGTGAGCAAGGCTAGATTTCTGACCTTTAATCTTTATTTAAGCGGCGTTTTATATCTAGGTAATAGTTTTAAATCTATCTCAATGTCTACTAGTAAATAGTTTACATTATATTAAAACTAGATTTTGAACATTTTAAAGTTATGTATTATTAATAATTTTTACTATTTCTAGGTTTGTTAGCCTAATTGAATAGGCTAGCGAAAATTGATCTACTTATCCACTTAGTTCTTATATGTGGCGGCATTTACATCGCCAGAAACGAACAACGCATCACACTGACGTTACGATCCTGCATCGCGCAAGCAGAGTTTACCGCGCGACTATATACATGCTTCCGACCAGACGGCATATATACATCACACACATAGGCAAGTTGCGCTACCGCCGCACTTGCCACAGGCCACGCCTAAATGGCCCCCCAATGAACGTGCCCGTATTGACGGGCACCGTATGAAACCGCGGGGTTTTAAGGGCCATGCCCGTAACCCGCCTGCCGCGCCCCCTGACGGAGACGTAGCGACTACCCCAGTGTATATATACATCATCCCCACATCAATTGTCGGGCAGTTTCCCATCAGACAAAATACCCATCTGGTCGGAAGATCCTCTCTTTTCTATGGAGGATAAGTGAACTTTACACCCTGTTCTTCATTCCTCTATACTTACCTTCCTGCACGTGGATATGAAATAAAATAATAATAACCCTACAGAAATACACATACACATAAATATACAGAAATAGCATGTCATTCGCTGAATTGTGGAGACGACCTGATTTGGTTAATTTTGGTAGCAACAAAATGGAGGGGCAGTCTTTAGCAAATTCCTAAATTCTTCATCCTAATTCGGTACAATTAGTATGCAGGATTTATGAATTTAGATGAAAAATTGTCTAGGCACTACCAAATGTCAGTTTTAACACAGAATCTATGTTTATTAAAACACCAAATGAAGATGGTTATGTCCAAAGCTATACTTTAGGCCTAACACTAACGCTCAGTATGTTTTGATATTCGTTGAAACTAGTCGCGTCGATCGCGTGCTCTACTTAAGTGCATAGTGCAGACGCAGCAAACCAACCGCGCCGGCCGCACCGCGCTCGCCGCGATGTCACACACAATTACGTAAGAATTAACCTACATTTTAATTATAATTGTTATTTATTAACTCGCCACTAAAATGGCTGAGACCACCAAAATTAAAGTGAAAACCGAAAATGAACAACTGCTGTACAAATACTACAGCGCAGAAAGAGCAGATAATGAGCAACTGCGAAATATTATTTCTGATATGGAAAAACAAATAGAAAGCCTCCAACAACAAGTGAGGTACTTACAACATAAAGCAGACCAAAGTACAGCTTCAACCAGTAAGCCAGCTGAGCCAATGAATAGTCCAACACAGTGTCCTGAATACTGTACGGACGAGGAGGAGTTAGCCAAGGAAACTCAGTGGATCAGGCAAAAGAGCAGAAAAATAAGAAAATTAAACACATCGCCCACTCACACTGCCAACATTGAACACGTAGAGACTATTCAGTCTGAAAAAGTGAAGATCAAAAAGATTCCGCCACCTCCGCCTATTGTAGTAGACGGCGTCGAGAACTACCAAGCCTTGTTTGACTTATTGTCAAGCTCTGAGTCTGGTGATAAATTCACGACTAAAATGTTGAATGGAAAGTGCGTTAAAATAAACGCAGTGAACGAAGACACTTATAAGACTATAACAAAGTTATTGAATGAAAATAACTTTCTCTGGCACTCGTACGAAAATAAGCAGGAAAGGCCAATAAGAGTTATGGTAAAAAACCTTAATTTTACATGCAAGCCTGACAGAATTATTGAGGACTTGCAAAATAAAGGTTTCTAGATTGAAGAAGCTGCAAACAAATTGAGGTGGAAAAATAAGGAGCCCTTGAACATGTTTATGCTTACTTTCAAAAATGAGGAAGACATAAATAAAATCTATAGCATTAAGTCAATATTAGGATGTAAAGTAGAAGTACATCATCTCCATACTTCGAGGCTAGTACCTCAATGCAAGAGATGCCAGGCATACGGACATACACACAAATACTGTTCAAAGGAACCTAGATGTGTCAAATGTACAGGCAAACATCTCACTGCTGACTGCAAAAAACCGGCAGACGAGAAGCCAAAATGTGTCCATTGTGGGGAACCACATCCTGCTAATTATAGAGGATGTATAGTAGCCCGGGAAATGCAAGGCATAAAAAACAATACTATTAAGAAGCAGGCAACAAAAAGCCAGCACAAAATCAATGAAAAAGTGCAAACTAGCTCACAAACGCAAACCCATTGCGTGACACAAAACCCTCACAAGAAAACATACGCACATATTACAGCCAAAACTGTTAACCTTGCGAATGTTCGTGAGAATGCTAATGCCGATAAAGGTATGGAAGAAAAGTTGGACGAAATTATTAAATTGATGTCCTCATTTAACGTTCGTTTGAATAGACTAGAAAATAGCGCTAAAAATACTATTTCCAGGCAGAAAAAATGAATCTATTAAAAATAATGGCATGGAACTCAAACGGACTGCTTAAACATCAACAAGAATTAGAAGTAGTCCTGATCACAGAAAACATCGATGTTTGCCTTATATCCGAAACTCACTTTACTAAGCAATCATACATAAAGTTTCGAGGTTATACAGTGTACCATACACTGCACCCTGACAATTCTGCCCGAGGTGGTAGCGCTGTTGTAGTCAAAGATAATCTTTGTCATTATGAAGAAGTTAAGTATGAATGTCATGAAATTCAAGCTGTGGCGATTTGTATTCAATCTCAACTGTATCCAATCACCGTAGCGGCCATCTACTCACCTCCGAGATACAATATAAAAAAAGACCAATATGTGAGGTTCTTACAGCAACTCGGACAAAGATTCATCTTAGGTGGCGACTTCAACGCTAAAAACACGCATTGGGGGTCAAGACTAACCACCACTAAAGGAAAGGAACTTATGAGTGCCATGAAAGAGCTAAAGTGTGAAGCTATTTCTACCGGAAAACCAACTTATTGGCCAAGCGATCCTCGCAAAGTCCCAGACCTAATAGACTTTTTTATAACTAAAAATATCTCTAGTAATTACTTGAGCATCGATGAATGTTTTGACATGAATTCAGACCATTCACCAATAATTTTGTCAGTATGGCATCGGCTCCTACGCATAGAGAACAATCCTACACTTGTAAATACTCATACAGACTGGGAAAGTTTCAGAATAGACTTGGACAACACAATAGAATTAAGAATTCCATTAAAAACTCCAGAACAGCTGGATTTGGAACTAAGTAAATTTACAACTAGTATACAGCAAGCTGCCTGGAAAAACACTCCGGAAAAAACACACCGGGTTAAGGCAACCGCATACCCAACAGGAATTAGGTGTCTTATAACTGAAAAGCGGAAACAAAGAAATAGATGGTATCAGACCAGATGTCCACGAGATAAAAAACTGCTGAACAACCTTACAAAGCGTCTTACGAAAGAAATTCAGCACTACAACGACTCCTCAACAAACAGCTACCTTAGCCAATTAACGAGTGATACTAAAACAGGCTACTCGCTATGGAAGGCAACCAAGCACATAAAACGACCGATCATACAAACTCCTCCTATTACGGAAGAAAATGGAAAATGGGCAGTGACGGACGAGCAAAAAGCCCTAAGGTTCGCTGAGCATTTAGAACAAATATTCCAACCAAATGAAGCCCAGACTCACAATACGAGAATAATTCAGGGTGTACAAATTAGTTCAGATATAAAGTTGGTTACCCCAAAAGAAGTATCCAGAGAAATTAAGTGTAATTTTAATCGAAGAAAATCCCCTGGTTACGACTTAATTACAGGGGAAGTTTTACAAAATGTCCCACGCAAAGCCATAGTCAAGCTTACCACGCTCATGAATGCTGCATTTCGGTTAAAATACGTCCCTGACATGTGGAAAGTAGCTGAAGTCATTATGATTGCCAAACCTGGGAAACCACCTCATGAAACAACATCTTACAGACCAATCTCACTGTTGCCTGTGTTGTCAAAATTATTTGAGAAATTATTTCTAAAGAGATTGAAGCCTCTTATTGAAACTGAAAATCTAATCCCTGATTACCAGTTCGGATTTAGAGACCAACACTCTACGCTTGACCAAGTACACAGAATTACTAATATTATTGAAAAAACACTAGAGGAGAAGAAGGTGTGCTCCACGGTTTTCCTTGATGTTGCACAGGCTTTCGATAAAGTATGGCATGATGGCCTTATTTATAAACTAAAAACAATGTTGCCTCAACAATTTTCAGACATCTTAGAGTCCTATATATCAAACAGATTGTTTAGGATACGACAAAGAAACTCTTATTCAGATCTTAGGCAGATAAAAGCTGGAGTACCGCAAGGGAGTGTACTTGGTCCTGTACTGTACTTACTGTACACCTGCGATATTCCTGAGCTAGAAAATAATTTCATTGCAACTTTTGCTGACGACATAGCTATCATGGCTGTTGGAAATAGTCACGAGGAAGCCGTAGAAAAGGTTCAAGAGTCCATAAACCGTGTCTATGAGTGGACTGCAACATGGCGAATCAAACTCAATGAAAGCAAGTCTATCCACATTGACTTCACCAATAAAAAGCCATAATACTTTCCGGTGTTCATGAATAATCAACCAATACCATACGCGAATACTGCTAAATATCTCGGCATGACTCTGGATGCAAAATTGCGCTGGAAAGAGCATGTCAAAAAGAAAAGAGCCGAACTAGATATTAGATACAAAAAAATGTATTGGCTACTTGGTAGGCAGTCGCCATTGTCAATATCTAACAAATTGTTATTGTACAAACAAGTTTTAAAGCCTGTTGGACCTACGGTATTCAGCTGTGGGGTTGCACCAGCCAAAGCAATCGTAAAATTATACAACGATTCCAAAACAAAGTACTCAGGGATATAGTCAACGCGCCCTGGTACATTAGAAACAGCGACCTCCACCGGGACCTCAAGATGGATGTCGTAAACATAGTAATAAAAAAATATGCAGAAGCTCACGAACACAGACTTCATCATCACGTGAATGTCGAGGCGATCCAGCTCCTTGACATCACTGAATTAGTGCGAAGACTAAAAAGGGTAAAATAAAACCTTTTGAGTTAGTTTAGTGCAGTGTGAGTGAACTTAAACTATAGTGCAAGTGCTGACTAAAGAACACGGGAATTAAGTGTCTTCCCCTTAACATAAAGTGAATAAGAAAGACGTTATTGGACGATTTCTTAATTTTATATTTACTTAGCAGTTTAGGTTATATTTAAATTACTTATTAGCGAATAGGCTAGATTGTAATGTGAATAAGGTATCACCAGCTGTGATACTATATAAAAAGAAAAAAAAAAAAAAAAACTAACGCGCGGAGTTAATGTAACGTAAAACCGAACGATTCATAGTAGATTGTTGCACCGAGCGCAAAATGAGTGGGCACTAAATTAGCACGAGTGCATTAATTACTCACTTTAGCAAGGTGCGTAATCTCCTTTTCTTTCAACTACCAATCTACCTACAAAATAAAAACTAAAGCTAATGAAAACAAAGTTTTCACCAAGTTGGTTTTATTCAGCCGTTTTTTTTTATTTTCAGCCAGTATCTTTTTGATCGAATGCATACATTTTATATTAAACTTAATGGGAGACATTAAACCTCTGTGGTAAATTTAAATCGAAATAAGAAATAAAAACAGTGCAGAAATGTTGTATGAAATCTCATTGTTGCACTGAAAAACATGATGAAACACGATGAGATTTCATACAACATTTCTTTCTGCACTGTTTTGGTTCTAAGCAAAAAATACGTGCTTTGTGATCGGTTTTGCTGTGTGATTAATTACTAACATAAGTACGTAATTGAAAGAAAAAAAAAATTATTTACATAGTTTTAAGACTTTATTCATATTTATGGGTGATATCTATTGAGATTTTCGAGAGAGGCTTGTGGTTAAGTAATAGGTAACAGCCCCACGGGTCGATCGATCATGTTAAGCTACGCTTGCCGCGGTTGGTCCATGGATGGGTGACCATCTTTACATGCAAAGACCCCTCCGTGCCTCGGAAAGCACGTTAAGCCGTTGGTCGTGACTGTCATTCGTAGATCTTTGAAAGTCGTTACGGGTCTTCAGAAGCCCGAAAGTCTGACAACCAGTCTTACCAAAGGGTATCAGGGTACCAGTAACTGGGTTGTGGAGGTCAGATAGGCAGTCACTCCATTTAAAATACTGGTATTTAACTGCATCCGGTTAGACTGGAAGCCGATCCCAATA
The DNA here is from genome assembly GCA_948098905.1 of Tiliacea aurago. Taxonomy (NCBI): domain Eukaryota; kingdom Metazoa; phylum Arthropoda; class Insecta; order Lepidoptera; family Noctuidae; genus Tiliacea; species Tiliacea aurago. The sequence goes on along the minus strand of OX402579.1, from coordinate 21,933,805 downwards.
TAGTTGTGAAAAGGCTGAGCAGATGATGATCTATTGAGATTGTCGTAAAACTTTAACCCAAAATGCTGTAAGAGTATTTATTTTCGATTCAAAATTGTTCAAATTTAGAATACGTTTAAGTCGCGCGTTCGTGCTAGGGCCTGATCATAATCTTGACATCCGCTAAGTATTGCTATCAATACAGGGTCAAATTAAATTAGCTAGCGAAACTCCGGAGACATGACAAAACAAATAATAAATTCTTCTGAAGAGTTTTTTTTTGTGGTCCTCGACCCCGGTTAGTGTAGTCAATTGAAATATTAGTTTAAAATACCGATTTTTTTGTGTAAACTTCACAAACGTGATGAGTGTCGATCACTAATCACGATAAAATAAAAATAAACAGATTTTCTCATCTCATACTTCCAGTAACAACACAAGCAACGGTTGGAGACCCCAAAAAAAAAAGCGTCAAATCTTTTTTCATTTTTGTTTTTTCGTGTTTAGATATCGATACCCATCACTTTTGCGGAGTTTCGCTAGTTAATTTAATTTGACCCTGTATAGTAAATACTAGACAAGATAACTATTTTTCTTTTTCTTTTTTTATCTAAAATTTCCTTTACAGCAAAAGTTCACTTCAAAAGCCTCAAAACACTGAGAAAAATAAAATCTATTCATATGTAATAATAAAGTGTTGCTATGTCAATAATTCACGAAGTTTACGACATTTTCGGGAACATTATGAGTCGAGGCACGTAAAGTACGGAGCAAGTCTCACGGCCTATCGGCACTGTTAACTTTAACTTAAAGTCCACGGAGCCAATGGTGCAGACCGAAAAATATTTTAGAAGAATTTTAAGGGCGGTTGAGACACCTTATTTTTAAAGGAAATTGAGTTTGTTGGTCACAGTATCGCAAGGCGAAAATCAAATCTAAAAATATTAGATGAAAATGTAGGATAATCATAGAACTTCAATTAGGTAAATTTAACAGAAAAAAGTAAGTACTTGAGCTTCTGACTTTTTGAATTGACCTGCACGGATACTACGTATATTAACAGTGCGTGGAACTACATAACAAAGTTTGCTTGTGAGGTTGATACAATCAAAATCCCTATGAACAATACCATACAGTACAGAAGCCTCTAGATACTCACGTCTAGATTCTAGGTTGACCTGCCCATATTTATCTAGTAATTGTGAGTACGACAAATACGTTTTGTGGCATGGTGTGGTATAAATTACCCATGTTTCTCGACGACAAATTATGGCCACAAGGAGTTATCTTTCGTCGTTTTGTGCATTTTAAGCCTAAGCATATTATTGACGTCACTGGCGACGTAACTGGAACAACTACTCAAAGATAATGGATGCACTTGTACATAAGTTAGTTTCTTTTAATTGTAAGAATGTGAAGAGATCTATGGAACAATCCATAGATCTCTTCACATTCTTACAATTCAGACATAATAGCGCTACAGGAAACATGGCTATTACCGGAGGAAATCTCGTTCTTAAACTCAGTTAGTGACGAGTTTAACTGTACCGGAGTATCTGCAGTAGATACATCGACGGGTATCCTGCGTGGAAGGCCACACGGAGGAGTGGCCCTATTGTGGAGACGGTGCTTGTTTCACGATGTGAGTGTTATACAGTGTGACAACCCTCGGCTCTGTGCAATTAAAATAGTGCTAAATAATAAATCGCTACTAGTGTTTAGTGTTTATATGCCTACGGATTCATATACTAACTTATCGGATTTTACGGACATTCTTAGTTCGGTAAGTGCGATAGTTGAGAACTCTAATGTAAATTATGTATATATTCTTGGTGATTGCAATGCGCATCCCTCGGCGTTATTTTTCGATGAATTATTAGAATTTTGTAAGGACCAAGAATGGACCTGTATTGATGCTGAGATCTTAGGGTTGTGTTCAGATACGCACACATTTCTCAGTGAATCGTATGGCTCCAAGCGCTGGCTTGATCATTGTGTAGTGTCTAAATCAGCTGTACAGTCTGTTAATAATGCTTATGTTTTCTATGATGTGTTATGGTCAGATCATTTTCCTCTCGTAATAGAATGCAATCTAGACGTGATAACGCCAATGCGTTCCGACATTAATGTACCACGAAACAAAGTTGTATGGGGTGAGAGGAATTCCGAACAAATACGAGTGTACATGAGAGAATGTAGTGATAGACTGAAATTAATTGATTTCCCGTCAGAATTACATAGTTGTTGTGATAGCACCTGTAATATTGATAGCCATAGTGAAGCTATAGATACATTGTACGGTGATATTGTTCAGGCCATGTGTGTGGCTGCGGTTGTTGGCAGAGAAGTAAGTAGGCCTTTGTCGAGAAGGAAAGTAGTAGGCTGGAATAAGCACGTGGCGGGGGCGCACAGGAGGGCACGGAGTAAATTTGTGCTGTGGGTTTGGTACGACAAACCTGCTTCCGGTTATATCTACGACCAGATGTGTGAGGCTAGGAAAGTTTTTAAGTCACGTTTGAAATGGTGTCAGGATAGGCAAGACCAAATTAAGATGGACATTCTAACCTCACACCATTCAAAACACGATTTTCGTGGTTTTTGGAAAAGCACGAATAAGTTGCACAGCAAGCCGAGTCTCCCTGTGTGCGTCGGCGGAGTAAGTGAGCCTGAGAAGATTTCAAACCTCTTTAAGGAACACTTTTTTGTGAAGTCTCCACTAGGATCTTCTCAGTCGGTGCTGAATGTTGAGCCGGGCAAAGAACTAGGATTAAAGTGCAAATCGAAAGACATTAGGCAAATAATGGAATCCATGTCGCGTGGAAAATCTCCGGGACATGACGGGCTCAGCATTGAGCACCTCAAATATGCTGGCCCTCATCTAGCCAGAGTTCTGACCATGTTGTATGGTTTTTGCGTACCTCATGGTTATATGCCTGGCGAGATGATACGGACTGTCGTAGTGCCCATAGCGAAAAATAAATCTGGTGATCTTGCTGATAAAGATAACTATAGGCCTATCTCATTAGCAACTGTTATTTCAAAGGTATTTGACAGCGTGCTTAATAGACAATTAAATAAGTATATAACACTTCATGATAACCAGTTCGGGTTTAGACCTGGGCTATCAACGGAAAGCGCTGTGTTGTCCTTTAAGCACGCTGTCACATACTACACCGACCGCAGCACTCCCATTTACTCCTGCTTCCTGGACCTGTCCAAAGCATTTGACCTGGTTTCTTATGATATCCTATGGGATAAACTTGAAAAAGCTCTCGTTCCACCTGAAATAATCAACATCTTTAAATGTGGTATAGAAACCAGGTCAACAATGTGCGATGGGCAGGGGCTTTGTCTGATCCGTATGGGTTGGAGTGCGGGGTGAGACAGGGGGGTTTGAGCTCACCAACGCTCTTTAACCTATATGTCGACGAGCTGATTGGCAGGCTCAGCAGCACCAGGGGCGATTGTCATATAGATGGAGTCTGCGTTACTAATATCAGCTACACAGACGACATGGTGCTGCTGAGTGCGTCAGTCTGTGGCCTCAGAAAGCTTGTGGCCATTTGTGAGGAGTATGCCGACTCACATGGCCTAATTAACAATTGTAAAAAAAGTGAATTCATGGTCTTTGGGGCCGGGGGTAGGTATCCTGTTTATGTACCACCAGTTTACCTTAATGGTATGCCATTAGAGAGGGCGTACAAGTTTAAATATCTTGGCCACATACTTACCCCTGATCTCAGGGACGATGACGACGTTGAGCGGGCGCGGAGGGCCTTGTCGGTTAGAGCGAACATGCTGGCCCGCAGGTTTGCTCGTTGTTCAGTAAGCGTCAAAATTACTCTTTTTAGAGCATACTGCACTACGTTTTACATGAGTAGCGTGTGGGCTAGATATACTCAAAAGTCGTACAATGCCCTCCGCGTGCAATACAACAACGCGTTCAGGATGCTGTTGAGGCTGCCCCGCTACTGCAGCGCATCAGGGATGTTCGCGGACTTAAATCCTGCATCGCGCAATTAAAGTTTACCGCGCGACTAGCATATTATATACAACGTCCTGACATCAACCGTCGGGCAGTTGCCCACCAGGCACGACACCCGTCTGGTCGGAGGATCCTCCCTTTTCTATGGTGGATGAGTGAACTTTACACCCTGTTCCTCATACCACCAAACTGTTGACCCCGAGTATGAACGTCATCGCAGCCTTCGTGCAACTACTTCAGCGTGACGTCAACATCATCATCACTTCCTGAAGCTTTCGAGCGGCGAGTCACACAGCCAGCCAGCACCCACGGCTGCAATGGGTATCCTGACCACCAGCATGCAGCGGACGCGCATTCCTGGTCATCACCCACAGCCTCATCAGCAACCTTGGCACAGCATACTGCACTTTCGGCCGGTCCACAAGCAGAGTCATGCCTCTCCTGGTCGACGCCAGCAGTCAGCCACAACTCGGCGCTGTACTACATCCGACGCACTAGAGCATAACGCAGCGCCACCCCGACTCACTGGGGAATCACCGCAGACAGTTCCGACTCACCGAGAACTATGCGGCATCAGGTTCCGACTCACTGGAACCCTCTACTGGCACTGGCAAGTATCGCAAGATACACGACTCAGCCCACTACCGACCTCCGGTCTCCGGAGGGGAGTGATGTAGCGGCATCAACATCGCCACATACGAACTACGCGTCACACTGACATCACACAAAAATCCTGCATCGCGCAATTAAAGTTTACCGCGCGACTAGCATATTATATACAACGTCCCGACATCAACCGTCGGGCAGTTGCCCACCAGACACGACACCCGTCTGGTTGGAGGATCCTCCCTTTTCTATGGTGGATGAGTGAACTTTACACCCTGTTTCTCATACCCCCAAACGTTGTTATTAAGTTGATGCATTTCATTATTTCATTCATTCATACTAAAGTCACATGCAATAACATTTCCACAATTCTGCCTCAATCCTTTTTTTATCTACTCACACTGCTATTACAGCTTAACCTGCTAAAACCCCCGTAAAGCTGCTTTCAAAAATGTAACAATAACTCTCCAATGGCCGGAAATATTGGAAAACGAATAGAATCATCCCGAGTGTAATAATCCTCTCGATTTAAAGTATTGTAAGCCCTTTAATGCTTTGTCCTTCTGTTTGCAACAGGCCAGACTGAAATGAAAATGTTTTCAATAAGTGTTTTTAAATGTTATAGGTATTTCCAAACAAAGGTTTTGTATTAGATTATTATAAATTTAATAACTGAATAGGTTTTTACGAAATCTGGCAAAGATTATAAATAAAAGTTTAAACTAAATGATGAGAAACTATGTCTCTTTTTCTGATATTACTTCAAGATTATAAGATACAATAATAGTACATTTTGATACAAGTGGAGAATGTTTGTTATTGCATTCGAGGCGGAATTAACACCCGAGCAGTAGGCGAGGTTGTTTTTGAGTCGAGAACTGCAATAACAAATGTCCACGTGTATCAAACGACGTTTTTCAATACACTTTTGGAGAAATAAAATAAAATAACGAAAAATATTTTTGTCATGAATTATTAGGAAACTATGATTTAATTTTCTTTTTTTACCGCGGTTTGCTTTCGCCAGGTTGAAAGAGAAGCAAAGGTTTATAGCCGATAAACAGCCTATGCAAATTGAAAATTCAAATATTTTTGAGTTTAGAACACAAATAAATGTTAATTTGTTCATAAACGTTTTTTTTTATTGTAATTATTATCATGGTATTCTATTTATAAACATTATTCAAATATAAAAAAAAAATAACGCAGTAAAGTATAGGTATAAGTTATCTGTGGCGATTTTTATTTTAAATAAAAAACAGCACGCGTGTGAAATACATTGCATTGTGAACCTAATCGTAGTGCGATATGAACCAGTTTTCGAGGAAGTATATTGAAAAAAGAATTTACTATTTTGGGATACTTACAATAAAAGAGCCTAAACCCTACCGGTTCTCAGACAGTGATCCCTGCTACCAACGCTGACTGGGTTATATTTTGCTACAGCATGCTATTTTCACAAATGAGAGACAAAAACAGATTCCGTCTTCATTTTTTATCGTTAGCACAACACATGGCCAGCATTGTAATGAAATAAAGTTAATAGTTTCCCAACACATTGTCTAAGAAAAACGCGGGAAGCAAAAGGGACGAAGAAGTAACTTAGCACTCAGTATTGTTTCTACTTAAAAAGCTTTCGGGGATTACTTAAAAAGTTAAAGAAAGAAATTGAGTTGAATTAATTATTAATGCTTTGTTATGGGTTCCCTTGTTTGTTTTTATATACTTAGCAGCTTTTATTTTTTAGTGGAGGATTTGTACTAAACTTAAGAATTAGGCTGATTTTTTAAGATGACTGCGAATCTTTCTACCGCCATTTAATTGAAGTCACTTAATTAAACAATTACCTATTATGTTGTCATATACAAGAAATTTTCAAATGATAACCAACAAACATTGCTTTTATTCCCTTGGGTGCTAACTCATTAAAAAAAACTTTTAAATAAAATACAACCACAATCTATTTAGTAAAAATATTAAAATTAATTCACTGAGTAACACACTGCCTAAACTTGGTCTAGAAGCAAGAAATTTTTCAGAAGAGTTCTTTTTTAGGGTTCCATACCTCAAAAGGGAAAAACGGAACCCTTATAGGATCACTCGTGTGTCTGCCTGTCTCTGTCTGTCCGTTTGTTACAGCCGATTTGCAAGGCCAATTACATTAGATAAAGCCACAAACACATACTCGACAATCATACGCTCATCTCACAATACTACAGACATGTTGACAAGATCTTCTTCCATTCATCCGAGAACACATCACAGTGAGGATTAGCGTCCAAGAGAGAGTTGAGCGCAGAGAGTGTGCGAGGGACAGGTGACTGGGCTCGAGCGACGCCGACGGTTCGATTCCGAAGCACGGCGAACAATCTGTGCCTCCTGCTACGGTTATAGTTAATCGGAGCAAAAAGATGGGACAGTTCGTCATGCAATTCAGGAGCATCTGTTTTTCCGTGAATGTGAACCTCGAGAGAATTGTAACCTACTTTACCTTATGAGGGAACATGTTTTTCTACTACAATGTTAAGTTTGTCAAATAATCCCAACTACGAAACCCATCATTGCGCGTGGTCCGACAAGCGCTTGGCCGGTTTTGTAACGAAGGTGAACTGATAACATCACGCCTGCAATCCCCAAAGGGTTAGGCAGAGGTGTACCTATATTACACCCACATTTCGCCAGTTTTCTTTAAGTCCCATGTAATAGGGGGCGAGCCTACTGCCATCAACCAGGCACAATTCCAGACTCCGGGCTGCCACTGAAAAATTCCTAATGGAAAATCCCAATAACACTTTGCCGGACCTGGGAATCGAACCCAGGACCTCATGCTCAGCAGTCGCGTTTGCGACCACTAGACCAACGAGGCAGTTACACGAAGGTGAACTCTAAGGAATTAATTTTACAAATTCATCCCCTAAAGGAGTTAAATAAAGGATAACAGTTTCTAGGGAAGTCAGGCACGTGACTTGTCTCATAATAATATCTATCATAAATAGTTAAGCTACTTATCAAATCAAATTAGAAATACACTTTAATTAATGCCCTCTACGCCTTGAATCTATGAACTAATCATATCGTGATTTTTAGACCTAAAACATAAGCTTTCAAGCAAGTTCATTCCCCTGAAAAACACGACCTTTCACAAACTCTATTACTTTTATTCAAATCTCATCATGACATGACTAATTCATTTATAGCCTGAAACCACCTGAAAAATCACCCTTTATAACCTTTTATTTACGGTACGGTACGGTAAAATAAAATAATATACCTGTCTATACAAATAGTGACGCAATACTTAATTACACAGGACAGTGTGAAAAAAATTGTGACAAAGCTTCTACAGCTTTGTCACAATTTTTTTATTTGTTGATTGGTTGATTGTCATAATTTTCACTACACTCTACAAGAACATACTCGTTAAAAACAACCTGGCACTAAAATCATACTATCTGATTTGCTAAAATCTAACAAATTAAAACAACACTTATTCATATTTTCCACCATCCATCATCACTTTAGCCGGAAGACGTCCACTGCCATAATCGCCACGCTTGGCAGGCGGGTTGGCGATCGCAGTATGGTGTTAAAATGTATAGAGAACGCTGCTGCCCATTCTCTAGCAAGTCCCTTAGTCGCCTTTTACGACACCCACGGGAAGAAATGGGATGGTGCTATTCTTTACGTCCAGCACCAAACGGACACTATTCACTGTTCATATTTACTTACCTTGAACTTGCCGAGTTTTCATGATTTCCAGAATCTTCTCTTCGAACCCATTCCTTTAATAAATACAGTCCATTCAAAAAGTGTTTCCAAACCATCATAACATGTCAAATTCATTTATAACCTAAAAAATCACATTTTTATACGAAAGATAAAATAAAAAACTTCGGTCTAAAAATAAATTGTGACTCAACACTTTTAATTATAAAGGAGTACCTAGACAGCGTTGTTACCGATTGTCACAGCTTTCATTACAGTTAGTGTTACAAAGAAAATACTCGGAGCGGGCGGCCTGTTTTAAGTAGTAGGGTAAACGGCCCTGTTAGCTGCGCTCTGATTTGAGTGGCGGATTTTGTTTTGTTTTTGTTTCACGTATACTGGCTGGGTTATTTTTTTAATGAATACAATTTTATGTAGTTTGCTATGAATTTGTTGGAAGATTTTTATGCATTAAGCAAAAGATTTTTCAGCAGTTGTATTTTTAAATGTAACTTGTTTTGAACGAATGAACAGTGTGTTTACAACAACGATTTTAATTTATTTTATGGGTTTTTTTTTTGTCATTAACTATACTGTTTTAAAACATGGATCTATTTTTTCTTCGAAAACCAACATTTTAGTTAACTGTCGGTTTATTTTTCCTAATGTCACTTCTTCTCAGTACATCTAAGAAAAGTCCTAACCACTTAACAAACTCGCCACTTTCCTTAATTCCCCACTTAATCACGACTAAACTCACACAAAACACATTATAACTCCATAATTCAAGATTTGTAGTTTGATCTTACGCCAAACGGACACACATGAAGATAGCCACATACAGTTAAACATTATGTTGCGACTAACATACGTCTGGCAGGGAATCAAATTGGAAACATTAACTTGGTGATGGTACATGCCTACGGTTGTAGAATATGCTTTATAGTTGTAGAACTTGTGATTGAGGGTTGGGGTTTAAGTTGTGTGTGGATAGGTGTCATGTTATCTGAGGGAGTTTGCTTGTAACCATATGTCATAGTCATCCTATATCTTAAGCCTTGTTTGTGTAGGTGCTACCAACTTACAACGTACTTATCATGTTTATGTAAACACTTGAACTCCGTTTTCATTTGTTGATTAAGAATCCAGTATACTAATAGTCGTCAACAAGTTTCACATTAAACTCAATTATTAATGTAATCAACTTATTACTCAATTTAGTTTTTTTCTTCCTCCTCACGTTTCTCTCAGCACATCTGACATTGGCAGAATTGTCGACATTGGCACCATTGCCATAAAGAAAAATAGAATAGAATAGTTAATATAGAATCGTTATATAAACATCGTATTATTACTTCATATAGGTTTTTTTCTTATAAAATCAACTTATTACTCAATTTAGTATTTTAGTTTTTTTCTTCCTCCTCACGTTTTCTCTCAGCAAATCTGACATTGGTAGAATTGTCGACATCGGCACCATTGCCATTAAGAAAAATAGAATAGAATAGTTATAGAATCGATAAAAAAACATCGTATTTTTACTTCGTATATGTTTAATTTCTTATATAATTGTATTGTACATATTTTACACCATTTTTTTTTTGTTTCTTTCTTATGTATCTTCAGTCTGGTTCATTCCACTATCACTTTTTGTTGATCTTACAGGTTGAAGTTATTGTTTTTTTTCCTGAAATCTGGGGGCCCGGTAGTCGGCCGGCTAAGAGAACCAAGCCCATAAGTCTACACGGCCTAAAGGCTTCTACATACCGGCGCGACTTGTCGCGCGACGCGTCACGGCACGAAGGCCCCGCGTGTCGTGGGACGAGCGGTGCCTTTGTGTCGCGTCGCGTCGCGCGACAAGTCGCCCCGGTATGTAGAAGCCTTGACTCTACAAACCTTACATCTTGATCAAAATGTATGACAGGGCCGTTTTGCGGACATCGCACACGGTAGTCGGCCGGCTAAGAGAACCAAGCCCATAAGTCTACACGGCCTAACTCTACAAACCTTACATCTTGATCAAAATGTATGACAGGGCCGTTTTGCGGACATCGCACACGGTAGTCGGCCGGCTAAGAGAACCAAGCCCATAAGTCTACACGGCCTAACTCTACAAACCTTACATCTTGATCAAAATGTATGACAGGGCCGTTTTGCGGACATCGCACAGACACTCCTATGGGCTTTAAGAGTAAGATATAAGGTTTCTAACACCTTGTAGAGTTAGCGGCTTGTTTCTACATTAGATCTGATAGCTGATAGTTTTGTGTGAGTCTTGGCAACCTTACATGACATTTTCGCTGGGTTAGATTGTTTTTATTAGGTTCATGAACAAATATTTATACCATAATATAACCATATCTTTTATTTAAAAAAGGTCGTAATATCTACCTATAAACAAACTGTACCTGATTAGTCCACAAATTCAAACAGTAACAAATTTTTGACCACACTAATCAACCACTACTTTCACCCCAAAAAGTGCTACTCTTCATGTTCAGTAGGTACTAATTTAAACATTGCCTCCCAAGAGTCCAAAAAAGTCCCGCCCGCCGGGGCCACACGAATACTGAGCATTTTTACCTTAATTTGAAGAACTGCTAGTTATTTTCACTTACTTTCTCCCTGACAACGTGAGCTGAAATTGAAATGGTTTCAATCAACGTCTCTTGTAGCAATCAATTGTTGGAATCAAATACCTGTGTTGTTAATAAATAGCCCTAGGATTCTTTTTTGTTTGTCTAGCATTTTAAATGGCAGGAGCGTTCTGTTTTAATAAGCTTGTAACTTTATAAAAAATAAGAACAAAAGGAAAAATCTTAGCATAGAATAATAATTATTTTCTTTAAAAACAAAATAAACAAAAACAACAGCCATCCATTGTCTCTTACACCTTAAAATATCGAACTCTTTGACACAAGATGCAAGTGGAGTGGCTACTAATTAAACGTCGCGTCGTAGACATCGAACGTCTAGCTACTAATGAACCTCGATGTCTCTGATTATTTCCAAGAAACGAAACTCTGCTTCACATAATTATCACAGAATAGATCGGTACAGAAGGTCGGATGTATGCAACCAGCCAAAACAGACGCGTACACATAGACACGGACAGTCATGAGCATGCTCATACCTTAAAACTACGCTAGAATCAACGAAGATTTTCTCCTACAGTATTGATATACCCGAATCGCTTTAGCGTGGCAATAGCGGTCATTGACCCACCTATATTTATAGCAATCTTAATTTCAAAAACTGAAAATAATAAAATCCGTTAAAGTCCTGAATTAATATCTATTGTATCTTTGAATGGGTCCAGGACGTCCGCCGCCCATTTCATACTGGACCCGGGGTGGCAGCGCGTAGTCAAACACTCCACCTCCTCGCACTAGATCCCAAGATCCTCGGTGCAAGTGTGGGAAGGGAACACCGGGGTGGTTTTTAGTCAGTAAGAGTCTGACAGACCATGAGGATTTGCCTGGAAAAAAAAAGGTAGGTAGGTTATTATTTATTATTTTTCTTATTTTTATTTCTGGTTATTCATAGTCTTAAATATGATTGCATTTTGGCTACTTGTATTAGAGTGTTTTTTTTTTTATTTTTTTTTTTCGTCAATTTGTATTTTATTTTTGTAATGTGTGTTTTGTTTGTGCAGAATAAACAATTTTTCTTTCTTTCTTTCTTTTCTTTTCTTATACCCATGTTATTACCAAACAGAAGTTGTTGTGGCTTAAATTACATGCAAGTTTCTTTTGGCGCGTGACCAAAATCGGAACTAATGCCGCCATCTTGGATTTTGCAATACATTTCCCAAAACAATTAGTATTTCCCAAAACAATTAGTAGGCAATGTAAAACCGTTTCAATAATAGGAGACATCAATGTTAATATTGCTCCAAACAACAAATACTCCCGCTCCTGTCAATATCTAAATTTTATAGCCTCACACGGTCTCCTTCCTGCCCATGTGATCCCAACTCGGCTTAACAACTGTTAGGATCATGTTTTGCTTAAAACAAATTATAAGGCAACCACGTTGGTAGTAGAAACGTCAATAACAGACCACTCCGCGGTTTTATTAAACCTTGAAATTAAAGCTCCACTCCGTAACAAAAACAGGTGCACGTCTTCCCGCCTAAACTTATCCAGTGCTATCAGCGACATCGAAAGCTGTGATTTTTCAATTATCTCAACCTTAAATGACCCCAATCTTGCTATGGACAAACTTTATGAAATCCTTAAACCCATATTAATGAGGAACACCATCTATAGAACCATCCCCTGTAAACTTAAAATTATTAAACCCTGGATAACGGTTGGTCTGCTAAGATGTATATGCAACCGCGATGTCATGCACAAAAAATCTAACAAGGAACCTCAAAACGCGCTTTTAAAACTAACATACTTACGCTACAGGAATTTTTGTAACAATTTACTCAAAAAACTGAAAACTACGTATGAGCACAAAGCTTATGCTAATGCTAAAAATAACCCTAAAAAGATGTGGGGGGCCATCCGTAGTGTACTTGACACAAATAAAAATACTTTAGCTCCTATTGAACTCCTTAGTATAGACAATGACCCAATCGTGTCGGTCAACACCGTGAATAGGTTCTTTACCGATGTCAGCAGAAACCTGGCTAACAACATCCCACAAAACTTAAGCAATGCCCAATGTACTCCTGCCACCCGCCCAGTCACGATGCTTAACTCAATTGTCCTATTGGAGACAGATGAGGAACAGGTCGAGGCTATCATTAAAGATCTCCGCGTAGAAAGTGCCCCTGGCTGGGATGATATCTCTCCCAAATTGATAAAATCTACCAGTCATAAACTAGTTCCAGCGATAACGCACATCTGTAATCTTGCAATATCCACTGGCACTTTCCCCAAGACCCTCAAAAAAGCCATTGTTCATCCAATCTTTAAGACAGGTGACAGAGGCAGTGTAAATAATTATCGGCCAATCTCGGTACTTCCATCGATTTCAAAAATACTGGAAAGAGTTATTTACAAAAATCTCCTCAACTTTCTGGACAAATATAAAATCATCGCTAAGAACCAGTACGGCTTCAAAAAGGGGGTATCGACGGAAGACGCTGTATTGGCTCTACTCGACTCCGTTGTCAACAAAATTGACAGTAAACACAAATGTGTCGGCATATTCTTGGACCTGTCTAAGGCTTTTGACACTGTCTCTGCCCCTATTTTACTCGGAAAATTAGAACAGATTGGAATACGCGGCCCAGCTCTAAAATTGCTTAAGGATTTTCTATCAGACCGGACCCAGTGTGTTAAAATAGGCGATCATATCAGCAGTGAACAACCACTAGATTTCGGTGTACCACAAGGAAGTTCGCTCAGCCCCCTCCTCTTCCAAATCTATGTTAACGAACTCTGTCTACTTACTCTCCCTTCTACTCACATTATAACGTACGCCGATGATACTGTTCTACTGTCCAGCGGTCTCGACTGGGAAACAGCTAGGGAGGCCGCTGAAAGTTCCTTGACCCAAGTTATGATTTGGTTGGGCAGTAATAGCTTAACCTTGAATGTCAGCAAAACGAACTTTATAACCTTTGGTTCCAGACCCTCTCTCCTTTCATCTGACCTCTCACTACAAATCAAAGCCCATGTTTGTGACGAGCGTGACAGAATAAATCTCTGTTCATGCCAGACTGTGACGAGAGTCTCCTCCGTCAAGTATCTCGGCCTTTACCTTGATTCCAGTCTCAGCTGGTTCAAGCAGATTCAATGTGGGTCTTCCACATTGAATCTCTGTCTGCGCGCACAAGAAAACTCATTTACGTGTTCAAAAAGTTGAGAACTTCTGCACACAAAGACATCCTAAAAATGGTATACACCGCTCTATGTGAATCAATACTAAGTTACTGTATCGTTGCGTGGGGTGGTGCAGCCAAAACAATCCTCATACCAGCTGAAAGAGCCCAACATGCAGTAATCAAAGTCCTATTAAGCAAACCATTTAGGTATCCCACTCAGCAAGTTTATTCAGACTTTAAAGTACCGACAGTCCGCCAAATGTAAATGCTTTGCGCTATCACACGGACACATAAAATTACCCCCCTCAATAAATGCAAAAACCCTACGCTCAGAAGAAGACCCAAACCCGTTTGTCCCAAAGTTTGTACAAATACCACCTTTGCACGACGGCATAACCGTTATTTAAGTACATTACTCTACAATAAACTGCACAACACATTAAATATCCATTGTTTGAACAAATTCCAATGCAAACAAAAAATAAAGGAGTAGCTACTCACTATAAATTATGAAGATACGGAAGAATTACTCAAACCATAACTTAAACAAATTAGGCACCCACTCACACATACACATCTTCACTCACTCACACATATCTTCACTCACGCATACACAGTTATACTCACACCAACAACAAATATTAATACATACCTACTCCCTTTTCCATATTATTAATTCATTTGATACCCCTTTTTACTTTCTTCCCCCCGTTTCTTATCCCCACAATTACTTGTATTAGGCTAGTTAATATTTTTTTTTTTTCAAAAGTGCACTTTGCTAATTTGTAAGTAACTTATAGATCCATATTGGACGGATGGATGACCCCTGTAACACAGGTTTTTCCTAGCATGGGGGTCATTGATCGTTTATTTTGTACCACGCTATTTCCATGCTTAAATTAAGTGTCACCTGTCTATATGTACTTTTATGTCAAATAAAAAAATTATTATTTATTATTATTTGTATTCAGAGGGGCTTGTTAAGTACCTAATAACAGCCGCACTGGGCCAATCGGTCAAGTGAAGCTACGCTTGTCGTGGTTGGTCCGTGGATGGGTGACCTTTACATACCAAGACCCGTGTCTCGGAAAGCACGTTGGTCCCGGCTGTGATTTGTAGATCTTTGACAGTTGTTACGGGTTGTCAGAAGCCCGAAAGTATGACAACCAGTCTTACCAAGGGGTATCGTGTTACCCAGTAACTGGTTCGTGAAGGTCAGATGGACAGTAGCTCCATGTAAAATACTGGTATTCAGCTGCATCCGTCTGCATTAGACTGGAAGTCGAACCCAAGTTGGGAAAAGGCTAGGGAGATGATGACTTGCATTTGTATTCCTTGCTTCAAATGAATGGCCTATCATCAATTTATATAATTGCATAGCACATACTATGTACTTACTATATAGCTACCATTTACTGGGTACGTCTTTCATTGACTTGAATGTGCCCTGGCGGCTGCGAGTATGTCATGGTCACTGTAATGTCTCGTTGATGGTGGCGGGAGTGTGTTGGATCATTTAGCTCCCTTCAAAATGATTGAGCTGAATGGTGCTAATCCATGCGTCATGTTCGTGAACAGGCGACATCAGTAGGGACTGGTCATATTCTCTTATCGACCATGGCTTATTTTAATTTAAGTAATTTAATTTTTGAATTGTTTTTTTTTATCTTTTTATTACGGACGTTTTTGACATTTTGCATTGTTCTCACATCTATAATTTAAACACGAATGATGTAACCAATATTACTCGTGCGCTTGCACTCTCTGTACGTAAAGGCGTAATAATGCTATGTGTGCGACTATTTTAGCTTATTATACGGGCCTTTTGTACGTGTAAATTTTGTACCATTACACAAACTGTTATATAAGTACAAAATAATACTCTGAATAAGGGCCAGCAGAAATTTACTGAGTTTTATCAAGAGCTTTTTGGCATTATTAATTCTTATGGTGTTAACAAAATGTTGTTTCATTGTTTCATATCAATACTGGAAATTAGAATGCAACTGGAATCTACCGCTTATTCACTTTCTTATCCAATAATTCACGCATCTAGTTAAGAATATTACTAGATTAAAACACACGACGGTTTAAATTATTTGTATTGAATCAAAATAATGTTGGATTAAATTAATTCATACAAGGCGCAGCTTCATATCTTAATATTAATAGAACTAAAACCAAACATGAATATTAACTGTAAATGATTAAATGGGCCTTTGAGATTCAAAACATTTGATTTAAATGCTTTGATTTAGTTTCTTAAACTACTAAATTAATAGGATTATGTAAATTATATTAGTAACATTTATTTTAATACAACCCTATTTAAATGAAAATACTTTGTGAAGCCGTAATTTATGGACCGAAGATTAGTTTGAAAGTGAGTCAATAAATAGTGTTAAACGTAAACATTTGTTTCTTCTCAAAAACACCAACACCATGCTACGTACCCCAACTTCTGTAATTTCCCCAGAATGCAATAAAGCTAGTTAGCGACCGACATCAGCATGAACCATACCAATTTCTGTCGCATAATCCCAAAGTTTACCAACTTAGCTGCATATTGCAAGAGTCATAATCAAATATGGCCATTCTAGCAATTAAGTAAGATACTCAATTTCAACGGCAGTCACTTAAAAAGCCACCCAAAACACAAGAATCCCAAGAAAAACAATATGTTACGTAGCAAATATCTTTATACGTGTACACACAACCTTGAGGCGACGCCGAAGCCGACCGTTGCGTTATCTGTGCTCACAGATAACGCAACTTTCATAAAGAAGAGACTTTTAGAGTTTGCCATAATTTTATGAAAATAATAGCTAACGCAAATTACGCAATGGATTTTCAGTATGTTATAATAATATAAAAGTTAATTAAAAAAATCAAAAAACACGACTGCGTAAAAAGTGAACTTAAAAAAGATGGAAACAAGATTTACCCAGTGACACTCGCGCAATAAAGACAAATCTAACGACATATCATTCATCAAAATCGGTTTAGCCGTTTAGTAGTTACGAGGGAACATAGGGACGGACATACATACATACAGATCAAACACATAACCCTCCTTTTTTGGCTTCACCGCAATCGGGTAATGTATTGTATAAAGTTGTTGTGATCAGTGTTTGTGAGTTTTGTGTTGGAAGGCACAGCATGTGCAGATAATGAACTTGGGAATGATCTTCAAATATGTCTGCTGTTTTTCTGAGTGTCTTTGCTTGAATTGAACTGCTGCACGAGTGATTTACATAGCCTGTCATAATCTTTCAACACAAGCTACTACATACTACTTAAATAAATAATTAAATAATAAGTAATATAATATTTTAAATGCGAAAGTAAGTTCGTTTGTTACCTTTTCACGCCTAAACCACTGAAATTTTGTATTATTATTTATGTTGTCAGGTGTACAGAAACGGACATAGGGTACCTTTCAACCCGAAAAAAGTACTGTTCCCGAGGAAAACAACCATAACGTTCTTATAATAATAGATGGCGCCACGTGTCTTTCGAATCATGATTGAATTATATTATTATAAAAACTTTAGTAGTGTTAGAGTTGTTTGCCGCCAAACGCCAAACAACAAGCAGAGTACAACCCGAATTGATTGTCAAATTCTAAATTAACGCGAGTATATTTACATAATATATTTTAACATCATAAGTGCGTACTTGCGTAAAAATAGCAACAATACAAAATGCAGCTAAAACGGAATAGCATGTAAATTCAGTGCTAAATAAAGAGGTACTCGTTGGAACACGCTAGGAATGTCTGTTCAGCCGGAATGTTTAATAAATCAGTACTTTACTTGTTTTTCCGTCGGCCAGACGGTCGCGTCGCCTCAAGATTGTGTGTAGGTATAAAGATATTCGCTACGTTTGTTTGTTATGTTACAATGTTGTTTTTCTTGGGATTCTTGTGTTTTGGGTGGCTTTTTAAGTGACTGCCGTTGAAATTGAGTGTCTTAATTAGTTGCTAGAATCTCCGGATTTGAGTATGACTCTTGCAATATGCAACTGTGTTAGTAAACTTTGGGAGTGGGTGACAGAAACTGGTATGGTTTATGCTAATTTCGGTAGCTAACGAGCTTTACTGGATTCCGATGATATTATAGGCACCGACTATTAATTTTATAACTGTACCAGGCAGTGAATTAACAAAATTTACATTTTTATCATAATCAAAATAACATCCATTCGTGGAAAGTGCTACAATTTTGAAACATACAACATTGTCTACGTGTTGTTGTTTATGAGTCTGGTTTTTTGCCCGGTTAAGGCGCAGATATATGATTTTAGTGACGTTTAAATCTCTTATTACGTCTTCATATAATGCAAGTAAGTTGTAGCATCAACATCGCCACATGCGAAGTACGCGTCACACTGACGTTACGCAAAAATCCTGCATCGCGCAAGCAGAGTTTACCGCGCAACTAGCATATATACAACATCCCGACATCAACCGTCGGGCAGTTGCCCACCAGACACAACACCCGTCTGGTCGGAGGATCCTCCCTTTTCTATAGAGGATAAGTGAAATTTACACCCAGTTCCTTATGCCTCTAAAAAAAATGGTAAAAATGTATGTTAAACTAAAACGCATACACATCAATAAATTCTATATGTGAATATTTAAGTATTGTAGTAAAATACTTTATGAAAAAAATTCAGGAAGTAAGTTTTTATGCTCTGGGTAGACATACCCAGAGCATAAAAACGATATTACTTTCAAACTACTTAAGATATATTCATGTTTTTTTGTATGAATAGACTGTTTTATTATCTTTAATTCTATCTGTAATTTTTTTCAAATATTCATGTTTTCGTTACTAAAAATAAATATTCCCTATGAAAGTTAATGGTGGAGACTGGAGAGGCGTGAGCGCGACGCGCATTTGTATGGCCAATGTCAACGGCGATTATCTGACCCTTAAGGAGATACCAGAATAAATTGGGGGCTTTTTCATAACCATATATTTCACTTTTACAGCATGTATGGATTTAATTTTTGGATATATGTTTATTTACTATTTGATGCAAAAGTATGCAAAAGTAAGTTGGACTCTGTCACTTTCTTATGCCCGCCCAGTTCGCTCTAATTTATTTTTTTACGTATCACCATAAGGTCAATTATAAGCTTGCCCCTTTTACGCGGGACTTCTACATAACTGCGAAATGTGGGTGTACAGGTACACCTCTGCCTATCCCATCGCGGATAATAGCCGTGATGTTACGTTATAACATTGTTTAGAGTAGTACAATGTATAGATAAACTACGATCGCATGGCCCACCCCTCCAAATTACTGTTTCATTGTTTGTAGTCACATCCTTACGAATAAATGAATCCTTGAATTATTTTTTTGGTCGACGGCCGTCTCAGTAGTCAGTACACACCAACGTCATAAACGAACATTACTGCTCTCAAAAAAAGGTAAACCATGAATGTAGCTACATACTTGCATACAATCATACAGCGCGTGAAGAAAAGGAAAGACCTATACCGATATCTGTTGTTAGAAAGAGATATTATTACTATACATACCTATTTAGTTACGTCACTAGCTGCTGCATGTTGGCGCGTACGTTATAATAATTATTATTATTGTAAATGTCAGGCAATTGCCTGGCATTTAGATTGCCATTATTGAGCGCAGGTAACGCATCTAAAGGTTCATATTACATCATTGTACACACAACTTGCGTTGTGAGTCTTGGTGGCGCTTAATTAATATTTCGACGAATACTTTCAAACGTTATGGATTTTGGAGGGGCGGGCCATGTTAACGTAAGTTTATCTTATATGTGAAGCTTTATGTAAGTACCTAACATAATATCCAACACAACGTCATGTAAGTACAAGTACATCATATTATTTGTGTATGAAAAGCCCTAATCTCGGCAAGTCGGGCTCAGATGCGGGCACTATTGTTACACCAACAAACTATTCAAGTCTTCAGGCTAGGCACAACTCTAACTTAATCTAGCTTCACAAACTTCCAGACCAGTTTGATAAGGGGAATATATAATTATACAAAAGTTGTAAGAAAAGTCCCGTTAAGTAGTTGTAAACATTCTAGTACTTAGCAGCATTCTAAGAAAGATTGGGCTCATAATATCGGGCTTAGGCGAAGTTAGGAGAAACTGAAGTTTAAAAGAATTTGGTTTTAGTCTGGATTAGCAACTTTGCTATAGATGCTTGAATTTCGTGCGGAGGATTTTTCTCAGTAGATAAATTCCAAAGGGCAATCATATTTATATAAATTAGAGGATATCCGAGATAAGAACGCTTGGATACATGCTGGTCCAGCTCCATAGGACAATCTAGAGTCTAGACAAAATCTAACTGATTGCTATTTTAACTGTGTAATTTATTATTTTTATGACATTTATTTTACATTCTGTGATTACCTTAAACTCACACACTGATATTTTTTTTATTTTTTTTGTAGGAAAACGTTTTTTATTTTTTCCTATTTTACAATGTTTGTAAATATGTTAGCACCATGTATCTATCACATAATTAATGTATCTGCCACTGCTTCATTATTAACTATTTTTACCTATTGTGGTATAGTAATTTTATTCTAGGTGCATCGTCTTCACATATAATTATATAATTGATTTACCTATACAAAATATTGTAAAACATTTTAAAAGAGTAACGGTGGAGTTTCTTGCCCATTCTTCTCCATACGAAGCTACCTTTTGGAAGGGGCGACTAGAATCAATTATATTTTATTTGACGTTCAAAAGTGCCATTTATGTGCCTATTTGAAATAAATACTTTGACTTTGACTTTTATAAATAAAAAGAGGTTACCTACCCAACATTCGATTTAAGGGTCGTACAGACTGGTGGCGATATCGCAGGCGCGACGCGAGACTAGTAACACAATTTCTATGTCGCTGCCTGTCGCGCCTGCGATGTTGCGCGAGTCTGTACGAGCCTTTACAAAAACGGCAAAATGTCATACTATTCGTGGAAGTAGGACGGTATTTCGTAATTATCGAGAGAGAAAAACAGACAAGGCAATACGTAACTAAAGTCGAATTATTAATTCAGTGGAGTAATCTGACCTGTGCTTTTTTTTTTTTGGGTGTTTAATTATCAAATAACTTCTCCCGCTCTGGGTGGAGGGGAGGGCGTGTCAGACTTTTACTGACTAAAACCCACCCGTGTTCCTTCCGTTGCCTGTGTGCCAGGGCCACGACATCCCTTTCGGACAAACTCGCACCCTGGCAGGCATTGGTCCTAACGGACCCCGTCAGTTGGTGGTGACATCTCTTTGAGCCACGCGAGGAACACAACGCGCCGTCGACCCGGGCCTGGTCCTTATCGGACGGCGAGCTACCCATCGCTCACCGTCCGAAGCCCGCGCCTACGGTGGCCGGAAGTCGGCTTGCGACTCACGATGCCCAGGGCGTCTCCTGCGGTGACTAGGGGCGTGAGGGCGCGAACCATGCCTCTCCTTCACGCGTTCCGCGTCCTCCTTCGCGAGCATTACTGCTTCACAGAAGGAGGTGACGGCCTCCCATGCAATCTCGCTCCAAACCATGGCCTGAACCAGGGCTGGACGCGAGAGATCGCCGCCACCGATCCTCTCCGTGAGGACACGGCGGTACTCCGCCCAAGACGGGCAGACCTCCACCGGTGTCCTCCGGGCGATCCACACAGTGGTGACAGCCGGGCGTTTCCTTTCGCTTTAAGGCTTAGGAGGACTTGCGTCTGGCAGAAGGTGAGGACGCCGTGGCGCCTCTCTAACCACTCCTCAAAGAGGGGACTTATCGTCACAATTGTGGCGTGCCCAATCTAACCTGTGCTAGTTGTCACTTTGTGTAATAAAATGATCATATTTATTGTAATGGTGGTCGTTTAATTTAATCGATTTATATAAATGTAAAATAAACGTAAAATAATAAGTGTAAAAGTCTAGAATACAATAAATAAGACCATTTTATTACACAAATTGACAGCAAGCATAATTATGTCAGATTACTCCAGTGAATTAATAATTCGACTTTAGGCTAATTAGCCAAGTTTTGACGTGCTACTTACGGAGCGTGTAATGTAAACCCTATCTAGGTACCTCTTTTTACTTATAATATAATTGCTAAAGTGCCAAAGCAGAAATACGCTTTATAACCCAATTTTGTATATATAGGTACTTTAGTACTATAATGTCAAGATCCTATGTTGTATGAAAGAATTATTTGGTATTTCCAAAGCAAAACGTGTTATATCGATTTAAGAATTGTTAGAATTTAGGTACTTAACTTAATTCTAACGATTAACGTTTAAACCACGCGGTCCTGCTTGATCTACAGATGAATGTAGACGTAAATAAAGCAATTGATAAACGCCACGTAACAAACCTACTTGACTAGAAACTTTACAACTCTTAGCAAGAGTAAGACCAACTTCAACTTACATAATGATGCAGAATTTCAACATAGGGCGACAATAACAGACTTCTAATGACTTTACACTGAAGATCACGTCTAAACGAGTAGTGTTAATGATTTGAAAAAATATATGTTAGAGCATTTTCTCAATAATAATAATATGTGAATATTTTAGATTATGTTTATATTAAATAGTGAAATTAATTTGTAAAGTTATCTCTAACGCGGATAAAAACTGAGAATGGCCCGAAATCAACCAAGCGTATTTTTCTGAAACCTTCACCTATTTAAAGATAATTTAAGTAATAATCTTTTAGTAATACGCGTTTTATTAAAATACCTTTTGTTTTGTGTATAATAAATTAATAATGGATAAAATTGGGGACAGCACTCCTTGATGGGCGAGTCCTATTCCTGTCCTTACGTCCTGGCTGAACGTAAGACGCGTTGCGTGAGCTCAGTGCAGAACACGCAAGCTAACCACTCAAGGTCACTGGCATATATCTGTGTCTTAACGCAAAGTACCACCGTTTCAAATATACTAGTTTACACAACTTTCGATAAAACCCAAATTTTCTTGAAGGATTCTTTTATAAGTACGTAGGTATAGAAGGATCCTACAAAATAATACAGAACAAGTAGTTATTCTATCCTTAGTTAGTAATACAGTACGTGCGTGTGAGTGTTGCCTCTAGCTGATATCAAACGCATCGTGAATGTTCATATTTATTTCATCCCACGGTCACGCAACGCCGACAAAAATATGTAGGAATAAACGTTCATCTCCTCCGTTCATTTAAATTTTCAGTCATTCGACAGGCGAGTGAGCGATTACGAGTGCCATAATTCAACATTGTTGTATCTAATGAATTAATTTTTCACTTTTGATTCACGTTACTTCAAATAGTTTGTAATTTATCTAACTTACCTACATTATCCTAATGTCAACTGCTCATCACCTTTCACAAAATATTGTTTTGCCGATGCAGGGCCGTTAATTGTTGAGGAGTTCTCCTGGGACTTCACTATCAACTTCACTTCACCATATCCATTGTGACGAGCATAAATTGTTTAGCAATCATATTAAATGTACCTAATCGATTCCCAACCCGTGAATTACTTATTATTAAGTAGTTCCGGAGGCCATCTGTGGTCTTCATCATGAGTTCCTCTTCACTAAATGGTGTTTTCCGAAAGCAAATACACAAGTTACTATAAAAATACCCAAATTGCTAGGTGTGCCTATAAAGTTTGAGGATTTCCATGGGATCCGCTCATCAGATTCTGACGTGACAAATGACGTGACGTGACGTGGCATATCCTTTCAATAAAAAAAAAATGTTTTCAAAATCGGTCCAAACTGACGGAGAAATAAAAAAAAATTAAAATAAACATTCATTAATGCGAACTTTTTTAAAAATTACGAGTATCATCCTTCTTTTTGGAAGTCAGTTAAAAACAAATGATAGTCGAGAGAACAGCTCATAGTGATGAAAAGATTGGCTTGCCAGCTGGGTTGGTAACGGTTTAACTGCCTAGGGACTTAAGCCCCCACACGGTGCAATTTCTGGAACGTTCAAGAGCAATAATCGCATCCCATAAAGCACGTGAAATGATTGCCTTACAATAATGACATCTGTTTACACCAAGGCAATTATTGCAAGGCGATTATTGCATGCAAGTTTGCCTCGTCTAAACACGGAGTTCTACGTCCTTGTAAAATTGATGCAAGTATTGCCCGTATTTGCTCTGCCAAATATTTCTTCTCAAGATTTTTTTCTTTGAATAATAGAATTTTTTTATGCCAGAATAAAAAATATTATATATTTAATTATTTATATTTATATTTTTTTATTTTTATGATATAATTCTTGTTACTAACAACCTTGCATTGCCTGTGGACTTTTATGTCTGAAATAAATGTGCGAGATCAGCGTAAACTGGATTTGTATAGCTTGATGTGTAGCCGTGTGTACGTGCTGTTTACACCTATCCCAGTTTTGAACGGTAACTAACTTGCCCGTATCGTGCAGCAATTGTACGTGTTGTTTTGACGGTGCCAGACAATTGATTCTTCAATTTTATGGTATGCCACAGGCAATAAACTTGCACTGTGTTAATGGGGCTTTAGGGACCACAGTGGTACACAGGATGAAAGGCTAAGATAAAATCAATAAGCACTATTATACCTACAGTAGGTCTCCAGATCGTCACTTAGACTTCGTCCCTTAAAGTAATTTCTCCAAGAAATACGGTCCTAAAAAAATAAACCATTTTTAAATTCTCGCTTTTAGATAATGAACTAATACATCATAAAAATATCAACAAAGTTACCCCACTCATATTTAAAAACTCACAAAAATGTAAAGTAAAACATATACGAAGGTGATAGCTGGCAACGTGTTAAAATATCACATTGTACTACTCGTATTTGTAGTCTATTCTTCAGTCCCACGGGTGTCGAGCTCACTGAAAGCATGAAAGGTCCTTCGCTAGACCTCGTTTACACGGAGTTTCGTTCAGTGACGTCATAGACAAGGGGAATAACAAAACTGTTTTTCTAACGAATCCGTCAGTTCCCACGCTTGTTATATGATTTAAGTTGGGGTTTATTTATTAAAATGTATGTAATTTTGGTTTGAAATGGTGGATTTGTATAAAGCGTTTTGGTTTTGAGTTAGAACAGGTTAGGCAGAGTTGAGCCAAAAGTGGCAAAAAAATCCCAGAATAGGATGGGAAAGTCGTGACAAAAAGCATGGAAGGTATCATGATGGTAGGTTAAAAAGTAATGCAAAAATTGATGCTTCATGTTGTTCACAACCAAATAATGATCTTTTCACGAATTAATAAGAAAACCTATATCCTAGCAAACACGCATCTGCTAACATCACTCGCGCATAAGAACGATCAACAAATCTCACGAATATTCACAAATCAACACGCACAGCTTAATCTGTTTTCCATCTACGCACGCAAGACATAATTAAACGAGTAAATTTTATTACACATCATACACGGTGTTCGTATTATTCCCCTGAACAATACAATCTTTCCGAAATTACAGCGGAACACGCAAAGTGGCGCGGGATATATGAACGTAGCTCGCGACAATCCAAAGTATTCGCAAGTTCAGGGGAGATAAAGCTATCTAGTGCGACCCACTTCCTTGGGTACGAGGGGTGGCAGGGGGGTTAGTTGATCTTCGTGTGGTCAAGATTGTGTGTTGTTTTGGTCGGGTACTGTGATGACAGGGGACAGGAAATGTAGGAGGTTTTTACAGGAATTACTAGTATTGAAGGATATACAAGGCTTATAGATTGATAACGGTTTTTCAACTACCAGAGCAAAGTGGCAGTACTAAATGTTGAAATCAAGAAGTGTCGAAAACAGTGATTATTGTATTACTTGCTGACCACAGACACGTCGTCATGTTCAAATTTAGATAATTCATACAAGACTCCCATAGAAAATGCACTTATGCACTTTCAGTTTTCCCGAATTTTCCAACTTTCCCGACCACTTTTCAAAATGTTATCTTGATAAGAACCTTCCGAGGATTTCAAAGAATATTTGAAAAAAAAACTGTCCAATTGTTCCAGCCATTCTCGTGTTTGCGCGTAGCAACACGTTTCGCCATATCATTTCAGCCGCAAGACGTCCACTGCTGTACATAGGCCTCCCCCAAAGGGGGGGGGGGGGGTTTGTATTTTCACTTTAGTTTTCAACTAAATCATAATGTTCTCGGCGAAAGTGATGGTTACAGTATCATTTTGGACGTACATACATAAACTCATGCCTTTTGGGGTAGGCAGAAGCTCACCGTCCGATAAGGACCAGGCCTGGGTCGACGGCGCGTTGTGTTCCACGCGCGCTTCAAAGAGATGTCAGCACGAATTGACGGGGTCCATTAGGGCCAATGCCTGCCAGGGTTGCGAGTTTGTCCGAAAGGGATATCGTGGCCCTGGCACACAGGCAAATGAAGGAACACAGGTGGGTTTTAGTCAGTAAAATTCTGACACGCCCCCCGCTCCGCCCAGAGCGGGAGAAGTTATTTGATAATTTACCATCCAGAAAAAATAAATAAAATGGTTTAGGCGATTAACACACGGCACCGCGCACCGCCGCGGTTTCATATGGTGAGAGCACCGCTCAACCGCGCGGTCGGGCGGTGTACGTGTGTTAGGCATCAACGGATTTATTAGAGGCCAAAGCGACATTGAGATCCACTTCACCGCCTACCGCGGCGGTGCGCGGTGCCGTGTGTTAATCGCCTTAGGCAGAAACTACAAGTCACGTGTTACGTTCCGTACATACTAATTTTGTTTCGTCCACGTACATACTTTGAACAGATACCATCGTTGGATTACGATGGTATCTGTTTCTCTGTCTGCATTGGGACCTAAGCCTTTTCTTTCCCATGACTGAGTTTCACAACTTCATTTGTCTCTAGCAAGCGATTTGATAAATTAGACCAAAAAAGGGATAACACTAATACACATAGAAAAGGCACTTCCTAATCACCACGACAGAGGGTTAAAGGCCTAGTGCTTAAGCCACTATTACTAACAAGCCGCCCTAAATAATAGATTAAAGATAACGTTTCACTACGAACCTCGTTTCTGTGGGTCATCGCCCATAGACAAGACCTCAGCTTTAAAGGATGAAGGTTGCTCCCTAGAGTATGGACGTCGGTTAGTATTTGTAGATAAAATTATCTGGGTGTTTCATTTACATCAAGATCAGTTTTAGTAGCGTTTGTTTAGGAACAATTTGATGTACTGTATTGCTACAGGAACACTGTTTAGTTACAAACTTGTAGGTAACTATACAGGGTCAAATTAAATTAGCTAGTGAAACTCCGCAGGCGTGATGGGTAGATATCAATATTAAAGAAAAAAATAAAATTAAAGTATTAATGGTTTTTTCTGGAGTTAACGACTCCAGTACCCCCAAGTGTAAGTTTGCAAGAGAGTAAACGTAACTATTTCGTTTGCGTTAAAATTTGACCGATAGATCATAATGCTAAGAGTGACAATAAAAATCTTAACGCAAACGCGCTAGTTACGTTTACTCACTTGCAAACTTACACTTGGGGTACTGTTATTGTTGTTACTGGAAATATAAGTTGAGAAAATCTGTTTATTTTTATTTTATCGTGTTTAGTTATCGATAGCCAACACTTTTGTAAAGTATTCACAAAAAAAAAACTGTTTTTTTTAACTGATATTATTATTTAATGTAACTACAGTAGTACTGTCTTAATATGCACTACAGCTTTTTTATAGTTATTTGCCAGTCACGTTTGATCACTATCTCTCGTGGTGGCAAGTGATGACTTATTTTCTTTTGAGACTTGAAAACTGCCAGGCTATGGCTATCGGGAAACCCTGAATCTAGCAGGAAGTTCTACGCTTAAGAGCGTTTACGACTTACGGCATTTCATACAAACTTTCAAGCCCTTGTTTTTTGAAATGACTGAACCGATTTTAATGAAATTTCATACGCCGAATACAAAGGTCAAAAAAGTTAGTTACGAACATTTTGTTGCGAAAAATAGCATTACAGCCAAATTAGACCGATTTAAAATTTTCTATTGAAACAGAGATTTCCAATTATCTGCTTTTAAATAAGACATTTGGGAAATGTTCTTAACTATCTTTTTAGACCTTTGTATCCTGCTTATGTGTATGAAGTTTTATTAAAATCTGTTCAGTCATTTCGAAAAACAGGGCTTTAAAGTTTGTATGAAATGCCGTACGTCGCGCGTCGTAAACGCTCCCAATGAAACTGAACGCGATGAGTAAATCTAAATAAGTCCAAGAACTGCCAGTGTCATCATTGTTGTATAATACTGACACTGTTGGCGGCTCTTGATCCCGGTTCCCGGAAAAATAGGCCGTATTATATATATATATATAATATTGCACGTTTTCGGAGCATAATGGAATGTCTAATAAAAGTTATAGTAAAAACTTCACCACATCACGTATATTCTCTAGCATATAAAACATTATCGGCAACGACGCTTAACCTCATTAACCAAGCGATCTGCAATCGACGCTTTCAATGAACAGCCGACGATTATTTTTAATCAAATTATCAGTAAATCTGTACAAATTAAACGAATCAGTATAAACCGTAGGCCACTACAAAGCTGAGCCGTAACCATTAAGCCGCATTGCACGCAATGCATTCGCGAACATATTCATATTCATTACGGAAAATGAAGTGGGGACGATTCACCTGCTTGATGCAACGCCTGCATCATTTATGGCGGGGCGGTGTATTGTGGTGGCAGTAGATAGTTTCATCATAGAGAAATGTCACTTTAATCAGAATAATTTTAATTTTTTTTAAACTAATAAAATGCGAAAGTAAGTTTGTTTGTTATCTTTTCACGCCTAAACCACTGAACCGATCATCCTGAAATTTTGCACATAATTTGTCAGGTGTACAGAACATAGGGTCCCGAAAAAAAGTACTGTTCCCGAGGAAAACAAGAATAAGGTTCTTATGATAATAGATGGCGCCACATGTCTTTCGAATCATGATTGAATTTATAGAAGCTTTAGTAGTGTGTTAAGGGGTCGGCGTAGCATGCGTAGTTCATACAAACGTAATACCAAAATAATTTGTAAATCAAACATATTCTTAAGGTAGTGTGTATTTATTTCGATTGGATTACAGAATATCTATGTTCCCAAATATATATTTTGAAAGGACAATGATATAAAGACGAGTAAGGAGGAATTTAAAATTTCTATAGAAATGTATTTTTCTCATAACAGTTTCGTTTAAATCGGTGTCCATTCAAAATATATATTTGGGAACCTAGATATTCCGTATTGCAATCGGAATAAAGACACACTACCTTAAAAATATGTTTGATTTACAAATTATTTTGGTATTACGTTTGTATGAACTACGCATCCATCCTCTTAAGAGGTTTTTTCCGCCAAATAACAAGCAGAGTACAACCTAAATTGATTGTCAAATTCTAAATTAACGCGAGCGAAGCCGCGGGCAAAAGCTAGTTAAAGATAACTGGTGAAATGTGGGTGTACTAATAGGTCACCTCTGCTTACTCTTTGGGGAAAACAGGCGTGAAAACAGGTGTTCTGTTT
The DNA here is from genome assembly GCA_948098905.1 of Tiliacea aurago. Lineage (NCBI taxonomy): Eukaryota > Metazoa > Arthropoda > Insecta > Lepidoptera > Noctuidae > Tiliacea > Tiliacea aurago. The sequence goes on along the minus strand of OX402579.1, from coordinate 21,904,215 downwards.
ATAACATTGTATCTCTGAGCCACTAAAAGAGCTATTTCATTTAATTTGATTTCCGTAAATAAAACATAGCTCCTATCCCGATGATCAGTACGGAAATCTCTAGAGAAATTTTGAACACAACAATAGTTAAAAATAGAGAGGAGAGTTTCATGTACAGCTAGTGTATATCAGGGATTCCCAATTAGTTTCATTGGGGGTCATTTTTTAGGGTTTCGTACCAAAATGGTAAAAAGGAACCCTTATGGTGAGACTAAGTCTGCCTGTCTGTCTGTCACACCTGGATATCTCAAGAACTACTAATGCTATCAACTTGAAATTTAGAATAGTTTTAGATGACGTTTGCTCAACTATTTTGCAAACAAGAAATAAATTTAAAAAAAAAAACTTTTTTGCAAAAGGGGCTAAAAATTTGAAGTGCTACTAGAGCATGTGGGGATTCTTATGAAAATCCGCTGTTTGCACATTCTCAAAAAAAAATATATTTTTAGGCAGTATAGTTTCCAACTTTATATGAAAAATTAAAAAATAACCCCCCCCCCCTAATCTCCGAAGTTTGCATAGATAAAAATCTGAAATTATTCTATGTGAAGATTACAGAAAAAATAAAACGATGTCTCTAAATAGCAGTTTTTCAGAAATCATCAACATCATAAAATTATACGTACGGAACCCTCGGTGCGCTAGTCCGACTCGCTCATGACCGGTTTTTTTAAATAATAATGACTGTTGCGGTCAATTTGATAGACGACAAGATTAAAAATATCAATTAAAAAATGAAACCTGATTAATTTTTATTCAAGTAATGAACAAAAATAACAAAGTAAGTATTTAATATATTAATGTGGAAAATGTAATTCTTTGTATTTTAATATTTTTATGTTCAGTTTTAGTTATAAATACAGTTTACTTAAGGTCCGCACAAATTAAGTCCGGATCCGGACCGCGGTCCGCCATTTGGTGACTCCTGGTGTATATTATTCACTTATATTGACACGTAGGACAGGAATAGAAGAATCAAGCAAAACACTGACGCATTCGATTTTGCGATAGACAATACAATGGTTACAGGGGAAATCTCAAGTGATATATACCAACCCTAAGTTGTTCGATTTGACCGCGCAGGTAATAGCACTGTTTTTGTAGATAATAGTAATGGTAGATTGTTTAGTTCCGCCTGATAAAGGTCCCAAATTGACCCTTGCTGCCGCCCACAGGAAGATTGATTGGATAGCCTAGTTTTAGGCAAACCCTATAAAGTTAATCAATCTATCTGTCCACCATAAATCGGTAAGAAAGAGGTTAATGTTGGATTGACTACACTTATTGTTTTATGCGGATTTAGGTAGTATTTTTGTAACCAAGTTTTGCAACCAAATGTACCAATAGTTGTCTGGTGTTTTCAATTAAACGATGTCTATTTTTGTCCGACGAAAAAAAGGAGGCCACGCATGACCACGCATAACTTTTTACAAAGTAGTCCGATTTGACGATTCTTTTTTTGTTTGAAAGGGCATACGTTTAAAAATGAAACACAAAATCTACCCCTAAGGGTAGAAAAAAAGGGGTTGTTGATCTTTACCTATTGAATTTTCACTTATGAACGGATTCTGTTGAAACTGGCACACATATTTAGTTCTGATGACACTTCAACAAATAAGAGATCTGGAGTTGGTTTGATGATGGAGACGGAAGACAGTCGAGAGAGCTTCTCAACAGTTTACAGCAGTTACATTGTGTTTGGGTTTATTTCAACCATCTTTATGAGAACTTTAAACATAGCCGGGGTATCACTATCATTGATGGTCTGATGTTGGAGACGAGAAAAGTCGAGGAAAGATCCAACCATTATCATCATATATGACAAATCATACTCAAAAAATACAAAAGTTTAGAAATTAACAAAGGTCATATTTATTACACCTTGCGCGACGGTTAATGTATCCACCTTAAACTAATTAATTAATTTAGGATTAAAAGACTGAAAGGTTTATTTTTTCACTTTTTAGTTTTTTTTTTCGTCGGTGTATATTTTTGTAAAAAAAATTGTTCATCTTTTGTTGTGTTTTACTTACGTGCAGAATTTACTCAAACTACTTAAACAATAATCTATTAGAATTATGTTTTTAAGTATCTGAAATTCAAATTAATAAAGTTCGAACGATTGGTCAGTTTTCCAAGCGTGATAATAATGTGAATGACCTCATAGGTACCGACATTTTTCACTGGCTGAATTAATTTCTGAGAATACTTCCCCTCAGGTGTGATTCAACGAAATGGACGCCAGATATTCACGAGCATTTCTCACTAATTGCTCTGAGCCGCTCAATATGCTATGGCACGCAAAAAGAGACAAATTAATAAAAGAATGAATATTGATGTTTAAGTATCCACCGTAAGTAATTCTGATGGCGTCTTTTCATTTAAAATACGGAAGTTTGGTTGCTTGAACGTTGGAAAACGTCTTTTTTACCCGACTACAGCGAAGCAAAAAAGAGGATTATGATTTTGACCGGTTAGTACAGGGTGTAAGGGACAGCCCTCCGCAAATTAACAGGGTGCATTCAGCTCCTTATTTTGAATCATATTCCACTGAAAATGTTCTCAGGAGAATGGTATTTTTTTATCGGAATTTCAGTTAACCTTTATTTAAATGTAAAATTACATTCTCTGGATGCAGTGCTCCATTAATGTAAATAACACAGCTGAAATAAAAAAAACAGCAATGGATGTTGAAATTCTCTAACGAACGACGCCTGAAATCAGCGAGCGCGGTCGTCCACCCCGCCGCGACAAATCAGGTTCATTGGATTCCCATAACGTTCCTGAAATAATTTCATATACCGGTCATCTTAGGACGATATACTGAATTCACCCCATCAGTCTGCGGAGGGCTGTCCCTTACACCCTGTATGTATTTTCATCTGTTCCCTCATAACTTCTAAACTACTTATCATAATTTGACAAATGAGATATCTTAGCAAGCGTCTTGATCGTCCGCTGTAGGTTATGTGGCGTCACGTCACGAATTGATTTGACGGTTCCGTACTAAAATGGTAAAAAGGAACCCTTATTGTGATACTAACTCTGTCTGTCTGTCACACCTGGATATCTCAAGAACTACTAATGCTATCAACTTGAAATTTAGAATAGTTTTAGATGACCTTTGCCCAACTATGCATTTTGCAAACAAGAAACAAATTAAAAAAAATACACCTTGTTTGCAAAACGAACTGAAAGGGGGTCTTAAAAATTTGAAGTGGGGTTACTAGGACATGTGGGGTATCATATGAAAGAACGATGTTACATTACATTCCTTCTTCTGCTTCTCATGTCAGAATTTTGATGGGTATTTATAACAGGAATGCAGCAACGTGGAGAATAACAAGCTGCCGAATTGAGAGGACTTTGGACGACTTATAAACATCTACAGTGGGATGACTGAAAGGAAGGAATAAAACAATACATTCTAACAGTAGTAAGCGATCGTAAGCTTTAGGGCTAAATGATAATACGAACACGACAGACTATCCTCTGAATATTACTATGAATATGTAGATATTAAATACATTAACTGTGCAAGTTATTGTATTTAATATCTACGTGCAAGTTGTTTATTTAATAGACGATAAATATTAAATAGTTTGTACATAACAATTTCTGATGAGAATATTTTCTAGTTTAATACTTTTTAGAGCGTGATTTTTCAGTAGTCGGGTTTAAATTTTTGAACTTCCTTTTTGTCTGTATAAAATAAAATTTGTTTTAATAAAAATGTTATCTCCCGTTATACGTTTTCCGATTTTGTATTCGAAGCAATTGATTAATCTTTTAGAAATGGAATGACCTGATACTCGTACCAAAAGATGTTGGTTTTATTATTCTACAGCGAATTGACAAATGAGTCGATAAATTAAGAAATGTAAGAGCAAGCGAGGTGATTAAAAATCACCTCGCTTGCTCTTACATTACTTAATTTGATTGATTTCAATTTGATGATTACACACGATTGATCGCGCGACTGCCTTTGAATATATTTTCGAATTAGGAAAAATCGATTATTAGACATCTAAAAATGCGTTGGTATTCCTAAGATGGATTAAAAGGAGGAAGAAATCACTCAGAAACACAGATGAATCTAGTAAAGCTGTAGATAACACATATAGCGCCTGTAATCTCAGATGGGTTCGGCAGAGGTGTACTCTATAGTATACCCACGTTTCGCCAGTTATGTTTAAGTTTCATGTAAATCGGTAAATATATCTCTAAAATAAAAAACTTGGACTGATCGTCACAATAAAATGGAAGTGGAGCTGGATTAACCATCCACGCCAAATTATATATGACAGATAACCACAGAGGTAACAAAATGGCGACTGAAAATGGGCGATCAAGGCGTTGCCGTAGGATTGAAGACATTACGCCAATAAGCGAGGAATAATAGAGAAGGGTAGGAAAAGAGATAGAGCAATAAAAGCGTGATTGTGGGAAGAACAAAGCAATGGTTATGCAAAAGAAGACAAAGCATTAACTTTTGAATTACGATGCAAGATGATATTTTTTTTACAAGTAACGGAAATTACCTTGTTCGAAACCATCTTCAGTTCTCTTAACGTTTCGGCCAGGTTACACTGATCAAACGTAACAACAGACCACATCTAAACTAAGATTAACGCTATTCTAGAATAAGACCCAAAACGGCCACCACTTTATCGAAACAAAACGCAATCATCAACAAAATCCCATGTTATCCACGGATAAACGAATTGTCAACCAAATGTGACAGTTATCGTTGCGTGACATATTTTCTTTATTTTTCACTTTGAACGGGTCGTCTCAGGGGACGGCGATGACAGTGCCGACTTATATCGTTACTAATCTAATTTGTTACTGTGTAGATAGCAGCCATTTTTGTTATTACTTACAGTATTTGATTAGAATTAGTACGATACTTGGCTTAATTGGATATATGATTTTGTAAATGCGTATAACTGTATTTGTGACTAGGGCTTCACCCGCGTAACTTTTTCTAAAATAAAAGTAGCCTAAGTTATTCCTTATAACATCAACTATCTGCCAGTGAAAGATCTATCAAAATCGGTCTGGCCGTTTCGAAGTTAGCCGGAACAAACATACAGACAAAAAAGAAATTATAAGTACCTACCGTATAATACTTTCATAAGCGTTTCGTAAGAAGCTGTTACTTTTACAGACACTTCAATTTTATTTATTTTTATAGATAAGAATATCTGAGAACTACATAATCAGCCTATAATGTTCTCACTGCTGGGACACAGGCTCCTCTGTGAGAGGGAGTGGGATCCACTACGTGGGCCCAGTGTGGTAGAGAGCAGTGGTGATAAAATAATTTACAAAAAGTAAAGCGCCTGCCTTGGTTCGAACCCACGACCTACAACTCCTTAGTCGAGGCCGTTACCACTAGGCCAGTGCTGCTCTCTTTAGGCCTCTGATCTGAGAACTAGAGGAGACAAATGATTTAGACGTGAAACTTACCATTAAGTCCGGATTTCACCAATGAAACTGAACGCGATCAGCACTTCTAAACCGCGTTCAAGAGCATCGGTGTAGGTGTGAATATTCTATAATAATTTTGACACTGACAGGAGGGGCTTGTGGCTAAGTGATAACACCTGTATGGGTCGATCGATCAGGTTAAGCTACGCTTCAGTCTATGGGTGGGTGACTATCTTTCTATACCAAGACCGCTCCATGCCTTGGAAAGCACGTTAAGCCGTTGGTCCCGGCTGTCATTAGTAGATCTTTGACTGTCGTAACGGGTCGTCAGAACCCCTAAAGTCTGACAACCAGTCTTTCCAAGGGGTATCGTATTATCCAATAACTGGGTTGTGGAGGTCAGATAGGCAGTAGCTCCATGTAAAATACTGGTATTCAGCTGCATCCGGTTAGACTAGAATCCGACCCCAACATGTTAGGAAAGGCTAGGCAGATGATGATGATGATCAATTTTGACACGCCTTTACCACATCTAAACCGCGTTCAAGTGCTATCTCTTGAACGCGGTTTAGATTGATGCTAAAGGCATTCAATTTCATTGGTGAAATTCGCCCTTAGTCTACACGTGTTTGCAAAATTCAAACTCAATCGAATTACTGGATGTGGGTGACAAATCGAACCCTGTTAGTGAGGCAGGTGTGAAAATTAATAAAATCGCTCAAAATATTCATTGGTTAACTAAATAACGCGCCAAAAAATATTTTTAAAAACAAACTTTTAAATATATAAAAAACCCAAATATCACGGGGCTATCTTGTTAAGTTGAAGAGTACCTGTGGCCACCTTCGGGCTCCATCATCAGACCAGTTCTATGGTACCAGATTATTGCGTTGTCATCAAAGTTACATAGAAAAGAATTCTCTTTATTATGTACACCATAAAAGTTACAGTTATAAGTTGAAATTTTACCTATGGTGATACATTGGGCGGTCTTATCGCTAAAAGCGATCTTTTACAGATAACCCTTGGATGGATTATAGGGAGAAGGAGAGACAATACTGCGGGTAGCCAGTAGTGCCATAAGAATGCCAAGTTTTAGCTTAATCGGATGCCAGTAAGTACTTGAAACATGGATTACAAACAGAGTCACCGCGAAAACACATATATGAACGAAGCAAGTTCAGTAAAAAGCCTGAAATAATAAAAACCGTATGACACGTTCGAAATTTAAAACAAACATGTAACACATATTTATTTATTTATTTATTTTTATTTATTTTAATTTGTTAACATAGGTAAAGAAATACAGATCTTATTGTTGATAAACAGAGCGCTATGTTATGCCAGGAGGCGTACAAATATGGTGTGCAAATCTAGCTAAGGATTACTTACAAGTTAAAATTTACTAAAAATATTTGAAAATCATGCATAATATTATGGTATTAAATTAGAAAATAAATTGAACAATTACATTATTATTATTCAATACTCTAATGGTGTCAGAATACTAAATGAGGAATTATTAAATTGTCAAAAGTCTATGTCAAAATAATTAAAATGTCAAAGTTATTTAAGTAATGATTAATAATTGTAATTCTAAATTAATTCGTCATTTAAGTATTCGTCAATAGCATAATAACATTTATCAAATAAGAACAATTTAAATTTTTTCTTAAATTGTGTTAAATTTAATTCCTTTATGGCGTCTGGAATTTTATTATAAATGCGTGGAGCCATACCCAGGACGCTTTTTTTTACTAATGCAGTTTTACATTTATACATACTCAAAGAATTTTTGTACTGACTACGAATTGGAACATTTCGTACCATTGTAATTTTTTCAAAAAGGTTTGGATTTGTTTTGACAAAGATACTAATTTCTAATATATATATCGACGGTAGCGTAAGTAGTTTTAATGATTTAAAGTACGGTGCACAGCTGTCATCTGTATTCAGACCGCACATGGCTCTAATGCACCTTTTTTGTGCCTTGAATAGTAATCCCTTATCCGGGGAATTACCCCAAAAAATTATTCCGTATCGTAGAAGTGAGGCTACTAGACCATGATAGGCAACAAGTAACGCACCTATATTTACTTTTCTAGCCAATTGAAAGAGTGCATAGGCAGATTTATTAATTTTTTTACATAGCTGTTCTATATGAGCTTTCCAATTAAGGTTGTTGTCAATATGGATCCCTAAAAACACACTTACTTTAACTTCTTCTATTTCGTTGCCATTGTAATTGACACAAGTTCTTGGAGGTTCTATTCTTTGGTGGAAATGCATTACCTTGGTTTTCTTAAGGTTGATTTTTAAATTATTCATATTAAGCCAATTAATTATGTCAGTAAGAGTATTATTGATGTCAAATTGATATGTATTTAAGTCCTTACATTTTACTATGGCAGTGCTATCGTCTGCAAACAAAATCATTTGTTGTTGTGTCACATTTGGCAAATCATTTATGTAAATGAGAAACAAAGGTGACCCAAGCACGCTACCTTGAGGTACTCCATATTTTATACTCCTGAAATTTGACACATACGTTCGTTCCATTTTGGTTTTTGCGCACACTCTTGTGATTTCAGTACATTGCAATCTATTACTTAGATAAGATTCTAGTAATTTTAAAATGTTCCCTCTGATGCCATAGCAATGCAATTTGTCTAGAAGGATTTTGTGATCAACATAATCAAAGGCTTTAGTCATGTCTGTGTAAATAGCGCAGATGGGAGTCTTTTTATCAACAGCAGACATAACATTATTTAAAAGGTCGAAAATAGCCATATTTATTGTTTTATTTCTCCGGAAACCGTTTTGTTCTTTGCACAAAATATTATATTTGTGAAGATATTGGTATAAAGAGTTATAAATTACTTTTTCAAAAAGTTTGGAAAAAACAGGAATTTTGGCTATTGGCCGGTAATTTTTCATATGCATCTTGTCTTCCTTTTTGTGGAGCGGTTTTATTATGACTTTTTTCAAGTCTTCGGGATAGATGCCCTCGATAATACCTATATTAATAATATGTGCTAGGGCAGGTGCTATAAGCTCAATTACATATTTAATTACTTTTGTAGATATACCGTCAATACCTACAGTACTAGTGTTTTTTAGCGTCTTTGTGGCTAAAATAATATCAGATTTAAGAACAGGCTGCATAAACATTGATTGCATTGTCAAATTATCTAACTTATTGTTTATTTTAATGTCATTTATTGTATTATTCTCAATGTCATCTATAAAGTAGTCATTAAATGCATTTGCTATGTCATTCGGGTTCGTGTAAGTCAAATTCTCTGTTTTTATTGTCAGTATCTGTTCTTTAGGCAGGTTAGTTTTAGATCTATTGACTATCTGCCATGTGGCTTTGGATTTATTTTGCGAGTTGTTTATAAAGTAGTTATTTTGGGCCTTCTGAGTTAGTCTAACAATTTTTTTATACTGCGTAGTGTATTTTTGCAAGTCATTTTTAGCTTTTTTTGTTGGGTGTAGTCTGCAAGCCCACAATAACCGTCTCTGTCTTTTACTACATGTTTTTATGCCATGAGAAATCCATTTAACCTGTTTGTTAGTGTATAAAGTTAATATTTTTTCTGGAAAACACAGATTGTAAAACAATGAGAAAATATCAATAAAGGTCTTATAGGCCACATCAACATCATTACTTTCGTAGACCTCTTTAAAAGATAATTTTTGTATACATGATTTAAATTTATCAAGGTTCTCTTTGGAGTAATTTATTTTTACCGTTTTCCAAAATTTTAAGCGACACGTTTTATTGACAGGTATTTTAAGTATTTGTGATGTGTGATCTGATAACACGAGGTCAATAATTTCCGTTTTCCATCCTTTTCTTAGATTATGTGCAAAGTTATCAATGCACGTTTTACTATGAAGCCTAGTAGGCTGGTTTAGAGCTAGCGTCAAGTTATAGTTAAGTAGGAAATGTTCCAAATCCAGAGTAATCTTATTTCTTAACAGTACATTAATGTTAAGATCACCACACAACACAATTTTTTTGTTCGATAATACACAAACTTTTTTTAATACAATGTCAAGTTTTTCATAAAATGTCAAGTAATTATATTTTGGTACTCTATATACACATATAACAATAATTGAATAGGATGTCAATTCTATAGCACAAATTTCAAACACGCCTGATACAGACTGTTTAGCAACATCTGGTAGTTCCTTGTACTGGTGCCCCTGTCTCACAAGAATACAAGTTCCTCCCCGATTCGTGCTTCGTGAAAAAAGAGCGGCTAGGTAGAAATTCTGAATGTGCAATAAACTCTCATGTCCAGATGTTATGAAATGCTCTGTTAAACAGAGAACATCTACAGTTGTCCCTTGATTTTCCAAGTTTCCTAATTGTACAGTTAATAAGTCTGATTTGTTTAACAATCCAGCAATGTTTTGATGCATTACATTAATACGACTGAAGAAAAAACTGTTCCGGGTCTTCTGATTCAGTTACTGTTTTCATTTGGTGGTCAGGTTGGTGAAAGTCAGTGTTCGATGATTGTATGTCCATAGTCATTTTGAAAATATCCTTAAAAATCGATTGCATTCCAGAGTAATTTATTACACCCGTGCGTTTGTTGAACATAGTGTCGTCATACTTTAGGTTCATGTTGCTATCCAGAAAATATGCGTGTCCATGAGTGATAATATCTAAATATAATAAATTATTAAAGGTTTCCACTCTTGAATTAAATAGGTAGTTGTTTGTGAAGAATTTGTACGTTGGAGTGCAGATAATTATATTAGTGTTCGAGACTTCTTGCAACATTTGCCTAATTAGTAAAATGCTATCAAAATATTTATTTGTTATTTTAAAGTCTTCCTCACCTATCAATATAACACAGCAGTCCTGTAGAGTGAACTCTGACAACTTTTCTTTGATACCTTTTAGCAGAAGTTCCATAGTTCCATGAGGCGTGATATAATGGCAGAGTTCATACTTCTCAAAAGTGTTTTCTGTAATATGAAGCAATTTATTTTTATTGTCTGTGCTCAATATGCAAATTTTTTTACGCTTCGACTGTTTTTCGTCTGCATTATTTCTGCATTGGTTTATTGGTGGTGTAAGCTCATCGCTTTCTTTCATAATTTTCGGGTTTTTGCATTTTTTTTTTTTTTTTGCTGGAGTTTTGTTATCTTCTCCAAGCCTTTCTGTTTGCGTGTGTTTATGATTTTTATTAAGATTTTTATTCTTAGCCTTTTTTGTGCTAGGTGATTTTAGTTTAGTTGGACTGTAAGTGACTTTCTTGTACAACTCATTTTGTTTGCTTAGATTGATATTAATTGTTTTGAGATTATTATTTTCTAAAGTCAAATCTTCAATTTCTAAGTGAGCGCTCTCCAGGTCAAGTGTGAGGCTAGTAATTTGATCTCGCAGTTTCTTGGTTTCATTGTCATCATCGTCGGACATCTCAGGTACACTAGTTACGGTCTCATTTAACGTTGTACGTGTAGCAGCTACCTCACTGTCGTTCAACATTGAGTCTGATTTAGTCCTAGTGCGGCGGAAAGTAATATTTTCTAGGAAATTCATATTGGTTATAGTCTATTTAATTTGGTTCTTTATGTAAAAACATAGAAAAAGAATATCTAATTCTTAGATTTGAACTCGAACACGTAAATTGCGATGTATCAGTTGTGGCCCCTAGACCAAACGTATCGTTAATTTGTTCTGCGAAATAGTAATCCGAGTTCCTTACGTTGATCTATTTACAGCGACACCTATTGGTCACTGTGATATTCGTAAGTACAGGGTCACACGCACGCTGCGGGATGTACGGTAACAATCGAAGTCCAAATTTTAGGAGACAGTACAAGATAGATTTGTTAGATGGCACTGTTACTAATTACATAGCGCGATCATCTGATTCTACCTAAATTGTATGTGTTTTGAATGACACAACCGTTATTAATTTTTTCACTTTTTAGTTTTTTCAAACGTAATACTTTTTGGAAATGGTTTATTTGCATTTTAACAGTTCTGAAATTAGTATTTAAGGGCGATGTTCACACAAAAAACTAATCTTATTGTTATTTACACTGTTGATTTGTATTGTCATATTTTTCACTGTGTTATACTACTACATACATACTTACCTAACCTATTAACTCAATGTTAGAAGTAGCACGCTCGATTAGCCCGACTCTCGACTAACCCGACTTTCGCGACCGCTATTCGCCTCGGTCGCGGCTCGTCCGCAATTCATTTTACCGAAGCACTACGCGATAAGTACGTAAGAACGTGACTCGACTGCAAGCTCTGTTTACCTTTTCTGCTGAGAACATTAGGCGAGTTTTTTTTGTCTTAGATATGAACGCTATCATAATTGCTTGGTGTTTTATTTTTCTTGTTTGTTTATCGCTGGAAAGTGTTAAATAATTAACGATTTTCAGGATCTTATATTTACCTAGCGCCTATAATCACCATGCCTTATCATCTTCATCATTGGCAGCCTTGTTCTATCCACTGAAAGCTTTAGACCTCCTGCCTTTTGTGCTATGCTTGAGCGACTGTGTTCCAGGCCTTTAGGGATCTTAGTTCTTTGATTTTTTTATAATAGAAAGAAGAAATAAAATACCTTTATTTGAGGTAAACATAACAAAAAGAAAAAAAAACAAACACGAAAAAATAAGTTGGGTAAAAATATGCGTCACATTCACGCAAAACGGCCATCGCTCAGCATAATGCTGCGACCGTATGCAAAGCAGCGCTGGTTTTCAGCGACAGCCGGCGTTAACGTGATGACGTCCAGTGCAGCATTTAAGGAGATAAAAATAACAATACTTAGCTCTAAATGTTATACAACTATTTTTTTTTTTCTTTAGTTATTTAAAGGGGCTTTTACGCATAGCGTATGTCAGTCCCATCGTATCCTAAACAATAGTAAGTATTTTACAACACGTGGGCCATGAATTTGAACAAACCCTTCGCATCGTCGCCATTTGGTACAACTATATTAATATCTAGAATGGCAACATTCCGTAACGTCAGCAACGACTCAAGCGCCGCGCGCCGCCCTTGCGCCGCCAGCATACGCAATCTGTGGGGCAGCTGTCAGCTGTCATAAAGTATTTGTTTGACGTTTTGACGAAATTGTTAAAATAATGATTAATATTTGTTTCTACTAACGTCTTAGGTAATACAGAAACAGTCTTAGACTAAAAATGCGCCTAGTAACATAAGTTCCCCGTAGTAAAGTTAATTCTAATAATTTATCAAGGTCCTTTCTAAAAATCAAGGATATTCTTTGAAGTCTTAAAAGATGTCGGGTTGTGTCTTCTAAAAGCTTATTAACTTTAATATTTAGGGATCTTAATGGTTCTTCATTAGCCACTAAAATTCATATTAGCGTAAAATGGGATCATTTAAAATTTATATTATAGCGCCGGCACCGCTTTAACCTTCGGGTTTTGGCAGAAATGAGACCAAAGTTTGATATAAGTTCGGTTTGGGCCTACTCTTGTGACTTTATTCTCATGTAGTTCGTTTATGAAGCAGTTCTAGTTTATGAAGTCCGGATAATCCACTTGCTTTTAGGGTTCCGTACCAAAATGGTAAAATGAAACCCTTATGGCGACACTAAGTCTGTCTGTCTGTCTGTCACACCTGGATATCTCAAGAACTACTAATGCTATCAATTTGAAATTTAGAATAGTTTTAGATGACGTTTGCCCAACTATTTTGCAAATAAGAAAGAAATTGAAAAAGGGACTGAAAGGGGGTCTTAACAATTTGAACCTACTATGGCATGTGGGGTATCATATGAAAGAGCGCTGTTTGGAAATTCTCAAACTTTTTTTTTAGGCAGCATAGCGTCCAATTTTTGATGAAAAATGTAAAAAAAGTTACCGTCCCCCCCCCTTGTCTCCGAAGTTTACATAGATAAAAATCTAAAATTATTCTCTGTGATAGAAGATTATGTTGCAAAGATTACAGGAAAAATAAAACGATGTCTCTAAATAGCACAGTTTTACAGAATTCATCAATATCATAATATATACGTACGGAAACCTCGGTGCGCGAGTCCGACTCGCTCTTGACAGGTTTTTAATCCTCTTGCCTTTTTATTTTTAACCAATTACGGTTATCCTATCGGGCATCGGTTTTGATGCAAACTTCTTTTTTAGAAATACTTTTAAATAATCTTGCAGCCCATATTAAACGAATTTAAAACATCGTTCCGTTTCTGTCAATCGTTTGACAGATGACAGAGACAGGATGATATTTTAAATACGTTAAGCGCTAAAAGCATTTAGTGATTGTGGTGCAATGAGCGGTTATACTTAAATTTTTTAAGAACAATTAATAACTGTGCAATCTTCATAGAACGAACAACACAAACACAATGAGTTGACAAAAACGCAAACTACTCAGTGTTCTCTAGATCCAATTAACTTAGTAATACTTGATAAATGCTGAATCATTTACCTACAGTAATCCCCAAAAGTACTGAAGCTTTCAAATTCGCTTACATCATCCATCTTAAATTGAAGGAACATTTTCCCTCTTCATCTCAACAGACAGTTTATAAAACAAATAGGTAATACTTACCAAGTTTTCTTTATATTCAAGCTCTTAATTGTTACCCAAGTTCGACAAATTTAGGTTTTTCATGATTATTGGGTGGCATTTGAAGGTCATAGATATTAAGGTCCTGGCTCCTGACTAACATCGGTATAACAAGTTGGAGATATGTAATTATGTATTTCCTCCTTTGCACATGCACCCACTCTTTAATAATAAATAGTAATAATAATGCTGTTTATTTCAGGCAACACAGGCCCATAGAAAAATACCTTAACCTAAGCGTACATCATCATCATTTCAGCCGACAGACGTCCACTGCTGGACATAGGCCTCCCCCAATACTTGGGGGGTTTGCCATAATCACCACGCTTGGCAGGCGGGTTGGCGAAGCCAGTATGTTGTTAAAATGCATAGAGAACGCTGCTGCCCATTCTCTAGTAAGTCCCTTAGTCGTCTTTTACGACACCCACGGGAGGAAATAGGGAGGTGCTATTCTTTACGTATTTACATATTTTAATATAGACAAAACTCGTGTTAATAAAAAAAGGTTAAGATTATGTTATTAGCAGTTCACTTTCCACTAGCTTGACTTCGTGCTGTCCTGTGGTAAGTACTTGTCCGGGGAAACGACGGAACACCACGTCCTGCGGCCAAAAGTCTTCTTCCAAGACGAGGGGCAGATAACAATTCGGTACACGCACGACAAACGCTTTGAAGTTGACGTTCCGGTGCGATTCCAGTAACTGCACTCTCGGGGTGTACCTCGTCTTTTGGCGCACGTACTCCACGACGTCCTCCGCCTTAGTGGTGTAGTGCAGGCGGGAGATGTACACTGGTGTGTTCGGCTTTGCGGCACGCAGGCTCACTTTGGGCACCACAAGTGCTTTGCCGCAGCGGTTTTTTGCATATACACACACGCTTTGCATATACACAACCCTTTCATGGTAATTATGTTAAACTTTTCTCAAAATTCGATGACTGTACAAGGGTACCCAATATTCAACAGCCAGACGCATTAACGCTAGCATTTCCTCAAAAAGGTACCTTATGATAAATCGAAGACTCTTCAAAACCAACTATATAACTAACAATGTTCAGCAGCGCAAGCATTACGAGTACCGCTGTTGCATTCAGAGATGTACAAAATGTATTTAAATACAAAATGCAAATACTTTTGCAATTTACTATTTCAAATGCAAAATACCAAATAGTTTTGCGTTTTGTATTTTAAATGTTAAATGCAAAATAGGTATTTTCAAAATACGTTTATCCAATTCAATTCTCATTATTTTTATTTATTACTAAAAGATAAATAACGGTCAGTAAATCATAGGAATAGTTTATTATTAATAACGTAGCTACATTATCGTGTAATCCATAATTATATTTAATCAATAAGTACTTTTAAAATTAATGCTAACACTCTTTTTAAACTGTTTATTCGTTACCATTTGATTACAATTACAATGGTTTTAAAGCACAATCAACAAGAGTTTTTAAACAATATTAAAAGAGAATGCCTAGAAATAATGTGATACCAACATTATTTCTGGCTGATACCTATTACGTGTACGCGAATGTAAAATGACCCGGAGAGGTGTTGACTCGGCGATGGTGCTCAGAAAAAGTGTCGTTGCTCAGTGCCGTTTCTTTAAAACTCCAATAGCGCGCCCCTCCTGAGCTTCGATGACGTTCGCGCGCTTGCCACTACCGGAAACCGGAAACTTGCGACAACATTACACTTTTTAACAATACCAGTTCGAATACATAACATCACACATTTTTCTTCTGTGCGGTCTCATTATCATCCCACCATATGAAAAAGGTCCCTACTGGTACTGAGTTTAGTATGTATGTGTTGTATTTTAGAAATACTTTTTTACTGTCGGATAAGCATTGATAGCAAGACTTGTGCACTCATCCTTTAAATATTGTAGGGTTTCCAGGTCTACTGTTAAACTCATTCAGGACTAATATGTCATCATTATCATCATCATTTTGTTCATTGTTATTGTCAAAGTTTTCATCATTTATGTTCACTTCAAAATTTTCTAAATCAACATTCAACTAGGGTACACCACTTGTATCAGTTTCTAGATCAGGTTTCCCAAATATTTTAAAAGCTTTTACCATGTTGGAGCCATTATCAGTCACTGTTTTAGTTATTTTGAACAATTTTTGACTAGTAATGTTGGCTAAATTGGATTGGTAATGGTTGGATAAAGGCATTGCTCTTAAAAAAATGTTACTACAGTATTCAAGAATTTATGGAAGATAAAATGTTAAAATAGAGTTCAAATATGTATCTGTGTTAATTATAATATATAATATTTATAAAAGTAATTATATTACCTGTGTTAATTATTACCGACTTCCAAAAAAACAGTACAAAGTGAAAAATAACTTTAATTTCGGAAGTTGGTGGCAAAAAACTAAAATACAGATCCAAAGATACCAACTTCCGGAATTAAAGTTATTTTTCACTTTGTAGTGTTTTTTTGGAAGTCGGATGTTTGACCTTGAATTCTTACCGACTTAAAGTCACATTTTTGACTTAGGCTTATTTCTTTGACTGTCGTTTTTTTTTTTGCCGTATTCAGCCATAGTTAGCCGTAGTCAAGCAACGGTCGAACATTCGGCCGACACTTCGGTTTAACGCCTCGAAGTAGACCCCCAGAGCACGGTTCGGGTTTAAACCCGAACCGTGCGTGAAGGTAGAAAATGGCCGATCGCGCGGCGCGCGGCGCCTCGAACAGACCGTCGACTCTCACACATACAGCGACATGTCGCGCGATGGTTGATTCTGTTTATTAGGTACTTTCGTGTTATTCTGAAATACTGTCAAACATTTTAAAATAGCAGCTTTATTATATGGACCAAGTACCGTGAATAATAAGCTCCTGAATTTTGACTAGGATGCAAAACTGTACCTTATATTTTTACATACTTACTGACGGTCCGAATGGCGCAGTGGTACTGAGGCTGCCTTACGTTCTTGCGGTCCCGGGTTCGAATCCCGGTAGGAGATAATAATTGTGTGATGAGCATATGGACATTTTTTTCCGAGTCATGTATGTTTATATGTATAATAAGTATGTATTTACAAAAAAAAAGTATCTATGTAGTAGTATCTAAGTATCTACATGTATACAGTAATGAAATTTATTCCATTCCAGTGCTCTGAGACCTCGTACCGGAAAAAGTACGTTGATGAACCCCAGACATACGCATGGTATGGGCAGATAAGAAATCTGACACTTGAAGAGAACAAATCATCCGAAAATAAGGAAAATGAGGAATCTCTAACGCAAAACAGTCCTGATTTGCTATCAGGTCCTAGTTCTCAACTTGGTGGCGAGCGCCATGAGGACTGGGCTTTGACCCTCTTAAAGGAGACTTGCGCCCAGCATTGAGGAATATTTCGTTCGATGAAAAGGAACCTGGCCCTATCACACGACCACTAAATTTGATTGAATTTTAGTTTTTATGCTAGTACCTATATATTTTATTTTATTATATTATAATAATTAATCATGTTTGTCTTTCATTATAGTACTCAGCAAATTATCTACAACAATTCATTAAATTCTATAGAATGATCATCGCCTGCCAGTCATACATTCACAACAATATAGGATATAGGTGTATTAGTGTTTATAGTCAATAATGCAGTGGACAGCACATCAAGCTATACGTTTTTGTTGCAAACTGGCTCTTATTACCAGCACGCCAATAATTTATTTATTTATTTAAGGATTACCAACGAGATACATTACAATTATCTTTTACAATACTAAAAACTTGTCTAATATACATTATCCTGTAATGCACACTCAATTACAGGTAACCACAATATTTGAACTAGTGATTTATTTGTGTGACGAGCTCGCCCGCCGCCATAGGTCACCGGAGTTCATATCGCGACTGCTTCTGTGCAACGCGGGCGCAAGCCATCTCGGTGCGTAAAATGCCTAAACTTTCGGGAAAAGGGGCCCTTAAGTTATCTTGCTGCGCCCTAACAGGGTTATGTACTCACTAGTTTAAGCCTAGCGTGTAACTGCTGTAAGGTGTAACTATCATCATTCATCATCATTTCAGCCGAAAGACGTCCACTGCTGGACATAGGCCTCCCCGAAGCACCGCCACTTCGACCGGTTCTGTGCTTCCCGCATCCAGCGGATACCTGCGGCCTTCACAAGGTCATCGGTCCACCTTGTTGTGTAACTATGTTGTGTATTAAATAAAGTATTTTTGCAATTTAAAAATGCAATATACGTCTCAAAAAGTATTTAAAATAAAATACAAAATGTTTTTTTATTAAAAGGCATTTAAATGCAAAATACAAAATAGGTATTTTGCAATTTGTATTTGCATTTTAAATACAAGTATTTCAAATAAATCGCATCTCTGGTTGCATTGCCTCTACAAAATACCTTAAAATAAACATTGTTCAACATCATTCTAAACAAATACCTCTTCCATCTCCTTTTACCTGGAAACTGTCCATAATAAAAACAATATAAACATTTTTCAACACGAAGTAATTTCTCAAGCTAAAGATATCGGGTTCCCAAGATTGCTGTGTGATCTTTGAAGTCTGCTGGAGGGTTCTGATTTACTGGTCCCCCGGGAAAAGCCGGAAACACGAAGCCGAGATAAGTAATAACACCCCTATCATATTTTTATAGCCCTTTTTGTATTACTCTTTTAAGTAAAAACGGAGATTTATAATGTATCGCAAGTTTTATGGTTGGTAAGGTCTGATTTTATTAGACGTGGGATAAAATTAAGTTTCTGTAAATTGCATTGCAGTCAATGTTATTCAAGTGCACTTATGAAGGACATAAACACGAGTTACAAAGAAATGAAAGAAAAAAAAGAAGGAGGAGGAAAAAAGAGGAAGGGGGATTAAAAATATTTGTTGACATTAGCACGTCACATCATGTGGCAAACATGTCTGTACTTGTTATTGTTATCATTTTGGGTGCATGTCTTTAATTGTATGTAACGACACATGTTTATGCAAATAAATATTATCTATCTAAAGGGACGTGTTTCCTTGTCTAACATTAAAAGGAAACTAAACAAACCATGTTTAATGTTTATAGTTTCATGAGTGTGTATGTCCATTGTCTAAGTATTTATTAATTAATTTACAAAGACAAAAAGAAAGAAATCTCCAAACGGCTGGCTGACACTTTCCGTGACCCAAGGATTGGCTTTTACCTTGACCAGAGGCTAAGCATTGCCATACTCTTGGGTACATTACCAGTTGACAGCGATGCGGAGGATTTTTTGACGCCATATTTTAATAGTTTTAGTTTTTGTTTAGTTATGATATGATTTTGTTATTTTTATAAATTAATTAGGTATAAGTTGTAATTTAGCAGTTTAGCAGTGAATATTTATGTAAGAAATACGTGATTAATAAAAAACTACATATTATTTTAATTCCAATTAATTTACCAATTTTTATTAATCATGTATTTCTTACATAAATATTCACTGCTAAACTGCTAAATTGGACGCAAAGGAAGGTAATGTATTTATCAGCCTATGTAGGTTTGTTCCTTTGTGGCACTCTAGAGACCAAAGGCGTGGGCCGATTTTGATGATTCTTACGTCAGTCGATTTGTCATAATCTTGTAAGTTTCATTAAAAACACGACATTCATTCAAACACGTAATCAAAAATTCAATATGGTGACAACCAGATATTGTGAAAAAGACAAAAATTAAAGTCGACGAATTATAGTCAAATGGGGTAAACTGAAAACGTCTTTTAAAATCTAGTTTCTCTAATAATTTTTCATTTTGAAAGACCTTTTAGGATCTATAACAGTTAAAGCTAGTTAGCAACCATTCTTACAAAAAAAAAATCAAAACTTATAATAAAGCTATGATAAATTTTTTATAACATCGTATTAACGTGATAAATTATTATTAAGAAGTGTAAAATAAAAAAGAATAAAAAAATCGCCTACGTAAAAAGTGAACTTTACTAAGATGGAAACAAGATGACCTATTTATATATACAATTTTAGCTTTAGTATATGTGAAACCCGAAGCACGGGTTTAGTATTGAGTGTTATGCCTAGAATGGGGCCAAAACGCGCGAATAAAGAAGAAATATAATTAGCATAATTTAGTTCTCCTATCCTAATTAATATCCTGTCAATATTATAAACAGGAAAGTGTGTTTGTTTGTTTATTTATTTGTTTGCTAATTAATTGGTTTGTTTGTTAATTAATTTGTTTGTTTGTTAATTAATATTTCGTTTGTTTGCTTGTTACGCTTTCACGTCAAAATGACTGAACAAATCTGGAAGAGATCCGGCACTCTGGCAGACTATGTCTTGGGTCAGGACACAGGAGACCTCCAACCCGACACTACCATGGGATCGAGACTCATGCGGGCAAAACCAGCAGGCGGAGCCAATATAAGTTTAGGTGTAAGTGTAAGTTCCAGTCTAGGTTCAACTGTAGGTAAGATAGAACCTAACACTGACCTGCAAATTGCATAAACAGTTCAAAAAATGAATTTTGCGGGCTGCGGATTCACCTTAAGGCGCAACTAGTCGATACTTTTTCCATACAAATTTCGGGGGGGTTTTACTCCACTGTTACACATTGTACATCTAAAGTAAAACCTGATATCGTTTTGTCTTATTATTAATTTTGTCTGTACAGAAGCAGAATAGTAAATAAAAAAGGCATTCAAAAGTTATGAGCCAACAAAGATTCGTTTTTCCTGCTAATTTTAACGCAACTTTGGGGCGTAAATAAGTAATAAAAGAAGTATAAAATGTCGAAAACAAAAATCGTTCCGACAAAGCTCAATTGTCGAAGATTATAATAAACTTTATTTGTAATTGATTTATGCAGTAGTTTTTTCATAAAACCCCACCTTCCAAAGGAGTTTTCGTATTTTTTTACGCGCGCGGTTTAGTATGAATGATCGTGCACTGTGTTTGTGTGCGTGCGACTAGACGTTATGCGTGTAGACTAGTTTCTAACTGCTCATCACTGGTGCTATCTCTGTCGGACACGATGCTAGGTGAGACAGCGTGCTTTTTGGCCGCGCCCGCCAGTAAGTTCGAGCCCGCGACTAGTTGGCTCTTAAGCCTACGAAATAGCAAGACCTGCAAAAAAAACTCACCTCACGTACCGTATCACAAAATTTCGCAAAATTAGACATTTGTAACTCAACAACTCTCCAAACAACACGAATGTCAATTCCAAACTCATTGCAGCACATAATTGGACTTTGAAAGTTGTGTCGTTAAGACCAGTACCTACGTCTGAACGACCGCGCGACGTATAAAGCATCCTCCCATAATACGGTACTGGAGAAAAACCCGTGGGAATGATGGAATTAAATGTACACCGAGCCACCCCGCAAAGCTTGGACTTATTGGGGCCATTAATATGCAGTGGGTAACGTGAATTATTATAATGGGAAGTGTTGAATGTATATTGTATATTTCTGTTGGATTGTTTGTTCTATTTTGTTATACATAGTCTTAAAGTAACTGCATGCCACAGCTTTGGGGTAGGTTCAGTATCGATAAAGGAACCCAGGAAAGTAATAATTTTTTATTTTTTATTTTTTTTTTATTAAAGATAAAAAATAAATAAAAATAAGTCTCTTCGTACTTTAACGGGCTTAGGACCGTCAAATAAAATAGTTTTAATTCTAAACGATTGCTTTTTTAAGTTTAGGTACCTACTAAATTAGGTTGAGCGTGCAATTTTTTTTTTTTTCCTTTTTGTTTTTTTTTCCTGGGTTCCTTTATCGATATGGAACCTACCCCTAAGCTATGGCACTCAGTTACTTTAACAGCCTGTAGAAGTGATTTTAGAGTGTAGTCTTCTTCAGTTCATTTATCTTGCTCACATAAAGCCTTTTATGTTTTTTTATGTACGTACCGTGTTAAATAGCAGTCTGGTGATTGATTTCGGGGATTGAAAGCTGTAAAGAGTAAATCTTTAGTTACATTCGTTGACTCTTGAGTAAATAGGGTAAAGCTACTATTTCCTGTAGTAAGTCACTTGACTAAAATAAAACCGGCCAGGTGAATGTCGGACCACGCACAATGAAGGGTTTCGTAGTTGGGATGAATTTATCCCGAGAACAAACTTTTATCATTGTAGTAGAAAACATGATCCCTCATGATTCATTCCAACTGCAAATGTAAGTCATGTTATTTTAAGACCATAGACTTTTCATAGATTTTCCTGTAATCCACCTAAATAAAATTCCAGTGTCCAAGATAAAGAACTATCTTTTGTATTTTTTTTTTAACTTTAGGCTCAGTAGTTTTGGAGATAAGGGGGATCAATGTTCATCGATTTTCTTAAATAACTTTAAAAGTATTTATTTTCAAATGATTAATTTTTTTTTCTGAAATCCTTACAACAAACCCTTTCATTGGATGTGTCACACGGTACCGTTTGCAAACTCTTTTTTTTCCAATTTTCTAATTTGCCCCCAAAAAAGTGACCACCATAATCAAAATTCATTATTTACGTTATACATCCGTATTTGGGTCACAAAAATTCATTTAAGAGTATGTACCAAGTTTCAACTTAGCGGTCCAGTAGATTCGGAGCAAATTAACTAAAGGAGTAAAAACGTGCTGTTGGGATCTATGGATGTCGTGGGTGGAGAAAGAGAGTTAGGCTCCAACCCCACAGGCGAGGAAATTACGGCGATATGTTTCGCTGTGCCATCGAATTCCATATAAACTCCTGAATCAATCTCCACACGGCGATATCGTCGCAGCGATCATTTGAATGCACAGCGTGACTATCACCGTGATTCTCTCGTCCGTGGCAATGGTGCCTAAATAAAATTCCAGTGTGCAGGATAAAGTCTATTGACAAATAACCATGAATATTAAGCACAGTGACACTTCTGACATAAGTTATGGAGAACCATAGATTTAAGAAAGAAGTTTTTTATATTTCTATGTGCAGAACATAAGTTTTTGCAGCGACGGCGGGGGGCGAGACGACAACCAACTTTACATTTAGAAAGAAATAAAAATAATTTTAATTGTCACAGAAAAAACGTGCGTACGAAAACATAATATGTAATAAACTCGAAGGTTACACAAAACAGATCTAAAATAGTCGGAAGCTGCACGTCATGACTGTGACAAGAAGGCTTGCACTCAGCATGATGCTGTGCTATGGGGGACCCACAGCACAGCGCTGATTTTCAGTGGTCACCCGAAAAATACGTACGGAACCCAAGTCAGGTTTGATAAGTTGTACACACGGCTAAACATCGAGCTATACATTTCCAGTATAAGCTGATCTCGCATTGTATAGGATTTCCGTACAATGAGAGGTCAGCGTATACTGGAAAAGGTATAGCTTGATGTGTAGCCGTAGGTACCTATGTAAATACATAAGTAAGTGCATTTTGCATTGTTAGCATCATCGTTATCTGTGGTTCCTACAGCTGCAGTTGAAACGTAATTTTGCATTGTTAGCATCATCGTTATCTGTGGTTCCTACAGCTGCAGTTGAAACGTAATTTTGCATTGTTAGCATCATCGTTATCTGTGGTTCCTACAGCTGCAGTTGAAACGTAATTTTGCATTGTTAGCATCATCGTTACCTGTGGTTCCTACAGCTGCAGTTGAAACGTAATTTTGCATTGTTAGCATCATCGTTACCTGTGGTTCCTACAGCTGCAGTTGAAACGTAATTTTGCATTGTTAGCATCATCGTTACCTGTGGTTCCTACAGCTGCAGTTGAAACGTAATTTTGCATTGTTAGCATCATCGTTACCTGTGGTTCCTACAGCTGCATTTGAAACATAATTTTTCATTGTTAGCATCATCGTTACCTGTGGTTCCTACAGCTGCAGTTGAAACGTAATTTTGCATTGTTAGCATCATCGTTACCTGTGGTTCCTACAGCTGCATTTGAAACATAATTTTTCATTGTTAGCATCATCGTTACCTGTGGTTCCTACAGCTGCAGTTGAAACGTAATTTTGCATTGTTAGCATCATCGTTACCTGTGGTTCCTACAGCTGCAGTTGAAACATAATTTTTCATTGTTAGCATCATCGTTACCTGTGGTTCCTACAGCTGCAGTTGAAACGTAATTTTGCATTGTTAGCATCATCGTTACCTGTGGTTCCTACAGCTGCAATTTTGACTTACCCGCTGTTCTCATAGCCCAACAGTTACAGCCGTCATTATGTTTACGCACAATTTAAAGCGGATCCACCCAGTAATGAATATCGCAGTAGAGATAAATGGATTCAGTGCCAATAGAACCGCTAGTCATTACTGACACTTTTATACAGCTTTTATGTAACTCTGTTATAATGTAACGCGGTTTTCATTCGTTTTTTATGCTTAAAGAGCTTGTTGTGATGTATGTTATTTTAAAGTGGTTAGCAGACTTCATGGTGTATGTGATGATCACCCATCTAATGCCCGGGTTACACGAGGCTATAGTTTTTGAAGCAGCTAGCAAGCTCATCACTCTAGCCTCGTGTATACAAAACTATGATAATTTTCAGGCTAGTGAGAAAGATAGTAAGCTAGTGTGATAGTTTAATAGTATGGGGTCCTATTTTCGAGCTAGTAGCGCCCCCCACCACCGATTTTGCTATCCTGGCTTGTGTACTAGCCTCGTGTGGCCGACGAAGATAGTACCCAATCTTATCATTTTACTCTACAGACTAAAGGCTCGTGCAGACCGGCGCGACTTGTCACGTGACGTGACACCGGTAGAACAATTTCCATGAAATTTTTTATCGAAATTGTTTTACCGCTGTCGTGTCGTGCGACAAGTCAGTGCTATTGGCTTAAAATTTACTAGCATCGTGTAAACATCTCCAGCATGGTGCCAAGACAGGATAGTAAGCCAGGATATTACCTTATTGGTATCCTTGGTTAAAAAACTAGCCTCGTGTAACCCGGGCATAAGTGCTATGAAGTTATGGAACTTGTCAGGTAGATTTGGACTTTACTGCTAGATAAGATCTTACATATTACTTTGATGATAGATGATCTAGCCAGTCTTCTCAGGATTCGTTCCGGTTACGCTCCACGTTTTAGTGCTACTTTCCGAAAAAAATCTTTATTCATCCCACGCTAATATTGACTAGTTGATTTCAGATTTAGATTAGAGATTTTTTCTCCTACATATTCGAATCAGAAATAAAAAGATGCGGGAAGCACAGAACCGGTCGATGTGGCGGTGCTTGGGGAGGTCTCTGTCCAGCAAAGCACGTCTTGCGGCTGAAATGATGATGAATGATAACCTATGTATAGGATTCATGTGTAAAATAGATCTAGCAGTCTCACTTGCAGCTCGATTTATTCCCGTTTTCTCTAACATTAAGCGACAGCTAAATGAATGCCTAAATTAACGTGCGCTGTTGGAGTTTCAACTTTCGGCGCTGAACAACAGCTGGCTACAACTGCGCACTTATAAGTGAATACGCGGTGTCGCCCAGTTTTAGTGAAAACGGACATAAGGCTGCCTGCCCATTGAAGTGGAGCGAGGCTGCGGAGCGGAGAAAAGGAGAAATATTAACCAATAGGATTGCAAGTGGACAGGGATTTGCAATCCTATTGGTCAATATTTCTCAGTTTCTCCGCTCCGCAACCTCGCTCCGCTCCGGTGGACAGGCAGCGTTAGTCGCCGACAAACCAAGTCAATGGGAACCTTTAAAATTTGAATTTCTCTAAATACTGTATTAATAGAAATATGGCCAAAATATCCTAAGCCTGTAAGAAAAAAATCCTGACGTATATTTATTGTACCGCCTCTCGATCTCGTGACGTGTTCAACCACACCCACAAGGCAACATTAATTACTCTGTAGTCTTTTCTTTTGTTACCGATTTCGTGTCCGAATATAGATGCCTACCTGTGGCCGAATATAGGTCCTATTCATTTTTTCTTAATAAAATTAACGTATGGAGCATGTCCCGAGAGAGCTTTATGGTTGGCTATTATTAACTCAGTCTCGCTATAGTTTCGGAGCGGGTTAGTATTTTGGGTAACTTGCGTACCTACGCCTCCTACGTCATTGAGGTGTGCTAAAATTATTGTTAAGGTATTTTCAGTATGAAAGGTCTTGATTTGAGAATTGTGGTTTATTACCAGATTTACCAAACATAGTAATACCTACCCAACGTCAAAGTCAAAGTCAAAGTAAAATTATTTATTTCAACTACCTATGCACATTTTATGGCACTATTGAACGTCAAAATTTACAAATAAAAACAGAATTGATTCTAGTCGCCCCTTCCAAAAGGAATAAAACAATCGCTTTAGATTAGAAAAAACCCGTCAAAGGGATTGTAAATGTTTTACTCTATTTTATTCTATTTTTATTATTAGTCGAGAAGAATCTGTATTTCATTTACATAATAAGTTGATGTCGTTTACATTGGTAAAGGTAGTTTCGTATGGAGAAGAATGAGCAAGAAACTCCACCGGTACTCTTTTAAAATACAACATGTATAGTCTTTGACCTTGGTGTAGACCATTCAATTGTGACCTGCCCTGACATCAAACAATGGACAACATTTTCAAACTTTTAACTTTAATGGTTTTGAATACGAGGCCTTTGGCTACTTTGTATTAGTGTGTGTATTTTATCAATCTTTTCGTTTAATGTGCGTCTTTTTTGTGCAGAGTAAACAATTTTTCTTTCTTTATTTTCTTTCTATGATACCTATTCTTATTAACTTGTCGGTTTCTGAGAAGAGATCTTGTATCGCTGTTAAAACATCTTAATGAAGACTTTTGCTACCCACGGCAAAAAATATTACCTACTTTAAAAAACTTCAGCGATAAATATAACCTGTCTGGAAAGACCTTGTTACACTTATGGGAGACTACTACAAAAAAAAATAATCCTCACTTAAAACTACTTTCATATTAACTGTTTAAATGCCCACCAGCTCCTGGACTATTAATACTAGCGTGGCTACATATTACTCCCACGTAATATTTGCCAAATGAATTTTTTATACATGTGTCGGTGGTGAGCCGCTTGTGCCCTGGCTACGCTGAGCAAACAATATAAAATTATATTTATATCAATGCGCGAGTAAATTCTATGGGTTTAGTATTTTTAAGGCCGCACCGCGAATAAATGAATTGCAGATAAAAAATTACTGCCCTCTGGTAATACCAAGGGATCTTTATATTTAGTTATGTAAAGGTATTCTGTTGGGATCGTCAAGTTATGAGGGCTATATCATAAATAAATAACGGTGGAAAGCGATAATTATATGATTTTAAAGATCACTCACCAACGATGAACAAGAACAGCGTGTAGAAGCTAGACAAGCGCATGGCCAGTGCTCCGCGTAGTTGTGATAAATATGTCGGATCGTCAGGATTTTACTCAGTTAGATTTGGACATCATGTGGGCAGAAGTTGGGTTTCGTGCAATGAAAACACACTGGGTGAGATACACAGCGTTTAATTGAAATCATAAATTGACACAATCACTAAAATTAAAATCAGCTCTATAACCGAGCATAACGAATCGAGTACAGTTTCGCGACGTCCTAACTCCGATGCGATCAGACCAGGCACTGAATCTTGAATGTCGTTCTCGCCATTGCATTGGCTCGAAACATCACGACTCTGTAGTAGCGCGCCAGAGGTGTGGGTAGATCACGCGATGTTACCAGTGGCGCACTTGATTCGTTACTTGTCCGTACTAATGACCGTCTCTGACAAATATATTATTAACGCATGCACAGTAGGTATTGATTTTATCGACTGCAACAATAAGATTGAATGTATTTCATAGTGTGTCTCTAAAAAACTATATTACATAAACGTACCTAATCACTTTTTGCGTAATTTCCTGCACCATTATTTAGCAGTGCACAGAATACATCTCCTTCCGATTTTCATCGATATAATGTAAATAGTATCTGAGTGGCTCCGAGTCCTAGGACTGTCTAGTTGGTCTAGTGGTTACACCCGCTTCTGCTGAGCATGAGGTCCTGGGTTCAATTCCCAGGTCGGGCAAAGTGTTATTGGGCTTTTCCATCTGAAATTTCTCAGAAGCAGCCCTGAGGCTAGATTTGGGCCCGGTTGATGGCAACAGGCTCGTCCCCTATTACATGGGACTTCAACATAACTATCGTAATGTGGGTATAGGTACACCTCTGCCAACCCTTTGGGGAAACAAAGCGTGATTCGATGTTATGTTATTATTTAGCAGTGCACAAAACACATCTCCTTCCGATTTTTATCGATATACTGCAAATAGTCTCCTAGTTAAATGGCTGTGTGACTTCCGGACATGACGAATTGCTATTTGGCTACACAACTCTAAAACGTTTCTTGATCCGTTCAGCCTGAACTTAGCCGACAAAGACGAGGTAAAACGAGGTACACGCCGAGGGTGCAGTTACCGGAATCGCACCGGAACGACAACTTCAAAACATTTGTCGTGCGTGCACCGAACTGTTACCTGCACCTCGTCATAGAAGAAGACTTTTGGTCGCAGGACGTCGAGTTCCGTCGCTTCCGTGGACTAGTACCACAGGCCAGCACACAATCAAGCTAGTGCAAAGTGAAGTACTACTAACAAAGTCACAAGATTTTTTATTACACAATTTTTGTTTATATTAAAATATGTATACAGGGTCAAATTAAATTAGCTAGCGAAACTCCGTAGACGTGATTGGTATCGATATCTAAACATGATCAAACAAAAAATAAAATTTTTGATGAGTTTTTTTTTGAGGTTCTTCAACCGCAGTGAGTGTAGTCACTTGAAAGATCTGCTTTTAGGGTTCCATACCCAAAGGATAAAATGGGAACCCTATTACTAAGGCTCCGCCGTCTCTCTGTCCGTCTGTCACCAGGCAGTATCTCATGAACCGTGATAGTTAGACAATTGAAATTTTCACAGATGATGTATTTCTGTTGCCGCTATAACAAAAAATACTAAAAAACAGAATAAAATAAATATTTAAAGGGGCTCCCATACAACAAACGTAATTTTTTTGCTCGTTTTTGCTCTACAATGATAACGGCAACAGGTAGACGCTTGAAATATTTACAGAATAATTAGTTATATATTCACTTTAAAAATAAATAATTAAATTAAAATAAAATAAATATAGGGGGTCTCCCATACAACAAACGTGAATTTTTTGCCATTTTTATAGATAATGGTACGGAACCCTTCGTGCGCGAGTCCGACTCACAATTGGCCAGTTTTTCATGTATAATTCAATTCACCAATATTTAGACATGATAAAACAAAAGTAAACAGATTTTCTCAACTCATACTTCAAATAAGAGGTCCGTTGACCCCAAAAAAAAATCACCAAACCTTTTTTATTTTATTTTATCATGTTTAGATATCGATACCCATCACGTCTGCGGAGTTTCGCTAGCTTATTTAATTTGACCCTGTATAGGTTAAGGTATTTGTAATTTATGTATCAGCTATGCGTCGCCTGAAATAAACGGTATTATTTATTTTATTATTATTTAGCCGTTCTAAAACCAACATTTCTACATAAATCATTAAGGCTTCTACATACCAGCGCGACACGGCACAAAGGCCCCGCGTGTCGCGGGACGAGCGGTGCCTTTGTGTCGTGTCGCGTCGCGCGACAAGTCGCCCCGGTATGTAGAAGCCTTTACCCAAATACATATTCCTACCCTACCCATTTAATATACACCTCTAAATCATCCCGACAATAAACTAAGATACAGAACTTTATAGTAAAACACCGTAAGTCCTGTAAGTAAGAATTCATAGTGAAAATGAACAACCAACGCTCCGTAGTCCGTAAAAGTTGGACGTTTTCAACTTTCTTATTAAAAATTCGGTTTGAAAACTTTTAGCGGTTAATAGAATTTTAACCGCTGCAATGATTAACTTACGGTCCGTAGTCCGTAGGTACAAGTACGTCTCGCCTTTTAGTTTCTGGATAGTTTCAGTCGGAATTCATTTTAAGAAGTACGTTTGGAATGATGAATGGAGGATAATTATGTTCGTTGAAAGAAGGTGGCTGGAAATATTCTTCGGAGTTTCTTGTTTTGATTAGAGGGAACGGTTTTGTGAGTTATATATAGTAGACGTTTAATGTTTCTTATGGTGAGTTTGGTAGTGTTATTCAGTCATTGGTAACTATCTATTAGCGTGAAAAAAACTTTTTGTAAAAAAAAATAACCGAGTTCCAAAAAAACACTACAAAGTGTAAAATAACTTTAATTTCGGAAGTCGGTGTCTTTGCATCTGTATTTTAGTTTTTTGCCACCGACTTCCGAAATTAAAGTTATTTTTCACTTTGTAGTGTTATTTTTGGAAGTCGGTTATCATTATTTGTAAAAAGTTGTTTTGTTTTCTTTTTCACTTTTTAGTGGGTCAGTTTTGAATTTATCTAAGTTACAATAGCCTAATGTTAACTGCTCATCACCTTTTACAAAATATTTCTTTTTCCGATGCTGGGACGCTAATTGTTAAGGAGTTCTCCTGGTAAGAACCAGGAGAACTGCCACTCACCATATGCATTGTGACGAGCATAAATTGCATAGCAATCATATTAAAGTAGCTAATCGAATCGCAACCCGTTAAATACTTATTATTATGTTGTTCCGGTAGCCATCTGTGGTCTCCATCATCAGTTCCACTTCACCAAATGGTGATTATCGGGAGCAAATGCACGAGTTACTATAAAAAATACTCAAATCGCTATAGCTTTGCCTATAAAATTCGAGGGTTTCCCTCGATTTCCATGAGATCCCCTCATCAGATTCTGATTTGGTGGTAATGGGACCACCTTGGAAGCATACCCTTTCAAACAAAAAAATATTTTTTATAATCGGTTCATAATTGACGGAGATATAGGTGAACGAACATAAAAAAAAAACATACAGCCGAACATATAACCTCCTCCTTTTTGGAAGTCGGTTAAAAATAGAAACCTACTTCATTCTAACAACAGTTATCAAAGCAGGTTGAAAATACGTAGGCGAGTTTACTTAGCCTAAGACCTACGTTTTTCCATGTAATCAATTGACGATTTTAACACTGGACCATTTTTAGGGTTCCGTCAGGATGCATATCCGGCAGGCACTAATAATCCTTCCATATCCCAAGGGCACGTCTTCCCTACCATTATCGCGCCCCTTGGTCTACTCTTTGATATACAATGGTCTCTGTAGTCTCATGAAACATTAGGCTTCAGGGGCTAGGGAGAATCTTTGGGTTAATTCGAGCAATCGAGTCTGATACAACCATGCTGGGATCGATTCATTCATGGACGATTTTTAGGGTTCCGTCGTCAACAAGGAACCTCTGTAGTATTGCCATGTCCGTCCGTCTGTCTGTCTGTCTATCCCCAGCTGAGCTCCGAGACTCTTACGAGTAGTACTAAAAAGCTGTAAATTGGCTTGGGTCTATATATTAATCACGCCGACAGTGGTAAAATAAAATCAAAAAAACATTTTTTTTAGAGTATGGGTCTTCGCAT
Source organism: Tiliacea aurago (assembly GCA_948098905.1). Taxonomy (NCBI): domain Eukaryota; kingdom Metazoa; phylum Arthropoda; class Insecta; order Lepidoptera; family Noctuidae; genus Tiliacea; species Tiliacea aurago. The sequence goes on along the minus strand of OX402579.1, from coordinate 21,872,680 downwards.
ACCACGAACGTTACGTTATAATAAACTTTAAAGTGATATTTTTGTCAAAGTTAAGTGTCTCCCCCCCTGCTAGCTAAATGGTAGATTTTGGATATGTGAAAAAAATCATGGCAATAGTATAAATAACGAAATTAAAAGGAAAACTATAACATTTAAGTAGGCTTTACAAGTTAACGAGTAATAGTCGACCAACGTGCTGGTTAGAGAATTGACCGTGACGTATAACAATTTACGGGAGAACATGCTTTTCAACTACAATGTAAAGTTTGTTTTTGGGATAAATTCATCCCAACTACGGAACCCTTTATTGTCTGTGGTCCGACATGCACTTGGCCGGTTTTCTTTTTAAGAGTCTACTAATTTTCAATCTTAATTTGGATCTCTACCTACCCATAGGACAGAGCAATAAACACACAAGTCATTCACATAAAACTTTCCACAGTTATCACTTCATGATGACACGGTTGGCGTAGTTAGTTAAGCGATTGACTGCTGCGCTGCGTGTCGCGGGTTCGATTCCCGCTCGGAACAAATATTTGTATGACCTACAAGTAGTTGTTCCGGGTCTGGCTGTTTGTGTATGTGAATTTAAATGTTTGTAAACGCACCCCCAATACAGGAGAAATTCCTAGTGTGGGGCAACGTTTTAAAAATATATATATATCTTTTTGTATGCACGTATTTCTGTTACAAATAAACCTACTTTTCTTTATTTCTTTGTTTAAAACAAAGACCTTAAGTGGAACAGAAGAAAAACTGCGACAATCTAGTGAAAAATGTTAATTGATGCAATCTTAATGGGCACAGAACATTTACCGTTTCCTACAAGCTTACCTTTGCAGCTAATTCGATATATCTACTAATAAATCTTGGCAAACAAATGTTCTTTAGAGCATATGGGCTAATTAGAGCACCGTCTTGCCTTTTTTTAATTAGCATGCAACGTGAGTAATGTAAAGTTGGCAAAAGAGTTTAGTGTGCATGTGAGAAATAAACATCAAAGTCAAAGCCAAATTATTTTTAAGGCACTTTTGAACGCCAAAATTTGCAAAATTAAATTATTGATTCTAGTCGCCCCTTCAAAATGTAGTTTTGTATGAAGAACCGTTGGCGGCGGTAGCTGTTCCCAACATTTAGACGAGTTATTCGAACATAAATGTAGGGAACAGCACTGTCAGGGTTGCGAGTTTGTCCGAAAGGGAATATCGTGGCCCTGGCACACAGGCAAATGAAGGAATACGGGTGGGTTTTAGTCAGTAAAAGTCTGACACGCCCTCCCGCTCCGCTCAGAGCGGGAGATGTTATTTGATAATTTCCCACCCAAAAAAGTGAACATACGCAGTACACATAGCATTACGCTTATATTCTCCGAAGGGTTAAGCAGAAGTATGTACCAACAACCACATTTGTACCATGTAATAGGGGGGAAACTTATTAGTACTAACCAGGCGCAAATCCAGACTAGAGGCTGCTACTGAGAATTACTGAGCAATTGCTGGTAACAATTGCTTTTTAAATAAAAGAGAAAATACACCCTTAGGGCCTTATCACATTGGGGATTTTAGAGCGTGTTTCCAGGGAGGCGATTGTTTGACGAGCTCGCCACGAGTGCGCAACGTATTCGCCATGAGTGCGCAACGTGTTCGCCATGAGTGCGCAACGTATTCGCCGCGTTTGCGGAATGAGAGCGGTTGACGTGAGTGTACAAGAGAGAGCAAGACATTGAGTGTAAAATATTGTGAAATCCTGGCGGACACGTTGCGCACTCGTGGGGAACTCGTTAAACAATCGCCTCGCTGGCAACACGCTCGTAAATTGCAAGTAATAAGGACCTTAGGCAAGAAATGTCAAAGACACAGTAGAAATTTAAGTGAAAAACTTGCATACTCATATCACTTTTGCTGAATGTACATGAAGGGTAGTTAGTGACGCAAAAAGGTTGTTCCTGTGCGGTAGAATTTATGAAGGATAATTATTATGAGAGAATTAATTAGAAATATCTAATTAACTTGGTAGACTGAATTCTCAGAAGTGTGCTCTTGCGTAACTTAGTAACTAGGTATTTATGTGGATATTTCTTGAGCATGTGCTTGTTTTTTAAGGTTCCATACCCAAAGAGTGCCAAACGGAACCCTATTATTAAGCCTCCATTGTTCGTCCGTCAGTCCGTCTTATGATCCGTATATAGGTAGACAAAACAAAATAAATTTATTAGATTACAATACAATACAATACATTTCATATCAAGTCACATTTTCACAAAAAAAAAATATCCCTGCTACACTTTTCTTTTTGTAATGTTTCTGTTATGGTTGGCACCTCAGAGGCTGCATTATGATGTATTAAGGCTCGTGCAGACTGACGCAACAGGCAGCCTGACATTGCGGGCGCGACAGGCAGCGCGACACTTTCCATTAAATTTTCATACAAATTGAGCTACTAGTGTCGCGTCGCGCCTGTCTGAGACAGCCTTTACGGAACGTTTAAGTTACTGCTCTGTCCTAAATCTGAAGAGTGACGAACTCCTACACCATACTGTCATACCTCAGCCACCTATTTCAGTCCAGTACCCAACTATTTCTAACACACCATCTACAAACTAAAACAAAACAAAAACAATAACTCAGCAAGTCAGCAAACAGCGAAAAATCTTCTCTAATCTGATAAAGGGCCAAGATTCGATGATGTCACCCTTTTGAAAGGCCAAACAACATGTTGGTATAACAAAACAACACATCACGCCCCATTTACTCTCATTATACGTGTAATTAAACACGAAAGACAAATAAGATTGTGTTGCTCTTAAAAGATTCGCCAAATAAAATAAAAGATCTTGAGAAAATAGCCTTGTGAAGTTTCGCTAAATGTTTTTGTTGTTGATAAAGGACGATTGTGGAGATCAAAATGTATTAAGAGTCGCTTAGAGATATTTTGAAAATAAGGTCCTTTAAATCACGTGGGATACATTTTAAATGGGGGTTTATAATGAAATGATAATATTTTTTTTACTGAACTGACTTTTGATTGACGATTCAGGTAAGTATGTATTGTGGGAGACTGGTGCCTAATTTAGGCTCATGGCCTATGTTTCAGGACACCAGGACCCTGTGGTGAGTCAGAATGGATAAAAAAAATTGGAAACACAATTTCTATACTCTTTTTATGCAAAACAAAACAATTAACGAAATAATTATTGACATATAAATGCTCTAATGCTAGAGAAACCAAACTCTGATTTATTTTCTTTTTAGAGTTCGTGAATTCAAAATTTAAAACAACGATGATATCTAAATAAAATTTGTCTAAATTTTTTTTATACCGTTGCTGCTTAAAAACTTTTTCTCTGATTTACAATTATTTTAATGTTTTAGGCCTCTATAATACATACAAATGCACGGTGGCTCGATTTAGGAGTTGCGCCAATTCAAAATAAATTCGAATTAAGAGAGGAGGATGATAATGTAAATAAGGTTCTGCTTGCTGGCCACTGGTCGAGAATTGACGACACCATGATTGTAGTAAATTCATATTATGTAACATTTAAATTCATTTTAGTTAAGATACCTCAGAGGGCTCAAAGAAAATAAAAATAAAAAATACATAAGGTTCTTCAGGGCACTTTTAGGAAAACACGACAATGCAGAAACTGGAAAACAGACATACAGAAACTAAGATAAAAAAAATCAAGATTTTCGTATGCTCTCCTGGAAATAAAAAAATACAACCAATCTTCAAACAACGCTCACCACCTACTATGCGTATGCTGCATGGCTGAGCTACAGCGTTACCCTTTGGGGAAATAGCATAGAATATGCACCAACACTCTTCACCCTTCCGAAGAAGTAATTATGAATCCTAGTAAACTTTGATAAAACTGACAGCTGCAAACCTCACTTCCAAAATTATAATATTTTAACCCTCCTCTGTATATATTAAAGACTTTCTAATTCGTTCGTAAGCATCAAGAATTTTATACAAAACGCGAAGACCTACAGTCACATTACACACTCCGACATAAATCAAGATTAAACATTCCAACTCCTCGGCTAAAAATACATTCTACAAGTCCCTCTGTAATTTCCCGAAAATATACAATAATATAACTGAATTAATTAAAAAGAAAACTAAATTAATATATATATATATATATAAATAAAACGACAAAATATAAGTGCTAACATAACTAATAATGTAAGTATTAGTACAGTAGACCATACAACATTATTTTTAGTGTATGCGAAACCTGAATATAGTTTGTTCGGAATAAGGAACTGAATCGATTTCAATAATTTTTACACCATGTTATATTTTGTCCCAAAAATATTTAAGTGTGATGGAAAATGTTATCACCATTTAATTACTTACAATACAATCGCCGTACGGTTAGGTACCTACTGCCCAATTATTATCAATGAGCGCAAGACGACTGGAGGCGCGGGGGCGCCGTTAGCATGTTTTTGTACGGACAACCCGGTAACATAACAACCTTATAACTTTGTGATTTTTCATGATACAGTTTTGAAATTTTGTACATATATTCTTTACATAAAAATACTAGACACGTGTTTCGGGTTTCGCATATACTAAAACTAATATTGTATATCTATAAATACCTTAATAGAATAATACTAGATTTAGTTCAGAAAACTGGTAAGCTAAGTTTTTCAAAGCTTCCTCTCTCCTACTATTTTGCTGTGCCTGAAAGGGTCCATAATGATTACATATTATTTTAAGTTACCAGTTTATTACCTGTTTACCATTGTTTCCTAGGCTCTTTTCTGTATGAAAGACTAAATAAGCTTGTCGATATACACCCCTTAAATAGGAACGAATGTAAACTTATGGTAGTAGACTACATTCGCAAGCTAAACTACAATGAGACCGAAGACCTGTTGTCTATAGTTAGCCCTCCCTTACACATCCACTCATTTACACTCTACTCACCGGAGGCCATCACTATGCAACTAATTTAAGATTGTTCTCCTATATTTGTCATTTCCTTTTATTTTAATATTATTTTATCTCTATGTTTAATGTGTTATAGATATGTATATAGGTCAAACAAAGTTTAATTTATAGTGTCGCCTACAACAGGGGAGGAGCTGATGTCTGCAATACAGATATTTTATATCTAGTTCGGGCACAGATGTTCAATATCACATCATTGAATAAAAGTGTAATATAGTGTATCACTTTAATTTTTAAATGTCTGTATGTTTTTGAACAAATAAATTATTCTTATTCTTACCTAAGTACACATTGTGGAATGCAAATAAAGTATTGAGTACCTAAAATTTTAAAAGAACAATTCAGTTTTAGCTTTAACCTTTCACTTTCCTACCCACTATACACTTTTATTTAACTTTTTTCTTTCCAATTCACCCACCTCCAATACCTCACTTATCCCTACAGAATAACCAGTCTTAAACAAAGTATAAAAATACCTGAAAGTCATTCAACATTACACGTCCCACGCCCCGTTAACAAAGTTAGCAGAAGAAAAAAACCTTACTGCACTGCACTGCAGAACTTTCGTAATGCAGGATAAAGTGTTCAAAGTTTAACCTCGCTCACCTATCGCTATGCAAAGTGAATATTTAAGGGCCGTCGAGGGTCTGCAGCTGCATGCCGTGATAAAACTGAACAAGATGCTCGTAATTCTGATACTTAAGTGCTTGCTTGGTAAAGAATAAGAATTGGTTGGTTTAAGGAGTTAAAGGCAAGTGCATGGTGGTTGTGTTTTGGTTAGAGCTAAGTTTTTGGCATGACTGATCCAAAAAATTTGACGGCCAACATTGAGTGTATTCAAATTGAGTTCAGTTCTAATGTATGATAACAAAACTTATTAATTTCTGTCAATAAGTACGCTGAAATAAATGTTGAGTTTCACTAAAATTGTCGGTATGATCATACCATATCACTTTCTGTAACAGTGGTTTATACGTGAAGTAGCTCAAAAACGTACAAAAAATAATTTTTATTTTAAGGCTCTTAGTTAGGTTATGTTAAGATATGTTGCCGGAAGACACGGCGCGGCATACGCTGGTAGAGTGTGCCGCATGGGATGAGCCACGCCGTGCCCTCATCTCAGGAGTAGGCAGCGTCCTGTCACTGCCAGCCCTGGTCGACTCGATGGTCAGCCGCGAGGAGTCCTGGGACGCGGTGGTATCCTTCTGCGAAACAGAAAGGGAACGGGAGATCTCTCCCACGAACCCGGCCCGCAGCAGATGCATGGGGCGGGCAACGCCCTATTCCAACCCCCTAAATGGTTCCAGAGGTGACGAACTCGGGGACATCTGTCGCCCGCCACACAGCAGGACCCGAGCTGGAGGCGCGTAAAGTTTCACGCGTGCCCCTATTGGATGTAGCGAGGGGAGTCTTACACGTCACTCCCTGTGCGGGCCTGAGGTGGCCCACAAAGGCGGGACGGCACATCCAGGGCGGAGGAAATCCATGAGGATATATCACCCCGGACCCGGACAGAAAAAAAAGGTATAGTTATTTTAGGTTAGGATATTATATTTTTATTAATTTTATTATTGTTTTTTTATGTAAGTTTCATTTGAATTCTAAATAAACCATGAGTTACAGTAGGAATATGTATTTGTTCAAGTCGGCCTACAATGAACCTTAATCGATTTAATTTAGTTCAAGTTGCTAAATAAGAATATAGCTCAAAATATAATGGAAGTCTACATTAACATGTTTTGCCAAATTCACTCATTTCATTCCGTAATAACCCAATATGTCAACCTTGTCGGACACACAATGCATAGACGTAAACAGACCTTTATGTCTGTTACAACTTCTCAAGGATAACGGCTGGATCCTTGGGAGTTTCACATGTTTTGTCAACAACATCATATTATTATTAAATGCAAAGTGATTTTATTGATCAAAGCAATATAGAATAAATAGACCGGGGTGAACGTGATTCGTGACTTAGTAGAATTTTTATCTAGATCGTTCGTTTTGAATCAGGGACTATACGTCTCAGTGGCTCAGTGCAATATACACTGTACACTGATTGAAAGATAATTGTTTCGAGGATTCACTTTGTTGTCATCATTATCAGCCTGTAACAATCTACTGTTGGTGTTCTTTATACAGGGTGTTAAAGAAACTGCGTGCCATAGCTTAGGGGTAGGTTCAGTATCGATAAAGGAACCCAGGAAAAAAAATAAAAACAAAAATGAAAACACCAAAAAAATATTGCAAGATCAACCTAATTTAGTACCTACTAACTTAAAATAGCAATCGTTTAGAATTAAAATTATTTTATTTGACGGGCTTAAGTCCATTAAAGCAAAAAGTTTTTTTTTTTTAATTTATTAACAAAAAAATGTTTTTCTTGGTTCCTTTATCGATTCTGAACCCACCCCTAAGCTATGGCACGGAATTTCTTTAACATCCTGTGTAGCCCATGATTGGACAAATTTAATAGTGAACATCTCTATATGCTCGCGAAGTCTCGCGCGGTTGGGTGAATCTGTGAGACCCATTGTCGCTCCAACGCGACGAGAGTACCATCGACGAAGAACTTTGCGTGCGCGTAATTAAATATTCTGCCACCACTGTTCGCCCAAAATCGATCTATTTTTTTAATTATGAACAAGGACAAATAGTGCATTATACCGTGTTTTGTTACTCGAGCCAGTCACCGTAATCAACGGTTCGCTCCAAGGACCGTTTAGTTTAGATCAATTAGGAATTCGGCTGCATCTGAGCAAAAGGTGAGTCGTACTTAGATTCTTCTCTGTTGAATTTTTTCCTTGATCGGGTGAAAGATCAGAGGCCCAAGTCTGCTATTTTTATAAAGTCAGTCATTCCAACACGATCCCATTATCATGCCATTGTCATTTTGCTAAAAGTACGTAATCTGCTAAATTCATAATGGTCGATCATTGGTCGGTCAATGTTCTCGTAATAGAATTGTGTTATTATAATGGCATTGTCGTATTGCCATTATTATAAAACCCATTAGTAGAAATGTCATTCATTTGTCATTATGTACGAGATTACCAATAAATGCAATTTCTTTCAATGTAGTGTCAGTAGCTGACCATTGGAAAGTCATAATGACGCCATTATAATAGTAGATTGCCAAACTTGTCAAAATCAACATTTATGAAATCGACCATTCTGACACTATTGTAACAGCAGACTTGAGGCCCAGAACTCTGTTCGTATATAACTACTTATTTCCAATCTACAACCAGCGGAATCTTACAGTCCACTGCTGTATTCAACTGGACTAGTATTATATGTTAAGGTTAAGGTATTTATCTATGGGCCTGTATTGCCTGAAAATAAATGGATTTATTTATTTTATTTATTTATTTATTATTCTGATGAATTTTCATTTGCGTATGCTTCATGCCATTCCACTCGATCGACTACTCTTATCTTACTGCTGCCAGCCACCCCGAGATTATTGATCCACGACTCCACTCAAGAACACGCCTACACGACAACCCCACCGGCCATAGATCGTAATGCAATTTGTCTTACTAAATTAAGTACCTATAAAAGTTAATGACTAAAAATGGTAATATTGTAATTAAACGTCACGGAGAATACTGGTATATAAACTACCTACCAGGAAAATACTTAACAAAGAAATTCAATACAATCAAAGAGAATAAATCAGAAAAATGTTCTTTAACAATGTTCAAGTTTTTTCTTCAACGGCACGTGCAATGACTTCTTATTACTCCTTAGAATATACTTAAAAGTTAATTAAGAACAAAGTACGAGCCTTGATGTAATTCGTTATCAATTTTTAAGTCTTCATTGAATATATCAAAGATGTTGATTTAATTTACAACCTTCTTTTCAACTGTTATTTCGCTTGCTTCGAAGTTTTAATTTGCCGAAGTAGGTTCTCAGAAAGCCAGAAAAAATGAACATTTTATTTTTATAAAGAATTTAATTAAACTGCTGTGAATAGATTTCAATTAGCATGAACCCTGCAGTCTTTGGGATATCTCATATAAGAAAATCTAGAACCATTTTAAAATAAACCGTGAGGTAGATAGATTTCTAATCTATATTTAACTCAATTGAGGGAATGAAAAGCCTGAAAATGTACATTGAAACCAAGATTGAATATGCACCCTGAGATATAAATATAACGGCGCCGGATAGCCTTTACCAGAAGTGGTCATCGACTTAGTGGTTCAGCAGCTTCAATATCATCAGGATTGTTCGTCGTGGACATAATGGTACAGCAGTACCCAATTGATATGGCTTACCGATGTACCTGCGCAGAAGGTGAATTTTAAAAGTGCGGGAAATGCTATTGACCAATCGGCACGCTCCACGCACCGCGGTTCTTTTTCCTGTACCGCTATTGGTCGGCAGCTGCCGCCATGTTAGCGCGCGCCGCGTGGCATGTTTGTCAGCCGCCATACTTCTGATCGAGTGCACGCTAGCAGCTCCAGTGTATTATGAACCTTATAATAGTGACCTAAGGTTGATTGTAAGTTTTAAGCATTCTTTCGTTAATCTTCGGGGCCATACTTTATTTTCTGTGCGAACGAAGATTCACGACGCGCCTTATCAATTGGGTACCACTGTACGACAGCAGCCCTCTGACATCATCTCTGGCATCAGAAGACAGCCGCCACGCAACCATCGATGCAACGCTATGCTAATCAGCCAGTGTCACTCTTATCCGACCTCTTCGGTGATTACTAGTACCTTCGTTACGAAACTAGACGGCGCGGGTGCCGCGAACTGCGCCGTCAAATATATAATTGAGACATTCGCATTGCAACGGTAAAAACGACGCAGTATTTGCATTGATGTATTAAATAGGAAGATATGGTATGCGCTCCTCGACGTGGCCCGCATAATTTAGTGGAAAAGGACACAATCGATCTTAGTCACAATCGAACTGGCGATTGTGTAGCACGTTAAGTAAAATTATAGTTATCGTCTAAATAAGCAGCAACAATGCCTTCCTGTGTTTATAAAATGTGCACAAATAGTGCAAAAACCAAAAACAAGTCCCACGGGATTAGTTTTCACTCGTAAGTACAGCCAAAAGTGTTAATTTGTTGAAAATTATAATAATAATTAATGTTTGCTCCATCGTAAGTCGTTCCTAATCGTAAACATTCGGCTCCTAACGCGATTTCGCTTTCGAGTTGTTCTGGTTACGTAACAGTGACAATTATTGCCAACTCGTTCCTGCTATAGCCCGCGTAATTTGTCTCTCTATTTCGGTTGTCGAGCACATGACGCACGACATCGGGAAATGTAGTTGTCTGGGTGTGTTTACAAGTGTTTCTAGTCCATTTAATATTTACGTTATGTTAGAGAGTGGCCTATCGTCCCTTATTTTACATCAATGAGTATTTGAATATCTTTCGACTTTCAACTGTGTCCTTCAAGGATATAAACAAAAACCTAAACATGAGGATTGGTTGAGATTAGTTTAGGTCAAGAGCAGGCACATCTGGCAACAATAAAAAAAACAGATGATATTTATAATACTGATTTAACCCGAGATGTCTTGTTTCATCACCACTGCTCTCAAAACGGTAAAGGAAAACATCATGAGGAAACCGCCATGTCCTAGAACTAAAAAATCGAAAACATGTGACATCTACCAACCGGCACTGGGCCCGCATGGTGGATTACGGCCCACTCCGTCACCGAGAGGAGGCTTGTCTCCCAGCAGTGGGAATATTATAGGCTGATTATGTAACCCGAGATATTATAAACAGGCCATAACATATCCAACATTATCCTCTTGTATATCTTCTCCGTGCATTATAGCTGAAACTTCATAAAATATTGACTGTATGCCATCAAACCCGAGCTGTCTCACCCCCTTACTTCTCCTATGTTAAACTTGCTTACATCCTGACAACATTATTTTAAGACAAGCTTACCGTCCCTGGGCCTTTCTCAACCATGATTTATTGAGCCCCGAGACGTATTTACTTCATACTTTATAAACTTCCCCTTATCCGTTATATCTTATTGGGGAATGTTCGGTGTGCATATTTGTGGATTAGTGAGGCTAATGTTTTGCCCTTATCTTTTGTGTTAGGCCAGGCCTTGGTTTTGGTTTTCTTGTTTTATGGACATAAATAGTGTTGAGCCATTTACGGTTACTCAGATTAAGGTTTCAGCTAAAATCTATCCTTTTCAATTGGATATTACTATCTTGTTCCGTGTGGTGTCAGAATTAAAGTATATCACTATCCTATTTCTTCCTCTGGGTGTCGTAAAAGATGACTAAGGGACTTACTAGAGAATGGGCAGCAGCGTTGTCTATACATTTTAACACCATACTGCGATCGCCAACCCGCCTGCCAAGCGTGGCGATTATGGCACCCTCTCCTCTCTTTTCTTGGGGGAAGCCTATGTCCAGCAGTGGACGTCTTTCGGCTGAAATGATGATGATGACTACTATCTTATTGAAGTGCTTTAAAATGTGGGATACTCATTAATATGTTTACATAAAACTGAGATTCCTGATGACATTGGGGAACAAATCTAACTTAGAGAGATGTATTAATGATTCGACAAATCTAACTTAGAGAGGTGTATTAATGATTTTAATGAAATTATGTAAATAGATATCTTGTATAGTCGCGAATCACTTTTTGATCAAGATACCAGCTGGCACTGACCTGCAAATGGCAAATTTTTTTAGAAAATTTAATTTTGCGGGCTACAGCTGCAAATTCGCCTTAAATATTAACATACTAGCTGCGCCCCGCGGTTTCACTCGCGTAAGTCTCGATCTTGTGGAATTCCGGGATAAAGAAGTAGTCTATATGTTAATCCAGGGTGTCGGTTACGTCCATACAGAGTTGTATCAAAATTGGTCCAGCCGTTTGAGCGTGAAGAAGTAACAAACACACACACACACCCCCCACTCACAAACTTTCGCCTTTTTATTATTAGTGTGATACAATACACATAAGCCTTCCGGAATAAACTCTCTAAATGATGTTGAACACCACATCAAAATCCATTAAGTAGTTTAGAGGAACAACGCGATCACACATACTGACACGAAAAACAACTTCTATTTATAACATGTATAGAGATAGCCTCTCTTTTAATTATGCGAGATTCGCCAATCGGTCCGATTCAGTCCGACTGATTCAGTTTGTTCGTGGCGCACACCCATTTTCGCGCCAAATAGGCTGGTTCAGAAGAGGTTCAGGCCGATGTCAATTATGCCGGATTCGCCATCCGATCTGGTTCAGACCGACTGATTCAGTTCGTATAGTGGCAAATCCCATTTTCGCGCCAAAAAGCCGACGTAAGAGAGAATAGATTCGTTTCATATAAATTGGGCAAATTAAAAGCCAAATTTCTTATATACTTTCTTAAATAGATGTGTGTTTTAAAATAATTATTTTATATCATTGCATGTCATATTGTTAAAAAAAAGAAGTGCATTTTCTTTATGAATGTGTTTGCCTGTAAGTGATTGTTGCACTGTTACATACACACTTTCGCATGTTACCTTCAGCACATCACCTGTGTAAACAATTATTGGTGAACCAATAAATTAATTAATACAAAATCATAAGGGCGGTGCCGATAATCAGACGATATGTGCAACTTCTTCTTAAATGAGACTAGCTTTCGCCCGCGGCTTCACTCGCATGGAGATTGGCAAAAAGTATCCTATGTCCTAAACGAAGTCATAGTCTACCCATTTGACAAATTTCATCTAAATCCGTTCAGCCGTTTTAGCGTGAAAGCGTAACAAACAAACAAACTCACTTTCGCGTTAATATTATTAGTTAGGATAGCACATAATACAGGGTGGAAGGGACATCGACGCGAATCCGTTTACCATGGATTCAGTACATCATTCTTGACCCACCTGCGTTAAAATTTCTCGTCGGTAATTTAAAAAAAAACCAGCTGTTTCCTACAGAAGTGCAATACCTACACGGTCGAAATGTATGGAACAGCGAATTTTTTTTTTAATAATCGACGAAAAATTTTAACGCAGGGGGGTCAAGAATGATGTACTGAATCCATGGTAAACGGATTCGCGTCGATGTCCCTTCCACCCTGTATACATATATGTAAACATTTACTTCCCCACTTATCTCTCATTCTATCCCAGTTTCCTCTCACGCCACAACCAGATGATGATTTATAACAACCTTGGCATACATTACCGCTAAACTATGGAAACTAAAAACAGTAATAAATAGTCTTCCCAAACTTGCCTTTGACAATGTCAAAGCGTCTTCAAGGTTGAAACTAAGACTACTAACGCCGGCTGCGCACGTTGGTTCCGACGTTGGCCCCAACACCACTGGTCCAACGACGCGGCGTCTTATATCAAGATCAAAAAAGAATCTCTTAATTTCATCCTTGTTAAAGCAAATAACGTAAATAAAATGTATTTACGTTATTTATTTAAAATATATTTATTTATTTTTATTAATATATATATTTATTATAAATAAATAACGAAAAAAAAATGATTTAAGTTATTTATTTAACTCCTGAAATGATAGTCATTACAGGTTTCACCATCGTCTTTTAAAATGTATTACATAATTATATCCTACATAATAAGTAACGTTATGTTGAATTTAAAATTATTATTGTTATTTAGTGCAACGGTGCCCTCTAGTGGGAAAAATTTACAATAAGGTTCCTATTGGCTCTGACTTTGGCCAATGTTGGCTATTTTGTCCACATCTTGGACAAGTGGCGTTGGGACCAAAGTTGCGACCAACGTGAGGAGCCGCCGTAAGACCTATTTACTTCTAAGTTATAAGTATTGAGTTTACTAAGTAAAACTGGGCTAATGATGTTGTTCCACCTGTATTTTGGAAGTCTGCGTGGTTCCTACAAGTTTTAATTGTAATATTTCTTGGTAAGATGTTTTCCAAGGTCTTGCGAGTGTGAAAAAAAGTTATTTTTCTTTTTACTAAGAAAATAAGGTGAGCTTATAAGTTGTAGGTATTTTTTTACCCCACGAAATGTTGTCCTGAAAATATCGAATAAGTACAAACATTACACAAATGCAATAAGAGTCATTTTTGGAATCGCTGCAAAAAAAAAACAACCAAAATTAAAATACACTTAAAAAAAATACTCTCTCTTTTGGCTTTGCTGCAGTCGGGTAAAAATACATACCCAAAACCCATCCTTTTACACCCGAATACTGAAACGCCACTCAAATCTCATAATCATCTAAAACCTACTTAAATATAAGCATCCCTCAAATTTAAATGGTATACACAAACGCCACTCAAGCAATTCGACCCCATGATTAACCAAGCAGTCCTCAAATGTTTACATCATGGCAACATCCTGCTCAAAAATTGTTATCAGCACGTTCTCAGTTACAAAATAATTTACTTTACGTCTCGTATTCGTTTTACGCAGTCTTCTTTGAACAAATATTTTCTATAATTATTAATCAGTTGAAATATAACAACGTAATGTAAGTTTGGTTTGAATTACGATGGAAATTATGTACCTATAGTATTTACATAAATATCAAAAGAGGACGTCATAAGAAAAGAAAATTCCTTGACATGATTGTCTTAGATTGGAACGTCACACTTGACATTTTACGCGCGATTATTTAACAAGATTATTATTAACTGTTTCACGATGGAGAGGAGAAGAAGAAACGTGAATGCAATTATACACCTGCTGAGAAAGATATGGTCTTGGAACTGATAAAGTAGTAAGTACCTACATAAACAATGAAATACTGTAAGTACTTTAAACTTATATAACCGCAAGAGCCGGTGCATATTGTAATAGTTTGTTATTAGACAATACATGCCTATAACATACTCGTACATATCCAGGGGTGGCCAGGACAACCGTTGTCTGTATCAAGCACTTACCTACGGAAACTTGTGACCGCTTACCATCTGAAAGGCTCAGAATAAATACACGATTTATGTCTATGTACCTACAAGTACTTTTATTCCTACAAGTTTATATACGGCCAGATAATGCACGTTTACACATACTCAGCTGAACATTTCACAGATCCCAAGTTTAATTCCAAACTGTTTCATGTTGTAAATAATAAGTTACATAAGTATTACAAATAAATAAATATTCCAGATATATCAAAAAATAATTGAAAATAAAGAAACTGATGCCAACATAATTTTGAAGACGCGAGAGGCTTGGAATAGAGTGTGCCAACTGTATAATGCTGTCGCTGTGAGCGGCTGCAGGACATGACAACAACTCCGGCCGCAGCACTTCTATGAAAACCTCAAACAGAGGCCTAAAAAAAATATAGCCAAAGCAAATATAGACTTGATTTTTTTATGATAAGTAATATTTCTTTATTTACTCATTTAATTCAAAAACAGTTGGCCTTTCGTGATCCGAAAGTGAAGACAAGGACGATAGACATATTTTTATCACTATTTGAAAAGTTTCAATAGATTTAACTTGATTTGAGGGACCTCGCGACCACTCTCAGATTTAAGGGCTGCTCAAAGCAGTTTGACAGTTGATTTGACAGATAAATAACGTTGAGTAGCGTTCCTGTATACGACTTTTAAACTGAGTGGTGTTTGAGCATTACTTATTTTAAGTAGCACTTATATTTAAGATGATAATCAAAAAAGACGTTTAGGTATACGAAATTAAAGTTTAGGAGCTGCTCAAACGTTTAAGCAGCCCTTAAATATTTGAGTGGCGTTTCAGTATTCGGCCGTTAATCTCACTATCAAATCAACCCCCCAACTGCCACTCGAAAAATAAAACACTATCGTATGAATACCTCGGACAAAAACGTCCATTACTTATTTCCCTCGTTCTCTTAATGACGTCATTATCTCCAGAGGCTCCGTACGCGGTCACGTCCCCCCTTAATTCTGACTGTGACATCGTCTGAGTGACGTAGCGATGATAAATGACGTGAAAACCGTGACACTTTTATGCGACCGCGGACATAAAGATGTTGGGGTGTTTTCGACCGAGTATTAATTTACAGGGTTGCAGAAGTAGTGATGACAGGGTTAATTAGTGGGTATTTCAGTTTGTTCGATTAAAGGCTCTCTTTTGAATATAGTAATTTGTCTATTGTATTAATTGACGCATATTTAAGCGTGAGTCACAACGATGAAAATTATAAACAGTTGACGATCAGATTTAAATAAATGTGTATTTTGTTTCGTGCCAACTACAGTTGTAAATACGTAATTCACTTCGAATCACGTTTAGTTACCTTAACTTGCTCAGAAGAAATAATTGCACCTTTCCACGTAGATACTAAAAATACATAAAATACGTCATATACTCACGCCTTATTCCCATGGGAGTAGGCAGAAACTACAGAGCGCCATCTGCACCGATCATACACGGACAATGGTTCGAGTACTACGCACCTGGCCTTTCTGAAGAACATCACCAAAATAATACAACTTGAATCGTAATTTTCTTTCGTATTAATAAAATATGACAAATTATCTACATTTATGATTGTCCGTAAGAAATATTAAAAATAACTCGTGTTATTTTATATATATAAATAAATAGTTATTGATTTTACAACTGGTCTTAGAACATCTACACTTGTTTTCCATCATCATCGAGGACGAGGCAATAACGAGTATAATTGAACAGTCAAACGAACTTACCTGTAAGTGAAGTTCGACGGTACTTATACGAAGTTATTGCCTCGTCCTAAGATGATGAGTCCCACCCGACCCAAACATTCCATGCTTTAAAGTTATAAGAGCATGGACCCTATGTTGTAAAGCCAATCAATTGCTATGAACTTAATGAAGATTGTTACAGATGACAGCACACCCGCATGAGGATGTGTTTGTTTTTACTATATTCTTCCAAATGATGTGTCGCCACAGACTATAAAGTCGTCCTGTCCTAGGGCATCCTCGCCAAGTGTTTCCACTCACATCTGCCTAGTACCCGCCACCCACAGCCCCCACAGTGCGATACCTTTTGTTAGTCGCCTTTCATTCATCCTCTCAACATGACCAAACCATCTCAATAATAGCATACTCTTTTCAATTAAAACATAAAAATAATAAAATAATCCCCAGAAAAACCTGTAATAAGTAAAAAAAAAGGAAAATTTAGTAAAACTGTGA
The DNA here is from genome assembly GCA_948098905.1 of Tiliacea aurago. NCBI lineage: Eukaryota > Metazoa > Arthropoda > Insecta > Lepidoptera > Noctuidae > Tiliacea > Tiliacea aurago. The sequence continues at coordinate 21,855,584 of OX402579.1, read as the reverse complement.
ACTGATGTGTGTACATAAATAATAAAATATATAAATAAAATAATTGCAAGAAATGTATTCTTAAATATAAAGAAATGCTTTGCATACGTTACCCAGTAACATCACATTGATGTAACAGCACTTAAATTAATTTACATGAGCCAGTAAAGGTAATTAACCTAATAAAATTAACCTTAGCAAGAAGGTAAATATGTAATTAATCAGCTTTTCTGTTCAAGGAAGCGCGTTTGATCTTTGGAGGAATATTTCGAGCTGTGGGATATTAATTTAAAAAATATTAAAGCTAACAAAGAAATGGTTCATTGGCCGTGTGATACCAGCCTTGTGTCAAACGTCTTCCCTTAGGCTGAGGGCAGACTGTCTATAAAGCCTGATTTACACGATGTAAGTTTCTTGCCTGTGGCATACAATATAATTAAAGCAACAAATAAATAGTACCGTCTGTTTAGTTAGACGGTGCAACTTTTATTAATAAATAATAATAATATATTCATATATTTCAGGTAAATAACACCCATTGCCAAACATAAACTAATAGAAACAAACCATAGCCCCACACTCAGAAACCCAAATCACAAACAACAGTATACCATTAACAAAAAAAAAATTGTGACCAATTAACATAAACATTTAATAATTATTATAATTTTGTGTTATTATTGTTGCTTCAACTTACGGTCGGAAAATATCCCACGGGAACATACTACCGCCACTATAGGTAATAATTCCATAATACATTGTTTTCATATAACTCTATTGGTTTACGCAACGCACGGCCATGTATAGCTCCTAGTCGGCATGATTTTTTCCGACATTTTCAATATAATCATCGTGATATTTCAACCAATTTAAACACAAAATCGTAATGAATTCAAAATCAAAAATTCAAATCAAAATATTTTATTTCACAATAATAAACATGGGCAGGCGCGGACACTCGGTCGGGCTGGTTCACAAATTCAAGGTCACTCAGCGTGCTATGGAGCGGGCTATGCTCCGAGTTTCTCTGAAGGATAAGATCCGAAATGAAGTTATCCGGAAGAGAACTGGCGTTACCGACACAGCGTGCAGAGTAAGCAAGCTGAAGTGGCAGTGGCCTGGCCAGGTTTGTCGAAGAACCGATGGCCGGTGGAGCAGACGAGTCCTGGCGTGGAGACCACGGTTCGTGTCATGTTCCGCTACTCGAATCGAATGGGAGTAGCGGAACATGACGCGAACCAGTACAATTGAACTACTGCGGTTTCGCTGGTATGGTTTCGCGGCGGAGGTGTGCTACCAGCGTGAAAGCGTCAAAAAGACTTCACATAAACATATTATAAACTTCGATTACTCAGTACGTGAACCATACAGCAATGGTTCAGGTACTGACAACCGGACCTCTGCGCGAATGCCCTCAGCATGCCGCTGGAGTTAGCCCAAACCCTGCGCACCAGGGATGTACATCGTTTTCGCATAGTAGAATAGAAACAGTCTATTTGCGACTCGGTGAACTTCGCTGATGCGCTACTGAATCGGGGCAGCCTCATCAGCACCCATAACCGTTTTTGACTAACGATTTTCATAACAAATTACCATCTTAACAGAGCATAGCTTTCCTTAATCCTCTTCAATTCTCAAATAGGAAACTGCTATAACCAGTTTGTTATTGAAATGTACTGCTGAATCGATCTGACTATGGAATTGTCTCAACAGTTTCAGGCACAAACTGTATAGGTACAGTCCCTGTAGGTATCCACTTATATTAATTTACAAGCTTATGCCACCGGCTTCGCTCGCGTTAATTTAGAATTTATCAATTAATTCTATAATAATATAATTCAATCATGATTCGAAAGACACGTGGCGCCCATCATAAGAACGTTATTGTTGTTTTCCTCGGGCATAGTTCTTTTTTTCGGGATGAAAGGTAACCCTATGTCCGTTTCTGTACACCTGACAACGTATAAGAAAATTTCAGGATGATCGGTTCAGTGGTTTAGGCGTGAAAGGTAACAACCAAACAAACAAACAAACTTACTTTAATATTAGTTAGGATTAGGATAACCCACTAGCTGTGCCCCGCAGTTTCATCCGCATAAGTCTCGATCCCGTGGGAATATCGGGATAAAAATTCTATGTTCAAATTTCATTCAAATCCGTTCAGCCGTTTTAGCAAGAAAGCGTAACAAACTCACTTTCGCATTTATAATATAGGTAAGTTAGGATAATAATTATAAATTAATCATTATCATCAGTGTACAGCATTTCACTGCTGGACGTGGGCCTCTCCCACAGAATTTAGAGTAGGCTAGATACCACAAGCCATCCAACCAAGCATGCCCCGTAGTTTGTGCACAGCACAAACTTCTGGCATTATTGCGACTTCCTATTGCATGTCAAATGAAAAAATGTCAACGCACATCCACTCCTGACAAAGTCTATTAGCTCACAGACGCGCTTAGCGATTGAAATGATTCTGTTTACGTTGAGCACATCACTAAATGGTTGGGGTAACGTCATCGTAGGTATAAAAAAGATGACACATTCGGTTTTCATACTATCTAATGAACATGAGGTATCAGGCCTACTCTAAATGTGTGGCCTCTCCTATTGCACGCCATTCAACTGGATTTTCGGCAACTCTTATCTAGCTGCTACCAGCCACCCTGCGAAGATCGTCGCTCCACCTAGCCTGAGAGCGTTCTACCTTACGTTTGCCGATTCACGGTCTCCACTCAAGAAAATATCTACCCCAACGGTCATCGATTCTACGGCTAATACGGCCGGTCCATTGCCGCTTTAGCTTGCTATTTTATGAGCGACCCATTACTATTTTACTTATACCTACACGTGGCACTCGAAAATTTATGAAATTATTCGTATCGCGGTAATATTTCATCGATATGTTTCGAGCCCCACATACCAATGTCCGCATTACGTCCAAACATTCCATTCGATTCACCGACAGAGCATGGAATCTCGCTTCACCGGCAGCGTCTAGACACCCTAGTACCTACCTTTAACATCCTGCCAGGGTTGCGAGTTTGTCTGAAAGGGATATCGTGGCCCTGCCACTCGGGCAACTGAAGGAACATGGGTGGGTTTTAGTCAGTAAAAGTCTGACACGCAATAACTTTTGATAATTCTCTAAAAAACTCGTATAATACGAGTATGCTTTAGACCACACGACTGAAGTAAAACAGAAATCACCGTTCGCTAGCAAAAGAAGTTTTACTTCAAATAGCTGCGGTCTTGTGGGTGGTGCAGCAAGTGTGAATTAAAAAAAAATACCTATTAAGCAGAATGGCCCGCAGCGGTGTCGCGGTGTGTTCCATGTTTAAAATTTGAACAACTTCCGTTCGCCTCTTTCCGTAACGTTCTCGTCACGCATTCAGCAGTCCCCAAGTAAGCGTGCGTAGAGAAGTTTTACTTCAAAAAGAATAGCTGTAACATTCGTACCACCGAAAACGCGTTAGCGCACAACTTCCGTTATGAACCGCCTTCACATAGGGTACGTCATTTTTTGTGTCGTAGTGCAAGTAAACGGTGACAGATTTGGCTTGTATAGTGTTGACAATGACGCCTCTACTGGCAGTTCCTTCATGACACACATAATAGATATCTGAGGTCATCGGAAAACTTGAGACTAGAGATGCCGAAGCATTCCACTAGTTTATATGACAAGTCTTTTACAGTTCAAGCAGTGCGGTTATGGGATGCCTTGCCCGTGTCGGTAAGGCGTGCTCAATCTTTGTCCTCTTTTAAATTTCAGGTAAAAAAACACTTCCTCTCTCCTTAAACATCATCATTACATAATACAGTTCCTTGCTCTTGTTTCATGTGTATTTTTTATATTGTATATATACGTATATATATATTTATTAGATGTGGATGCTTTATGTATGAATGTATTTATTGTATATGTAAATGGTACACCACTGACTACCTGCAGTATTGTCTCTCCTTCCTCCTTTAATCCATCCAAAGTTTGTCTGTAAAAGATCGCTTTTAGCGATAAGACCGCCCATTGTGTCACCCTATGTAAAATTTAAACCTTTATATCTATAACTTATAGGGTGTACATAATAAAGAGTACTCTATTCTATTCTATTCCTATATCAGTGGCCTCCGAGGTGTATCTACCCGTGATTCACCTTTGATAGGACAGTTTGATCGTATAAAAAGACGAGACTGACTGATGAGTTAGATACGTCAATAGAATATAGTGTGGAAATCTGTTGTTAATTAAAGCACAGTCTACATAAATTAACTCCTTTTAGTCGTTAGCCGTGGCCCTGGCACACAAGCAACGGAAGGAACACGGGTGGGTATTAGTCAGTAAAAGTCTGACACGCCCTCCCGCTCAGCCCAGAGCGGGAGAAGTTATTTGATAATTTCCCGTCCGAAAAAAAGAAAAGCATGAAAATCCTTTTTTTGACAACATAATAATTATTCTCATTTATTTTGCAGAATCATGCTTTTAGTCTGTGCTAATTATAATTATTTATATAGAATAGTTTGCAGGAATAGAGGTGGAGATTATGTTCCTAACTGCAATACTGCAGTCTGAATGTAGGTAGATACAATATAATTTTTCCTAGTGGTAAGAAGCAGGAACGATGTAACTGGAGTAGTTACACTTACTTAACATTTACTGACCTTTGAGAGGTAAGCGGTACCCAGCAGCATCAATCAATTATTTATTATTGTGTGGGAGGCTGGCTTTTCTACCCATTTGGGGCAACGAGTAGGCGTTGACATTTTCCGTTTAGCAAGTTTAAAAACAAGTTTGAAATATATTTAGTAATAATAGAGCTTTCTTGGAAGAAGTATTTCTGATAATATCCGTTCAATTTCACAAGGGCAAACAAGCCAAGATTTTCCTATATCAAACACATAAAATAATGCGAACGAGGTAAACAACGCATCTCGTACTAAATCAAACAAAAAAAAAAACAGTAGCGACACCAATACACACAACAATAAACATTATGAAACTCAAATTCATATTTCTCCGCTAAAAAATCGCGAGTACGCCGTAAAACTCCTTTCCCTGCTTTATTTAAGGATTGCTTTCGCATCATAAATTCGTTAAACATTGAAGCACTTTCGGTACCATTTAGTTCTCAGCTCAGGACGAGTCCAATTTTCTGCCTCGTTATGCGTTAAAATTGCCATGCGATGGCCTCTTGGTGTGTTCTTGAGTTATGGTGGTGATATGTAAGACGTTTTGGGTCGGTTATCGGTTATCTTGGTCGTATATTAGTGAGGGAGAGCTGAGATTGATGCTAGGTTGGTGTAAAATATTAGAACATGATAGCTGACAAGTAAGAGAATCGCTGGAGCTGATAAGTGCAAAATTCTCGACTAAGAAAAATGTTTCAACTGTAAAAAGAACATGTTTTGTCTATGTAAAAATGTAATAGGTAAGTGGTTACTACTGATGACTGGTTTATTATAGACGTATTAACAAAATATTATACTAAGTACGTATATAACAATTTCACTAACGAGTAAGAGTGACATAATACAATAAACAGTTTTTCTTTACAAGAAAATGCAAACAACAACGTCGAATAAAAAGCTACAGCTATCAAGATCAAAAAACTACACGACGCTTAAGAGCGTTTACACCTTACGGCATTTCATACAAACTTTCAATTTTGTATCCTGCTTATGAGTATGAAGTTTCATTAAAATCGGTTCAGTCATTTCGAAAAACAAGGGCTTCAAAGATTGTATGAAATGCTGTAAGGTTTAAACGCTCTTAAGAAAACCCGCCAAGCAATCTCAAAAGAAGGATCCTAGCCAACTTACGCAAAATAGTAATGTTTACCTCAACACTACATGTTAACGGGAACATTTCCTCTTACCCGAGAGAAAACGTTGTGAAAATAGCAACGTAATATACAAACTTATATCCTGTTACGCAAAGCAAAGAGCGCCTTGCAACTAAGGCATGTAATTTTAATGAATAACTTGACGCCTACGCACCTTACCGTATTCCTCTTAGTACGTGCTTGTCTCGTTTAATGTTGCAAATCCACACGCTTCAGGATGGTTTGCTTAGGTTTTTAGGGTTCCGTACATCAAAAGGGAAAAAGGAACCCTTATAGGATCACTCGTGTGTCTGTCTGTCTGTCCGTCTGTCACAGCTGATTTGCTCCGAATCTACTGGACCGATTAAGTTGAAATTTGGTACACATTCGAAATTCTGTGACCCAAACACGAACGTGTTACGTAAATAAATTAATTTTGAATATGTAGGTCACTTTTGGGGGGATAATTAAAAAAAAAGTTTTGCTGACTGTACCGTGTGACATATCAAATGAAAAGGCTTGTTTTAAGGATTTTATATATATTTTTTTATAATTTTAAAATACATACTTTTGAAATTATTTAACCGATTGAGCCCTGTGACTGAGCCCTGTGACATAAGTCAAGTACCTGTCCTTATCTTAATGGCCGCCAGATTTATTGCCCCTGCTGCCAATGTAAACAAAGAAAGTCTCAAGTGATTTCTAAGGGCATAAACATCCTTTGTTTAAGCTGTTTGGGCCGTCGGTGGGACTGACGGTTGGGGACCACTGATGCACTGGTGCGTCGGCGGGCCTTTATCGGTGGAAACAGATGAAAAATTACCATTCCCCTTATCTCCTAAACTCCTGAGCCTAAATTTTTTATAAAAATACAGAAAATAGTTCTTTACTTATAGATTACAGGAAAACCTATAAGACGTCTATGATCTTAAAATTACATGGTAAATCACTCAATATTGTGCGTCATCATCATCATCATCATTTCAGCCGAAAGACGTCCACTGCTGGACATAGGCCTCCCCCAAGCACCGCCACTTCAACCGGTTCTGTGCTTCCCGCATCCAGCATCCGCATATTGTGCGTACAACCTTACATTTGCAGTTGGAATGTAAGGGGATCATGTTTTTCAACTACAATGTTAAGTTTGTTTGGATAAATTGATCCCAACTACGGAACCCTTCTTTGTGCGTGGTCCGATACGCGCTTGGCCGGTTTTTTTAAATAATTGTGTTGGTGAATAATGGAGGAGCAGTTTGGGGTTACCAAAAGTTTTTTTTTTTTAATAAAAATGTGTATTTTCTTGGTATTCAAAGTATCCTTAATATCTTGCATAGTGGTCATCTGTCTTATCCGTTTCTAATCATCCCTATTTTTCTTCCGTTAGATTTAGAAATATCTTCGGTTTATTTAGGCCACAGATACATTAAGTACTGCGCAAAGCAAAATCTAAGTTTTTTTTTTCTAAAAGTTGAAGATCAATAAAGAAGGCCTACGCAAAGTGACAAACAAATGCATGGTTATTGTTATGCGGATTGGGCTGGCAATTAAAATGACCGAAGATCATGTACCGGCTATGTATTTCTCAAGGAGTAGTGGTACACACAGCTCCATTAAGTTGTTAACTCACATGCCTAAAGACATGTGAGTTCAAATCCGAGATAGGCCCAAGTTGGTTTTTGTATTTTGCAAAGCATTTTATTATAATTAATGTATTGTTTTAGTGAATAAATAAGTATAATTATGTTAGGTTTTTTTTTAAAGTCCGTTTTTAATATTGTTTTTTTTTTTTTGTTGTAAGTTGGAGCCACTTGGCTACCAGTGCTTCTAGAGGCTATGTGGCTTAGAAAATGCAAGAAGAGTTTTGACTCCACTTTGCCACCATAGCTGTTACCATTTTAAGTGATAATCAAAGTGCTATTGAACTTGCAGGTACTGAAAACTATTATTTCAGGTCCAAGCACAAAGACACGACACCAGAAGGCCAATTCTCGTAATTTAAAACGTTCAAAATCTAGTCGCAATCTCATCTTGGCGACAAACAAACGTCAAAAAATTGTTAAAATGTAGGGAAATAAAAGGTATTTTTGACAGATTGAGACTGAGATCAGACTGTGAACGTTCTTAAAATTAGTAGAATTGCCCCTCAGTTTGTATCGCGTTAAGATGCAACTGAAGAAGATTGTCATCAAGTACATTCAGTTAAGTGAGATAATGGCGGACTCGCTGACTAAAAGAACTCCGCAACTGAAGCTGGACTCCTGCTCGGTAAAAATGAGTTTATGTTAAAGGGAGGATATTGGAATATGAACATAAACCTAACCTCGTTGTTTCTGAATGATTCGCGCGCTCCTATAATAGTGTGTTTCTCAACGAACGAGGACATCTGTCAGTGGTTAAACTTTTTGCCTCCTCATTCATATATTCGTTGTTGTAACCGTTTTAATAAACTAGTTATAAATACTTTATAACTTTCTGTTTTATTACATTACTCGCTGCGCCCCGTGGTTTCACCCGCGTAAGTCTTGATCCCGTGGGAAAATCGGGATAAAAAGTAGCCTATATCTTAATCCAGGATGTCAGGCTACCTCCATACAAAATGTTATCAAGTGTGATTAGTCAAATTAATTGTGTGTTAAGGTGGATCTTCACGAAAATTTTTAATACCAGTTTACTCATTGTAAATAAGACAAAAAGTCGGGAGGTGTCCTGGGACTCCCGGTTGGATCGGTGTATATTATGTAACAATACAGAGCCATCTACACAGTATGGTTTGTGTCAAAAGTTTTTGTTTTTGTTTTTTAATACAGACCAGATTGTATGTAGGTACTTAGAGATCTCACTAAAATGTATATTTTAAGACCTTTTATGTACTATGTTCACAAATAAAGTTTGATTTGAATTGATTTGATTTGATTAGCTTGCTAAACTTACAGTAACTGAAACTGACTTGATCGGGCATAACGATTTCAGCCAGTTTACACCTACCGCAAGCCGCCTTAAAGAACTTCGTTCCAACAAAATTGGTATGAGCAAAAGTACGCCATGTCAGGTCTTGTAGCAGTGGGATAGACTCAAACTCACCAATAAGGGAGAAAATACGACCAATAAACAATTTTATCTACATGAGAAGAATAAAGTTTGCTTATCTAAAGCATTAGATACACGCGTAAGGTTATTATTATTATTATGATCGTGTGGGTTTATTCGTTGTATTTTTCTTGGCGTTATGAATTGATAAATTGGAGCATTTTGTACAGGCGTTACTTATTTTCATCTGATGAGAGTGCCTAATTCTTGATGGTCAGAAGAACAGTAGACAAGTGGATTAGCAACATAATTGACTACTGCTCATATATCGTTCATACCATTAACATCTGTAAACCTTCACGTCGTTAGCACATCAATTCGCCTGCAAAAACTAACCAAGATGTAGTTGCATAATTTGTTTTAATTTTCACAGTGAAATCGCAGCAGTAAAGTCAATGTGCTAAATGATGTCAAGGAAAAGATGAGGAACAAAAATTGCTTCTCTTTAGAACAATGACAACTTGAATCAATACGCTAAAGCAAACGTGACCAATACACGACTTACGTTTTTCCCATATACAACATTATTTTTAGTATATGCGAAACCCGAAACACGTGTCTAGTATTTTTATGTAATGAATTTATGTACAAAATTTCAAAACTGTATCATGAAAAATCACAAAGTTATAAGGTATCGGGTTGTCCGTAGAAAAATATGCTAACGGCGCCCCCGCGCTTCCAGGATCGTCTTGCGCTCATTGATAATAATTTGCCAGTAGGTACCTAATCGTACGGCGATTGTATTGTAAGTAATTAAATGGTGAAAACATTTTCCATCAGACTTAAATATTTTTGGGAAATAATAAACATGGTGTAAAAATTATTTAAATCGATTCAGTTCCTTATTCTGAACAAACTATATTCAGGTTTCGCATATACTAAAAATAATGTTGTATACACAGGATGTCATGTGTGGTTATAATTACATACCATCAAACTGAACAACGTTCTCCATGGGACCAATATCGTTAGGGATCGTCCATTATCACGTGAGGCTCAAAAAGGGGGGCGGCGGGGTTTGGAAAAAACCACGAAATATAACAAGGGGGAGGAGGGTGTAGTCAGATATCACGTGTATTTAATTTTTTGTTCAACGCGCGATTTCAAAACCAAAAAGTTGCGCGTGACCTTGACTCACCAACTTTAAATACAGGCATAAATTAGAATATTATACCTACCTGTATTTAAAGATTAAAAAGTAAGATCTTTGTAGCAGAAAAATATTTTCGGGTATTAGTCTAAAACCTCACCATGGGTTAAAAACTAATTAAAAGACATCATGTGATTAATGGACGACTCTTTATCGTGAAAAAATTATCAGCCGTCCCATATATTCTAGTCGAGTAGGCTTTGTGTGGGACTGCTGATATTTTTTGTTATGTTGGTCCCATGGAGAAAGTACACCCTTAAATATGACCTCGCCTTTGTGATACATGGTGTATAGAAGATGCCTTTGTTCTGCAATACTTAGAGTAATACCACCTCTTATTATTCGTCAGACTATTTATCTACAGAATTTCACAAATCTATTTTCAAACATCAATCAAGCCCATTATTTACTCCCAAATTAAAGCAAATAACTAGGCGTTGCGACAGCTTAAATATCCGATTTAATTACTAAGGTCCGTAAGGACTGCACTGTAATTATCGAAGAACGGGCTTTCATATTCAGTCTTTTGTTTCTTTGTAATTAATTAAAATTGGAGTCGAAGTGTTTTTAGGTACATTTTGAATGGTTATTTGAAACCGGACAAGTGTTTTTTCAAACATTTAAGATTGGCTTTCACTGTTTAAAAGTGGCTAATTACAGGGTTGAAACTGTTCGAGATTTTGTTAAATTAATAAAAAACAGAAAAAGAAAGTGTTTATGATAAATTAAACAAAGATTTCTTGATGAAAAATAGGTTTACTAAGGTCTTTTAATTTTTTTTATAGTTTTTAAATACGTATGAACAGAGAATTTTTCAAGATGAAGATGAACGAATGTAGGAATGAAAATTAAATTGAACGAAGATAATTGAGCGAATGTGTTGTAGACATCCTCGGGGGCCTTGAAAGTCATAGATGAAGCTTTCAAGATCATTAATTGTCCATGTTGTTAACTGGTGCAGGCAGCAGGCACAATCTGTTGATGGCTCTCCGTATGGTAATGTGAAATTCATCCGAAGACGGCATCCAATCTATACCCAGAGTACTAGTCGCATTACTGATCATGAGATTACCACTTTCCAGGTTAACGGAGTCTGCGAGTAACTCAGGTAAGTTTGAACGATATTTACGCAGATGAAAACTTCCCTTTGCTAATTCAGAAGAAACTGAAAGACGGATATGACGTAGCTCTTCATCACTGCTTGCACCGGTAAAAAGATTATCACAATATAGATCATTTTGTATTATAGTTTTAATCGTCTGATCTGAACACTCTTCATCTATCTGCCAAAGAGAACGAGTAGTGAGAAAAGAGGCACTAGCGAACCCGTAAGTAACCGTATTTAAACGAAGCGTTCTTAAAGGTTTATCTTTACTATCACGCCACAGTATCAGTTGAAGATTGCGATCAGATTCTTTGAGAAGCACTGACCGAAACATTTTTTCTATGTCTCCTGTTAAAACATACTTATGTTGCCTAAAACGAACTAATATATTAAACAATGGTTCTTGTACTACTTGGACCCACCATTTGTAGGTCGTTAACAGAAACACCAGAAGAAGTACGAGCCGAGGCGTCAAAGACAACGCGTAATTTAGTCGACTCGCTTTGTTCCCTTAACACTGGGTGGTGGGGCAAGAAGTAGGCATTTAATGGTCTAGGCTCCAGAGATTCAGATAGGTGACCTAATACTTCGTATTCGTTTATGAATTGACAGTATTGTTGTTTTAATTCTGGTTGTATTCGGAAAAGTGCCTCTAAATTTAAAAAAAAACTCTTTTTGTCTAGATTAAAGGAATTGCCTAAACAATCTATGCTATCATGAAGTGGCAACCCTACCGAAAATTGACCATTACTAGTGCGAGTAGTGTTGGTGAGGTAATGTTGCTCACACAATTTTTCTTCACTACTCGGGGGCTTCTTTTGAGGAAAATTTTCAAGTTCCCAGAATTTAGACAACTCGTCATGTATGTTACTAGAAGTGTCATCATCTGAGACAAAGTTGCACATGACTGAGTTAACTTTATTTTTATTAAAACAAGGCAATGATCCCGTAACGAGACATCCTAACTTTGACGCCTGAAGCTTAGGATAACCATGTCCTAGCGAATGCTGCTGGGCGCTTATGATGTCCCAGAATAAGTCAGCACCAATCAAAATATGTATTGGGGATGGTTCATTTAAAGTGGGATCTGTGGGCGCTTATGATGTCCCAGAATAAGTCAGCACCAATCAAAATATTTATTGGGGATGGTTAATTTAAAGTGGGATCTGCTAACTGAAATCCATGAATATTTAATTTTTGTAAATCAAAATATGATTTAGGTAAGTTGCCGGTAATTTGAGGCAAAACTAAACATGAAACTGTCACATTAAAGGAACTTGTTTCAGAATGAATGCGTAGAATACAGCGTTCTGTGTTAATATTTAGCTTAGTGTTACCAATGCCTACTATGGTAGTGTCTGATGGGTGAGGAATAAGGTTTAGATGGCACTTTACGGCCTGTGTGATAATTGGCGACTGACTCCCGCTGTCGAGCAAAGCTCGCACTATCATAGTCTCGTTGGTGGCTGGGTTGGTAACCTTTACTCGAGCCGTACACAAAAGTACTTCAGAGGAGCACGTTGAGGACATAGTGACGGAATTAACTGAATTGGAATTTTCAGTTTCTTCCGATTTATGAAGAAGAGAATTATGTCGTAATTTTCAATGACGACATGTAGCTGACAGACGACAACGTTTAGCTATGTGACCAGATCTCAAACAATTCTCACATAATTTGTTAGAAGCAACAAAAGCTAACCTATCCCCTATTGAGATCGACTTAAAAGACGGACACTCATACATGCGATGACTATTCTTACAGAACAAACATTCCGGTGTTTTAGAAGTAGAAGTGTTACCTTCGTTTGGTACAGCCACTAAAGACTTGGAACTATTATGTTTGTTTTGATTATTTGAGAACTGGTTTTGTTTATTGTCTTGATTATCGTGTTTATGGCGATAAACGGTCTCCAATACATCAGCGCGACATTTAAGGAAACTGAAGAAATCATTAAGCGAAGGTATGTCACTCAAACTATTTCTATGTTCTTCCCACATGAAATATGTACTATTATTTAATTTACCTGCAATTATATATATAAGTAAAACATCCCATTTGTCAGAAGGCAGCCCCAATGAATTGAGTGCGCGTAAGTTTATGGTGACGTGGTCAATAACATATTATCTTAAAGACTTGTCATTTTCTTGAACGGAATTAATGTTGAACAAAGACTTAAGATGGTTATTTATCAATTGACCCTTATTGTCGTAACGTTCGCATAAAAGTTTCCATGCCTCGGAATAATTCCAAATTAGCGATCACCCGAGTGGCTTCTCCGTTAAGATATGATTGTAAATAGTGATATTTATGAATACTTTCGATCTTATCCTTATTGTGAACTAGCTAAACAAATGTTTCCTTAAACTCCAACCACTTAAAATACGTACCGTCGAAGTTTTGAATTTTAATCACCGGTAATTTAAAACTTAACGCATTACAACTGTGATCGTTATGATGACACGTAGCCATAGAAGATTTATTTTGAGAATTATTCTCATTATCCTGAACTATTGAATTTTTCTTAATTAAATTTTGAGCTAACGCAACACAATGGTAGAAATCGTTTTCTATTAAGTCTCTAGTAACCAACTCGCTACTTTGACTATCTGCGTTGTTAATTTCTATCAGATTCAGCACCTCATCAAATTCAATGAACAATGCCTCAATTTTTGATAGCTTCAATGCGAGTTTACTTGTTTCTAATTCCGTAATGGATTCTAATAAAGCTAGACTATCGAGACTTAATTTAAATTTATTTATTTATTTATTAGGAACAATTTTAGGTATAACTTAACAAAAGACACGAAGATAGCTACAAAAGTAAAATACTGTGGCGCAGCTATCAACGCCCCATACAACATACATGGAAGACATTTGTTCCCGCACAGCTTTAGGAAGTCTTATAATAAAATTAACAATTACAAAAGACAAATTCACTCAAAAGTTTGTATGTAATGATGTAGAGTGGAAGTGAGGGCGAGAGTGTTTGTGAGTGTATGTGAGTGTGTGTGAGTGAGTGTGTGAGAGTGAGTAAGATGTGCAATTAGTCTATTATGAGAGGATGCTAGCATGAGGGTTTATTTATGATACTAAAAGTTGCTCAGTTGCATCATAGGACATAGATTTAAGCCAGTCTGTCAATTTTTTTTTCAGTAAGATCCTTGTTAAAGGGTAGATTTTGACTCTCCTATTTATATTATTATAAAGCCTAGAGCTAATGTGGTTGAAGTGGCGACCTACCAACGCAAACCTGCAGAGCTCAGTTTTACAGATTCTGTCAGAGCGTTGCTTTTTAGTAAGGTACTGAGGGTCGTAAAGCACCAACCTCAAAGCAGCCTCTGCCTTCTCACGAGCTTCAGGCCAGTCCCTACCATGGGTTAAAAGAGCAGTGTCATCCGCATAAGTAATTATTTTTGTGTTCGGAAGAGATAACTGACACAGCTCATTTACATAGATAAGAAAGAGGGTTGGTCCTAGGACACTACCCTGGGGTACACCAAAATTCATATTTACAGAATTGCTAATAAATGATTCAATTTTAACAACCTGTTTACGCCCCGTCAGGTAGCTACGAAAAATATCGAGGGCAATACCACGAATGCCAGATTGTTCCAGCTTATTAATTAATTTGGGGATAGAAACGGTATCGAACGCCTTAGATAGATCGAGGAAGACACCGACAGACTTTTGCTTATTGTTTAGGTGTTCGACTATTGTATTTGACAGTTGCAGAGTAGCGTCCTCTGTGGATTTCCCAGCTCTGAAACCGTATTGATTGTCGGCCAGGATATTGAGTTTAGAAAGAAATTTTACTAGTCTAATGTTCATAATTTTCTCAAAGATTTTTGAGATAGTTGTAAGGACGGAAATAGGCCTGTAATTAGAAACAATGCCCCTGTCTCCCCCCTTATGAATAGGATGGACTATAGCAGTTTTGAAAACATCTGGAAAAACACCAGAAGATAGGCATAGGTTAAAAATGTGGACAAGGAGAGGGACAATTGTGTTTTTTGTGGCCTTATTAACCGTGGTGGGGATCCCGTCAAAACCAACAGCACAATTATCTTTAAGGTTCGTAATTATGCTGTCAATTTCGGCGTCATCCACGTCATACAAGACCATCGACTCAGAAAGAGCAATTGAGGAAGAGATTGCTAATAGTGGCGTAGAGTTAATTTCTGAGGTACTGCTACTTTGTGGTGAAGACTGAGAAAATTTAGCTGCGAGGTTACTACCCACATTTGCAAAGTAGTAGTTTATCATATTGACAGAGAGCATAGGATCGTTACCGCACTTTAACAATTTGGAAGGAGATGTTTTGCCCTTGTCCAAATAAGATATTTTCTTAATAAACTTCCAGGTGGCCTTAGGATTGTTCCTGGCCTTCCGAAATTCAGACCTTTCATATTTGCGTTTTAGTTTCTTTAGTAGATTGTTGCAGAAAGTTCGATATCGATAAAAAATTGATCTATGTATGTCGTTGTCTGGGTGTTTCTTGAAAACTTTATACAGCTTATCTCTATGGCGGATACATCTCAGAAGGCCAGGAGTAATCCAAGGCTTTATGATGCGCCTTCTACTAGAAATGGCAGAATAATGAGTGTGCAGAATAACGTAAGAAGATAATAGAGATACAAAAGTTTCAGCAGCAATATTTGGGTTAGTTGATTTGAGGATTTCTGAGAAATCTATTTGTTCGATAACAGATTTAACTTTAGAAATATCAATTTTTGAAATTGAATGTTTTGGTGCATTTGTCGATATATCTGGATTGCAGAAAAGAATAACCGGAGCATGGTCTGTTATATCACAGTCAAGTACCAAGGTTGTGGCAGTGTGTGTAGATTTCGTTACGCGTCCTCTAATAGAACCGCGTTTGCTTATTAGTTCCTTTAAATTTACGGGTTCGGACATTGAAATAAACTCGTAATGAGCCAACACAAACAGATGTTAATAGAAATAACGAAATAGTTATATAGCATACGATACGCTCCTCGCTTTGTTGATCAGCTGATGCCCGCGGCTCACGTAGACTGCATGCAATGGTGAGCTATGCAAGTGGGGACGCGCCGGCATGGCGGCAGTCAGGAAACAGCGATGCGCAAGCGATGCCGTGTCACAAGTCACAGATAACAGTGGAATAGTTTTATAAATATTGCTTGGTTTGAGTAACGGTAAGAGATTTATTAAATTGTAGGTAGTTAAATGTGCATTAATTTAAGCTGGCGGTAAGTCTACAAATAAGTGAAATTAATTAGGCTAATTTGTGCTTTGCCTATCCTATTTAGATCTCTTTCGAAAATAATTATGGTTAGGCACAATAGACACAAATAGAAAGGTAGGAACTTCACTTGGCTTCGAGAAACTAAGTCCGCTAAATGCACAGACTAAAGGATAACACAACAGGTATGTTAGTAAGATGGAACGAGCTCACTTTAAATCGGCAGACAGCGAATCCCAGCAGTCTGTTTGTAGGCAGGAGCACGTAGACAGGTAGATAGTGATTCCTCTGACTCGTTCTAAAGGTGGACCTTGCTCGATCGGAGTTCCGTAGTCCCAGCAGAGTTCCCAGAATGGCTTGACGAAGATAAGGTTGCTCGACCCAGGTAGGAGTAGGATGCCAGTCCACAGGCACGGTGATCTTGGATTCTCAACCTTTCGTTGGTACTGATAAATGTCGTCCGGTATCGACGATGTCTTTCGAGTGCCCGTGATACGGTACGGGAACAATGTGCGTGGCTATTTAGCTTCGATCCGACGATTGTAGGTCCTGTCACGGTCGCCACTTTTGTTTATGATTGTGTACCTATTGTGTACTTATGTGTTATAAAATCTCTAAAATAGCATATTTCACGCAAATAAATGAATCTATCTATCTACCAAGAGTTCCGAATAATATCGATATCTCAATATTTTTTTGTTATGAAGCTACTGGAATCACCGAAAAGGTCGTATAAGAGTGAGACTGGCTGGTGGCAGTCACTCTAGCAGAGCGTCGCATCGATGGTTACGTGGCGGCTGTCTTCTGATGACAGAAGAAGATGTGAAGGGAGCCGCTGTCGTAGTACCACGACGAACTGCTATATTCTGGCACAATCCTGATGATATTAAAGTTGCTGAACCATTTATACGATGATCACTTCTGATAAAGGCTATTCTGCGCCGTTATTTAGAAAACTAACCACATCATAAAACTCATTTCATAGTCATATCACATTTTTCCACATTATCAGGGGGTTTAACGTCTTAATACCATGCGAATCACAACACGATCTCGACACTAAATATGATAAAAATAAATAGAATTTCCCACACCAAACCACGTAGCTGTTAATCGAATTATTTTTCCATCAGTCTTTTTAGCTTACAATTAATTATTGTTCGGCGACAAAATATTTTCGCCCCTCTAATGATTTTTTGACGAGGGTGCCCGAATTTGTTTCGTGAAACAACACTGATTTAAATGCTTTCATTCGATAGACGATTTAATTTTGGTGTACCTCTAGTAATTAGTGCTTGTGGTTTTTGTTTATATTTCTGAAATTCAATTAATTTGAAGAGGTTCGCTAGATCAGAAGTATTCTTGTAATTTTGTAAGGTCTCTAGCAAAATTACTAAGAATTCCCAATCTCTTCGAGACTGTATTGTGATTGTAGAGACAATAATGAGACTAGGTACATAGAATAATTTGAACTTGTTTTATCTGTTTTAATTCTCATTAATAAAAAAATATACAGAGTGTGAGAGAAATTGAAACGCAAACTTAACAGTTTGCGTGTCAATTTCTCTCACGCTCTGTATATTTTTTATTCATGATAACTCATGAATTCTGTTCATGATTCAAGATGGGTGAATGGGTTTCTAGAAAAAAAACAGCTGAAATAGAATCATGTACTGAATTCGTTCCGCGTTCGAAATCAGGCAACAGTTTGCGGGCCAATGACTTCCTTACACCATGTATGTGAATATTCGATAACTTTGTTACCAATTACCTAACAATGAGACTGTATTTGACTATGGTCCACTAAAGCATGACTTGACCCATACCTATCTTCTTAAAAATAACACTTATTATAAAAAAATATAGCAGGCAGTGATGGGAACTGCCGACAAAAGTGAAAACTTATCACTTAAGGCCCAGCGCACACCGCTGGAAGCGCGGCGGAGAGCAATTGAAGACAACAATTTAATATAAACCGTATCTACCTTGACAAGTGGTCAGTGTGCAAGTCTGCACCAAACTCTTTATGATATTTTTCCTTTTTATACCTTTTATCTATGTTTTCGTTTCCTTTTGGTTTTTATTTTGATTAGCAAAATATACTTTTGTTTTACTACCAAGAACCAGCGCCTTTTAATCGGTAGTTAATAGTCAGTATAAGAATAAATTCGCACGCGGTGCTCGGAGCGCCCTCATGCTACTACAAGAGCATGCGTGCAACTGCTCCAGTCGCCGCCGTGCTGCTCTGCACTCCGCCGCACTACACCGCGCCCAGCTGGAGAGTTTTATGTCCCAGTCGAGAGCAAGCAAACGAGAGCGAGTTTTCGATCAGCACTAAATGACATGGGCGCGCTCGGAGTAGCTACGCGCCGCTCTACGCTCTTGGCGCCGCTCGGGCCCGCGGAATCAGCCCGCGCGTTTCAAGGAAATGCGCTCCGCCGCGCCTCCAGCGGTGTGTGCTGGGCCTAACGTTCCTAAAGCAATTTTCACTTCAATAAAATAACGATATCTAAAACACAAATTAAACAATACACAGTATACACAAATTCAACTTTTTACGTGGGCAATTCAAGTTCACTTACTGCTACTACAGCATGTCGGCGCGGGCATGTCGGTGACGCGAACTCACAAGTTTTTCCCCTACCGAAAATCGCTCAACGCGCCTATATAGAAGTTTTTACGTTAAAAAGAACTTGTACCTACTTGCTTTTAGAATTATACTCCTGGCCCCCAAAAACAAAGTGCTCTAAATAAGTGAACCCAACTAAACCCACTAAATAACTCAACCTAATTAGTGTAAAACAATACTGAGGGTCGTTTACTTGGGCTCTCTGCGTAGAAATAGATTCTATCAACACGGGCAAAAACTACTAGAACAGTGGCTTGGCTACAGTTAATTAATCTGGATTGAGGTTCCAAGGATACACTTTTGTGCTTAGAAAAATCGTTGGTCTCATGTAGGATAAATTAGTTATGTTCATGATAGTTTTTTGATATAATAGGTATATTAAGTTTAGGTATAATTTTTACGACCTTTATTGATGTATTATTATTTAATGTGGATATAGTGCGTTTGTAATCATCGCGCTGTACAGACTACAGTGTACTATTGTGTTTAACGTAAGTAATATGATACCTCTGATTCATAACAACTAAGTGCGAATTTAACCAACGCGCGTTCAGTTTCGTTGGTGAAATTCGCCCTAAGAAGTTATAAACATTACATCATTTATGTTTAAGTAAATGTTTTATATAGCCGCCATAGTCTGCACAAAACACCCAAGTATTATGTTTAATGCTCTTAGAATAAGATCTGAATGTCAAATATCTGTTTTGTTTATGTTAAAAACAAATACCTAAATTTCAAATAAGAAATCAATCAATCCAACTTTAGTGGAGGGTTGAAATATGTCAGAATTCTACTTGCCCCAAAGTCACTTGCACCAGAAGTGGAGCTGTTTTGATATTTGTGATAGAACGCACCATCTGTGACTTGTGGAATCGTTCGGTTAGCTATTTTACTGACGTATTCTCCAGATTATACACCAAGAAAGCTGTTTTAGATGGTTAACACATTTTCTCTTGTTGTCTGTAGGAGTGATTTCGAGAAAAGGGATGGAAGTGTATAACAGGAAGTGCATGACAGCTTGAGCATGGATAAGTAAGTACTTTTTAATAGCATGAAATAAGTAAGTACTTTATAAATAGCATAGAATTAGTGTACTCATGGAATTAGTAAGGACTTTATAATAGCATGGAATTAGTGTACTCATGGAATTATTAAGTACTTTATAATAGCATGGAATAAGTAAGTACTTTATAATAGCATGGAATTATTGTACTGATGGAATTAGTAAGTACTTTATAACAGTATGGAGTTAGTGTATTCATGAAATTAGTAAGTACTATATACATTGTAAGCAGAGGGGGACAGATTTCGACCAGTGGGCGACCACTAGTAAGTATTAATTATTCGAATACATATTTCAGTATTTAGCTTTTTTATATTTTTAGGTTAATTTGTGTCGCTGCTTAGTTGCTTATTACCAAAGTGAGATGTCAGATGTTACACATCATATTATGTTATTGTAACGAAGTTTTAGCAATTTTTGGAGAATGTCGCTTTGACTTTCAAACATAAGTCTTAAGAAAATACGTACGACTGTCATTTTCAATTCAAGAGTACTAGAATATTGTTTCTGATAAAGTGTAATATTCACTGGTTGTCTGTAGAAAGTATCGCATATGAATTCCAGACACCCTCGCAATAGAACTCAAAACTGCAATAAATACAACCCCAAGAAATATTGCAATCTTACTTTCAAAGTTCTGACAAATCTAGGAACCGACCAGAGTAACCAACTTTGATGTCAATAGTCTTTTTATTACTGAAACTTACACCTCCCAGATTTGTTGATTTCATTATCTAAGTGGAAAAACCCTTTAAAGGTTTCCAATCAAATGGGGAGGCGCATAAAATTAAATTAAATTTAGCCTGAAGTAGTAAAGTAGCGTTTACTCGTAACACTTTAGTTTTATATTGGGTATAAAAATATTTTATATTTATAGAAAGTGGACGTTGATATTTTATAGATTTTGATTTTATTTTTATTGGTTCTCTTGCTACTGCATTAGCAAAAGAAATAAAATGAGGCTTTTTCTCTATAGGAAAACACGTGATTGTATGTACGTATGTATGGTACTGCTAAGGAGCGTAATTGGGTACCCATTGCTAATTACAGGCACTTTTCAATAACCCACATCCCCTACTTGATAACGAAATGCATTGTAATCTAGGGTACACTCTAGGTCGATGCCGTGAACTATCACGGTTTTAACCGCTTGCTCGCTTAAAAAAAGATCGTAATATTTCGCTATAATTGAGCTTGCTACAAAGTGTTAAAAAGCCATCTAGTTGATCGCAACCAAATTGAGAACATTGATGGCAACTGATATTTAAACCTTATTATTTTATTTTATTTATTTAGGTTAGCCAACAATTATTTACACAATACATTAACAATATTTTACATAATAGATACATTTAGAAGTGCAACAATAGAATAGAATACTCTTTATAAAGTACACCATAAAAGTTACAGATATGAACGTTTAAATTTTACATAGGGTGACACAATGGGTGGTCTTATCGCTAAAGCATAAGCATAAGCATAATCAGCCTATAATGTTCTCACTGCTGGGACACAGGCCTCCTCTCTTCGAGAGGGACTGGGCTGTAATCTACCACGCGGGCCCAATGCGGGTTGGTAGATGTCACGTCTTTGAATTGTTGGTTCTAGGACATGCCGGTTTCCTCACGATTTTTTCCTTAACCGTTTTGAGAGCAGTGGTGATCAAATTATTTACACAAAGTAAAGCGCCTGCCTGGGTTCGAACCCACGACCTATGACTGGTAAGTCGGGGCCGTTACCACTGGGCCACCACTGCTCTCGCTAAAAGCGATCTTTTACAGACAACCTTTCAAACACACTGCACACACAATCACTTACAGGCTAACACAACATGCACCATTTTATGGTTTTACATAATAATAAAAAGCCAAGAAGGATATAATATACAATTAAAGTTATTCAATAATTTTGGTGATTCACGAGTAACAATAATAATAACAAAAATTTAATAAAAAAATATCTCATAATTATGAAATAATATTTTTGTAAACACACAAAATTAACCAACAAAACGAATTCAAAAGTACGTACGAAACAATTAGTGTAGGTCCCTAATTTGTTTCGTACCTACTTTTGATGTCGTTTTGATTCTCGTAATATTGATTTATTTCCTTTTTTAAGTTGTATTTTTTTTATTACTTTTTTTTTGTAATTTTTAGTTTTAGCTAAAAACTGGAATATTTGTTTGTAATAAGTACTTAATATTTCGATTTTTTTATGATTTTTCGTACATACTAGAAATTGACCAAGGTTTTGAGATATTGTTTTCCCTTTGATCCGTCCGCACCCGTAGCTCGTATCAATAAGCTGTCACACTTATGTATTCGTCCAAATCTTGAAAACTAAAGTTCTCAAAAATAATAGTCGCGATGGTCATTCGCGACGTAACTAGTGAAGTAACCATACGACTTGGTACTCGATACTCACGATAAATCGTTAGTTAGTTAAAATTCAAGTTAAATGTCAAAACGGGCCTATTATTTTTTGACAAGAACACCGTTTTTTGTGAACCGATTTTGATGAAACTTGCACTGTTCCCTAAGTAAAAATTGCGTGAACAAACATACGTACGTACATACACACCTCTAAAAAAATTGTATACTTGTTTAGAAGCTCTAATAATCTTATCAAATAATTATGTGAATTTAATGCAGTTCCAATAATCCCTTCTCAATATTCTCCTTTTTTGAAGTCGGTTATAAAAAGACATTATTTATAATCAGATTATTTTGTCTGATGTGTATGGACATATCACAGACAAAATAATCTGCGCTTAGTCCGACTAATCACAACATAAATACGCAAAGACTGGACGTTGCGTTGACACAATAATTATCCCAGTGACACTGGCCAGGCCTAGTGTTAGTTTACTACCTGTGGTCATACTGTCCATGGTAAACAGTTTCTGTAGGTACATTTGTGTACATATAGAGTGTGTACGTACGAAGTCAGTTTAGTGAATGTTTAAACTGGAATTTGCGAAATTGAGGCTGTAACGAAACTTGCTTAAGCGTCTGTACAAAGAGAGAGCAAAGGAATTGGTGCCTACTAAAGGAAAATGTTGATAAAAACCACATTTGTTTACTTTGTTATCATTTTCAATTAGGAATTTATTAAACCTTGTTTATTTGAGTATATTTTCATCACAGTTTAAATCAATTACAGCCATGCATTTAGGTACAATAAAGATTTTACAAAAAAGTATATCGCTGCCATTACCGGATACATGCGGGTAATGAGAGCCGAAATAACGATCATATGGGAAATAGGAGCCATTAGTTTTACTTCTTCCCAAAAATAGTGAGAGCCATGTAGGCTCTCATTACCCGCTGACCACCATTTTGAAAAGTAATAACACAAATATCTTTTTCGATTTTCAATCAGCATTTAACAAATGGCACATGAAAGAAGGCAAATCTAGGCATCATCATAAAAAAAAATCCATCGCTCAGCATAATGCTGCGACCCTATGCGAGACAGAGCCCCAGCGCTGGTTTCCAGCGACAGCTGGCGTTGACGAGATGACGTCATGCCGGTGCAGCAATAAATGAGGTAAAAATATAAACAAAATAAGAAATAAAATAAATACAATAATTCGTTCGTTACGTTTTTAAAAATATAATATCTAGAATGGCAACATTCCGTAACGTCGGCAACGACTCAAACGCCGCGCGCCGCTCATGATACGCAATCTGTGTGTGCAGCTGTGAACTGGCATAAAGAATTTGACAATTTGACGTTGTCATCATCATTTCAGCCGAAAGACGTCCACTGCTAGACATAGGCCTCCCCCAAAGGGGAGGGGGGTTCTAGGCATGTAATAAGCATAAATATAATACAATAACAATATATCTTCATGCTTAACTGGACGCTGGCAATCGACAGTTTTTTATAAGCTAGGAAACAAAAACACACAACCATACTTCGTGACGTAACGCAGGACACAAACGACTCGTGCGTGACAGTCGAACTTTCTCGATGGTTGACGGAGACGGTCGACTGCTTAAGGTCACTCAAATGTGCATAGGTTCCGTCCAATCGCCATCGCTCTCATTACCCGCCTGCTCTCATTACCCCGCGCTCCCCAACATTGAAAATTGTCATCACAACTATTCCAACGCGGTTTCATTAACAACGACAAACACAATAACAGACAAACTTACTTTCATGAATCCACTACCAACCTAGAGGAGTGGCTAAAGGAATATAGCTCTTGCTGACAGAAGAATTGAATAAAAGTTCAAAATTCAACAGACATGCAAATATCTTGAAGTAAACAATTGCCTGTGTAGTTCGTTTGGCTTTCATCGCTATAGTTTTTACAAATAAACATAGCGATGGACAACGAATGTTCTTTGTTTGTAAAAAATATAGCGATGAACAATAATAAATAAATACTGCATAATACCATCGTAATCCAGCTAACAACGATAAAGTGATTGTGAATAATAGTCCGTTTTAAACACACAATCGTGGCTACGTATTGGATTTTTTGTGGGGTTGCATTGTTAATAATAATTGTTATATAAAATAGAATACCTACGGGTAATTTGGTGTAGCTAGGCTGACTTTTACAATTTATTATTTACTAGCTTTTGCCCGCGGCCCCACCCGCGTGGTTGTTGGAAAATTTCCCACGGGTCCACGGGAACGTACTACCGGGTTTAAAAGTACTCAAGTGTTAATCCAGATTATAAACTATCAGTGTGCCAAATTTCATCCAAATCCGTTCAGCCAATCCAGAACATGCATACCCGATAAGCAGACAAACGGACTAGTTTCCCACAACTCATAGAAATTACAAAAAACAAAATCAAAATCGGAACGGTTTCGGTTTTCAGTTATGAATCTTTAAGGTAAGAGTCAACAGGCCCGCATCGCACGTATCGGACGCATCGCACGTAATGGATTTTAGTTTGCCTTGTATAAAAACTCATACAACAGCGTCCATTGATCCGCACCGTACGGACCGCTCATCGGCAATGCCTACATGCGATGCGTACCGATGACTTCATACGGAATGCCGATCAGTGGACGCGCCCCGCGCGCTCGCTCCGCATCGTCGGCCATATGCATCCTTTTTTAGATTTTTTTTCTTGTTCTTCTTCTTCTGCTAATAAACAAGCAATAACGACTTCTTCATCGCTTTCCTCCATTCTCACAAACACTTTCCGCACGTACGATCACTACAAAAATCCGAATGAAGGTGGCATCGGCAATCCGATTGCTGATACTCGCGTCGGCAATCCAATCGCTGCTGATACAGTGGACGCAGTATAATTAATCCGTTTGATGCGATGCGTCCGATACGTGCGATGCGGGCCTGTGGACGCTTACCTTTAAAAACAAAATCGAGCATCCTGTATGCACTCGGGCAGTTTCTGAGAATAGGCTTCGTACACAGCCCGCGAACAATACGTATGGCGAGCGAACTACCGGTTATATTATATCATCATCATAAAAATATCAAATGTAAACTTAGGCAATATTACTTAAGTATTATGTAGGAATGATTGTAACCATTTAATGACCTAAACAGACTCATGATAGCATAAGTTTAAACTTTAGTGGTTTTTGGTTGCTATCTTTTATGTAATCCTGTGTTCTTTGTATAAATGATAAATAAATAATAAAAAATAAAAAAATACTTTTTTCAAAAATATTCAACGTACGATTTTGACTTCGTTACTATTAGTAGGTAAGTATGTTTGACAATATTGTCAAACTTTTATTGTTTGAATACGAGGCTGTTGGCTACTTTGTTTGTTTGCAATTTATGTTCATTTTTTTGTAATGTGCGTTTTTTTTGTTCAGAATAAACAATTTTTCTTTCTTTTCTTTTTTCTAAGATTTAGACTAAATCCTACTGTTTACGCTTCTATTCTAACCTTAAACTGAACTTTATGCAAGGAGTTTCAGAATAACAGTGCAATAAATGGGGGTGAAACTCACGCCTGAGACGTGTTCCATTGTGGCTACCGTAGCAACCTGCGGTTCCTGAGATGACCACGATAAGCAACAATGTGTCGGTTCCACCCGTTCGAACAATGTAGTTGATAGTCCATTCAGTTAACGCATTCATTGGACGTGGGTATTTGATCGGAAGACGTGCATCCTAGTTTACTGAGTTTGAATATATGAGTTATGTTGTACATCGAGCGTTTGAGGAGCTCATGGCTAAGTATTAACAGCTGTACGGGTCGATCCATCAGGTTAAACTACGCTTACCGGGGTTGGTCCGTGGATAAGTGACCATCTTTATAATATAATATAACTTTATTTGCATCATAAAAGTACAACCTTAAAATAAGTATTTTTAATATTTAGTAGGTAGACACTACAAACTAAAATAAATAGGTTCCTGCAATAATAGTATCCTATAATGTTGTACGAGCTATGCTGTACATTGACCTTTGTTATAGTTTGTAGGTCACACTCATTGACGCACATCAATATTGTTTAAATATGCATTTCTCCAACACAGCATTTAAGTGTAATAATTGTGTAATTATATTCAGTAGCAATAAATCCATCAAGGGAAACATTCGTCTACTCATTTACGTAACAATACATAACAAGTATATAACAATTTCACTGTTGAGCATTACAACCCCAACAAATGTGATATTACATTTCTCACCTTCCTAACGTCTTATAAAGTACTTACGTCACATGATAATTATTTTGTACGTATTTAAGCACTAATCACTCACCGATAATTCCTTACACTGATGACACAGTGTCCTCCGTACTAGTCGAAACTGTATCACGGTAGGACAGCCTTCCTCTAACACAATTAACCAGTTCTAAATACAAATAGTATTACACTATTATTTCACAGTATAATAATTAAGTATCTATGATAATTATAATCTTCCAATGTAAACAGGTAGGTATCATAACTTTTTGCATTATATACGAACTTTACATACCGAGACTCCTCTGTGCCTCGTAAAGCACGTTAAGCCTTTGCCAAAAAATGTGCCTGTTTTTGAATATATGTTTAAATCCTTATTATCAATTGTCTATTCTAGATACCGAATCTATTCTTAAAACCATAATAATATATTTCTTTATTGCATGCACACCAAACCATTTTGTTAACTGTACTTCAATCATCTTACACATTCTTCGAAAATAAAAATAAAAAAATCAAAAAAAACGTAATACTTATCTATCAATATCATAGCAAACAAAATTAAAGAAAAAATGATTATTGCAAAAAAGAATGTACTTTTAGGAACAATCTGTATCAATCTAAGTCACATTCCTCTGCCACTTTTGTTTGAAGGACGTTCAAATCAGTCACCGATGTTCGCTCGTTTGTTTAATATTAGAAAAATATTTCGCTAAATATCCTAGCTGTTATTTTTGTTGTTGTTTAAATTTTAATTAAAAACTTAAGTTTGGTTTATTTTCTAAACTATGTGGTCGATGATGTTGGTGCACGGTAAAACTCAATCCGCCTTATTACAAAACAAAATTTATATTTTGACATGGCTTAAACCATGGAGCCAGTTTTTGTAATAAGAACGTAATAGTGATTGAAATACCGTTCTTTATTCAAAACTGAAACTTAGTTCTGTACTAAGTTGTCAGTTTTGTGTTTAGGAACTTTATCGTAGTCGGAATATAGTTCGAAATTTAATAATAGCTCCATGTTTTAAACCTGGGTCTGAAGATAAACCTTGTTTTGTGATAAGACAAAACGAGTTTATGTTTGCGCCAACTTATATGTATAAAATGTAAATGTATTACTGAATAAATGAAATTAAATGAGATGAAAAGCTATAGATTTGCCAGAAACATCATGATATTCACTCACAGTCTATGATTTCCTGTTAACGTACTCCTACTTCATTTGGCATTGATAAACTGTGTACTATGTGGATTGTCCAACTGCAATTGGGAGTCTAGTCGCTTAACCTGATGGATTAGTGGTCCCGTACACATCCGTCTGACGTCGGCTTCTTGTTTGCATCAGCCATCAGTTGGCTTTGAGTTTTGGGACTCAGTAATGGGTTCATGTAGAACGTTTGTGCATATATCAAGGACTTAATTTTGGCCGCGGCTTCACTCGTGTGGATCTCGGGAAACACTACTGCGACATGCCAGACATCCAGAACCGTTCAGCTGTTTTTTTGCCAATCCGGAACATACATCCAGACAAGCAGACAAACGGAGAAAAAACTAAGTATATAATCTACACGGCCTAACTCTACCGACCCTAACTTCACAAATTCTACATATCAGTAAAAATGTATGGCTTCGCCGTTTCGCTACCGTCGTGGAGGTGATGCGAATATTTAGTTTCTGTAGTAAATAACGAAACAGCCAAGCCATACATTTTTACTGATATGTAGAATTTGTGAAGTTAGGGTCGGTAGAGTTAGGCCGTGTAGATTCAGAAGCTTGGCTCTACATGAGATCTGATATCTTTTTCACAGGGCAAACCTTATGTGGTCGTCTTGGCAACATTTTACATGAAATGTTTTTGGTGGGATTTCAGTTCTTTTTGTAAGTTGCTAGGCAGTATTTTTAGTGTTTATTTTTTTCTTCTTTTTTTGGGGTGTATTTCTTGCACATCAGTAGTCCCGGTTTTCATAGCTTATTCTCTGTCTTTGCCTTTTTTCTTTGATGGTTTACTGATTACCATAAGCGATAAATCAGAGCGATATTTCGCTCTTAAGCGATTATATTCAACTATAGCTGACTGTTGTGCTTTACACTTATAATACTAGTAAATTCTATATATTTCGGCTTTCTAGCACTTCAGGAAGTACCTTTTTTTTTTGGGGTGGGAAATTATCAAATAACTTCTCCCGCTCTGTGGTGAGCGGGAGGGCGTGTCAGACTTTTACTGACTAAAACCCACCCGTGTTCCTTCATTTGCCTGTGTGCCAGGGCCACGATATCCCTTTCGGACAAACTCGCAACCCTGGCAGGCATTGGTCCTGACGGACCCCGTCAGTTGGTGCTGACATCTCTTTGAGGCGCGCGTGGAACACAACGCGCCGTCGACCCGGGCCTGGTCCTTATCGGACGGCGAGCTACCCATCGCTCTCCGTCCGCAAGCCCGCGCCTACGGTGGCCGGAAATCGGCTTGCAACTCGCAACGCCCGGGGCGTCTCCTGCGGCAACTAGAGGCGCGAGGGCGCGAACCTTGCCTCTCCCTCACGCGTTCCGCCTCCTTTTTCGCGATCATTACTGCTTCGCAGAAGGAGGTGACTGCCTCCCATGCACTCTCGCTCCGAACCATGGCCTGAACCAGTGCTGGACGCGAGAGATCGTCGCCGCCGATCGCCTCCATGAGGACACGGCGGTGCTCCGCCCAAGCCGGGCAGATCTCCACCGTATGCTCCACCGTGTCCTCCGGGCGATCCACACAGTGGTGACACCCGGGCGTTTCCTCCCGCTTTATCCTGAACAGGAACCTCCCGAAACAACCGTGTCCGGTGAGGACCTGCGTCAGGCGGAAGGTGAGGACGCCGTGGCGCCTCTCCAGCCACTCCTTAAAGAGGGGACTTATCGCCACAATTGTAGCGTGCCCAGCGCTAGGTTGCGACAATCGCACTCTCCATGCCGCCATGAGATCTCGCCGGAGTTCCGTCCGCTGTACCGTGATTTCTCGCGGCAGCGGAGTTTCACCCCGGGCGTTTCGCCTCCTCGCGCCACTCCCAGATGTGCGCGAGGACTTTTGCCTCCAGATCCCACGGCGGCAGTCATAGTCAAAATCATAGTCATAGTCATTTATTCATGAACAATTATTTGTATCTGAATTTACACATTTTAAATAATAATAATAATCATAAATACAGATGCAAAATAAAAATAAATTATAATTATAAATTCATTGATAATAAAATAAATTCAAAATAATTAATTACACGTCATAGAATTTAAAATAACTAAAACACATAAAATGACAATAAATACAAATTACATTTAAGATGTCATGAAATAATAAATTAATAACAAAATAATAAAAAATTACACGTCATAGAATTAAAAAGAAATAACACAAAATACATGTCTTTATACCTATTAAAATTACCATTACGATGTCAAAGATCTATAATAAAAGAAAAAAAAAAAAACTAATAATAAAATACAATACAATCAGCATGTCAAAAAATAAAAACGGCAAACAATACATCAGACATTTCAATATTATAAATCTTCTACAGCATATAGACACTTACTCAATAGGAAATTTTTTAATTTTAATTTGAAAGAGCCATTATAAACTAAACTTTTTATGTCTAAAGGCAACTTATTAAATAATTTAACAGATTGGTAACGTGGACTATGCTGAACAATTTTGAGGTTATGATTGGTCATATTATTTTTTAAATCCAGTCTACGGGTGGCTTCCCTTATCAGCTGCTCTTCCCCTGTTTCGTATTCATGCATGTTTTTAGCCATATTAACTAGAAGTACATGCACATATATACCAGGTACTGTAAGTATGCCTAAGTTTACAAAATTTTGACGGCAACTTTCTCTTTGAGAGATGCGGATCATAGTACGAATAGCGCGTTTTTGTAGTATGAAAGCCCTTTTGCAATTATAATCATAGCTGTTTCCCCAAAGAAGTATACTATATCTAATTCTGGACTCCACTAATGCAAAATATACCATTTTCAGCTGTTCTATACTAATTTCATTCCTCAGGGCTCTCAGAGCATAACACGCAGAAGATACTGATGCATCAATTGCCTTCAACTCTGATTTCCAATTTAAGAGTTGGTCTATATGAATACCTAAAAATTTTACTTCTTTAGCGACTTCAATTTCGTCTTCATTCAAGCTTACGTTTAAAATATCGTTGTTCCGTGATGTTGTTTTAAATAGCATTACTTGAGTTTTGTTACTATTAATTAATAATTTATTTGCTGTGAACCACTTATGAAACGCTTCCAATGTAGAATTTACTATTCTAGTTAATTCCACCATGTCATTAGCAGCCACTATTGCATTTGTGTCATCCGCGAAAATCACAATTCCAATGTCCGGTAAAATAATATTTAAATAATTGATTAAGTTGTTTATGAATAATAAAAATAAAATAGGTCCTAAAATAGATCCCTGTGGAACGCCCGTTGATATGCTAACCATTTTAGATTTAATGCTTTTTTTGTGAGTTTTCTGTGTCTTTCCTATCTCAACAAAAATCTTCCTGTTTTTTAAATAGGATGAAAAAAGCTGGAGACTTTTACCTCTTACTCCGTAATGACTCATTTTAGTAAGAAGCAACTCATGGTCAATGGTGTCAAAAGCAGAGCTCAAATCCAGGAAAATCCCTGCAACTCTAATTTTTTTATTAATCTTAGTTATTACGTCATCCAGTAAAGTATATATGGCGTCAGAACTGCCAACACCCTTTTGATACCCAAACTGTCTCTTGTTTAATACATTATTTATTTGCAAGTGAACTAAGAGTCGTTTTTTAAGGATCTTTTCAAATATTTTAGACAGTACTGGTAATAGAGAGATAGGTCTATAATTCTTAGGATCTGTCCTACTGCCCTTCTTATAGATTGGTATTACTTTAGCAATTTTTAATTGTTCCGGGAAAATAGGTTCGTCTATACATGTGTTAAAGAAATCGTCCGGAAGAAGTCCGGCAAGGAGGTCAGGAAGTACCCTAACATTTGAAGTCTCATACAAATTTCCACCCCTCCATTTTAGAGGATGGAGGGCGAAAGTTATAAGTTTATGGATTTTTTTGTTGGTTGTATACTAAACTTAGATTACATACCAAATTTCAGCTTTCTAGCACTTCAGGAAGTAGCCAAACATTTTGATGATCATCAGTGTGTCAGTGTGTCAGTGACGAAATCGGTGTATTTTAGATATCAATAAAATCTAAAGTATTAGAGCTATTCAATTGAGACTTTGTATGTTTAATTAGTCTATTATTGACATCATATCCTGAGAATATGAACTATCTGGTACATCGGAAACCAACTCTATGAGGGTTCAAAAAAACGACGAAACACTTCGAGAAAAGGTAGGTAGTGCCCTTGCGCTTCTCTTGGCTCGTCTTGGCGAGGACTCTAACGTGCCCCCAGATAATAACCAGAAATAAAAATATGAAAAAATAAATAATTGCTAAAAGCCTAGTATTCAAAACTTTAAAAGTTTGAAAATGTTGTCCATTGCTTGATTTCAGTGTCAGGGCTTGTCAAGGCAGCCCAAAGTCAATAGACAACTTTTCACAGCTATAATTTTCTATTCCAAAGGAGTTTATACAGTTTCCTCATCTATTTGTCTATCAGTAACTCATTAGGACTTCATTCATGCAAATTCGCAAATATTTCGCTGAACAAGGTTAGTTAAAATGTAAACTAGAACTTTGGTCATTGTATGTTGTCAAAATTTAAATTATTTCAATACTAAAGTTGACCGTTCAATTAAATTACTTCAAAGCTGTTATTTTGAATTAGAACTTATTCGTCATAGGCGAAGTAGAGATAAAATAACATGGCTCGCCCCTCCAAATTACTGTTTCAATGTGTGTAGTCACACCCTTACGAAAGAGTTTGTATGTAGTTGTAACTTTTAAGTACTCGTAATATTGCACTTATTACCAGATTTGTTGGTCAACTAATCATAACTAGGCGATCGTGCCAGACAACGTAGGTACGTGTCGTTTGCATCGAGTACGTCAATGCAGCGCCTTACTAATAATCACTAGTCGAGCAACCAATCCGTGATTTGTTTTTGTTTGACGGTGGTCTCATTACGCACACATGCGTACAAATACTTTCAAACGTTTTGAATTTTGGAGGGGCGCTATTGTACCACTCTGGTTTATAACGGGAATCTTCTACTTAAGTGTGAAGATCAACAATAACAACCGACAATCATATCGGTAATGGTTTTCCATTTTTTGTCTTATTTCATTATCTTCAGCAAATAAATAAATAAACAAAATATTCTTATTGTAACTACAAACACTTCAGCAATGGACTTCATTAGAAAAACAAACTTTAATTGAGTTGATATTTACGTCTATAGGTAATTATTACTAAGTTATCGTTCTATTATGTTAATTTTTCATCCTGTGAAATTAAAACCCAATCAAAGAAGAACAATAACAGAAATCAGACTTCTAAATACTGATAATTTTGTACCATAGAAATACAATAGCGACGATTACTCCCATATTCAATTTCGGTATAATGAATCTGTTAATACAAACGATAAATATAACAAAATGGCGGTTTGTTATACTTACAGTTATCTCTTACGCTCTGACGCGTGCGTTCCGTTTGAACGTGGAATTATTAATTAATTGTAATAAAGTTGAAATAATATCCGCTGAGTACTGAGTGTTTTTAACCATTTCGAACTGGCATTATTATGATGTATTTAAAGGAGAGTTCATAGTAATATTCTAAGCTATCAAACGTATTTTTGATTGAAATCTACTGAAGGCTGATTCTACCAAAAGCTGTATTTTCATATACGTGGAATACAATTGACGACAATCAGTTTTTGTATCGAAAATTGTGATTCTCTACCAAATACCGATTTTAACCTTGATATATTTTTATCGATCAGCGTTAAATGGCGTCAGTAACAATCGATACATTGGGGAAATCTGTAACAAGCTTACAGATCTTGTTGATCGTCAAAACCCAACATATCGAGCGACAATAGCGATCATCAAAAGTCGAGGCAATCTGTGAGCCCCTTAAGGGGGATCCGTTAAGGTAGCCCGCGACATTAAAATTTTCTTAACTTAAGAAAAATTTTATTTTGCGGGCTACCTTAGCGCATCCCCCTTAACAATTTCAACCCGGGGATCAAACCCAGGATGTTACGCTCGTAGTCACGCTTTTGAACGCCATTGTGGGTCACCAACGAGGCAGTAATAAAAGTATAATAATGATACAAGCGTGGCTATTATGGCAAACACCCCTCCTTTGGGGGAGGCCTATGTCCAGCAGTGGACATTTTTCGGCTGAAATGATGATGATGATGATGAATGATACTACAGTCTACAAATCAAAACGAAAAGTTAATCCCGCGTAGTATTTGATATCTATTATTTCAGAAGGACGTACATTACAGTATTAGACGTAATGTGCATAATGTGCTGTGGACAATATTTCAGCGGACGCACACATTTTGTCAGCAGTTTGTTCCACACGGTCGAATCGGCGGCTATTCTTATACTGCTCGCTATAGCACGCTGAACAAACAATTTAGAAATAAAATCTGTTTTCCGTTTTTCGTAAAGATTTCTGAAATGCTTTTTAAAACATACATTATTATATTACACAATCATTATTTGCTTATTGCAAAACTTTTTACAAAAAAATAAAAAAAATAATAACCGACTACCAAAAATAACTTTTTTTGTAAAAAGTTTTTTATTTTTCACTTTTTAGTGGGTCAGTTTTGAATTTATCAAAGTTACAATAGCCTAATATTAACTGCTCATCACCTTTTACAAAATATTGCTTTTCCCGATGCTGGGACGTTGATTGTTGAGGAGATCTCCTGGTAAGAACCACGAGAACTGCCACTCACCATATGCATAGTGACGAGCATAAATTGCTTAATCGCAACCCGTTAAATTAATACTCATTATTTTATTTTCCGGTGGCCATCTATGGTCCCCATCATCAGTTTCAGTTCACTAAATGGTGCTTTTCGAGAGCAAATGCACGAGTTACTATAAAAAATACCCAAATCGCTATAGGTTTTTTGCCTATAAAATTTGAGGGTTTCCCTCGATTTCCAAGAGATCCCCTCATCAGATTCTGATTTGGTGGCATTGGGACCACCTCGGAAGTATACCCTTTCAAACAAAAAAATAATTTTCAAAATCCGTCCATAATTGACGGAGTTATCGCATAACAAACATACAAAAAAAAAACATAATATCGCTGAATTGAGAACCTCCTCCTTTTTGGAAATCGGTTAAAAATGGAGATCATGATGCATTAAATATTTATCAAACTTCCCTAATACTAGTATTGAAAATCAAAAAGTTAGTTTGTTACTTGTTGACGCCTCTCGATTTTTTTTATTTCCGGCACAGAATCTAGAGAATGTCAGTAAATTTTTTTGCCGGAAAATTGCTTGTCTTCTAGGGAGAACAAACAAGGTTAAGAATACGATTGGACAGGATATTAATTCAGATTTGTAACAGTTGTTGGTGATGACAATCATGTCATTTGGTTTAAATAGGTTTTTATTTTCATTGTCTACTTTGTTAAGTACCTAATACTTATTGACAGGCCTACACTGTCCTCCCATATCTATTTACACTGTAATTTGAAAACATTGTAAAAGCCAATTATTTTTAAAAGAGTAACCGTGGTTTCTTGCCGGCTTTTCTCCATAGGAAACGATCAGTTGGAACCGTGCACCTAGCTTCTGACGTTTCATAAGTGCCGATGTAGGATTATGTGAAATACAATATTTTGATTTTGATTCCCAAATGCGAAACCATAAGTGGAAGCTAGTTTGACAATTAAAGCAGAATCATCACATAAATATAGTATAATAATGATGTGCGAGTAATTTTCTTTTTAATATCCAGCCAACTTCTCTCGTTGCCAAAATCGGGGTGGCCGCAACGGGCTGCGGCTCGCTCGGTATGGACCACCATTCCAGGGCAATGGCCCACGCGTTCAATATCACCGGAAAATTCATTTTATACTACAGCGATACGTATTCTTTACGTTTTTCGTGTGTTTTAATTTTTATATGTCGACATTGGTATGTGGGAGGCTTGGAAATGGTTTCGGGTCATTTTTTGTAGGTTTTGTTTTGGCCGGGTTGTGCGAGCCAGTAACAGCCATGTGTTCATGCTCATGTTAAATAACAACGTTATAAGTGCCTATGTTTTGGAATACGAATTAGATTTTTAATATTCATCATCATCATTTCAGCCGAAAGGCGTCCACTGCTGGACATAGGCATCCCTCAAAGGGGGGGGGTCGCCACGCTTGGCAGGCGGGTTGGCGATCACAGTATGGTGTTAAAATGCATAGAGAACGCTGCTGCCCATTCTCTAGTAAGTCCCTTGGTCGCCTTTTACGACACCCACGGGAATAAATAGGATGGTGCTATTCTTTACGTCCGGCACCACACAGAAAACAACAAAGAACATCAACAACAAACAACATTAACATTACCGTTAGCAAACAAATAAAATCAAGAGTCATTCATTCAAACTTGGCTGGATCAGCACTTTCCGAACGTCAAAATTACATAAGACAGTCCCCCAAAACGTCCGCCCTTCTAGTGCTTTAGCTAGGAAGAAGTGGCGCAACAAACTCCCCAGTAGACAGCTGTATAGCTGTCTGTTCAGTTAGAAAAACTTGATTCTATATGAAAACCGATCGATCTCTCGTTCTATCGATCTTTAATTATCGGTGGCATCCGGCAATCCTTTTCCGAGCCACCACCTGCATTTCCGGCAATCCTCAAGCTCCGTGCCGGGTACATATTTTACCCGCGCGGCACGCTACGGATCTGGCGAGAACATCCGCCGACCGTCACCATCCCTGGCGTCTGCAGTGTGGCGCGCCCGCCGTGGTCATCGTCACACCCGGCTGAGCCATGAGAGTACTGTGCTACTCCCAAGGAAATTTAAGGGAATCTCTGTGGCCATAGACCTACCTACCCCCTTTCCCTTTTTTATGAATATTTAATTTTTATGTTGACAAATTTACGTAATTTTATTTAATTAGTCCCACCACGTAAACCTTTTCCGTAACATTGTTGTTGTTTGTTTTTTTTTCGGTTCGATTGATTGTATGTAAAATAATGAACCTAAACCGCCTTATTACAAAACAAGGCTTATATTTTGACATGGCTTAAACCATGGAGCCAGTTTTTGTAATAAGAACGTAACAGTGATTGAAATGCCGTTCTTTATACAAAACTGAAAACTTAGTTCGGTACTAAGTTGTCAGTTTTGTGTTTACGAACTTTACTATAGTCGGAATAAAGTTCGAAATTCAATAATGGCTCCATGTTTTAAACCTGGGTCTGAAGATAAATCTTGTTTTGTAATAAGGGGGTAAGGGTCTAGCAAGCGAGACAGGGTGGCAGGGATAAGACTCCAAGGCACCGATATTTTAGTTTATTTCTTTTTAGGGTGAAAATAATGGTAACTTAAAAACAAAAAATAACATAAGACCTGCTTTATAGTTATTTCAGTTAATATGCAAAGTTTAATTATCTAATTTGAAGTATTTATTGAATGCCAGCGGTTCATTGTTCGGTTTGGAGGTAACTTTGGATTTTTTTTCTATGAAGAAAATTTTATGGAATCGTATTTTCGTCAAACATAGTACTTAATATTAATCCTCCTAAGTACTTAGTATTTTCGACATAACGGAGGATTATGCTAAGCCATTTGAGGTAGTAGGCTTTAGATCTATTTCATATCCCAAAACATAAGTACTTTGGCCTGACAGAGTCGGTGGTTAGTTGTTTTAAAGAATAACTTTAACACCGTCATCATCATCAGCCTAGTTTTTTCCCGACTACGTTGGGGTCGGTACCAGTACCAGTATTTTGCATGGAGCGACATTCTATCTGACCTCCACAACCCAGTTACTGGGTAACACGATACCCCTTGGTAAGACTGGTTTTCAGACTTTCGGGCGTCTGACAACCCGTAACAACTGTCGTCAAAGATCTACAAACGCCAGCCGGGACCAATGGCTTAACGTGCTTTTCGAGGTATGGAGGGGTCTTGGTTTGTAAACACGGTCACCCATCCACGGACCAACCGTGGCAAGCGAAGCTTAACCTGAACGATCGACCCGTGCAGCAGTTACTTAGCCATAAGCCCCCATTTTAACACTGTCATGACTATACAGTATGTAACAAAAACCCTGTTGTTCCTTTTAGGGACCTACAACCACACCATTGGTGGAAATATAATTAAAAAAAATTAAGCATTGGCTAGTCGAGAAGTCAAAATCAAAGAACTAAAGAGGTAAGAAATCAATTAAACATTACAAATATTAATAATTAAATATTAATTATTTTTGTTGAACAGTTTTTATAAATGACTTGCTTTATTACGTTTGTATACAGATTCTTAAAACGTAGGTAGAAGGAACAACAGAGTTTTTGTTACATATTGTATAATTTATCACTGTTATTATTTTAAACAAGTTTAATTCCAAAAGCACAATAAAAACACAGTGGCTTCCATGAGGCAAATCTCTCAATATTCAGCCATTTAAAATTCCAAAACACTAAACAATCAGAGCATTAACAGGAACACGATTTAAATACGGTGCACGATAAAAATACTACATCCCGCCCGATCGTACAGCGGACGAAGCAAAAAAGGTTTTTCATTAAATATTTTCACGTAGCGGACTCGCCCGTATCATGATAAATGGGTTTGACTCTTAACAATGTTAGTTCATCCAAAATGTATTGAGTAAAGCGTAGCCGTTCTAACTGAACTGTGAATGAACGTAGGTTTTCAGTTAGTTTCTTTTCTGAGGTAGGTAGTAAAAAGGGCGATACTTTCCTACACAAAACCGTCATTGGGTATTTCCTGACGGAATTTCGCATTAGCATCACGGGTGATTTGTCCCTGGTTTATGGTAATAGTCTCGCCACCTATTTTATATACCTTTTTTTTTTGGGTTGGAAATTATTAAATAACTGTCTAAATAACTGACTGACTAAATATAACTGTTTGAGGCTTCTACAGACCGGCGCGACACAAAGGCCCCGCGTGTCGCGCGACGAGCAGTGCCTTTGTGTCGCGTTACGAGTCGCGCCGGTCTGTAGAAGTCTTTAATTGGAACAACATTGCTTACCCCGTTAAGAGAGCAGCCGTAGTGTTATGTTTTGTTCATCATCATCATTTCAGCCGAAAGACGTCCACTGCTGGACATAGGCATCCCCCAAAAGGGGGGGGGGAGGTCGCTCTAATCGCCACGCTTGGCAGGCGGGTTGGCGATCGCAGTATGGTGTTAAAATGCATAAAGAACGCTGCTGCCCATTCTCTAGTAAGTCCCTTAGTCGCCTTTTACGACACCCACGGGAAGAAAGGGTGGTGCTATTCTTTGCGTCCGGCACCACACGGAACCACATTATGTTGTGTTATCAAAAAGTATGAATGGCACTTGTGCTCTACAAAAACTTCATCAACAATAACGTATTTATCAATACACAGTTCCATTGTCCCTCCAAATATCATTTCATAACTTTCACGTAGAAAAACAATTAGGCTAAGTAATTATTACCTCGAGGCACAATAGCGTACCTTAATGTATCTGCATAGAATAATAGGCTTTCATCTAAATAATATATCATTCGTATAATATCATTTTTCTAGGGCGCATTATACTCTGACACGTTTAAGCAATGTATTGTTGCCAAATAATGGTGACCATTTAACCCCGACTACGCAGTCATTGTGCTGATTTGAGCATCATAATCATAATCATAACATACCTATTTATTTATTTATTTAACAGCTTATGTACACAAATATGAACAGACAAGAAGAAAGGAACAGAAAAATACGTACAAAGGCTTATTTCTTGATGTAGACAACGTGTGTAAGAGAGACAAAACAAAATACATAAAATAGAAAATAAAAAATACTATTCACTAATTTAAAAATTAACACACTTAAAATAATAATAATAATATTTACAAGTTTATAAAAAAGGAGGGGAAATAATCATAGGGCATCAAAAAATTCTTCCGCATCACTGTCATCAGGAAAAGTGCTCAAAAGGCTGGCAGCATTGCCACGTTGTATGGCAATGCTGATTCTTTGACCAGAAATAGGCCAGCCCTCTGGTCACGTGAGGAGTCGACCAACCGCTTGGCGATGTCTCGAAAAACTATGGCCCTAGTGTTTCAACCCCAAACGGCTCGAACAGATAAGTCCCAATAAGATTTAAGTATTTGCGCCGTTTTAGGTTTTCTGCACCTGCAGCAGCCGCCCCAGCACAGCTCGCCGTGCTAGGAAGATGGGATGGCGCAAGGGTGTCGACACACGTTATTTTTAAATGATGTAAATATAAATCTTCGTAAATAAAATTAATTAACGTATTTAAAAACATACAGAATATACTCACATACATAATTATCTGTCACGCTATTTGGTTTTTCCTGATGGATGTTTTTCGTTCGCAGAGCGGAGTCTGCATCAGTCCCTGGTTGATGTTAATAGACTTGCCATCTATTTTATGGCACTTAACCATTGTATAGGTGCCTATCCCTTTGCTTACCCTGTTAGGAAGAGCAGGCGCGTATTATGGGCACGGATGCTCTACAAAAATAATGTTAACAAAATAAGAAGCGTATTTATTTGTACAGTTTCTTTGTTCCCCGCAAATATTATTTTATAACTTTCACCTAGAAACACAATTAGCTACATTAATAATCCCTAGAGACAGAATAATGTACCTTAATAGTATAATAGGCTTTCATCTAAACAATAATTTTCATGAACATTTTTCTAGGGCGCATTATTCTCTGACACTTGTAAGCATTTTATTGTTGCTAAGCATTTGCTAAGTAATGGATTCCAACTAACCCAGACTACGCAGGCATTGAGCTGCATTGAGCATTATAATCAAAGAATTCCTGTACTACCTCAGCGTTTATAACAAGGCATAAAACATGTACTCTACATGTTAAGTCTACTAGTTCTGTTTATCATTTACACATAAATCAAGTTGTAAAAACTAGTTTTTGGACAGTTATTTATTTATTTCTTCTGAGAACACTAAAATACAAAGACACAAGCTAACACTAAAATATATTTTTCAATACACTTCCTTGAAAACTGGTTCATATCGCACTACGATTAGGTTCACAATGCAATGTATTTCACACGCGTGCGATTTTTTATTTTCCAACTCGCGTGCGGGAATAAAAATTGCCACAGATAACTTATACCTATACTTAGTACAAATTGGTTGAATGCCTCTATTCACACCGTCTCGCGCCAGAGACGGCGCTCTCTATTCGAAGGTGATTTTTTTTTATAATCTCGGCAAAGATGCGTCTTTACGGTGGCGTTAATATTTTTGGTATATTTAAATAATGTTTATAAATAGAATACCATGATTATTACAATAGAAAAACCGGCCAAGTGCATGTCGGACCACGCACAATGAAGGGTTCCGTAGTTGGGATGAATTTATCCCAAAAACAAACTTAACATTGTAGTTGAAAAACATGCTCTCCCATACATCGATATACGTTACGGTCAATTCTCCAACTGCAAATTTAAGTTGGTCGACTATTACTCGTTAACTTGTGAAGCCTACTTAGCTGTGATAGTTTTCCTTTTAATTTCGTTATATACTATTGCCATGAATTTTTTCACATATCCAAAACCAACCATTTAGCTGGCAGGGGGGGGGGGGACACTTGACTAACAAAAACTAGCACTTTAAAGCTTAATATTACCCAAACGGATCCCTTAATTGAAAAATGGTTTTCCCAAACCCACAATATTTTTGAACGGCCTATCCTACGATATCCCACACCATGGAATAGACGAGAAAAAAAAATATCATCCCCATTTCACGTGTAAGGGAGGTACCCTAAAAAAAATGTTTTTCATAATTTTATTTTACCATTTTTTCGGCATGATTAATATGTATACCCATGCCAAATTACAGCTTTCTAGGACTAAGCGTCTCTGAGCTAAGCTGGGGACAGACGGACGGACGGACAGACAGACAGACAGACAGACAGACAGGCGGACATGGCGAAACTATAAGGGTTCCTTGTTTACTACGGAACCCTAAAAAACGTTTATGAACAAATTAACATTTATTTGTGTTCTAAACTCAAAAATATTTGAATTTTCTATTTTTCATATTAGGCTGTTTATTGGCTGTATACCTTTGCTTCTCCTTCAACCTGGTGAAAGCAATGCGCGAAAAAAAAAAAAGAAGAAAATTAAATCATAGTTTCATAATAATTCATGACAAAATATTTATTTAATCAACGTATAACCTGACACTGATCTGCAAACAGAAAAAAACGTAAGAACATTTGAATTTCGCGGGCTACAGCTGTGGATTCAACATAAGCACGGAAGTTTATCAGAGGAGTACCCATCTTTTAGAAAAGCGTCACCTCGCCGTGTGGGCGACTAGGTAATCCGGAGTACCGCATGCAGGTGACGTTGATAAGTGACGTAACATGAGTATCTAATATACGTGGCCGCGGCAAAACGGCTCTAATGAAAATGAACCTTTATAAATTACGTAGGTGAAATACCTCCCACATGCTCCTTCATATTTGATGTTTCAAACATAAAAATGTTGTTATTTTTCTCGGTCGGAAAACAATAAAAAGTCTTAGGCGTGTCAAACATTTTTATTCCGTGACTGTGTTTAAAAACATCCAATAAAGAAATACTATTCGGAAAATGAGCAGCAAATGTAAAATAAACATTACAGAAAAAAGGCTAACAAGAAAATGTAAAAGTATTAGTAGAATATGTCTCGCAAATGTAAAAGGTAAACTGTACCCACTCTACACATTAGCTAGGCAAACACCAAATAACCTCCAAATGGTAACAAATAGAGCGTACTTAGTTGGTATACGCTCCTAGGAAAAGGTCTTTACTGGAGGACATAATCCCTCCAACCCGCCCCCTCCCCCTCTATTCCTCCATTCCTCCTCTAAATCCTATTCAGAGCATACTGCCAGTCCTTTTACACGTGCAGTCTGTGGGTCAGGTATACGCTGAGGGCATACAACGCGCTGCGTGTCCAGTATAACAATGTATTCAAGATGCTGTTGGGTCTACCACGCTTTTGTAGCGCTTCTGGGATGTTTGCCGAGGCCAGGGTCGATGGTTTTCATGCCATTATACGGAAACGGTGTGCCTCTATTCTCGGTAGAATACGCGCTAGCTCCCACAGCGTCTTGAGTGTCGTGTGTGATAGGTGGGACAGCCCCATGCTGGCACACGTAGGTGTCAGTCGCTTCAATTTTGTATATAGAGTGTGGTTTTTTACTAACATTAGGTTAAGACCTTTACTAACAACATAAGGATCTTGATCTGAAATAAAATAAATATAATTATATTTAATAAGATGGATGTTAGTTAGTTGCTGCATATCATTTCGGGGAAAACAGGCGTAAAGTTATGGTATATTATGTTTTATAGTTAGAATAACATATAGGTTTTGTTGTTTTGTGTTCAGCTATCACTGCAAATCCGACAAATGTCGCGTCAAAATTTTGCAAGCACCAATCAGTGATTTTTTTAACTATCCATACTTTTTGGTAACGTAACTTTTTGGTACTATCCATAGGTACACAATAAAAAAAAACACATTAATACAACGAAGTTTGTTAGGGTTCTATAATTATCTCCTTTTGATTATTTTCAAGTACGAATTATGGAATAATGATGATGGGGTTTAAAAGAAACGATTATTTACTTTTTGCATTATCGGTCGTGGAATATTTTAAAGCTAAATCAAGTGTTTTCATTAAGTGTCGAATGAAGAAAAGTGAACATATACCTCAAGGTCTCGGCGATAATATGCATCAACGATGAGAAACATATGAGGATCGGCTGCTTACTGGAAAAGATGTTGCGCTGAGTTGATTTCCTATGGTGCGGAGTCTTGGTCCTCCAACTTGGGACTTGGTTTGTTACATTTTCATGTAACGATGACATTATCAAAGCATTACTCATAAAAGATGGACTTCTTGATGCAATGCCTGATACAGTTGAAGACTTGCCATTCGATGAACGACTCGAATTTGTAAAAAATAAAAAATACCCAGTAGTTCTACTATACAGTTCACACTTGCACTATGATAAGATTTTTTTAAATGGTACCCGAATGCTTAGGAGGAGCTCATTCAGATTTTTGGTACAGAATAGAATTTCAAAACAGAAAAAGCCCCCAATTTGCATATGCTTTTGTGGTGCAACTCTGTTCCAAATATCGATAGTCTTGAAGGGCTTAAAGTAATCGACCAGGTTTTGTCATGCTCACTTATCGGTGATAATGCGGAGAAAATCAAAAGGAACAATCGGAACCGTATGTCTGTCTGTCTGTCTGTCACAGCCAATTTGCTGACCAAAGCACGAACGTGTAACGTAAATAAATGCAT
The DNA here is from genome assembly GCA_948098905.1 of Tiliacea aurago. Taxonomy (NCBI): domain Eukaryota; kingdom Metazoa; phylum Arthropoda; class Insecta; order Lepidoptera; family Noctuidae; genus Tiliacea; species Tiliacea aurago. Next base: position 21,811,410 of record OX402579.1, on the reverse strand, counting down.
TTTGAATAAGGGGTTCAGTTTTGGGGGACAAATGAAAAAGAAATAATAAGTTTTACAACCTGTACCGTGTTACATAACAAATGAAAAAACTTTTTACGAGGATTTCAAATATATATTTTTTTATCATTTTAAAATAATTAGTTTAAAAAAAGAAATCATAATTACCTATGAAAATTGACCACTGACCCTTATCTCCGAAACTGCTGAGCCTAACGTTAAAAAAAATAAGAATAATTTATTTATCTAAAGATTACAGGAAAACCCAATGATATTAAATATTAAACAGATATGATAAACACTCACAAAACAACCGAAAAAACTGTTCCGCGCAGCAGCGGCAGCACACATTACCCACTTTTCATTCATTTTACATTTCACTACAAGTAAAAATGATAGAAAAGACCGCTTGATAAAAACAAGAAGAAAAAAAAAACAGCTAGGGTTGTCAATTGCGCGTGAGTGTAAACAAACATTATTCTGGCCACCAATCACCGAATGTTGGCATCAACGACTAACAAATACGTCCCAATTAGGACGTTTTCGAGTCTTCATGATTGCGCGCTCACAACATATCTGTTTAATATCATATCATTCGGAAAACCTATAAAAGTCTATGGTCTTACAATGAAATGGTAAATTACTCAATATTTTGCGTACAAACTTACATTTGCAGTTGGTATGATGTTTAGAGGAACATGTTTTACAACTACAATGTTAAGTTTTTTCTTGAGATAAATTCATTCCATCTACGGAACCTTTTATTGTGCGTGGTTAGACACGCACTTGGGTGGTTTATTTTTATTTATCTCTACTTGTTATTCCTAGAGATATAATATTCTCTGGTAATATTTTAGTAAAAATGAAGTCGCCGTGGGCATAGCCACTTTGTAATGAAACATTTTTATTAACTCAGATACTAAATCACACTTTCTAACAGCAGCAATAAAAAAAACTTGCAAAATATTTTATATTTCACTGACAAACGCGGGAGGGTTTCTGAGCTCATCCTTAAAAAATCTCAACGGTTTTTTTCGCCGAATTTCTGAGTGGAAATCACGATGTCTCGGCCAAAGATGTCGATGGCCACTTAATATGATTAATTGTGCCCAAGTTTCTTGGCGGGGACACTTTATAACATCCTTTGTTGGGGATGAGCCCCGACGCAACTCCTCAGAACTCAACAGTGTTTGAGACAGGAGAAATGATTCTATTAGGAACTTTTTGATGGGTGAGATTTTCTATCATATCTTACAGAGACAGACGTCCTTTGTTATGAGAGGTTTAAGTTCTGTAATGCTATAGTGCAAGAAAGTGCTGGGCTTAAAATGGAAGCTGGACACGTCCAACGAGTAACAGACGACAGATGAACAAAAATCGCCACGAATCGGTATTCAATAAACAAAAAAACGCAGACCACGTAGACCACACGAAAGATGGAGCGACGATTGCAAAGATAGCAGGCAGAACATGGAGCACAATCGCCACAGACAGAACAGCTTGGAAACGGCTGGAGGAGGCTTTTACCGCTACCGATAGCGATCCTTGTGCATTTCATTTAACGGTACAAAAATTTATTAATCTACCAATGTGCGATTTCTTGAATTCACCATAGACAAGTAGGTACCTAAATTGGAAAGCACATGTTGATGGAGTCTGCAAGTAAACAGTCTCGTTTAAAAAAAAAAAAAAAATTAAATTATTTTATTTTTAGTTAATAATGTCACATATTATGATCATTCAAATATATGGAATAAGTGTCTAAAGTAATAAAGCTTTTTTTTTTGTTTAATGCTGTAGCATTGTGCAAGTGTTATTTGTAACAATGGCTACAATCTAGAAGAATGCAGTTGGTGTAGGTATCTGATACCGTCGGGGATCGCGGAAGTCTCACTAGATCCCATGATCCCCGGTGCTAGTGTGGGAAGATTTGGGTGGTTTTTAGTCAGTAAGAGTCTGACAGACCCCTCATTCATGAGGATTTTCCACCCCGGAACCAAAAAAAAAAAAAAGGTATGTGATACCGAAATTGAAAACGTAGTCGATCGCATTGTTTCGATTAATGATTCGGTATACTTAGAGAAATTCGGTTTGGTGCTTTCATTTACGCTGGTAGCACACCTCCGACGCGAAACCATAGCAGCGAAACCGTAGTATTTCAATTGTACCGGTTCGCGTCATGTTCCGCTACTCGAATCAGATGCGAGTAGCGGAACATGACGCGAACCAGTACAATAATTGAACCGTTAAGTGAGCGTGAGTGAACTATTAGTTCGAAATTGCGATTAAGGACTTTGTATTTTTATTACATAAAAAGCTTTCTTAGTTACAATAAGGCCTGATTATTTTACTCTTTGTAGACGAATCAGGAATAACTGCAGATACATTTGGCATTACACGTTTATTTTCGTGCACCATCCAATCCGAAGTAACCAGTCCTTTTTTTGTATTGTCTGGTCCCAGACAGTCACTAAGATGTATTATATCTTGACACACTGCCAGACCGTTGACAAATAGGAAAACACGTTGTCAGCATATTTACATGAAGACGTAGCCTTTAGCCAGTTGAAATATTACCATTTCGGCTTATCACGCTTTTCGTCACATGTGTGGTTTGCAAGAGTTTATCATAACTTAGTCACAAGACAGCCGAAATCAGGGGTAAGCGTGAGAATTCTGTTGTTTTGCCAATATCTGAGTCAGGTTGAACATAACATTAGAGGCGAAATTATGGTTTACTAGCTTTGCGACTTCCAGAGATCAGTATTGCAAGTTTGCAATGAAAGGTATTTTTTTATTTGACTTGTTTTGGTCAATATTCGTTTAACACAGTACTCCATCGTTCATCTCTATCTGACATCGGGGGATGTATTTCGGAAACATACAAAGTTAAAAACCAAACGTCACAACCTATAATGACAAGAACTCTCATCTACCACCATCAAAACATCAAACCACAAACGCTAATTAAATCCACACTTACCTACGCAGTCATACATTCAGTGATTCCACAACAAGCTCGATATCTCCCCGCAGGAAACGTACTGTATCGACTAGACGGCTATGTCGTTAAGGCAAGTCCTTATCTACAAGTGTCTTACATAAGGGCTAAGGGTCGCGTACACCTAATCCGTCATCGGCCGAACTACGCTCGTACAGTCGATCGCAAGTCAGTAGTACCACTTTGACCTTAAACTGGCTTAGTGGGGGGAGGCCATAATTGCCACGCTTGGCAGGCGGATTGGCAGCGTAGAGAACGCTGCTGCCCATTCTCTAGTAAGCCTGTCCGCAGTCGACCGCGCGACAACGCGCGCGTTCAGCTCAAACTAGTTTGAGATCTCCGCTCCGGCGCGGGTTGTCGCTTACACTCACTGCGGTCACTTGTATGAACGAGCTAGGCGCGAGTTACCCGCGCGCTCCCCGCGCCAACTAGCCCAAGCAGCTACCCGCGCCCGCGTGCTCACTATGGAAGCTCAATAAGTCCCTTAGTCGCCTTTTACGACAGCCATGGGAAGAAATAGGAGTAGTGGTGTAGGACAGGGTTTCAATAGAATAAGAGGCTAGATTATATTGGTTTTGTTACCACTGACGAGCAGTCTCGAAGGAACTGGGCCAATCGAACCAAACAAATATAAAAAAAGGGAATGCGTACACTACTTCAACTGACATCGTTCAATGACGGCCGATAACTAGGTCACACCCACTCACTTACTTTCACTCTCTTCTCTCTTCGTTCTTTCCATATTCTCACACAGTGATATTATTTTTTTTAGGAAAACGTTTATTTGTTTTTATTTTACAATGTTTGTAAATATCTGAGCACCATGTATCTATCACATAATAAATTTATGAGTCATTGCTTCGTTATTAATTATTTTCACCTATTGTGGTATAGTAATTTTATTCTAGGTGCATCGTCTTCACATATACAGGGTCAAATTAAATAAGCTAGCGAAACTCTGCAGACGTAATGGGTCTACACAACCTAGAAAATATAGTAATACATTTTATAAGAGTAACGGTGTAGTTTCTTGCCCATTCTTCTCCATACGAAGCTACCTTTTGGAAGGGGCGACTAGAATCAATTCTATTTTCTTTGTACATTTTGACGTTTAAATTTAGACATTTATGTGCCTATTTGAAATAAATAATTTTACTTTGACTTTTTCTCTTCTTTCACTTTCTTTAACATAATGTTTGGTTCCATTAGCTGAGTTTGGCCGACTACGTACGAATATAGTTCGATGGACGAAGTATCAGGTGTACGCCTCGCGTTACTCGCTGTCTAATGACTTGATTTTCTTAGTCGTAAAAGCCGTATCTGAAGATGTTCGTTTGAATTCTGTGTTTTACTCACATAAAGTCTTAATACACTTAGGTCCTTATAGCACTTAATTTGGTTTAAGTGTTCTTGATGTTAAATCTTAGAATGATAGCGTTTTATGTGTTTTTTGGTGTGTGTGAGATTATCAACTTGTTACGGTACATTAGGTTAAGCTTTTTAAGCTATCGTTAATTTATTTTTAGGTATCACATCATACTTGAAAAAAAAATCTAAAAAGAGAGAACGCATTACTTTGCATTGCAAAATCACTGGGCACGCTACAATTGTAGCGATAAGTCCCCTCTTTGAGGAGTGGCTAGAGAGGCGCCACGGCGGCCTCACCTTCCGGCGGCGGCTTCAAGCGGGAGGAAACGCCCGGGTGTCACCACTATGTGGATCGCCCGGAAGACACGGTGGAACATACGGTGGAGGTCTGCCCGGCTTGGGTGGAGCACCACCGTGTCCTCACGGAGGCGATCGGCGGCGGCGATCTCTCGCGTCCGGCCCTGGTTCAGGCCATGGTTCGGAGCGAGAGTGCATGAGAAGCCGTCACCTCCTTCTGCGAAGCAGTAATGCTTGCGAAGGAGGAGGCGGAACGCGTGAGGGAGAGGCAAGGTTTGCGCCCTCGCGCCCCTAGTCGCCGCAGGAGATGCCTCGGGCGTCGGGAGTCGCAAGCCGATTTCCGGCCACCGTAGGCGCGGGCCTGCGGACGGTGAGCGATGGGTAGCTCGCCGTCCGGTAAGGACCAGGCACGGGTCGACGGCGCGTTGTATTCCACGCGCGCCTCAAAGAGATGTCACCACCAACTGACGGGGTCCGTTAGGGCCAATGCCTGCCAGGGTTGCGAGTTTGTCCGAAAGGGATATCGTGGCCCTGGCACACAGGCAAATGAAGGAATACGGGTGGGTTTTAGTCAGTAAAAGTCTGACACGCCCTCCCGCTCCGCCCAGAGATGGAGAAGTTATTTGATAATTTCCCACCCAAAAAAAAAAAACGGCCTACAACTTACTCTTCTTAGAAAAGATTAAACTGAATTGAATTGACTTGATTCAGTCATTTGGACCTTCAGCGCATTTACGTCACGTTAGCTTCTTCAAAACCCTCGCATTAAAAACCAACAAAAATATTGTATTATTTTCATATGTAGCCTCTCACATTTTTTGTACTCAAACCCAATTTATTTACAAACACTTCTTAAAGAAACCTTAAATCCATTACGTACACACATTCGTCTCCATTCGTTATCATGTCATTTCGAAAGCCCTTGTGTAACGCGATGAGACTCAGTTTCGTCAAAACTCAACGTAAACTAGACCGCACCTCTTATGTTAATCTAGTACTTCGGCTAAAGCTGAACATTTCTTATTTATTTTCGCGTTTCTCAAGCCACAAAAAAGACTAGTTGATTTAAAATGTATTTACGTCTTGGAATTTTCACGTTTCGTCTCTGAAGCGGTTTACGAGAGCAGTATCAGAAGACTTTTTTACCGTAGCAACATTAGACTTTAATGTATTTTTTAGGGTTCCGTACCTCAAAAGAAAAAAACGGAACAGATACAATGCAACATTTAACACATAGTGAAACAAATCTAATCACCTAGTTGTAGTGTTCACCTACATTAATTTATTAAAACTAGAAGCACAATTAAAAATAACGGACTTACGATATTTTCTACCAGTCTAGCTTAGGGTGATGCAGAGACAAAACTTAATACGTGCAACGAAATAGAAAACTAACTTGAAAAAAAAACCGGCCAAGTGCGTGTCGGACCACGCACAATGACGGATTTCGTAGTTGGGATGAATTTATCCTAAGAACAAACTTAACATTGTAGTTGAAAAACATGATCCCATACATTCCAACTGCAAATGTAAGTTTTTACGCACAATACTGAACGATTTACCATATTATTTTAAGATCACAGATTTCTTACAGGTTTTCCTGTAATCTATAAGTAAAGAACTATTTTCTGTATTTTATACAAAATTTAGGGGAGGGGGGGAGTCAATACTCAGCTATTTTCTTTAAAAAAAAATTAAGGATTTATTTTTAAATTATAATATTTACATATGAAATCCTTACAACAAGTCTTTTCATTTAATATGTCACACGGTACAGTCAGCAAAACTTTTTTTTTTATGTCTCTAATTTGTGCTCCAAAAGTGACCCTCCTATTTAAAATGAATTTATTTACGTAACACGTCCGTGTTTGGGTCTCAAAGGTTCATATGTGTACCAAAATTCAACTTAATCGGTCCAGTAGATTCAAAGCAAATCGGCTGTGACAGACGGACAGACAGACACGAGTGATCCTATAAGGGTTCCGTTTTTTCCTTTTGAGGTACGGAACCCTAAAAATACACCAAGTCAAGAGAGAAAAAAAATCTATCATGAATCTCTCTTTCATTTTACGTTTCACCAGAAAACTATCACTAGTTTAGTGTAATTTGCATCACGAGTGTTGTTACTGGGTAAACAATTCCATAGTTTACCGATAATTAATCCCTAAAATATTTTAATACCATGTCTTTGATACCTGTCTACAGGAGATGGATTAATTTAACTTCAATACAGTGCGAGTTGAGTTTAGTTTTAGTTGAGTAGGAAATTAGTTATTTGTCGATAATCCAGTGACGGCATTGTAAGGCTTCCTGTACATGACGCTGGAGACACACCGGCGCAGCGGCGCCAGTCTGCATGTTTGTGTATTCGAATGTATATCGCGCATGTGCCGCACCGGAGCCGTGTAGGCCACGTAGGACCGCCGCGCCGCTGCGCCGCCATTTTGGTATATTACAAGATCCTCTGGCCGCTTGTGTTCATACGTGCATTTCGATTTACAAAATAGAAGAGTTAAAATATAAGTAGTAGATAATTATCAATATTAAAATGAAAAGCAGACGTCCTTACAGTTTCTTTGGCAATGTTTTACTGAACTGTGATCGTTGCTTTCGGGTACACCCGTCTAAAACACAAGCTTATGCATTCGACCTCCGCAACATACACTAGAATATCTAATAATAAAATAATATCTCGGGGCGAGGAACAAACGTCGAACACTGCGCAGATCCTAAATATCCAGGTGTAACCTTAGACAGAGTCTTAATCTATATATATATATATATATATAAGTCGATTGATATAAAATAAAAACAGAAGGTCGGGAACCGAAACAACCTGCTCGTCGCCTTATCTCCACCAACTGGGGTGCAGCACCTGATGTCCTTCGCACCACTAACATGTCTTAATGCTTCTTAGCTGGCGATCCGATCACTTAAAGCAAGTTAACATTGCCCTGAAGAAGATGTGAAGAATTATATCAGGATGCCTAAAACCAACTCCGCTCAACAAGCTCTACCCGTTGGCCGAAATCGAAGTCGCATGCGCGCTTGAGAAATATAAGCAAGAAGCCAATTCCCAACATCCACTCTACGAACACACAACAGCCCCGGGCAGACTTAAGAGCCGCAATAGCTTCCTCCTTTGTACACAGGCTAACCAAGACCAACGGCCTAATGTGAAAAAAGACCTGTGAAAATAGCACCCGCCACCTCCTGACTTTGTTCAGTACCAGGAGCATCTGCCCCCCGGGCGTGATCTGCAATGGCCTATAAGGAAATCAATCAATCGGCTGCGAATCCAAGTAGGCCGCTGCAAGCACAAAATACAGAAATGTGGGATTACTGAATCAACCGACACCATGTCGATTCTGTAACCATCTCACCGTGAAAACATAAGTGAAGTGAGCGTGGAGTGAACTGTCAGTGCCATCCCACCTGATGCTAGGGATGGACCAAGTATTACATTTACAATCATAATCGCGGTTTTAATCATATTTTTATGCTAATTCTGTTGATTATTTTATATTATTTTAAAGCTAGTTTTTAAGTGTCTAAACATAGTAATGTTTAAGGACTAGTCTAGTAAAAAAATGGAAAAAAACTAAATTGAGTTTCTGACTGAATTTCTGTTTTGCTATTTTATTTAAAAATCGCCTATTTAGTAATGTTTAGACACATAAATACTAGATTTAGCATAAAAAATATTATTAAAATCTCGAATATGATTGTAAATGACGATGTTGTGACGGCACGGTTGGCGCAGTGGTTAAGCGATTGACTGCTGCGCTGCGTGTCGCGGGTTCGATACCCGCACGAAAAAAATATTTGTATGACCTACAAGTAGTTGTTCCGGGTCTGGCTGTTTGTGTATGTGAGTTTAAATGTTTGTAAACGCACCCACAATACATGAGAAATTCCTAGTGTGGGGCAACGTTAATTAAAAAAAACAAAACAAACAAAACAAAAAGCTTAGTCAATCCCTAGCATTAATGAGATCCTGAAAAATGCCACTGACGCCGCAATTGGCATGGCTACCTACCGGGCGCAACTCATTTAATAATTTACCACCAACTCGAAAAGAAGAATTTTATTTTGAGGAAAGAACCACACGCTTTTAAAGGCACATGTCTAGAGAATTAATATATATAAATCCAATTTACGAGAACAATATTCATTACAAATGTATGTAGGTAACGTACATAACTACAACCCAACTCCCTTTCTTGGAACACTCAAAGTTTTGTCCAAATCCACTTCAAGAGATCCTTTGTGCTAATTTTCTCACCTAATTCCACTCAATACTGTCACAGATTAGGCCTAACAAATTGAGTGGTTGGCCTCGGGGACCATTACAAAAGTCGATTAGACTCGTAATGAATTAAATCGTCTCACGAGATAAAGACTAGAACTTTAAGTAGGCTTTTGTGGCTAAGCGGCGATAATTTGTCATTGAGGGAGATATTTTTAGGATTCAGTACCTTAAAACAAAAAAACGGAACCGTTATAGGATCACTCGTGTGTCTGTCTGTCTGTCCGTCTGTCGCAGCCAATTTGCTCCGAATCTACTGGACCATTTATTAACGAGTAACGTAAATAAATGAATTTTGAGTATAGAGGTCACTTTTGAGGGGCTTATTAGAAAATTTAAAAACAAGTTTCGTAAACTGTACCGTATGAGATATCAAATAAAAGGGCTTGTTAGGATTTTAGATATATTTTTTTAATCATTTTAAAGTAAACACTTTATTTAAACACTAAAGTTATTTAAAAAAAAGTACAATTCCCCCTTATCTCCAAAACAACTGAGAGCCTAAATTTTGAATAAACTACAGAATAGAGTTCTCTACTTATAGATTACAGGAAAACCTAAAAAAGTCTATGGTCTTAAAACAACATGGTAAATCTCTCAATATTGTGCGTACAAACTTACATTTACAGTTGGAATGTATGAGGGAACATGTTTTTTAACTACAATGTTAAGTTGGTTCTTGAGATAAATTCATCTCAACTACGGTACCCTTCATTGAGAGTGGTCCGACATGCACTTGGCCGGTTTTTTTTAATGTAGGTAGGTAAGATTTTAGTAAGTTTAGTCAATTTTGCGGTTTGCGGCAGAGATGAGGGTGAATTTGAATGTAATAATTGTGGACTTACCTGCAATTTAACACACAATTGGTGTACCTATGTCGACATAACAAATAACGTTGATTTTTATGACCAATTGAAACGCGTTAGCAGTTGTACCGTGTACGGCGACGGACAAGTCACCAGTAGCACTACTAAAGCAATAATGCATATATCTTGAATTTCAGCTACCATTCCACCTGTATCTACTACTAAAACTTTTTTTTCTCTTTTTCACCACATAAGGGGGCTCAATCTTTAATAATAGCCGCACGGGTCCATTGATCAGGTTAATCGCTTGCTGCGGTTAGTCCGACGATGGATGACCATATTTATATACCAAGACCCCTCCATACGAGTACCTCGGAAAGAACGTTAAGTTGTTATCCCGGCTGACATTCGTGGATCTTTGACAGTCGTTACGGGTCGTCCGAAGCCCGAAAGTCTGACTACCAGTCTTACCAAAGGGTATTACCAGTATTACCCAGTAACTGGGATGTGGAGGTCAGACTGATAGGCAGTCGCTCCATGTAAAATACTGGTATTCAGCTGCATCTGGTTAGACTAGAAGCCGACCCCAAGGCAGATGGTGATGATGATGATAGGAGGCTCAATATTTTTACCGTTCTTGTCCAATTTACCTACTAGAAACAAATAAAGAAAAAAAATACGTTTATCTTCGGTAAACATGACGTAAAGAAAGAACACAAATACAAAAAAAAACAAGTAGGGGGAAAATATGCGTCACATCTACGCAAATTCAAGGTCACCCAGCGCGCTACGGAGCGGGCTATGCTTGGAGTCTCTTTGAAGGATAAAATCAGGAATGAAATTATCCTGAAAAGAACCGGAGTTACCGATATAGCCTGCAGAGTAAACAAACTGAAGTGGCAGTGGGCTGGCCATGTTTGTCGAAGGACCGATGGCCGATGGAGCAGACGAGTCCTGGAGTGGAGACCGCGTATCGCCAAGCGTAGTGTGGGACGCCCCCCAGCTAGATGGACCGACGACCTTAAGAAGATGGCTGGGTCAGACTGGGAGAGGCCTATGTCCAGCAGTGGACTGCGATAGGCTGAGTTGATTGATTGATCTACGCAAAACGGCCACCGCTCAGCATAATGCTGCGACCCTATGCGAAACAGAGCCCCAGCGCTACTCTATCCTTTACAACAACGAAGCGGAGTAACTATGAAAACTGAGTATCAAACTGGTCAGTGTCATTGTTTTAATGCAGACACAGAAGTGACCTCCATAATAAGTTCTTAAAAAACAGCACTGCTGTTTTGAAACCATTGCAAGCAACCCTGGAAATAATTACTCTTCCCCCATTTAGAACTTGAACAACAAAGGCTCCCCACAAACGAAGTAACTACGTAATAAAACTTAAATAGTAAGTATATAGTCAACTATTTATAGTTGTAGATAAGGGGACATCTCTTGTTTATCGTGTACAGGAAGTCTTTAGCGTTGACGGGTAGGTGGGGTGGGGGTGGGCGGCTGCGGGGGGAAGCTGGCCCGCGAATTACGTCGTTATGTGACGCTTTAGCATTTTATACATACTGCTGCGACGTTGAGGAAGCGTTAGAATTGCTATTTAATTTTAAATCAAGGATAGCTCCACGAAAAAGAAAGAATTATGATGAAACGGGCAGTGGCTTCTGCACTACCGGCAGCGGGTTTTATACACGTATTATTGGGAGGGGTAAAATATTCGTACCCATGAAATTAATTTAAAAAAAAACCGGTCAAAAGCGACTCGGACTCGCGCACCGAGGGTTCCGTACGTATATATGATGTTGATGATTTCTGAAAAACTGTGCTATTTAGAGACATCGTTTTATTTTTCCTGTAATATTTACATACACTTCTATCACATAAAATAATTTCAGATCTTTAACGGTATTCTTTTTTACATTTTTAATCAGAAGTCGGAACGAATGTTGCCTAAAAAAAAATTAAAAAATATTAGATAATGTGCTAACAGCGCTCTTTCTTATGATGCCCCACATGCCCTAGTAGACCCTCTTAATTTTTTTAAGATCCTTTTTCAGTCCCTTTTACAAAAAAGATATATTTTAATTTTTAGTTCTTTCTTGTTTGCAAAATAGTTGGGCTAACGTCATCTAAAACTATTCTAAATTTCAAGTTTATAGCATTAGTAGTTCTTGAGATATCCAGGTGTGACAGACAGACAGACAGACAGACTTAGTCTCACCCATAAGGGTTTCATTTTTACCATTTTGGTACGGAAACCTAAAAATAAAAAGTTCAGAAACCAACTCCCAGTGTGGGGTAAAATGAAACGTAAAATTTATTTACACAATAATTCATATCACAATGGATAAAGAAAAGAAAAAGCTAAGGTTTAAAGCTTCTCGCCAATATACTGTTACTGATAAACTATAGATGTAGTCCGAGTTTCTGAACAATGCCTGCATGCACTTTTCCTTACATCAAATCACAAAAGTCGCCACTCCACCACACCGTGAGTATCGCATCCGTAAGCAGCTAACGTCCAAGGAAGTACCGATAACATAATCTTGTTGGCCACTCGATAAGCTTTGTTAACAGAATACAAGCAACATATTAACGTGTAGGTATACTTTAATTCCGATCAGCTCGTTAGCGCCCTAAAGCTCATTAACAACTTTGATGTACCGAATAATGGCGATGGGTTTATCGTGATAGACTAAGCTTGAGAAAATGATCTCTGTTAGTATTAATAGCAGCTTGGAACTATTTAAATACAAGGCAAGGACCTCTAGGAGGGAACGGGCATTTTCACCAACCTAGCTAGTCAGCTATGCGCAGCTATGATCATATACGCAGTCGCGTATGTTGTTTCAAGAGATAAAATTGGATAGTACAAATGAAGTGAAAATTTTAGTTCTAGTTTAATTTTAGTTCAGTAGTTGTTCGCCACGTTTCGAACAAAAAACTCAACGTTCAAAATCAATCATAAGTCATTTATTCAAACTAGGCTGAGAATCAGCACCTTTCGAAAATCAGAAATTACATGAGACAGTCCCCCAAAAACGCCCACCCTTTACCACTTCATAGTGCTTTAGCTGGGAAGAAGAAGTGGCGCAACAAACTCGTCAGCAGCACTGCTGTCTGTTCGCATATAAAACTTGAATCTATACAATAAAATGTAAAATAATTTGCACTACGCAACACAAAACATTAAATTAAATTAATTGCCTTATGTTAGCTAGCACACACCACTACATTAAAAAAAAAATATGATAATCGTCGAAAACTATACTCAAGCAGACATAACGTAAATAAAACGTATCTAAATAAAATAAAAACCTCCAGGCATAATGGGCGTGCCTGCTTAAATAAAGCTATAGCTATGGCTAGAAATCACAAATGATAAACTATCACCATCGAAGTAAAATAAAAAACAGTTAATTATTAATAACAAAAACAAAACCATGGTCAGCAAGATGACCAGTTGGTGACTGGTCATCAAGCAGCACCCGTTCACGAGCATAACGCAAAGATCAGCCATCACCCCCCTCGCCATATCGCCGTTCAAAAGTCATTAAGTAAATCAAGCTGAAATTCAGCAGTTTTTGAACGTTACGAGTTACAAAAAGGACCCCCAAAAGAACCTTCTCCTCAAACTACTTCCTAAAACGCCCAAAATATATATTTGAAAGCACAGATTGCGTACTAATATTAACAAACGAGATCCATTACTGAACATCGTTCTAAAATACGGGCTTAAGTTCCTTAGAATGATTGTCACTACGACAATTTATCCGTTCTTTCTGACTTAAAACTTTTGCTACCTACATCTAAACCTTCGCAAAGCTCTTCATCCAGGTAAATAACTTATTAATACACTTACTAAAATACCAAACGTATGTGCAGGAGTAGTTGAACGATGTATAATGTTCCGCTTTGCAAATGTGAAGTGTTTGCGAATCCACGATCCGTTTTGTACCGTTTGCCCGAAGGAATACTTACCATTAAATGGATCGGGCTGTATGAATGTAGCTCTGTGTCTGTGTGTTGGAGATGTTTTTGGTACTGTTGGGATAGTTTAGATAAGTGAAGTTTTCTCTGGAGTGCTGATGGGGTTTAAGGCCCAATCTTGAAAATAACTAGTAGTTTGATGGACGTGGCTTATTTCACAAACGCGTGGGGAGTGGCGGTTCTATCTTCCGCTTAAACTTATCTGGACCAGTGTGGTCAAAAGTGGAACTAACGAAATCGCTGACCGGAATTTAAAAACAGTAGGTACTTACTTAGCATGGGCTTTGCCTAAGCATTATTCTTGTCACTGTCGCACAACTGTCAAACTAAAAGTGAATGATAAAGACTGAAACTTACCTAAGAAAAAAGTGCGTGCTAAATAACGTTTTATTTATCTTGGTCTATGAAATTTTTGACCATAGCGAGCTATAGAGTAGGCAAATAATAATAACTATAACATTTATTAATTATATACAACATGAAATTAAAAATAGTTAATTAATATTCTATAATTATTTAAAAAAAAATGGACGTTGGTATGTTATTGATAATCTCCAACACCGTTTCACCGATCACCATAATTATACTGGCTTGGTAAATGACAATTAAAGTATATTTTTAACTTCCTACTCACTATTAAATACGTAAGTAAATAAGGAATACTTTTAATTTTTCCATCGTGTCCTACTTTTCAAGTAAATGAATGTTCACCTTATCAAAAAAGGACACACTACAGCTGTTAAGCTTTCTCTTTCAAGACCGACTTTTTTGTGCTTGTTGATTGCAGTTAAGAAGCCGGCTGGTCTCGAGGCAAAGCGCCGAGAGTTTGGGTTTCGAGTCATCGAGGTCGATCCCAGCGCAAGGATTTTCTTTGCCAACGACCATACTACGTTGAATGCACCGGTTCTCGTCCGATCACCGAAGTTAAGCAACATCGGGCGTGGTCAGCACTTGGATGGGTGACCGCCTGGGAACACCACGTGACGTTGGCTTTTTCCTGCTAGGGTTACGAGTCTGTCCGAAAGGGATATCGTGGCCCTGGCACACAGGCATTTGAAGGAACACGGTGGGTTTTAGTCAGTAAAAGTCTGACACTCCCTCCCGCTCCGCCCAGAGCGGGAGAAGTTATTTGATGATTTCCCACCCAAAAAAATCATTGCAGTTGAAATATATAGTACATAATAATTCCATGCAGTATCTGCCGCCAAGACGAGCCAAGCGAAGCGCAAGGGCACTACCTACCTTTTCTCGAAGTGTTTCGTCGTTTTTTTGAACCCACATAGAGTTGGTTTCCGATGTACCAGATAGTTCATATTCTCAGGATATGATGTCAATAATAAACTAATTAAAAATTAAAATTAATTAAAATTAAAATTAATTAATTAATTTATTAATTTAAAAAGTCTTAATTAAATAGCTCTAATACTTTAGATTTTATTGATATCTAAAATACACCGATTTCGTCACTAGCACACTCACTGATACACTGACACACTGATGATCATCAAAATGTTTGGCTACTTCCCAAAGTGCTAGAAAGCTGAAATTTGGCACGGTAGTGCCCCCGCCAAGATGAGCCAAGTGAAGCGCAAGGGCACTACCTACCTTTTCTTGAAGTGTTTCGTCGTTTTTTGGAACCCTCATAGAAAGGTTTCCGATGTACTATAGTTCATATTGTCAGGATATGATATCAATAATAGACTAATTAAACATACACTGCCTTATTACAAAACAAGATTTATATTTTTACATGGCTTAAACCATGCAGCCAGTTTTTGTAATAAGAACGTCACAGTGATTGAAATACCGTTCTTTATACAAAACTGAAAACTTAGTTCGGTACTAAGTTGACAATTTTGTGTTTAGAAACTTTACCATAGTCGAAATAAAGTTCTAAATTCAATAATGGCTCCATGTTTTAAACCTGGGTCTGAAGATAAACCTTGTTTTGTAATAAGGGGGACAAAGTTTCAGTTGAATAGCTCTAATACTTTAGATTTTATTGATATCTAAAATACACCGATTTCGTCACTGACACACTCACTGATACACTGACACACTGATGATCATCAAAATGTTTGGCTACTTCCTGAAGTGCTAGAAAGCTAAAATTTGGTATGTAATCTATGTTTAGTATACAACCAACAAAAAAAAACATAAACTTATAATTTTCGCCCCCCATCCCCTAAAATGGGAGGGTGGAAGTTTGTATGAGACTTCAAAATGTTAGGGTACTTCCTGAAGTGCTAGAAAGCCGAAATTATGGCATGTAAACAAAGTTCAGTATACAAAAAAAAACTACTGTGCCCCCAGATAAACTTATAATACTCGTCCCCCCTCTCCTAAAATTGGTGGGGGGGGGAGTTTGAATGAGACTTCCACCAATTTTATGAATTAGGACATGAAAGTTTCCGGAGGACACGGTGGAGCATATGGTGGAGGTTTATGTGTGTACATAAACTGTTAAATAATAATAAATATATTTTGATACCCGCAAATAAATCAAAACCTATAGGATACTTGCCGTTCACCTAGAATCATGAAATTGGGCAAGAAGTAAAGTCTCTCAGCACAAGTAAAGGAAAAAGTTCGAAAATTGTTAATTTGTAGTTTTATCCCATAAAAAAAAATACTTTTTTGCGATTACAAACTTACATTTGCAGTTGAAAATTTGACCGTGGTGTATATCGATGTATGGGAGAACATGTTTTTCAACTACAATGTTAAGTTTGTTTTCCGGATAAATTCATCCCAACTACGGAACCCTTCATTGTGCCTGATCCGACACGCATTTGGCCGGTATTTTTTGTTACTCCAGAACATTTTAAACACCTGAAAAACAAAATTAATAGAAAGGAATTGCTATTTAAGCCAGCCTCTTTACTGAAATTTTCATAGCTTGTACATAAAATTAAATTAAAATGGATGTCATTCTCATTTTATTTATTTATTTATTTTATTTTTAGGAAAACTTACAGCTAAACAGATACATTTAGTAATAGTTCATAGAAGAAAATGGCCAATTACAAGTTTCCACTTATAGTCTATGATCATTGGAACAAAGAAAATTGATAGTAGACTTTGTAAAACACAAAACAGAAAAAAAAAATACTATTTCCGCTCGAAGAAGCTATTAGATAAGATTCTCTTCAACTGAGTAACACTAGTATTGAAAATGTCGATGTCAGCTTCCTGACAGGTTGCATTGTACATACGACTCGCTCTCATCATGTACGAGTTCCGTCTGTACGTAGTGGCTACCAGTGGGGTGTGCAATAAATGAGGTCTACGCAAGAACACAGACGGCACTCGCAGTCCGATTTTGTGCAACAACTCGGTGACACCAGTTGTTCCATTGACAATCTTGAAAAGAAACACAAGATCTGATATTTTTCGCCTTACGTAAAGAGGAAGGATATGAAACTTCTTGCAACGGTAGGTATAATTCGTTAAGAACGTTTTAGATCGATATTGAATATGCCTTAAAAACCTTTTCTGTATGCTCTCAATACGAGTTATATAAACATTATAATTCGGGTTCCAGACCTGAGAGGCATACTCCAAATGACTACGAACAAAGGAACAGTATAATATTTTAATAGTCTTTATATTCTTGAAATCAGAGGACAGTCGGAGAATGAAACCCAGTGCTTTTGATGCTTTCTTAACTACATTGTCTATATGCGCATCAAAGAGGAGCTTAGCGTCAAAGGTAACTCACAGGTCCCTGATAGTGCTGACCCTATTTAGTACTGTATCCAAAAGCGTGTAGTTATGGACGATCTGGATAGGTTTCCGTGTGAAGGAGCAAACATAACACTTGGAGACATTCAAATCCAGCTTATTATTAACACAATAATCCTGAAAACTATTAAGGTCTGCCTGTAATAGATGAGCATCTGCCATTGTATTAATTTGTCTCATTATCTTCATGTCATCAGCATATAGTAACAGATTTGAATACCGGAATGAAGAAGAGATATCATTGATACAAATATTAAATAAAAGTGGCCCTAGCAAGGACCCTTGGGGAACCCCCGAAGGGACATTCATAGGCTTAGAGCTGTATCCATTAAGAACTACAATCTGACATCTGTTCTCCACATAGGACTTGAACCACCGGTAAAGATCACCCCTGATGCCCACCGATAAAAGTTTGCGCAACAGGATCACATGATCTATCCGATCGAAACACTTACTGTAGTCGGTATATATAACATCGACTTGGGATCTCTGCGACATACATTCGGAGAGGTAGTCGCTACAGACAATGAGATTAGACGAGGTCGACCGACCCCTTACGAAGCCGTGCTGGCTTTCACTTAAACTGTGCTTGAGTGCCGAAGAAACCTGTGCGTGCACAATTTTCTCCAGCAATTTAGCAAACACACACAGCTTTGAAATAGGTCGGTAATTCTCAACCAATGTCCTTGACCCTTTTTTATGTATCGGTGTTATATACGCCGACTTCCATATCTTAGGCACCACGCCAGTAGCAAGAGATTTTTCAAATAAGATGGAAAGAGGCACAGAAAGCTCCTTGGCGCAGTTGACGATGAATAAGGACGAGATTTCATCTGGACCCGCAGATTTGTTTAAATCCACCTGTTTCAGCAGCCTACAAACCTCATTTAGCCGTATCTCCACTTGACTTATATCTTGCGCGTTGTCATTTGGTCCCTCGTCCGTAACATAAGCCGAGGATTGACTGTTGGTATTACTAGTATCAA
This sequence comes from Tiliacea aurago, assembly GCA_948098905.1. Classification (NCBI taxonomy): domain Eukaryota; kingdom Metazoa; phylum Arthropoda; class Insecta; order Lepidoptera; family Noctuidae; genus Tiliacea; species Tiliacea aurago. The sequence goes on along the minus strand of OX402579.1, from coordinate 21,792,909 downwards.
GAAAGTTAGAGTAAAAACAATCACCGAACATATCATAAATTACGTCACCATCACTGGACGTTACCTGGCCAAATTGCATCACTGAGGGGTAAGAACAAGATTGTTGCTTAGACTTGACGTACCTCCAAAAGGCCCGTGGATTGTCGCGAATGTCAGATTCTATTTTAGCTATGTAGTTGTCAAACATATCCCTCTCTAGGTCTTTAGCCCGCTGACAGAGTATAATAAACGATTGATAGTCAGACAAGTTCCTGTATTTCCTAAATTTAGTGTGAAATTTAGCTTTTTCCTTTAAAATTTTTATCAATGGAGTTTTGTACCAGAGTGGGTATTTTGATTTGGGGACGACCGTTTTTGTAGGTATATACGTGGAATGCAGCCCCCTTAATATACCATAAAAGTATGCTACCGCTTCGTCCATCGACCTCCCACTTAACACAGACTGCCAGTCGATTTAACTCACCTTTTATATTTTCGTAATCGGCAGACTTATATAAAAACTTTACATAGGACCGACCTGGCAGTCGATGTAGTTCAACGAAATCCGCGGAAACACATAAGGCTCTGTGATGAGGATCTTCAGGCACTAGTGGATCATCACAGCAGCTGACAATAACTTTATCATTAGAAAAAACCAAATCAAGGATTCTACCATTGACGTTCGAGTGACCATTATATTGCATTAAATTACTCGTATTAAGATTATCAATTAAATTAGTCTGTACTATCGAGGAATTTCATATCTATACACCTTAAGGACTATTGTTGCTTGCAGCGCTCGGCCGCTATAGAAATCCCATCAACCAATAGCATCGCACCATCAGATTTTTGATGAGACCCTTGTTTTTGTAAATGAAAAAAAAAGACAGTAAAAAACCAGCTGAGGTGGTGCATATTTTTTCAATGGAAACAATTTCAATGAGAAAACTCGTTAGGTCGTAGTTCGAGATCGTTTGAGACAAGTTTATGGGTTTTTTTTATGAGTGGGTTTGCTATGCTCTCAGAAAAGTATAATATAAAATTAGAATTGAGTAGTTTCATAATTAGCAGTTTTTGGGTGAGAGGCGGAAAATTTCCATAATACTTTAAAAGCGCAAAACGCGGTATCGTTTCGGTATAGTATGCTGTTTTAATCCAAGAAACAAGATTTCATGCCTCTGTTGTGTGGTGAGACGGTACGAAGACATGTTTCAGAAATGCTACGTAAAAACGTTAGTTGTTACCGAAAGCTCTGCAAATTTGCAACTGAACCCATGAAATGCGTTAGAACAAAATGTAAAGTATAAAAACATTAAAATTAAAAACTTTCTCAGTTTTGTTTCTTTTGTTCTATTCCTAGTGGTCGAGAAAAGGTCACCATATCCGTAGTCAGACATCTGTGATCATTGTAACGTTTCGTCGATGCAAAAAGGGGCGTAAAACAGATGTGGTCATCGTGTTCACGGGATTTTGTTTTGAAACTGGTTAGATATGAAATTCCTCGATAGTACATTGCCATGAACATTTGAAGGGTACAACGATTGTCCGACACCAGTCGGCTGCCATACAATATTGGGTTGGTTGAAATCTCCTAAGACAACAAACTTATCGGACGGACGATTGAGGGTAATCTCAAGTACGTTGTCCGAAAAGTTGCTCAGTTGCGTCGTTAAAGAATTTCCGTGATTCTGACAACAAACATATACAACACAAATGTGCATTTTATAAACCACTCTGGGTTTTTTATGATGCAGCGTCAACGTAATCCATAAATCCTCTGCGGAAGAGCACCATTCGCTGCAGGTGTCAGCAGCAAGTTCACGCTTAACTGCAATTAAAATCCCTCCTCCCCTCATTTGGCCGGTATAAGTGTAGTCCCGGTCACGTCTCCACACCAGATACCGGTCGTCAAACAATTCCGAGTCAGATATGCCATCCACTAGCCACGTCTCGGTCAAGCAAATAACATCATAACCATTACTACACACATTCCTAAATAAAACAGCTGTCTTTGTCCGTAGTCCATTAATAGGCGCCATAACAATAATTGAAAGGTATATTATTTAATTGCATATGTAAAAGCATATAAAGCACATTCAAACTACGGTAATAATAACACATGTAGAAAAAGTTGCAACAAAAACAGGCGTAAGCAAATAAATATAAATTAATAGAAGATAAACAAGTTTCGGCAAAGTAGCAAAACGCAACGTTAATTGACAGAAAATAGAGCATAGAATCATAATAGCAGGTTATAACAAACCGGTTGTCACCGAGCGAGCAGCGAACAAAAGGCAGGCGAGAAAGGAATGCGCACAAAAAACAGTTACCTGTGTTTCTCAAACTTAGCGAATCGATGCAAGTAAACAAAATACCTGAAAGCCGCAACGACATCTCTAACATAAAAACTTTTTGATATCTCGCTCTGTCATGATGTGATGCTTTGGAGAAGTGGTATTTTTACGTAAAAATATTCTGCAACTAGTAACCCATACAAATTCAAATCCACGCTCTTTGGCTAGAGCTTTAGTTTTGTTAAGGAGAATTTTGTTTTCTAGTGTAAGATGGTCGTTGACATAGATCTTGCTGTCTCCTCGAAGCCCCAGATTACCGGTGTTTAGGTTTTTATGTTTTCTTGCGGCAGCCACAAAATCATTTTTCATGTAAGAATTGTGCACGGAACAAATTATATTTTTATTTTGTTTATCGTTACGCGTTGGTACCCTTGCTATATAATTGATCTGCTCCCTAGGGATATGACAGTTGATGGTCTCCCCGATCTTGGCCACTATAGCGAATAGGTTTTCGTGGTTTGACATCGGTACACCTTTGATCTCGATGTTATTTATACGGGACCTTTGCTCATTCTCACGTTGCAGCTCCTCTAACTTAAATATACGATCTTGTAAGGTGGATAGCTCTTCTTTGGTCTTTTTCATCGACTCGGCCTCTTTTTCCAATACTGACACCCTACCAGACAAAGCTTTGATTTCGTCGCAGGCAAACTCAAAGGAGTGCTTCACTTCTGAGAATTCAGCCCTCATAGCCTTCAAATCCTCGAGCTCACTCTGGATGGCCTTTACAGTCTCAACTAACGCTGGCAGCGACTCCATTTTGGCCGACATCCGCTTCAACTCCAGTAGAATGGTCTCATAGTCCGCTGGAACTGGTGATGTGACTCCTATGCAGGGACTAGCTATACCTGGTGCTTTGCAGCTGGGACATTTTCACGTAAGTTTGCGGTCACCGAGCCTACTGTATCCGCGTTCCGTTATACCCGAGCAAGGAAAGTCGAACTGCCCTTCACATACGGAGCAAGTTACGCCGTCCACGGCTTCATCCCCGCAACGTTTGCACTTAAACATTTTCGAGTAAGTTGTACACTGATTTATGAGTTTAAGAAACGCTGTCCGTGGGTCGGTAGCAGAGTAGCAACAATTGTACACGCGCGAACGGTTTGCTGTCTACCGTCGAACTGAAGAGATTTTCTTGAAGATCGACTTCGTATGGCCGTGGTATGGCCTTAATTACATGACATATATTTTTTGTGACTCCGGATTTATACGAAAACCAAAACCGATGTTATTTTGTTACTATGTCATGTATATACCTTTTTAACTGGGATTTTTGTCATAATTGGGTTTTCGGTTTACCTTTCTTTTTATTTAAATTATTTTGGGGGCAAGGGATCATTGAGAGTGGAAATAGGAAATGGAATTTGATACCAATAATTTGTCAAGCAGCCGTCATACAATTTTAGAAGGATGTTTTTGTGTATTATTGAAAACAGTCAGAGTCAAACATACTTAATTATTAAGATCTGATTTGGGTTTTATGTATGAAAAATTATGAATAACCAATATATTGTCAGAACGAACTCTTTCCCCCTTATTACAAAACAAGGTTTATATTCAGACCCAGGTTTAAAACATGGAGCCATTATTGAATTTCGAACTTTATTCCGACTAAGGTAAACTTTGTAAACACAAAACTGACAACTTAGTACCGAACTAAGTTTTCAGTTTTGTATAAAGAACGGTATTTCAATCACTGTTACTTTCTTATTACAAAAACTAGCTCCATGGTTTAAGCCATGTAAAAATATAAATCTTGTTTTGTAATAAGGCGGTTTGAGACCGTCTATTAGATACCAAACACGATATGAAATATTCACATCAGCTCTAAGCCGCCATGTTGGTTTTAATATAACGTCACCCGCCTGTAACCCGCGGAACAAAATGACGCTTAAATACCTCGTTTGTCCAAATACAACGACTAGTTGAAGAGTTTTGAGAAAGCAGATGAACTTACAATACGAGTACATAGCTTGTTAAAATCATAACCCTAAAACTCACCTTTTTCAACAATTCAAATGCGACTCTATTCCTTTTTTGTGCTCTATCATTCGTAGTGACAGAACTTGAAATATTGATTGTATTGTTAATGTATTTCAAACATAAAAACGAATCATATATTTTAGCGTATTTCCTTAGATAAACAATAATTATAAGTTGTAGGTATAAAAACAGACGTTCTTCTCTATGAAGGATACTTACCCAATATTACTTTGCAAGGCGAGAATAGATTTTTGCTGGTAATGCTTTAATTAAGGTGGTGAATTCGACTGAAGGACCTTTAGATGCGTTACTCGCGCTCAATAATGGCAAAGTAAAAGCAAGGCAATTGCCCGACTTGGAATTAGTCGCGCGCCATCCAGTGACGCGGCTACACGTCACAATCACTCGCAATTCTCAGCAATTATTTGTGAAGAAAATGCCTTCCCGTGTCTATACACGATGTACAAATTACACTACTACTGTGGGAGTACCGAAAAACGTCTCATTTCATGCATAAGTACTTTTATTGTATTATTTGATTATAAGAAAACGTTGTTTTGTTTTGTACTTGTACAGCCAGTCAGCCATTTTTACTGACTGCTGCGACCGACGCGTATGCGCCAATGAACATGCAGCAGCTAGTGACGTAACTAAATAATATGTATGTTCATCTCTTTCTAACAACAGTTATCGGTATAGGTTTTTCCTTTTCTTCGCGCACTATATGATTGTATGCAAGTATGTAGTATTGTATTGTATTCATGGCGTACGCTGTTTTTGAGTGCACTAATGTTCGTGTATGACGCGTCTATGTATTACGTCATTGATTATAGTCATCTTATTGCTATTGAATTCAAGTAAAATGAGTTCATTTATTGCCCTGTGCAGATACTCCAGACGTTGTAGGTACTGTTTAGTTTTGGGTTTTATATCTTCCCATTTTTACAAATAATTTAAATGTCGTCACGAAATAATAATAGCAAAATAACGTTATTATTGTTCATATTCACAAGAATACACACACTCATAGTCTAAATACCTATTCAACACTAAAGGCTCGTACAGACTGGAGCTATATCGCGGGCGTACAGGCAGCGCGACCCTTCTCGCGCCCGCGATATGAGCCAGTCTTTACGAGCCTAAATTGTAATAAATAATTACTTTAACTTAACAAACTATTAACTTCTTCTGTTAGCACAATTATTTAAATCACATAAATTTGATCGCACCCATTTGCAAAAAAATTACATAGATTCATCGTCGATGAGCCCCACCGGGCGACTGATTTATGGACGAACGAGAGTGATGCCATTACTTTTGATAGGCAAAAGAACGGATGGCGATGTTGTATGTCCTCAGAATAAAACAACTTATGTGTCAAAACGAATTGCCGTCTTTTCTAAATAAAAAGTACCTATTACTACTAAGTAACTAACTAAGACTGCCGTTCTTAAATTTGGATACGAATACTCTCTATGTTTTAAAGTAAACTCCATTGAATACCCCGTATACGTTACGCCTTGTTACTCAAAAAACATAAAAATTGATAGAACTTTGCAATTTTTTTGTATAAAGTAAATTTAATTTTATTGTTTACTAGCTTTAGCCCGCGGCTTTGCTCGCGTTAACTTAGAATTTGACAGCCAATTCGAGTTGTACACGGCTTGTTGTTTGACGTTTAGCGGCAAAAAACTCTTAACACGCCATTAAAGTTTCTTTATAATTCAATCATGATTCCAAAGACACGTGGCGCCATCTATTATCATAATAACGTTATTGTTGATTTCCTCGGAAACAGTACTTTTTTCGGGATGAAAGGTACCCTATGGCCGTTTTTGTACACCTGACAACATATATGCAAAATTTCAGGATGATCGGTTCAGTGGTTTAGGCGTGAAAAGGTAACAAACAAACTAACAAACTTACTTTCGCATTTATTATATTATTATAGTTAGGATTTCTTTTTCAGGATGCTAGGCTATATATTCAAAAACACACACAACAAAATGCTAAATCCCTATTCTATATTCTTAAAAGGTTACACAATAAAGAACATCCACTTTTTTTATATATCACCTTAACAGGTTTCAATCTAAACTCAACTCAAACTGATTTTTATTAAGTTTAATTGCTATAGTTTGTCCTAGAACGAACTGACCAAAAATATAAACAGTTAACTACACTAAGCTGTAAATATATTAATATTGACAAGGTAAAGGATTAATCTTAAACAAAACCTAATTCACATTCCCCATTATATTTCCTTACACTTTTAAACCAAATCACATACAAGAACGTAGCCCATCAACCAAAATAAATGAGATCAAAACCACGGGTGAAAGCTAGGTGTTAAGACAAGACTACGATTATAACGTAGTACCTTAAGAGCACAAAGCTTATGTTAGTACGAGCTAGAATACTGAAAGAAAGTGGGTATTCCGGTTAAGGGGACGATAACCGACTTTTAATGATTTTATACTGAAGATCACGTCTAAAAAAACGAGTAGTGTTAATGATTTGAGAAAAATATATGTTGAATTAGAGCATTTTTTCAATAAGTTAATATGTGAATATTTTAGATTATGTCTATATTACATGGCGAAATTAATTTGTAAAATTATGTCTAACGCGGATAAAAATCTGAGAATGGCGCAAAATCTACCAAGCGTATTTTTCTGGAACCTTCACCAATTTAATTATTGATCTTTTAGTATACGCGTTTTATTAAAATACCTTTTGTTTTGTGTATAATAAATTAATATTGCGTCAAATTGAGGACAGCGCTTCTTGATGGGCGAGTCCTATTACTGGCTGAACGTACGACGCGTTGCGTGAGCTCAGTACAGAACACGCAAGCCAACCACTCAAGGTCACTGGTATATATCTGCGTCTTAAGGATTTAAAGAAGAGAAAATGTTACACAAAGAAAACGTGAACTACTCGTATTCTTAAAGAGTTCATGACCTACTGAACCTTATTTTATGGCTGATTTTATTATTTGGATATCAGGCGAATCAAAGATTGAGCGAAATTGGACTGTACACAAGAAGATTCCAAATAAATCTGTTGAAATCGTATGTCAACTGTTGTCATGGTAATTTATTAGAAATCTTTTTTTTTTTTAATGAAACGCCTTTTCAGTACGAATATTTCTGTATTTAAGTATATTCTTTCAAACATACAAACTTGGTATAACTCAATATTTAACGAACAATTTTTTTTTTTATAAACGTTGCCCCACACTAGTAATTTCTCCTGTATTGTGGGTGCGTTTATAAACATATAAACTCACATACACAAACAGCCAAACCCGGAACAACTAGTACTTGTAGATCATACAAATATTTGTTCCGTGCGGGAATCGAACCCGCGACACGCAGCGCAGCAGTCAATCGCTTAACCACTGCACCAACCGTGTCGTTATTTAATTAGATATTATACTCAATATAATATCAGTATAGACGTTAGACTACTTGAACACCTTTAGGTTCCGAGGCTTGAAGAGAATTCATTTAGAAACTAAACAACACCCCAAATAATTATCATGTTTCCCATTACGGTCTGTTAAAAAAACCAGTAGGTACTTTAACGGTAACTGTCAAATGAGATACTACTTTTAAACTTCATAACTACCCAATACAAATATCATTTGAGGCAAATCACATACGTTCAATTTTATATTTAGTATTTAAAACCACTATAAATCTTATAAATATTAATTGGAAATCGTGACAGTTTCCAGCAAAAGAATACAAAGATCAACCAACAGACAACGATGCAGCTTTTATGTATGTAACCGACCGACAGCCGTTTTATTACTTATAAAGTCCAGAGAACTTCAAACGTTATCTTCACACTTTACAACTCCTAAGGGAACAATAAACCGTACAGCAAGATCATTAAACCATTCCATTCTCATTACCTGCCAATTACGTCACAAAATCCCAACATTAAAAAGTAAATAATAAATCTACAAACTGTGCTAACACAGCACTTAAAAACACCCGCGTCTTAGCGCCTGCACTACTAACAAACTAGTGCAACTTTCCGCATGCAAAATGGATTTGCGCAGTTGAAATTATGACCATGAGTGCACCGCTTTAGATAATTGCAGCTAAACTTGTCTCCTAATGAGGGAACGTTCCTGTACTAGTGGCTCGTGTGATTTCGTTTATGCTAGTTTGTGTTATGTGTGGAGTTGGTGTTTTGGCGCTACTGCTTGGCTTGCTTGCATTAAGATCATTACAAAAAATGCCTCGATAAAACCAAGTGTAATCATCTGTAAACTGTAATCATCATCATAAGGCTTCCAGTCTAACCAGATACAGTTTTTTTTTTTTATTGTGTGGGAAATTATCAAATAACTTCTCCCGCTCTGTGCGGAGCGGGAGGGCGAGTCAGACTTTTACTGACTGAAACCCACCCATGTTCCTTCATTTGCCTGTGTGCCAGGGCCACGATATCCCTTTTTAGACAAATTCGCAACCCTTGGCAGGCATTAGCCCTAATGGACAATTCGTGCTGACATCTCTTTGACGCGCGCGTGAAACACAACGCGCCGTCGACCCGGGCCTCAGACGGCGAGCTACCCATCGCTCACCGTCCGCAAGCCCGCGCCTACGGTGGTCGGAAATCGGCTTGCGACTCCCGACGCCCGGGGCATCTCCCGCGGCGACTAGGGGCGTGAGGGCGCTAATTTTGCCTCTCTTTCACGCGCTCCGCCTCCTCCTTCGCGAGCATTGCAGGTCGAATAAGCAGTCGCTCCATGTAAAACACTTTAACGGTAACCGGATACAGCTGAATACCGTTAAAGTATTTTACTTGGAGCGACTGCTTATCTGACCTCCACAACCCACTGGATAATGCGATACCTTGGTAAGACTGGTTGTCAGATATTCAGGCTTCTGACGAACCCGTAACAAACAAAACCAAGTGTAGTATGCTTTTAAATGCCTGTAATATGCTATAGTGCCCTGCAGGTACCATAATTATGTTTGTGCTGCATTTGTTTTTCTCGGTCGTTTTAATATTATGCCACAAGCTAGGCACAAAAACAACGGCTTTATTGATGACGAGGTTGGGGGCGCTGATACCTATAAATACAAGATATTAAGTTATCTTAGTTTAGGTATTGGCTGCAACTCTAACTTGCAACCGTAATGACCTTAAGGCCTATTTCATTTGAATCATGTTTTTTACTTCAAGGTACAAATAAACTATTTTTATTTTTTACCTATAAGATCACCATATGGCTTATAAAATTAGCTTGTATGTAGCTTGTATCAACTCAGCCTATCGCAGTCTATTGCTGGACATAGGCCTCTCCCAGGCTGCGCCACAACACCCCGTCCTCCACTTTCCGCATCCAGTCTATCCTAGCCACCTATGGCCAAAGAGACAAGGTGATAGGCTTTTGTTTTCCATACAATTGGATCCTTGATTGACTTGACCATGAGTGCACCGCTTTAATTGCAGCTAATTCTGTCTCATAATGAGGCAACGTATACTATTGGCTCGTGTGATTTTGTAGCTAGTTTGTGTTAAGACGCTGACAGCAGCTAAACTGCGGTTACCTACTGTCAGACTGCATACAAAAGAAAGAGAAGCGCGATGAAAACGCTTGTAATTTATTGCGAAATACTTACGAAAATAAAAAACAACCAAGTTCTGCATACAAATAAGACGTTCTTGTTATTAATTAAATACCAACCGTACGTTGATATTTTCGATTTAAACGCGAAAGTAAAGGGTTAGTTAGTTTACCGTTAATTTGCCTCGAGTTTTTTTTTTCTAAACGTGTTTTGGTAACAACCAAGCTCTGAGAAATATGTTCAAGTCTATCGTATTTGCCAATATTTATAGTTTATATGGTAGCGAAAATAATTTCGTTACCATAAACTATAAATATTGGCAATTTTTATGTTTAAGGGGATGATAACCGACTTTTAATGATTTTATACTGAAGATCACGTCTGAACGAGTAGTGTTAATGATTTGAAAAAAAATATGTTAATTAAAGCATTTTCTCAATAACATAATGTGAATATTTTAGATTATTTTTATATTACATATTGATATTAATTTGTAAAGTTATGTCTAACGCGGATTATAACTGAGAATGGCGCAAAATCTACTAAGCGTATTTTTCTGAAGCCTTCACCAATTTAAAGATAATTTAATTATTGATCTTTTAGTATACGCGTTTTATTTAAATACCTTTTGTTTTGTGTATAATAAATTAATAATGCGTCAAATTGGGGATTATCTCCGTCTTAAGTGTTAAGGAATGGTGTATCGCCATGTTACTGTGTCCTTTATGGCGAAAAGGACATTGTGATCCTATTTCGACGTAAAAATCTAAATAATGTATGTGAAGCATTACATCACTATAATCTGAAACATATGTGGTGAAGTTTTGGGTAAACATAATTTGAAATACTATCGTGCCAGCGATACGAAGGAGAAGGAAAATTTAAAATATTCATAAGTAAGTAATCATTTATTTAGCAAAAACTTAGCCTAGGTAACATCAGTTTCGTTTGAATAAGGGATGGGTATGGCTATTACTAATGAGTAAGACCCCTGCCCTTCAAACTAGGAAAATCCTGTATCTTGAGGGACTGTGTTCTTTATTGGGATTGAAACGTTTTACAAAGTAATTATAACTGCGTAACAATTCTGATGTAGGTAAGCTAAACAGCAACCAACTTTTAATAATGCTAAAGAAATATGCATAAGTAGCTACAGTATGCCCATGTACGCACGGACGTAAACTATCGTGGAGGGATTTCATTGCGCACTGGATTTTGAACTCTCGGTGTTAAGCCGAGCGTTGAGAATCGAACAGAGCACATCCCAGCGCTTCAAAAAACCAAACTGTTCGATTTTCAACTCTCGGCGCTTGGCAGTGCATTGAAAACCCAGAGCGAAAAAAAAATCGCCCGTGCGTACTTGGGCTAAGAGATTATATTTGTATTATATTAGAATCTAATAGAAAAAAAAGTATTAAAAAAAAAAGGTTTTTTTTTGTATTTTTTTCTGTAATATTTATCGTCAACATGTTTCTGTCTGTGAGGTGTGCACTTTTGGATTTGGAGGTTATAATATATATGTTCACTTGTAAGACCGACTGTCAAAGCCTTTGTTATTGATTTATCAAAACTAGCCATTACAAAAACTATTTACAAGTTTCTTAGTGAGGTTTACAAGCTTATACAACATTAGATTTGTTTATACTAAACCCGAAAAGGGGTCATTGTACTCATCATTTTGAACAATGTTTTCTATGGGACCAACGTTGAAATCGCGAAAAAAAATCAGCTGTTCCCTACATTTGTGTTCACTTAAATGGACAAAATGTATGGAACTGCTGATTTTTATTTCACGCTTTCAAGGTTGGTCCAAAAGAAAAAAAAAATCAAAATGATGAGTACAATGACCCCTTTTCGGGATTAGTTTAAACAAAAACTAATGTTGTATATCTGAACATCATGAGGACCTTTAATACAAACAGTTAAAACTACCTTTCTGTGGGTTAGTACCCTGTTACTTTAAACAATATTTAATACACTTCGACAAAACGGTTTCCGTCAATCAATATAGCTTACAAAACAATATTTTTAATAGCTCCTGAAATCCAGCACTTTTCAAAACTTAAGTCCAGGTTGCGGTTGAAATTTTCGAAATTTTCAGCGTTCTGCCCTGTTTGCGGTTAAAACTGTAACTGAAAAGTAATTCAGAGAACACTGAACACGTTAAGCCACAAAACAACATTTGAAAAGTTTCATTTCATTCAAAACCGCTGAACATTTCTGTAACATAATTCGTGATTTCGCCGACAATTTTCGCAGCTTTTTATGTACTTATCTATGTAATGAAAAGTTATATGCTGCTCGTTGTTAAGCGCGTCACATGAGAACGGCTGAACCGATTTGGCAATTTATTGTTTTAAAAAGGAAAAAATGATTCCGGAAAATGATTCCGGAAAATTTTCAAATTCGGGAAAAACAGAACATTTTTTTTTCTATGGGATATTAGTATGAACTATTGGAATCTAGACAGGAACGACCTCTGTTGGATCTAGCTAGTGTTATACAATAAGTACATTTGAACCGAAACAAGCTTCACCATTTGTTTTCAGAGCCTAAAATAATAAAAAAGATATCATAATCGAGCCGCCTAACCCTACTTACATATGACCCTGTACAGTGTACACGTCATTGCTAAACATTGGGGGTGTTTATTCGTCTATCGTGCCGTGTGGTGCCGGGCGTTAACACAATCCTGTATCTTCCCGTGGGTGTCGTAAAAGGCGACTAAGGGACTTACTAGAGAATGGGCAGCGTTCTCTATGCATTTTAACACCATACTGCGGTCGCCAACCTACCTGCCAAGCGTGGCGATTATGGCAAAGACGGGGGAAGCCTATGTCCAGCAGTGGACGTCTTTCGGCTCAAATGATGATGATGATGATCCCTCTATCACCATGCTAGCGAACTTATATCGGATCGTATAGTATAGTCGACCTCAAAATTGCTTTACCAACCTTTTGAATGTCACTTGCACGTCATAAAAGGACAAGGTCTATTTAATTTATCTAGAACTAGCTTTTGTCCGCGGCTTCGCTCGCGTTAATTTAGAATTTGACCATCAATTCTTGTTATTTGACCATCAATTTAATTTGACCATAAATTGTACTCTGCTACTCTACTCTCTCTCTCTCTCCCTGTTATTAATATATTTGCGTATTAGGTACTTAAAAATTAAGGATAATAAATTTCAGGATGATTGGTTCAGTGGTTTAGGCGTGAAAAGGTAACAAACAAACAAACAAACTTACTTTCGCGTTTATAATATTAGTTAGGATTAGGATAGGTCCATTTACACGGTGCAAGTTTATTGCCTGTGGCATACCATAAAATTTAAGGGCAACTACCTGGCACCGTCTAAACAACACGTACAATATTGTTGCACGATACGTGCAAGTTAGTTGTCGTTAAAAACTGGTTTACGTATAAAGAGCACGATAAAATTGTACATGCAATAAAATCGCATTCATCTCTGCAAGTACGAACGAATTAAACAAGTAAAAAAAATCTTAAGAAGACGTTCAATAAAATTTTAATGAAATATTTGGCAGCGCAAATACCTACCGACAATACTTGAATCAGTTGTACAAGGACGTGCAACTCTGTATTGCAATAAAATTGCCTTGGTATAAGTCGCATGCAATTTTTATGAACGGCAAAACTTGCATTCAATTATTGTATGGCATAATTGGCATTTGACATCTATGAATTTTAATTAACACTAATTTAAAAAATAAAGCGCCGTAATTTATGTTATTTTCAAGGTTTTATCTTTAGTTGGCAGTCCCCATGACTGACTTTTTTTTTAAACCACACAGTGTGCTGTTGGCCATCATCTCACCTGATGGTAAGTGATGATCAGGCTGAAGGTGTAAGCGAGCTTCTCCCGGAATCCTTAACCACAGAAGAACTGGCTATCTTACCAGTAACTGTCGAGACACAACAATGCTGTTAACATTGTTGTTGTGGCGACAGACTTAGGTAAGATGGTAGTAGCTAGCGAAGGAGATTTAGAACAAGCCCTACCATCAACCTAACCGAGAAGAACATTTAGCCCCGCTGGGAATCGAACCCGGGACTTCTGTGTCTGAGACAGGTGGTCCTACCACTAGACCACAGAGGCGGGCATTTGGAAATCGACTGTAAGACAGAGTATCACAGTCTACCACAGAGTGTCACAGTCTTACTTCACAGTTATTTTGGAAGATGCAGATGTAATTTTTGACCTTATTACACAGGAGGAACCTTACTCCGACAAAAAAGCATCTACTTTAAATATACCTTTTTTTTGGGTGGTAAATTATTCCGCAAGACCGCGCCTACGGTGGCCGGGAATCGGCCTGCGACTCCTGACGCCCGGGGTGTCTTCCGCGGTGACTAGAGGCCTTGCCTCTCCCTCACGCGTTCCGCCTCCTCCTTCACAAGCCTTTTGTGCTTCGCAGAAGGAGGTGTTAACCTCCCATGTGCTCCGAACCATGGCCTGAACCAGGGCCAGACACGAGAGATCGTCACTGCCGATCGCCTCCGTGAGGACACGGCGACGCTCCGCCCAAGCCGAGCAGACCTCCACCGTATGCTCCACCGTGTCCTCCAGGCGATCCACACAGTTGCAGTGGTGACACCCGGGCGTTTCCTCCTGCTTTGTCCTGAACAGGAACCTCCCGAAACAACCTGACCTGCGTCAGGCGGAAGGTGAAGAAACCGTGGCGCCTCTCTAGCCACTCCTCAAAGAGGGGACTTACCGTCACAATTGTGGCGCACTTGCAGTTGAGTTAACACCAAAATATACCGTTATTTAACTACAGTTGCGGTATTAAATTAATATTCATATCGATATTTCTGTTGTATCGTGTTTATTGTAACGGGTGAATGGCTGTTGAACTGAATTAACTATTATTGAGCGCCACCGAGCGTAACGACGATTGTGTAAAAGACAAATATGTAGCGCTCGAGCTCATTGCCTTCTATTCAATCAATTCAAGCGCTTGGCTCAAATATTGATGTGATTTTGTTTTTGTTTGACATAGTGTATATAATTGGATATACAGACGTCTATTGTTGGCATTGGTTTTGTTTTTAGATCAGTTTTGACACTACTTGTAAGTCGAGGTAAACCTGAAGTGAACTTTCTTTTTCTAACAAAAATTTCGATCATTCCGCTCATTTCACGTTTTCTGCTATTTGGCAAAAAGGAGGCATAAAAGGATCGAGCTTGTATAAAGAGCGTATCTGTGACGTATGTAGGATATTTTTAGACTGCCCAAGTAAGCACTGCTGACGATAAAGATCCAGTAAGATCTAAACGCCACCAAAACTGTTGTATAGCAAAAGACTTGAGTTAACAAAATGAGTGTATTTTTGACGTATGGAGGATATTGAGATAGCCCAAGTTAGCACTATTTAAAGATTCAACAAGACCTAAATGCCACCCAAATTGCTGAATAGCAGACAGAGAACAGCCTGTCATTGTTTTCACCGACCATGACACAAAACAAACTAATTAAGAAAATTCCTTTTATAATTAATCACCCAACATTTCGCCAATAACTCAACGTTAAAACAAAAACAAAATAAGTGAGCGAACAAACAAACTAGGGGTGTATTAGCGCTGTCTATCTTTTCACGGAAGCAGTAAAAGGTAATTGAGGGTACCGCGTTATTTAATGGTGGCGGAGATGGGAAGCCTAGTGGCAGCAATCTTATTTAATGCGTTATTGCTCTGAAGCTAATACGATGGCGGAATAATGTTGATATTGTGGTGATAATGGTGTAAGCGGGAAAAGCCTAACGCATAAGGGGGATATCGGGATTTCGGAACGACGAGAGATGATAGTTCGTTGAGTTCAAATCCAGCCCATTGCACTTTTGTCGTAAACCCGCGGGTTAAGAGTAACATACTTACGATTGCTATGCCTTTTATTTACTTAGCGATGGAAAGTTCAAAACCCACATCAAAGGTGTCCTTATCAATAAAGCATACTAAAAGAAGTTTGGCAATAAATGGCAATTTTTTTTTTTATATTTTTTTTTTTTTAATAGATCCTTCTGCACATGTGGCTTCCCTGGTACCTCATTAACAGCATAACTATGTGAATGTCTGCTCCCAAAATTACGATGTTTATTTTTATTTTAAGGTTTTTTTTATTTAAGGTTACTAACTTAAGCAATGTGCCTGCATTTGGTTTGACAAAGAGTGAGTGAAAGCTAGACTACTTAGGGTTGCTGTTGATAAGCGGGTTGAGCAAGCACACTGCTATCGTCATTTTACCGCTTTAGTGTTTTTGGCTGAGGTATTAGGCCCGGCGCCCATTGACGGCATGGCATGGCAAGGTATTTTTAGGCAAGGAATAAAAATATAACTTAACAGTATGGAAATAAAGTTTAAATTTCAATATTAACGGTCGGTCATGAATACCGCGGTATTGTTTTTGTACTTACGACCGCGAACATTGAAATTTCAACTTTATTTCCATACGGTTAAGTTATATTTTACACAGTCGTATATTAGTTTTTTATGAATAATAATAAAACGACAGTGAATTGAACGCTCATATTAATTGAGAAAGTCCGTAGTGTATTACTTTAGATAATTAAAAAAAAAAAATATTCCGTTACGATAATTTTTTCGACCAATTTCCCTGCCACATACACCAATCTATTATATAAACACAAACACACGGACGTCCAGGAAAGATCATTTTTAATGTTATTATTTACTATGTTAAACAAAATAATTGTTATTGAATTATATTTTATGTGTCTGACAAATTATTTGACTTGATATTAGTACACTCATATTAACCTGTAAGTGCGATATAAATTAAATAAAACCGGCCAAGTGCATGTCGGACCACGCACAATGAAGGGTTCCGTGGTTGGGATGAATTTATCCCAAAAACAAACTTAACATTGTAGTTGAAAAACATGCTCTCCCATACATCGATATACGTTACGGTCAATTCTCCAACTGCAAATTTAAGTTGGTCGACTATTACTCGTTAACTTGTGAAGCCTACTTAGCTGTGATAGTTTTCCTTTTAATTTCGTTATATATACTATTGCCATGAATTATTTCACATATACAAAACCAACCATTTAGCTGGCAGGGGGGGGGGGGACACGTGACTCTAACAAAAACTAGCACTTTAAAGCTTAATATTACCCAAACGGATCCCTTAATTGAAAAATGGTTTTCCCAAACCCACAATATTTTTGAACGGCCTATTCAACGATACCTCACACCATGGAATAGACGAGAAAAAAAAATATCATCCCCATTTCACGTGTAATGTTTTTCATAATTTTATTTTACCATGATTAATATGTATACCCATGCCAAATTACAACTTTCTAGGACTAAGCGTCTCTGAGCTAAGCTGGCGACAGACGGACGGACGGACAGACAGACAGACAGACAGACAGACAGACGGACATGGCGAAACTATAAGAGTTCCTTGTTTACTACGGAACCCTAAAAACGATTTCAGTTTCAAGAAAACTGCTTTTTTTTGAATGTCGATATTTGAGCAGAACCTAAACGCTTCGCTTATGAGGCGTGCAATAGATGTTTAATAATTATGATTTAAATACGTCTGTTTACGGCTGTGAAGGGACATTATATTATATATTATCGGACATGTTCCTAATAATTCAGCCCCTATGATTTGTATCACTGAATAAAACAGGTGAATGTTATGTAAATATCACAGCCAGGCTTAAAAAAAGCTGTGCCTAATTCCGCTAAGTAATCAGCTATTCCAGTATTCCTGAACTTCAGAGGCTTATTGCGACTGAGTTATTAAAGTCAGTAATATGGCCAGCGCTGGCTCCGTGCCCATCTTTCCCCGCTGTGTACGCTGTAAAAAGATATGCTTTAATAGGGAACAGGCGAAGGTACTCGAGATATTCAGTGACCGTTTGTTTAAAAGCAATAGCTATTTAATTTCGTTTTGTTTGGTTTGTCATCTTAAAAGCAGACTGGAAATGCTCACTGCTGAAGTGCTACTCTGTGAAGTTCACTTCAAACTCCACTCAAGTTACTGCACACAATTCGAAAACAAACTCATTTGTTTTTTTTTTAATATTTCTGGACAACGTTCTAATTTTGAAGTGCAGTTTTGCCCCGCGTTTACACCAAAGTATGAAAACACTAGCTTCTGCCCTTCGTCCACGTCACATTTCTTGTTCTCTCGGCCCACAGCGTCGCATTGCATCGCCCACCCGCGCTATCACTTCGTTTCGCTTAGAGTTCTTTCTGACTTTTTTTCCTTTTTGCTCGGCTCCTAAGGGTCGAAGCGTGATGTTAGCCGGTATCTTTCCTTAAGAATTGGACTATTAAAAGCAAAATGATTTCTTCAAATCTGACTGGTAATTCCGGAGATTACCCCCTACATACAAACTTACAAACAAATCAATTTTACTCTTTATAACCCGTGAGAAGGCGCGCCTCAGTTTGATATACTCGTACGGAGAGGCGCGCGCGAGCAAATTACTCACACTTCTTTAAATGCTCATAATTCTATTTTTATAGTACTTATTGGCTTATAATGGATTTCTAAGAATAAAACAAGGTTTAATAAGTAAGAAAATAAGTATTTCAATTAAAACTATGAAACATAAATGCAACTTCTAAACCAAATAACAAATCAATTTATTGTTATTTTCTAATTTTGTCAGTCTTCATATAAATCACAATAAAAAAAATTTACATAACAAAAAACTAAAAAAAAAAAAAACTTCCATGAGATCTAGACGAGTGTGCCTCTCGAAACACATTGAACACATATATGTGATCTGTGCGATGCAGAGTAATTGCTGGGGCGTGTGATGAGCAAATTACCGCACAATGGTACGTGGCCTCCTCAAACACTTCGCTGCGCGGTCGCAACAGAACCGACCGGGATGAGAGTTGCGTCAGGGGGAGTTTATGAATAGTTAGAAAGGTAACTAGGCGCTTGAGATGTTAGGGCCGCCGTTGCCGTCGGTATCATCAAAAAATGTTGCTTTACATTTATGTGTGAGTAAATTGCTCATAGCGTGCCTTCTCACGGGATAATGTTAAGTAGGTATAGATTTGTTCTACATGTTCATAAGAACCTGGTACTTGTTGACAAACCGACGCTGTCCGGATACCTATTAGTAATAACACTGCAATTTAGAAATATTGTAAAAGTCAATTATTTTTAAAAGAGTAACCGTCGAGTTTCTTGCCGCCTCTTCTCCATAGGAATTACGACCAATAGAAACCGTGCACCTAGCTTCTGACGTTTCATAAGAAGGCACTTATGAAAAGTCAGAAGCTAATTACTATTAGACACAAACACAAAATATTTTATTTCACATAAACCTCATGGGTGTAGGTTTATGTGAACTAAAATATTTTGTTTTTGTGTCTAATATTTTTGGTTTAAGATAAGTTGTATCTAAAACTTGTCAAAAAGGTAAACAGAATATTTCAGTATTTAGCTTTTTTAAGATTTTAGGTTAATTTCTGTCGCTGCGCAGTTGTTTATTACCAAGGTGAGGTTTCAGATTTTTTCTTTATTATTTTTTTTTAAACTATGTATAATGTACTTGTTTTCTTTGTTTTTTTATTTAAACTACTTATGTGTTTTAATTACTTAATTGTGTTATTATCTGCGCATAATGTAGTGCATGCATGCTGTGCTTTTCTATAAGTAATGAGGCGCATAGACTTTAAGTTTGTAATGTACAAATTCTAAAGAATAATTTAGGTACTTATTGTTGAAAAGTCTAATAATAATTTAATTTTTTTTAGACACGACATATTTTTAAAAGACTTGTTAAAAACAAGTATCTCAACCTGTTTAAGGGTATAAACGCAGGGTTAGAATACATTCAAGTTCACAATGAACAATCTAAAAGAAAGTTCACCCATCCTTTTGACGTAATTTCGTAGTTCCACGACATCCACAAAGGAAATAAAAAAAGGGTTTGCCTTTTATTCTAAACGCCATATGCTTCCGGCAATCAAAAAGTCGTTTACTGGAGCATAGTTTTCCCATAAAATTGATTGAATTATACACAATATTTTGGTACTTAGTCCAAGTAAAACTATAAAAGCTTTGCGCATATACATATTTTAACACCGTCTTTACGACGTGACCAATAAAATGCATCCCACATACTGCTAGCCGACATGCTATACAATTTTTGGTGCATGTCCGGTAAAACTGAAACACTGGGTAACTGTGTCATGGTAGGTAATTACCGGAAAGCAAACATTTTGGCAAAATAAAATATTTACTTGAATTTTGTTGAAAACTTACCTTTAAGAGAGAATTATTTTTCTTTTCAAAAATAACATGGATTTGTTTGGTTTCTATGTTAAACTAATATTTTTATGACTTTAATAGGTACTTTTTTAATGGAAAATTTTTACTTTAAGATTTATTTCATTAATTCGTTCCTTTTTTTTTTTTTTTTTGGGTGGGAAATTCAGAGCGGGAGGGCGTGTCAGACTTTTACTGACTAAAACCCACCCGTGTTCCTTCATTTGCCTGTGTGCCAGGGCCACGATATCCCTTTCGGACAAACTCGCAACCTTGGCAGGCATTGGTCCTGACGGACCCCGTCAGTTGGTGCTGACATCTCTTTGAGGCGCGCGTGGAACACAACGCGCCGTCGACCCGGGCCTGGTATCGAACGGCGAGCTACCCATCGCTCGCCGTCCGCAAGCCCGCGCCTACGGTGGCCGGAAATCGGCTTGCAACTCCCGACGCCCGGGGCGTCTCCTGCGGCGACTAGAGGCGCGAGGGCGCGAACCTTGCCTCTCCCTCACGCGTTCCGCCTCCTCCTTCGCGAGCATTACTGCTTCGCAGAAGGAGGTGACGGCCTCCCATGCACTCTCGCTCCAAACCATGGCCTGAACCAGTGCTGGACGCGAGAGATCGTCGCCGCCGATCGCCTCCGTGAGGACACGGCGGTGCTCCGCCCAAGCCGGGCAGATCTCCACCGTATGCTCCACCGTGTCCTCCGGGCGATCCACACAGTGGTGAGACCCGAGCGTTTCCTCCCGCTTTATCCTGAACAGGAACCTCCCGAAACAACCGTGTCCGGTGAGGACCTGCGTCAGGCGGAAGGTGAGGACGCCGTGGCGCTTCTCCAGCCACTCCTCAAAGAAGGGACTTATTGCCACAATTTTAGCGTGCCTAGCGCTAGGTTGCGACAATCGCACTCTCCATGCCGCCATGAGATCTCGCCGGAGTTCCGTCCGCTGTACCGTGATTTCTCGCGGCAGCGGAGTTTCACCCCGGCGTTTCACCTCCTCGCGCCACTCCCAGATGTGCGCGAGGACTTTTGCCTCCAGATCCCACGGCGGCAGTCCGGCAAGGAGGCTCGCCGCCTCACGGGTAACCGTGCGGTAACCCCGTACCAGCCTGATGGCCATGACCCTTTGGGACGCGTTCAACCGCTGGGCTGGTCGCAGCCTCAGAGAACGCGCCCACACCGGTGCCCCGTAAAGGGCCATGGACCGCACGATCCCCGCGTAGAGCCTTGGCAGGAGGCGTTTGGGCCCCCTAGATTGGGCAGAAGCCGCTTCAAAGCAGCCCCAGCCCTCTCCAGTCTGGGAGCCAAACGTCGGAAGTGCTCCACGAAGTTCCACCGGCTATCGAGGACGAGTCCCAAGTACTTCATCGTCGACTCGACACCGATGTGAACTCCTCCCGCCATTATCTGGGAACTCGACAGTGGCGCGTTCCGAGGACCATAAAAACACATTATTGGCCTCTGACTTGTGCAAGGCCACCTCGAGTCCCAATTGCCGGATCCTATCGACGATTGTCGCAACCCCACGTGCCGCCAGTTCGGCCGCCGCCTCATGCGACCTCCCCTGCGCCAGGACCAGCGTCCAGCCGCCCTAGCTTCTTAATAAGGACCAGTTTCCCCGTCTTCCAACGAAGTGGGAACTGGCCCCTCTCCAAGCATGCGCTTAGGAGCCCCCTTAGTCGAGGCCCGAGAGCCTCCAAGGCCAGGACCCAGGCTTTTCCCCAAGGGGAACCCCAAGCCACGTTCTTGGCATTGAAGTCCCCGAGGACGATCTGGGAAGGGGATGGTACCCGACGACGACTACTCTCAACTCCCCAAGGGAGTTGTGGAACTCGGCGAGAGTTCGGTTCGGGGAGAAGTATACTCCTACCACGACAATCTCCCCGAACCGTGCTGCTACTCAACCTATCCCCTCTTGACGGCCTCGAGGGACGGGGTGCTGGCGGCGGCCGATGACATAATGGCCACTGAGTCGCTCAGGTCCTCTACCCAGTCGTCCCTGGGTGGGACAAAGTACGGCTCAGCGACCACGGCGATGTTAATCGACCACTGCGCCATGCTCTGGAGTAACAGATCCTGAGCGGCGGCGCAGTGGTTGATGTTCGCCTGGAGGAGGCGTAATGGGGCCATTTATTGGCATTCCATATCAGCCTCCTCCCGGGCCCTCTGGGATGGCCCTGCCGCGGTGTTAGCGGCGGCAACGACGACGGTGGAGGCGGCATTGGCGGCGGCAATTGTGGCGGCTGCGGCGGTGACGGCGGTGGCGGAGGGCTTGCCCCTGCCCCTAGGTTTCGGGGGGGGAGCGCAGGCCTTGCCTCCAGCCCGGTGATCGGCCGGCTTCCCAGCCGCTGCACATGCAAAGCAGTGCGGCGTGGCCTCGCAAGAGCCGGCCTTGTGACCGGGCCGACCACAGCGGAAGCAATCCTCGCTGCGGTCCACCTCCGAGGTGCAGCATGCTCCCACGTGGTGTCTCACCTGGCAGCGGTAGCACCTCAGAGGTCTGGGTTCCAGCAGTTTGACCTGCGCGGAAACCCAGCCCACTCGGAGCCTTTGGCCCTCCCCAGCTATTTTTTGGGCCGCCGACACGGAGCAGCTCACCGTAATGGTTTGCATACCCGTAGTGTCAGGACGGATGGTGCCTGCCCTCACCTGATCGGCAGAGCAGCCCCCAGTCCTAGCCACGGCGGCCACAACGTCTTCCGCCGTCACGCAGTCGTCCAGGCCCAAGATGCGTATGTCTGCGCACTTGGTGGGCCTGGAGACTCGGGCCTCTTCCGCATTGAGGGACGCCCTAAGCCTTTCGGCCAGGGCGTCAGCGTTCGGGCCACTGGCCGCACCGGGGATCTCCAGCATACGAGCCCCCGTCGCAGTGACCTTCATGCGGAAGCCATCGGCGACGCCGATCTCCTGCAGGTTCACTGCCGGCCACGCCTTGGCGAGCACCTCGCGGACACACCCTTCTTCTCCGCTTCCGGCTGTAGTGTGATCACTACAGCTGCGGATTTCGGGGCGCGGAGCCTAGCCACGGCGCTTCGCTTCTTGCGCCGTTGCTGCCTCTCCTTTCTATTGGCCGCCCTTTTGGCCTTACCCGCCTTCTTTTTCTCCCCGGCTACTCGCCATTCGGCTTCGGCCAGAGAAGAATTAGGAGGCGGGGATGGGGGCAGCCTTTCCGTCGCCAGGGCTGTGGCCCTCGCTTTCTGCGCAGCCACCTGCGCAGCCGTCCCACCCTTCCGTCAAAATGTTTGGTGCATGTCCGGTAAAACTGAAACACTGGGTAACTGTGTCATGGTAGGTAATTACCGGAAAGCAGACATTTTGGCAAAATAAAATATTTACTTGAATTTTGTTGAAAACTTACCTTTAAGAGAGAATTATTTTTCTTTTCAAAAATAACATGGATTTGTTAGGTTTCTATGTTAAACTAATATTTTTATGACTTTAATAGGTACTTTTTTAATGGAAAATTTTTACTTTAAGATTTATTTCATTAATTCGTTCCTGAGCAATGCCAAACAAGATCATTTTGACTTAAAATCTTATTTATAATATAATAATATATCGTTTATTTCAGAGCCATGCTCCATATAAGTATGTTAGTAACAGTGTAAACTTATAAAACTAGTGTTAGTACAAATATTTCTAAGCTGCGTGAGGCACGCCGATCCTGGGGAATGCCTACTTGACTGCATGCAGTCGTACCCACCGCCCCAAGATCGGAGAGTCCCACCTATCAGCCAACGTTCTGAGAATGGTGTCGGGGCTGTCGCGTACACGGCGTAGCAGAGATGCGCACCTCTTGCGCATGACGGCCGAAAAACTATCCACGTCCGCGTCGGCAAACATGCCAGACGCGCTACAAAAACGCGGCAGCCCGATCAACACCCGGAACGTGTTGTTGTATTGTATGCGCTGGCCACTGTATGCCTTTTGCGTGAAGTTCACCCACAGGCTGCACGTGTAAAAGGATTGGCAGGTTTTACCAGAAAGTTAGTCATTTCAATATTTACCTTTAAAAACCGGCCAAGTGCGTGGCGTACCACGTGTAATGAAGGGTTCCGTAGTGGGGATTAGTTTGT
This sequence comes from Tiliacea aurago, assembly GCA_948098905.1. Lineage (NCBI taxonomy): Eukaryota > Metazoa > Arthropoda > Insecta > Lepidoptera > Noctuidae > Tiliacea > Tiliacea aurago. The sequence goes on along the minus strand of OX402579.1, from coordinate 21,768,639 downwards.
ACTAAGGACAAACTTATCATTGTAGTTGCAAAACATGTTCCCTCATACATTCTCTGCAAACTGCAAATGTGAGTTTGTACGCAGAATATTGCGAAATTTACCATGTTATTGAAGATCATAGACTTATTATAGCTTTTCCTGTAATTTATAAGTAAAGAGCTATTTTTTTATTTTGTTTCATAATTTTAGGCTCAGTAGTTTCGGAGATAAGGGGAGAAATTGACAATTATGATCTATTTTCTTAAATAATTTTATAAGTATGACGACGTCAGCGACGGCGGAGCGATAGGGTCGTCACCATCTAGATTCAGTGGTAAAGGGTCCTTTTCATTGGTGTCGTTGAATTATAACACGAAGTGTAATATTACCTCACTTTTAATCAGAAAACTAGATAGATAATAACAAATAATAATAATTTAACTAGGCAAACCAACAGTTTCGTTTTTGGAGAAGTGACTTGGTCCGCGTCTCGATGCGAAGTCCCCGTTCGACAATCCCCACCTTCCAAAACGACTCTGTCCACGTGCCGCCATTACAAAATAACGTCACGGCGATTGCCCCTCTACTACATTAATCAATGAGCAATTTTTTTATTAAAACAATATCGTTCCACGACACGGCCAGCCTGACGAGTTACACGTCCTCGTGTGAATCTGTAACAAAATAACCAACTTTGAAGCATTTTTGAGCACTCGGCCAACCTGACCGTAACGTTTAAGTACAATGACTATTCAATACGAGACTCACGTGTCAAGAACCAAACAAACTTCTAAATCATTTTATCAACTTCAACACAGAAGGTTCCTCCAAGCCTCACAATTATCAAAACTCGAAAAGAAAACACACAAATTTGGAGCAACAGTACAGGCTCGGTCAACCTGACCACATCTTTAAGGAAAAGCACAACTTGAAAATAACAGTTGTCAAACAAAAGGTTCCTCTAAGTCTCCATCATATTTACTCAGCAACTAAATCAACTTCGATCACATACAACGCTCATGGCCCAGCTGCCGCAGCAGCTAGTGAGACTTATGCCACCCATATTGTCATCACCTCATGTGATACGACCACACACATCACATAGAGTCTGCGACTCCCAGGTCAGTACAAGACCAAAACAACAATAGTCTCCATTGAGACCCAGGTCCCCGCCGTACACCCAGCTGCCCATCGCCCCCTGAACAGCTCACAAGTGAGCTGCAGTTACGACTACAGACTAGTGCGTACGGTGCGACCAAATAGCCATGGTATGTGTCTACTACTCGGTGGAGGTACTTTCATCACCGTCCTCTACGTTTACCTCATTAGGAACATTACTTAGAGGCATCTTTCGTATACGATCGTGAGCGTACTTGTAGGTTCTATTACCATTCAAAGTTTTCAATAGGTAACTATCACCATCAAGCAATAACCACAATTTTAAATGGTCCCTTGTATTTCGGGTCTAATTTTGTCTGATTTCTCTCTACATTCTGAATTAAAACTAAATCACCAACATAAAATTTAATTACTTTAGCTTTACTTTTATCAAATCTAGATTTTTTATAAATTTGCACTCTTTTCTATTTTCGTAGCCGCTTGCTCTCTTATCTTGTCAATGTCTATTTCTGGTTCAGTATCATCCAAAGTTAGAAGATTTAATGGTCTAGCCACACGTCCTATCAGAAGCTGAAGTGGGCTCGCTCCTGTTACACGATTGACAGAGGAATTCACAGCTAGTTGCACGTCCTCTAACGCTTCTTGCCAAGACCTATCTGACGTTTCTACAGCCGTAAGCATACTTTTTAAAGTGCTCATCGTCCTTTCAAATTGGCCATTGGCGCGACTTGAACTCGAAACGATCAAATGTAAAGAAACACCATGACTCTCACAAAAAAAAAACAATTCCTTGCTGGCAAAGCATCGACCCTGGTCTGGCAATAACTCGAGCCGGAGCTCCAAATAGAGACCAGATTTAATTCGAAGAGCATGGTACATAAGGACAAATTTAGTAAACGCATCGATTGAAACTATGACGTAGTCTTTTGAATCATTTTTGCCACCAAGTTTGCAACATAACTATATCGATACCTCTGGGCTCAAAGGTCGTAAAGGACAAAATGCGACTTTTCAGGAGAAGCAAAAAACGAAAAAAAAAAAATATTTTTACTCTAACTTTTTTGTTTCTTGAGCTATTTAAATGAAACCTAGGAAAAAAGTGTTTAGAATTTCTAGTATTATCTAGTGCAGTGTTAAAAAAATACCCTAGTTATGTATTTACCGAGATAGATTTCCTTTACGACCATAAATTTAAAAATAAAAGTCCTTTACACCCTTCAAATTTTCACCCTATGATATAACCTAAGGGCGTAAATCCACTTTACTGTACAAAACTAAACAAAATAAGGAAATAATCGACAAGTGTAATATTTTTTAGGTTCTTAAGGATAACCCGCTAAGGTATTCTGAACGGATAAATTCTTCGCAATTCTTCGCACACGCTAAGAAGAAGGATAAATTAATAATTAAACTTAAGTATTAAATGGATTATGTAATTTTGTATGTATTTATGTGTATACTACTGTATTTTCTTTACGAATATTCGTGAAATAACATAATTATACAAATAAAACGTACATTTGTGTAATCAAATTGAGATCGTTTATTTGTACTTACTTAATTGAACACAAAGCTCTAAATGTTTAAAAATAAAAAATAATATTTTGGTAATTAACATAGTTTTTCTTGCTTGCCTTTTCTCTACTCTCTTCTGTACTCTTTTAATTAGTTTCACTTCTTTAATCAACTTTATTCTCTTAAACTAACTTTCTTCTATATACTAACTTTATTCTGTTTGATGAGATGAGTAAATAAATCATCATCAGCTGATAATTTATTTATTCACCTTCTTCCTCACTTTTTTCATCGTCCTCTTCGTCTGTATCGTTCAAAGTCTCACGTAGCTCAGAATTGCATGGAAACTCCCTGTATTCTTTATGAAATCTTTTAGGTATTTTTCCATTTTCACACAGGTTTATCAGGTCTTTATACTTCGCAGCGGCTATTGGTAATCTACTATTGTATAGCTGCTTCACTGCATCCATAGCAATCACTGGTTTATTGTTAATCTGGCTTTTTTTCCCTTTGGACTTTCCCTTCCCCTTTCCTTTTGTTTTTCCTTTCTCTGGGCTTTGCTCGCATAATGAAATTCGTTGTTTCCTCACTTACGTTTATAAACGCCCTTAGTGGAAGCAAATAAAATGAAACTAGGTCGTAAAGGACACTTGTCATTTTTTATTTTCAATTGTAAGGGTGTACAGGATAATTTGCCAAGACGATGTCCTTTACATCCAAATTTTACGGTAAACTATGTTTAACGTCTCAAATTATGTGGGTCGTAAAGGCATTTTTTTTTGCGAATTTCGTAAAACGGAATATACAGATCGATAGAGAATTAAAAACGGAGTAAAACAGTATCAAAAAATCATTTTCGCCCAAATGTCCTTTACGACCTTTGAGCCCAGAGGTATCGATATGTCAACTTGCACAGTATACCACGGTATACTAATCTTAGGGATTGGATGAAGCTAGGCTTGCACACGACCTGAATGTGATTTTGACAGTTTACAAGTTATACATCCGTCAGCATCCATTGACAAATTTACGAACTATTTGGCCATATGCTCGAACCAATAATGTTCGTATACCCTGTATACGTACCATCGCAAATGTACGTTCACCAATGAAATTACGACTGACAGATTGCTTGACAAGAGAGCATTCGGCACTGGAATAAAAATAATACGACTCACCAGATTGTTGCAATTGCTCGCAAACACCTGCCACTCGGCAGTTGTCGACGCGCCGTTCGGCTACGGTGCCCCTTCCGCGGCTACAGACCGCATGGCCCGCAGAGGACGCGCCGCCCTTGCTGAGAGCTATGATGAGCGATGCTCCCTCCAGTAGATGTTCATCCAGGCAGATGTCAACCGTTGCGCACCAGGCACGTGGATCAGAATCTGGGTACTCTGGGTTGATTTCTGGCAGAGCGATCTTCGATGATGATGCTGGTTTTCTGATAGCCTCGATCAACTGCATCATATTCCGCTGCAGGATCTCGAACATTGTGGGCCAGTGAGATTCAGATCCCACTTCTGATGACGACGTCAGCGACGGCGGAGCGATAGGGTCGTCACCATCTTGATTCAGTGGTAAAGGGTCCTTTTCATTGGTGTCGTTGAATTATAACACGAAGTGTAATATTACCTCACTTTTAATCAGAAAACTAGATAGATAATAACAAATAATAATAATTTAACTAGGCAAACCAACAGTTTCGTTTTTGGAGAAGTGACTTGGTCCGCGTCTCGATGCGAAGTCCCCGTTCGACAATCCCCACCTTCCAAAACGACTCTGTCCACGTGCCGCCATTACAAAATAACGTCACGGCGTTTGCCCCTCTACTACATTAATCAATTGAGCAACTTTTTTATTAAAACAATATCGTTCCACGACAAGTATTTATTTAAAAAATTAAAAAAAATATATATCTGAAATCCTTACAACCCTTTCATTTGATATGTCACACGGTACAGCTTCCTTTTTTTTTCATATTTTCCTCCAAAAGGGACCCCCATATTCAAAATTAAATTTACATTACACGTCCATGTTTGGGTCACAAGAATTTCATAACTGTACCAAATTTTAACTTAATCCGTCCAGTAGATTCGGAGCAAATCGGCTGTTACAGACTGACATATAAACAGACAGACATACGAGTGATCCTAATAAGGGTTCCGTTATTTCCTTTTGAGGTACGTAACCCTAAAAATCAGCTCAGATAGGTACGTACCTTCTAATACTCCATTCTCTTTATATTTCAACCAAAATCAAAATCAAAAATATTTTTATTTAACATAAGCCTACATGGGCACTTATGAAACGTCAGAAGCTAGGTGCATGGTTCCAATTGGTTGTTTCCTATGGAGAAGAGCCGGCAAGAAACACCGCGGTTACTCTTTAAAAAAAAAAAATTGGCTTTTACAATGTTTTCAAATTACAGTGTTAATAGGTATAGTATGAGAGGACAGCGTAGGCCCGTCAAAAGTACCAGGCACTTAACAAAATAGAAAATGGTCTACAGTCTATTAAAAGCCTACAACGTCCTCAATTGACAAAAAAAAACAATATAAAATATGATTCAAATAATAACAACCATCATCATCATCCACTGCCCAACTTACTCAATACTCAATACTTTTATTGCATTCCACATGTAGATTCTTAGGTGGTAAATTTATAATTAGATCATGGATTGTCGGGCACAGCAAAATAAGTGAGTTAGGAGAGAGGAAGCATTATATAGGTACTATTCATTAATAAAAACAAGTAAAATTTTAAGTTATGACTTTATATGTCTATCACTTAGATACTCGTTTATCGAGTAGTAGCTTTTATTTAGCAAAAATACTCTAAGTACCTCGCCCACTGCTGAGCGAAGACCTCTCTTTTCTTCTGCCAATCCCCACCAGGAGCGTGGGAATTGGCAGCCTCATCCAGCATCGTAATTGCTTATCACACTTTCAATTACAATCCGATTGTTTTGAAAGAAATTCCTAATCCATTGCTTCATAGTTTTGTTTTTTGTATAAGTAGGTACTAGCGTTATACAGGGTTATTTTTAAAACGTCAATAACCTTTTAAGGGGACATTATGCTCATCATTATGAACAACATTTACTATGGGACCAAAACTGAAATCACGAAAAAAAACCAACTGTTCCCTACATTTATGTTCGAATAGTTCGTTAAAATGTAGGGAACACCTGATTTTTTTTTTCAGGATTTCAGGTTTGGTCCCATAGTAAAAGTTGTTCATAATGATGAGTACAATGACACCTTAAGAGGTTATTGACGTTTTAAAAATAACCCTGTATACAAAATTTTCTATTTCTTCCCGTGGGTGTCGTAAAAGGCGACCAAGGGACTTACAAGAGAATGGGCAGCAGCGTTCGTTATGCATTTTAACACCATACTGCGATCGCCAACCCGCCTGCCAAGCGTGGCGGTTATGGCAAACCCCTCCTTAGGGGAGTCCCCTATGTCCAGCAGTAGACGTCTTTTGTACGTAGTGTATACTAGCGCTATAAACAAAATCTATAGTTTTGAAGAATTCGTCTACTTATCAACGTAACGCAATAAACGTGGTTGTACTGTCAAAATGTAAGGCATTGTGATCAATTGCCATTATAAAAATAAATAAATAAATAAACATTTATTTCAGAAAATATCCATATTTCAAGACACACATTTTAAAAACAACTGATTCACATCAAAATAAAACAAACAAAACAAAACAACACACACAAAAATAAAAGCAATCAAGGACACAGTTACACACTTTAGGACCGGGACAGGACACTGCTCACAGTGTAGTATGTCAAATGTATCCAGTGATGCATCAGTGGAGAGTCCCACCTGTCCACGAACACGCTTATTATAGAATAGAATACTCTTTATTATGTACACCATAAAAGTTACAGATATAAATGTTTAAATTTTACATAGGGTGACACAATGGGTGGTTATTACTGTTGCTAGTGGACCTAACACGACTCAGCAGCGACGCACACTGCTTCCTTATAAGAGCATGAAATCCATCAGCGTCGCTTCTGCGAATATAATATATATATTTTATATATTTGATATTTTAATTTTTGTAGATTCTGACATAATTAATTATGTTATTATTTTTTTATTCAATGAGTCGTTTAATGTTTAAATTTATTTAGTTGCAATTTTATTTTGGGTTTTGTCTGTTTGGATAGTTTGTATAGTCTACTTCTATTAATTTTTGTTTGTGGGTGTAAATTACCTGAAACAAATGAATTTATTATTATTTATTTATAGTCGAAGCACTGCAGAATCGTGGTAGCAGCACCCTAAACGCGTTGTTGTATTGAATGGCCCAGATACTTGAACAGAGCGACTCTGTTTAAGGGGGTACCAGCTAAGGTGACTGTAGGGACAGTCACGTAATTTTTGCCCCGCTCCTTAAATACTAGAAGCATTATGTGTGCATTACCCAGCTAGTTCTACCCATAGTGGTAACTATAGGTAATTATAATTAAAACACTGCGCAGAAACCTCGTAGACACCTCTACGGCTACGAGCTCTCGTAGACAGCGCGCCACCACGCAGAGCTACGTAGAATCCGCGTAGACCCAACTTAGAGTTAGTTTGACAGATCTAATTATTTAAGAGGGATGCGCTAACGTAGCCCTCAACATTTTTATTTTTTTTTTCAATTTACAGACCAGTGTCCGATTGTATGTTGATTAAAATATGATTCACAACCGTAAGAAATATGGTTTTACAGAATTATAATCATTAGAATCAGTAATACAACTCCTTAAGTTAGAATTGGCCTCAAATGTCGTGATTTCATGAAATAGTCATTCAATAGGATTATATGAACTTAGAGAGTTGTATTGATGATTTTTATGATTATAATTCTATAAATAAATACGGTCGCGAATCATATTTAAATCAACATACAACGTGATGCTGACCTGCAAATTGCAAAAACGTAAGAATATTTAATTCCACGGGCTACCCTGAAGCTTTCGCATCACTTTATTTTTAATATCCTTCAATAGTGACGTAGTCCTGGTCTATGCTCTAGCTGTGTAAAACCAACTTCAATTTACTTTTTCGCTCACTTTTTCTGCAGTCCCGAGATCAGTAACGAAAATTAAATTTTTGCTTGAATAAAATATATATACGGGCAATAAAACATGATTAGACAATTGTAGACGAGAAAAATATACGAGAATATTAATGAAAACCATATATATCTCTTGCTGCAAACAATTTTATAGGAGATTGTATGAAGAATTTTTATTATCTGACTTTAGTCGCTATATATACGGATTTAGTACAAAAATATATGTAGTGATCTTCTAAATTAAACAGCGTTATATATTTAATTGAAAATTGTATACTAAGCTATTTTCTGTTTAGGTGTCGTGACCCGTCTTAGCGTTTGTTTCACTTGGACTCTTTTTTCTCTTGGAATCAAATGTTTGTGAACTCTGACTGGTTTTATATAGTACTAGCTTCTGCCCGCGACATCGTCTACGTGAAACTTCTTGTTCCCCCGACCCACCGCGTCGCATGTCATCGCCCGACCGCGCTATTACTTCGTTTTTTATATTTTTATTCTTTTTGCTCTGCTCCTGAGGGTTGTAGTGTAATGTTGACTTTCTTCAATAATTGGGCTCATCATCATTATTTCCGCCGAGAGACGTCCACTGCTGGACATAGGCTTCCCCGAAGCACCGCTATTTCGACCGTTTCTCGTTTTTAGGGTTCCGTACCTCAAGAGGAAAATACGGAACCCTTATAGGATCACTTCGTTGTCCGTCTGTCTGTCTGTCTGTCAGTCAGTCAAGACGATTTTTCTCAGGAACGCGTGTAGGTATCAAGTTGAAATTAATATCAAATAGGTACCTAAGTCTATGGTCCCTTAGAGCTCTAAAAAAATCAAGCTTCTAAGTCAACGCAATAAAAAAATACGGTGATTTAAGCGCCATTATTGCGACATATTTCGATATTTGCAAATAAATCAAAACCTACAGGGTACTTCCCATTGACCTAGAATCATAAAATTTTGGCAAAAAGCAAGGTCATACAGCACAAGTATAGGAAAAAGTCCTAAAATTGTAAATTTGTGTGTCTGTCTGTCTATATGTCTGTCAGTCTGTCAAGAACCTTTTTCTCAGGAACACGTGTAGGTATCAAGTTGAAATTAATATCAAATACGTAAGTCTATGATCCCTTGGAGCTCTAAAAAAATCAAGCTTCTAAGTTAACGCAATAAAAAAATACGGCGATTTAAGGCTTCTACATACCGGCGCGACTTGTCGCGCGACGCGACGCGACACAAAGGCACCGCTCGTCCCGCGACACGTTATGCGACATTATTGCGACATATTTCGATACTCGCAAATAAATCAAAACCTACAGGGTACTTCCAGTTGACCTAGAATCATGAAATTTGGCAAGAAGCAAGGTCTCACAGCACAAGTATCTAAAAAGTCCTAAAATTGTAAATTTGTAATTTGTAGAACGCTGCTGCCCATTCTCTAGTAAGTCCCTTAGTCGCCTTTTACGACACCCACAGGAAGAAATAGGATGGTGCTATTCTTTACTTCCGGCACCACACGGAACGTTGACATAGGCATGCACAATTCGGCTCTTCTCCGTAATGCTCGGATCTCGTCGGGCCGCAGCCCTCGGCCCCCGACCCACCGCGTCGCATCGCATCGTAAGTACTTCGTTTTCGCTTAGCGTTCTTTTTGACTTTTTTTCTTATGCTCGGCTCCTAAGGGTCATAGCGTGATGGTAAATATCCTTGCTCAAGAATTGGTCTATCAAATGAAAAAATATTTTTTCATACCCGACTGGTAGGTAATTCCAAAGATTAGCGCGTTCAGACAAACAAACTGTACAGCTTTGTTATATTAAAATAAGATAAATGTACACAGACAGGCAACACACACGTCTTAGCATTATGTTATAAACTGTATATTCATAAAGCCGTATTACCCGAGACGATAAAAAGCATATTCTCAGCTTTAATTTGAATGTATGTTATTATTTTTATTGCGTTTTCTTTTCTGAGATAAATCGTGTTACTTCGTCTCTGCGCTGCTGTTGCAAAATTATTCACAACTCTTGAGTGTTATTTTGATAAATTAATGGATCCAAAGGCTGGATTTGAATTTGGGCGATATTTTATTGTTGGTGGTATATTTGTTGATAGATTATATTACTTCTTATTCATAGAAGTAGAGTAGTTCCGTTTGGTGCCGGACGTAAAGAATAGCTCCATCCCATTTCTTCCCGTGGGTGTCGTAAAAGGCGACTAAGGGACTTACTAGAGAATGGGCAGCAGCGTTCTCTATGCATTTTTAAAACTATACTGCGATCGACAACCCGCCTGCCAAGCGTGGCGATTATGGCAAATCTCCCCCCCCCCCCTATTTGGGGGAGGCCCATGTCCAGCATGATGATAGAAGTTGAAGAAGTACGCAAAGAGGTTAGTATAATAAGAGTAGAAGTACTTTTAATCTATTCCTAGGCCCATCGAAATGTCCTTTATTTGGTATTGTTCGTCGCATCGTTGAGCTCCTTAAGTTCTGAGTAGAGCTGCACGATTACTAACAAATGCGTGCACTGACTGATCAGGTCCACTCAATCTGTGTGGTTCTTATCTCAATAGACCATTGGCCATACATGGCCTGCACATGAGCTGACCAAGATTATGTCTGGACTGTAACCTCTGAGTTTGTTGCGGCCTTTATTCTCAGAGTAGTCAGATAGCTAAAAGTGTTTGTATAAACCTACTTACAGAAATAAAATCATTTACATTACTTAATCAGCATCGCCATACAACGTGGCAATGCTGCCATCCTTTTGGGCACTTTTCCTGGTGACAGCGATGTGGACGAATTTTTTGATGCCCTATGATTCTGTCCCTCTCCTTTTTTATATAAGTACAGGTTCGTATTATTATTTTAAATCTGTTAGCGTTTATATTATGTCAATACTATTCATAAAATAATGAAAAATATGAAATTAAATTGTAATTTATACTTATAATATTGTTACGTTGTATTTTTTGTACCTACCACTGGTTGGTATTTCACAGCAGCGAACCCAATCATATAAAGAAACGTTTACCTGAAATTATACGTAGTAGAATATGATGCTTCCAACTAAAATGTTTCATTGTAGTTTGTGCAATGGACTTTACCTGAAATTGATAGAAGGATTCATTCCTTCAACTGTATTCCATCACTAGACTCTTTGGTAACACTTTCTGACGATAACTCACTTGTATTTACAGGTTTACACAATAAAGTAAATTCTATTCTATTTTTGTTGAATGGCAAGCAAAGCCGGTGTCGACTATTCTGCCAATATTAAATTAAAACAACAATTAGGTGTTAAAAAAACTAATAAAACTCTTCGATTGATACAGTTGAATACAATGTAGATCTTGTTGGATTAGTATGGGACTGAAACAAACAAAAAATAAATAAATAAATTATAATTGTTAAAACATAAAATATACGCATACCACACCCACACAAACGGAATACTTCATAACTTTATGTTATTGTGACGGATGAAGGTCATCAGCGCCACAAGCAGATCTGGAGAGGAATATGTTAGTAAGGAGGAAAAATTAGTCGGAAGAGGGATTTTAAATTTAGGGAGGCGACTATATAAATCTAAAGGTGGAACGTTGTTCGAGCATTCGAAGAAGATGTGGTCCAGGGTGCCCTCCTCCAACCCGCACTCGCAGAGAGAATAAAGTAAATAAAAATCTTTTAATTAAGTTTCCAGTGTTTACATTTCAATTGTCATTTATAGTGAACGTCACATTTGACAGCTGGGAGCGACGGTTGCGACACCTGGTGGCAATCGAGTCACAGTTTAGAGTTTTAATCGATATTAGTTAATTTTGTCTACTTTGCTTTGCTATTGATTGGAAACCATCGAAATAATATCGTATGGACCAATCCTTAATAATTTTCAGCTTTTGGTAAAAAATCATAACAAACATTTAACACTATTTCGTCCAAAGCGGAAGTAAAATAATTTTTTCAATATGGAGAATCTTCTAGAAAGATCGATGTAAACTCAATCCATATTTTATCTGTGGCACGGTGTTGTAAGAGACACATTTAGTACTTGCCGAATTAATGTTCTAGGCTAATTACCCCATTATTGATTTCAATCACCAAATTTCGATATTACCGATTGTAAATAACTAGTTATTGTGATAATAGGTTATTGTCTTGGCGTTACACTACAGCTTGGAGAGTTGTTAGTGATTTTCAAGTATCGAATGTCTTTGTCTAATGTTTATTATCAGTGATCTTGTTGGGAATTTTACCTAACGTAAAGGAGTTTTTCTTAAGTGGTCATTTGGTCAGTGGATTTCCGGGTTTATTGTCCGTGACATATTCTGCCATCATAATGAAAAAAGGCACATCTAACATTTTATAAATATGGAGAAAATCGAGTTTAAAATTTTTATTGGTTTTTGGCGAAAAATATCGACTATAAATTATTTTTAGAAAATAGATGAATAATAATAAATTCATTTTCACGATTCCTATACGATTATTGAAATATAAGTTTTTATTTTATTGTCATTTATTAAATAATCAACATTTTCTCTTTCAACGTAGCATAAAAAATTAAGTAAAGTTATTATTATTACGAATAGAGGGCATAACTAACCAATTGTGACTTTTCATTCTGACATTTTGTGAAAAAAATATGAAATAATACAATGAAAAGACATATTTATTAAAATGTGCCTTTTCTTTTGAATAATTATACAAAAAAAAAACAGGTAAAAAAAACAATTTGGGAATATCTATAAAACTTTTATTTTAAAAGGTAACAAAAATTAACGTCTCAAAACTTTAAAAAATTACATTTATTATCTGTAACTTAACTGTAATTATCAGTCATCATCAAGGAACTTATTTGTTTTTTTTTTATAAAAATCACAGCACACTTTAAAATAAAACTTCTAGAAGCTGATTAAATATCCTTATTTTGATTAAATATCCTTATTTAATCAGCTTCTAGAAGTTTTATTTTAATGTTTGTTAATTATGGCACTTTCATAAACATTATATACCTAAACAAAAACTATTTCAAAAGTTAAAAAAAAACCTTACAATAAACGTATCACAATCATCAAGGCACATATAACTAGAACTTCCACTTATAACTTCTTCTTCTTGAACATGGTTTGTTTCTTTATCTGATTCTTCCGGTGATTTTAAAATGGTTTTTCCTGAAACTGGCTGCGAACATGGTATATAAAGTCTTCTGAGTCAGAACCATCACTATTATCGCTGCTTTTTTCCCGTACTTTTGGTAATTCGTAATTTTTATCCAATACTGAGTCATCAGAATCAAAATCGGACCCTGTATCTAACACAGATTGCTAACATGGTCCGAGCTTGATGATTGCACCGAGTGTTGAACGCCACTTGTTGTCGGCGCTGGAGACCATTTTGCCTACACAATAATTATCGTTGCGTAAAGCAGCACTAACTAATCTTGCACTTCGTGATTGCATATTGCTGAAAAAAAAAATTAAGTTTATTTTGTAGTATTGATTTTAATTATTTACGATACAGTTCCTACAAAAAATGTCATCATAGTTTTTAGACTAAATCGCATTTAATCTTAATTTCGCCAATAAATACTAATACATCATACTAATGTGTCACAAAAGAAGTGTTATATAATAAAAGCATGCAAATGTAACAAAAACTTAACCTTACCAGCGCAGCACAGGCAAGCGTGGACTCATCGAGACACGTCAGGCACAACTGGCGGGATTCGCTTCGTACCTCGACCACCTCACTTCACCTCTAGTCAAAGATTTTTGTTAGTAAAGGCATAACTGCTAGTTGTGACTTTTCTTTTAAATTAAATGTCAAGGTCTAGTTGGTAAACTTTAAATCAAAGGGCACATCTCTGGTAGTTATGCCTTTAATATTTAACACAGGTCAATTATGCCTTTTCAAGTAAATAAATGATATTTATCGTGATACAATAAAAGTCACATCTATGCATAGGTGACCTTTTTGACGTACTATTATTCAGATGTGCTCTTTTTACGTACAAATAATTGAAAAGTGACTCAGTTGTGCCTTTTAGGCTTACGGTATTTTTGTTTATCTTGTTCCTAAAATTGTACAAAAAATATTGGCAGATGGGCCTTTTTTTCTGATTCCGGATATGTATATAACTCAATTTCGGAAAATATGTTAGTTGTGCCCTTTTTCCTTATGACGGCAGTATTGTTGTGGAATGCGAGAGCTTATTTGCCAACGAACACGCTACAAGTGATACCACAAATCTTACTTCATGTCTTAAAAGGTAAGGATCGTTGTGAATTAGTGCTTGGGATTGGTCTGTGAGCCCTTCCCTGGGTGTTAGAAGTATATTGTGGTGATCCATGGATATTTATTACAGGATTCCCAAGCAGCGCATTGGCGATAGTTCTCCAGCCCGTCGAAGATCCGGCAGTCAAATACAATCACACCTAATCAACCGTGAGTATTTGATCCACTGACTATTAATAATAGACATGCCATGGAAAATTCCCCAGTGTTGACCACGATGGTGTAAGGAGTTGGCAGACGCCACGTGGGTAATCCTCCTTCCTATTGTCCCACTACTCAGGAGGATCCGAACACAAGTCGTAAAATTAATTTTCAAATCAAATCAATCATTCGATTTGATTTGCAATAGGCCATGTTAAACGGCTATTGTTTTATATTTCCAAGCTCGTTCTCTGTTTACCGCAAGGACAATGGATTAGTTTCCCATTATATTATTAGGTCTCCGTATTGTCAATTCCAGGAGAGGCACCTCGAGAGATTCGTCTCGCCGCCAAGATTTGGCGAAGCGTCGAAGCCTGGACGCGAGACCCGTTCCTCGAGCGTCTTGAAACCTCCTGCGGAGACGACTGTGCGGCTGGCAGAGTCCGCCTAGCGATTGCGCTGGCGGGACGGTTTTTTTTTCTTTCTCTTCTTCACTTATATTTTTTTTAACCACGGTTAATCTTTAAGTAACCGGTTTAATACCTGCCCGTTTTCAAAATCTGAAACCGGTATTACACAAAGTTTAAATTAAGGACTCCGGGTCCGACACCTACGTTCATCAGAAAGGATATTGGATCTCTTCGTCGGCTCCGGGATCCGGGACCCCCAAAGTCCCTGGCGCCCATTTATTAGTTTTATAAAAACTTAAATTAACTTGAAGATTTATAAATTGATAAATTAGATTTATTCTATAATATTTAATCTAATCAAACTAGACACACGGAACAGTACTCGGTTTATCACCAACCCCCCACGACCCTAGTTCTTATTAAAGAGAATCGAAGCTGGCTGGCATACTTTAGGTTATATTGTCAAATACCTAATATGATAAAGTAAGGCTACATATATTATGTTGGATGTAATTATATTTATTGTTTGATACCTGTTGTAGTTTTTTTGTGTGCAGACATTAACCCACCCTTGCATAAGAGCTTTTGTTCTTCCATCTAGAGGGACAAAATCACAAATATAACAATATAAAGAAGAGATTTATGAGTTTGAACGTAGGGGGTAAACTGGTCCGATTCCGATAATTCTTACACAATACATTATATTTTATGTTAAAACATTACATTTCACGTGGACTAAGTCGCGGGCAGCATAATCAGCCTATAATATTCCCACTGCTGGAACACAGGCCTCCACTCTGTGAGAGGGAGCGGGCCGTAATCCACCACGCGGACCCAGTGCGGTTTGGTAGATGTCACATGTCTTCGAATTTTTAGTTCTAGGACATGCTGGTTTCCTCCCGATGTTTTCCTTTACCGTTTTTGAGAGCAGTTGTTTGTAATAAGTAATGTGCAGTGAATTAATTTACGTAAAGTAAAGTGCCTGTCTGGATTCGAACCTATGACCTACAACTCGTAAGTTGCGGCCGTTTCTACTGAGCCACCACTGCACTCGCGGGTAGAAACTAGTAAAAAATAATAAGTGTCCACGAAAGAAAAAAATATCTTGAGAACAGTCAACGTCATGCACATCAGCTGCTGAACATCACTCTTGCTCATTGATGTATTAAATAGAAAGATATGGTACGCGCTCCTCGATGTGGACCGCATAAATTAGGGGAAAGAACACAATCGCCCTACATTACTTTCGGTTTGCGGGGAATACCCGAATCGTAGTTTGTTTCCGAGTTGTTATGGGTACGTAACAGTGACAATTATTGCTATCTCGTTCCCGCTATAGCCCGCGTAATATGTTTCTCTATTTCAGTTGTCGAGCACATGACGCACGACATCGGGTTCATTTAATATTTACGTGATGTTAGAGAGTGGCCTATCTTCCTATTTAATATATCAATTTGGTGGTATGAGGAACAGGGTGTAAAGTTCACTCATCCACTATAGAAAAGGGAGGATCCTCCGACCAGATGGGTGTCGTGTCTGGTGGGCAACTGCCCGACGGTTGATGTCGGGACGTTGTATATATGCTAGTTGCGTGGTAAACTCTGCTTGCGCGAAGCAGGATTCGCGTGACGTCAATGTGATGCGTAGTTCGTATGTGGCGATGTTGATGCCGCTACAACATCAATGCTCTTGCTTTAACTTATGTATCCATAACAAAGGTCATTATCATCTACTTACATTGGATTCGACGATTATTATTATAATATTGTTAGAATTTTCAAAGAAGACAATAATTGACTTGAAATTAATTGAAACTGACTTGGATTTCATTTAAAACTCTATATTGAAAACGTAATTTTTAACTCGTTAAAATGTAAAATACTTTTCCTTTGATCCGCAAAACGATCAGAAAATTATAATTTTCCATAAAATCATTTAATTAGTGATTGATTGATTAACGTTCATCAGACAATCTTTTTGGTCGATATCTATACAAAAGCTGTCAAAGTTTGTTACCAATTCTTCAGTCAAACACCCTTCCATAAACGCCAAAGTCCGTGATATAACAACCCTTATAACTAAAGAAATAATATATCAAGTTCTGTGTACTGTCTGGCAGATATTATCGTTTTCTGTTTGACAGATTGCCTGAAAGTTTTCATCAATTTTAAGTTACTTCCATCTGTTTATTCGCTCAATACTCCACAGCTATAGAAAGTAAAATATTTTACAAGCTTTTATTTAACTTGCCTTGTTATTAGCTTGAACGGGTGGACCTTAAAAATTATTAAGATAAGTGTCTAGTTAGATACAGCTGGTTTTATGCCTATTGATTTAAGGTTCCACCTTTGAGAATTTTGGTGTTGATCTGAAAAATGTAGTTGTGACTTTTTCTTTCGGAGACCGGCTTGAAATATATCATGCTTGTTTTTCTTTTTTAGGGTTCCGTACCTCAAAAGGAAAAACTGGAACCCGTATAGGATTTGAAAAATAATACAGTAAATATTTCTGTATTTATAGATTACAGGATAATCCATAAGAAGTCTATGGTTATAAAATAACATGGTAAATCACTCAATATTGTGCGTACGAACTTACATTTGCAGTTGGAATGTATGGGGGAACATGTTTTTCAGCTACAATGTTAAGTTTGTCCTTGGGATAAATTCATCTCAACTATACTATACTTTGCCGGGTTTTTTTTTTGTTTAGATTCCTATGGCTACGTGATTTTTACGCTCAGAAGAATACATCAATACATATGTGAAGGTAATACTTGTGTTCAATTATTAAGGGCCGATCATACGTGTGAAAATGTGGGCAAGCATTGTTTTTTTTTTTAATTTTTTATATTCACCCGTCATCACAGGGCGTTGCGTGTTTCCTCTGATGTGATGTGTATGATCAGAGACCTTTTTTACATTTTATTTATATAATAGGTTACAGGTTTCTTATCTTAATTATTTTCCATATTTACATTTTTTTTTTGCACTAAGTTATTTCTTAAATTGTAATTTTATTTCTAATGCAGAGGTAGCTTCTTTTACATACTTACAAGTGTTTTTTACTTTCATTCTACTTACATTGATTACTTTTCAGTATACTTAGTTTTTTCAGAATAAGGAACTGAATCGATTTCAAAAATTTTTACACCATGCTAAATTTTGTCCCAAAAATATTTAAGTGTGATGGAAAATGTTATCACCATTTAATTACTTACAATACAATCGCCGTACGGTTAGGTACCTACTGCCAAATTATTATCAATGAGCGCAAGACGACCCTGGAGGCGCGGGGGCGCCGCCGTTAGCATGTTTTTGTACGGACAACCCGGTAACATAATAACCTTATAACTTTGTGATTTTTCATGATACAGTTTTGAAATTTTGTACATAGATTCTTTACATAAAAATATTAGACACGTGTTTCGGGTGTCGCTTATACTAAAACTAATATTGTATTCTACGATACTTGAAAGTATATCTTTTATGCTTTGTTCCAGCAAGCAAATGAAGCGATCGCACACGATTACACGTAACCAACGTGTAATCGTGTGCGATCGCTTCATTTACTTTTAATCCCGGTAGTACGTTCCCGTGGATAGTTTCCGACATCCACGCGAGCGAAGCCGCGGGCAAAAGCTAGTATAACAGAATACGACAATAAAATATTCATATTTACATTTGCAGCTCAGCATATACGGAACCCACGCATGTTTAGGAACATAATATAAAAGATATTTGTTTGTTTATTTGAGTTTTGCCGATGTCAGTACTTTACTCTCTTCATGGTATAAGCACAGAATAGTACAGAAGGTTGCCTCCATAGAACGAGTGAAAACGCACGCACACATAGAATCGCTTCACGTTCAACGAGCCATGAACTCATACGCTTACCTACGTGTGCGAACGCCTGTTTTCGTTTGTATCTCCTATGTATGGAGCCGACCTTCTGTACTATTCTGTGCGTACTTACTCCATGGTGTATGCATATTTATTGCGCTTGTATGTTCCCTAGCGTCATTTATGGAGATGAAGAGGTAATAAATCCGAAACACGTGAATTTGTTTGAATAGATTGTTCAGAGCTGATACTGGATGACAATGCAGCTGAAAGATGAATGTTTATAGTCAAGTTCTTGTAACTTAACAGACAGATGTTGCTGGGGAGTTCAGAAAGAAATAAAAATAGGTTCATTTGTCACAGAAACAAGTGCATACAAAAAGATTAGTTAACTCGAATATTAAGAAACAAAACAAAATAGATCTGACCTACTGAACATAAATATTAGGCAGCTGCCCGTCGTGAATGCAACTAGAAGGCTTCCACTCAGCATGATGCTGCGCTATGAGGGACCCACAGCACAGCGCTGATTTTCAGTGGTCATCCGATGTGCCACTTCTAATTCCCAGCTAAAACACTAGGACAAAGTTAAAAAAGTGATCAAATACTGATCTCAGTATAATTTGAATTTGGCACGCCACAATTGTGGCGATAAGTTCCCGCTTTGAGGAGTGGCTAGAGAGGTGCCATGGCGTCGCAGAACTTCCGCCTGACGCAGATCCTCACCGGACACGGTTGTTTTGGGAGGTTCCTGTTCAGGATAAAGCGGGAGGAAACGCCCGGGTGTCACCACTGTGTGGATCGCACGGAGAACACGGTGAAGCATACGGTGGAGGTCTGCCCAGCTTGGGCGGAGCTCCGCCGTGTCCTCACGGAGGCGATCTGTGGCGGCGATCTCTCGTGTCTGGCCCTGGTTCAGGCCATGGTTCGGAGCGAGGGTGCATAGGAAGCCGTCGCCTTGTTTTGCGAAGCAGTAATGCTCGCGAAGGAGGAGGCGGAACGCATGAGGGAGAGGCAGGCGTCTCACGCCCCTAGTCACCGCGGGAGACGCCCCGGGCGTTGGAAGTCGCAGGCCGATTCTTGGCCACCGTAGGCGCGGGCTTGCGGACGGTGAGCGATAGGTAGCTCACCTTCCGATTAGGACCAGACCGGGGTCGACGGCGCGTTGTGTTCCACGCGCGCCTCCAAGAGATGTCAGCACGAACTGACGGGGTCCGGTAGGGCCAATGCCTGCCAGGGTTGCGAGTTTGTCCAAAAGGGATATCGTGGCCCTGGCACACAGGCAAATGAAGGAACACGGGTGGGTTTTAGTCAGTAAAAGTCTGACACGCCCTCCCGCTCCCCCAGAGCGGGAGAAGTTATTTGATATTTTCTCACCCAAAAAAAAAGAAGCATAATTTAAATAAATGTTTTTTTTTTTTTTGCTTTTAAATTGAAGACTAGGTGGAGCTAGCGCGTGGTCAGCATCCAGTTCCCCGGGAACTCGAGGCATGAAGGACCGAGCTCTGACTGATTCTAGTGGCTGAATGGAGGGAGTGACTTGCACAACCCAGGTGGTGGCTCGCCACGATAGTGGTGGTAAGGCCTGTTATGGAGAAATGGCTAAAGAGGCAGCATAATGCCGTCAGTTTCCGGCTGACGCAGGTGCTTACTGTACACGGATGTTTCGGGAACTACCTGGGTCGCATAGGTTGGGAGTGAACGCCCGTTGTCATCACTGTGTGGACTGCTCCGAGGACACGGCGTAACATACCCTAAAGGAGTGCTCAGTTTGGGCCCAACAGCGTTGGTACAACGCTGTTGGGCTCAAACTGAGTGAGATATCACCCACACTGAGTGAGATATCACCCACACCAAGTGTCACGTCGAGGGCGACGCGACACTTGGTGCAGGTGATCTCTCACTTCCGAAGCGAAAACGCGTGGGATGATGTCGCCTCTTTTTGCGAGGAGGTGATGCATGCAAAGGAGGCAGCGCAGCCCTGAGAGAGAGCATACCTCTCATTCGACCCGCACCAGAAGGGCATCCGGGCGTCGAATGGCGCTTAACGATCTCCAGCCATAAGGACCCTGGCCTGCGGGTGGCGAAATTGAGGCTGTGTCGTCATTCGAGCAGTCAGGCTCAAAGAGGTGGCACGCAGTATTATATGCGCGTGCGGTCGTGCGATCGGCTGCACTTGGTGATGGAGCCCGCTAGGCATTGCGGGCTGATACCAGTCGGGGGTGCGACGAATGTACAAGTATCTCCCGGGCCTCCGACTGATGGTACTAGAAGGAACAATGGAAGGAACAATGTGGTTTTAGTCTGACGTAACCCTCCATTCTTCCCAGATAGAGGGTATTCGTGTGGAATCCACACAAAAAACAAAGGAATTTGGTCCTTTGATTAAAGAATGTGTGCCAGTGATGTGGCCTTTAGATATACTCGTAATACTGCTTTAGGGTACCTACCACGAGCGATTTTTTCGGTGATTTTCTCGGCGATTTTTGTCAAAAAGAAAAACATTCACACAAAAAACGCCGAGAAAATCGCCGAAAAAATCGCTCGTGGGCGAGCACTGTTAAGCAATATTGAAAAAAAAACTGCTCGAAATCTGCTTATTGCCAACTGTGGACAGAGAAAAGTATCCACCCTACCTAGCAGTTTACTTGAACATGTGGATCATACTAATGTCGGAACATCGTTCTTGAGGTCTTGCTGTGGTGTGGGTCCCCATAGCACAGCATCATGCTGAGTGCAAGCCTTCTTGTCACAGTCATGACGTGCAGCTTCCGACTATTTGTTTGTTTGTTCTATCTATTACTATTTGTTTGTACTTAGATCTGTTTTGTGTAACCTTCGAGTTTATTACATATTATGTTTTCGTACGCACGTTTTTTCTAACAAATATTTTTTTTCTTTCTTTCTTTCTTTTTCAACTTCATCACAGGCGAAGATTCTTAAATGATTCCACCCTAAAGTGTAAATGTGTTGGTGTTCCACAAACCATGGAACACTTAATACTGTGTCCTGCATGTCCTGTTGTCTGCACTTACAGGAACTAATGGATGCTACTGATGTTGCCAATCTCGTAGCAGAAGTCTGGGCCGACTCCATTCAGATCACCATCGAGAAGCTAAGAAGACCTCATCAAAAAACAATACACTACCGAACCAACATCTGAACCATTTCCCCCCTCTAATCTTCAAGTCTTTGAATCTAAATATAATCTATGTTCCCACGGGGATCGAAACTCTTCATGAGTGTCAACCCTCGTCGAAGTACAGCCTTAGTCGTGACGTCATGAGGTATGGCCGAGCGTTTTCACCTTTTACCCTTGATATATGTACCAATATCTGATGCGTCAATGGACCTAATATTCTTTTACTATGGGTATTTGCAGATATGTGAGATATACTGTAAATAGATGGGTAAAGTAGAAGAACAACGGAAACACTTTTAGACGGTTAAACTTTTGTTGTTGCTTCAACTTATTATGCCACAAGCAATTAATTTGCACCGTGTAAATCAGGCCTAAGCCTGTTTCTACCCAAAAAAAAAACATTCCAAAGATTTTTTTCTGTTCCACCGTAGTACAGTTTACTAGTACGGGGAACAGAGTGAATCAGTTCCGTTCAACAATCTTAATAACAATGCTTATTAATTTGTAACTTACATGAATTCTGCAAGGATGTTTTATTGATTTAGCAAATAAAGATCTCTTTTTTTTTATTTAAAGAATGATTGAATGTGATTCAGAATTGAAAGAATGTGTTCCTAACTCATTCTTTACGCCACAATTCAATATTTAACCTGATCCTAAGACATTTCGTAAATATATAATATTATCTATTATTCTTCAGTTATCTTTTAACACATTTATTACATCAATATCTAAGGCCTAACGTACGTGATCTCGATTCATTCAGGTCAAAAACTCGATAACAATTTCAAAATGAGAAATGCATGCATTTTAAAAAGGATTGATTCAAAAAACACCAGGCACGCGATTATTCTCATATTCTACGCACATCTGCGATCGTAAGGGTAAATTTTCTTTACACATATTTTAGAATCTACCACACGTAGTAAGCAAACCTTGGAATATATTGCCGCGATTCGATGCGATTTATTGCGGTTGAGAAAAAAGGAGTGTATTTGAAATCTTAGCTGTGTGAAGTGCGCGACTAGATATCTTTACGGGCCTCGTGTGGAGTGGGATTTATATTTATTTTCATGATGCTCATATTGCTGGGCTTTTTCTTTTTTTACGGATACCTATTGTTTTGGCGTGTCTTGCTTTATTGTCATCGGTGGTATGTATTCGTGTGGGGGGTTTGTTGCGCCACTTCTTCTTCCCAGCTAAATCACTAGATGTGGTGAAGGGCGGGCGTTTTGGGGAACTGTCTTATGTAATTTTGACGTTCACAAAGTGCTGATTCTTAGCCTAGTTTGATTAAATGACTGTTGATTTTATTTGTGTGAAGGGAAACATGTAAACGGAACACACCTTTTCCATGTTTCCCTTCAGATATAGAGATGAATTGAACTTGAACCCTAGTTTAAGCTATCTCTATACTATGATGAGTGATCAAAATCAGTTTAGCCGTGAGACCGTAAGAAACTGACAGACAGGCAGACAGATAGTTAAATACAGTCATGAGCAGTAATCCGTACTTAACGAAATCCGACAGCGTCGTTTTCTCGTGGAATAACGATTGCAACTTTGAGATATAACGTAATTCATAAAAGTGTGTGTTCTTAAATACTACGTTCGTAACAACATAAAATTACCATAAATACAGTTGGATAAAATAGCTTTTAAAAGTTGCTTAGTGTACACACATTAGTGCTCGTGACTGTACCTACCTACTCGGTACATGTGTATTATTATTATTGACACTTTGTTATAATCAACAGTTAATTGAGGAGGTGAAGAACAAAACCTTACTTATCCACTTTTAAAGATTTTGTTTTTTTGTCTATAAGCAAAAATATTACATTGATTGAAGCAAATACGTAAAATCTTATCAAAATCAACTCTTTCCTAAATAAATTTTCATTTTTAATCGAGAGTTTCGAACAAAACCACAATTTACCCTCACAAAATTCAACCTACCTGGATTTATTTCAAAAACTCACTTTACTGGAGTAAAATTCAATGGTATTACTAAGACCATAAAAACCACATAAAAATATTTAGTTTAATACAAGGTGCTAAATTTCTAACGCCTGGTCTTTTGTATTAAAAAAAAATTAAATAATAGCAGTCATTTTCGAAACCACTCTTTTTTTGGTAAATAGCGAAACTTAGTTTCCAGAAGACTCTCAAAACCTCACTTTTCAAAAAAAATATAATAAAAACCTCACATTTTCAAATTTCATTTCAAAATTTTAACTAAGATTATTATTATTTTTGTCAGCCATTTGGTACATCAGAAACACTAGTTTATTATGACACAATCAAAACAAATGCAGATGTTGCAATCGGTTAGTTAACATTTACTGTTTCGATGTTGTATTTTATTGACATGTTATTGTAATCTACTCGTATTGTATTTTTGTGAAATAATTGTAATTTGTATTTTTTTATGACAGTAATTCATAAATTTTTATTCAATTATTTACTTTGTCATTTAATTTTATCTAAACAAATATGCTTGCTGAATTATAATGATACCTAACCTTTAATTAATAATGATGATTTAATAAGTACCTACATAATTTCTATAATTAATTTTGATGAATATTATCGCGGTTTGTGCACCATCTCTTCCTACCAATTTGTACGCCACGATAAGCGGCTGAACATGTTATAACTTTTCTTTATCTTTTATTATCTTGCATGCAATGAATATAATATCATGTACTCGTACACCATGTTTTAGCCAATGATGTATTGTTAAGATAAGATAAGATAATATATTTATTTGCATAAACATGTGTACACATACAATAGTAGAGATATGCATGCAGGATTACAAAGAAAAAAATAAGTTCAGACATGTTTGCCAATTATTAAGGCGTACAAATGTAATAGTTAAGATTATTAATAATTGATTTCAAGTCAATATCAATAAATTAAAGTGAATTCAGCATAAAATGTCAACAGTAAATAAAAAATAATTCACAAATCATAAAATATCTAAAAGTCTATGTCAAAAAAAAAAAAAAAAAAATTTTCAACGTTACCTTTAGACATTGACTCAGCACTCAGCCCGGCTGACGCGCGGCCCAGTTAAAATATTGATTTGGTTGCATCTCCCACGCATAGGACACAAAGATTTTATGTAATAGTGTGTGTGAAGAAAAAGTAGTATATAAGCTGTATAATTTTGTAAATAAATCAGATTTGAATTTTATATTCTTGTCTCATTACCCCTCACTGTGGCCAAGACACCTTTAGCCATCTCTGATCAGTCTCGTGAGTCTGCGCGACTAGCAGTGAGTTTACCCTTCCCAAAACCTGGAAATCCTGTCTACTATCCGTCTGTAACCTTAGGTCGCATGGTGCAGACATCCTGAACTTACTTATATATTTATTTATCACATACTAGGTATATGGTAGGTTAGGGCTGTAGGGCTTATAGGGCTTAGGGTCGTAGGGACTGTTAGGCTTGTAGGTCTGTGTAGGTTCCCTTAACTTATCATACTTATATTTTCATGTACTGTCACACCCTTACCAATATTGCGGCCTTACGTGACGTTTGTTAAGGGTGGACGTACATGTATTATACCTTTAGATGCGTTACCTGCCCTCAATAATGGCAAAGTAAATGCCAGGCAATTGCCTGACATTTACAATAATAATATTTATTATTACGTACGCGCCAATGAACATGCAGCAGCTAGTGACGTAACTAAATATGTATGTTCATCTCTTTCTAACAACAGATATCGGTATAGGTCTTTCCTTTTCTTCACGCGCTGTATAATTGTACGCAAGTATGTAGCTACAATCATGGCTTACGCTGTTTTTGAGTGCACTAATGTTCGTCTATGACGCGTCTATGTTCTATGTTCTATACTTACTACTTCCTTACTTACTTCTCCAACATTATAAAAACTGGAAAAGTGAGGTTCTGTTCTTCACCTCCACTTATGTATTTAGCATGCCTTAACATCTGCAGTTCACTCCTTAACCCGGCTCCTACATAATCAATGTTTGTCCCAGTTCCAGTTGGGAACTTTAAAATATTACCGCGCTATGCTAAAAGTTTTCTCACTATATTATAAGTTTGGCCTGCATATATTTTCTAATGTTTTAAGAATGAATTTCTTCATTTATTTTTATCCTCGGAGTTGTGTATAATCTTATTTATATTTTAACTGTTTTGAGCATCATAAAATATTAGAAAATATATGCAGCGCAAACTTATATTAAAATGGATATTATAAGTTTGGCCTGCATATGTATATTTTATAATGTTTAAAGAATTAATTTCTTGATTTATTTTTATCCTCGGTGTTGTGGTGATCTTATTTATGTTTTAACTATTTTGAGCATCATAGTAGGGGTATTCTACTGTACTTTTTAATTTGATTTATTTAATCTTGGATTTTTTTAAATATACAATCTCAAGACGTGGTGAAGTTTTATGCGTTTTAAAGTTTATGCCAGACACACACAGCAGTTGCTACCATCTGACGTCACAACACAGGAACGCCATTGTGAATCCGCGCTATTCAGTACAATTATCTATCGTTTTGTGTAACAAGGATACGAGAATAATTTCAAAAGCATACATTTTCACAATTTTTTTTTGTGATACTTTTTAAGCGGCGATTTGATAATTGGACGAGAATTGAGTGTTTCAAGGACGCGTCACTTTTAGGCACATATTTTCGTTACATATGAGAGAGAAGGAAGATATAACTCTCTCTCTCTCTGTCTCTCAAACTAAATATCTACGCAACTACTGCGCAATTATTTTTTATTCGACTTCAGAAAAAGGAGGAGGTTCTCAAGTCGTCTGTATGTTTTTTTTTTTTTTTTTATGTTTGTTACCTCAGAACTCCGTTTAAGGATCGATTTGGAAAATTATTATTTTATTTGAAAGGATATACGTTCAGATTGGTCCCATTTTTATCAAAATCTAGTTCTGATGTTGGGATCCATGGGTAATTGAGGGAACTCCTCAAATATTATAGGCATACATATAGCGATTTTTATATTTTCATCAACAAGTCAATCATTTGCATTCAGAAAGTATAATTTGGTGAAGTGGAACTGATGAAGACAGTCACAGATGGCCACCGAAACTTCTCAATGATACGTATTTCACGGGTGGCGATGAGATATCTGGATTAAGATAGTTAAACGAAGCAAATTTATATAAATGGTACTATCAAACTGATCTGATGATGAAGCCGGAAGGTAGGCACTGGAACTCCGTAATATAACAATGTATCCTACCCGTATTTGGTCTTATTGGAATTGTCATGAGTGAGTGAGTGAGAGTGCACTCTGGCTACAAATAATTTTTGACGGACTTAAAAAAAGGAGGAGTCTTCTAGAGGTCTTATATACATATAAAAGGAAACCGTGACTGATTGGTCTATCAACACAGCTCAAACCACTGAACAGATTGGGCTGAAATTTGGCACGTAGGCATCCGCTAAGAAGGCGTTTTTGGAAATTTAACCTTTAAGGGGGGGGGAAACGGGGTTTTGTTTGCATGAAAAATCTTATTCCTAGAGTTAAGAGTTAATAAACTTGAAACTTGGACGAATACTTACGTAAGTAAATTATGAAGTTTGTATTTTTTTGTTATCTTAACTTCAATGGATGGGATGTCAAAGCTTGTATACAAGAATTTTAACGCGCGGTCCGATCAACTCGAAACTCAGTATTTATACTTAAAACCAAAAGTTAAGAATAACTTGTATCAGGCTTTTTCGAAAATTTAACCATAACGGGATAAAAAGGGGTAGTCTTACAAGTGTTCTCTAGTTTTACAAGAGAGGATTTTACTACGTGACTTGATTAACTCGAAAATTGGTATAACCTTTAAGTCAAATAATGTAAAAGTCGCAAACCACTTTAAAAATTAACCTCTTTCGGAGTGTAAAGGGGGATGGATACAGTTTGTATGAACAAAATCTTCTTTCGTTGATCTATTAACTTGAAACTTCGCCTGAATACCTCATCATCAGTCTTCCTGCCCTAATCCCAATTTATTTGGAGTCGTCTTAATATGTCGAATTACACTATAGATTTAATACATACAAAAGGAAACAGTGACTGACTTACTGACTGATCTATCAACACAAAGCTCAATTCACTGAATGGATTGGGCTAAAATTTGGCACACAGATAGTTATTATGACGTAGATAACCGCTAAAAACAGATTTTTGAAGTTCAACCCCTAAATAAATAAAACGTGTTTCATGTTTTTTTTTAAACAGCTCCTTCTGGGGTTGTAAAGAGGTAAATAGTCTACAAATCAATATGGTGTCATTCTCAAGGGTTTTCAGGACGTTGATCACGTAAAAGTCAACAATTTTGAAATTGATTACACTTGAACAACAAAAAAAAAATTATTAAGTCTTAATTTATTATTATTTTGTATTGATCTAAATAACAAATCTATCTATATAAATAAATGGAGAAACTGACCGACTGATTACGTATCAACGCACAACCCAAACTACTGGAGTGACGTGAAATTTTGCACTAGGGTTCCTTTTATGTAGGGTAGGTACTTTTAATCCCGGTTCCCGTGAGATTTTTACTGACATCCACGCGGGTGAAGCCGCGGGCAAAAGCTAGTATTATATTATGTTCAGGCATAACGTATTTGTTTATGAACAGATTTTTATAATTCTTTTATTTGGTAGAGGAAGCTTGCGCGGTCTCTTATACATTACAGATCTACAGCTAACTCTTCAATAATACGTATTTAATCCACTCGGTGTATGTTGACGATATTATAAAACTTCCTGTCACTGTTGTTTTCATAGCAAGTAATGGTATACGAATTGGTGTGGGGTAGTTACCACTAAAAAGTGAAAAATAAAAAACTTTTTTACAAAAAAAAACAACCGACTTCCAACAAAAAACACTAAAAAGTAGAAAATAAACTTTAATTTCGGAAGCACATAACATAACATCACGCCTTGTTTCCTCGAAGGGTTGGGCAGAGGTGTACCTGTAGTACACCCACATTTAATATTATATTTAATTTAATTTCGGAAGTCGGTGGCCATAAACGAAAATACAAAACCAAAGACACCCGGCTTCAACGCACCCGGCTTCAACGGGTATCTGACCACCAGCATGCAGCGGACGCGCATCATCCACAGCCTCATCAGCAACCTTGGCACAGCACACTGCACTTTCGGCTGGTTCACAAGTAGAGAACATGATACCTCTCCTGGTCGACGCCAGCAGTCAGCCACACAGCCACAACCCGGCGCTGTAATGCATCCGACGCACTGGAGCATAACGCAGCGTCACCCTGACTCACTGGGGAATCACCACAGACAGTTCCGACTCACCAAGAACTAGAACTATTCGGCACCAGGTTCCGACTCAATGGAACCCTCTACTGGCACTGGCAAGCATCGCAAGATACATGACTCAGCCCACTATCAACCTCCAGTCTCCGGAGGGGAGTGATGTAGCGGTATCAACATCGCCACATGCGAACTACGCGTCAGTCTAGTAAAGCTTATTTATAATCTCCTTATTTCGTTATAAAGATAGATAGTAGCATTTCCTTTAATGCTAATAAGACTATAGACTACAAAATTGCAATCCGTTTTACATCCTGTTGCTGTGACGTAACTTGGGTAAGGCCTTTGTCCAGGAGTTTACAGCTACAGAGAAGTTGATTGAACTAAACAAAGAGATCACTTCCAATCAAAATCGAATTGAAAAGTCATTCATTCAAATTCGGCTAAAAATCTGCAATCTGCAACGTCAAAATTACATAAGACTATCCTCCAAAATCCCCGCCGTTCACCACTTCCTAGTGCTTTAGCTGGGAAGAAGAAGTAGCGCAACAAACTCCCCCAGTCGATCAGATCAATTATGTTAGAATAGAATTCATATCATAAAAGATGACTCCGAACAATTTTCGTCAAAAAACCAGGAGATATAAATTCAATTTTATTGCAGCAAATAAAATATTCTAATTCAGAGCTCTTCCACGCTATTGTATCGATGACACACGCCAATAAAGTAAAAATAGGTCAGCGGGCTGCGAAGCGATATGTGCATGAAACACTGTGTTCCGAGTACGAAATCCGTTTTCCAATTATCTGCTATTTTGTCCGAGCCGAGCGTTTTCGGAAGAGGAATCGTTGGCACTGTGCCACTTTTAAACACGATGTCCTATTGTGTCGGCTGTTAAAGATATAGTGTTCCTGTCGAAAGGTTTACCTATCTGTGAATTAAAAACTGTTTGTAAAAGGAGGTTTTAGTTTGTTATTGTTTGTTTGTCAGCGTCATCAGCCTAATTGTAACTTAAATTAATAAAAGATTCGTTGGTACCAAATGACGTATTATAAATCAATGACGAATTATAAATAGCCGCGTCATACACGAATATTAGTGCACTCAAAAACAGCGTAAGCCATGAATGTAGCTACGTACGAGTACTTGCGTACAATCATGCAGTGCGCGAAGAAAAGGAAAGACCTATACCCTTCCTATACCGATAACTGTTGTTAGAAAGAGATAACACATATATTTAGTTACGTCACTAGCTGCTGCATGTTCATTGGCGCGTACACGTCGGTCGCAGCAGTCAGGAAAAATGACGGACTGGCTGTACAAGTATAAAGTAAAACAACGTTTTCTTATAATAAAAAAATACAATACGCTTATGCATGAAATGAGACGTTTTTCTGTACTCCCACAGTAGCAGTGTAATATAATATGTACATCGTGTATAGACACGGGAAGGCATTTGCTTCACAAATAATTGCTGAGAATTGCGAGTGATTGTGACGTGTAGCCGCATCACTGGATGGCGCGCGACTAATCTGGGGGCACGGTAGTGCCCCCGCCAAGACGAGCCAAGCGAAGCGCAAGGGTACTACCTACCTTTTCTCGAAGTGTTTCGTCGTTTTTTTTAACCCTCATAGAGTTGGTTTCCGATGTACCAGATAGTTCATATTCTCAGGATATGATGTTAATAATAGACTAATTAAACATACAAAGTCTCAATTGAATAGCTCTAATACTTTATATTTTATTGATATCTAAAATACACCGATTTCGTCACTGACTCACTAATCATCATCAAAATGTTTGGCTACTTCCTGAAGTGCTAGAAAGCTGAAATTTGGTATGTAATCTAAGTTTAGTATACAACCAACAAAAATATCCATAAACTTATAATTTTCGCCCCCCATCCCCTAAAATGGGGGGGTGGAAGTTTCTATGAGACTTAAAAATGTTAGGGTACTTCCTGAAGTGCTAGAAAGCCGAAATATATAGACTTTGCTAGTATTAAAGCACAACAGTCAGCTATAGTTGAATATAATTGCATAAGAACGAAATATCGCCCAGATTTATCGCTTATGGTAATCAGTAAACCATCAAAGAAAAAAGGCAAAGTCAGAGAATGGGCTATGAAAACCGGCACTGCTGATGTGCAAGAAATACACCCCAAAAAAAGAAGAAAAAAATAAACACTAAAAAGACTGCCTAGCAACTTACAAAAAGAACTGAAATCCCACCAAAAACATTTCATGTAAAATGTTGCCAAGACGACCACATAAGGTTTGCCCTGTGAAAAAGATATCAGATCTCATGTAGAGCCAAGCTTCTGAATCTACACGGCCTAACTCTACCGACCCTAACTTCACAAATTCTACATATCAATAAAAATGTATGGCGAATACCTGCCCTACTAGAATCTTAGAAATCCAACAACAAACTGGCCCAATGACATTGACATCTAATATCAATCATCACATAGACATCATCATTGACATTTATATCGGTCAACAAAACCTTATCAAATACACATGAAAATGGCTTAATTACCACGATTAATACCTCCGTTGTAATGAATTAAGTTTTCAAATTTGTATAAAGAACGGTATTTCAATCACAGTTACGTTCTTATTACAAAAACTGGCTCCATGGTTTAAGCCATGTCAAAATATAGATCTTGTTTTGTAATAAGGCGGATAAGGTTTAACACAATTTTTAATTTAGGCGCAGTGCAGAACAGCCCTGCCCCTAACCACTTTCTTTTTGTGTAGACACGGACTCCCCGATCAATCTGCCAAGCATGCTGATCATTTCGCTGCTTTGCACGAATAACCGCACAATCCAAAAAACACACATTTTACAGGGTAGCTATTTGAAAATAACACAAAATATTTACTGTCATAACTTTTCATGTATTTTATCAATAGAAGAATAGAATGTATAAATCGAAAGGGCATTTATAAAGGTTTAATTAAAATCTAAATATTTAGGTTTTGGACAGCGAATACCTAAATTAATAATTAAAAACTGTGTGTTATTCGACTTGTTACAAAATGTGTTTTGGTATATTATTATGAATAGGAACATAAATCAAAATAATATACTTGAGTAGCTCTCAATTTTAGTTTTAGAATGGTATAACTGGTAATATGATCTACAAGATATTTAAAAAAATCTGTAATAGTAACCCAATTACGATTAAGATAATATTAATGAAAAGTATGTTCAAACCCAAATCAATTTATTAGTTTTATGTTGAAGCCGTTGGAACGATTTTTTCTGTAGAATAACACATTTCTGTTTATCATATTAGTGCATTATGCAAATTGACATGAAATTCAGAGATTAAACAAACCTGTAGAAAAGTATTTTTAGAAGAAAATGCTGTCATACAAAATATATTACATAAAAAATAATAGGAACATCAAAATAGTCCACATTTTGTAACAATTTGCATTATGACTATCACCCAGATACCTACCAGCGCACATTAAAATTACCACCCCTATCATTAAAAATATTAGGAATCACAAACATAAAACAAATCTAACAAACAATTTCTATTATGCTTCTTAAAAGTAATTATGAAAAATAAGAACCATAAACATAAAAAAATATCAACAAACTAAAAATAATTAGTAACATTATGGACCACACAAGACCACACATAAACATAAAAAAAAATGTAACAAACTATTGCTTTAAAAAAATAATTAGGTTCATTATAAACCATAAACATAAAAAAATCTAACGAACTTATCCTCTATTAGGCTTTTTCTTAAAACTATTTGGCAACTACCGCATAATCAGTCTTCTTCAGGTACTTAATAAAAATTAGAGATTCTCAAAAAACGGTTTATAAAATCTTGGTACAATATTTTTCCTAATAAGGTCTAGCAAACCCTTCTTCTTCTTCTCACATATTGGGAATTTTTCTGTGTATGCCTTTTTAACAGTGATATTATTGGCAGTGTTTCTTGTCTTACCAATTTTATCTATCATGACTGTTTTAAACTCTGTCTCCTCGTACGATGTTTTATAAGAAAAACAATAATTAGAGTCATTAGATTCCACCTTTAAAATTTTGACGTCTCCTAGCTTTAACGTTTCTTTGTCCACATTCTTAGAAAAGTTTTTGCCTATCGATGAAGCCAACGCTTTTATATCAAAAAAATCTTCGTGTACTAATTCATTTACTTGATATGCTTTACCAGATTTTTTTGCATTTCTTATAATGTGCACATACTGGTCAGGTGTATATATGGGTCCAGACTTCAGAGCTTTACCTACTCCTCTTTCAATGAGGGAGTGGACATTATCACCCTCACTAGGTATTTGTGGGTTATTGAATTAATAAAATCGAGATGGTAAACTGCATATACATAAAGAGCTATTATGTACTGGTTCTTTTGCTGGCCGCAGCAATTGTCGGAATAAAAAATTATATCTAATTTTGAATCTAGTTCTTCAGCTTTAAGCTTTAAATTCTGTATGTATTTGAGCAAACAAGATCCTATTTCTATAGCACCGCGCTTAGCTTCACCTTCATGCCAGACATAACATGCAGTGTCTTTAGATTTGATATCGCATATTGTGAAATTATACGTATTTAATTTTGATACGTAATAAAAGTTTGATGCATTTCCTCTAGGACAAGGCATTGCAGCCTGAAGATCATAAACTGCTACAATACAATTATCAGGAGTAAATTTTTTGTCATCTTCTTTATTTTGCCTTGACAAATCTTTCTCTTTCAAATGCCTATCAAACTTTTCTTTCAGTTCTACCTTATCGTTTTCTGTGGCATTACTGTATGATGTACAATCCTCACACTGATCTTTTTTCGGTTGGAAAAAGGCAATATTGAATTCGTTGCTAAAGATCCTGTAATACATAAGGTAATTGGCACTTGGTAGACTTTTTGACTGACAGTCGAGTTCGTAATCCCTATGTAAGTCTGCTACTGTTTTGCCACCATCAATATAAAGCCTTTTTGTGTCTGCACGACAGTAGTGACTTTCAATTTTTGGAATTGAGTTGATGTGTTGAATAATACCTTCTTTAATAGCCGGATCTAAATGAAAATGTTGGCTGTGTTTGCCACGATTATCCAAATCTAACATGCCACATGAATTCTTCTTCTTTTGAAGAACAGTTCGGATAGAGGCATCAGTTATATCTAGCGTAGCTTTAAAAAACATTTTACACACTCGAATTCTCTCATTATCAATGGTCAAATAAAAAGCATTGTTTTTCCCCCGGTTACTATTATGCATCTTGTATGAATATCGTGGTTCAATGACCGAAAGATGACGTAAAATAAACTCTCGTTGCCTTTGCAGATCTCCCATGCCCCAAAAGCATTCAAAAATTTCTTTGCGCTGTGATTCTGTAATATTTTGAGTACACTTTTGTTTGCATTTATCAGTACACGGTGTTTTTAGAGACTTTGCAGGCACAACGGTTATTCCTTTTTTAGAATTGGATATATAGGACTTACCAGAGTTTCTTAGGATTTTTGCCTTGTTACGCAACCAGTTATTGGGTGTAGATTTTTGTTTTCGTCCTTTATTTGATCTCATATTGTCTACACAATCAAGATATTGTGGAGAATTGGTATTAGAAGTAAGTTCCAAAGAAGTTAGAGGTGTTCTAGCTGTAGAACTTGATGTTGAAGCTACTGGCCCAGTCGAATCATAGCGAGAAGTATCATCTTCGATATAGTTAGCTGTTGTAGGAACTATGTTATTGTCTACCCTAGACTGAACCACTGCTGTTAAACGTTCATTATTCAATTCATCCTCTGATGAACTATCGGAATCAGATGAACTAGATCCATCGCTTGAGCTGGATGTACTAGATCCATCGCTTGAGCTGCTACTAGATTCTGTTTGCATGGGGGCTATCGGCATAGGTATTGGTGAACTTGTTTGGTTTATGGTGGAAACATCGTTACTGAAATTGTCATATTGTTTTACATTCAAATCTGTTCCACTCAAAACTTGGCGTTCATTTCTCAAAAGAGACTTCTTTGTAGAACAGGAAGTATTGATATCTACATAATCAGGATCCTTCACACTATCATCTGAGCAAAAGTCTTCACTAACATTAGATAAATCTTTATTTTCAATGTTATCTTTAGGCTTGAGAGATAAAATGAACTGTTCCTTTTCAGTGAATTGTATGGAAGTTGAAGTCGTAGGTATTTCATTTTGTATAATATCTTCATTAACATGTTTGAGGTTCCGGATTATTTGTAGGGTACGGGGATTCGGCACTGTAAATAATAAGAACAATTCATAAAATAACGAACCACACCATATTATGCCGTGTCGTGTCATGCCACGCCCACACCACACCACAACACACCACAACATGCGAAACCACACTACAACACACCACACCACTCCATACCAAACCATACCACACCATGCCACATCATGCCACTCCACACCGTACCTTCATACTACACCACAACACAACATAGCATCATACCTGTAATAACAGAAGGTGTAGGCGAGGTGATAAATTCACCCGCGTTTCGCCGGCTATATTTTTAGGTCTCATGGATACGTTATAAGGGCGAGCCCTTTGCTGTTCATCGGGCACAATTTCAAACCCTGTTGAGTTGCTATTAAGATTTTTCTAAATTAGAAATGACGATTAGCACTTTTGCTGCTCGACTCAGGATTCGAACCCGGGACATCGCGGTTATCTAAGGCTCTATGCAATGAGCCACGAGGCAGCAAAAAAAAATGCAAAACACGTTATAAATAAATTATATCGTTAAAAGTAACTTAACTTGCTTTTGGTTCTAAATTATTGAGCTTTTTTTCTAAGCAATAATAACCTATTTCGTAAATATGTTAAAAGATTTTGTTATTTCTATCTTGAATAAACAAATAAAACTTAATAAGTATTATTGTCTCACTTACTCTTTCGTGAAGAATGTTGTAGCACTAAATGCAGCACTTTCCAACAAAAAATTGATCGAAAATTGTCACAATTTTATCTTAAATAATCAAACAACTCAAAATGAATCAATATTGCAGAAAATATTACTAAACTTTACACTTTAAACACACGATTATTTAGAAATGTGATATTATTCCCGAAAGTTTTAATGTGGTCACGCGATAACAATAATAGCAACTGGCGATCGTCGACTGTTGCACAAATATGGCGTGATAAATCAACCAATCACATAACGACATTTTTACGCGGCCCTACGCCGGTTTTGTCGTTATGAACGTGAGTCTTACTGACCATGAAATAAGGACTATTTTGCATTTGGCTGTGATATAAACCAGTATTTTCAAAATTTTGGTTTGTGCGGGTATTCATGCAAAGCAGCGATTTGTCTATTCTCATTGACGACAGTTGAGTTGCTGATGTTTTTCGAACATGACAAACTCGACTGCTAGACGTGCCTTCGTGTCGGACAGCAGCCCGTGTTGCGTCTCCCGTACCGCGCGTGTTGACCGCACTAAATAAGCTCGTGGAAACCAACTCGGACTGCGATCTGTTCGCCAATAAATGGTTAAGTGCCAATTTTTTTTTTAAACAATTGTACTTAATTGGTGTTATTAGTGTATGTGTTATGTTTGTATGTACTTTGATTTATGTAATTGTTTTTTTTAAGCCGTGTAAATTAAATAAATAAATAATTTATAGATTGATAAAATTATGCAACTCATCGTCATAAATCTCTCTTACTCTATTCACACCCCGTAAACGCTAACGAGCGCAATAATAAACACATATCATTAGAGTATTCACACCTGATTTCAAGGAGTTCTGTAATGTATGTATTTACATAATCTAACTACCTTGATTAAGCGGTTAACGCCCACAGATCTCGCGCATAACGTTTGATTACGAGACAGCCATTGTTATTATGTAAGGAAATTAACTATTAGTGGTACATCTCTGGAATAATGGGATTCAATTTTGCAAATTGTCTGCTAAACAATTGATAATCATCGTGAACTGTGGACAGATGGCTCAAGCCGGGATTAATAATAGAAGACCATTGTCAATCATAAATAAATTTAACTTAGCCTAGAATGTATTTTCAAGCATGTTGGACAATTATCTATTTTAACAACTTGAGGATGGCAGCAGCAGATCAGGCTGGATATCTGGTAGCTAATTTGAACTGGGCCTCAAGTCTGCTGTTACAATATTGTCAGAATGGTCGATCATTGATTTCATAATTGTTGATTGTGACAAGTTTTGTAATCTACTATTATAATGGCGTCATTATGACTTTCCAATGGTCGGCCACTGACACTACATTGAAAGAAATGCGTTTATTGGGAATCTCGTACATAATGACAAATGAATGACATTTCTACTAATGGGTTTTATAATAACGGAAATACGACAATGCCATTATAATAACACAATTATATTACAAGAACATTGACCGACCAATGATCGACCATTATGAATTTAGCAGATTACGAACTTTTTGCAAAATGACAATGGCATGACAATGGGATCGTGTTGGGATGACTGAATTTATAAAAATAGCAGACTTGGGCCCCTGATTAACTGCCATCGATCATGATAAAAATAGTGTAGTTACAATAATATACTAAAAGCTAAGGTTCAAATTCGTAACTAATAAAAATATCACTTGTTTTTAGTAAAGAAAAGGGACGCTGTTGGAGGGCACGGTTTCTTTACGGCAGCGGCGTGTTAACCACGCCGTAGAAATATCGTGTGTGCATAAACAAGTAACGCCGTGTCTGAGAACAAGCTTCCATAGTGATTTTATTTTATTTTATTCATTTATAGTTATTTAAAATGGATCACGACAGAAGGTTCTAGTTGGGTTGGGCGGCATTTGGAAGTCTTCTCGTCGCCTATCCCGCAATGTCTGAAGACTAAGGTCTTTAACCAGTGCGTCCTGCCCGTCATGACATACGGTTCCGAAACGTGGACACTGACAGTCGGCCTGGTCCACAAATTCAAGGTCGCCCAGCGCGCTATGGAGCGGGCTATGCTTGGAGTCTCTTTGGAGGATAAAATTATCCGGAAAAGAACCGGAGTTACCGACATATCTTGCAGAGTAAGCAAACGGAAGTGGCAGTGGTGAGATGGCCATGTTTGTTGAAGGACCGATGGCCGATGGAGCAGACGAGTCCTGGAGTAGAGACCGCGTATCGGCAAGCATAGTGTGGGACGCCCCCCAGTTAAATGGACCGACGACCTTAAGAAGGTGGCTGGGTCAGACTGGATGCGGAAGGCGGAGGACAGGGTGTTGTGGCGCAGCCTGGGAGAGGTCTATGTCCAGCAGTGGACTGCGATAGGCTGAGTTGATTGATTTAAAATGGCATAACACCAATTACATTAATTGAGATATAAGTATAAAAAGATTAATATTATGTAACATATTTTTTATATCATTTAATTTTGCGTTGTTAAAACTAAAATGGAACAGTGGACTCCCTTGCATACGTTCTCTCACAGAACACCAGGCACACGCATAATTTTACTCCATTCATCCGCAAACACATCACATTCAGGGTTGGCAGTCAGAAGGGCGTTAAGCATCTTCAAAGTAAGACACTGGAGATTCAGCACTGGTGACAGTTTTGGATGACGGTTGCGCAAACAGATTGTGATCCATACAACACTTTTTGTTTTGCCGCACACACGACCGTACCTAAACACGGCGAATCCATCATAGTTTTTCACGGCAAGAAAAACGTGTGTCCTACCTATAAGTAATTACGTACTAGTCTGTTATTTCCACATAATGTAGCAATAAAAGGATAACCAAATAATCTAAAAACAGCATTTTCAGTTTAAAGACTTTATGATCATGGCTACTTATAAGTAACGTTGTACAATTTATAATCAGTCTGC
Organism: Tiliacea aurago; assembly: GCA_948098905.1. Taxonomy (NCBI): domain Eukaryota; kingdom Metazoa; phylum Arthropoda; class Insecta; order Lepidoptera; family Noctuidae; genus Tiliacea; species Tiliacea aurago. Next base: position 21,729,953 of record OX402579.1, on the reverse strand, counting down.
TTCTGAGACCATTTCGAAGGTATAACGAAGATCTCCACAATTTCCCTTTGAGATTATTAAAGTTTTATATTTGCTGGACGAACTGTAGTTGATTGCTTCCGTGTTTCTTTGCACAGAAATGAGAACTTATTCCCGGTGTATTGTTTACTTGATATTAAATCTGAATCCGCTGTGGATTTCTTAAGTAACGGTATTATGAAGAAATGTTCTCTCGATTTCGTTCTGAACTACGAATATGTTTATGTATGAGATTATGATGGATGGTAATTAAAGTATTAATTTACCCACATCATTTTTCTTAATATAAACACATTACTCATTCAAAACGAATTAAATTATTTATAAGTTCACTGGCTGGTTGGCTTCAGGGTGCTGTTGAGGTTGCCCCGGTTCTGCAGCGCGTCTACCATGTTTGCTGTAGCACGAACTGACGACTTTTATGCCGTTATGAGGAAGAAGACCGCATCATTAATAAGCAGAATGCGGGCTAGCAGCAACAGTATCTTGAAAACCCTAGATGAACGACATGATGCACCAATATTTAGACACTCTGTCCGGTTGCTTGTGCGGCATTAATGAATGTTAATAGATGTGTACCTAATTAATAATTACTAACCCTTAGTTGATACGTTCTTTGTACGATCCAGTGGACCAATTTTGTCAAATAAAATAAATAAAATAATAATAATATTAATAAGGATTTTTCACGAATCAACACCTGAAAATAATAAAGGTACATAATGTTGTGAATCTATCCACTCCCTATAAAAATAGCTCAAAACTCGGTAATGAAACATCCTCTTGCTGAACTTGTGTCCGGCTTATGGGTGCTCATAGGTGTATATGCGTGTTCGGAGCGAGAGACTCTTTTTGTGAAGCAGTAATGCTCACGAAGGAAGAGGCGGAACGCGTGAGGGAGAGGCAAACTTCGCGCCCTCACGCTCCTAGTCACCGCAGGAGACGAGAGAAGATTCCTGGCCACGTTAAGCGTGGGCTTGCGGACGGTGAGTGATGAGTAGCTCGCCGTCCGTTAAGGATTAGGCCCGGGTCGACGACGCGTTGTGTTCCACGCGCGCCTCAAAGAGATGTCAGCACAAACTGACGGGGTCTGGTAGGGCCAATGCCTGCCAAGGTAGCGAGTTAGTCTGAAAGGAATTTCGTGGCCCTAGCACACAGGCAACTGAAGGAACACGGGTGGGTTTTAGTCAGTAAAAGTCTGACACGCCCTTCCGCTCCGGCCAGAGCGGGAGAAGTTATTTGATAATTTCCCAACCAAAAAACAAAAAAAATGGGTGCTTGTATCAAAGACGCGGGTTCCCGGGGAAGATAAGTCGGTACCGATCGGTGCGGGTAACACACAAAGACACAGGTAAAACATTGTAACCCGCGTTTCTTTCCATAGAGCATCCTGCAGCGATCTGTACCGGACCGCTACATTATGCTAATACCGTATGGCAATTGGCTCGCCGCCTATTACCTACCTCCATGAGACTGAAATACAATGTGCAGCTACAATGGCGACATTAATTTAACACACGGGTAGGGCTAGTGACCAATAATCATACAAATATAAGTAATAAGATAAAATAATTCGTACATTGAAAACTTTAAATTTTCAAACAAACTAAATAATAAAGCTCTCTCTTTCCTTCAATTTCCCTAGTCTTTGCACGTTATTCGTTTTAATTTCATTAATGCGATGTTATGATCCGATCCCCGGCAAATTACCTCTGCGCTACAGTTTTTTAAGTACAGCTGGTTGCTTCAAAATTCTATTTTAGAAAATTGTTAATAAATCAACAAATAATAACTTTTAACAAAATTAAAATATCTATTAAAAAAACGCGAAACCATAAAGGTGTATTAAATTAATGTCGCCACTAAAGCGGCAAGCTGTATAGATTTATCTGACAGCATATGGTGCAAATATCTTACATCTTTACACCCTCCCCCCTTCACTCTACCACTTTCGAGGAAAATTATGATATATTATGTTGACAACAAGTACATCAAGTTTTGACAACATAACCTTAAAAACACACACAACACCTAATCTTACCGTCCCCACGCATAAATATATTTGTTTATTTTTTATTTTACAGAACGCTTACAGACTTATAACACGATTAAAAATCATTAGTAGGTAAGTAATTTGCTAACTACAAGCTTCCACATGTATATAATGAACCCACATATAACATCCATTCGTATTATATCGTCGAGAGCCCAGCAACAATTCCAGGGAGACTAATCTGTGGCCGGATTACGCATTATTGTCGACTAGTACGATTAAGTCTTGCACTATTCCAACGTTTGTTGACTTCCATTCAAAGCCCGTAGCTGTCTGCAGGACTCAGCACTGACAGGTTTGTGCTTTGAGAATACCATGAATGTGCCACTGCGTAATAACAGCTCAGAAATTGAGTGTTTTGACTATTTGTTTGTGTTCGCTTAGTTTGCGTAGCACGAACGAAGATATAGATGAAGCGAGACATGATTTTTCTTACTGACAGACATCACAAATAGAAAATAAAAATAAACTAGAGAGATATAACCTATGGTGCACAGACTTGGTCTTTGACTAACATCCAGAAGTCCAAACTCAAGGTCTGCTAACGAGAAATGGAGCGCAGTATACTAGGCGTTAAATTAACTGATCTTGTTCGAAACACAATACTGCGCTCCAAAAAAAAGAGCTGGCGTGGCTCAAAAGGCTGCCCAACTTAAATGGGACTGGGCAGGACAAGCTGCCGCATACCGACCAACTGTGGACCCAAATGGCACAGAATTGGTGCCCTGAAACAGTGCGACGGGGTAGTGGCAGACCCACGTAGGAGATGGCGGGACGAATTGGATAGGTTCCGGCAAAACTGGAAGGGTGGGCTCGAGAACGATGGAAGGAGTGAAGGCAGGCCCAGCACTGGGACAGCGTAGGCTAGAGAAAAAAAAAAGAAAGAGATATAATCATTCCTTAAAAAGAGTAGAAAAAACTTTACTGTAGAATATCCTAAAACCTGGCAAGAGAACTATGATTTAGTGAGTGAGTTAAAACAAAAATTACTGAACTCAAACTGAAACTCTTATTTCAATTAAACCATTTACAGGCACTTTTAAACTGTCAAAGAGTCGGTCAGTTAATCAGAAAGTTGAAGCTATTTGCCCATTCCAAAACTTAGATCTCTATGGAGAAGAACAGGCAAGAAACTCCAACTGTAAGATCGGAAATCCATCAAACGGTTCTCTTCTTCTATCCGCAGTAACAAACAGTTAGACTGAAAGACCTTATGTTTTGTAATAGGTATGTACGACCCATGCCCTAGTTCAAAACTTTCCCGTCTACCTAAATATCCCACGCACATCTTGCCGTAAGGCAAAGTGGGTAATTGACAAATCTGTCAGTTGACTAACCTAGTTTATCACGTCTCTTCCAAATTCATTCATGCCAATATTTGATCTGACGGCGCCCACCCTTTATTCAGAGGGATGTCTATTCAAGTGTAATAATGGACTAGATTTTTGGTAAGATGTAGGTAGATAGGCATCAGGTGACGAGCCACCGTATTTTATTGAGTCATATTTACAGTACTTATCCGAGCGTCGAGTTGAGAAAGCATGTTGACACATCGAGTTGAAAAAGGGACTGTCAAGAATGTGGCTTAGGTTCTTAAGAAATGAGGGGTTTTATGGAATTTCACGCAACCAGTTGGCGCCACTTTGACAAGAGGTCTTCCATTTTGACAATGAATATAATAGTACATTATTGCAAAGGCCGTGAAATAGGCAATTGCAGGGCGAGTATGAGTTTCACTAATACGAGACAGGCAATTGTCATTTCCGTCGAGGCATTTATAGTGTTTTTCTCAAAAGAATGCAGGGAAAGTAAATTATTTATAATTTCCAGATTCAATGACGAACAACAATAATTTTTCACGCGCCAATGTGTCCCTTTTTTTTTTTTTTTTCAAGAGACAGCTTTCTATTTGCAAGCCAGTTCGAAATTTAAATAAAACCTTTGATAAGTTACCTCCTCGGTTGCCATGTTTCGGAGTAAAAGATCGCATAGTTAAGATTTTACAATGTAATTTATTTGGCCGCTAAACCACGACACATGAATTTTCATAAAACTTTTGGTGGCCGCATGTTTGAGAAAATAGTATTTAATAAACCCAGCACGCCGTTTCATATAACATTGCTGGAGCGTTGTAATGTTCCAAATTTAAAAAAACGCTTCTGCAATGTATTTGATTTTCTTTGACCGTAAATTCGATACTTCGCGTGTTCTTTTTTCGAAAATAATGACAATTTATTTCTATGCATGTTTGAGAAAAATATAATTTTGAAAAATTTTATAAAAATCTGGAATTTATAAATAATTTACTTTGTTTGAATTTCTGCGCATTATTTGAGAAAAGCACTATACAAGCCTTGGCCGCAATCAGGCATTGATTGGCTCACGTAGGAGTGCCTCGGCTTTGCCTTGGCCCACATTTTCACGTTCGTCCATCAATGCCCCTGTTGCAGGCCGCTGCAGTAATGTACTATATGATGCCGGTCATCATTCAGTCACGACTATAGAAATTATAGGCGCTTTGACACTTTTGACAGATGCCCGGACCTGACGTCTCAGTGCTTGGCAGCAGTGAATGATATCATTTCAGAAAACCCTCATTGGTCTTCTTTGAAATGTAGCTTCTGAGGTTTCTTAAGTGCCTTTATGTAGGTTTATGAGAAATTAAATATTTTGATTGATTTGGTGAGAGTGACAAAGATGACGATTTTGCAATTATTCTAAAACTCAAAGTGCCATATTTACCGCCGTATACGGTTTGTTAAGCGCCAACTCCATGGGCGAGATTCAACTTGTACCAGTCACTTCTTCAAACATGCACGTTTTTCTAAAGTGAAATATTGATAAAGAGGATGAGTGAAAGGCGACTAACAAAAGGCATTTATAAAGCAGAGGTGAGTGGAAACGCCGGGAGGGAACGCCCTAGAAGGACATATTGTAAGTGACCAAATTGGTAATGTTCTTCAGAAAGGTCAGGTGCGTAGTACTCGCAACCGGCGTGCGTGTATGACTAGATGTATGAACGTAGGCGAAGCAAAAGGAGTATGTAAGGAGCGTAGCAAGTCGCGTTCTATAGTTTCTGCCTACCCCCATGGGAAGAAGGCGTGAGTTTATGTATGTAGGTATGTATGAAATATTTTTGAACTAGGTACCTATTTATACATGTTCTAACGAGTCATCGTTATTGGTCCAGTAGGTAAGTACCTACTTCAAAAAAAGGATTTTTATTTTGCAAGGCATTTAAACATGTCTACAAAAAATAAAACAAATTTTCACCACACCTTCCAATCAGAAACTGTTGAAATAAAGCGGTTTTCACACTACACCGCGATTTGTGTGAAAAATGTCCGCTTGTTAGCGAGGCGGGGTTATTTATAGAGGCACTAACAAGATAACCGCTGTAATGAGAAACGAAGCATCCCTTTGCACTGCACTGCAGGTTTTTTTTTATATTTTTCAATATCTCGCATAGAATTCTTGGGTTAATAGCTGCGGATAGAGATCGTCTGGTGTTTACTTAATTAAGGATGTACTTTGTAGTGTTGGGGCAAAAAATCTGCCATTTTATGTAAAACGAGTTCTAGCTTTAGGTCCTTTAAAATCTGTATTTTTACGCCGCGCCCGTGATTAAAATAGCCATACCCAGGGCAGTCCGCGCCACCTCGTAATCATGACGGGTTTTTGTTTTCAGAATATGAACTATTCACCTATGGCTCATATCGATTAGAGAGAAAAAATAAACATATACTTCGGTCTACTCTTTGATATAAAAATGGTCCCTGTCATCATTTCAGCCCAAAGACGACCACTGCTGGACATAGGCCTCCCCTAAAGGGGGGTTTGCCATAATCGCCACGCTTGGCAGGCGGGTTGGCGTTCGCAGTATGGTGTTAAAATGCATAGAGAACGCTGCTGCCCATTATCTAGTAAGTCCCTTAGTCGCCTTTTACGACATACACGGGAAGAAATGGGATGGTGCTATTCTTTACGTCCGGCACCAAACGGACTCATGAATGGTCTCTGTAGTCCCATGAAACATGAGGGTCCAGGGGCTAGTGTGAATATTCCAGGGGCTAGTGTAAATATTATAGTTCATTTGAGTGATCGAGTCTGGTTTAACCACACTGGGGTCGGTGCATTTCATTCATTCATACACAGGATAAAAAGGAATCTTCCGAGGATCATTAAAACAGCAGTGCTATTCTGTAAGAAGAGCAATGATGGCCAAGAGCAGTGGCAGCCAGTGCAGTAGCAATAGCTTGCGAGTAGGTAGGTCGTAGGTTCGAATCCAGCGAGGCGTTTTACTTTGTGTAAATAATTTCATCACCACTGTTGAAACTTCAATGATAACACTCTACGTGGTAAATTTGTTACTTCTAAGTTGAAATATTTTTTAGTTTGTGACACACCCTGTGACATACTTACTTCTGTCAAAAAGTATCTTCCTCTATGTTTGTTTTTATATAAAATATTTATATATATAGATAATCTAATCTATTATCTCAAGGCCTTTTAATCTTCTCCAAGTGCCAGGTTGCCATGCTCTCTAACAACCACTGCTCTCAAAACGTTGACGGAAGCCATCGTGAGGAAACCGACATGTCTTAGAACCAAAATTCGAAGACATGTGACATCTACCACCCGCACTGAGCCCGCGTGGTAGATTACTACCGGTGAATACTTATGTAGGTGAATTTGTCAACATAATTTTTGGCAGTCCCTAAGCCCCGTAAAGTTAAACTAGATGAGGTTGGCGTTTCCTATCCGACTACTCTGACAAGAAAGGCTGAAACAAACTCAGTCACAGTCTCTTCTAAAGTCCAGACATAATCTTGGTCCGATCATGCGAAGACCATGTAGATTGGTGTCTGAAATGGTCATTCTGGCTACTCACTAGTGATTTGAGTGGCAATCTGCACTGAGCCCGCGTGGAGGATTAAAGCGCACTCCCTCTCACAGAGAGGAGAACATTATAGGTTGATTATGTACACGTTACTTTTGACTATATAGATTAGATTACTTTAGACTATGGAGTATGTAAGGACATACTCCATAGTCTAAAGTAATCTAATCATAGCAGCAGCTGGCGTCCCATGGTTTCTGCCTACCCCCATAGGAAGATGGCGTGAGTTTATGTATGTACTTTAGACTATAAAAGCCAGTAACATCAAAACAAACAATACAATATTAAAATTTGATAAAAAATACAAAGCAAGAAAGTAATGTGCTCAGCTATTTGTTGTACCAGGGCCACATGCATAAAAGAAGGCTTGCGTTACACAACGCAGCGCACAGCAAATGAAACCACATTACTGTGGTGACATTCGCTTTTTATTCCCTATTTTCTTCAGTATTATTTTCTGCATAAAGCTACACGTGTTTTCTATACGTATTTACTTTAAAGTCTTGTTGTTTCTATGTCGGCTTTGTCTCTGATACTTTTGTGAAGTGAATTCCAGTTGGGTAAAAGAAAATACAGGGTGTTTGTTTTGTGTTTCTGAATCAACAGATGAAATTCATACGGTTGTCGTGTATGTACGGTTTTGTAACAATACCGTACATACACGACCGTTTGAATTTTTATCCTTTTTAGGGTTCCGTAGTAAACAAGGAACCCTTATAGTTTCGCCATGTCCGTCTGTCTGTCTGTCCGTCCGTCTGTCCGTCCCCGGCTTAGCTCATGGACGCTTAGTACTAGAAAGCTGTAATTTGGCAAGGGTCACGCCGAGAAAGTCGTAAAATAAAACCATGAAAAACAATTTTTTTTAGGGTACCTCCCTTGCACGTAAAATGGGGATGATATTTTTTTTTTTCTCATCTATTCCATAGTGTGGGGTATCATTGGATAGGCCGTTTAAAAATATTGTGGGTCTGTGGAAACCATTTTTCAATTCAGGGATCCGTTTGCGTAATATTAAGCTTTAAAATGCAATTTTTTGTTAGAGTCAAGTGTTCCTCCCTTCTGCCAGCTAAATAGTTGGTTTTGGATATGTGAAAAAATTCATAGCAGAAGAATATATAACGAAATTAAAAGTAAAACTATCACAGCTAAGTATAGGCTTTACAAGTTAACGAGTAATAGTCGACCAACTTAAATTTGCAGTCGGAGAATTGACCGTATCGTATATCAATGTATGGGAGAGCATGTTTTTCAACTACAATGTTAAGTTTGTTTTTAGGATAAATTCATCCCATTTACGGAACCCTTCATTGTGCGTGGTCCGACACGCACTTGGCCGGCTTTTTATCCAAAAGGTTTTTATCCTTATTTTACATGACAAATACGACGACTGACGACTGCCTCGTTGGTCTAGTGGTCGCAAGCGCTATTGCTGACCATGAGGTCCTGGGTTCGAGTCGCAGGTCGGGCAAAGTGTTATTGGGATTTTCCATTAGTCATTTCTCAGTAGCAGCCCATACTCTGGATTTGTGCCCGGTTGGTGGCGATAGGCTCGCCCCCTATTACACGGAACTTAAACATAACTGGCGAAATGTGGGTGTACTTTAGGTACACCTCTGCCTAACCCTACGGGGATTACAAACGTGATGTTATGCTATGTGTACACACGGCTACACATTAAGCTATACATTTCCAGTATAAGCTGACCTCTCATTGTACGGAAATCCTTTATAATTCGAGATCAGCCTAAACTGGATATGAATAGCTGGATATGTAGCCGTATATACTATGACAAATATTAAAATTTTATCAAGAATTCTTTGACTAGATTCGGTCTCAAACTGAACCCTTATTTATTAACTGATCACGCAGTGCTTAGTTACGTTCTATAATAACTTTAGCGGTCTATAGTATGGAACATCTGTCTCAGTTAAACTCGATCCCGGGGTTATTACAAAACAAGGTTTATCTTCAGACCCAGGTTTAAAACGTGGAGCCGTTATCGAATTTCGAACTTTATTCCGACTATGGTAAAGTTCCTAAACACATAACTGATAACTTAGTACCGAACTAAGTTTTCAGTTTTGTATAAAAAACGGTATTTCAATCACTGTTACGTTCTTATTACAAAAAATGGCTCCATGGTTTATAATAATAATAATACCATTTATTTCAGGCGACATAGGCCCATAGAAAAATACCTTAACCTAAACATACATACTGTATATAAACAAAAACTTGTGTTAATAAAAAAACTTTTTTACAAAAAAAACAACCGACTTCCAACAAAAACACTAAAAAGTGAAAAATAACTTTAATTTCGGAAGCACATAACATAACATCACCCCATTAAATGTGGGTGTACTACAGGTACACCTCTGCCCTTCCCTTCGAGGAAACAAGGCGTGATGTTATGTTATGTGCTTCCGAAATTAAAGTTATTTTTCACTTTTTAGTGTTTTTGTTGGAAGTCGGTTGTTTTTTTTGTAAAAAAGTTTTTTATTTTTCACTTTTTAGTGGTACCTAGCCCACACCAATTCGTATACTACTACTTGCTATGAAAACAACAGAGACAGGAAGTTTTATTTTACACCCTTTAAGGGGTTAAATCTTCAAAAATCTGTTTTTAGCGGTTACCTACGTCATAATAACTATCTGTGTGCCAAATAGCCCAATCAATTCAGTGATTTGAGCTTTGTGTTGATAGATCAGTCAGTAAGTCAGTCACTGTTTCCTTTTGTATGTATTAAATCTATAGTGTAATACGACATGTTACGACGACCCCAAATTAATTGGGATTAGGGCAGGAGACTGATGATGAAGTATTCAGGCTAAGTTTCAAGTTAATAGATCAACGAAAGAAGATTTTTTCATACAAACTGTATCCATCCCCCTTTACACCCCCAAAGAGGTTATTTTTTAAAGTGGTTTGCGACTTTTCTATTATTTGACATAGAGGTTATACCAATTTTCGAGTTAATCAAGCCACGTAGTAAAATCCTCTCTTGTAAAATTGACTACCCCTTTTCACCCCGTTATGGGTAGATTTTCGAAAAACCCTGATACAAGTTATTCTTCATTTTTGGTCTTAAGTATAAATACTGAGTTTCGAGTTGATCGGACCGCGCGTTAAAATTCTTCTATACAAGCTTTGACATCCCATCCGTTGAAGTTAAGTTAACAAAAAAATATAAACTTTATAATTTACTTACTTAAGTATTCGTCCAAGTTTCAAGTTTATTAACCCAAGGAATAAGATTTTTCATGCAAACAAAACCCCCCGTTTTCTACCCTTAAAGGTCAAATTTCCAAAAACCCCTTCTTAACGGATGTCTACGTGCCAAATTTCAGGCCAATCTGTTCAGTGGTTTGAGCTGTGTTGATAGACCAATCAGTCACGGTTTCCTTTTATATGTACATATGGCTAGATATATATATATATTGAGAACCTCCTCCTTTTTTGCAGTCGGTTAAAAATCATTTATAGCCAGAGTGCATCTCATGACAATTTCAATAAGACCAAACACGGGTAGGACACATTGTTTTATAACGGAGTTCCAGTGCCTATCATCCGGCTTCATCATCAGATCAGTTTGATGGTACCATTTTGATCAGAACTATTTATTTAAATTTGCTTCGCTTAACTATCCCCGTGAATTACGTATCACTGAGAAGTTCCGGTGGCCATCTGTGGCCTTCTTCATCTGTTCCACTTCACCAAATTATACTTTCTGAATGCAAATGATTGACTTGTTGATGAAAATATAAAAATTGCTATAGGTATGCCTATAACATTTGAGGAGTTCTCTCAATTACTCATGGATCCCAACATCAGAACTAGATTTTGAAAAAAATGGGACCAATCTGGAAGTATATCCTTTCAATTAAAAAAATAATTTTCCAAATCGGTTCATAAACGACAGAGTACTGAGGTAACAAACATAAAAAAAAAAAAAATATATATATATACAGACGACTTGAGAACCTCCTCCTTTTTGTGAAGTCGGTTAAAAAAGGCTTAGACTATGTTAGTAGCACTTCACTTTGCACTAGATTGTGCTGTCCTGTGGAACTTGTCCGTGGAAGCGACGGATCACCACGTCCAGCGGCCATAAGTCTTCTTCCATGACGAGGGGCAGATAACAGTTCAGAACACGCATGACGAACGCTTTGAAGTTGACGTTCCGACACGACTCCAGTAACTGCACCCTCGGCGTGTACCTCGTCTTTTGGCGCACGTACTCCACGATGTCCTCCGCCTTAGTGGTGTAGTGCAGGCGGGAGATGTACACCGGTGTGTTCGGCTTTGTGGCACGCAGGCTCACTTCGGGCTTCACAGGAGCTTTGCCGCAGCGGTTCTTGTTAGTTCGCGATCGGCGCTTCCTTCTTTGCACCGTCACGAAACCATCATCATTATCAGCCCTATTCGGCGCCTTTTCTGACATGGGCTTGATACTAGGAGCGCCAGGGGCACTCGCGGCGACGCTAGCGAAATCCTTTTGTAGTGGTTTCGCCTGGGCTGGCATGTCAAAATATAAATCTTGTTTTGTAATAAGGCGGGATAAGTTACAAGCCGTGATAACATAGTTAAGGATGCGCTAGGTAGCCCGCGAAAATAAAATTACGTTTATTGCAATTTTACTACTGAGCTAGTAGCAGGTTGTATGTTGATTAACATAATTATGATTCGCGACCGTAACGAATATGGCTATATACAGGGTCAAATTAAATTTGCTAACGAAACTCCGCAGACGTGATGGGTATCGATATCTAAACATGATAAAACAAAAAATACATTAATTTGATGATTTTTTGTGGGTTCATCGACCACCCCACTTAGTGTAATCACTTACAATTATCAGTTTTTTTGTGTAAACTTCACAGGTGTGATTTGTATCGATACCTAAACAAAAGAAAACAGATTTTCTCAAATCATACTTCAAGCAACAACAATACCCAGATGCCGTTGAACCCCAAAATAAAACTTTAATACAACTTTTTGGATTGGAAAACAACGAATTGGCTCGAAATAGTCATTCAATAGGGTAATATAGATTTAGAGAGTAGTATTGATTATTTTTATAATAGCCTTGTACGAAGCGTCCTGGAGTATTGCAGTGTTGTATGGAGACCACACTACGCCACACATAAGTTACTTTTGGAAAGAGTTCAAAAACGGTTTCTGTGGCATCTCGCATTTTCTAGAGGGAAAAGTAAACAGCTTCTCTCCTATAATACTAGACTCAAATATTTCAAAATGCCCTCGTTATCAACTCGTAGAGAAGTTATTGATGCCTTGTTCCTCTATAAGTTGCTTAGAAATAAAATTGACTGCCCAAACCTACTGAGTCTCCTGAAGTTTCGTGCCCCAGCCCGATATCCGCGAAATTCTATCACACCACTTTACCCACCTTTGCGCAGAACGGTTCTGGGTGCTAACTCACCGATTTCTCGCCTGTCTAAAAATTTGAACAGTTGCAATGATCTCACTGACATACATCATGACAGCATAGGACATTTTTATAAAATAATTATTAACTACCATTCCAATAATAACCAATGATCTCCTTAGCGAATGTTAATTTTTAATTTAAATTTTTATTATTTTAGATTTTTATATTTTTTCTTAAATTAATGTTAATGTTTTAATCTTATTGTTATATTATTTTGAATTAAATTTTTGATATTTTTATTTTTACTCGCGAATCACCAAAATTATTGAATCACTTTAATTGTATATTATATCCTTTTTGGCTTTGTATTATTATGTAAAACCATAAAATGGTGCATGTTGTGTTAGCCTGTAAGAGATTGTTGCACTTATAAATGTATCTATTGTGCAAACAATTGTTGGCTAACCTAAATAAATAAATTTTTATGACTATAATTCTTTAAATAAGTATTTTATACGGCCGCGAATCATATTTAGATCAACATACAACCTGTTACTGACCTGCAAATTACAAAAAAACATAAGAACATTTGAACTTTTCTGGCTACCCTGACTTTCGCCTTAATCTGTCATACAGCATTACAAGAGAATCCTTGAAGTGCCCTTCAAGGATTAATAGTCTGTTGTAATCCTTATCAAAAATGTATTTCGAGTTCTTGAAATACGGTGTCCGTTTGGTGCCGGACGTAAAGAATAGCACCATCCCATTTCTTCCCGCGGGTGTCGTAAAAGGCGACTAAGGGACTTACTAGAGAATGGGCAGCAGCGTTCTATATGCATTTTAACACGATACTGCGATCGGCAACCCGCCTGCCAAGCGTGGCGAATATGGCAAACCCCCCTTTAGGGGAGGCCTATGTCCAGCAGTGGACGGCATTCGGCTGAAATGATGATGATGATGATGAAATACGGTTTGTAGGATTTCTTAAAGCCACAGATTATGTTTTACATGCAATGCAATTGATTGCAAGGGCATCACCAGCCCACCATTAACAAAAATGCGGCCAAGTGAGAGTCGGACTCGCAGGGTTCTGTACCGTATTAAGATCCAGCAAAAAACGCCGGAAAACTGTTTCTTTTATGGGGACCCCCTGTAATTTTTACTTTATTTTTTTTATATTATTTTAGTACAGCGGCCATAGTAATACAACCTCTGACATGTGTCTACCTATTACGATCCAAAAGATATAGCCCTGTGACAGACGAACGGACGGACGGACAGAGAAGCCTTAGTAACCCAAAGGGAGGGACTCGTTTCGTCCCTCCCTTTGGGTACGGAACCCAAAAAAGTAGTTACAGAACTACTTTTTGAAGAAAAAAGCAATTCATAAAAGTAATCCATTTTCCTTTTGTTTAGGTATCGATCCATCGGTAATTTAGCTCACAAAGCAACATTTAAACACATGTAAACTTCACGCGACCGTAAAATTACTTTTTATCGTTCCAAAGGCATAAAGTTGAAATTCCAATAAAATAGATTTCCAGCGATATTATGACGACGTGTATTCGTTTAATTTCGCCATTTGTGTGGAGTTTACCCACCACGAGAGGCATTATAGGCCATACGAGGGTTTTATATGAAAAAATCTGCCATTCCTACTTCAAATTGCCACTTGTGAACGTCGCGAGCACTTGAAACCGGGGAGAAAGTTTAATATAATACAAACAAGAGGTGTGTAGTATACGCAGGTATAGAGTTATATACGTTTTGTTCATCCTGCTTTATTTTCGTTAAGGCGACGATAACCGACTTTAATGATTTTATACTGAAGATCACGTCTAAACGCTTAGTGTTAATGATTTGAAAAAAAAAATGTTAAGTTAGAGCATTTTCTCGATAACTTAATATTAAATATTTTAGATTATGTTTATATTACATAGTGAAATTAATTTGTAAAGTAATGTCTAACGCGGATAAAAAACTGAGAATGGCGCAAAATCTACCAAGCGTATTTTAATGAAACCTTCACCAATTTAAAGATAATTTAATTATTCATCTTTAGTATACGCGTTTTATTAAAATACCTTTATTTTGTGTATAATAAAAAAAAAAGTTTATTCAGGTAAAAAGGTAAAATTCTAAATACGAATTTGCTTAAATCTACGTAAAATTCTATTGTGTTATGTGCCTGAACTAGGTTATCCTGTGTTTCATAATAAATTAATAATGCGTCAAATGGGTGACAGCGCTCCTTGATGGGCGAGTCCTATTACTGGCTGAACGTACGACACGTTGCGGGAGCTCAATACAGAACACGCAAGCTAACCACTCAAGGTCACTGGCATATATCTGAGTCTTAAGAGATCAATTCTTTCGATAAATGTAACCGAATGGAAAGTCAATTTTCATTGATCTTTTGTGTTTATTGTTATTTTGGATACGATTTGGGGACAGTTTGATAGCATGTAGCACGCATGACAGGGAGAACCCACATTAGGATAGATAACGCGACCCATATAAACTGCCGGGAAATTCTGAAAGAACATAATTTACTTATAATCCCAACATTTCCCTTCACTAGAGTTCTTTTATAATAATATCAGACCACTCAGTGAGACCTTGTAGAGGTCTTCGGGAATCTTTTTAGGGCTCCGTAGTCAACAAAGAACCTTCAAGGGGACGATAACCGACTAATGATGATGAAGATCACGTCTAAACGAGTAGTGTTAATGATTTCAAAAAAATATATGATAAATTAGAGTACTTTATTAATAGTTTAATATGTGAATATTTTAGATTTTGTTTATATTACATAGTGAAATTAATTTGTAAAGATAAATCTAACGCGGATAAAAAACTGAGAATGGCGCAAAATCTACTAAGCGTATTTTTCTGAAACCTTCACCAATTTAAATATAATTTAATTATTGATCTTTTAGTAGGTATACGCGTTTTATTAAAATACCGTTTGTTTTGTGTATAATAAATTAATAATGCGTCAAATTGGGGACAGCGCTCCTTGATGGGCGAGTCCTATTACTGGCTGGACGTACGACGCGTTGCGTGAGCTCAGTACAGAACACGCAATCAAACCATTCAAGGTCTCTCCCATATATCTGCGTCTTAAGGTTCGTGCAGACTCGTGCGATATCGCGGGCGCTACGCGACACTGGTAGGACAATTTCTTTGTCGGTGCCTGTCGCGCCCGCGATATTGCACCAGTCTGTACGAGCTTTTATAGTTTCGCCATGTCCGTCTGACTGTCCCTGGCTAATCACGCCGACAAAGTGGTAAAATAATTTATTATTTTTCTCTTTATTTATTTAGGGGTATTTATTTAAAATAAAATCTAGAAAAAAAAATATTTTGAGGATTTTTTTTAGGGTACCTCATTTGCACGTAAAGTGGAGATGATAATTTTTCTCGCCTACCGAAGGGGTGTGGGGTAACGTAGGATAGGCCGTTTAAAAATATTGCGGGTCTGAGAAATCCATTTACGAGTCAGGGATCCGTTTGCGTAATATTAAGCTTTTTTTTGTTAGAGTCAATTGGCGGGATGCCAGCTAAATGGTTGTTTCTGGATATGTGAAAAAATTAATGGCAGTAGTTTATATAGCGAAATTAAAAGGAACACTATCACAGCTAAAGCTTTACAAATTAACGAGTAATATTCGAACAAATTACGTTTTCAGTTGGAGAAGTGACCGTGACGTATATCGATGTATGGGAGAACATGTTTTTCAACTGCAATGTTTAGTTTGTTTTTGGGATAAATAAGATAAGATAAGATAAGGTAATAATCTTTATTGACATAAGTTATGCATACATTTTTGTGAATTCGCGTGGAACACAACGCGCCGTCGATCCGAGCCTGGTCCTTATCGGACGGCGAGCTACCCATCGCTCACCGTCCGCAAATATGCTCTACCGTGTCCTCCGGGCAAGAGGGTTAATTATACTCAAAGAGCATACAGCGCTCTGCGGTTACAATACAATAACGTCTTTAGGATAAGAAAGAAAATACGTTTATTTGCGGTAAACATGACGCAAAGAAAGAACACAAATACAAAAAGAACAAGTAGGGGGAAAATATGCGTCACATCCACGCAAAACGGCCACCGCTCAGCATAATGCTGCGACCCTATGCGAGACAGAGCCCCAGCGCTGGTTTTCAGCGACAGCCGGCGTTGACGTGATGACGTCATGACGTCGACCGGTGCAGCATATAGTGAGATTATAAATAAAATAAATACAAATTAAACATGTTTATGTAAATATATAATATTTACAATGGCAATATTCCGTTCCGTCGGGTTGGCAACGACGTACGCGCCACCGGCGTTTAATAGTCTGTGCGCGAAGCTGACAGAAAACTATTTGTTTGAGGATGTAGTTGCGGTTACCGCGGTGTACAGTGTGTCCGCTATGTTTGCCGAAGCGCGTACGGATGACTTTTACGCAATATGACGCAAGCGTGTGTCGTCGCTGTTGGGCAGAGTACGCGGCAGCAGCAACGGCATTCTGAAGTTTGTTTCGGCTAATTATCAGTGCCCGATACACTCTCTGGGTAAGCATCGTGGTTGGGACGGTAAAATAAAATGTTTATAATTGTTTATTTATTTTATTATTTATACACACAGTAAAATACAGAGCGATATGACATAATTAAAATTTAAGTACAAAGGTACTGCTTATTTCTTAAGAAATTGTTATTTATATTTAAATTTTTTACCTAGCAGACAAAAAATTTAAATATAAATAACAATTTCATATAGCATATCACATAGTGAATAAGCTCCTGTTGTTATTAACCATAATGGATCATGTTATCTGATTTATAAATAATAATAAAACAAAGAAATTAATTTCAAAATGTATTTTTTGGGGTCATCAACCGCCGCCAGTAATGTAGTCACTTCAAATATCAATTTAAAAATCTTTCAGTTTTTTTTTGTTTTTATTTCACAGACGTGATGAGTATCGATATCTCAACGATACAAAGATTTTATGAACTCACTCTTCAAGTAACAAAACTATCAGAGGTCATTGATCCCAAAAAAATCATCGAATCCTTTATATTTTGATGTTTTTAGATATCGATACCCAGCACGTCTGCGGAGTTCCGCTAGCTAATTTAACTTGACCCTGTATATATTTTGGTCGCAGTTCCAAAATATCCTGAGTATGATCTTAACTAGTTAATTCATAACATAATGTGAAAAGAAATAATATTAATATAAATTATTTCGCTCTCAAAATACAACAAAACCTTAAGGGGCCGTGCACAAATCGGCTGATTTGGATCAATTTTGTTAATTGGTTGTGGGAGAGGGAAAAAGAATCTAAACAAAATTATTTGTGATTTGAAATGTCGAGTTCTTTGTTTTGCATGTGGCAGAAAGAGATTTTTCAAATAGATTAAGTATTCATGGAACATCACTAATATTCGCAACAAGTTTTCCGAAAAATGACGCGAGACTGCTACCCACTCCCAAACTATGTCAAGCTTGTATTTTGGGAGTTAGTGGTTCTTAAGATGCAGGACTTACATAGAAACAACCTTGCAGCCTAGGAATTAACTTCCAACAAATGTACTACCTACCTTATATTTTTATTTCAATGACACGAAAAGCAGGTTTGTTGTGCAAAAATACAGATTAGTTCGTCCCGGGAAGGTTGATGTATGAAAAATTCAAGTTGATCTTTGCTTAAGCACAAAGCCCACTCACCGGCACGCTGTACGGAACTCCGTGTAAAGTTAGGATGGGCACACATGGTCTAGTGAAATAAAAAAATTACAGATTTTACAGTAGGAAATACTGGTATTCAGCTGCATCTGGTAACACCGGAGGCAGATCCCAACATAGCTGGGAAAAGGGTAAGCAGATGTAGAAGAAGAGTTTAAGAATCTATTAGTAACAACACTGATGCCTGAATTTGGCCCTGGTTAATAGCAGTAGGCTTAGGTTTATTAAATAAGACTTAAAACTTAACTGGAAAAATGTGAGTCTATACCAAAAGAGAGAAAGAAAGAAACATTTTTTATTTGACTCAAGTTAGGACACAATATTAACACAAAAACAGAAAAAAATAACAGTATTGAATGCTTCTCGGCCACGCCAGATAAAGTCTCAACATATATAGCGATCGCTTTACGACCGAATTCGATCGCAAAGTCCTAGTGGGATCTCTAGACGGTTAGAATTGCTTGATAAACACGAAAAATTCACAATCTTGCATTATCTGTTGTACAGTATTACAGTACAGTATTTAAAAGAAGAGTGAAAGAACACTATCTTTTCACTTCGTCATAGTTGCGTATGTATTTATTATTTTAATCGAATTATTATTATTAATATTCTAGTGATATTTATTTTATTTTAGAAGTATGTATCTATGTATTTAAGTATGTATAGTTAGTAAATACTCATATTATTTGTTGTATTTTAATTAGTGTATTGTTTTTGATTTTATGTATTCTATTTTCTCTTCTAGTCTTACACACGTTGTCTACATCTCTTTATCGACTTTCCTATCGCAGGTATGCTGGAAGAGATTTCTTTAGAAATGAGCATCACCTTTTTACGGATTTTTCTGTTACTTTCTTCTTGTATATATATATGTGTGTACATAAATGGTTAAATAAATTAATAATCTTGTCAAGCATTTTTGACCGTCAGGATGCATTGCCGGTAGGCTCTAATAATCCTTCAATATCCCAAGCGCACGTCTTCCCTACCATTATCGCGCCCCCCGGTCTACTCTCTGATATACAATGGTCTCTGTAGTCTCATGAAACATGAGGTTTCAGAGGCTAGTGTGAATCTTTGGGTTCATTCGAGCAATCGAGTCTGGTACAACCACGCTGGAGTCGGTGCATTTCATTCATTCATTCATTCATTGTCAAGCATTTTTTACCGTCTACTAGGGACTCCATTAGGACTTTGCAACCGATTTCGATCGTAAAGCAATCACTATGTTTGTTGAGACTGCAGGCCCAGCAGGCTAAGCATGACGCTTTCTAATTCTACTCTATTGTAGAATGGAAATCGCTCTTCTACCCTTCTCGGTAGAAAACTGTGAACTGTCTACTCGGAAACGCAATTTTTGTCTATTCTGCCGTCGACAAAACGCTTCTCTACGGCTCTCGTGCTAAGCCTACAGTTCAGCATAAATGCTAGAAAACTAGTGCCTGACGCTGGTTTTCAACCACTGCCTAACCCTTCTAAGAATTCTGGGTTGATGTTACTTATAAATGTTATTTTTTTTGTTAATTCTTAAGAGCGTTTACAGAGAGCGTTTTAAGACATTAAGAGTTTACGAGTTACGGCATTTCATACAAACTTTCAAGTTTGTATGAAATGCCGTACGTCGTAAACGCTCTTAATGTCTTTATCGTCAGCACCTCAAAACTCCTTTCATTCTAATGTTGTGATTCCCACTTAAACATTATTCATTTAAGCATTTGTGCTTTTAATTGTTTCCGTACCCACCAATCATAGGAATCCCAATGAAAACTAAAAAACAGATTTTCATTAATTACTACAAAACCAAAAAAGCCACAGTGAACCATCAGCTTAAAATGTAACCCAACATAAGCGGCCGACAACAGGTGTTATGTGATAATGACTAAACAGCCTTTGAATTTGTAATGAACGCAGTGAGTAAGGGGTGGCGGGCGCCATGGGGCCTTTGTGACGTCACAGGCTCGCAGCTCAAAATAGATAGGTACAGAAGGTCAGCTCCATACTACGAGCGAAAATGCACGCACGCTTAGAGACACTTTACGTACACAGAGTGCAAGTGCACAGACGACTGGCTTTTGACCGAGATACACTGAGATCTCCGTACGTATAGTATGTTCCAGTGTGTTAGAGTAAGCAAGCCCTGGCCCTGCAGTCTCAACATAAATAGCGATCCCTTTACGACCGAATTTGATCGCAAAGTCCTTATGGGATCTCTAGACGGTCAAAGTTGCTTGATAAACACGAAAACATCACAATCTTGTCAAGCATTTTTGACCGTCTAGTACTCTACTAGTCTAGTAGTACTTTCCGACAAAATTCAGTCGTAAAGCGATCGCTATGTCGAGACTGCAGGGCCTAAAGTCTCGACATTTCTCGATCGTCTCGATTTTTTCGTGGTTATCAAGCAATTTTTACCGTCCAGAGATCCTATTAGGACTTTGCGATCGAATTCGGCTGTAAAGCGATCGCTATCTATGTCGAGACTGCAGGGCCAGTTCAGATAAAATTTTTACGCAATCACGCATTATAGGGAACTAGTAACACATTAATATGTATTTAGAAAGTTTCAACTTTATAATTATTAACCACTTTTTCTAACAATGATTGTCTTGTTTATTAAGAATTGTGTATTAAATTGTAATTAAAAAACTATCGACGAAAATTGAGGTTATAAAATTAACCTCAATTGTCAACAGAAAAACATCTAGTGAATAAAATAATAATAAAATAAATATTTCGAATTTTTTGACTTGAGTGTTGAATTATTAAAAAAAAAATTATTATTCAAAGCACTCAAAATATAAGTGGGACGCACAAAATCAAAATATTTTATATTATAAACCTACATGGGTACTTATTTAACGACAGAAGCTGTAATTTGGCATGAATATACATATTAATAAATAAATAAATCATCATTTATTTCTCTCTTCGCTCTTTAGCTCTCGGAGCTCCGTCCGCTGTGCCGCGATTTCTCGCGGCAGCGGAGTTTCACCCCGGCCTTTCGCCTCCTCGCGCCACTCCCAGATGTGCGCGAGGACTTTTGCCTCCAGATCCCACGGCGGCTGTCCGGCAAGGAGGCTCGCCGCCTCACGGGAGACCGTGCGGTAACCCCGTACCAGCCTGATGGCCATGACCCTTTGGGAGGCGTTCAACCGCTGAGCTGGTCGCACCCTCAGAGAACGCGCCCACAGCGGTGCCCCGTAAAGGGCCATGGACCGCACGATCCCCGCGTAGAGCCTCCGGCAGGAGGCGTTTGGACCCCCTAGATTGGACAGAAGCCGCTTCAAAGCAGCCCCGGCCCTCTCCAGTCTAGGAGCCAAACGTCGGAAGTGCTCCACGAAGTTCCACCGGCTGTCGAGGACGAGTCCCAAGTACTTCATCGTCAAATCGACACCGATGTGAACTCCTCCCGCCGTTATCTGAGAACCCGACAGTGGCGCGTTCCGAGGACCATAAAAACACATGGCCTCGGACTTGTGCAAGGCCACCTCGAGTCCCAATTGCCGGATCCTATCGACGATTGTCGCAACGCCACGTGCTGCCAGTTCGGTCGCCGCCTCATGCGACCTCCCCTGCGCCAGGACCAGCGTGTCGTCAGCGTAGCAGACTACGCTGACGCCGCTAGAGAGGTCGGCGCGCAGCACCCAGTCGTACCCGATGTCCCACAGATGCGGCCCCAGGACCGATCCCTGTGGGACACCGCACGACATCTCTCGCCGGTTCCACTCTCCTTGGTGACCGGGGTAGATGACGGCCCTGTCCGTCAAATAGGCCTCGACCACTCGACAGAGGTAGGTCGGCATCCGGTGATACCGAAGTGCCTCCCTTATGCAACTCCAGGGCAAGGTGTTGAAGGCATTGGCGATGTCAAGAGACACCGCCAAGACAACCCCACCCCGGGCAACAGCATCCCCCGTCGTGAGGGCTCGAACGCGCATGATGGCATCCACTGTAGAGCGCCCCTTGCGGAAACCAAACTGGCTCTCCGCCAAATCTGGCCCCACCCGCACCAGCCGCCCGACAAGGCGGTCTGAAACGTAGATCTCTATGGAGAAGATCCGGCAAGAAACTCCAAGGACACTCTTTTAAATCAAGATATTACAAAATCCTGGGTACATTATTCTTGTTGCTTCTATATGTGAGAACAATGTTAAAAAATGAAATTACTTATTTAAAAAACAATACAAAATATTAGATTAAAAGATTACAAATAAGCCCTGGCAGTTAAGAGAAGACCAGTCTCAACTGACGGCGCCCGTTCACGAACATGACGCTCGGATCAGCACCATCCACCTCAACAATTTTGTAGGGAACCGAATGCTCCAACACACACGCCACCATAAGCGAGCCATTTAAGTCAGCATGACACACTCTCACTGCCACGCTTTTTTAAATCAACATACATCTTATCATAATATACGGCTCCATGGTACTCACATTTAAAAATTTTAAAAAATTGCTTCTAAATTATACAAAACTATAGCTTGCAATGTATTTAAAAAATTAATAAAGTTTTACTAGCAAAATGAAACCTGGTAGGCGTTCGCCTGTCTTCACTCATTGTATGAAACTAACCTTCTGGATCTACCTTTTATATGCTCGCAACCTACTATGGAAGTACAACAGTAATTTAATTGTGGGTAGGTAATGAACACTCGCTCAGGACACTTGTTTTTTTTTGCAGGAGGTACAAAGGTTTATCGATTAATTATTGAACATGGTATGGAAGGTAAGCGAGTTTTCTGCTGTCGCCAGAAATATGCATGAAATTGGATGAGCAAAGTAGGATCTTAGTAAATACAACTTTCTGTGTCATCTTTTTCAAATAAAATGAAATATATCAAGTTAACGCAGTACCTACCTAAAAATCGGTTTGTAAGACTGATGTCATTACGGCTTAGGATCATAAAATTCTCTTAATTTCTCTAAAAATTCTCGATTTTTTTGGCGATTTACCTGGCGATTTTTGTCAGAAAGAAATATATTCACACAAAAATCGCCCAGAAAATCGCCGAAAAAATCTCTCGTGTGCTAGCACCATAAATCATCTTTTTCGTGAGATCATTATAATATATAATACAATCTACGCAGTATTTGTAACCCAAGGGGATCGGCGTTGTAGGCTGAAATACAAGTTATGCCTAGTTCGGCCTCAAATGCTAATACATTTGTGTACAGTCACCAGCACATCAGGTTTACCAAACTGTAAAATTTCTCTAAATGATTTTAAACCATAAAATGTGTATGGTTAAGTTCAAAATCGAATGAGAAAATTGTAGGCTGTGGTTAATTTATACGAGTATGCTGGTGACTGTACATTAACTTAAGGTTAAGCATTACATTTGCGAAAAAAAATTATACGTTTTTGAAATAAATTAGGTACTATTATTATGATTAAATCATGATCTGCGAATATAGTTGCTCCATCGAGCCTGATGGTAGCGTATTCCCATCCTTTTTATATCAGGAGTTATTTAATATATTACCTACTAATAACTCTAAAAAGTATTGAAATACCTTGATCTTCTGTCTCCATAATATTCAAAGTGCGTATTGCGACTCATGTTATAACCGTATAAAGATGACGCGTGTTACATTATACATTATGATTAATTTTCCATAGATTATGACGTGTTTGCGACGATGTTGTTCTCATAATGATTACATGATGTGCTGCTTATTAATCAAATGTATTAAAACTTGGTTACAGTTAACTACTTAATCTGCAATGATACCTATTTGCTTCTGTATTTAATTTTTTTTTTTTCCTAATTTTTTTACTAACGTTGCCCCACACTAGGAATTTCTCCTGTATTGTGGGTGCGTTTACAAACACTTAAATTCACATACACAAACAGCCAGACCCGGAACAACTACTTGTAGGTCATACAAATATTTGTTCCGTGCGGGAATCGAACCCACGACACGCAGCGCAGCAGTCAATCGCTTAACTAACTGCGCCAACCGTGCCGGTTAAAAGTTAGTCGCCTTTCAGTCACTTCATTTAAAATACTAGTATTCGGCTGCATCCGGGAGATAAAAGGGAGAATGGTCAATTTTCAAACTTTTTCTTTAATAACTTTAAAACAAATTATTTTAAAATTAAAAAAAAAAATCTTCAGTGCTTTCATTTGGTACACGGTAGGTACAGTTTGCATAACTTATTTTTTTAATTTTCTAATTTTTCCTAAAAACTAAACCCCATATTCAAAATTCATCTACATACGTTACATGTTCGTGATTGGGTTACAGAAATTCATGTTTACCAAAATTGCAACTTAATCGGTCCAGTATATCGGAGCAAATCGGCTTTGATCGACGGACAGACAGACACACGAGTGATCCTATAAGGAGGAACCCTTAACTATTTTACCCCTTAACCCTTTTTTCCTTTTAGAGGTACGGAACCCTAAAAAGATAAATATGTTGTTGTTAGAAACTCGTATTCACCGCTATTAAGTAGATTTTGCAAAGCAATCGTTTTACATCATAACTAAATCAATCTAAAACACTAAAGCTCAAAAGTCTAAAAGTGAAATTCAATTCATTAGCGCCAAAATGAAGATATGGAAGAAAAAAGAGCAGGTACACAGCAAAATGAGGGCATTTCAAAGTTGACGTTTCGCATATTTTAATTTACATATTTTTGCGACTCAACTCGTATGTAAATGGGTTTACCTAACGCCCACATGGAGAAAAAATTAACCATAACTCATAGTGGGACAAGTTATTCCATTTCCCATAATAGCACATCTCAGTGTACCTACACCTCAAGCATACCCGTCGGAATTCAATAGTTAACAGGGACGGACTAGTTATTACGAAGGGTGCAATTTCGGGAAAAGGCGCTTTTGGAATCTGTACGACCTTTTGGCTACCGTACTCGTACAACATAACATAGATATACGTACATTATTATGATGTTACGCTGCCATTATTAACCCATTATTATATTTTTTATACCTTTGTTGTTAACAAAGTAAAATACTGATTTCAGTCGTGTGAATTTAGCCTAACCAAAACTTGTAGAAAAATAATAAAAAAGATTGTTAAAATAAAACGATTTCAGCGATAGCCCTTTAGGTTTGATTCATAAAAAAGAAAAGTATACGTTTGGTTAGTTCGGTGTGTCTTTTCTCGTGCATCCAATTAAACTGGAACCCGACTCCAACATAGTTGAAAAAAGGCTAAGGAGATGACGATGATTTAATTATAGCTTCCCAATCATACGCAACGGGTGCGTCTCATAACGTATAAACTCATTTGGTCTAATTTCATTTTATTATCGTTTATAAGATATAATCAATGTGAGATATACCAACTGTTGATATAATTTCTTTGGATATAACATTTATTTATTCTAAAACTTATTTCGTATAACGTTATTGGATATAACGTTTATTTAATAGAAAGTCATTAGGCCTATCGTTTAAAATATATAATATTACGATTAATTTGATTGAGCGTGCTGCGGGAGCGGCGTGACAGAAACGAATCGCAGCAAAACCGACTCCACGTAGTCTTGTCTACCCTACCCCTAGAGTGTTATTTAAAATCGCGTAGGCGCGTAGAGGCGAGGCGGCCCGCGCGCTGAGGAGCAGGTGGTTTCAACGCTTGCCGCCGCGTTCGATATACCGGTCTCGGTGGTGAGCGTGAAACACATCTGTGACGATAAGCTCGCATGGGACCGCTGGAGCCGTGACAGAAAACATGCCTGCTGCATGTTGCATGCTTGCTGCATGCTTGCTTGCATGCTTGCTTGCACGTTTTATCATATTAGACTAAATAGGTTTTATGTCTTTTGAGTGGTATATCAAACGATTTTATATTTAATGTATGATATGCTTATAAAAATGTGTTGCTTTAAAATTATATCAATCGTTTATTATATTAACTGATCATTATATCAAATAAAATTATAGATTCAGTTGTTATATCTTGTAAATATTAGAGATTTTGTAATTATATCAAAAATTAAATCGGTATCTAAAAAAATTGCAAGTATCTTTGCCTTAGCCAGAGACTTTTTAGTATCCATTGCAGCTATTATTTACTTTGCACCCCATCTAAGCCACCAAATCCGACCCTGTATATTACTAGCGAGGTGTCCTCACCAAGGGAACAAAAACTATTCCTCGTAATATCGAATGTGCCATAAAACGCGATAGGAAAGCTATTGCTTATCTCAAAGCGTGTCGTGGGCGATTCACAGGACAAGGTCACCCGACCTTGATGCCCCCAAATTATACACAGAATTCTCTGTGTCAAGACACTGTGACGGGTTGCTTGTGATACCACGTAGAAAAGTTATCGCACGTGTCACACTTGTGTCTGTTTTCAAGGAAATGGAAACATGAAGGGTGAATGTATAGTCGTTGCTTAACTTTAATGTAAACGAAATGTGACATTAAAATTTTTTGATAAAAGAAATTCTTAGTATTGCAGCGAGCTTTAGCCTAGGACGCACTTTTCACACACGCCGAAAGTTGGCAACGTCGCATAGCTGTCAAATACTTACCAGTTTTGATTAATTTGCCAATATTATGGTAATATGAAATATCGTTATAAAGTGCATTATATATTGATTATGAAATGCAGTAATTATTATCGTACACTGAATATTTCTTTATTTCTTTAATGCTCAATGTACACAACCCGATGGTTGTGTAATTATTTACACGCTAGTCGTAAACTAGTGAGTACATGACCCTGTTAGGGCGCAGCAAGATAACTTAAAACTAGTTATAGTAGTCTCACTCACGTAGATTAGGAGTTTTTACAATTAAAATATTGTATTATTTAAACTTCTTTATACTTACATAAAATATTATATATATATTTTATTTTATTTATTTATTAGGAACAATTTAGGTATAACTTAACAAAAGACGCAAACATAGCTGCAAAAGTAAAATACTGTGGCGCAGCTATCAACGCCCCATACATCATCATGGAAGACATTTGTTCCAGACACACTGCTTTAAGGAAGTCTTATAGTAAAACTAGCTGACCCGTGCCCACTCCGTTGGGCGGTGAACATTTTTACTCTATGACACTCACAAATAACGTGGCTTTCTATGGGTAAAAGAATACCTACCCTACCTACCTACCTACCCTACCTACCTACCCTACCTAGCTACCTACCCTAACTACCTACCCTACCTACCTACCTACCTTACCTACCTACCCTACCTACCTACCTACCCTACCTACCTACCCTACCTACCTACCTACCCTACCTACCTACCCTACCTACCTACCCTACCTACCTACCTACCCTACCTACCTACCCTACCTACCTACCTACCCTACCTACCTACCCTACCTACCTACCCTACCTACCTACCCTACCTACCCACCCTACCTACCTACCCTACCTACCTACCCTACCTACCTACCCTACCTATCTACCCTACCTACCTACCCTACCTACCTACCCTACCTACCTACCCTACCTACCTACCCTACCTACCTACCCTACCTACCTACCCTACCTACCTACCCTACCTACCTACCCTACCTACCTACCCTACCTACCTACCCTACCTACCTACCCTACCTACCTACCCTACCTACCTACCCTACCTACCTACCCTACCTACCTACCCTACCTACCTACCCTACCTAGCTACCTACCCTAACTACCTACCCTACCTACCTACCTACCTTACCTACCTACCCTACCTACCTACCTACCCTACCTACCTACCCTACCTACCTACCTACCCTACCTACCTACCCTACCTACCTACCCTACCTACCTACCTACCCTACCTACCTACCCTACCTACCTACCCTACCTACCTACCCTACCTACCCACCCTACCTACCTACCCTACCTA
Organism: Tiliacea aurago; assembly: GCA_948098905.1. Taxonomy (NCBI): domain Eukaryota; kingdom Metazoa; phylum Arthropoda; class Insecta; order Lepidoptera; family Noctuidae; genus Tiliacea; species Tiliacea aurago. Next base: position 21,702,000 of record OX402579.1, on the reverse strand, counting down.
CCTACCCTACCTACCTACCCTACCTATCTACCCTACCTACCTACCCTACCTACCTACCCTACCTACCTACCCTACCTACCTACCCTACCTACCTACCTACCCTACCTACCTACCCTACTTACCTACCCTACCTACCTACCCTACCTACCTACCCTACCTACCTACCCTACCTACCTACCCTACCTACCTACCCTACCTACCTACCCTACCTACCTACCCTACCTACCTACCCTACCTACCTACCCTACCTACCTACCCTACCTACCTACCCTACCTACCTACCCTACCTACCTACCCTACCTACCTACCCTACCTACCTACCCTACCTACCTACCCTACCTACCTACCCTACCTACCTACCCTACCTACCTACCCTACCCTTTTTTTTTATAGGTGCTCGCCCATTCTGGAGTTATAAAATTACAACGAAAACTGGCATTGATTTTTATAGATATAGATTAACAATAATTACAAAAGAAAAGTTCACTCAAAAGTTTGTATGTAATGATGTAACGTCCGTGGAAGTGAAGGCGAGTGTTTGTGAGTGTGTGTGAGTGTGAGTAAGATGTGCAATTAGTCTATTATGAGAGGATGCTAGCATGAGAGTTTATTTAAGATACTAAAAGTTGCTCAGTTGCATCATAGGACATAGATTTAAGCCAGTCTGTCAATTTTTTTTTCAGTAAATTCCTTGTCAAAGGGTAGATTTTGACTCTCCTATTTATATTATTATAAAGCTTAGAGCTAATGTGGTTGAAGTGGCGACCTACCAACGCAAACCTGCAGAGCTCAGTTTTACAGATTCTATCAGAGCGTCGCTTTTTAGTAAGGTACTGAGGGTCGTAAAGCAAAAGGTGGTGTTTCTTAAGCACTGTGTGTAGTACGTACAGCTGTTTTAGTGCGAGGACCTCACAATCAACACACTGATATATATTTGAATTCTATTTTAACATTTTATATTCCTTAAGTTCTTGGATACTGTAGTAACATTTTTTTAAGAGCAATCCCTTAACTTCTCCCTTAATCTAGCTTTAAATACACATGTTGTTTTCGTGCACCGTATATTTTCAGGTAAGTTATTGTAATAAGTGTGTGCTTCAGTATTCTGGGCTATGTTTGTACATTTGTAGTCTAGGTGCTGGTTTTCATTTAGAATGCACGATCTTAAAATCTATCTACAGTACCAATGTTTTATACATTATTATCATCCTCTATCCAACCATAATTGTGCCAAATATCGTTGTTTGATTTGCAAGGGCGAAATAACAGAATGCGTCCCTCTTGAAACGAAGGACGAGATGAGGGGGGATGAGACCCACCCACTGAAAAACCTGTCGATGGCCGTCTTCAAAAAATTATGCGGAAAGGTTCCAAGTTCTCCATTGAAACGCACCGGTGAGCATCTAAATTGTCGCTTCCGATACCCTTACTTTACTTAAAAGAGCACGTGACTAAACATTATGTCGGACTAGCCAGAGCAAAAGAGAAATAAAAGCGTTCATTTGTACAAATAAGCATAATTTCTTTACTAGGTTCAAACACTGGGTAAAATAAAAGCACAAATATAATATTACGGCAATGCATATAATATATTATTACGATTCTCGGTACTTACATGGGTATTACTAGATCCTTAAGCCCACCACAGACGTAGCTATAATATATATTATAGCAAGACATATTACGATATATTTTTCATAGTAATCTTCGAGTGACCTCAGACGGAGCTATAATATATATTTCTAGTAGGCACCAAAAACTACGCAAAAAAAAGCAAAAGCAAAGTATATTAATATATATTATAACTACGTCTGTCACGCCTCACTTTTGCAGTTCAGTCACTACTCCTTTGCTGAAATGGTGCTACCAAGTAACTTTTAAAATCCCTCCTCTTTAACAGACTCAAATAGTCTTAATATCCGGTGGCGCCATTTTAGCATTTTAAACAAATCAAGTAACTTGTTAATTTTACCAATACAATTGTTTTATTTCAAAAATACTGTACATATATTAAAACTACCTAAAATGTATTTAAATAGCTAACATATATGTCGTCTTCCTCATCTAAGAATAGATTAGCAAAACGAGTTCTTAAAACAGACAAGCCAATGTTTGCGTAGTAATAGTCTAATAAATCCTGAAACAACAAATATTTAAAGTTACGGGCACAACAAGTACCATAAAATGTACGTCCTTAACGTAATGTTAGTCCTTGTAAAGAAGATAAATGTACGAAAAAAGAACTACGTGTAAAAATATTTATGAGGACAAACGGTAGGATTACGATCGTTAGTCTTCAAATGGTCAACTTTAGTGTCAGGACAAAACACAGGGATTTACGAATAATCACACTGGTAACACCGCCTCACTAGGCCTTTATTTTTTGGGTTCACAATGTTACAGGCATGTTTCATGTTGTTTATGAATCTAGAGACAACGTTCATTGTTGCCGTGACTTAATAATTCTTTCAGGCCGACTTATTAACTTTATTCACTCATATTATTCATGACAAAAATGTAAGATTCTTTTGTCATACAAAAGATTGGAGCTCGACTTGTGTAACTTTGTTTCCTACCAACTGGATTTTTTCCCATGTCCAGATTTAAAGTAATTTTAACGTTTATCATTTGAATAGTCAGTCTGACAATACATTAGGGACCGGCGTAGCATGCGTAGTTCATACAAATGTAATACCAAAATAATTTGCAAATCCAACATATTCTTAAGTGTGTGTGTATTTATTTCGATTGGATTACAGAATATCTATGTTCCCAAATATATATTTTGAAAGGACAATGATATAAAGACGAGATATGAGGAATTTAAAATTTCTATAGAAAACTAATTTTTCTCATAACTCTTGTTTAAATCAGTGTCCATTCAAAATATATATTTGTGAACCTAGATATTCTGTATTGCAATCGGAATAAAGACCCACTGCCTTAAGAATAAATGTTTGATTTACAAATTATTTTGGTATTACGTTTGTATGAACTACGCATCCATCTCTCGCCTCTTAAGACAATTATAACCTGTCGATAAGGTGTGAGTTTCATATTTTAAACTACACCTGTGAACTACACTTACAAAAAATAACATCTCGCCTATTTTCCTCATAGGGTTAGTCTGGGGTAGGCAGAGCTGCAGAGGTGTACCCATTTGTCTATACAAACGTAATAAACTTCCAGGGGGCGAGTCTATTGCCGCCAACCGTCACGAATCAAGGCTCCAGGTTTCTACTGAGAAATTCACAATTTACAAAAAAAAATATGATTACTAGCTTTTGCCCGCGGCTTCGCCCGCTCGGATGTCGGAAATTATACCACGGGAATGTACTACCGGGATAAAAAGTATCCTATGTCCTAGGTCATACTCTACCCATGTGCAGCCGTTTCAGCGTGATAGCGTAACAAACAAACTCACTTTCCCATCTATAATATTATAAATAAATAAAATAAAATAATATTTATTTCGGATAAGCAACATCCATATGGGTTAATAAACAAAAAGATAACTTATACCTACGTCATTAAACTTATTTTCTATTTTGACACAAGGTTGTTGTTCAAAATGCATCTTTGAACAACATCACCTAACAAAGGAGAGTCGTACCTCCCCGCTATGGTCTTCAGGATGGAGTTGGAGCCTTCCCGCACTCTGCAGAGCAAAGAGGCAGATTTCTGTCTGACGATGGCGTGGAAGCCATCGACGTGTGCTTGTGCAAAAATACCTGATGCACTGCAGAAACGGGGCAGCCCCATCAACATCCTGAACCCGTTGTTATATTGGACCCTATTATAGTTAGGAGGATGAAAATCTGGTATATCGATACTCTAGACTCACATAATGTACTAGGCACTTAAATAAAAAAATAAAAAGCTCTTAACACACTACTAAAGTTTCTAATAATTCAATCATGATTCGAAAGACATGTGGCGCCATCTATTATCAAAAGAACGTTATTGTTCTTTTCCTCGGGAACAGTACTTTTTTTGGAGATGAAAGTTACCCTATGTCCGTTTCTGTACACCTGACCGTGTATTCCCGTTGTCCCCGTAGGCCGTGTCTCCGTTCTACGGGAACACGGCGTACGGTACTTCAATTATTATTATTTAAAAATACTTCCCGTTGTCCCCGTGGTTTGGTTTTACATTAAAAAATATGTTTCTGGCATTGTGTGGTCACAGTTCTAACCTAACCTAACTGTTTCGATTTAAAAAAGGTTTACTTCGTACGATAAGGGGACAACGGGAAATAAATGTAATCACGTCCCGCTGTCCCCATGACGGGGATATGGCAAACGGGAACAACGGGAATACACTCACCTGACAACGTATATGCAAAATTTCAGGATGATCAGTTCAGTTGTTTAGATGTGAAAAGGTAACAAACAAACAAACAAACTTACTTTCGCATTTATAATATTAGTTAGGATTTTTTACATGCTACCCTTCTCACTACAACACACACTTCAAATAAACACATTCACTTAAAAAAAAAAAGTTAGTTTATCTATAAGAAAAGTCGCAAGCAAGCCTTGAAAAGCTCACGTCGCCGTATTACGGAGTATCGGCTAGGTTTGGGCAAGTCCTTGTTGCCAATTTATTTTATTTTACGAGAGCAACTTGCGATAAGTGGTGCGGCACGTGATCCGACTGATCTATAGCGGACCTCATCGACCGGTGACGTGGGTCTTCATATTCTTAGGTCGAGTTACAGGGAGAAGGGGTATTTAGGTTGAAAAATAGAACAGTCATCGTAAGATAAGAAGGCTTGGAAACATGCTGGTCCAGCTCCATAGGACAATCTAGAGTCTAGACAAAATCAAACAGGTTGCTATTTTATTTGTATATTTTATTATTTTTATGACATTTATTTTAAATTCTGTGATTACCTTAACTCACACTGATATTATTATTTTTATAGGAAAACTTTTTTTTTTTTTTACAGTGTTTGTAAGTATGTGAGCACTATTTATCTTTCACATAATTAATTTATCTGTCATTGCTTCATTCTTAACTCTTTTTACCTATTGTGGTATAGTAATTTTATTCTAGGTGCATCGTCTTCACATAATATATTTGTATAATTAATGTAAAATAAAAATATTGTACAACATTTTAAAAGAGTAACGGTGGAGTTTCTTGCCCATTCTTCTCCATACGAAACTACCTTTTGGAATGGGCGACTAGAATCAATTCTATTTTTTTGTAAATATTGACGTTTAAAAGTGCCTGAAATGTGCCTATTTGAAATAAACAATTTGACTTTGACTTTTAAGGCTTTACTGCCGTGGTCCTTAGCCTTAGCCGTGGTTATTAGATATCGTGGCCCTGGCACACAGGCAACTGAAAGAACACGGGTGGGTTTTAGTCAGTAAAAGTCTCACGCTCTCCCGCTCCGCCCAGAGCGGGAGAAGTTATTTGATAATTTCCAACTAAAAAAAAGCCTTGCTGAGTATGTCTCCAACGTGACCTATTTTTTGTTGATGCATTGGTAGTTCTTTAGATATCCAGGTGTGACAGACAGACAGGCTTAGTCTCACCATAAGGGTTCCTTTTTACCATTTTGGTACGGAACCCTAAAAATCATCATGGATCATTATTGTTGTCGAAATAATCGCCTTCTCACAAAAACGTATGTTTGGGCCTCTTGTGTCATTTACAAAAACAGGTCAAGTATATCATACTTTATCAAAGAAATATGATAATTAATGTCAAGTTTTTATGAATGGGAGGTTAATTAATATTGTGAACATAGGACAAGCAATGAATAGTATTTATTTTGCGTGCGTATGTAATATGAGCCTGAATTTCTATACAAAACTGAATGATACTGCGCTGAGGTCCCACGCGTTTATTTTGAAGCGCGAATTCACGATCCCGCATTGCGTCATATGGATCGTCCACTTACCTACAGTTTATTACTATCAGTATAGTATGAATACATTTTGCCGGTTGGTCTTCAGGCTTGAGACTGCTGCCCGGAGTCTGAATTTATGCCTGGTGAAATACAATAGGTTGTGCCCTTATTATAATTATGTAAATTAAGGTTGTACATTATATACATCTGCCTACCTCTTGCAGTAATACAGGCGTGATGTTTTCTGATATAAAGAAACGTAACATCTCCCCTTTCGCATTCTGCGGATGTGGTTTCATGAAAAAGGACAGAAGTGTGTAACGGGAAGTGACAGCTTGAGCATGGAATAAGTAAGTACTTTTAATAGCATGGAATTAGTGTACTCATTTGAATGTGAATTAGCAAGTGCTATATACATTGGAAGTAGAGGGGGTCGAATTTCGACCAGTGGGCGACCACTTGTAATCAATAATATTATTCGAACAAATATTTAAGTATTAAGCTTTTTTAAAATTTTGAGGTTAGTAATAATAGTAAACATTTATAACCAAGGTGAGATGTCGGATGTTACACATCATACGCAACTACTGTAAGGCTCGCTTATTTTTTTCATAAATCATGCACTTAAATCGATTCTTCTTCTTTTTTTTTTTTATTTATTCAAAGTCTGTATTAACAATAACATACATAAAGTCTGCCAAACTGCAAAACAGTTTGTCGGAGTTTGTCGGTGGTGGGGGTAGTTCTCGTCTACCAATTAGATTACAAAATGAATATGCTATAACTTAATTGTGATAAGTAAATTATAAAATAAATACCTACAGTTAAAATCAAAAATGTCACATTTTACAACAAACAAAAAAAACACAAATACTTTCTATGGACACAATGAGAGATAATGTTTTTGTAGAACTCTTTTAAGTTGAGCCTAAAGGCTTCTATATACCAGCGCGACAAGTCGCCCTGGTATGTAGAAGCCTTTAGACTTGACATGTGATATAAGTTTGGGGGGTAGCTCATTCGCTAACGTTGGTACTACGTACTTTCTTGTGCGCTTACCAAAGTAGTTAGTTACTTTTGGAACAGCAAGTGTCTTCTTCTTAGATAAACGATTTTCCTTGGTTCCTTTATCGATACTGAACCTACCCCTAGATAAACCTTCTTAGATAAACGAGTTGGGTACATATGCTTACGTTCCACTTTGTGGTCATGATTATTAAATTGTTCAGTCAAGCTATTTAATTTACTTTAGTTTACAAAAATCTCTGAATACTTTCAGAGATTTTTCACATCACACCATCTCTTACAACTTATTTATTATGAATGAAGAGATGTCATTATCTGCAACGGTAGGCCGCGAAATACAAATGTCATAATTTCATGAAAAAGTCATTCAATATACCAAAGAGAGATTCTAATTATTATAATTCTATAAATACATATTTGTTCTGGTCGCGAACCACCTACCTGCAAATAAATTGAATTTCGTGGGCTACCGTTGCGGGTCCACCTTAAACGCGTGTAACGAAACCATAGTGCGATTCAGAAAAAGGTCCAACGCCATCTATCAAGCAAGGAGGTAAACTTTACACGTACTTTTTTGCCGAACTTTCTGAAATTTCAGAAGTAAACATAACATAACATCACGCCTGTAGTCCCTGAAGGGTTAGGCAGAGGTGTACCTTTAGTAACACCCATATTTCGCGAATTATGTTTAAGTCCCATGTAATAGGGGGCGAGCCTATTGCCATCAACCGAGCACAAATCCAGACTCCGGGCTGCTATTGAGAAATTCCAGATGGAAAAACCCAATAACACTTTGCCCGACCTGGGAATCGAACCCAGGACCTCATGCTCAGCAGTAGTGCTTGCGACCACTAGAACAACGAGGTAGAAAAGAAGAAAGAAGTAACATCTTTATTTTTTTAATTTCAGGATTTCGTTCCAAGGTAAAAAGGTTACATTTTAGGGTTCCACGAGGGGGAATCCTAATGGAACCAAAATTATTCCTTTCACAAGTTATTTGGGTATCGAATGTGTTTTGCGAATAGCGTTGAAATCTGCGTGAGTTATTTTTTTTAAATCAGCTGTTCCATAATTTTTTGCATTTGTTCCTTAAATATTTCTACGTTGGGGGTTTACAATCAGGTGCTGAATTCATAGTAAGAGTTTACGCGTCGATTCATTCCGGTGGCCACTACATCACGGCCGCAGTGACGGCTGTCATGAAAATGATGGCAGCGGGGTTTGTCTTTACGATGCCAAAAACAGCGTTTTTTGGCATCGTAAAGACAAACCCCGCTAGGAAAACAGACCAACTTACTTTCGTAAATTAAGTTTCAGTAACCTCATTCGCCGGTAATAGCGGACACTCATATCTAGGAAACCGTAGCTATAAACCTGCTTATACCGCTTATAACAATCACTGAATACTTCCAGAGATTTTAGGAGGACTCGTTGCAAACGGTATGAACGTTAAAATTAACTTTTACTGACGCTGACTGAAGGACAGTGTGTGAACGTGAAGGGATTTCATGAAACGCTTGTAACGAAACCATAGAGCAATTCAGAAAAAGGTACAACGATTATAACTATTGAGCAAGGAGAATTTCCTAAGAAAACACCTAGGCCTTCGTAAGTACCAAAACACCTTTTTATTTTTGTTTTCTGAAAAAAATAAAAAGGCGACAAAATTATTGCTGTCCCAAGCTATCTAGGGATCGAACAAATGACCTAGGTGTGTATTTATGCTTCACCTTCCTAGATCGAAATGGAAATGTGCCTATAATTTCATACACTATAATAACAAATCATTTTTAACATAGGAATAAAACACTTATCTTGTCGGGTTTTATTTAGTTTTCGATAGTAACATTTACTTTTATTCGAGCCCAAAGCGTGTTTGCTCTCGTAGGTCTGAATTAAATTTTCGGTAACATCAACTTTCGATGTGACAAAAATAATGTATTGGGCAAATAATACAAAATATTTGCCCTTTTCGTTTGCTGGAAATTATTGATAAGATGTTTTGTTTTATTTGCTTTATTGGTTTAGGATGTGCGCAGACCAGAGTCAAGATTGGCTTTATACAGACTACACTGCAGACAGCACTGTTCTATCTAACAACAGTCAGAACAGTATGCCAGCTGGTACAGCATAATCAACCTATAATGTTCCCACTGCTGGGACCCAGGCCTCCTCTAGTGAGAGGGAGTGTGCCGTAATCCACCACGTGGGCTCAGTGCGGTTGGTAGAAGTCACATGTCTTCGAATTTTTGTTTCTAGGACATGCCGGTTTCCTCGCGAAGTTTTCCTTTACCGTTTTGAGAGCATGAGTGATGAAATAGTTTACACAAAGTTAAGTGCCTGTCTGGGTTCCCAAGTACGACTTACAACACGTAAGTCGGCCGTTACCACTGGGCCACCACTGCTCCGCCAGCTAATATACAGATAGCCAACCCGCGTGACGAAATCATGAAGTTAAGTGCAGTATCCATTATCCAGTGTCAGTTTAACTTAGTACTTATTCTTCTTCTTTCTTCTTAAGACGGAGATATGTGCCAGTGACCTTGAGTGGTTAGCTTGCGTGTTCTGTACTGAGCTCACGCAACGCGTCGCATGTTCAGCCAGTAATAGGACTCGCCTATCAAGGAGCGCTGTCCCCAATTTGACGCATTATTACTTTATTATACACAAACCAAAAAGTATTTTAATAAAACGCGTATACTAAAAGATCAATAATTAAATTATCTTTGAATTGATGAAGGTTTCAGAAAAATACGCTTGGTAATTTTGCGTCATTCTCAGTTTTTTATCCGCGTTAGACATAACTTTACAAATTAATTTCACTATGTAATATAAACATAATCTAAAATATGCACATATTAAGTTATTGAGAAAATGCTGTAATTTAACATATATTTTTTTCAAATCATTAACACTACTCGTTTAGACGTGATCTTCAGTATAAAATCATCAAAAGTCGGTTATTGTCGCCTTAAATGGAATTCCCCAGGTTATCCCATAGATGATTGTTATTCACTAACCGATAAATAAACTGCTTGAATTCAAGCTTCCTATGACAGGAGTCGGCCATAAAATCCACCACGCGGGCCCAGTGTGGATGGTGGATGTCCCGGGAAACTGGTTTGGCCTCTAGAGCCAGACATTCAAAGACATAGCCATGTCTTTGAATGTTTGGCTCTAGAGGTCAAACCAGTTTCCTCACGAAGTTTTCCTTAACCTTTGTTAAGTGCTACACCATGAAACTGCATTTACCAAGTGCAGATACTGTAGTAACGAAGCTGTTTTACACTGATATCGCTAAACGTGAAAAAGTTTTATGAATACGAGCAAGTTAATAATTTTATAGCAATTATAAAAGAGAATATTGTAGGTTACTGAATAAAGAGTAAATTGTTTAATGATGATACACGTAGGTATATACGTAAATTTCCATAACTATTTTGTGAAGCATATGTAAAATTGTAAAGATAACTAAAGTTTTTGTCTCGTAGTACTTAAATGGTATGCATGCTGGGGGCCCGGCATTTGAGAGCCTTCTGGAAGGTCCCTTTCAAATTTGAAGACCTGGAGGTGACCTCCAGGACCTCCTCCTTATCCTCAAGCGCCATGCGCTCCAATTCCGCCAAAGAGTGGTCAGCATACAGCACATTGGATACACCATAGCCAGCCCTCGACCGCGACTTGCGCCTGCCGCTCCTTGGCGGCGACCCTCTCCTCCAGGTCTAACTGGAGTTGCGCCCTTTTCGCCAGATTTAGCTGGCGCTTGGCTGTCGTTTGATCTGTTTTCACAAACACGTCTACCTCTTTATAATAATTATCAACATTTCTCAAATTATTCAATTATAATCACAATGATGTAGCTTCATAATCATCCACCAATTTATCAACGTGTCAAAGAATGATAAATCAAATTCAATCGTAGTAGCAAAGTTATTCAATTTTTAAATTCATTCTCCTTGTCACGAACCGGTTTCAGTTAAAGGAAACTCGTTTCGCATTATATGTTTTTTACTTTATCAGGCTTAATTCAGTTTCGGCATGACTGTTGACTAACTTCCACTCGATCCATTATTGGTCGAACTAAAAGTTCGGCGTTCACACAAACGGGCCGACCGACGCCGACGTACCTACCCACCTAATTTGAAATTCTTATTGGCTCTCACATTTGTGAATTAGATTGTGTTCGTAGATTAGTAATTCGAAGAATAATGCTGACATTTTCTCTGGGGAGACTTTTTTATTGTGAGATAAGCGGTTTTGGTTCGAAGTACTATGTATTCTATTGTAATGTAGTCCTTTGCTGAGAATGCTTTTCTAATCTGAATGTATTTTGTAATTTAAAAGAGTTTTCTAATTTATTCTGGGTATAATAGCAGTTAATTAACGATTGGTTACGGCTTACATCAGTATCATTGGGTTGACATTGAAAAGAAGTGATTACTGTATCTATCTGGTGCACCTCTCGCTTACTCCTTCAGTGCGTACAAAATTTGTACTCCTAAGTTACTTTCAAGTGACGAGGTCGCGAACAGAACTATATAAAGTATTAAAGTCATAGCCAAATTCAGGTGAACGATAATACATTGGTATGTGCTGCGTCGTTATTCAAAACACTTTGCCATGTCCTAGAGAACATTACTTTTTGGATTAATGAAGTGGCTGGAATAGTCAAGTCTTTAAAAGTAGGCGGTGGGCACGACAAAGCAAATGATCACGTGCTCAGAGCCCTTCTGTTGAGAGTGCTTAGTCGAACAATTAGAATCGGTTACGGATTCTTTAATATTCATCGTGAATTAAATTTTGCAGGTTCAGACGAGTGTAGGGGTCTTGGGTTTATTACTAATTTTAGAATTCAGAAGGGTTTTTTTTTTGTAAAATGTTAAAACAATTAATTTAATTTAGGTGGTTCAACCAAAAAATATGAGTAGGGGTGCTTAAACCTACTGCGTACTGGTAATGGATGAATGGAAGTTGTTGCATGCAATTGGGTAGGTAGTAAGATGAATTAGTCAGCTGCAGTGCAATGACAAAACTATCAATTTTCAAAAATCTCGACTTTCTGTTGTTTTTGAGTAATTAGCCACAAAATCATTAAAGTGTGTTGGATTTTTGCACGACGGAGTAAAGCAGTTGTTATCAATGACACTTAAACTTTAACGAAAACTCTGTTCATTAAAACAAAGCCCACGCATCAGTAAATTGATAAGTTAAAAATAAAAAGCATAAGGCCCCTTGACAGGTTATATTTCCACAGTGCCCGCAAGCAGTCATTAATTTCCCAAAAGATCGAGTAGCTAATTATAAAGGTTTATTCCTAACTGCCCCCGCAAGGGACTCCATTGAAGCAGCCGGTTCATTTTCTTACAATATTTTCTTTAACATTTAATTTACAAATGTAATAAATCGTTCGTCTTAAGAAAACGTTTGTTGGTTTGAATTTAGAACCATTATTTATGGATATCGTTTTAATTATGTTGTGTGGTTTCCTCAAGAGAGTCGTTTCTCCTCTTTATGTCTTTTAAAAAGTAAATGAAACTGTGATCTGCTGATCTATGCCACCTGCAAGACTCAAGTTACTATTTTGATATAACATAACAATACGCCTGAAAAAAAAATAGGTCGTGAGCCTATTGTCATCAATCGGGCACAAATCCAGACTCGGGACTGCTACTGAGAAATTCCTAATGGAAAATCCCAATAGCACTTTGCACGATCTGGGAATCGAACCCGGGACCTCATGCTCAGCAGTAGCGCTTGCGGCCACTAGACCAACGAGCGGATGAAATAATATAGCAATCATTTCAGATATGGCGATAGTAGCTGTTAAGGAACATAATAAAATCAATCAATCTGCTTAGCCTTTTCCCAACTATGTTATGGACTTGGGGTTTGCTTCCAGTCTAACCGGATCCAGCTGAATACCAGTATTTTACATGGAGCGACTGCCTATCTGACCTCCATAACCCAGTAACTGGGTAATACGATACCCCTTGGTAAGACTGGTTGTCAGACTTTCGGGCTTCTGACGACCCGTAACGACTGTCAAAGATCCACGAATGACAGCTGGGACCAACGGTTTAACGTGCTTTCCAAGGCGCGAATGAGTCTCGGTATGTGAAGATGGTCACCCATCCACGGACCAACCCCGGCAAGCGTAGCTTGACCCAATGGATCGACCCGTGCGGCAGTTATTATTAAGGAATACCTACATAATATCCTACATAATTATTATAGGTATCAACATTTACCCTGGTAGCACACCTCCGCCACGAAACCATAGCAGCGAAACTGCAGTAGTTCAATTGAACTGGCTCGCGTCCGATTCGAGTAGTGGAACATGACGCGAGCCAGTTGAATTGAACTATTGCGGTTTCGCTGCTATGGTTTCGTGGCGGAGGTGTGCTACCAGCGTTATCATCATCATTTCAGCCGAAAGACGTCCACTGCTTGACATAGGCCATCCCGAAGCATCGCCACTTCGACCGGTTCTGTGCTTCCCGCAACCAGCGGATACCTGCGGCCTTCACAAGTTCATCGGTCCACCTTGTAGGAGGCCTTCCAACGCTATGTCTTCCGGTACGCGGTCGCCACTTCAGAACCTTTCGGCCCCATCGGCCATCAGTTCTGCGTGCAATGTGCTTGCTGCCCACTGCCACTTAAGCTTGGCAATTCTTCGGGCTATGTCGGTTACCTTGGTTCGCCTGCGGCTGCTCTTCATTTCTGATCCGATGACGTAGAGAAACTCCAAGCATAGCCCTCTCCATTGCCCTTTGGGTGACATTTAGCTTTCTAATAAGGCCCATTGTGAGCGACCACGTTTCAGTGCCATAGATACCAGCGTTATATTCCTAGCTAATACTAAGAACGAAAACAGCCAGCTTTGTGTACGTTTGAGAACAACAAATTACGACATACACTGAAGACAATGAGTGTTACCATGTAACTATGGCATGTAACCATTTATCACCGTGACTGACAACCGATTAAGTAGCTCGGCTTATGTCACAAATTATACTGGGTACCGAATTGTATGAGTGAACAAGAGCAAGAATTACACCCGTGTATTAGTCACAAAATTAGTACCTACCTAAGTAATTTTATCTTCTTCTTTGCTGGAACTTTGAGAGCAGTGGTAACGGCCGCGACTTACGAGTTGTAGGTCGTGGGTTCGAACCCAGGCAGGCGCTTTACTTTGTGTAATTAGTTTCATCACTACTGCTCTCAAAACGGTGAAGGAAATCATCGTGAGGAAACCGGCATGTCCTAGAACCAAAAATTCGAAGACGAGTGACAACTACAAAGTCGCACTGGGCCCGCGTGGTAGATTTACAGCCCGCTGCCTCTCTAAGAGAGGAGGCCTGTGTCCCAGCAGTGGGAACCTTATAGGCTGATAATGTTGCTGAAACTTTCACATCCTCTTTTTCGACGTTAAATCTTGGCAGAACGGTCGTGGTTATTCCGATTCTCGGTTCTTGCATCTCTCGCTATACTTCTCCATTTGGCTCTATTGCTAGTTTTGCCAGAGTATACAAATCATGGTGGAGTGCTTCTGGCCAGTGTGTTGTGGAGAGATTGGTGTTTATGGGCAGATTGGAAGGGGAAACTCCATGGAGTTTCCCCTTCCCCCCCCCCTTCCCCTTCCAATCTGAATCATAAATGTTTTATAATGCACCTATATCCTGCACCTCGACTTTCGTTTATTTACTTAAAATACAAAGAATCTCAAATAATGGTATTTGAGCCAGACAGGTAGGTAAGCTACCTGTCTGTCTACCTGTCTGCCTGTAGGTAATCTACCTGTCCATTCACATTTATAAATACCTAAGTAACCAATTTATCAAACGAAATGCCTCTTTAAGATAAGATAAAAAAAAACGGTTAAGAGTGAGTCGGACTCGCGCACCGAGGATTCCGTACGATTTTGATGATTTCTGACAAACTGTGCTATTTAGAGACATCGTTTTATTTTTCCTGTAATCCTTTCATAAACTTCTATCACACAGAATAATTTCAGATTTTTATCTATGCAATCTTCGGAGATAAGAGGGGGGGACGGTATTTTTTTTTTCATTTTTCATCAAAAGTCGGAAACTAAAAAAAAATGTTTGAGAATGTGCAAACAGCGTTCTTTCATATGATACCCCACATGCCCTAGTAGTCCCACTTCAAATTTTTAAGAGCCCCTTTCAGTCCCTTTTGCAAAAAAGATATATTTTTTTTAATTTCTTTCTTGTTTGCAAAATATTTGGGCAAACGTCATCGAAAACTATTCTAAATTTAAATTTGATAGCATTAGTAGTTCTTGAGATATCCAGGTGTGACAGACAGACAGACAGACTTAGTCTCACCATAAGGGTTCCTTTTTACCATTTTAGTACGGAACCCAAAAAACACAATACGAATGAGTTATGACTCGTCGAACAGCGCACTGTATAAGGAAAAACTCATTTTATTGTCAATGACGCCCACACATACAAAGTATACAAACACACCTACATACATTTTGACGGCCAGTGTTGACTGTCTGTATTTGTTAGGTTCTCCCCCTTATCCGCGACGGTGATCAGACAGACACTATTTGTATTTCTTGAACCTCATTCAAAGTCAAAATAAAGTTTAAAATCTGTTTCCATAAAAGCTATATTTACGGTGAAGAATGATTATAATAGGTCCTCTATGAAATCAACGTTTTGTATGGAGAATTTTAAAGAAGTTTAATTTTTCATACTAACATTTTCTTAATTTATATAACAACCTTGAACACTAATGTTTTAAAACTTTTATGCAATAATGTTTAAGAACTAAGCTATCGTAATATGCCACTTAGATAAATAAGTTTTGGCTAAGTTAAAACAAATAGTGGTAATTTCTGCTAACAAAATGAAGAGTCATGTTTAAGGTATTTTTTATGTTTAGGAAACTATAAGTAATAAGGTTTTTTACTATTGGTAGTTGTCTATGATGGTCGTTATTTGAAATGGTATTTCCAAGCAATTGATGAATATTTTAAATCATAGAAGTGACGAGGTTCTCTATTTGTGAGAAAAAAAACACCAATTTCATAGGTGGGCACCCAATACAAATACTTAGGCAGATGTTATTTTATGTACGAAGTTATTTTTAGGGAAAACTGCTTGTATTTGTATCGTAATATCGTATAGGTCAAACATATCTTTAACATTTTACTTGTAACTGTGGGTGTGTTGCTTTTTTACATCAATCTGAAAAAAGTGAATTAAAATAAGTCAAATATCAATTAGTTACATGATGACTGTTTCACTATCTCCTGATGAGTTTTAAATAACTTATCTAGCAGATTGTTTCGTGGTCTAATTTTTATTTTTTTTGTAAGATAGTTCCCCCTATCCGGATACTGTACGTAGCCCACCCTAAAACAGAACTAGCCTTTTTTGGACACCCATCCACTATTCAAATCGATCACCTTCTAACCAATACAAAAATACACTTCAATATACCTTATTTTGTTGCATATTCCTCTAACGAAACATTTTCACATCAAAAACAGGTGTATCTTTGTAACCTACATCTAACGCACGGATCGTACCGAGACACGAAAGAGTACGTTCTCCGAAGTACTCAGGTTTCTCCGCCATTATCAAATTCTTGAGATCCATTACCGTGTGAAGGTGTCCCTACTTACATCTGCCTACAGTTTTAGGTCACATTACTGGGATGAATTCAAAATATTATTAAGAGAATAGAGAAAACATGGCAATGACGAAACTCTTCATGCTAACCTACAAAAATATGAAGTAATAATTTAAAATACCTTGCAAGTTTACTAAATCACAAATTTTGCATGACACTATTTGACATTATATTTTTTTCATTTTATTAATCTTTATTTTTTGTGACATTTTATAATTTATTAATTTTACTGACTTATCAATATTTATTACCGACTATTGTGTACTTGGATTGAAAAGAGTCTTAATTAATTTAGTTTTTATTTTGCTTTGTATTTCTTTTTGCAAATTTTATAAATTTGTACACCTTACGGGTGAAACATGTACGTACTTAAATATTAATATTGTGACATCCTGCATGCTGAATTTGCATGTATACGCACGAGTTTACAAATAAAATGATCTTTATCTTTATCATAAAAAAAGAAACAAGAAAAAAATAAACTTATGCACAAGAAAAAACTTAACATGCATCATCATAGCCTTTTCCCAACTTGGTTGGGGTCGGCCTCCAGACTAACCGGATGCAGCTGACCTCCACAACCCAATTACTGGGTAGTACGATACCCCTTGGCAAGACTGGTTGTCAGACTTTCGGGCTTCTGACTGTAACGACCTGTAACCAGTGTAAAGGTAGTCACCCATCCACAGACTAACATCTGCAAGCGTAGCTTAACCTGATCGATCGAAACATGCGGCTGTTATTAACTTCAATTTTAAATTCTAAATTTCAATTTAATTTTTTTTAAAGAGTGACCGTGGAGTTTCTTGCCGGCTCTTCTCCATAGGAAACGACCAATTGGAACCGTGCACCTAGCTTCTGACGTTTCATAAGTGCCCAAGTAAGCAAAGGCAAAAAAAAAAAAAAAATGATTTTGATTACTTAACTATAACAAGCTTTATTTATATTCATTTAAATTAATAATTACTCTTTGAAAGTCCGATTACTGGTCAAAGAATATGAAAGTAGAACGCCATTATGTCGCAGAATTGTGATGGGTAGGATCCTCGTATCTTCAATTAGTAAGAACTTTTGAAATGTAGCCCTATTTGATGCGTTTGTTCATTTTTCTTTCCTAGGCCCAAAATACCTATATATTTTTTATATCACCAAGCATGTAGGTAGTTATAACTTTAAAAGTCCATAACAATTAAAAAATACCTCAAGTCGTATTTCATAGTCCATACATCAAAAAGCTTGTAAAAAAAGGCCTGACTGAAACTCACACAAACTGCGGTGAGTTATCTACGGATCTATTTGAAGACATTCGCGCTTATTGTTTCCTTGACAAAAGGGCGGTGGTGTCAGTGGCAATTGATCACGTAGCTTCCCTTCCCTACGTCCATTCCGATAATATTGGGCGCCGTACACATTCGACGTGGAAAACTCAGAGGATTGGGAAAAGATTGTAATGGTTCAGAATGTTCTTACGTATGTAACTACACAAACATCAAATGTTCATGTTATGAATCTCAAAATACATGTGAAGTCTGTACACAGCGTGCCGTTTTAATTTAAGACACAGATATATGCCAGTGACCTTGAGTGGTTAGCTTACGTGTACTGGGCTCACGCAACGCGTCGTACGTTTACCCAGTAATTGGACCCGCCCATCAAGGAGCTCTGTGCCCAATTTAACGCATTATTAATTTATGAAACACAAAACAATAGGTATTTTAATAAAATGCGTATACTAAAAGATCAATATTTAAGTTATCTTTAAATTAATGAACGTTTCAGAAAAATACGCTTGGTTGATTCTGCGCCATTCTCAGTTTTTTATCCGCGTCTAAAGTAAAGTAATGTCGTAAATTTGTAAAGTTATGTCTAACTTTACAAATTAATTTCACTATGTAATATAAACATAATCCAAAATATTCAGTTAATATCTTATTGAGAAAATGCTCTTATTTAACATATATTTTTTTCAAATCATTAACACTACTCGTTTATAAGTGATCTTCAGTTTAAAATCATTAAAAGTCGGTTATCGTCGCCTTAATACACCTGTACGGTTTCGCGTTTACTTTAAATGTAGATATTATAATTTCATTAAACGTTATTATTTATTGATTTATTCACAATTTTCTAAAATTGCATTTTGTACATAAAGAACTGTAGCACAGAGGTAATTTCAATGATATTAAAACGAATAACGTGCAAAGATTAGGCGAATAGAAGGGAAGAGAGAAGAGAGAGCTTTATTATTTAGTTTATTTGAAAATTTAAATTTTTCAATGTACGAATTATTTTATCATGTTATATTTCTTATGATTACTGGCTGCTAGCCCTACCCGTGTGTTAAATTAATGTCGCCATTGCAGCGGCACGTTGTATGAACCCATTCGCCGTCTATTAATATTCAAATCCTATTCAAACAGCGCGTTTTCAAGAATGACAAATGAGAATCTACAACTTTAGGCCTTAGTTTAGCTCAAGTACTTCAACTCAAACCGTTTGTCTATTCGCCTAAGTTTGCATACTTTAATTAGCAAAACATGTATGATCTTTAATCAAAAGTGTGATTCTTTCATCAAAAGATAATTTCAGGCACCAATCTACATGGTTTTCACATGATCTGACCAAGATTATGTCTAGACTTTAAAAGAGACTGTGACCTCGGAGTTTATTCTTTTCATAGTAGTCAGATACGAAATGCCGACCTCATCTAGTTTTTTTTTTCTAATATGATTGACGTGTAAAAGTGTTTGTACCTACTTACAGAAAATAAATCATTTATCATTTATGATCTCATTTTCTATAATAACACTATAATAATATGTATACCATGTTTTAAGCAAATAATTTATCTTATCTTATCTTAAACTCTATCGTATCTCAAGTCACCGGTAAACGATCACTACTTCAAACAAAATAAAGGAAGCACTGAAAACGTAGAAACAGAATAACAAAAAAGATTTTCCCCAATAGAGGGCCCCAAATGATCCTAACATAGAACGTTACGCTGCATTTTATTACGGCCAGTGTACATGGTCCGTTCGCCCGAACCGTTACGGCGCGTCAATTATCCGGAGTCGTTGTGACGGCTCGGATACGGATTGAATTAACGTCGAGAAAAAACGCTCCACCGCGTTATATTAAACCCAGCCAGTTGAGATCAAGCTAACCGATATTAAATGGTGGCTCAGGCTGTTTAATTAAAGATGTGGTTGAAGTTTTGCTTGGTGTGCTGAAAAAATACTGTAGGGCTGGTAGGATTACGGTCTACTAACAAAATAATGAGGTCTTCTGTAGATCGATAGAGAGAGTGATAGTATCTTTCTTTCAAGCGTGATGTTATTATGGGTAATGTTATTTGGGACACAGAATTGTTCCTTGATGCAGTCCTGATCTACAACATGACTGCATCAAGGAACAGTGCTATACAGGGTGTTAAAGAAATTGCGTGCCATAGCTTAGGGGTAGGTTCAGTATCAATAAAGAACCCAGGGAAAAAAAAATGCGTAGTGTTCGGGCGTAGGTACTCGTATTTCATTGCGTTCGATAATAGGTAAGTAATTAAAGCATTTTTACAAATAAAATTATTTTAATTCTAAATGATTCCTATTTTAAGTTAGTAGGTACTAAATCAGGTTGATCTTGCAATATCTTTTTAATTTATTTTTTTATTCAAAATCTGTATTAACAATAACATACATAAAGTCTGCCAAACTGCAAAACCAAACTCCATAACAGTTTGTCGGCAGTAGTTCTCGTCTAGCAATCCGATTACAAATTTTGAAAATTAATGTGCTATAACTTATTATCTTAATTGTGCTAAGTAAACTATACAATTAAATAAATACCTACAATTCAGATCAAAAATCTCACATTTCACAAAAAAAAAAACCTTTTTTATTGACACAATGAGAGATAATGTTTTTGTAGAACTCTTTTAAGGTGATCCTTCGACTTGACATGCGATATAAGTTTGGGGGGTAGCTCATTCGCTAACGTTGGTACTACGTACCTTCTTGTGCGCTTACCAAAGTAGTTAGTTACTTTTGGAACAGCAAGTGTCTTCTTCTTAGATAAACGATTTTCCTTGGTTCCTTTATCGATACTGAACCTACCCCTAAGCTATGGCACGCAATTTCTTTAACACCCTGTATAAAGTGGTTCATGCTTGAACAAGTTATATCAAACGCTGACATTCATGCATTGATGCATCATTGAAACAATCGTTTCTTACCTAGTGAGCTACCAAAATAATGTGCTTTTAAATGTATTTCTGACTTTTTCATCCCGACTTAGAAAGAAAGAAAAAAATACGTTTTTCACGGTAAAAATGACGCAAAGAAAGAACACAAATTAAAAAAAAAACAAGTTGAAAAAGCTTCACATCCACGCAAAACGGCCAGCGCTCAGCAAAATGAGACGAGACTAAGGCAACCGGTGCAGTATGCAGTGGGATTATAAATAAGAAATCAAAAATAAAATAAAAACAAACTACTTAATTCTACATGCCCCCCCCCCCCCAATTCCTCCCCATTCTACAGGTCTCTACATTGTTTGTCGAAAGTAAATCTAAGAATAATATTTGTTCTTTACTGTAAAATGAAATCGAGAAAGTACATATATCGCAACAAAAATGACTTTGCAAAGCACGTTGCATTGCAGGGGTTCTCCGAACATAAATCTGAAGTATCGGCCGAATGTCCGGCCGTTGATTGACTAGGGCGAAAAAAAACCACATTCAAAGAGCCAAAGTATATAAAACGCCCGAACATTCGGCCGATACTTCAATTTAACGCTTCGGAGTAGACCTCCCCTTTTTTTTTTTTGGGTGGGGAATTATCAAATAACTTCACCCGCTCTGGGCGGAGCGGGAGGACGTGTCAGACTTTTACTGACTAAAACCCACCCGTATTCCTTCATTTGCCTGTGTGCCAGGGCCACGATATCCCTTTCGGACAAACTCGTAACCCTGGCAGGCATTGGCCCTAACGGACCCCGTCAGTTAGTGCTGACAACTCTTTAAGGCGCGCGTGGAATACAACGCGCCGTCGACCCGGGCCTGGTTTTTATCGGACGGCGAGATATCCATCGCTCACCGTCCGCAGGCCCGCGCCTATAAGGGTGGCCGGAAATCGGCTTGCGAATCCCAACGCCCGGGGCGTCTCCTGCGGAGTAGACCCCCTGGGATTTGAATTGGGATAGGTACGGTTAGTAAAAATATCAGAAATTAACAGGATTTCTGAACCCGCAACCGACCAAGAAATTGTATGTTTTCCAGTCACAAGTTCACGCCTCTGTCACCCGAACTTTCATTTCCTGAAGGCAGGGCTTGGCAAACATTTGTGGGTTAAGGCGAATATGCTCAAGTGGCCCGTGAAATACAAAACATTTATTATTTATTTTTTTTCAAGTTGCAGCTTAATATCAGATTGTAGGTTTCTGTTACGTGACAGTAACTTGCATGTATTAAAATTAGAATCATCAATACAACTCTCGATGTTAAAATTGGACTGAAACGCCAAGTTTTCATGAAATTGTGATGTTCTAAGTTCGAGAGGTGTATTTTTAAAATACCCAAAATCGTCAGAAGAATTTCGAGGGCTACCTTTACATATTCCCCTTAACTTCGTAGTAACCGTCCTTTCTTACAAACGGGTCTCCTTTCTTAAAGACTGGGAACGACTGTTTCCAAACTGATTATATCAGTTTTACTATTGTTTTCTCCTTATTAAGATAGTTTTTGGGTTTATTAAAATTGTTAATTTGTTGTAAGTACTTCCTTTGGGCTTATCTTATAGTCTTTGGGTTTTATTGAGAACTAGCTGCGCCCCGCGGTTTCACCCGCAAAAGTCTCGATTCCGTGGGAATATCGGGATAAAAAGTATTTCATGTCCTAATCATGAAATACTTTTATATACATAAAAACAAGTACATAAAAGCTGGCGTCTTAGCCTGATAATCTATTCAAACTACGTACAACGCTAGGCCAGGTCAAAGTCCAAAGTGTTACCTCCAAAGTGCCGTCGACTGTACCTACTCGTTGTTCATTTGATAAAATGTGCCATCCGAGCATAAAGGGTCCAGTAGTGGGGTACTGATTTAAGACTGGATTCGATTTATCTAGAATAGTCAATTGGGATAAGGATTAAAAAATATTCAAAATAATGGAAATTTTTTTGTTATCAGACATTTAAGTTGGAACTCTGAAAAGGCTTGATTTGAGAAAAAGCATGTTCTTGACATGCTGCCGAACACTGACACTTTTTTACTAAACTTTTCTCTGAAAACTGGTACATAGTAACATCATATAAAGTCATTTACTATATGAACTTGTAGATAATTGTCCGTGTGGTGCCGGACGTAAAGAATAGAATCACCCCATTTCTGGTTGTCTCATATTCATGAATAAAGAAAGATTTATTATTATTTACTGAATTCTTCGACCCGTAATCCGACTTTCAAAGAGTAATATTATTAATTTCAATGAATATACATAAGGCTTGTGTGTGTTTGCGTCTGTGTGGTACCAGACGTAAAGAATAGCACTCCACTATTTCTTCCCGTGAGTGTCGTAAAACGCGACTGAGGGACTTACTAGAGTATGGGCAGCAGCATTCTCTATGCATTTTAACACCATACTGCGATCGCCAACCCGTCTGCCAAGCGTGGTGATTATGGCAACCCCCCATGCTTGGGGGAGGCCTGTGTCCAGCAGTGGACGTCTTTCGGCTGAAAAGAAGAAGAAGATAATTGAGCATTAATTAATAATCAATTAAAATCGAGAAATGAAATTTATTCACCGAACTTTACAAAATTGCGTATAACTCGGAAACTAAATGCTGAGAACTGAACCCTTTATGCTTGGATGCCCACAGATGTTTTCTAAAATACGCGAGTAAACTTCTATTTCCCACTATCCTTTAACCCAACTAACGCCTGCAAAGATTTGTGCACACTTCCCTGCACTATCTAATACATGACCCAGTTAGACCTTGCAAACAAATGGGACATTGCAGATCTATTGCAGTTTTTTCACTATCAAACCAACTGTGGAAAACATCATACATAACTTTAACACATAAATACATACACAACTCGAGCTTTCTTCTCATGGGGGTAAGCAGAAACTACAGAACACCACATGCTAAAAACCTTAGTCCAGGGCCTTAAGTCTGCTATTACAATAGTCTCAGAATGGTCGATCATTGAGTTCATAATTGTTGATTTTGACAAGTTTGGTAATCTACTATTATAATGGCGTCATTATGACTTTCCAATGGTCAGCCACTGACACTACATTGAAAGAAATTGCATTTATTGGTAATCTCGTACATAATGCCAAATGAATGACATTTCTACTAATGGGTTTTATAATAATGGCAATACGACAATGCCATTATTAGTAACACAATTCTATTACGAGAACATTGACCGACCAATGATCGACCATTATGAATTTAGCAGATAACGAACTTTTAGCAAAATGACAATGGGATCGTGTTGGAATGACTGAATTTATAAAAATAGCAGACTTGGGACCCTGACATGGGTAGTTGGCGAACGATTGAAGGAAATGAACTACTACATTTCGAAAAATAAACCAATGTGTATCTACTTAATTTACTTCAATATTTCTTTCCGCTCGCAGCAACTGTGATTCGATTTTCAAAAACGCCAACCTAGACAAAAATTTCTAACTGTACACATACAACAGAAAACATACTACTTAATAAAAATAGTTTTACTTAGATTCATATTTCATGGTTGCAGTACTAAGCCTGTATAAAGTATGAAGGAAAATTGAGATAAAAGATAGGTATAAAACTGAACTAGTGAAGGACATCATTCGTGGTAACTTATCAATCACTCTCTCGTAAGGATCAGGACTCGTTCTGTTTTGCTGAACTAAATGAAGTACTGAACTAAATGAGTGGACTACTTCGTTAAGCGGAAAGATATACTTCATTCATTTCTTTTCACTGACACATTTTGCGCATGTCTCATCATTATCATTATCATCATTTCAGCCGCAAAACGTCCACTGCTGGACATAAGCCTCTTACAAAGGGGGGGTTTGCCATAATCGCCACGCTTGGCAGGCGGGTTGGCGATCGCACTATGGTGTTAAAATGCATAGAGAATGCTGCTGCCCATTCTCTAGTAAGTCCCTTAGTCGCCTTTTACGACACCCACGAAAAGAAATAGGGAGGTGCAATTCTTTACGTCCGGCACCACACGGACTGCGCATGTCTATTACATACTTACTCCTTTTGCTTTGTTTACGTTAATACATCTGGTCACACGCACGGCGGTGGCGACTACTATGCTCCCTGACCTTTCTGATGAACATCACCAATAACCTCACCTATTATGTCCTTAGATACTCCTATATCATCATCGTCATCTGCCTAGCCTTTTCCCAATTATGTTTAGGTCGGCTTCCTAAATACTCCTTTAAAATTGAGTTTACATATATATTGAGTGGTCTGCGTGGTGCCGGACGTAAAGAATAGCACCACCCCATTTCTTCCCAAAAGGTGACAAAGGGACTTTCTAGACAATGGGCAGCAGCGTTCTCTATGCATTTTAACACCATACTGCGCCTGCCAACCCGCCTGCCAAGCGAGGCGATTATGGCAAACCTCCCCTTTGGAGGAGGCCTATGTCCAGCAGTGGACTTCTTTCGGCTGAAATGATGATGAATTGAGTTTAACCTCTAAGGTAAGGTATTTATAACTTCAGCGTATTATTTAGGTTGGGCACTCCTATTGTACCCACACCACGATCGATCGATTGGCACCACGGCGTCCTCACCTTCCGCCTGACGCAGGTCCTCACCGGACATGGTTGTTTCGGGAGGTTCCTGTTCAGGATAAAGCGAGAGAAAACACCCGGGTGTCACCACTGTGTGGATCGCCAGGAGGATCGCAGGCGCGGGCTTGCGGATGGTGAGCGATGGGAAGCTCGCTATCCGATAAGGACCAGGCCCGGGTCAACGGCGCGTTGTGTTCCACGCGCGCCTCGAAGAGATGTCAGCACGAACTGACGGGGTCCGTTAGGGCCAATGCCTGCCAGAGTTGCGAGTTTGTCCGAAAAGGATATCGTGGCCCTGTTACACAGTCATCTGAAGGAAGACGGGTGGGTTTTAGTCAGTAAAAGTCTGACACGCCCTCCCGCTCCGCCCAGAGCGGGAGCAGTTATTTATTATATCCCAAAGGAATAAAAAAAGAAAATAAAGCTTATTATTTTACCTATGAGTACCTAAAAGATACTTATCTGCTGCCATAGTATGATTCAGCACTATTTTTTTCTGACTATTCTCTCTTGATTTTTCATTATTAACCGACACGAACACTTTAAAATCTACCCCAGATCCAATCGGATCGGATGTCTAGGAATCATTTAATGGGTGAATAGAAAAGTCGAATATAAAATTGAATGAAGTGCAGTTCCATGTTCGTTGCTCCCGTTCGCGGCGAAGCCTCCAAGACACTTGATAATTGATTTTGTAACAGTTTCAGTTAACAGATAGAATGATTTTATTAGTATTCGGTAGTTGAATGAAGGAAAGGCGAGCTTAAATTTTATTTATCATTCCAATTCAAAGGATATTTCAAGACGATTGGATGAACATTATAAAGAGCATATCGCTTTCAGATAACAAAATTATTTTTGATACAAATTCACTTGAATAAAATAATAATATGTAAATGGAAACTTGAATAATATATCTGTCTGTAAATGTTAATAAATTCGTTTTTTTATTCTTTGTTTTGTAGTATTTTAGTACAATGCTAAGTATTGGGTAGAGACGGACTGATCTTCATATTTAAATGTTTGTCCTTGATATTATTCTTGTAAATGTTGCCCTTGTATATTTCATAACAACTCATTATCAAGGCAACAATACTTTAACTAGCCTATTTTTATTTTATCACCTTTATAAGTCAGAAAACTGACTTCATAACCAAAATAATTATAATCATACATACCCACGCCTTCTTCCCATGGGGGCAGCCAGAAACTATAGAACACCACCTGCTACGCTCCTTACATACTTCTTTTGCTTCGTTTACGTTCATACATCAGTACCCCAAGTGTAAGTTTGCAAGAGAGTAAACGTAACTATTTCGTTTGCGTTAAAATTTGACCGATAGATCATAATGCTAAGAATATAACGGTGAGAATAAAAATCTTAACGTAAACGCGCTAGTTACGTTTACTTAATTGCAAACTTACACTTGGGGTACTGGTATACACGCAACCCAGTTGCGAGTACTACGCACCTGACCTTTCTGAAGAATATCACCAATTAGGTAGGTCACTATAATATGTCCTTCTGAACTAGGGCGTCTCTTCCCAGCGTTTCCACTCACTTTTGCCAATAAACATTATAATTATTATCGATAATCTTCTAAATATCTTAGCAATCAAGCCTTGACTACAATACACACAAACTCAACACAACAATAATACAAATCAACAATAACACAACAATCGATCGATATAATTTATTTTTATCTATTATTGCGTTTTCATTGGAGGCCATCTCTCACCAAATTTGGGATTTTATTTGGGACACGCACAGGAAATACAACAATAAAAAACCGGCCAAGTACGTGTCGGACCACGCACAATGAAGGGTTCCGTAGTTAGGATGAATTCATCCTAAAAACAAACTAACATTATAGTTGAAAAACATGCTCTCCCATAAATCTATAAACGTTATGGTCAATTCTTCAACCGCAAATTTAAGTTGGTCAACGATTACTCGTTAACTTGTAAACCCTACTTAGCTGTGATAGTTTTCCTTTTAATTTCGTTATATATACTACTGCCATGATTTTTTTTACATACCCAAAACCAACCATTTAGCTGGCAGGGGGGGGGGGACACTTGACTCTAACAAAAAATAGCACTTTAAAGCTTAATATTACGCAAACGGATCTCAGAATTGAAAACAAATTTGGCAGACCTACAATATTTTTGAACGGCCAATCCAACGATATCCCACACCATGTATTAGACGAGAAAAAAAAATATCATCCCCGTTTTACGTGCAAGGGAGGTACCCTAAAAAAAAATGTTTTTCAAGGTTTTATTTTACAACTTTTTCGGCATGATTAATATGTACACCCATGCCAAATTACAGCTTTCTAGGACTTAGCGTCTCTGAGCTAAGCCGGGGACAGACGAACGGACGGACAGACAGACGGACATGGCGAAACTATAAGGGTTCCTTGTTTACTACGGAACCCTAAAAAGGACATTAAAACTAACAAAATTGTGAAACCAAAAAAAAACAAAAAGAAGACCTGTACGAGGCCAAAAAGGCGCCTATCTCATGGTGCAGCGAATATAAAACTCTCATGCAACGCCAAAAAGTTCAGTCTTTCCTATTTCTGTGGCCACATGCTACACTTTTTCAACAGCCAACACTAACAAGCATCACTTCTAGGCCACTAATTACGTACAATTTACACTAGCAAACGTGACAGTAAGGCCGTTCTATCTCGAATCGCGTGAATGTGGCTCGAGTGGGTGCCACGTTTCATTAATCAGGCCAAGGGCTGATCCCATTCCGACTAATTGACGCGCTACTGATAGTCCAATAATGACTGCTTCGCCCCTACATCGAATCCCATCTAATCTACTGGCCAATACATTATGTATTGAACCACTGAAAGTAGTTTTAAATGAGAATCGACGTTTAGTGATGTGGAAATGGCGTGAACAGTTTAAATAGAATCATTTTGCAATTTTAATGCTGCTATTTTAACAATGATATAGGTACCTCCTAACCTGCTCTATTTTCTTTAGGTACAGAACTGTGATAAATCTATATTATATAAAATTCAAAGTCCTGACTGACTGACTGACTGACTGACTGACTGATATATCAACGCACAGCCTAAACCGCTGGTCCTAGAGACATGAAATTTGGAGGGTGTGTTCTTTGTAAAGAGCAGGTATCCACTAAGAAAGGATTTTTCGAAATTCCACCCCTAAGCGGGTGAAATAGGGGACGGAAATTTATATGAAAGTCCGTCAGTTTTGAAGTTCGGATCTTTAAATTTGGTGTATAGGCTTACGATTGAAAATTAATTTATACACGTCTCAGCGTTTTTGATAATTCCACCCCCAAAGAGTTAAAAAGGGGGATTAAGTTGTGTATCAAAGTAATTACTAATTTTCGAAGTAAAAAACACTAAATATATTATCTGGTTATGGTTGGAAGCTAATGTAGCGGTGTTGTTAGAATTTCAACCCTTAAGGGGTGAAAAAGGGGAATATATCTTATTCCTTGAGTTAATAAATCTGAAACTTGGCACGAATACTAACCTAAGTAAATTATATAGTGTGACATTTTTGTTTTTTTTTAACTACTCCTTAATGGGGGATTTGCGGATGACAAAGTTTGTATGGAAGAATTTTAACGCGCGGTCCGATTAACTCGAAACTCAGTATTTATACTGTAAACCAAAAATAAATAATACAATTTATCAGTTTTTCGAAAATTTACCACTTTTTTTTAATTTATTTTTGGGAAATTATCAAATAACTTCTCCCGCTCTGGGCGGAGCGTGAGGGCGTGTCCGAATTTTAATGACTAAAACCCACCAACACGGGTGGGTTTTAGTCAGTAAAAGTCTGACACGCCATCCGTTGCCTGTGTGCCAGGGCCACGATATCCCTTTCGGACAAACTCGCAACCCTGGCAGGCATTGGTACTAACGTACTCCATCAGTTGGTGCTGACATCTCTTTGAGGCGCGCGTGGAACACAAAGCGCCGTCGACCGGGGCCTGGTCCTTATCGGACGGCGAGCTACCCATCGCTCACCGTCCGCAAGTCCGCGCCTACGGTGGCCGGAAGACGGCTTGCGACTCCTGACGCCCGGGGCGTCTCTTGCGGTGACTAGCGAGGGCGCGAACCTTGCCTCTCCTTCACGCGTTCCGCCTCCTCCTTCGCGAACATTACTGCTTCACAGAAGGAGGTGACGGCTTGCCATAATGCGCTCTCGCTCCGAACCATAGCCTGAACCAGGGCCGGACGCGAGAGATCACCGCCACCGATAGCTTCCGTGAGGACACGGTGGTGCTCCGCCCAAGCCGGGCAGACCTCCACCGTATGCTTCACACAGTGGTGACACCCGGGTGTTTCCTCCCGCTTTATCCTGAACAGGAACCTCCCGAAACAACCGTGTCCGCTGAGGACCTGCGTAAGGCGGAAGGTGAGGACGCCGTGGCGCCTCTCTAGCCAATCCTCAAAGAGGGGACTTATCGCCACAATTGTGGCGTGCCCAGCGCTGGGTTGCGACAATCGCACTCTCCATGCCGCCATGAGATCCCGCCGGAGCTCCGTCCGCTGTACCGTGATTTCTCGCGGCAGCGGAGTTTCACCCCAGCGTTTCGCCTCCTCGCGCCACTGTGTGATGTGCGTGAGGACTTTAGCCTCCAGATCCCACGGCGGCAGTCTGGCAAGGAGGCTCGCCGCCTCACGGGAGACCGTGCGGTAATGACCCCTAAGGATACCTATTACAAAACAGGGTGAAAAGGGGTAGTCATATTTACAAGGGAGGACTCTACTGTGTGGCTTGATTAACCCCAAATTATGACGTGGGCATCAGGTAAGAAGGGGTTTTTGAAAATTCAACCTTTAAGGGGGTGAAAAGGGGAATTTTGTTTGTATGAAAAATCTTATTCCTTGAGTTAATAAACCTGAAACTTGGCTCGAATACTAACCTAAGTAAAGCATACAGTATGTCATTTTTTGTTTTTTTAAACTACCCCCTAAAGGGGGATTGGGGGATATCAAAGTTTTTATGGAATAATTTTAACTGAATTTTTACAATAAAATTTTTACTGAAAACAAAAAATAAAGAATAACTTGTATCAGGCTTTTTTGAAAATCTGCCCCTAATAATGGGGTGAAAAGGGATAGTAATTTTACAAGGGAAGATTTTACTGCTTGGCTTGATTAACTTGAAAATTGGTATAAATAACCTATAAATCCAATAATAGAAACATCGAAAACGATGTTTCAACAATTTACACCTTTGAGTGCGTAAAAAGGGGCGATATAGTTTGTATGAACAGAATCTTATTTCTTTTGATATATAAACTTGAAATTTGGCCCGAGTACTTATTTGCATAACATCACGCCTGCAATCCCCAAAGGGTTACGTAGAGGTGTACCTTTAGGACACCCACATTTCGACAGTTTTGTTTAAGTCCCATGTAATAGGGGACGAGCCTATTGCCATCAACCGGGCATAACTCCAGACTTCGGGCTGCTACAGAGAAATATCCTAATGGAAAATCCAATAACACTTTGCCCGACCTGGGAACCAAACCCACCCCTCATGCTCAGCAGTCGCGCCTGTGACCACTAGACTAACGAGGCAGTCATTGCTTAAATAACAAAGTTTGTCATAACTTTTGCGTTTTTCAAAACTATACCACTCAAAAGGATTTTAGGGAGTGTTTTAGTTTGTATTTAAGAATCTTAAAGCGCGGTCCGATTAACTCGAAACTCAGAGCTCATAATTTTGACAGAAAAAAAAAATGAGTTTTCGAGAATCGGAAAAAGGGGTAAATAGTTTTCGGGAGATTTTTACTGCGTACCTTGAATAACTCAAAAGTTGGTATATAATACATCAATTATTATTTAAGAAAAAAAACGTAGAAAAAATAAACAAATCAAAATTTCTTACAAATAGACTTAGACATAAAATGGAGGAAGACACGTAGGTTTATTGAACAAGTATGTACAAAACGGAGTTGGTATTTTTAAGCTATATCCTCCGTAAAGTTGTAAATCAAACTGCACTACTATCTGCTTACCACGCTTACGTTGTTGGTTCCAACTAAGATATGGTATAATGATTTGGGGGAATGCTGCTGATAGAGAAGCTGTTTTTTTTTCGACATCCACGCGGGCGAAGCCACGGGCGAAAGCTAGTTAATGTATAAAAATGTATATAATTATAATATCTTCACTCTTTTTAACTCGATGCTCTTGGCAGCCTCTGTTTTCTTCCAATAACAATATACAGTGTGTACAAAACAGTACAGTACAAAACAGGCGCCCACGTGGAGGTTAAAAAATCAAATGACATATAGTTAATGACACCATTGTTTACCACTGAAACGATGTTTAAACGACGACCAGAAAACAATAATTCCGACAAAGAACTAGAATATTTCGAATATACTACAACATGAAAAGAAAAATAAGAGAGAAGCATTTCATTAAAAGTTACGGAAATTACATTTCAGCAATAATAATAATAAAAAATGTTTTCAAGCTACAATGGCCCAAAGACATACCTTACAGACTAACATAATTATATAAAGTATGAAACAAAACTAGTGTTAAAACTGCGATTTTCAAATAGTTTTAACGCAAAACCACAAATATAAATGTTCGTACATGTTAAGCACGAGTTAAGCCTTCTACATACTAGCGCGACTTGTCACGCGACGCGACACCGGTAGAACAATTTCCTTGAATTTTTCATACACTATACTGGTGTCGCGTCGCGCGACAAGTCGCGCCTGTATGTAGAAGCATTTAATCCAAAATCCTTCGAAATAAAACATTGATCTGAACATTGCAGATAACTATTATGTTCCATAATTCCACTATTGATAGTTTCTTCGAGCTTACATTTCTTAAAATAATAAGATAGGAAGATTGCAGATTGGTAATCTTTTTATTCATAACTTAGAAAAAGCCTCACTCAAACTTATTTTTTAAAGACTCAGATGCTTTGTCAGAATATCATAAAGACAGGCACCTCGCAAATAATTTTACCACGCGGCCAAGTGGTTTTCCTAAGCATTATGAAGGTTAGATAAAAAGGCAGATATTACGGCAATAAACGGGAAATAGGCACTGTAAATTAAATTAATCGTAGGTCTCATAATAGGATATGCATACCCACTATGGAACAGCTCCATGAAAAAAACAACTCAAATTAGGAAAAGACTTAAAACAAGATGTAGGAAAAGCTGAAACACTTCCAGCTTAGTGACATCTTCGTCGAAGCATTGTGAATATTTGTCGCGTGGGTGTTCTCAGAATAGTGAATAGAGCAGCTTGATTAATGTTCCCAAACGAAAGGGAAATTCGGCCTAAATCAATTCACAACAATTTATAACTCCCTCGATTCCATTAAATAATAATTGTTGTTTGACATTGTTGAAATCGGAATAAGTTTAACAAACGTCTTGTTTTTAATTGCTTATGAATAATTTATAATTATGTGCACGTTGTTTTGTGTTATTGATTGGTACGTAAACATGTTTAAGGTTTTTTTTATATGATTTTTTTTATGTAGGTATTCGTTACCTCTTAGTTGGCATTTAAGTCAATTGTATTTTGATATGTTTTTCCAACCATTCGGTTTTTTTTCCCTTTCGGTTTTCGTTTTGGACCTTTTTCTTCTTCGATGTGGATAGTTTTTGTTTCATATAAGTCTAGAGGAATATAATGTTCATCTGTATTTTTTTACCTTCTATCTTACAATCCAATAGAAACCTAAATACAGTCTCATGTTGGAACGCATACAAAATAAATTCATTAAACCCAGAAATGTAATTCGAGATAAAAAATGTAAACAAAGGTGTTGCCAATTTTAAATAATAACTTCAATCGTACCGTTTGCCGAAAAGTACTATAACATAGTGCTAAGTAGGCACATCTTAAACAGTTAAGGCTTCTACATACCGGGGCGACTTGTCGCGCGACGCGACACGACACAAAGGCACCGCACGTCCCGCAACACGCGGGGCCTTTGTGCCGTGTCGCGTCGCGCGACAAGTCGCGCTGGTATGTAGAAGCCTTTAAAATATAATATTGGACACAGTTTTCAACTTTAAAGTGACGTGAACTAGGATCCAAGAATAAAATATAACTGTTTGAAATAAAATCGTGCAAATTATTTTTATGCTACTGGCAATAAGACAGTGGTCTTAAACATTTGTACTTCATTTAGTGTTTTCAACTAGCGAAATGCCTCGGCTTCGCAGAAGGTTTAAAAGAGGTGACGCTGCAGCGGTTAAGTGATTGCGTTATACACATAATAAAACAAGAGGAAAAAATGTGTGATCTCGATCACATTATAGACAGGGTGACGGATCAGTTCATAATTAGTGTAACTGATTCTGACTCTTCATCGAGCTCTTCATAGTCCGAATCACAAGGTGAATAAATCATAATATTATTTAAATCCTAATTTCAAATAAATATGAGCAATTTGTTCATAAGAATATATTTATTTTATTTTATTTTCATTTACCTTACCTATAATATTAGGACTTACCTTAGGCTATCATAGTTTTAGTTTTTACACGCTGCTTTAGCGTTCTTCAAAAAACACAAAATAAAAAATAGCTATTTTGAATTACTAGGAAAATATTGACTACCCCTGAACTGTCACTTTGACAATGACATTTCTTTGTTTACATTTTTTATCTCGAATTCCATTTCCGGGTTTAGGTATCTGTATACGAGACTTTATCCTTATTATCCATTGATGTACCCAACCTTGTTTGTTCTAGGCATGGTTGGGTACAACAAGTTAGAATTAAAAAGGGATATGACTCACGCCATTTATATTTTTAAATTACTCAATGGTAAAACCAAAAATCAGGGGGTACTTATTAAAGGAGGTAAATCTGTGCGTGCCCGACAACTACGTGCTGAGGCGGAGATGGCCACAGCTGCTGGCGGTGCCGCGTGGCAGGACTAACTTGCCTTTAAAAGCGCCAGTAACTCGCGCCTTACGGACACCGCCGAAAGGATTGACATTTTTTCATGTTCATTGAATGAATTCGCAAGAATAACTGCATACCATTTATGTTATAATTTATAAAATAAGTATAATTAAGTACCACCCTATCGCTTTGGGATATCAGACGTGTTGTGAAATAAAAAAAAAACCAGCAGTATTTAACGTATCTGCTGAAGCAGTCCATCTATTAGTAGCATTTGTATAGACAACAGCCTTATCCTCTTAAGTATCACCATTATTATCATCGATAACTTGCTTATAAACCATTGGTTTAACTAACCCACAAGCCATAACATCTAAGGGAAAACCATAAAACTTAACTATAAACTATGTAATAATAGCTTTTTAACCGCATTAAGGCTTTACGATCTACTTTACTTCGGGCCCACTCATTGTGTTCATACAATTTTTACTAACACTTTAATAAAATATTAGGCTAAGCCCGTATTAAAAATTGATGTGTCGTTTTACGTTTTTGTGTTACCCATTCACTTAGTAACAGCGTTTTCGATACACTAACAATATTCAAGTTTGAGTGTTACCGTTGTTATCTTTCTTATGTGCTAAAAAGACTTGTCTATGACCTTTATCATGAATACTTCTTTCTATAAAAAGTTTTCTCCAAATTGGTCCGAATATTCTATTAAAAACTCATTGAAATAAATTATTAATCGAGAAAAAAAACCGGTCAAGAGCGAGTCGGACTCGCGCACCGAGGGTTCCGTACATACATATGATGTTGATGATTTCTGAAAAACTGTGCTATTTAGAGACACAGTTTTATTTTTCCTGTAATCTTTGCATACACTTTTATCACATAGAATAATTTCAGATTTTTATCTATGCAAACTTCGGAGATATATATTCGGTGGAACGGTATTTTTTTTTTATATTTTCATCAAAAGTCGGA
The DNA here is from genome assembly GCA_948098905.1 of Tiliacea aurago. Classification (NCBI taxonomy): domain Eukaryota; kingdom Metazoa; phylum Arthropoda; class Insecta; order Lepidoptera; family Noctuidae; genus Tiliacea; species Tiliacea aurago. The sequence goes on along the minus strand of OX402579.1, from coordinate 21,666,736 downwards.
AACTATGCTGCCTAAAAAAAATGTTTGGGAATGTGCAAACAGCGTTCTTTCATGTGATACCCCACATGCCTTAGTAGCCCCACCTCAAATTTTAAGACCCTTTTTTCAGTCCTTTTTGCAAAAAAGATATATTTTTTTTAATTTATTTTTTGTTTGCAAAATAGTTGGGTAAACGTCATCTAAAACTATTCTAAATTTCAAGTTGATAGCATTAGTAGTTCTTGAGATATCCAGGTGTGACAGACAGATAGACAGACTTAGTCTCACCATAAGGGTTCCTTTTTACCATTTTGATACGGAACCCTAAAATGGGTAAGTATTAAAAATGTGTTAAGAGAATAACAACAATTTTTCTAATTGTATTCTGCATATTTATACATATAGGTACTCCATTTGAAATAAGATTAGACATTTAAATAAACTTGTTTACAGTCCGTTCTACCGATTTTGACTTCCATTCTAAGCAAAAACGTGGTTACAATACCAACTGTTTATTACAGCTGTCATTGGTCATGCCACCAACGCAATAGAAGTCAAAATCGATTGAACGAACTGTAAAAAAGGTTTATTTGAATGTCTAATCTTATTTCAATCGGAGTATAGGTAAACTGTTTTCCGACGATGACACTGACGTCAACACACACATAATTACTCTGATTTCCTGGTTTCATTCCGCACACATTTTTACGCTTACATAGCCTACTGACCCAACCCGTTAGCTATGTAAACTGAACATATCTCCCTATTATACAGAAAGAGAATTCAGATAAAAACGACATCGTTACTGAGTTGATAACAAATGCTATCGCCGAGAAATATTACGCCAATATTACAGGAACCATTACCTGGGACGGGAAGCAGGAGAGCAGACAAAACGAATCGTGTGAAATGTTGGTTCCACGCCTATAACTGCTCATGTAATCGAAAATAGACTCAAAGAGGAAGGTTATAGAGTTGGAAGTTGGTTGTTAGATTTCGTGATTCGACGGTATTTAACACGTATCACGCATTTGGATTGCCGCCTCTGCCCAGGTGGAAGCAGCGTGATCGATTGCCTGTTTGTCGTCTAAGGTCGATTTTACAGGAAACATTTCTTCTGTGTTGTCATCGCCCTTTGCCTTCCCTCTGTGGTATTTATATTGATGAATTGCAGCCGTAATGTACTGACGCGTCAGAATGTTTTTTTGTGATGGCATTATATACTGGTAGGTATGTGAACTGTTGGCATATTTAGAACAGAGTTTTTGTCTATAGCTTTGCTCTTGCGATGGGTAATTATATTTTTTCCTTAAAAGTACCAAGTAGTATTTTTTTACTTTTCCTATCCATACAGAGATAAAGCAATCTATTTTATCCTATGACTTATCTAGAGAGTTTTATAAAAATCTGTTATAATCAAGCCTCATGCTTCGTGGTTCGATGTAGCCTTCGTAAAGTCATAGACTGGTAGGCGATTCACCACGTTGAATAACTTAGTTCAGTTTTATCACAATTTCACTGTTAAACCTACTCAACGTTCTGACGATAATATTATATACAATTCAATCCGCCGCATTCGTCACATTTTGTACGTAATCAGCCAACTGTACGATCGTAAACCTCATTTTAATGCAGTTAATCGTTAATTTAATCATACCGTTATCTTAAAGAGCCAAGTTTTGTTCCAATTGTTGTTTTTATGGTATTCACGTTTTACTTAGATATTCTATTTACCAGTTTTCCAATATCACAAATATTTCAAGGGTGAATAAATTAATGTACCAAAAAGTTATCGATTCTTCTACTCAACCCTTAAAAAAAACCGGCCACGTGCGTATCGGACCACGCACAATGAAGGGTTCTGTAGTTGGGATGAATTTATCCCAAGAACAAACTTAACATTGTAGTTGGAAAACATGAGCCCCCATACATTCCAACTGCAAATGTAAGTTTGTACGCACAATATTGAGTGATACCATGTTATTTCAAGATCACATACTTCTTATAAGTTTTCCTGTAATCTATAAGTAAATAACTATTTTCTGTACTTTTTTCAACATTTTAGTCTGAGTAGTTTCGGAGATAAGGGGGGGGGGGGGGAAGGTAATGTTTCATCTAATTTCTTAAATAGTTTCAAAAGTAGTTATTTTTAATTTATAAAAAAATATATGTAAAATCCTTAAAACAAGCCGTTTCTTTTTATACGTCACACGGTACAGTCAGCAAAACTTTTTTTTTAAATTTTCTAATTTGCTCCCCAAAAGTCGCCTCCATATTTATGTAAAGTAAAGAAGTTTCTTTAATACAAACAATTTTCAATCCAACTTCATAAAATGAAACAAGTCTTACCTATCAACATAGAGTTTCTAAATCCCTGTTCCAAACAAAAAACATTTCTCGCCAATCCACAGAATTAGCGGTACGAGGTACCCCTGAAAGCTGAACACATTACGCACAGACCCTCAGTATACTCATTTGTAGAAAGGAAACTGTGATGAGGTCGTCAGAACTGGTTCGCAACTCTCCCCTCGCCCCTCTCCTCAAACAGTGTGGCCGTTTCCTCAGCCCCAACTTTAATGGACATCATTTGGTAAATCACTGGTGTTCCCTTTAATTACGCATTCCAATCTTTCTTTTAAACTTCGCTCGTATTTTTGCCGTTCAACCTGTTAAGTATTCTCGTCCAGAAAGTTTGGAATCACGATTTGTGTAAGCCAAACTCGGAAGTAGGTCCTTTATTATTTAAATGCGACACAAATTGTTACTTACCTTACTTAGGGGGCAAAGATAAATCTTCCAAGTCAAAGTTCGGAACAATATTATCAATTAAGGAACAAAATATTGCTATATGATTTAAGAGGTCTTCGTTAATTTTAAATGGGTTTTCGCAAAGCACCTAACGCCTGATTCAACTAACTTGGGCTCTCAGATATCGAACCGAACAGTACTCTCCTATATAAATAAGTTGTGCCTCGGAGCACTGCCACTGAAACCGGCTGTTGACGAACTTAAATTGTGTTTCTGAACCGACTGGGTGTTTGCTTTCAAGATGAGACCCGAAATAGAAAAGATATTTCCAAAAATATTGGTTAAAATAAATTTTGTTTGAAGAGTATTATTCACGTTTGTCCAGGAACCGTTTTTAATTGGTTTCTTTGAAAATTATGTTGTTTGGGAACCAGATCATGAAAAAATATAAGTCTGCTTCGTGTCCCCATATCCTAACAATTTGTACCTTGTATTTGTCTATGATTCGACAAAAATTGTCCTATAAAAATAAAAATGTTTTATTGACATTTAAGGAGTTACATTTTAATTTGAAGCCCTGACTCCTGAGTTAGGTGGTACCTGTGTTACAGGAGTCAGTGTCTTCCCCTGTTTTTGAAACAATATTAACAATAGTATGCCAATGCTATACCTTACATACGGACCCTAAAAAACAATCCAGTAAAGCGCCGTATAAAATCCGTCGGTACACTGAACTGGTTTACAACATGAATGTAAGGATTACGCCCGAAATAAACACGAGGAAAGTGGAATAACGTGACGTGTAATGAAGGACGTAAAAACTGAAAAGCGTCCACCCATTGTTTCGGAGCTGACCGGGTTACACGTTGTTATTATTTAAGCGAGCTACGCCGCATTAAACATCAGAAAGTTACCCGTTATAACCCTTAGGTGAGTGTTCCGAATATAAAGAATGTCAACGCTTCGGTCCGGGTCTCTTGAATATGTTAGGTGAAACGTAAAATGAAATTATTTAGATACTTCCACACCTCGCATTTAGATTCTTTGGGCCTTATCTCAGAGCTTTTGTATGGGGGTTTACCCATTTTGCGTTTTGTAAATTAACTTCGTGAAATGTTGTGGACGTTATAAATCTGGAAAGGTATTTTCGGTCCGGTAATGAAGCATTTAAGGAAATAATTTTCGTAGCAATTATTTTTGACTGTCGGCAAGCGTGTACCAATAACACACTGATATAAGTACATCATAATCAGCCTAAAATATTCCCACTGCTGGGACACAGGCGTCCTCTCTTCGAGAGGGAGTGGGCCGTATTCTACCACGCGGACCCAGTGCGAGTTGGAAAATGTCACATATCTTCGAATTTTTGGTTCTTGGGCCTGTTGGTTTCCTCACGATGTTTTCCTTAACCCTTTTGAGAGCACTGGTGATGAAATTATTTACACAAAGTAAAGCGCCTGACTGGGTTCAAACCCCCGACCTACAACTCGTAAGTTGGGGCCGTTACCACTGGAGAGCAATGGTGGCCACCATTGCTCTCCACCGGGCCATATAATATATCATGCTCTACATAAAAAGGTTGATATTAGGATCCTATTTTTTTTTTTATTATTGTCGTGTTGGTGGACACGCTGCACGCTGTCTAAAAAGAGGGAAACCTCAGTGGTTTATTTACTATTAAGTACTTCGATTACTGCTTGCAGAACTAATGGCCGATGGGGCCTAAAGGTTCTGGAGTGGCGACCGCGTACCGGAAGAAGTAGCGTTGGAAGGTCTTTTTTTTCTTTTTTGTTCACGGGGTGGAAAATCCTCATGGATGTCCTCCGCTCTGGGGCGGGCGGAGGGGTCTGTCAGACTCTTACTGACTAAAAACCACCCCAGTGTTCCCCTCCCTCACTTGCACCGGGGATCTTGGGATCTATTATTACTTCCGCAATCCCCGGCTAGTGCCGGCCCAACTCTGCGGGCCACCTCAAGTCTAAGGGGGGGGGGGGTGAGGTGTCTGACCCTGACCCCCCCCGCGACGTCTGATAGGGGCACGCGTGGAACACTACGCGCCGCCACCTCGGGTCCAATGTGATAGGGGGCGGCGGACGTCCCCAAGTCCGCCGTCCCTGGACCCATTTATGGGAGCTGGAAGAGGGCGTTATCGGCCCTCAGCTGACGCCCGGTGCGCCTGCTGCGGGCCGGGTGAGCGGACGAGATCTCCCGCTCCCTTTCCGCAGCCTCCTGCAGTCCTTCTGCGACACGACTGTTTCGCATAAGGACACCACCGCGTCCCAGGACTCCTCACTGCCGGCCATCGACTCGACCACGGCCGGCAGCGATAGGTCACTGCCTACTCCTGAGATGAGGGCACACGGCGTGCCCTCCCAAGCGGCACACTCTGCCAGCGTATGCCGCGCCGTGTCCTCCCGGCAGTCGACGCAGTGGTGACACCGGGCGTCCGGCTCCCTGTTTATGCGACACAGGTACTTCCCGAAGCAACCATGCCCCGAGAGCACCTGCGTCAAGCGTTGGAAGGCCTCCTACAAGGTGGACCGATGACCTTGTGAAGGCTGCAGGTATCCGCTGGTTGCGGAAAGCACAGAACCGGTCGAAGTGGCGGTACTTGGGGGAGGCCTATGTCCAGCAGTGGACGTCTTTCGGCTGAAATAATGATGAAAATGAGACAGTCAAAGCTGTGAACTCGTGGAAAAAAATTGCGTCCAACTGTTGACCGCAAAATGCACACACACTAGAATAATACAATGACGTGGCGCGGATGTAAGACGTAGCTGTCATGCGTCAGCATAACAAAGTTGTTGGCCTGTTTGTTTTAGTTCTTTTGCAGACCGCAGGTATCCGCTGGATGCGGGAAGCACAGAACCGGTCGAAGTGGCGGTGCTTGGGGGAGGCCTATGTCCTGCAGTGGATGTCTTTCGGCTGAAATGATGATGATGATGACTTCGATTACATCAAAGTGATGGTCAGCATCATTCACTTGTGCGATAGATAATAAAGAACCACAGTCATATGCCAGAAGTTCTTTATATCGAGATCTTATAAACTTGAAATTAAGCCAAGTCCAAAACCAACAAAAGAAAAGCAAAAAGATTTAATAAAGTAGAACTTGCATACAATTTCGTTATACGCAGTAAGCGGGGCAATATAAGGCGACATCTCACCACTAAACTATTGCTCAGTGCCCAGCAGTAAGGCAGTAACAAGCTGTTGATAAATTAAGTTGTCGACTCGACAACAGGGCGGGACTCGAAATTGCTCGATGCGGTCCTTGAAAGAGACTGCGCTTTTTACGGCTTATTTTCCTCGCTTTGTCGTTTTTGCTGAATATTTTTTGGTGCTAGAGTTATAATAGCACGCAAAGTTAAGTAGTTGAGCCGTCTTCAAAGTGGCACTTTACTTATTTCAATGCCAAATAAAGTTTTTTATTATATAATTGCCTTTAACTATTTTATTTCTAAATAGCTTCTGCCCGTGTCTTCTTTCGCGTGGAAGTCGTGTGACCCCACAATATCCTAAAATAACAGCCACATTTTTATAAAACTACCCCGTATACTACGTTTGTAGTTTTGTTCTCGCAGCCGAAATAGACAGAAATTCAGGACTGGTGACGTGGAAGCAAGTGACGTACAGTTATGTGTGAGAAGCAGCTCGTCCTGAAGTCGACACCCACAGCCAGTAACAATCAGTAATAATTTCCCATTGCTGGCGATGTTTTTCGTCACGAGTTTGTAAATACCAATTTTCGTTTGTTTTGTTGTTGTTTGTTTTTCGTTGAAAAACGTTGTATGACATATCATACAACGTTTTTCAACACATTTGCGAGAAAATACTACATTAGGTAATGAAACAAAGCCATCAAAACATTTTCAGAGAATGATTGAGTATTTCTTCGAGACTTCTATGATATAAAATTATTGTAAATCATTAATAGCGCTCTCGCAATTTTGGCGGCCAGAGACCATTTTCTGCAATTTGCGTTTCATTCAAGATATCAGGTGGAGTAGATTCCATATTAATGTCAAATTCCTCACTTGAACTCATATTAATATTTTGTTTATAAACATTATTGGTCGGAAAGTCGCCAAAAATCTTTAACGTTTCTAATAAGAAAATGGCGCGGATTTTCAAATGGAGGCACGTGCGCGTTGTGAAAATTAGAACTACACGTTCTAATTTTCACCACGTCTCATTTTCTCTGAGACAAACTTATTGAACAAAAGCGCTTCCAAGGAGGTTCGATCATTCAGCTTATTTATTCTCGCATTGTGAAACTCCTTGGTGGAATTCTTATATATTTTGTATGGAAATAAAAAAAAACCGTCAAGGATACGCACGGCGCTATACAACGGAGTATGCGGGAAAACACGTTCTTAGGTAAGAGTCCTATTTTACCGCATATTCCATTGTATGGTGCGTAATTTCTAACTTTCGATCAATGTATACAGGTTTCGTAAATGCATTTTTTGAGCAAATGTGTTGAAAATATATTAATTCAAATGTGTCTGTGTCTGGTTTTAGGGGTTAAGGACATTACCTAAATGGTATAGTTACCTTCATAGTTTTACTTTATAGGGTTCCGTAGTCAACAAGGAACCCTTGTAGTTGCACCGTGTCCGTCTGTCTGTCTGTCCCCAGCTTAGCTCAGAGAGAGAGACTCTTATTACTAGAACATCTACACTATCAAGTGTCCCCTATGCCTGCATGGTTGTTATTGGATATGTGAAACAATCAAACAATATTATATAAAGAAATCAAAAGGAAAACTATAACAGCTAAATAAGCTTTACAAGTGAACGAGTAATAGTCGACCAATTTACATTTGAATACAGAAGCCTAAAAAAGGCGTTTTTTTTTTTTTTTTGCATAGACCTACTTACTTATCTACTTAAATATTTGTATGCCATTGTATAAGGCAAGCATGATGACCTGTATAAAATACTTTTACCAACTTGCATGCTGATTTTTTTTTCTCGTGTGTATACTCATGTTTGAACAAATAAAAATTATCTGATATTATCTTATCTCTTGCTCTTGCGGCAAATACAAAATCTACTACTAGGACTGCCATATCTTTACTATGAAACATGGTAACCGCCGTCAACCGAAGAAACAGTAAAAACACAGCTAATGCGCTGGCCATAATGTTCAGCCCATTTCCCTAACTCCAGCCCTGTATTCTATGTCCCCAGTTATCCACGATGCGGATATTGTTTCTCTACTGGCGAGCACTTACAAAAATTACAATTACTCCAATGAAAAGAAGATTTGATATTGCCTCAGCCTTTATTGTTGTTTACCCCTGCTCCTTTATATTGTATTTTCTTGTCCGGTACAAAGATATGAAAAATGATATTTATAGTAAACCACTCCACGTGGTATTTACGAATATATTGCTTATCACGCTAGTAAAGAAAAATGGGAGCCAGGGGTCTCCCATTTTTCTTTAATTCTCTTTCTTTTTCTTTAAATATTTGTTTTATTTTAATTTAATTATTTATTTTTAAAGTGAATATATAACTAAAGATTCTGTGAATATTTCAAGCATCTACCTGTTGCCGTTATCAATATCGAGAAAAAACGAGCAAAAAAATCACGTTTGTTGTATGGAAGCCCCCTTAAATATTTATTTAGTATTTTTTGTTAAAGCGGCAACAGAAATACATCATCTGTGAAAATTTCAACTGTCTAACCAGGCTGTATCTCATGAACCGTGATAGGTTCATGAGATACAGCCTGGTGACAGACGGACAGACAGACAGACAGACAGACGGCGGACCCTTAGTAATAGGGTTCCCGTTTTAACCTTTGGGTACGGAACCCTAAAAATAAAAACAATAGAAGCAAGCCTCCTAAAAAAAAGCAAGCGAAGCAAGTGAACCCTTGAATTTAAACAACTTTTATAGGGCAACTCATAATTCCTGAAGAGCAATTAATCAATTCATGATAAATTCTACTTGTACCAAAGGCCCAAAGGAAAACCAAACAGCGACAATTCTCCGAATTTAAAGTTAAAAGCTAATAAAAAGCAACTTTAACGATACCCAGAATCACAGTCATGTGCTAAAAAACCACAAGACGAGTCAACAAGAATACTACCCAGCAACTATAATTTCTAAATAACGTCAACAGAAAAAAACTTCATGATTAACTTCAACATTATTTCATTTAAAATGCTCTAAAGCAAAAAAAATATTTTCATCCGAGCAGAAACTTACAAATAAATCTTGCATTGTACAATGGCATATTTTATAATTAAGTACAAGGGACTTTATTCTGAGCCCGAGGCGTTTGGCCGTATTTCCTTTAATACTGTCTGTTGCAGAAAAACTCACTGTTAAACAAAGAAAACTGTTTAATGATAGTATAGGATAATGATAAAATGTTTTTAGATGCTTTGTGACGTACGCTTGTTTTATCAAAGAGAATTTTATGTATTTTTTTCCAGTCATTTTATAACAAATTATGATTCTTTAATTGGTACTATAGTCTGTTTCAAAAGTATGTGATGACGTCGTAAACAAACCTTGTTCAAGATAAATTCGTACGAAATCACTAAAGAGAATTAGTACGTAACACATTCATCTGTATTAAGGTGGTTTTAACTTTACCTATACATATAACACCACTTTTTCAACAATAACTGCTTAAACAAAAAGTAATAATAAATAAATGCAAAAAAAACCGGCTAAGTGCGAGTCGGACTCGCGCACGAAGGGATCCGTAACACAAACGTGAATTTTTTGCCATTTTTATAGATACCATTATCTATAAAAATGGCAAAAAATTCACGTTTGTTGTATGGGAGCCGCCCTTAAATATTTGTTTTATGTTAACTTAATTATTTATTTTTAAAGTGAATATATAACTAAATATTCTGTAAATATTTCAAGCGTCTACCTGTTGCCGTTATCAATATAATAGTTTGAGTTTTGCGTTTGACAGCTCACTTCAAACTTACTTAAGTTTTCACGGTTAGAGATTTTTAATGTAGATATAGACCGGCTGGTCTTAAAAAACCTCTCGCTTTGGTGCGATTTCTGATAGTTTCAATTGGGGTAGCATAACTCCAAAAGACGTTTGTTTCCTATAATCCTACTTCCTACTAATATTATAAACGCGAAAGTTTGTAAGTATGGATGGATGGATGGATGGAAGTTTGTTACCCTTTCACGTAAAAACGGCTAGACCAATTTTTCATAAAATTTTGTATCGAGGTAGCTGACACTCTGGATTAACATAAAGGCTACTTCGTATCCCTATATTCCCACGGGATCGAGACTTACGCGGGTGAAACCGCGGGGAGCAGCAAGTATTATACATATATAGCAACAGTACCCCTTGTTGCGTTAAAAATAAAGTTCTGTTGAATTGGCAACAAAAATCGTTTTTTTTTCGCATAAAGGGGTACTACTACTCGTTTGCGCGTTTCCTATGGAGAAGAGCCGGCAAGAAACTCCACGGTTACGCTTTGAAAAATAATTGTATTTTACAATGTTTTCAAATAACAATAGTGTTTACAGGCTGTTGCGACTGTCCACCCTTACTTATTAACATACATACATTACATAACATCACGCCTGTAATCCCCGAAGAGTTAGTCAGAGTTGTACGTATAGTACACCCACTTTTCGCCAGTTATGTGTAAATCCCACCACCATTTCGCCACTTATGTTGTTGTTATTAACATGTAGTGTTAATGCGACGATAACCGACTTTTAATGATTTTATACTGCAGATCACGTCTAAACGAGTAGTGTTAATGATTTGAAAAAAAAATATGTTAAATTTTAGATTATGTTTATATTACATAGTGAAATTAATTTGTAAAGTTATGTCTAACGCGGATAAAAAACTGAGAATGGCGCAAAATCTACCAAGCGTATTTTTCTGAAACTTTCACCGATTTAAAGATAATTCAATTATTGATCTTTTAGTACACGCGTTTTATTTAAATACCTTTTGGTTTGTGTATAATAAATTAATAATGCGTCAAATTGGGGACAGCGCTCCTTGACGGGCAAGTCCTATTACTGGCTGAACGTACGAGGCGTTGCGTGAGCTCAGTACAGAACACGCAAGCTAACTACTCAAGGTCACTGGCATATCATCATCATCATCATCATCATCAGCCCATATCAGTCCACTGCTGGACATAGGCTTCTCCAATTGCACGCCATTCAGCTCGATTCTCGGCAACTCTCATCCGGCTGCCACCAGCCACCCTGCGAAGATCGTCACTCCACCTAGCCAGAGGGCGTCCTACCTTACGTTTGCCGATTCGCGGTCTCCACTCAAGAACACGTCTACCCCAACGGTCATCGGTTCTACGGATAATATGGCCGGCCTATTGCCACTTCAGCTTACTTATTCTGTGCGCTATGTCGACAACTTTGGTTGTCTGCCGGATCATCTCGTTCCGGATTCGATCCCTCAGAGAGACTCCAAGCATAGCCCGTTCCATAGCTCGCTGAGCGACCTAGAATTTATGGACCAGCCGTACCGTGAGTGTCCACGTTTCGGCTCCGTAAGTCATAACTAGTAGGACGCACTGGCATATATCTACGTCTTAAGAGGTATAATTATTGGAGGACAGTGTAGGCCTGTCAACAAGTCATCATCTGCCTGCCTTTCCCAACTATGTTAGGGTCTGCTTCCAGACTAACCGGATGCAGCTATATACCAGTATCCCTTGGTAGGCCTGGTTGTCAGACATTCGGGCTTCTGACGACCCGTAACAACTGTCAAAGATCTACAAATAACAGCTGGGACCAACGGCTTTACGGTGCTTTCCGAGGCACGGAGGGGTCTTGGTATATAAAGATGGTCACCCATCTACGGACCAACCGCGGCAAGCGTAGCTTAACCTGATCGATCGATCCTTGCGGCTGTTATTACTTAATCTCAAGGCCTGTCAACAAGTACCAGGTACTTAATAAAATAGAAAAGGGTCTACAAATCTAGTCTATTAAGCCTACAACGTTCATACATTTACAAAATATAAAAGAATCTTTGTATACAAAATATTGTTAAAATAATAAAAATAAAAACCTATTTAAACCAAATGAAGGCGCAACAAGGGTCACGATGCCTGTCGCGTTCGCGATATCGCTCCAGTCTGTACGAGCCTTGACATGATTGCCATTACAACTGTAACAAATCTGACGTTTTTACAGTTTGACTTTTACTAATTTTTTTTTATCTTAATATTTTGATTTTTCTTAATTTTTGTTGAATCTGACATTTTATAATTGATTTTGGCAATTGTTCATTAGGTAATTAATTATAATTTTTAAATGTTTAATGTTTAAGTGGGTCACAATTTTATGTTAATGGTGGGTATACTGTTGTTTGTGATTTGGGTGTGTGAGTGGTTTGTTTCTGTACGTCTATGTTTGGCAATGGGTGTTATTTACCTGAAATATTTTTTTTATTTTTTATTATTCAATCTGAATTAAGACTCTTACAAACTCAAGCTATATCGCGGGTGCGACAGGCACCGACAAAGAAATTGTGCTACTAGTGTCGCGTCGCGCCCGCAATATCGCACCAGTCTGTACTAGCCTTTAATATCCTGTCCACTAGGACTACTAGTACCCAACGAGCTCGACCTACTTAGTAACTAACTAAGTATACCATATTCATAAAGAAGATAACATTTCCTGAAATCTGCTTCATAACTCACTGTAAACAAACAACCAACATTACAATGTAAAACAAAATTAAACAGGAAAATAAATTACAATACACTGCAAGCTGAATATTTACCTGTAATACCAGATAACAAGAAAACATATAATGATAACTTATGTTCGCAATATCAAATAAACATCAGCCTGTTTAAAGATTCATCCCAATAAAGAATAATCAACTTAATCTCCTTCGAATACAGTAGTAAATTGAACGACGAATACGGAATGTATCACTTGCAATTCTATGCCGGAGCAATTGACTCAGGGTATTCCCTCCACATCCAATATTAATGTGCTAGCATATAGTGCAAAGCGACTGATTGCATGAGACTGTTTCTGCGGTATCCATTTCCGTCTTAACACGATTGCAAATACGTTGCGGGAATGGTTATGCGTCAATGGATGTGTTGGCGAAATGTAAGTGGATTTGGCCGTGTTATGTATTGATCTGGTGGTATAATTTGGGAGAAGTTATACGCGGGTTGGGTTTAGTATAAATAAGGTGAAGCTTGCAAAGTTCCGCAGACTCTGAAAGGTTTCCGTCATGAAGACTTGCTTGGTTGTTGCGTTATTCCTCGTCGCTGTCGCGGTCGTGACCTCGGCTGCTGACATAGGACATGCTGGTTGGTTATAATTCTTTATTAAGAATTTTAATAGAACCACGTTCTTTGTTTTTCGTATCTTTGTCATTCTTGTTTTTTAGCACCATGATAATATTTGCAGCATGTCATGCTGTAAGGCACAGATTTAGAGTAGGCTGTAGGCATGTTCATTAGATAGTATGAAAACCGAGCGTGTCATCTTTTTTATATCTACGATGACGTCACCCCAGCCATTTAGTGATGTACTCAACGTAAATAGAATCATTTCAATCGCTAAGCGCGTCTGTGAGCTAATAGACTTCGTGCGTTGAAATTTTTACATTTGACATACAAAAGGAAGTCGCCATAATGCCCGAAGTTTGGTCACAGCACAAACTTCGGGGCACGCTTGGTCGGACGGCTTGTAGTATCTGGCCTACTCTAAATCTGTGCTGTAAGGGCTCATACACACGTACCACTTCCACATCACATCGCAGGGACAAAATCTGGTAAGCAGTGGTGGCGTGTGAATAGTGTCCCTGCAACTTCTTGCAGTTGGGTGTCGGTTGCGTTGTCACTAGTACGGTGTCAGGCAGATCGTTGTGTTTGCGATGTGGCCAGCCGCTAGCACACGGTCTCACTGGTGATTGCGTTGTGGCTGACACCGTCCACGTCGCCTTGATGTAGACGGTGTCGCCCACACTGATTCTGACGGCAAAATGTGGTCCATTTGATTGACTATTAATTTCCATACAAATGAGCGCCCAACCACGTGGTGTCGTTGTGGTGGTTCTGGTGTGGACGTGGTCTGTGTGATCGGGCCTTAAAATAAAAACATAAATCCACATAAAATGAAACGGCCAATTATAAGCACCTACCTTAAATATGTTTGTTATTTCCACAGAGCCATCCCACATAATGCTAAAAAGAGAAACGATACAAGGACCTGTGTTCCCGAACCGTTGCGTGTTTTACGAATGTATTGCCAGTTGCAGGAAGAGAGGATACAAGTCCGGCGGATACTGCACCATCAATGGATGCCAATGTCTGCGATAGTCACGAGTAATGTTAATACCAAACATTCGATACAATATCGATGGAATATGTTTAAGAAACCCTGCCCGATTAAAATACGTCTATTAAAGTATAACTTGTTTATTTTTCTGAAATGGTACGCAATTTCCACACCAACATATCCTTAAAGATAACTATGGACTCCAGTGTCAGATAAAAGAAATGTTATTTGTTAAAACCTACTTCATACAGATTCTGGCTTAAGAACATCTAACACTAAAATAACAAAATATGCTATTAAAATGTACAACAGTACGCATAAAATGAATTTTTTATTATGGAACAAAGAATTCTGCGAATATACTAGTATCCCTTAATTCTTCATTATGAGCAATTTCTGGGAATTCATGGGCTGACTGACGTTCAATGAAATGTATTCAAATTCTTTTCTCAATTCGAGTGGTTATTTCACGGGATTGATTATTCCCATGAGAACTCCGACGCTGTATATCTTATATTATATTGTAGTCTGTGCTGTATACGGTCGCCGCGCGCCGCGTCTGGGGTCTACTGTACCCGTTATATTACTTTCCCCTATGGTCTACTCCCTAAACAAGAAGTCCGTAAATAGTTTCGGTGGAAGTTACGTGCGTTTCCTACCCCGTATCAGTTACGGATATAAGATTAATTCGGTGCCCGAACTAAGAATGAATGACAACACGATTTGACAGTTGTCCCTACTCCCGATGTGTTTTTGCCCGTACAAAAAAAAATATTTGACACTTGTTTTGGCGGTTCAACTACTTTCGGACGGGCCCATATCTTTATTGAAGGATTTGGTAGAACCCCTAAAAAAGAACCCCTAAGAAAATAATAAGTTGCGTGGCGTCAATTCATTGTTCATTGAGTTCCATTTTTAAATAAAAAATAGGTACTGTTTGTAAGTGCATATATAATTTTTCTTGACAATCATTACAATATGATCACAATGAAGTAACCCCCCCACAGAAAATTTTGATTTACAGAATCACCTACTTCGAGATATAATACAACATAACATTACGCCTGTAATCCCCAAAGGGTTAGGTAGAGGTGTCCCTATAGTGCTGCCACATTTCGCCAGCTATTTTTAGGCCCCATATAATAGGGGCCGAGCCCATTGTCATCAACCGGGCACAAATTCAGACTACGAGCTGTTACTGATATATACAACTTGAATGTATGTACATATCCTCGTGAAACACAGTTTCCAAGAACTGTGTTACATATTTTATAACACTATCTTATATTCTTTGAAGCGATAACTGAAAAGAGAAACGTTACTTTGTTGGTTGATAACACAAAACAAATACAATTAAAGAATTAAGAACTTACACCTCAAAATAAACCACTTGCAATTACACCACGTAAACTAAAACAGTTCTTTAGTTTTCCTTCCTTAATCTGCTGGTAGTCCCCGGCTAATAATAGATTTATTAGTTTCCATGAGCCAAGAATCGCCAGGACAGACAAACATTTTGAATTGACTGAATAAAATAGACCCGTATAGAATTTACTATTGCATTTACACAGGATCATAGGACAATTCTTCAGGTCCACCAGTCACACCCCTACGGAATCCGAAACGCCTCTCTGGATCTTCTTACTTCTAAGTGATACGATTCAGAGAGTTGATGTTAATGGAAAAAGATCTGAAGGGCTCAATTCTTGGCCCATTTTTGTTTCTTATTTATATAAATGACTTGCCTTAACTCAAAAAGGATAAACATGATAAAGTAAAATTACTTGGATGTATTTTGTATTGTATTATTAATGATTTTGACATTATTAATAGCGATTTTGACTTTATTAGTAATTATTACCAAAAAATGCCAAATGTATGTACTAAGACTAGTATTTAAGCTGTGTATGTAATTACTAACAAATTGGATTTTATGATCTGTAAAATAAATGATTGATTGATTGATTAGTGAATGTACAAAATAATGATTCTGATAAACATAATGCCAAAATACCGAAAAGCGGATACCGAATAACGCTCTGAGAGCAACCCCTCGAGCGTAGCTATAAAAGGCCGGTGATTAAAATGGAGTTGTTTTAATTTGCCGTATATAATATAATTGGATTTAACATCTGCATTTATTCTTTACACAGGAAGGAGAAATAGGAGGAGGGTAAACAGGAAGAGCTTGTGGCTGAGTAAAAACAGCCACACGGGGCGATCGATCAGTTAAGCTATGCTTGACGCGGTTGGTCCGTGGATAGGTGACCATGTTTGCATATCCCTCGGTGCCTCGGAAAGCACGTTAAGCCGTTGGTCCTGGCTGTCATTTGTAGATCTTTGATAGTTGTTACGGGTTGTCAGAAGCCCGAAAGTCAGCCAGCCAACCAGTGAAGGGAAGTTTAATAAAAACTAAACTCTACACATTTTCTCTATCGTACAAATTTATTTCGAGGGTCATTGCAAATTGGTTTCTTTCAGTAATTCGGGTTTCATGATACAACACTAATAAATTAGTATGCGTGTCTAAGGCCCCCAAAACAGGTCCACAATAAAATCATGAGATACTTATGGATACCCAAAATAGCTTCCGTTAATTTGTTTAAACAAGATAATGGAATTCTGAAGACCTCTCTCAATCATCAAGTAGTTTGGATTGTGGGAGATTTGTATTTGCATTACACGAGTAACCGCTAAGTCTAACCTAGGTTAATTGTGTTTCAACTGTCACACTTATTTCTTACACGAGTACGAAGAAATTAAAGTATTTTTTTCACAAAATAAATTTAATTTACGGTCAAATGTCACGAATAATACGATTTACAGCCAGCGATGATAAGTAAATATGATAAATAGCCAGTAGGTAAGTGGGTGGACGACCTACAAAAGATCGCATGAAACACCTGAATGAGACTCGCACAGACCAGAGTGCATGGCACAAAGGGAGAAGGCCTTTACTCAGCGGTGGGTGGAACCTGGCTGATAACGATGATGATGATGATGATGAGGGAATATTATACAACGTGCCGCTACAATGGCGACATTAATTTAACACACGAGTAGGGCTAGTGGCCAGTAATCATAACAAATATAATAAGATAAAATAATTCGTACAGTCGAGTTCTTTAATATATGAGCATGTTCATTAATCAAAAATATATAAGCAATGGTAAGTTTCATAAAACACTAAACAGCTTTGCCTTACAATAAATTGTAAACAATCTGTGACATCATAAATATGTGACTACAACCACCAGTGGGGATTTGTAGGTGGGGATTTCTGGAATAAATCAATAAATCAATAATATTGCTACAGACAAAGACTTTAAAAATTGTGCGCAATCCCTTGTTCATATTATTTAGCGCAAAATTAGGATCACAAATATCTATGCAATTTTTAGATGAAAAATATCTTGAGAATTTGACATGACTCGAATTGCTGTCTTAAATTCTTTGAACAATCTCTTTACAGAAGTATATCCTATTGTAATCTTGTATCGTATTGTAAGTGGCCACATTTACTCGCCGCTAGCGGGGGGCGCAGGACTATTGTTCTGCGCCCCCCGCTAGCGGCGAGTAAATGTTCCTTCCAGTACGGAAAACCGGCTGTTAAAAACAGGCAGCTCCTGCCGCACCAGGGTCCCCGACCCGGTCTTCCGCCGGCAAGGGCAGGTCCTGCCCATGCTGCGCTCCGCCCTGGGGCCAGCTCCTCGACGCCGGGCCAGGTCCATCCGGAACTCTACATTCTCCTTTCGGAAAAGCTCCATGGCGGCTGTCAAGCGGCCGTCCTCCACCCGCATCTTGGATATTGCGTCCGACGGAGGCCCGACCCGAGGGGCCCTCGCTGCCGCCATAATGGAGGCCGTGGCAGCGTGTACGACCTTGTCTTTAGAGGACTGAATTCTCTTCAAGGCCACACCCCTGATTGCGGCTACCACGACCTCCTCAAAGCTGCTGGCCACTCCTTTCGCCTTGGACCTGCCAGCGACGTCCGGCTCACCACCCGATGACTCAGAGGGAGCCGCCCTTTTTTTTTTTTTTTGAGTGGGAAATTATAAAATAACTTCTCCCGCTCTGGGCGGAGCGGGAGGGCGTGTCAGACTTTTACTGACAAAAACCCACCCGTGTTCCTTCATTTGCCTGTGTGCCAGGGCAAAGGGATATCCTTTCGGACAAACTTGCAACCCTGGTAGGCATTGGTCCTGACGGACCCCGTCAGTTGGTGCTGACATCTCTTTGAGGCGCGCGTGGAACACAACGCGCCGTCGACCCGGGCCTGGTCCTTATCGGACGGTGAGCCGCCCTGCGGCTAGTCTCTCCGAGATCAAGCCCCTCCGTGACGAGCCTGTCGGCTCGCTGGGCCAGTCGGCTGGGCTGGCTCGGCAGGGCTCGCTGGCCTCCTGAGTGGTGCCCTCAACCCACACGCCGTCCTTGAACCCCCCCTGCAAGTTTTCTCCGGGCCGAGCTTCAACCGGCCATCAGTGGACGACCCCTGGCCGTCCCATGGCGTGGGGCGCTTCCTCAACTTTTTGGAGTTCTTCCCAGCCCCCACTTCTACGGACTCCGGGCTCTTAAATAAGACCTGCGCACCCAGATGCGGCGTCGGACTCCGACCCCGCATCACTCCCTTCCTCTTCGCTTTGTTGTTTGTAATTAGGTTTTTCCATATTTAATCCCAAAAGTGTGAAGGATATAAAAAGTAATGCTAATGGCTAAGTCAGCGTAAGCTAGGCCAGCAAAAAGGCTAGTATGTCCTTACCCCCTGTACCTAGGTAATCAATTATTACAGTTAAGTACTACGCAACGTTGTCAGATTGATATAGTCCTATTACGAACGGCAACATTGCATTATTACTCGTACTTCTGCTCCGGCAAGCAAAAATAAATTTAATAGTAAAGGCCATTTAGTTGAATATTCAAAGCTGTATGGATATTTACGAATCCTAGGTTGCACCAAATATATTGAAATCTAGAGTATTTAGATATTTTTGATCCGAAGCGTAGTCAGATATTTTTGAATGCACTAACGTAACATACTTATGAACAGTTTATATGATAACATTTTATTGATGTCTAAGTTTGTATAGAACTATAGGATCATTTTAACGCTTACAATATTTTGAAACATTGTCACTGCCAATATATTAGTGAACTCGACTGTACATTGAATTTTTTTAATTTTTTAACAAACTAAATAAACTCTTTCCTTCAATTCGCCTACTCTTTGCACGTTTTTCGTTTTAATTCCATTGATGCGGTGTTATGATCCGTGACCCCAGCCAATGAACTCTGCACTACAAATCATTAATAATATAATAAAGTAATAAAATTGCCTTTAAAATCCATGACATGCAAAAACTACTTCATTAATTATTTATAATTATTATTATTACTACAATAAAATCTTAATCGGTATTAATTAACTATTATTCATATTTTATTCTCTAGTACATTATTGTTCATAATTTTATATAGGTTATTACGAGTAAATGATGGGCTTTGCTTTTGTGTATAAATATTTGTACGCCATGCCGGCAGGGTATGCTGGAAACACTATTGTAACATCTATTGTACCATATCCTACCGAATAAACATATTTGTTTTGATTGATTTGATTTGATTACAGTTCTTTAATCACAGGTTGCTCCAAAATGCTATTTTAGAAAATTGTTAATATATCAATAAAAAATAATGTTTAATGAAATTCAAATATATTCGTATAAAGAAAACGCGAATCCGTATGGGTGTATTAAATTAATGTCGCCATTAAAGTGGTACGCTGTATATGCAACACAGTTTAGAACTTTCTTCAAGAATACAATCAGTATTTTCCTTTGTTCACCAAAGTATAAGGTGACAAGAAATACGTTGGTATTGTACTCGGAATGATTAACGTACTTTTCGGATCTCTTATAACTGCCTTTGAGCCGGTTCCGTAGTAGAAAGCCTGAAGCACGAGCTTGGAACAGTAGCTAGGGTTTGTTGTCCTGAAATCCGGTGGAAATAACTTATAAGTTACATGTATCGTCTTCTTAGCACCACCTCCCGGGTTGTAGTATTTGCGGTCAGCCCAACTCGCAGCCTGAAGCGCTACCGAATTGTCACGATTACGGTACACTGTCGTCCAATCAGAAGCATGCTCATCGAACCACTTGTCCTTCGGAATCTGTCTGTTATTGTCCTTAATACCTTCCACATATCCACTGCCACCAGGCATCTCTAACACCCAGTAATCAGAGGTCATAATCGCCGCGTGACCAACTAACCCTCCAATGCCTCGACCGGAGATCAAGATGTCCCCTTTCTTCACAGTGTTTACAAAACGTCTCTTATTATTGGCTGTGCTGCGCTTGCTAATTTTTCTTTGGAACAAAGACTCCTGAGTGTCGCTTAGTATCCCGTAGTTGTTCATTATGAGCCACTCCTGGTAATTAATCGGCTGACTGGCGTTCAATGAAACATATTCCTGGTACAAATCTTTGAAGATGTTTGTCTCGTCCCGTTCGAACGATTCGAGTGAATATTTTTTGGGATTGATCATTCCCATGTGGACCCCGACGCTGTATGCGGTCGCCGTCTGGTTCGATACCGCGTCATTCCTGCCTGAAAACAATAAATTGCGGACCGCCATTTTATTGTTCGTTCAGTTCCTTTTTTGAAACAAAAAGGTGACGTATAAAGCGTATCGTTGCGATACATCATTTTGCATGACAAGTATGCAGATGTGGCTACACTAACTTCAGTGACTTAAATATTTATAATAAGTTTGGTGCGATCACTTGACCATAATAAGCATAAATTAAGTATATTAGATACCTAAACTAATTACACCAGGCTAATAATTTAAAAAAAACAATATCAGTCCGATAAACTCGATGAATCCAAGCAGCACAGAAATTAATAAAAAAACAACTCACCAAAACCTAGTTCTTCAATCAAAGCATGTGATCGTACTATCAACAGAATAATACAAGTAAACATGTGTCGAAACTCCATGATGGCGTTTTCAATAATGTGACTAATTTCCTGGTCAACACTGCAATTTATATATACATAATTGGGCAAGGTTTAAATGTACAAATACCGTGCTATATATATAGTAAAGTTCTCAAGATTAGGGGATGTCCTGTGGTCTACTGTAACACAGTTCCATAGAATTGTGACACAGTATGGAAAATGATTTCATACGTAGGTATAAGATAAGATAAGAACAATATAATTTTATTTCCTCATTCATCAAATTGATCAATATTTGTGTAGTGCAATGTTATCAGATATTGCCCCCAATCTAACATGTTATCCCAAATCAAAAGAGAAGTTATCTTTAACAAATTTTAATGCCTAATTTTGAGCTGTTTTTAGGGTTCCTTACCCGGAGGGTCAAAACGGAGCCCTATTGCTGTCACTCACGTGTCCGTCCGTCGTCTATCACACAGGTTTTACAGCCAAACGGTTGGAGCTACAGTCTTCAAATTTTCACAGTATAAGCATCTTGTTAACCCAAAGCCACAGAAATTGTCAAAAAATATTTTTAAATGACTCCCATGGAGCTAAACGGAGCGCGAAAATATTTTATAGACCTACCACATCGGTATTGTAATTTAGAACTCGTTGAGTAGATAAATACTGTATTTTATGTTTAAAAAAATATTGGAAAACAAAGGAATGAGTGGCCACCAAGGTAAGGTTTATTTTAAAAATTTAGTATGAAGATTTTTTTAATTATCCATTGACCTATGAACTTGAAATTTATTACGTATATTTTATTAAAAAATACCAATATATTGATAAATCAGATTTGCAGCCTCACTCACTTATGAATAATTCTGCCATTCGGAAGGCTTACATTTAGTACGGAACTCTAAATTTGCGAAGTCCGACACGCACTTGGCAGGTTTTTACGTTTGGAATGATTCTGGGTCGAATAATTGGTTCAATTTATATGACATCAGTTGTCATCCCAGATTAGTGATTTCACTGTTGCTAAGCTGTAAAAAAATCCCTAAATATAGGAATAAGGAAGATTCTCAATGGAATTTCCTCTCTTTGGATTAGTCACTTAGGTACTTTTTTGGACCCAAACTTTGTATTTTTATATCCACAAACGAATCATGAGAATAAACATAGTATTTTGAATAATATTTAGAGAGCTATGTTCTTGAAATACTTTAAATTTCCACCAACTTAACCTTATTATTATCGAAGCCAAGGATTTTATCTAGGTACACGTGTTACACGAGTGTCCATAAACAAGGAAAATTCACAGAATTTCGTAATTCAAATGCAATGCGTAAAACTTACTTATTCCACATTTTTATATAGAGAATTTCAGATAGTGTACATATTTTATTGTATTTATGTGACTAGTCTAAATCAAAGGATGCACGTCTGGGAAGACGTGATCATCATCGCGTCCCCCGGGAGTCTACTCTTTGATACACAATTTTCTCTGTAGTCCCATGAAACATGAGGCTCCAGGGGCTAAAGTGTGAGTCTTCGGGTTCATTCGAGCAATCTGGTTCAACCACGCTGGAGTCGGTCTGTGCATTTCATTCATTCATTCATATGTGTGTCATCTTATTTAAAATGGGTACTCCATTTTAAATAAGATTAGACGTTTAAATAAACCTTTTTTACAGTCCGTTTAACCGATTTTGAGTTCTATTGCGTTGGTGGCATGAAAAATGCCAGCTGTAAGAAACAGTTGGTATTGTAACCACGTTTTTGGTTTTAATGCCAGCCTACGGAATAAAAGTCAAAATCGATTGAACGGACTGTAAAAAAGTTTATATAAATGTCTAATCTTATTTCCAACTAGCTTTCGCCCGCGGCTTCGCCCGCATAGGTGTCGAAAAAAAAACAGCTTCTCTATCAGCAGCATCCCCCCAAAACATTATACCATATCTTAGTTGGAACCAACGTAAGCGTGGTAAGCAGATAGGAGTGCAGTTTGATTTACAACTTTACGGAGGATATAGATAGCATATAAAATATCAACTTCGTTTTGTACATACTTGTTCAATATACGTGTCCTCCATTTCATGTCTAAGTCTATTTGTAAGAAATTTTGTATTGTTTATTTTTTCTACGTTTTTGTTCTTAAATAATAATTGATGTATACCAACTTTTGAGTTATTCAAGGTACGCAGTAAAATTCTCCCGAAAACTTAATTACCCCTTTTTCCGATTCTCGAAAACTCCATTTTTTTTTGTCTAACGTACCTATGAGCACTGAGTTTGGAGTTAATCGAACTGCGCGGTAAGATTCTTAAAAACAGACTGTATCTCCTTAAAATCCTTTCGAGGGGTAGTTTTGAAAAACGCGAACGTTGTGACAAACTTTGTTATTTAAGAACGTATTCTTGCTATGATTCACGTTTATTAACTCCAAAAATATGATTTTTCATACAATCTAAATCCCTTTTCACCCTGATAAAGATCCAATTTTCAAAAACCGATTCTTAGAGGTCACCTACAATGTATGGAATGTCAATTTATTCAGAAATAAAATTATTATTATAATAATTAAAATTTTATTGTGTCAGTCAGTCAGGATTTCGCCCACGACTTCGTTCGGTTGGATTTCGTACTTTCCCCTAAAAATAATTTAAGGAACACATCCACCTCCTTTAAATTGTGTATTATTAATGATTACGATCTTTATGAATAAATAGTATTCACTATTTCGATTAAGTAATTTTTTTTTTTTTTTACTTTAACATAAAACGGCCAAAGGCCAATTACATTAGTTAAAGACACAACACACTATATTAGAACAAAAAAAAAAAACAAAAGAATACAGCTACTCGACAGCCAAATGACTGCCTCGTTAGTCTATGGTCACAAGCGCGACTGCTGAGCATGAGGGATGGGGTAGGGATGTTCATACAAACTATATCGCCCCTTTTACGCACTCAAAGGGGTAAATTGTTGTAACATCGTTTTTGACGTTTGTATTATTGGACTTATAGGTTATTTATAGCAATTTTCAAGTTAATCAAGCGAAGCAGTAAAATCCTCGCTTGTAAATTGACTATCCCTTTTCGCCCCATTAGGGGCAGATTTTGAAAAAAACTGATACAAGTTATTTTTTTTTATTTTGTTTTTCAGTATCGATAATGAGTTTCAAGTTAATCGGACCGCGCGTTAAAATTCTTCCATACAAACTTTGATATCTCCCAATCCCCTTTAGGGGGTAGTTTAAAAAAACAAAAAAAATACTAACTTTACAATTTACTTAGGTTAGTATTTGTGCCAAGTTTCAGGTTTATGAACTCAAGGAATAAGATTTTTCATACAAACAAAATCACCCCTTTTCACCCCCTTAAAGGTCGAATTTCCAAAAAACCCTTCTTAGCTGATGCGTCCGTCATAATTAGGAGTTAATTAAGCCACACAGTAAAATCCTCCCTTGTAAAATTGACTACCCCGTTGCACCCCGTTAGGGATCAATTTTCGAAAAACCCTGATAATTTTTATTCTTTATTTTTGGTTTTCAGTATAAATGTTTCAAGTTAATCGGACCGCGCGTTAAAATTCTTCCATACAAACTTTGACATCCGCAAATCCCCATTTAGTTAAAAAAAATGTCACAGTTGATAATTTACTTAGGTTCGTATTCGTGCCAAGTTTCAGGTTTATTAACTCAAGGAATATGATTTATCCCCCTTTTTCACCCCTTAAAGGTCGAATTTCGAAAAATCCCTTCTTAGCGGATGCCTTTAGTTTCCAACCATAAGCCGAAATATTTGTGATTTTAACTTAAAAAGAACTTTCATTAAAAATAAAAATTTATCCCATCTTTCACCCCTTAAGGGTTGAAATTCTAACAACACTGTTGCGTTAGCTTCCAATCATAAGCCAAGATAATAAATTTAGTGATTTTACTTCGAAAATTAAGGACTTTCCATACACAAAATCATCCCCCTTTTAACCCATCGGGGGTGGAATTATCAAGAATGCTAAGACACGTATAAATTAATTTTTAATCTTCAGCCTATACACAAAATTTGAAGATCCTAACTTCATAACTTTTTAACATTTTACTCCTTCAGGGGTGGAATTCCCATAAATCCTTTCTCAGTGGATACTTATTTTTTACAAAGAACACACCCTCCAAGTTTCATGTCTCTAGGACCACCGGTTTAGGCTGTGCGTGATATATCAGTCAGTCAGTCAGTCAGCACCTTGAATTTTATATATAAAGATGGAGAATAGTCCAAATCGATGCTTCGTTTGTGTAGTGTTGTTAGTGCCGAGGTTGGGGTTCCGGGTTCGAACGAGAAGATATACGTCTTTCATATTTAGAATATTTTCACACTACAGCCAAATACAAAGATGTAGTGGCCACATCTTAAAATTGATCATTTCATGAAGTGTTTGACCATTTCATGAAATGGTTGTTTCGTGAAATAGAACATCGATCACTGGTCACATCGTGATGTGGTCTGGTCAGATCATTGAATACTCAACGTTTGACGATATGAACAATTAAACGCACGACTACTTCATGGTGTGGCCAAATATTTAGTGATCATATCTTAAAATAGTTGGAGTATCCACCGGTAGAGGCGTTGATGTCGCTTTGTTTTTGTTGTGGCATCATGGCGGCATACAACCAATCAAACAAAGTAGGGTGACCACGCAATAAAAGTCGATGCTCTATACATACCATATTTTTATAGAGCGTTTAGGATCATTAACGATTAAACACTCGCCTTGGTTTGCAAATAAATACATTTTCATAATTATTATTATATATTTATTTTCCTATTAAAAAAAAACAAATCAAAAATATTTTTATGTCACATAAGCCTACATGGGCACTTATTACACGTCAGAAGCTAGGTGCACGGTTCCAATTGGTCGTTTCCTATGGAGAGGAGCCGGCAAGAAACTCCACGGTTACTCTTTAAAAAAAATTGGTTTTTACAATGTTTTCAAATTACAGTGTTAATAGGTATAAGAGGACAGCTAGGCCCGTGAAAAGTACCAGGTACTTAACAAAATAGAAAATGGTCTACAGATCTACAGTCTATTAAGCCTACAACGTCCTCACATTAACAAAAGAAACAATATAAAATATGATTAAAATAATAAAAGTTAGAACCTTGTTGAAATTAAAATTGTAGGTATAATAGTGGCAAATAAGAAAAACATTATGTCAGTGAAATTTAAAAAAATAAGTAATAAGTAAAATAAAATAAAATAAAAAAAAACCTTCGTTAGATATAAAGGCACATGTACACATCAAAGAGATTGGTATTTTTCCTCATAACTGTTCCAAGTTTCAATCAATTTCATTACCTAAAACACAATAATACAAACAAAGAAAACAGTAGCACTAAAACAACGATACCTTGAAACAATTAAGCCTCATGTAGCAGATACGAGTATTTTTTATCCTTAGTATCAACGTCTTATGTGGGGAGTAAATAAATTAACACGAAGGATTGACCAGACGAACGATTTGTGTCTGATAATTGGCGATTACAGTCGGCGACGGCGGGTGGTCGATTTTCCACGACTTGAAAAATGAATCTAGATTTACTAGTATTTTCCTTATAGGGCGGAGATTTCTGAAAATGGTCAAAAATGTGTTTTGTTAAAATAGTGTATCTCATAAACCGTAAATAATATTTCCAAAACAAAAACAGTATGATATTTTCAAGTCTTTTATGCATACGGCGATGGAACTCAAAACATAATTAAACATAATTTAATACATCAAAAAAATCTTCAAAGACAACTCTTAATTATTTTATCCCTTCGTTAACAGTTATATTATATTTAAAAGTATACCATAAAATTGCAAACGCCAAATTGCATCCGGTGATGGATTAATTTTTATTAATTAGTTAATATCTAATTTTAAGCGATTTTATTTGCATTTTTACGCCATACGTTGTGTCATCGCGCATCTCTTTCTTTTGTATGCAATCTGACAGTGACAGCGGTTTACCTTATGATCACGTGCTTTGTCATCAATCTGTAAGAAAGAGCAACAAAGAGGGCGATATAGGAATGGTCAGAGAAGAAAGGTCTCTTCCCACAGATGTCCATATCTCTCTACTTGTCATGTCTTTGCTCTTATTATTTTAAACCGACTTCCAAAAAAGAGGAGGTTATATGATCGGCTGTACGTTTCTAGAGAACCCTATTACTAAGGCTCCGCCGTCTGTCTGTCTGTCTGTCCGTCTGTCACCAGGCTGTATCTCATGAACCGTGATAGCTAGACAGTTGAAATTTTCACAGATGATGTATTTCTGTTGCCGCTATAACAAAAATTGAATAAAATAAATATTTAAGGGGGCTCCCATACAACAAACGTGATTTTTTTTTGCTCGTTTTTGCTCTATATTGATAACGGCAACAGGTAGACGCTTGTAATATTCACAGAATATGTAGATATATATTGACTTTAAAAATAAATAATGAAATTAAAATAAAACAAATATTTAAGGGGGCTCCCATAAAACAAACGTGTTTTTTTGCCTTTTTTATAGATAATGGTACGGAACCCTTCGTGCGCGAGTCCGACTCGCACTTGGCTGGTTTTTTTTTTTTTGATGTATGTTCACCGATTTCTCCGTCAATTGTGGACCAATCTTTTTGATCAGCCAGTCGTTCGTCTGCAAGACGTATAAATATTCTCAGGGAAGAGCAGCCCAAAAGTTTATCTGCGTAAATGTAGGAAATGCTTCGTAACTGGCAAGTCGCTAGTTAAGCATTCAGTTAAGGTATTTAGTATTCTTTGGGAGCTCTTCAACAATCGCTCATGGGCACTTGATTATTTCGATAAAACTTCTGTTTGTGGGTGAGATAGTTTTGGTTTAGTTTTTGGCTTTGATACTCGTTTGTGTTGCAATTTTGGAAGAAAATAGAACTAATGAAAACGAATGAAAAAAACGTTAATAGAATTTTAATCATCATCATCAATTCAGCCGAAAGAAGTCCACTGCTAGACATAGGCCTAAAAGGCGGGTTTGCCACAATCGCCATGCTTGGCAGGCGGGTTGGCGATCGCACTATGGTGTTAAAATGCATAGATAACGGTGCTGCCGATTCTCTAGTTAGTCCCTTAGTCACCATTTACGACAACCACGAGAAGAAATAGGGTGGTGCTATTCTTTACGTCCGGCACCACAGACTTTTAATTCAGAATCTGAATAACACAACATAACATTACATCACGCCTGTAATCCCCAAAGGGTTAGGCAGGGGTATATCTATAGTACACCCGCATGTCGACTGTTATGTTTAAGTCCTATGTGATAGGGGGCGAGCCTATTGCCATCAACCGGGCACAAATCCAGACTCTGGGATGCTACTGAGAAATTCCAGGGGGAAAACCCAATAACACTAAAATTACACTACTTACTTCACTAGAATTTTAATAGAATAAGTTATTATCATGTTTGAAAAAAAACGAGTTTTTGGTATTGAAAAGGGGAAGAAAAGGGGTTTTTCATGTTATACTGTCCCTCTGCTGGAAAAATTGCTTTCTTGCACATTCTTCTAAAGTTCTCATCAGTTCGTTTCAAATATTTTCAGGTTTATAAACTTTATATACATCGATATAAACGTCTTTGCTAGAAACTCTCCTGGCATCAAAAACACGCAATCTCCTTAACAGCTCATAAAACGCCTTAAGGATTATAAGCGCACATTAATTTTGCAGCAATAACAACACAGTATTAACCGGGTACAGGTGCAGGCAAGCACATCAAACACCGTGTGTACACTGAAGCAGTAACGTTGTCGTATGCAAATTATTCACAGAAACTAAATGGAGGATAATGGAGGGTATTACTAACATGCTGCGACTGCCAGCCAATCAGAATGCGAGTAGCATCGACCACCCAATCACGTACAAGATGGATGTTCGTAATTTAATATGGATGTTGGAACTAACGGATTATAATTTGTTTGTGGTGCACTGGGTCATTGGTAA
The DNA here is from genome assembly GCA_948098905.1 of Tiliacea aurago. NCBI lineage: Eukaryota > Metazoa > Arthropoda > Insecta > Lepidoptera > Noctuidae > Tiliacea > Tiliacea aurago. The sequence goes on along the minus strand of OX402579.1, from coordinate 21,637,765 downwards.
CTGGGGCTCAATTGAGATCCTATAGCCTAGGATAGATTTCAGTAGTTCCGTTTAAAAGCGTGAATTGTGAAAGGGTAATTGGCCCATATTTAAACAATCACAACAATAACATAATATCACGCCTATATCTAAGGCATTGAAATAGTATCTCAATGTCCTAAGGTTGTTTATTAAACCCACATTTCGTCAGTTATGTTTAAGCCGCATGAAATAGGAGGTGAACCTATATTTCCATTTCAAAAATCAGTCATCAAGCAATACCTATGCACTTGACCTGACCTGTTCCGTGTGGTGCCGGACGTAAAGAATAGCACCATCCTATTTATTCCCGTGGGTGTCGTAAAAGGCGACTAAGGGACTTACTAGACAATGGGCAGCAGCGTTCTGTATGCATTTTAACACCATACTGCTATCGCGAAACCGCCTGCCAAGCGTGGCAATTATAGCTACCCTTTTTGGGGAGGCCTATGTCCAGCAGTAGACATGAAATGATAACCTGACCTCTGACTTTCTACACATAAATTGGAAGGTTATTACAGTTTTAAATCATTGTCACAAGGCTATAAAAAGTAGGCTTTTAATTTGCTCTTGAAGCATGCTTTTCCGACACAGATGGAAGTCAGGCAAGGTAGTTCAATGCGCCCTCATGAACTGCAAATCTATCCTATATCCAATGATATAGCAATCTTTATAAAGGCTTCTACAGACCGGCGTGACTTGCGAAGCGACATAAAGGCCCCGGGTCCCCGACGAGCGGTGTCTTTGTAGAAAGAAGCCTTAAAGATTACAATATCCAATATTACAATATTATATTTATCCCTTTAAAGTCAAAGTCAAAGTCAAATTGTTTATTTCAAATAGGCACATAAAAGGCACTTTTGAACGTCAATATTTACAAAAAAAAATAGAATTGATTCTAGTCGCCCCTTCCAAAATGTAGTTTCGTATGGAGAAAAATGGGCAAGAAACTCCACCGGTACTCTTTTAAAATCTTGTACAATATTTTTATAGGTACATTAATTATATAATTATATGTGAAGACGGTGCACCTAGAATAAAATTACTATACCACAATAGGTAATAAAAAGAGTTAAGAATGAAGCAATGACAGATAAATTAATTAGGTGATAGAACATGGTGCTCACATATTTACAAAAATTTGTAAAGAATATATACGATTTCCTAAAAAATAACAATAATATCAGTGTGAGTTAAGGTAATCACCGAATTTAATATAAATGTCATAAAAATAATAAATTATACAATTAAAATAGCAACCTGTTTGATTTTGTCTAGACTCTAGATTGTCCTATGGAGCAGGACCAGCATGTTTCCAAGCATTCTTATCTTGTATATAATCCTCTAATTTGTAATATGCTTGTTTACAAAGTGTTCTTTTAATATGAGTTTTAAATTTTCTTTCATTTAGTTGCAATATATCACAAGGTATTTTGTTGTAACATTTAACACAGTACCCCATAAAAGATGTATGTACTTTAGATAACCTGAAAAATTGTTGATCTATTTTGTCTTTATTTCTAGTATTCAAATTATGTCTATCACTTATTTTATTAAAAAGATGTAGATTTTTCCTTACATACATTTTTTTTTTTACATTTAAAATCAAGCCAATATTCCCTTGTAGTAGGAAGAAGTGTATAATATTACACCGATATATTGCTAGTTTTAGAGGAGTCCATCGGTAAGTAATAACAGCCGCATGGGTCGATCCATCAGGTTAAGCTACGCTTACCAGGGTTGGTCCGTGGATGGGTGACCATCTTTACATACCGAGACTCGTCCGTACCTCGGAAAGCACGTTAAGCCCTCTGTCCCGGCTATCATTCATGGCTCTTTGACAGTCGTTAGGGGTCATCAGAAGAGGAGGAGTGGAGGTCTGCCCGGCTTGGGTGGAGCACCGCCGTGTCCTCACGGAGGCGATCGGCGGCGGCGGTATATCGCGTCCGGCCCCGGGTTAGGCCATGGTTCGGAGCGAGAGTGCATTAGCCCGTCACCTCCTTCTGCGAAGCAGTAATGCTTGCGAAGGAGGAGGCGGAACGCGTGAGGGAGAGGCAAGGTTCGCGCCCTCGCGCCCCTAGTCGTCACAGGAGACACCCCGGGCGTCGGGAGTCGCAAGCCGATTTCCGGCCACCGTAGGCACGGGCTTGCGGACGGTGAGCGATGGGTAGCTCACCGTCCAATAAGGACCAGGCCCAAGGGTCGACGGCCCGTTGTATTCCACGTGCGCCTCAAAGAGTTGTCAGCACCAACTGATGGGGTCCGTTAGGGCCAATGCCTGCCAGGGTTGCGAGTTTGTCCGAAAGGGATATCGTGGCCCTGACACACAGGCAAATGAAGGAATACGGGTGGATTTTAGTCAGTAAAAGTCTGACACGCCCTCCCGCTCCGCCCAGAGCGGGAGAAGTTATTTGATAATTTCCCACACAAAAAAAAAAGGGGGTCGTCAGAAGCCCAAAAGTCTGACAACCAGTCTTACCAAGGGGTATCGCATTAACCAGTTACTAGGTTGTGGAGGTCAGATAGGTAATAATTAAGTTTTAGTTGTTGAATACTTCAATAGGTAATAATAATTTTCCTTTTGCTAGTAAAATGGTATTAATCTTTGAAATACGAGTACATTGCAAGCTATAGTTTTGTATAATTTAAAAGCATTTTTTCAATTTTTTAAATGTGAGTACCATGTATGTTGATCCATAATATAATATGTTGACCTAAAAAAGCTTGGCAGAGAGTATGAGGGAGAGAAGACAGTAAGAGTATGTCATGCTCACTTAAATGTCTTGCTGATGGTGGCGCGTGTGTTAGATCATTCGGTTCCCTACAAAATGGTTGAGCTGCATGGTGCTGATCCACGCGTCATGTTCGTGAACGGGCCCCGTCAGTTGAGACTCGTCATCTCTTAACTGCCAGGGCTTATTTGCAACGGAAGGACCACGGGTGGGTTTTAGCCAGTAAAAGTCTGACACGCCCTCACGCTCCGGCCAAAGCGGGACAAGTTATTTAATAATTTCCCACCCAAAAAAAAAACAAAAAGCTTATTTCTAATCTTTTAATCTTATATTTGGTTTTTTTTTAAATTGTTCTCACATACAGAAGCATCAAGAATAATAATATCTTAATTTAAAAGAGTGTCTTTGGAGTTTCTTGCCTATTGTTATTCATAGAGATCTACGTTTTGGAATGAGCAAATAGCTTCAACTTTCTGACTAACCGACTCTGACAATTCAAAAGTGCCTGTAATTGGTTTTGAAATAAATGCTTTGAGTTTGAGTTTGCAGTCGCTCCATGTAAAATACTGGTATTCAGCTATATTCGTTAAGACTGGAAGCTGACCCCAACATGGTTGGGAAAAGGCAGGGCAGATTGATTGATATTAGGTTAGGGCTATGTTGAATCCAGACCTTGGTCAGCAGTCGCCCTTGCGACCACTACACTAGCAATGACAAAGTTAAAACATTAGCAGTCAATATCTATGAAGATGTATAATCAACAAAGGAGTTCGGCTAATAAATACAAATCAAACAACACCTTACAACTCAACATTGTATTTGTACCCTACGTATAAAAATCATTGATGCTATCTTCAACAACACTGTTGGGTGAAGTACATCTGCATATGGACCCCGCACAGGTACCGGAGCTGGTGCCTCGTAGTTGGCACAGCTCGACACAGTCAAACTTGCATGTCCGCTTCTTTTTTATGGCTGCTTGAGACCCTGGAATCAAACAAGAAGAAAAAAATAAATAAAGGAACATAAAAACATTTTCCGAAAATGGGTCGATAGAGTATAGAGTAATTGAGGGAAATGTTGCCAGGAAAGCTGTGATTATGAACGTGGATGACTATACGAATAGGGGAAGACCAAAGAAACGATGGATGGACTGTGTGAAAGATGATATGGCTAGAAAACAGTGGCTAAGGGTGATTTTATGAGAGAGTTAAGCCGGAGCAAAAAAAAACTTTTCTATAAAAAAACTAGCCATGACGTCGATTTTGAATAGAAATTGAACTCATATGGTTATTTTAGAGCAAAATGTTTTGTTGTTGGGACATAAAGACAAAAAATGTAATGTAGGCGTTTTGTAATGTTTTAATTGTATGGTGTATTAAATATCTACGATGTGATTATTATATTATTTGGCATTATTAAACACTACTGAATGTGTGCTATTTTTAAATAACGGTTGTGTTCCGAATTTCCGAAGGGAAGCCGGTAGGAATCGTGTTATACGGTACTTTCGCCACTGCTAGAAAAGAGGTGACTATCGACATCACAACTAATATAAAAGTATATGTAAAAACATGTTGCGCTTGCGCCGACCACAAATAAATTGTGATAAGGGCAAGAGAATATGACGGGTCGAAAGTAAATTGATTTTCATTGGATTTAAGTTTTTATCCTCAGCATTAGTTAAAATATTACTATCTATTAATATCATCGTCACCACCCAAGGTGGCAATGTTTTTTATTAAAAAATTCTTGCACATAATTATAATAATATTACATACATACATACATAAACTCACGAGTTCTTCCCATTGGGGTAGGCAGAAACTATAGAACGCTACCCGCTACGCTCCTTACATACTCCTTTTGCTTCGCCTACGTTCGTACATCTGGTCTTACACGCACGCCGGTTGCGAGTACTACGCACCTGACCTTTCTGAAGAACATCACCAATTTGGTCACTATATGTCCTCCTACGGAGTCCCGCCCGGCGTTTCCACTCACCTCTGCTTTATAAATACCTTTTGTTAGTCGCCTTTCACTCATCCTCTCAACATGACCAAACCATCTAAGCCTACTCTTTTCAATCTGTGTCACTACATCTTCTTTTAAACTGCACCGTTGCCTTATCACCTCATTTTTCAGCCTATCATTCATAGTCACGCTAGACATGCTTCGGAAAGAACACGTAATAATATTAAGTATTCATAGTAAAATAATAACAGAACATAACATCACGCCTGTAAGCCCCAAAAGGTAAAGCAGAGGTGTACCTATAGTACACCCACATTTCGCCAGTTATGTTTAAGTCCCATGTAATAGGGGGCGAGCCTATTGCCATCAACCGGGCACAAATCCAGACTCCGGGCTGCTACTGAGAAATTCCTAATGGAAACTCCCAATAACACTTTGCCCGACCTGGGAATCGAACTCAGGACCTCATGTTCAGCAGTAGCGCTTGTGACGAGACCAACGAGGCAGTCATATTCAAATAATACTACTATTTATTCACTAAAATACATACTTAAGACGTAATTCAAGTTTTAACGAATTAGGGACAAGACTGGCCCATAATGTACTCTAGGCTATCTCTACTTAAACATCGCCTAAAAAAAATGCTATTTAAATACATATTTAAAATACCTTAATTAACTTGAAGATCATTTTTATTAAAATCCAAGCACATTTGAAGTTTAAAGTTAACAACCGTATAATAATTAAGGATGCAATAAACATAAATAATTGTCGAGATATAATCAACAGGATTTATTAACATTAGTTGTTACTGGGTTTGAGAACAAAGGAAAAGCGTTAAATACAACGTGGACTCTTTTTGGTTTTAATCCTGTACTGGGGCTACTGTATTTTTCATTCAGTAATACGAGGTATTCCACTCAGAGCACTGATTTCAACAGCACTTGACCGAACCGCACCTAAGCACTTCCACTAACCGCACTGAAACAAAATTTTGATAAGTGCGGTTCGGTGGAATCATCATCATCATCATCATTTCAGCCAAAAGACGTCCACTGCTGGAAATAGGCCTCCCCTAAAGGGGGGGTTCGGTGGAATAGTTTATTAATATTATTTTCAGTCCCCGAACGGCACCTATGTAAAATATAGTAATACTATCAGCACCCTAACACACGCACATCTAATATTGTCTGTGTGGTGCCCAACGTAAAGAATAGCACCACCCTATTTCTTCCCGTGGGTGTCCTTAAAGGCGACTAAGGGACTTACTAGAGAATGGGCAGCAGCGTTCTCTATGCATTTAAACATACTGCGATCGCCAACCCGCCTTCCAATCGGGGTGATTATGGCAAACCCGCCTTTGGGAAGACCTATGTCCAGCAGTGGACGTCTTTTAGCTGAAACGATGATGATGATCAGCACTCTAATTGCGTAACACACTATTACAATATCGATTTCTTTCGTTTTTTTTAAGTAAAACTTCTTTAGGCACGCTTGACTTGGGGAGTAAGCTGGTGAATGCACGATGAGAGCTTTATGGATGGATTCTCATGGCAGCATGGAGAGTGCGATTGTTGCAACCCAGTGCTGGGCACGCCACACTTGTGGCAATAAGTCCTCTCTTTGAGGAGTGGCTAGAGATGCGCCACGGCATCCTCATTTCGCCTGACGCAGGTCCTTACCGGACACGGTTGTTTTAGGAGGTTCCTGTTCAGGATAAAGCGGGAGGAAACGCCCGGGTGTCAGCACTGTGTGGATCGCCCGGAGGACATGGTGGAGTATACAGTGGAGGCCTGCCCGGCTTGGGCGGGGCACCACCGTGTCCTTACGGAGACGATCAGGGGCGGCGATCTCTCGCATCGTGATCGCGTGAGGGAGAGGCAAGGTTCGCGCCTTCGTACCCCTAGTCGCCGCATAAGACGCCCCGGGCGTCGGGAGTCGCAGGCCGATTTCCGGCCACCGTAGGCACGGGCTTGCGAACAATGAGCGATAGGTAGCGAAAGAGATGTCAGCACCAACTGACGGGGTCCGATGGGCCAATGCCTGCCAGAGTTGCGAGTTTATCCGAAAGGGATACCATGGCCCTGGCACAGAGGCAACGAAACGAACACGGGTTGAGTTCTGCATCATCATCATCATTTCAGCCGTAAGACGTCCACTGCTGGACATAGGCCTCCCCAAAGAGGAGGGGGGAGATTTCCATAATCGCCTCGCTTGGCAGGCGTTTTGGCGATCGCAGTATGGTGTTAAAATGCATAGAGAACGCATCTGCTCATTGAGTTCTGCATCATTACAGCCGAAAGACGTCTACTGCTGGACATAAGCCTCCCCCAAAGGGGGGGTTTGCCATAATCGCCACGCTTGGCAGGCGGGTTGGCGATCGCAGTATGGTGTTAAAATATATAGAGAACGCTGCTGCCCATTCTCTAGTCCTTTAGTCGCCTTTTACGACACCCACGGGAAGAAATGGGGCGGTGCTATTCTTTACGTCTGGCACCACGCAGAATAGAGAGCAGCGGAGCAGCAGAGTTCTGCATACTTATTTGTAATCTTAGCACGAATATGTTAATTTCCCTTAACTCTTGAATTCGTTTATAAGATTGGACATACTGGGATTAACATTTGTTCATCGCAGTTTTATGAGTGTGAGCTAAACCCGCACGGAATTCCCCTCACGCAGTTTGAACCTTCAAAGGTTAATTTAGAAACAAGTAAACATAGAAACAGATGTTGCAACTACATGCGCCTTCGAGGAATGCACCGCGTGATAAAAAACATATGATAAGAATATGATATTATCAGGAAAACATCAGTGAGTTATTAATTACGCATTGACAATTCAAGGACGGGTGATTAGCGTAGTGACACTATGTGTACTACACTTGTTATCTTCAGTTATTAAAAAACCGGCCAAGTGCGTGTCGGACCACGCACAATGAAGAGTTCCGTAGTTGGGATGAATTTATCCCAAAAACAAACTTTACATTGTAGTTGAAATACATGTTCTCCAATACATCGATATACGTCACAGTCAATTCTCCAACTGCAAATGAAGTTGGTCGAATATTATTTGTTAAGTTGTTAGCCTAATTAGCTGTGATACTTTTTCTTTTAATTTCGTTATAAATATCTACGAATGCCATAATTTTTTTCACATATCCAAAATCAACCATTTAGTTGACAGGAGGGGGAGGACATTTGAATCTAACAAAATATAGCACTCTAGAACTTAATATTACGCAAACGGATCCCTGAATGAAAAAATGGTTCTCTCAGACCTGCAATATTTTTGCACGGCCTATCCAACGATACCCCACACCCATGGGATAGACGAGAAAAATGATTATCATCCCCACTTTACGTGCGGGGGAGGTCCCTAAAAGATTTTATTTCACCACTTTGTTGGCGTGATTAATATATGTAGTTATACCCATGCATAATTACAGCTTTCTAGTACTAAGAATCTCTGAGCTAAGCTGAGGACAGACAGACGGACATGGCGAAACTATAAGGGTTCCTTGTCGACTACGGAACCCTAAAAAATGCGTAATTTTTACGTTTAGTCTTTCCAGTCATTTCAGGGTGGGCTTTTAAGCCTCTTTCTACCCACACGATGATAAATTGTTAAATGGTTTTTCAGGGTTCTGTACACAAAGAGTACAACGGGACCCTATTACTAAGAATCCGCATTCCGTCCGTCTGTCAACAGGCTGTATCTCATGAACCGTGATAGTTAGACAGTTGAAATTTTCACGGATGATGTATTTCTGTTGCCGCTTTAAGAACAAATACTAAAACAGAATCAGAATAAATATTACAGTGGGGGGGCCCCATACAACAGACATTTTTGACGTTTTTATAGATAATGGTACGGAACCCTTCGTGCGCGAGTCTGACTCGCACTTGTCCAGTTTTTTTTATTGTTGAATTTACCCACCTGAACGACAAAGTAAGAAATAAATAAGCAGTAGGAACCATTATACATTTATTTATTCCTTTTTATTACTTTCCCATGATTATTGTGTGTACATAAATAATTAAATATTAAATTAATAGAGCAGCAGTGGCAGTGGGCTGGCCGTGTTTGTCGAAGGACCGATGGCCGGTAGAGCAGACGAGTCCTGGAGTGGAGACCGCGTATCGGCAAGCGTAGTGTGGGAACCCTCCAGCTAGATGATCCGACAACCTTTAAAAGGTGGCTGGATCAGACTGGATGCGGAAGGCGAAGGACAGGGTGTTGTGGCGCGGCCTGGGAGAGGCCCATGTCCAGCAGTGGCCTGCAGTAGGCGGACTTGATTGGTTGATTGAAATTAATAAAATCGCCGTGATAAACTTTAACAAACACCAAGTCATTCTACTATTGTGTCGGTACCCACGTCACATAAGATCAGATCTGGTATATTTCCAGCCGCTAGCTAGCTACTCATTTATATATCTACTCATTCATATACATAAGGTTGATAACCCCTTAATTGCGCGCATGCACATTTAACTAGTGCCATATATTGTTACGGTTTTATCTTGGATTCGTCTAATAAAAAAAAAACCGGTCAAGAGCGTGTCGGACTCGCGCACCGAGAGTTCCGTACGAATATATGATGTTGATGATTTCTGAGACACTGTGCTATTTAGAGACATCGTTTTATTTTTCCTGTAATCTTTACATAAACTTCTATCACATAGAATAATTTCAGATTTTATATATGCAAACTTCGGAGATAAGGAGTCTCTGGGTCCGGAAGAGACCCAGGGTCGGAAACTATGCTGCCTAAAAAAAAATTTTTGATAGTGTGCAAACAGCGCTCTTTCATATGATAACCCTACACGCCCTAGTATAGTGCGTGCCCAACTTTAAATTTTTAAGACCCCCTTTCAGTCCCGTTTGCAAAAAAGATATATTTTTATAAATCTCTTTCTTGTTTGCAAAATAGTTGGGGAAACGTCATCTAAAACTATTCTAAATTTCAAGTTGATAGCATTAGTAGTTCTTGTGATATCCAGGTGTGACAGACAGACAGACAGACTTAGTCTCACCATAAGGGTTCCTTGTTACCATTTTCGTACGGAACCCTAATAACAAACTGCAATGAATTTGTTTAAGTATACGTCGCTATATACTTGCATACCTACTTATAACCGGTCTATAGGCTTCTACATACCGGGGCGACTTGTCGCGCTGGTATGTAGAAGCCTTAACAAGGCACCTTTTAATTCAGTTTCGTCCAAATTCTTTTCTTAGATTTTATTAATCATTTTTGACTTCTATGAATACATACGTACATACTCGTAACATAAACTTATGCCTTCACCCCTTCTTCCCATGAGGCTAGGCAGAAACTACAAAACGCTACCACGCCTACACCACGCTTGCTGCTATGAATATTAGATGACTATAATTTCGCATAGAGAGAAGGATGGAACATTAAGACGCAGATATATGCCAGTGACCTTGAGTGGTTAGCTTGCGTGTTCTGTACTGAACTCACGCAACGCGTCATACGTTCAGCCAGTAATAGGACTCGACCTTCAAGGAGCGCTGTCTCCAATTCGACGCATTATTAATTTATTATACACAAAACAAAAGGTATTTTATTATAACGCGTATACTAAACGATCAATAATTAAATTATGGTTAAATTGGTGAACGTTTCAGAAAAATGCGCTTGGTAGATTTTGCGCCATTCTCAGTTTTTTATCCGCGTTAGACATAACTTCACAAATTAATTTCACTATGTAATATAAAAATAATCTAAAATATTCACTTATTAAGTTATTGAGAGAATGCTCTAATTTATCATATTTTTTCAAATCATTATCCCTACTAGCGATAACATTGAATGACAAATAGTCTGCGGAAATTTCATAAATCTTGTTCCAGAAAATACAAGTTTATGAAATAAATCTTTATTGTTTAGAATCTCCATTACTTGTGCGACGTTTCTATTAAGATGTTTTTATTATTTTTACAATTTATGAGTAGATTATGAACGGCCAAAATTTGTGCAAAAATGCAGATTTTTGCAGGCATAAGCTGATTTTTTTTCTCCAAATTTTTAATTTCTTCTTTCATAGAACCCTATACTCTTAGTTTAGTTTTAGTTTAGTTAGTTTGAAATAAGATTAGACATTTAAATAAACTTTTTTTACAATCCGTTCAACCGAATTTGACTTCTATTGCGATGGTGGCAGGACAAATGGCAGCTGTAATAAACAGTTGGTATTTCGAACACGTTTTTGCTTTTAATGTCATCGTTACGCCTACGGAATAGAGGTCAAAATCGGTTGAACGGACTGTAAACAAGTTTATTTAAATTTCTAATCTAATTTCAAATGGAGTATAGATAAAGTGCACAAGATACATATTAGTTAAAAAAAATCAAAGAAAGATGTGTTTCAACGCCATAATCACGTACGAGCGTTTGTAGGAAAAGTATGACGGGTTGGCCATTCTTACCCAACTAACAAATTGATGTTTTATAATAGTCAAGTTAACGTTTTACATTTTCAGTTAATCTTTTAAGATTGGTCGTATACGCGTAAATATAAACATTGAATAAACCCGAAAAAGGCCCACATGATAATGAAATTTTCACAGATTGTGTATTTTTAGTGCCGCTTTATCAAAAATTAATAAAGGTATAATTAAAGGGGGTCCCCAAAAACGCCGAAAAAAGAACTTTTTCGTATGGGGACACCATACGAAAAAGTTTTTTGCTCGATCTTAATAGGGTACAGAATCCTCTGTGTGCGAGTCTGACTCACACTTGACCGGTTTTATTAATTCAAAACAAAATGGGAATTGTTTAATTAAGGTGTGGGTTTGACCTTTAAATGATTTAAAAGTCTACTTTAGTTATGTTATCGTTGAAATTCAACATTTTAGTCGCATACACGTCTTAGTTAGTTTTCCATACGACCAAAATAGCTTTGTTATATAAAGGTCATGTACGAATGTTTAAGCGGCGTTTTAATGGTATAAAAGTTATGTTAAGATTCTGCACACAACGACGGTTGTCTCATGAAAACCTTTTATTTATCCGAAACGTTTATATGACTAATACATTTTCCATTAAACTTCATGACGTTTAATGGAAAACGTTTACTCAACATGTGCACTGACACCATTGTACAACGTCGTATATGTTAGTCCTGAAACCGTCTACTAAACTTAAACACTGATACCATTGTACGACGTCGTATAAGTTAGTCTTGAAAACGTTTAATCAACTATATAATAAGACATTACAGTCACGCGACTGAACAGTTGTAAGATAAACTTCTATATAACATAATAGTTAGCTACATACCACTATATAACTATTACATAACATGAAGTCTTATAAGACTAGAATTATACGACGTTTTTGATAGTTGGGTAACCACCATGCATGGGGGTGACGAATTCAGACCATTATAAAGACGATTTTGATTAAAAATGCGCCTTTTAATAAACGGACTAACGCAGTTTTTGTTATACTAAGTTCGGTAACTGCTTGATTGTTGATAATCACGAACATTGAAACTATTGGAGGTCGCATAGAGGTATGTATGCACTGGCCTCTGTTAATAATCATATTTACACATGTTTGTCACCGATTTAAAATTAGCATAGTTACGGTTTTGTTTATGTTTGTGTACATTTTCGCTTCTGTGTAAAATATTGACCACGAATAAATATAGTACTTAACTATCAAACCACTGTTGCTCTCATTATTGCCACTATTTTCAAATATAAACTACATTTGATAAAAAAAAATTAAATACCATAACAGAAATTCTAGTCATACACAAAACATAAATTTCAAAATAAGGACAATTTTATTGTTATCTCGCGTTAAAGAGTAGCCTCGCTCGGTCCGTGGCTTATAAGAAAACTGATAATGCTCGGTGCAGTCGTAATTTTCTTTTAATTTTCTCGGTTAAAGTTCCTTGTAAAGGTGGTCACGCATTTCATCGTACCATGCAACAAACGGGATTGGCACATCATAACATAACTTCTTCCCCAATATTTTGTTTTACACAAAATATTGGGGAAGAAGTTATGAGTAGGGGAATTATCGTGAGAGGTTGTTCCTGTAAATAATATAATTCCCGCTATGCGTCAGTCTTTTGTTTTTGATGAGTAAACATCTTCAACATCCTCTCGCTTTATGTGGGAGTAATTTCGTGAAAAGGGACGGAAGTGTGTAACAGGAAGTGAGAGCTTGAGCATGGAATAAGTAAGTACATTTTAATAGCTTAGAATTAGTAAGTATTTTATAATAGCATGGAATTAGTGTACCTACTCATGGAATTAGTAAGTACTATATAGATTGGAAGTCGAATTTCGACCAGTGGGCGACAACTAGTAATATTCTATAATTATACGAATAATATAATATTTATCTTTTTTTAATTGTATGATTAATTTCTGGCGCTGCTCAGTTGCTTATTACCAAGATGAGATCTCCGATGACACATCATATGCGACTACCGTAAACCTCGGTCGTTTATTCCATGCGGTTTTTTTTTTCTATGTTTCTGTTGGACCTACTTCTGCATGTCTTGTTATGTTCATAGCACCTCTGTTCCTTTAAAAAAATTTAAGACAATATGTACTATACTATGATAGATAATATTTTGGAACTGTTATTAGGTTCTATAATATAATATTGAGTTACTATTACTAACAAGTAAATACGATAGTGATTTTTGTCGCCGTCTGTACGGTGCAATGAGCGAGAACCTTAAGCCGTAAAAGTTAAATAGGCACGAATATTTGAAGACATTAAAACGTTACAGCTAATTATACCGTCGTTTTTTACAGTACCATTGTGGTTCCTGGTGGCGAATAGTTTTTAAACTATTGTCATGAATTTAATATCAAATAACTTAATTACAAAAATAAGTAGAGAAACTGAAATAAGGCAAGAAGGCATAGGTACTCGTTGTTATAGATAAGTTGAAAGCCATTTTTTGGAGGCAGGCGCAATTCAACTAACAATCAATTGACTGAAGTAATCGTAATTACATAGTTGTCCATATTTGTAATTTAAGATATTCCAAAGAATGTTCATATTTTCCTGTAGTAGGTTTGTTATTCTACGGATTAACCGCAAACAGCATAATTTGTAACAATACGTCATTCAACCATAAGATACGTACAGCTGAGAAGCATTTTCCTATTATAAAGTTTAGTATTGACAAAATTATTATCGTTGATTCTTATGTACCGAAGGATCATAAATAATATTTATTTATTCTAATCATCTTTAGTTGCTTAATGATTGAGTTTTTTTTTTCCAAATCTTACATTCAAAACATACGAGGGAATATGTCAAGGAGAATTTCACAGCACCTTGTAACAAGATTCACCATCAGTCATCTTGACTGAGACGAATGTTTGCTGGTCAGTTGCTCGTGTCTAGCACATACGTGATGCCATTGCCTGTTCCAAAAGAATCTGACAAATGACAAATGGATCAGAAAACGTATCTGTGGTTACCAATATAATATTCTGTCACTTAAAAAATATAGGGTGCTTTGATATGATCATATTTTGAATACCCGAAATTCTAATTTCAAATCACCAGATGTTTTACATTTCACAATTATTGAGGTTAGTTTTATAACCACAATTTTCATCAATTATTTTTTAATGACAATTTAATAATCTTAATCGCTAAAGTGCTGTGGGAACTAGAGTTCCCCCAAACAATAAATTGTTGGAAAAAGTGGGGAGATATAAATGATGATAAATGATTTTTATTTCTGTAAGTACGTTTGTAACAGGTGGTGCAAAAGTAATGTCATAGTGTGAATGTGCCATAATTTTTGCAAATGACGTCATGATATCATTGTGATTTGACACTTATTTTGTTGACTCATAGAGAATTTAGTTGGCAATGCAATGGAGCGATACACACAGCTCAGGCAACGATGGCGATTTTTAAACACTTATTGCCGGGCCGTGTTATCTCCCGTTTTGGCCATTATAACTGGCCTATCAGATCCGAGAGAGATCAGAGACCAGAGGGCTTTTTAAAATCTCGCGTTTACCACAACAAACCACAAACCTTGTAAGTCTTGAAAGCCGACGTTAAAGAATAAATCATCAATTTGGAGCCAGCTGTTTTGCGACCAACAATTTAAAATGCCGTAAAATGAGCATAAATGTGCATCGACTCAGGAGGCCATTTGATCGATATTATTTTTTCGACTTTTAATCGAATTTTACTTTTACATAAACTTTTCATGACAACACACTACATTTTTTATTTTCATTTACAACTAAATGCAGCCAATTCACATTATGACATTACTTTTGCGCCACCTTGTACAAACACTTTTACACGTCAATCTTATTTTTTTTTTTTAAACTGGATGAAGTCGGCGTTGCCTATCTGACTACTCTGAGAAGAAAGGCCGAAACAAACTCAGAGGTCACAGTCACTTTTAAAGTCCAGACATAATCTTGGTCAGATCATGTGAAGGTCATATATATTATTATAATAAAGTTATATTAATAAAGTCGAAACCTTCTAAATACAGATGAATGTGTTACTATTCCCTATAGTGAGTGATTGCGTAACTAAGAATCTAACCAGAACAGGGTTTGTTTACAATTTCATTAGATACTTTTGGGAAAGATCTTATTTTATTTATTTATTTATTAAAACTTGATACACAATTCAAAAGAATACTGTACAAAGGCGGACTTAATGGCTGAGGCATTTTGTACCCTCAACCATGCAGGGTGAGGCAGAGACAAAACATGGCAGGTGCAAGATAGGGGATAGATAACTCCAAAAACAAAAATATATACTAATACTAGATACATACATACTTATAAACAAAATAAAAAGTGTCAGGAGAAATAACGATTGGTAGAGGAGAAATCGAATCAGCACTGGGATGATTCTGCCAACTTCTTACGAATATATTCCCGTGCCTTCACTTTAAATGATAACTGACTGGTTGCCTTGCCATCCTGATGTTCAGAGGGAGCGCAATCCAAAGAAAAACCGACTGGACAAAGAAAAAAATTAGTGAATGAAACCAGAGCGGTGACAAGGACATCGTAGAAGATGTTTGTTGATGGAACGAAATTTTTTACTATGGGCAGAGCACAAGTATTGAACATGGGAAGTCAGGTAAGAAGGAGAAGTTGGTTTGTCGAGTATGGAAAACAACATAGACAGAGCCATCAACTGTATGCGCTGACGAATAGGCAACTATTTTAAAACAAATCGGTGCGCAGACATGATTTTGATGCTTATTAATCTGTAACAGAAGCGGAGATCCTTCCAATCATCGCCAGTACAACACTGTTAAGATGGACTCACACTTGGGTAAGTTCCGTCATACAACTACAATGAAGACCCCGCATCCCGCAACGGAATTTGCCTGAGTCTGTATGAAGTTTAATGAACTAGAATAATTGGAGGTCGACTTCTTGGCTATCTTTTGCATTAACATCCATCGAGTTGGGAGTCCATATTTTTTTTTTCAGAAAGTTCACATTATTCGAAGCCTCCATGTAATGTTTTAAGTTGCGGTGTTGAATGGATTACGAGAAAAATAAAATCAAAATCGTAAAAATTTAGAAATATTTTGTCACTTGACATTTTGTGTCACCATTCAACGTTTCGTTTTACGTAAGGTCAACGCACTTAAATGTTTTACTTCATATTAATGATCAAATAAATACATATATTTAATGATTTAGATACTTTTTATGCAAATTTCATCATAATTATTACATATACTTCGCTGATTTAAATTAGTGCTATTAAATGAACACTTATAAAAATTTACTGACTATTTTTATAAAGGAAACAAAACGTAAAACGGCGCCATTTTGTGATGTCACTGTTAAGTTTATACCATTGATTAAACAAATGTTTACTTAAATTGAATTTGTTTTATTTTATTTTAAACATACTATCCTTTATAATCTTTCTAGGGCGGATCTGACATGGTTTCGTTAGGTTGTCAATACAAGAAAATTCGAAAGTTAGGTTAGAATATTTAAAAAAATCATATCTTAAAAAGGAGTGTTCCTATCGAATTCTTCAATTGTTACATTAATTGTCGTAATAGTAGTTACTAATAGTAGGTAAGCATATTTTTCTACTGGCTAAATGTGAACAGCATTATTGGCACTTTAACGGGGGATCGACATTTTGTGCAATCTGTTTACGTTTTGAAGACTCCCAGCATTCGACAACGATGTGATGTTGCTCTATAAGCCAAAAAACAGTAATCTACTTTTACAACAATAAGCTCGTCCCAAATATCATGCATGGTGTATTTTATTCCAATGTTACAATATTATACTGATTTATAGAATTTTATCAATTTGAACTTTACATTTTATTAACCTCTTATCTCTGTCCGATGAAGTAAAGGCTTCTACATACCGGGGCGACTTGTCGCGCGACGCGACACGACACAAAGGCACCGCTCGTCCCGCGACACGCGGGGCCTTTGTGCCGTGTCGCGTCGCGCGACAAGTGGCGCTGGTATGTAGAAGCCTTAATAGTTTGAACTAAAGTTGTCAAAAAATAATAGGCCCGTTTTGACATTTAACTTGAATCGATTTATCGTGAGTATCGAGTACCGAGTTGTATGGTTACTTCACTAATTACGTCGCGATTGACCATCGCGATACTCACGATAGATCGGCCTATTATTATTTGACAAGTATATCAGATGTTTGTGCTAACCAATTAGGAAATAAACTTAAGTTCTAACAGATTAATGTATTTAACGAGTGCTAAGCAACTCGAGTGATGTGCTATGGTTCCGTGTGGTGACGTCTATTCTTTACGTCCGTCACCTCCACCACCACGTCAAGGGACTAATTACTAGAGAATGGGCAGCAGCGTCCTCTATGCATTTTAACGCCATACTGCGATCGCCAACCCGCCTGCCAAGCGTGGGGATTATGGCAAACCCCCCCTTTGGGGGAGGCCTATGTCCAGCAGTGGACGTCTTTCGGCTGAAATGATAATGATGCAACTACGTTTTTAGTCCAGCACCCTAATTGAGTGACATACTATCAATCAGTATCTGAATGATTTTGAAGTATATTGCTATAATCCATTGCTTGATAGATGTTCGTATTTGTCTGCTCAACAACTTAAATAACGCAATGAACGTTTTTGAACTGTCAAAATGAAACCAATTGCTACTGATAGTGTGATAGGCAATTGCCCCGGATCAGTTGAAAGATAAGTAGAGACAATAAATAATTATGATTCGATAAATGATATTTAGTTAAATGATATTCGATAAAAGATAGGTAGAGACAATAAATAATTATGATTCGATAAATGATATTTAGAGTATTTTCTTAGCGTAATATGTTACCGGCCATTATAGTTGTTTTGTGACTATTGTGTGAAACATTTGAATGAGTTTTAAAACAGTTTTTTATTGACTAAACAGCTTATTTAAAAACGTGGACTCGTTATATACCCATCGAGTGACTCAAGACAAACTTCAAATCAACTATTAACAGTATTACCAACCCACACGTGTTCTGATATTGTATATATTTGGTATTTAATAAATACCCGTCCAATAGGCAGATAGCTGAAGATATTACGCTTATTATTTACCTCAAGAACCAGTTTTGTTTAATGGCTTATAAATAATATCTTAAGTAGTCATCGTTTAAAAAGCAAATGACGTTACAATTTGTAGACTAAGCAATAACTTAATGATAAGGATAAACCGCGATAAAAGTTCCTAAACAATATGAAACAAAAGAGACAATACTGTGCCAGAACATTATGAACCGTGAATCAGATAACAAATGTCAGCAACAAAGTCGTAAACTCAAAAACATGTTCATATACTAACCTTGCAGACTTAAACTTAATATCACAAAGATTACAAATAAACTAAACAATTTCACTTTCATTTTCTTAAATTGTTTTTGTACAACCAAACACGAGTTATCCACTGTAGGTATTTATATTTATTGCACATTGTGCAGTATAGCACTGTTTATAATGTTTTTGATCATTGTACAGCTTCATCGAACTAATGAGACGATCGACTCATGCGCCGAGTGATGCCAACTTCAGTGCGCTAAAAAGCGTTGACTTGTGGCAAATGTCAGTAGGAAGTCTGTATAAAAAATTCACTCACGACACGGAGTGGCGGAAAAACTCGTTTTGAGAATAACGATTATGTACCTACTAAGGCGACGATAACCGACTTTTAATGATTTTAAACTGAAGATCACGACTAAACGAGTAGTGTTAATGATTTGAAAAATATATATGTTAAATAAGAGCATTTTCTCAATAATTTAATATGTGAATATTTTAGATTATGTTTATATTACATAGTGAAATTAATTTGTAAAGTTATGTCTAACGCGGATAAAAAACTGAGAATGGCGCAAAATCTACCAAGCGTATTTTTCTGAAACCTTCACCAATTTAAAGATAATTTTATTATTGATCTTTTAGTATACGCGTCTTATTAAAACACCGTTTGTTTTGTGTATAATAAATTAATAATGCGTCAAATTGGGGACGGCGCTCCTTGATGGGCGAGTCCTATTACTGGCTGAACGTAAGACGCGTTGCGTGAGCTCAGTACAGAACACGCAAGCTAACTACTCAAGGTCACTGGCATATATCTCAGTCTTAAGTTAACTTTTTGATGTGAAACATCTATAGGCGCCGATTACTGCCGGGGCGACGCATGCCGCGTGGTGATCGGCCACTATACAGTCTATACAGGGTTACTGGTAATTCGACGTATATCCGGCAGGGGCTGATAAGGGGGCCAAAATGCAACAAATTGAACCCCCCATATGTATGGCCGAAATTCAATAGTTTTCGAGATATTAGAATTTTAAGGGTTTTTCGATATTTACCCAAAATTTGACATTTCATTCCAAATTAAAAAAAAACTACATATTTGAATGGGTACCATTAAAAATGATGTTGTAGCTGGCACTTCAATTAAGCTATGGACATAATTAAAACTACTTAATTTAACAAAATAGTGAAAATAATGAGCGATATAAGAATAATATCTTACCAATATTTTCATTTTACGCTTCAAAAATGTTGTCTCGTCACAAAAATTTATATGACATTAATCGTACAAATAACTAAAACAACTTGCTTATCCTGTAAGCTTTCCAGAAAGGTATAAAAGTCAATTTTAAAATACATAATTCGTGGCATGGCATGTGTTTGAACCGGCGCGGGGAGAGAAATTATCTGTGTTTTTAGTTTATGATCCTCGCTAAAACAACCGATTTTCCTGGCGAAATTCTTCGCGATGGGGCGGGGTGTGAGGGCGGGGTGTGCGGGTGGGGGAGTACACGGCGTCTGCTGCGCTCGCGTCGCCTTCCTTAGTAAGTTTTGACTCTCCGCCGCGCAAGCACGTGTGTTGTTATCTTGCTACCAATCTCTCATCCCGTTAATTTGTTATCGATCATTATTGTTAATTCTTGTTTCTCTTGTTATTCTTTTTGTTATCATTGTTATTTCGGATAACATGGCTTCGTATCCTAATAACGAATACGCAGACATAATGTTTTGTTATGGTTTTGCCGATGGAAACGCGGCTGCGGCTCGGCGAGAATACCAACGCCACTTTCCCGATCGTCGACTTCCCCACGTTACTGTTTTCGGGAGCACCTATCGACGATTGTCTGAAACTGGCAGTGTTCAAAGAGCACAATTCAACGCTGGCAGACCTCGACGGTACACGGCTGACAAAGAGGACACCATTCTTCAGTGTTTTATTGATGACCCAAACATCTCAACGAACATTGTTGCAAGACAGCTCGGTATGTCCCAGTGGAAAGTGTGGTCGGTAGTACATCTATCAGGTAGACACCCGTACCATTATCAACCTGTTCAAACATTGCACGAGGGAGATCCTGCCAGGCGGCTCGAATTTTCTCGGTTTATGTTAAACGCTGACGCTGACCAGGAACATTTCCTAAGAAATATTTTGTGGACTGACGAGTCAAAGTTTGACCGGGATGGAATAACGAATTACCATAACTTACATTTTTGGGCACCTAAAGCAGGCAGGAATCCAAAAAAACTAAAAGAAACTGCGTCGCAAATGAGATTTTCCCTGAACGTATGGATGGGTGTCGTTGACAATTATTTGGTGGGCCCTCATTTCTTGCCCCAAAATTTGAACGGCGAAAATTACGAGGAGTTTTTGAGAAACAACCTAGACGATTTGTTGGCGGATGTTCCCGAAGAAATAAAAAACAACCTCATGTTTCCACATGATGGTTGCCCAGCACATTACCGGATTACTGTCCGACAGTGGCTAGACGAGAGATATCCAAACCGATGGATTGGGAGGGGAGGGCCAATGCCGTGGCCAGCACGAAGCCCTGATATCACACCACTTGATTTTTACGTTTGGGGTCATATGAAGGCATTAGTTTATGTGACCCCAATAAATTCAGTCGAAGAACTTCGACAGCGAATAATAAACGCGGCGCAACAGATGAGAACAACGTTCACATCAAGAGTGACGAAAACCGAAGTTAGGAAGAGAATTCGAACCTGCATTCGTAATCGAGGGGCTCATTTTGAACAAGATGTGAGAAATTTGTAATAAAATTTGATGTACATTTTTTTATGCATTTTATTTCATACAAATACAAATGACCCTTTCTCTCCCTACGCCGATTCAAACACATGCCTTGGCACGAATTATGTATTTTAAAATTGACTTTTATAGCTTTCTGGAAAGCTTACAGAATAAGCAAGTTGTTTTAGTTATTTTTACGATTAATGTCATATAAATTTTTGTGACGAGACAACATTTTTGAAGCGTAAAATGAAAATATTGGTAAGATATTATTCTTATATCGCTCATTATTTTCATTATTTTGTTAAATTAAGTAGTTTTAATTATGTCTATAGCTTAATTGAAGTGCCAGCTACAACATCATTTTTAATGGTACCCATTCAAATATGTATTTTTTTTTTATTTGGAATGAAATGTCAAATTTTGAGTAAATATCGAAAAACCCTTAAAATTCTAATATCTCGAAAACTATTGAATTTCGGCCATACATATGGGGGGTTCAATTTGTTGCATTTTGGCCCCCTTATCAGCCCCTGACGGATATACGTCGAATTACCAGTAACCCTGTATGTAGTAGTGTGTAAATGGGTGTGTAGTGCGATGTTTCACATCTGCCAGTCGTCCCGTGACGGCTCAATTTTTTTGTATGTAATAACCATAATAGAAGGATTTTCTTAAACTTATATAGATTTTAGTTCCACTCCCAAATCACGTACATACATAAACTCAAGCCTTTCCATCTTCGTTTACTCCCAAATTACTTCCAATTTATTACTGTCGGTTGATTTCTAGGAAAGCACTACCAACATTGAAGCGATAAATAGACGTAGGAACATAATACCATTAAACTTGACATAAACGATTGTCGTCTATTATTTTACTTCGGGACGGTTGATAGACTCAACAAAACTGATTGGTAACTTTGAGAAAGAATCCGACAGAAGCATCCGGTTGGGTTGGGCAGCGTTTGGAAAACTTCGTCAAGTCTTCTCGTCGCCAATCCCGCAGTGTTTGAAGACTAAGGTCTTCACCCAGTGCGCCCTGCCCGTTATGACATACGGTGCCGAAACGTGGACACTGACAGTCGGGCTGGTCCACAAATTCAAGGTAACTCAACGTGCTATGGAGCGGGCTATGCTCGGAGTTTCTCTGAAGGATAAGATCAGAAATGAAGTTATCCGGAAGAGAACCGGAGTTACCGACATAGCCTGCAGAGTAAGCAAGCTGAAGTGGCAGTGGGCTGGCCATGTTTGTCGAAGGACCGATGGCCGGTGAAACAGACGAGTCCTGGAGTGGAGACCGCGTATCGGCAAGCGTAGTGTGAGACGCCCCCCAGCTAGATGGACCGACGACCTTAAAAAGGTGGCTGGGACAGACTGGATGCGAAAGGCGGAGGACAGGGTGTTGTGGCGCAGCCTGGGAGAGGCCTATGTCCAGCAGTGGACTGCTATAGGCTGAGTTGATTGAGTTTATTGGTTGGCCACCTTGATTGGGTCACAAAACTGTTTAAAAAGACACAACAAGCTGAGTAAATTCTAATTAATCAGAACTTGGAACTCAACATATTATTATCATAAATCACGCCAGTACTCCTAACAGGCAGAGAGGTTTAGTTGACCCACATTCCGCCTTGTTATGTCTAACTCCCCTGTAATATTGTCATCGCCCCCTATTACATGAGACTTAAACATAACTGGCGAAATGTGGGTGTACTATAGGTACAGCTCTGCCCAACCCTTCGGGAAAAAAGGCGTGATGTTATGTGTGTGTGTGTGTGTGTATTGTCATAAGCAGCGTAGGAACCCCGAATCTGAGGGTCTAAGAACATAAATCTGAAGTATCGGCCAAATGTTCGGCCGTCGCTTGACTACCGCTAACTATAGCTGACTAAGGCGAAAAAAAAAAAACGACAGTCAAAGATACAAGCCAAAGTCAAAAATGTGACTTGAAGTCGGGTAAGGATTCAAAGTCAATAAATGAAACTATGGACGTTATAAAACGGCCGGAAGTTCGGCTGATACTTTGGATTAACACTTTGGAGCAGGCCCCCCCTGAATTGCTATTGAAAAAATCGTAATTTTGCTGCTACACAATATAATCAATCAGCACGGTTATTTAATAAAATAAACAAATATGTATACATTTACACTGAAAATATTCATAAAGGTAAGATAATGTTAATTGAATGGTTAAAATCACGCACTTATGCAGATATTTAATTATTGTTAAAATAGGTGGAAATTAGGTATAGGCACCGCCACACCCAGACGCACATATCTCATACACGCATCCACACCAACCATACACCCCACGCACCACACACACTTCACACACCACACACACTCGACCCACCTCACAAATTAGGTATAAGCACCGCCACACCCACACGCACATCCTCTCTCATACATGCATCCACACCAACTACACACCCCACACCTCACACACCCCACACGCTTCACACACCACACACACTCGACACACCTCACAAATTAGGTATAGGCACCGCCACACCCACACTCACATCCTTTCTCATACACGCATCCACACCAACCACACACCCCACACCTCACACACCCCACACACTTCACACACCACACACACTCGACATACCTCACAAATTAGGTATAAGCACCGCCACACCCACACGCACATCCTCTCTCATACACGCATCCACACCAACCACACACCCCACACCTCACACACCCCACACACTTCACACACCACACACACTCGACACACCTCACAAATTAGGTATAGGCACCGCCACACCCACACGCACATCCTCTCTCATACACGCATCCACACCAACCACACAACCCACACCTCACACACCCCACACACTTCACACACCACACACACTCGACACACCTCACAAATCACACAATCAGCACACCCAACACGTTCACATTAATGTATACTTGATGCTCAATTTACTTGCGAGCGAGCGTGTTTGAATGTATGTTTATAAATTATTCTATAAGTAAATGGAAAGCACGCAACACGCGCTCGAGTAATCTATATTATTTTAGTAATAAAGAAAAATGTATGCCTACTTAAAACTAAAAACTTATTTAACATTTTTTTTCTTTGTAAATCGTACAAACAGCCAAAGCGATGGAAGTGCGGAGTCTCCTAACACAGGCGTCATCATGCTTAAAAGGAAGCTCCAATCACAACTAAAACAAACGATTGGTACAGAAATAAACATTTTGTATTTGTATTTTTTGTATTGTATTTTGTAATAAAACCAAGAACACTTTTCCTGACTTGGGGGTCTAACCCAGTAAGCCACGCTTAGCAGTCGCACTTGCGTGCACTAGACCAACTAATTTGAAGGATTTTTTAAAGGTCAGTCAGTAGGTAAGTACGTTGGGTACTTACCTACTGACTGACCTTTATAAAGTCCGGGTATTTACTTTGTGTTAATTGGTCTGAACAAACTTACAATGTGTCTATCAGCCAAAGGTTCAGGTAAACACGATATCCTCGAACAAGTGGTATATAGAACTAGGATTACATTCGAAGACAGGTATATAATACCACAATATAATGATATTGTAAAATTAAAATGTTCTGTTGATCTATTCGTCTGAAAAAAACAAATACCTAGACTATACCATATTTCTACAAACATGTGAAATCTGGTCACAAAGATAACCCGGAACAGCCAAGAAAGAAAAGGCACTTAAGACGCAGATATTTGCCAGTGACCTTGAGTAGCTTGCGTGTTCTGTACTGAGCTCATGCAACGCATCGTACGTTCAGCCAGTAATAGGACTCGCCCATCAAGGAGCGCTGTCCCCAATTTGACGCATTATTAATTTATTATACACAAAACAAACGGTATTTTAATATATCAATAATTAAATTATCTTTAAATTGGTGAAGGTTACAGAAAACTACGCTTGGTAGATTTTGCACCATTCTAAGTTTTTATCCGCGATAGACATAATTTTACAAATTAATTCCACTATGTATATATATAAACATAATCTAAAATATTCACATATTAAGTTATTAAGAAAATGCTCTAATTTAACATATATTTTTTTCAAATCATTAACACTACTCGTTTAGACGTGATCTTCAGTATAAAATCATTAAAAGTCGGTTATCGCCCCCTTAACTACACAAATTAACTATCGCAAAAGGTGACAGGATCCACCTTACGAACCCTTACCTTAAAATCGCTTTTAGCGATAAGACCGCCCATTGTGTCACCCTATGTAAAATTTAAACATTTATATTTGTAACTTTTATGGTGTACATAATAAAGAGTATTCTATTCTATTGTTACAATAAAGGCTTCTACATACCGGGGCGACTTGTCGCGCGACGCGACGCGACACAAAGGCACCGCTCGTCCAGCGACACGCGGGGCCTTTGTGCCGTGTCGCGTCGCGCGACAAGTCGCGCTGGTATGTAAAAGCCTTGACGCCTTTCTGTTCAATAGGTAGTTACAGCGAAACACATCCTATTATAAAGTTCTGACAAATCAATGTTTACAATTTAATTACTTATCAGTTTAACTCTACCAATAATGACCGTCGGGACTGAACATAGATTAATGACTCACAAAAGATCCTTTTCCCACTGGTGAAGTCCCGATGCGATGTTGCAATGCTCCCTATAAATGGCTCCACAGGCAGCGAGCTATATCATTAGCATTAAATATTAGTACCGAAGTAGTACAAGTTTTAAAAGATACATAAAGAAAGAAAGTCATGTTTTCTAAAATAATTTTCGTTCTTGCAACGGTGTGCGTTGTCAGCGCGTCTGTGATTTCCGTCAATGTGTTTGATGGTATTTAAATATATTTTTTTGAAAATAATACTCAATCTTCCCGTGTAATTTTTTACAAAACTGCTAGAAAACTTTAAAATACTAAAGTAGTCTGTATTAAGTTGCGAAAAGAGGCTTAAGTTCCAAAGTAACATTGACATTGAAGAATTTTATTTATATTATACAATGACATGAATATTTACTTTGTTAGTATTATATTATTTAATTAAGTATTGTAAATGTGAAGACTATGTCGGTCGCGTTTTACTCAGTTAGTTTTCATCATTGTCTGGCAGTTTGAGTAATTTATGCAACCTACCCAAATGTCCTTTCTTTGGTATTGTTCGTTGAATCGTTGAGCTCCTCAAGTTCTGAGTTGAGCTGCACGACTACTGACAAATGCGTGCACTGACTGGACAGGTCCCCTCAATCTGTGTGATTCTTTCATCAAAAGATCATTTCAGGCACCAATCTACACGGTCTTCACATGATTTGACCAAGACTATGTCTGGACTTTAAAAGAGACTGTGACCTCTGAGTTTGTTTCGGCCTTTCTTCTCAGAGTAGTCAGTTACGAAACGCCGACCTCATCTAGTTTGCTTTTTTTAAATATGATTGACGTGTAAAAGTGTTTGTACAAACCTACTTACAGGAAAAAAAACATTTATCATTTAACTTAAGAAGCTGTATGTAATTAATGTTCTTATAATAGACGATCCAGAGACCGAAGTTGCAAGCAATCCAAAAGACTGCAACTTCGAAGCTTGCGACCAGCTGTGTCGCAGACTCAAGTTCCCCGGTGGCGCCTGTGTCAATGGTCGCTGCAAGTGTGACAACTTCCTCAATGCAGAAGGTATTTATAATACTTCAGTATTGCATAGGGTAAACCCAATGATATTAAATATAGTATAATTGGGTAAACTAAACCTTCTACTACTTTCAATACTTCAGTAGACAGCTCTCCTTTCAATCGTGCTTCCATCTCGTATTTATTTCAGATGGAGTTTCTGAAAAAACCCTCTCTGGCCTTTTACAAACAGGTAAATTTAATTTCTGTCTGTGTAAGTACTAATTATAACTTTGTAATTAATAATATCTTATTATTGTAGAAGATTCCGAAGCTAAAGTTGCAGCGATTCCGAGTAAATGTTACGTCAAAGTATGCGACCTGGTGTGCCGCTGGCTCAATAAGACAAGTGGCACCTGTGTCGATGGTCGCTGCAAGTGTGACGAGTCTACAATTGCAAAAAGTAATAGAAGATTTCTTTAGTATTGAACCGGTATTCAACTATTGTAATTAGAAGATACCGTATCAGTCAAAAATTCATTCTCGTACTTCCAATTGGCACGGATTTTTGAGTCTCTAATTTTGTTGCACTTAAGATTTTTAAGTTAGTCGCTGCAAGTGTTCAAACTTCAACAGAGTTCATACAAAGATTGCATATATAGCACTAATAGTTATATAATTGTAATACGCATACCTATACGCATGGTGTTGTTTGTAAGTGTTTGATTGTTCAACCAATATTTGTTCAATAAATAATCTTAGTCTAAACTCTATTAATGCAAAAGGTATAAAATATTAGTGTTAGTATATGCGAAACCCGAAACACGTGTCTAGTACTTTTATGTAAACCTATGTACAAAATTTCAAAACTGTATCATAAAAAATCACAGAGTTATAAGGCTGATAATTATGTTACCGGGTTGTCCGTATAAAAACATGCTAACGGCGCACCCGCGCCTCCAGGGTCGTCTTGCGCTCATTGATAACAATTTGGCAGTAGGTACCTAACCGTACGGCGATTGTATTGTAAGTAATTAAATGGTGATAACATTTTCCATCACACTTAAATATTTTTGGGACAAAATATAACAAGGTGTAAACATTATTAAAATCGATTCAGTTCCTTATTCTGAACAAACTATATTCCGGTTTCACATAAACTAAAAATAATGTTGTATAAGATTCCGTTATGATCAAACCGTCGATTTATTCCAGAAATCCCCACCTACAAATCCCCACTGGTGGGGATTGTTACTTTTTTTTCCAAAAATTCCCACTGGTTAAATAAACTCAGCCTAGTGGGGATTTTTGGAAAAATGAGTAACTATCCCCACCAGGTGTTGTTGTTTGTAAATAATTAAAACAAAAAATGCGTTAATCAATACCTACGATAAGTAACTAATTATGTCAATATTATAATAACCAACTTCCATTATAAATTGTTTGCATTGAAACGAAACTCAATTGACTAGATTCAAACAAAAAATATTTAAACATTATAGGATCACGTAAATCGTGGTTGAGAATTTATCTCATTCTTTCCAAAAAAAAATGGCACTGTAATGCTGCCACGCATTAACTCTAGTTGAGCATCTAAGATGAACGGATCTTTTTCTTTGCTTCTTTGTGATCGCGGGTTCCGACGGTGACTTTCGTTAGCACTTCTTTCATAAAACAAAGCGTCTTCATGCAAAAAATGTAGGAGTTTCAGTAAACTGCTACCGAGATTACCATGTACTGTATAAAGTTGATAAAATGGATTTGAATGTCGAATTTAATTCAATTCCTTTTGAATGTCCTATTTCCAAAAAAAACGTTTATCGTTTTCATGCGACTACGAGCGTTTTTGGTAGCTAATAATAATATGCGAGTTTTATAATCATTAAAATCTGCTATGAGCAATGATTTAAATTTTAGAGGAACTGTAACTTCTGCGAGGTTCCTGACTTCAATTTTTTTTAACTGGTGCCGTTTTATTTCGGTGGATAAACAAAAAAAGAGGAAATTGTGACTCACTCAACTGAAAACCTGAATCATTGTACGATGCTGCTGCCGAATTATATGCTGTCGAATTGAAGGCTGGTTCTATGTTGCCAGCCAAAGCCCAGACAATCAAAACAGTGACAGTTTTCGCCAGTATTGTTAAGCCAATGGATAAAAGAAGATTTCATAAAAGTATTATGTGTTTACGGAGAGAGGCACAGAACGACAAACATTTTGGAAGGGTGGCATAATAAACGTAATGCAGCTATATCGAAAAAAAAGACCAAGTTTACTGAAACTCCTACATTTTTTGCATGAAGACGCTTTGTTTTATGAAAGAAGTGCTAACGAAAGTCACCGTCGGAAACCGCGATCACAAAGAAGCAAAGAAAAAGACCAGTTCATCTTAGATGCTCAACTAGTGTTAATGCGTGGCAGCATTACAGTGCCATTTTTTTTAGAAAGAATGAGATAAATTCTCAACCACGATTTACGTGATCCTATAATGTTTAAATAATTTTTGTTTGAATCTAGTCAATTGAGTTTCGTTTCAATGCAAACAATTTATAATGGAAGTTGGTTATTATAATATTGACATAATTAGTTACTTATCGTAGGTATTGATTAACGCATTTTTTGTTTTAATTATTTAGAAACAACAACACCTGGTGGGGATAGTTACTTATTTTTCCAAAAATCCCCACTAGGCTGAGTTTATTTAACCAGTGGGGATTTTTGGAAAAAAAAGTAACAATCCCCACCAGTGGGGATTTGTGGGTGGGGATTTT
Source organism: Tiliacea aurago (assembly GCA_948098905.1). Lineage (NCBI taxonomy): Eukaryota > Metazoa > Arthropoda > Insecta > Lepidoptera > Noctuidae > Tiliacea > Tiliacea aurago. The sequence goes on along the minus strand of OX402579.1, from coordinate 21,608,126 downwards.
TGGAATAAACCAAACCGTCTACTCTTAATCGACGGTTTCAAGGTTATCAATATTGTAAAATTTACAAATCAAAAAATCAAATCAAATCCATTTATTAGGTGGAATATAGGTTTACAATCATGTACGATCTTAAAAACTATAATGGTCCCTTTACACACCTAATCATCCACCTTTCCAAGATGAAATTCTTGAAAAATTATTCTAAATAAGAACATTTTAATTAGGTAATAGGTATCATAGATGATCTCGAAACCGAGAAGATAAGTATCACACAATTAATTCCTATCAGTGACTCGAATTTTATTTTACTATCACATATTTTCTTAAATATGGACAAACAAGCCATTTTTAACACTGAAGAGTTCCTCTCTTTTTCTTGCAGATGACATGTCTGATCGTGTGAAATTTACCTCATCGAGCGATTGTAACTTGAAAGCGTGCGCTCAACAATGTTTCAGACTCGGCTTCTTCGGTGGCGCTTGTGTCAATGGGCAGTGCAAGTGTGACTACTTCCTAAACACAGAAGGTATCTAATATTTACTATCAAAAGTCCTTCTACAGTTTTGTTTAATTAGTCAGAACTTTATTGATCAGAAATAGCTTTCAATCCTGATTCCTACCTTGCACTTCATATATTGAAATTGAAAATGTAATTACGATTTCTATCCCTAGCAGTTCCTGAGAACTCACTCTCCAACTTAGAAAATTCTGTTTCACCAAGAAAATGCACCCATCAGGAATGCAACGCTCAGTGCCGTAAACTCCTGTTTCGTGAAGTCGTCTGTATTGCCGGACGCTGCAGCTGCAATAACTATTTTCCCATCCCAAAAGGTATATCAGATTTTTAATATAAAATTAAATATTTTAAACAGCACGTCAAAGTCAAAGGCAAACCTACGTGTACCCGTTGTAGATATGAAGGCGCCACATATGTGTCAATCATCGCTGCAAGTGCTACAACAAAACATATGCAGAAGGTTACTTCAATATTTATGCTGTAATCATTATACCTACTTTGCTTGCAACGCTGTGCTCTTGATAAGGAAAAGTTCTCATTTCATTTCTGTGTCTACAATGCAACTTACTTGCCGTTAGTTTCTGAACAACCATCAAACTATAACCATGTTCCTGTATTGTGGTATTTTAATAACTTAAACATTTCACTTCTTTTTGTAGCCGCGGTTTCTGAAACACAGTTACCTGTATCCGAATTGTCAGAGGATCAGACTGAACGCGCTTGCAACATGCAGGCGTGTGACCAATTATGTCGCAGACTCAAGTTCCCCGGTGGCGCCTGCGTCAATGGTCGCTTCAAGTGTGACAACTTCTTCCGAACAGAAGGTACTTTAAAAAAGCTCAAATAGGTACATTTTCTCAGCTTTTCGAATATTACAGTACTCGTTTTTTTCTGGTCTCAGAGGCTTATTTATCTCATGTGCTTTTTCTCCCACTAATTACCATGTCAACATTATTTCTTAGTAGATGCTGTTGATGAATATTCAGAATCAGCCACGAGACGTATCTGCAATTTAAGGCAATGCAACCGAACGTGTACCCGTCGTGGATATGCGGACGCCAGGTGTGTCAATGGTTGGTGCAAGTACTACAACAAAATACAAAGACAAGGTTACTATTCAATATTTATTTTTGGAATTATCTCATTGTCACGAAATGTTCATATTTTATAACTTCTGTTTTAACTTCTATGACTGAGGAACAAACAACTTTTAATTTTTATAATTGCCATTTTTTATCATTGTTTCTTAATTGTATTATAATTATTATTTTACGAGTAAAATATAGTTTTATAAGTATGCTTGCTAGACACATCTCCACTAAACGATGTAACCAGCGACGAAAATGAAGAATCTAAAGAAATCTTAGGGCCAAATAAAGGTGAAATTTTAAATTATTTTTAAAGAAATATGAGGCACAGTATTCTTACAATTTTGTTTTGCCTTTATTTTCAAAACCTATTCAAATAACTTCAAACTTTTGATATTTTTTTGTTTCATAAACAAAAAAAATAATTGACTGCTTAAACAAAGTACCATCTACTCTTTCAGGTACAAACTCTCTATTCGTAACATTTCTGTATGTTTATCTGTCTCTTTCAACGGATCTACTCTCTCTACTACATTTCGCATCACTATATAAAACTTCCCTTCATTTTCTTACAGAGGAGCTGATTGTACCTTCGCCCAGAGCCTGCAATACTGTGAATTGCAACCAAATGTGTCACCGCCTCAAATACGCCGGAGGATGGTGTCGCTTTGGTCAATGTCAATGCTACTAAAATTTTTGTATTATGTATACTGTAATGTATATGTAACTTAGTAATAAAATAAGAAGTTAAAAGTAGAAAAAATATAGGTATTATTTTTTCACAGAGTAGTAAATTACTAATTTAAATCGTCGTAAGGCGCTTGACTTTAAGACGATGACCTAAGTCTGGCATAAATATGTGACCGATTATATAATTTCACCCCTGACTGTATTTTTTTATGAATGTACTCGTACATATAGTACATATAGTTTTATCATAAAATATATAATTATATTTTTTTTTTTAATAAAACAATAATGCATTTCATTTCAAACATTTTTGTTTTAATTTCCTACATTTGTACACCATTAGGTATCATCATTCCTTTGTCTTTCAGTCAGTACTTCCAGACTCAGACCCTGGACACCACCTAGTGTATTACCACTTGTCAATACATATTCAGTGAGTCCAAACATGATGCTGCTATCTTGTTTAGCTAAGGAGTTCCTATGGACACCTTCCGGCTCCATCATCAGACCCTGGATACTACCAAGTGCAAAATCACTTGTCAATACAAATCTAATGAAAACACACACGACGGGGGTATCTGGTTTACTTGAGGAGTGCCCCTGACCCGTGATCCCATGATCAGACCAGCTCTATGGTATCATATTGCTGCGTTGTCACTGAAGTTATACAACGTGGAGACGACAATATGACAATAAATTCAACTGCGTATACCTAATGACGTCCGCAGTCTGTTCACGAAAATTCAATCAAATATATCCAATAGTTTAGTCGATATAGCTAGTCAAAGATTGACAAAACCCATAGTCGGCACACCGCTGCTATTTAGTTTGTTTGAAAAAATCACTTTTTTAATTTCGATGCTCAAATTAATTTGATCGTTCCAAAATACTTTTATGTATTAGTATTGCCAGTGTTTTCGTTCATTTTCGTATTGTTGTCTACACATTGTATAAGAATGCCAAGTTTCAGCGCAATGGGATGCCAGGAATTTTGTTTTTTTTTTTTTTTTTTAAAACGTTGCCCCACACTAGGAGTTTCTCCTGTATTGTGGGTGCGTTTACAAACATTTAAATTCACATACACAAACAGCCAGACCCGGAACAACTACTTGTAGGTCATACAAATATTTGTTCCGTGCGGGAATCGAACCCGCGACACTCAGCGCAGCTGTCAATTGCTTAACTAATTGCTTGGAAACACATACGAACGAAGCAAGAAAGCTTGTGAAAAAGTGATCTTGTTATTTGGGTACCATCGAGAGACTATTTCAGATCAACTATTAACAGAATTACCTATTACATGATTGTGTTCTTTCCAATAGTTATTTCGGTTCAATAGGCAGATAGTCAAACTGGAGCATAATAGTTTCCATAAAAAAGTTTTTTTTAATGGTTTTTAGGATACTGTCGTAAACAAGGGACTATATAACACACAACCTCGTAAAGAGTCATTGTACTCATCATTATTACTTTTACTATGGGACTAAATCTGAAATCTCGAAAAAAAATATCAGCTGCTCCCTACATTTATGTTCCCATAACTCGTCAAAATGTATGAACAGCTGATTTTTTTTTCGCGATTTCATGTTTGGTCCCATAGTAAAAGTTGTTCATAATGATGAGTACAATGACCTACACAACACACCCCACCACAACATATCCCAGACATGTTGTATAGATGAAATACATGTTCTCCCATAGATCGTTATACGCCACGGTCAATTTCCCAACTGCAAATGTAAATTTTTTGACAGACTCACCGACAGACAGTCGGGCAACGTAGTGATCCGTGTGATAAGCCCATAAGGGTTCCGTTTTTTCCTATTGAGGTACGAAACCCTAAAAATTAAGCAATGGCAGATAAATTAACTATGTGATTGATATTTGGCATCACATATTCACAAACAGTAAAAGTTTTCAAAAATGTTAAATTAGTGTGTGAGTTAAAGCTATTACAGAATGTAAAATCAATGTCATAAAAACATTGATGTATTGAACCTTGAGAGCAATAAAATCGCACACCCCTTGTAATTTGGTTTATTACTGATTGTTTTCTAAAATCGAAAGATATTGAGTAAAAATCATTAGACAAAATTAAAGCATACAAGCTTAGCTTTACAAAAACATAAAATTAAAATCATTGACCTTCACGTAACTTACAAAAACCGACCGTACACCGAATTCCCCAAATTCACGCGTTTGCGTTGTCACTACTTGCACCCTTAGCCGCAGGTATAAAAAGGTCAGTTTATTGGAATTTTTATTCAGTTGCATACCGACGGTCAACGTGATAACATCTCTACTGGAAGCATACGGATTTACTGGAAAAATATGGATACCACGCCCGCAGAAGCCGCTCAAGTTATTGCCTTGCTCGAAGCAGGCCATAACCAAAGTGAAGTTGCTCGACGGCTAAATTTGAGCCGCTACTCTGTTCGTCGTGTATACCAGAGGTTCCAAGAGACCGGTGGCTACATTCGGCGACCAGGATCTGGCCGGCGACGCACAACATCAGAGCGTGATGACCGCTTTCTTGTGACAAGGTCTTTGAGAAATCGGCAACTGAACGCGGTTCAACTGGGACAACAGCTTCGAGAAGTTCGCAATGTCAGTATAAGTCGGTGGACAGTTCGAAGAAGACTAGGTGAAGCAGGAATGACTTCACATCGCCCAGCAAATGGTCCCAAATTGACCACAGCTCACCGACAAGCCCGGCTACAATTTGCTAGGGAACATTTAAATTGGACGTATGACCAATGGCGGGCTGTTATGTTCTCTGATGAGTGCAGAATGACTTTACATGGTCATGATGGACGCTCTAGGGTCTACAGAAGGTCATCAGAGCGATTTTCACAATGCTGCATAAGCGAACGTGTGGCTTTTGGAGGTGGATCGTGTATGTTTTGGGGTGGCATAATGTTGGACACTAAAACTGACATTGTATTCATCACAACGGCGAATACCGGCCCGAGATCGAGAAGTTTGACGGCTGCACGATACGTCGAAGAAGTGCTCGAAGAACATGTGAGGCCGCTTGCGTGGCTTATGGGAGAAGATTTTCTCTTAATGCACGACAACGCCAGACCGCATGTCGCTAGAACAGTTTGCGACTACATGGAAGATGTTGGAATCACCGCGATGGAGTGGCCAGCTCGTAGTCCTGATCTCAATCCGATTGAGCATGTCTGGGATGAGCTAAAAAGAAGAGTTCGAGCAAGAAGCCCTGCTCCTACGCGCCTCCAAGAGCTTCAACTTGCCATTGAAGAGGAGTGGAACGCCATACCACAAGATTTCATGGTGAAATTAATACGGTCCATGAAAAACCGATTAAGAGCTGTAGTCAAGGCTAGGGGAGGGAATACACCTTTTTAAAAAACAAATTTGATCAAGCATTTTGAGTTTTATTTTTATTCTTTGTTAAGCTAAATTGGGTAATTTTATCCGTATGTTGGGTTTTGTGCCCTAAAACTCCCTATGGGTACTTTTTTTACACTGTATTTGATATCATTAGAAAGGTACTGAAGTAAACATTCAAATAGTGTAAGTTTTATTTTAATATGTATTCACATTTATGAAAAAAACTGCTTTAACAACAAAAAGTCAACGTGTGCGATTTTATTGCTCTCAAGTGTACATGTTCTCCCATAGATCGTTATACGCCACGGTCAATTTCCCAACTGCAAATGTAAATTTTTTGACAGACTCACCGACAGACAGTCGGGCAACGAAGTGATCCGTGTGATAAGCCCATAAGGGTTCCGTTTTTTCCTATTGAGGTACGAAACCCTAAAAATTAAGCAATGGCAGATAAATTAACTATGTGATTGATATTTGGCATCACATATTCACAAACAGTAAAAGTTTTCAAAAATGTTAAATTAGTGTGTGAGTTAAAGCTATTACAGAATGTAAAATCAATGTCATAAAAACATTGATGTATTGAACAGAAGATAAGGTACGCGCTCCTCGATGTAGACCGCATAAATTAGGTGAAAGAACACAATCGACCTACATTACTCTCGGTTTGCGGGGAAAACCCGAATCGTAGTTTATTTCCGAGTTGTTATGGGTACGTAACAGTGACAATTATTGCTATCTAGTTCCCGTTATAGCCCGCGTAATATATATGTCTCTCTATTTCGGTTGTCGAGCACATGACGCACGACATCGGGTCCATTTAATATTTACGTGATGTTAGAAAGTGGCCTATCTTCCTATTTAATACATCAATGCATACGAATATCATCTAATTTGTAGTAATGCTTGTTTGCAAAGTGTACTTTTAATACGAGTTTTAAAGTTTCTTTAATTTAATTGCAATATAACACACGGTATTTTGTTATAACATTCAACACAGTACCACATAAAAGATGTAATGTATGTTCTTTAGATAATCTGAAAAATGGCTTATCTATTTTATATTTATTTATATTACTAAAATGATGTCTATCACTTCTTTTATTAAAAATATGTAGGTACATTTTTACATACTTGTCAATTAATTAATGAAAATAATTATAATAAATTATTTTCATAAATGAATTGACAAGTTACCGTATAATATAAAATCCGAGGGGATTGGCGCTGATAGCCTAAATACGGGTTGTGCCTAGTTCGGCTACAGATGCTTAACTCATTTGTACTCAAAACTAGCCTAGGTTTCATTAATTTGTAAAACAATCTAGAAATGAATAAATACTTTAAAAAAATACTTAAATTGTAGGCGCGTTGAACGATAAGTTTTCACTTCTGCTGGCAGTCCCCATGACTGCCTATTTAGAAAAAAAAAATATGTAGTTATTTTATGCGTAAATCGATTCCTCCTCGTTGGTCTAGTGGTTGCAAGTGCTACATTTACTGCTGAGCACGAGGTCCTGGGTTCGATTCCCAGGTCGGCCAAAATATTATTGGGATTTTCCATTTGGAATTTCTCAGTAGCAGCCCGGACTCTGGATTTGTGCCCGGTTGATGGCAATAGGCTATAGGTTTTTGTTTCTCGGCAATTACATAGGACTGAAACGTAACTGGCGTAATGTGGGCGTAGGTACTATAGGTACACATCTGCCTAACCCTGCGGGGAATACAGGCGTGATGTTATGTAATGATATGTATGCGTGAATGAAATTAATTGAAATCGTTTATTCTGTAAATAGAATATCGGAATCACTTTTCCACGTCATATTAAAAAATAACCTAGATGTGGTCGACATTTCCTATCTGAGACTACCCCTGAGAAGAAATGGCAAAACAAACTCAGGTCAAAGTCTCTTTTAAAATCCAGACATAATCTTGGTCAGATCATGTGAGGACAATGTAGATCCGTGTCTGAAATGGTCTTTTGAGGAAAGAACCACACAAATTTGAGTGGACCTGTCCAATCAGTGTAAGCATTTGTCAGTAATCGTGCAGCTCAACTCAAGACTTAAGGAGCTCAACGACTCGACGAACAATACCAAAGAAAGGACATTTGGGTAGGCCGCATAAAGTGCTCAAAATGCCAGATGTCAATATGTAAGTATATAAAATTATATATTATTATGTACAATAAATACAATAATAATGATTTTGCATAATAATTAAAAATATCAAGTTTTCCAGTTTTATCACAAGGTTAGCAGAGCGAGCAGCTCAATCCCAAGCTTTTTTGTCTTCTAAAATAGAATAGAATCAAGACAACTCTGTAAATTATTTGTGGCTGTAGTGGAAAAAACACCGCAGTCATACCAACGTCATACTACTACTTTGATACACCATCAAAAGCCCATTGATGAGTGAAAATATATTAAAAACAAAGCGGCCAAGTGGGACTCGGACTCGCGCACGAAGGGTTCCGTATCATTATCTATAAAAACGGCAATAAAATCATGTCTGTTGTATGGGAGAGCCCTCTTAAAATATTTATTTTATTCTGTTTTTTAGTATTTTTGTTATAGCGGCAACAGAAATACATCATCTGTGAAAATTTCAACTATCTAACTATCACGGTTCATAAGATACAGCCCGGTGACAGACGGATCGGAATCCTATTTCTACAGACTCACAGACAGATACTCCGGTGTTCATCAAGAGAAAAATAAGAACAAAAAAAAACATTAGAACCAATGTAATGTTTCATTGTGTGCGTGGTGATACGCACTTGATCGACAGTGACCTTATCGATATGTTAGTAATGTCCTGAAATCCCATCCCTACAAACTGTACGCAGGCGCTGTTCGTGGGCTGATTATAATATTAATAAACTATTCCACTGAACCGCACTTATGAAAATTTTGTTTCAATGCGGTTAGTAGAACAACTTATGTGCCGTTTGGTCAAGTGCCGTTGAAATCAGTGCTTCGAGTGGAATACCTCGAATTTAGCACCTAGTGTAAATAGTTAGTTGTGTTATAAATTGTATAAAAACATTTGAATGTATATGAATGCAATTAAAACTTAGGCAAGACACTATGATGACCAGGACAACACTGAAAGACAAGAAACATAACTAAACAAAGGAAGTATCGCAATAGGTGACAGGACCCACCTTACGACTAACCACGAAACACTTCCTAAAGTTCTGACAAATCAATGTTTACGTTGTTTATTTTGCAATCCAATACATAATTACTTATCAGTTTAACTCTATCAACAATGACCGTCGGGACTGAACATAGATTAATGACTCACAAAAGATCCTTTTCGCTCTGGTAAAATCCTGATGTTGCAACGCTCCTTATAAAAAGGCTCCACAGGAAGCGTCCTATATCACTAGCATATAGTGTTAGTATCGAAGTAGTACAAGATCCAAGAGATTGATTAAGTTGAATCATGTTTTCTAAAATAGTTTTCGTACTTGCGACTGTGTGTGTTGTCAACGCGTCTGTGTTAACCGTCAATGTGTTTGATGGTAAATATTTAATAAATCTAATTACTTTAAATTATCTATTATGGGAAGGCAGTGGTGGCCTAGTGGTAACGTCCCCGACTTACGAGCTGTAGGCCTTAGGTTCGAACCCAGAGTCTCCCAGACAAGCGCTTTACATTGTGTGAATTATTTCATTACCACTGCTGTCACAACGGTGCAGGAAACATCGTGAGGAAACCGGCATGTCCGAGAACAAAATTTTGAAGACATGTGACATCTACCAACCCCCAGTGGGCCCGCGTGGTGGAGTCCACTCTCACCGAGAGGAGGCCTGTATCCCAGCAGTAGGAACATTATAGGCTGATTATGTACTTTAAATTATCTTGCAATATTCTTTGAAAAAACTGCTGTAAAATGCGAAATAAATACTCTTGATTAGTTTCGAAAAGTAGAATAAGTAGCGAAATAAGTAAAGAAGCTGTATGTATGTAATGAATGTTCTTATGTTTAACAGATGATCCCGAGACCGAAGTCGCAAGCAATCCAAAGGATTGCAACTTCCGAGCGTGCGACCAGCTGTGTCGGACACTCAAGTTCCCCTGTGGCGCCTGTGTCAATGATCGCTGCAAGTGTGACAACTTCCTCAATGCACAAGGTATTTATAAAATTTCAGTATTGCACACGATAAACCCTCATTCTACTACTTTCAATACTTCAGTAGTCAGCAGCTCTCCTTTCAATCGTGCTTCCATCTTGTACTTGTATATTATTGTACGTATTTGTTTCAGATGTAGTTTCTGAAAAAACTCTAGAAGACTCAGTTTTACAAACAGGTAAATTTAATTTCTGTATGTGCAACTACTGTTTTCAAACATGTTTCCATCTTAAACTTTTTTAATCTGGTACTTATTATCTGTTTTAGATGGAGCTTCTTTCCAATTATTATCTGGCCTAGAAGACTCAGTCGTACAAAAAGGTAGACATAATTTTATGTTTGCGCAACTATTAAATAGAACTTTGTAGTTAATATTTTTTTATTATAGATGATCCTGAGACTGAACGAAAAGCGACTAAATGTAACAGGACAGCATGTAACTTGGTGTGCCGCTGGGTTAAAAAGACTAGTGGCTCCTGCGTCAATGATCGCTGCACGTGTGCGAATTCCCTCGTTGCAAGGGAAGGTAACATAAGATTCCTTTATTATCGAACTAGTGCTAACCCGCCCCTGCTTCTCCAGGTTTTTATCCTGCAATATTCTTTCAAAAAACTGCTGGAAAATGTGAAATAAATACTCTTCGTTAGTTTCGAAAAGTAGTATAAGTAGCGAAATAAGTAAAGAAGCTGTATGTATGTAATGATTAATGTTCTTATGTTTAACAGATGATCCCGAGACCGAAGTCGCAAGCAATCCACAAGATTGCAACTTCCGAGCGTGCGACCAGCTGTGTCGGACACTCAAGTTCCCCGGTGGCGCCTGTGTCAACGGTCGCTGCAAGTGTGATAACTTCCTCAATGTAGAAAGTATTTATAATATTTCGGTATTGCATAGGATAAACCCTCATTCTACTACTTTCAATACTTCAGTAGTTAGCAGCTCTCCTTTCAATCGTGCTTCCATAATGTACTTGTTTATTATTGTAGTTATTTGTTTCAGATGTAGTTTCTGAAAAAACTCTCTCTGACCTAGAAGACTCAGTTTTACAAACAGGTCAATTTAATTTCTGAACGTGCAACTACTAATTGAAACTTTGTATTAAATAATATTTTATTATTATAGATGATTCCGAGGCTGAAGTTGCAGAGATTCCGAGAAGATGTAACCTCAAAGTATGCGACCTGGTGTGTCGCTGGCTTAATAAGACAAGTGGCGCTTGTGTCGATGGTCGCTGCAAGTGTGACAAGTCCATAATTGCAGAAGGTAATTCATGATTCATTTAATATTAACCTTCCTCAATGCAGAAGGTATTTATAATATTTCGGTATTGCATAGCATACACCCTCATTCTACTACTTTCAAAACTTCATACAGCAGCTCTCCTATCAAACATCTTTCGACCTTAAACTTATTTGATCTGGTACTTATTATCTGTTTTAGATGGAGCTTCTGACCAATTATTATCTGGCCTAGAAGACACAGTCATACAAAAAGGTAAACATAATTTTATGTTTGCGCAAATATTAAATAGAACTTTGTAGTTAATATTTTTTTATTATAGATGATCCTGAGACTGAACGAAAAGCGACTAAATGTAACAGGACAGCATGTAACTTGGTGTGCCGCTGGGTTAAAAAGACTAGTGGCTCCTGCGTCAATGATCGCTGCACGTGTGCGAATTCCCTCGTTGCAAGAGAAGGTAACATAAGATTCCTTTATTATTGAACTAGTGACCCGCCCCTGGTTCACTACGTCTCCACTAAACGATGTAACCAGCGACGAAAATGAAGAATCTAACGAAATTAAGGTGAAATTTTAAATGATTTTAAACAGTATTCTTACATTGTCTTTGGTTTTGCCTTTATTTTCATTACCAATTCAAACCTTTGATTTTTTTTTGTTTTATAACCAAAAAAAATAATTGACTGTTCAAAAAAGTACCTAGATGGTACTTTTTTTGAACAGTAAATTTTTTTTTTCTATTTAAACAAAGTACCGTCTACTCTTTCAGGTACAAACTCTCTTTTTGTAACAGTTATGTATGTTTATCTGTCTCTTTCAACAGCTCTACTCTCTCTACTACATTTTCCATAACTATAAAACTTCCTATAATTTCTTACAGAGGAGCTGATTGTACCTTCGCCCAGAGCCTGTAACACAGTGAATTGCAACCAAATGTGTCACCGCCTCAAATACGCCGGAGGATGGTGTCGCTTTGGTCAATGTCAATGCTACTAAAATTATTGTATTATGTAGGTATACTGTAATCTATATGTAACTAAGTAATAGAATAAAAAGTAAAAAGTAGAAAAAATATAGGTATTATTTTTTCATAGAGTAAATTACAAATTCAAATCTTTGTAAGTCTCTTGACTATAAGACGATGACCTAAGTCTGGCATAAATATGTGACCGGTTAGATAATTTTATCCGTGACTGTATTTTTTTTAATGAATTTAATTATTTAATTTCGCTGTTTAATCCTAAAATAATAATCATATTTTTTTTTAATAAAAAAAAACAATGCATTTCATTGCAAAATTTTTTGTTTTAATTTCCTACATTTTTGTACACCATTAGGTATCATCATTCCCTTGCATATTATCCCAATTTATTTGGGGTCAGCGCAACAGACTTTTACTCCCATACTAACCTTTGGCTTCCTAGGAAAACGGTTCCGTCATATTAAAACAACCGTCATGAAAATCTGTCATTTTCACCAGTATTTGACATTAAGGTGTCAACATACTGTATTTGGACCATAGATACTAGTAGTATATACTAAATCTATGATTTGGACATTCGTTATTCTACTTTCATACAATGGAGTCAAAATAACTTATTTTTTTGCGTTCATTGGGTCATGTTAACTCATGTACTACAAGTCGGTAAAAGTTAAAATGCATACTATCAAAAACAAAACAAAAAACTCCGTTTTAAAATTACAATCTAAAGCTAATAAGTTCAAAATAAAATATAAGTAAAAATCATTTTTAAAACAAGCCTTTGATGAACTAAAAAGTACTAAATAAAACTTACGTAAACATAGAACTTTAATTTTTTCTTAAAAGCTTGAGGCATGTCTTAAAGTGTAAGAAGAACGTTCACGCCTCAAGCTTTTAAGAAATATGTTAGTAATATACTGAATAAGAGTTCTATCTACCTTCACTTGTGAGTTACTTGTCAAGATAAATCCTATTGGCTGAAACACAACAGGGCTATCTTGTTTAGTTGAAGAGTACCCGTGACCACCTTCAGGCTCCATCGTTAGACCTTGGACACCACCTAGTGTAATACCACTTGTCAATACATATTCAGTGAGTCCAAACACGATGCTGCTATCTTGTTTTGGTTGAGGAGTTCCTATGGCCACCTTCCGGCTCCATCATCAGACTCTGGAGACTACCAAGTGAAAAATCACTTGTCAATACATATCTAATGAAAACACACACGACGGGGGTATCTAGTTTACTTGAGGAGTGCCCCTGACCCGTGATCCCGTGATCAGACCAGCTCTATGGTATCATATTGGTGCGTTGTCACCGAAGTTATATAAGTATGCCAAGTTTCAGCTCAATCGGATGCCAGGAATTGCTTGAATAATTGATGACAATGGGAGTAACTGGAAACACATACGAACGAAGCAAGAAAGCTTGTGAAAGGGTGATCTAGTTATTTGGGTACCATCGAGAGACTATTATAGATCAACTATTAACAGAATTACCTATTACAGGTGTTCTTTCCAATAGTTATTCAGGTTCAAATGGCAGACAGATAGTCAAACTGGTGCATAAAAATCTGCTTAAAAAACAGTTTTTTTAATGGTTTTTTAGGGTTAACAAGGAACTCATATAGATAAAAAACATGTGCTCCCATAGATCGATTTACGCCACGGTCAATTTCCCAACTGCAAATGTAAATTTGTATTCGCATTTTTTTATGTGATAAAACTACAAATTAACGCTTTTCGCACTTTTTTCTTTACTTGTGCTGTGCTTCTTGCCAAATTTCATGATTCTAGGTCAACGAGAAGTACCCTTAGGTTTTGATTTACGTACGAGTATCAAAATATGTCGCATAGATAGCTGTATTTTTTTATTACGTTAACTTAGAAGTATGATTTTATAGATTTTCAAGGGACCTTAGACCTACATAAATTTTATATTAATTTCAACTTGAAACCTCTCATTCTTGAGAAAAAGGCTCTTGACAGACTGACCGACAGACAGACGGACAACGAAGTGGTCCTAAAAGGATTCTGTTTTTAGGGTTCCGTACCTCAAAAGGAAAAAAGGAACCCTTATAGGATCACTCGTGTGTCTGTCTGTCTGTCACAGCTGATTTGCTCCGAATCACCTGGACCGATTAAGTTGAAATTTGGTACACATATGAAATTCTGTGACCCAAACACGGACGTGATACGTAAATGAATTAATTTTGAATATGAAGGTCACTTTTGGTGGGCAAATTACAAAATTTTAAAAAAAAAGTTTTGTTGACTGTACCGTGTTACATATCAAATGAAAGGGCTTGTTTTGAGGATTTTATATATATTTTTTTTTATAATTTCAAAATACATACTTTTGAAATTATTTAAGAAAATAGATGAAAAATTACCATTCCCAACCCCTTATCTCCGAAACTACTAAGCCTAAAATTTTGATAAAATACAGAAAGTTGTTCTTTCTTTATAGATTACAGGAAAAAATATAAGTCTGTGATCTTAAAATAACATGGTAAATCACTCAATATTGTGCGTACAAACTTACATCTGCAGTTGGAATGTATGGGGATCATGTTTTTCCACTACAATGTTAAGTTCGTTCTTGGGATAAATTCATCCTAACTACGGAACCCTCCATTGTGCGTGGTCCGACACGCACTTGGTCGGTTTTTTTCATTTTGAGATACGGAAACTTAAAAATGAAGCAATGGCAGATAAATTAACTATGTGATTGATGTTTGGCATCACATATTCACAAACATTGTAAAAGTAGATGATTTTACAAAAATGTTAAATCAGTGTGTGAGTTAAAGTAATTACAGATTCGAATGTAAAATCAATGTCACAAAAATAATAAATTATACAATTAAATTAGCTACCAGTTTGATTTTGTCTAGACAATGGAGCAGGATCAGCATGTTATTCTGTCACACTATGTAACATTTCTACATTTATATCTGTAATTTTTATGGTTTACCTACATAATAAAGAGTATTCTATCTATCTATCTTATACTATCTTAGATATATAATCCTCTAATTTGTAATATGCTTGTTTACAAAGTGTACTTTTAATACGAGTTTTAAAGTAAATTTAATTTAATTGCGGTATAACACAAGGTATTTTGTTGTAACATTTACACATCACATAAAAGATGATCATCACATTAATTATGTTCTTTAGATAATCTGAAAAATGGCTTATCTATTTTACCTTTATTTCTAGTATTAAAATGATGTCTATCACTACTTTTATTAAAAATATGTAGGTTGATTTTTACTTACTTGTCAATTAATTTATGAAAATAATTATAATACATTATTTTCATAAATGAATTGACAAGTTACCGTCATAATTTAAATCCTTTTAAATAGTTCCCTAACGGCCGAACCCAATAACTTATTTCTATTGATGACAGACAGTATAATTATATCTATGCTCGAATGGCGTCTCACAATCATTGATAAAGGCTATCTATCTAACAAAAACAATTATCTACTTCGCCCTCCCGTGCGTTCCATTACAACCAACATCGCTTTAAAAAACAACATGTGTAATTAGGGTTATATTAATTATTATATTCTTTGTTTCTTACTTCTAAATAAGTTACTGGATTAAGATATAATTCTGTAGAGCCATATTTGTTATGGCCGTGAATCAAAATACAACCTGTTACTGACCTGCAAATTGCAAAAAATAAAATTTGAATTTCGCGGGCTACCTTAGCGCATTAATGTTTTTTTTTTAAGCTTAAATTCATGTTGGAATGGTACTTGCACGGGGGGTGTTAGTAAGGGGGGTTAAATTTCTGTTATTTTTTGCCTAGGGCGCACCGTTTTCGAGATATTTGAATTTCAATTTTTTTTATTACTTTAAATAAAAAAAAACATCTATGATCATTATTGCAAGTACTAAAGAGTTAATTTTAGCTTGGCTACTTTACGTTAACCCTGCAATTCGGGGAATAGCCAAATCTGCCATCTGTAGTACTGTCCTGTCAAACAAATCGTATATTGGGACGCATACTTTGGCATTTTCATACAAAGAGATATCTGTTGTAGGCGATACACCCTCCCATCAGTACATAGCGTGGGCCGGTATGATTCCTAGATTATTGGGACGTTAAAACCATGGATAGATATATTTTTATATCTCCAGTAGGCCGAAACTGGTGATATATAGGTTCGGCCGTAAAAGATCCGCGGCGACGTAGATTGTAAATGGCTGGCAACTCTCTTTTGCTAAATAAAGATGGATTCAGTGTCCGCAGCCCAAATCCCACAGTAAAATGCCATACGACATAATGCTGTGTGGAAGTAGCCAAAATACACCAAACGCGCGGTTTCTACATCAGTTAGCTGTTTTATTTTTCTAACAGCCTATGCGGCCGTGCTTAGCCGCCCCGGAAGAGATGTTATAATATGAGGTAATTGTAATTTCTCGTCTAACGTGATTCGTAATAGATAAACCGTTTGATTAATTATTAAATTCTAGTTTTTCTTCATTCACTATGATGATGTCACATTCGCTACTTCTAACATTAGTTAATTTAAAAACAATGCATCGAGGCAAGTATAATAATTACTTGTAGTTGGGATATTTTATTTTTATTTTATTTATTGAGGGATAATAAACAACTACAACATAAATAAAACATTAAGTTAACAATACTTTTAGTAGCAATGTTGCAGTCCACTGCATTATCCGCAGGTAACACATATTTAAAGATCAGTGGTTGCCACTAGACGAGCATTACCACAATTAACAAATATTTTGAAATAGCTAAATAAATTACTATAAAGCTAGCTATAGCTACAAAACCAAATCAGTTCAGAAACAGTTTCATTCATTTAAATTAAGCAATAAATGGGTAATAATAGTAAGATATAATTAAGCTACAATTAAGATAGAATTTTTATAATATTAGATTTAATTCAGATATGTAATTCATAATATTAATTATTATTGTTATCCGCCATTTTGGACTTGTTAGTAACGATTCACTTCAACGATTGCTTTCAAAATTAATTTTAGTTTCGATTTTTGAAGTAAACACTTCTTTAGGAGTGTTGAGCGGTTTATGGCTCGTAGCAGTAAGTGAAGTTAAATTATGAAGAGACTGAACTTAAAATTCACACAGATCATACGCATTATTTTCCGAATGTTTAACTTGGACTACACACAAAACCCCCAACACCCTCTATCAATTCCCACGCTCACACTTCATTCCACACAATGAGAGGTCATGCATTCATACTCCACATATTATAATAAAATATAATATGTGTAAAATAACACTACTGTTATTAACTCATCATTCATCATCATTTCAGCCGAAAGACGTTCACTGCTGGACATAAACCTCCCCCAAAAGGAAGGGGGGGGAGTTGCCATAATCGCCATGCTTGGCAAACGGGTCGGCGATCGCAATATTTTATGTGTGTTAAAATGCTTATAGAACGCTGCTGCCCATTCTCTAGTAAATCCCTTAGTTGCCTTTTACGACACCCACGGGAAGAAATAGGGTGGTGCTATTATTTACGTCTGACACCACACGGAACATGCTTAACTCATTTGTATTCAAAACTAGATTAGGTTTAATTTGTGAAACAATCTAGAAATAAATAAATACTCAAAAAAAATCTTAAATTGTAGGCGCGTTGAACGATAAGTTTTCACTTCTGCTGGCAGTGCCCATGAATGCCAACTTTTTTTAATTTTTAGGTAGTTAAGCGTAAACCGATTCCTCTTCGTTGGTCTAGTAGTGGAAGTGCTACAGTTACTGCTAGCATGAGGTCCAGGGTTCGATTCCCAGGTCGGGCAAAGTGTTATTGGGTTTTTCCATCTGGAGATTCTCAGTAGCAGCCCGGAGTCTGGATTTGTGCCCGGTTGATGGCAATAGACTTGTCTTTGTTTCTCAGAAATGACATAGGACTTAACCGTAACTGGCGTAATGTGGGCGTAGGTACTATAGGTACACATCTGCCTAACCCTGCGGGGAATACAGGCGTGGTGTTATGTAATGATATGTATGCGTGAATGAAATTAAATGAAATCGTTTATTCTGTAAATAGTATATCGGAATCACTTTTCGACGTCATATTAAAAAATAAGCTAGATGTAGTCGAAATTTCCTATCTGACTACCCCTCAGAAGAAATGGCGAAACAACCTCAGGGGTCAAAGTCTCTTTTGAAGTCCAGACATAATCTTGGTCAGATCATGTGAGGACTATGTAGATCCGTGTCTGAAATGGTCTTTTGAGGAAAGAACCACACAAATTTGAGTGGACCTGTCCAATCAGTGTAAGCATTTGTCAGTAATCGTGCAGCTCAACTCAAGACTTAAGGAGCTCAACGACTCGACGAACAATACCAAAGAAAGGACATTTGGGTAGGCCGCATAAAGTGCTCAAAATTCCAGATGTCAATATGTAAGTATATAAAATTATATATTATTATGTACAATAAATACAATAATAATGATTTTGCATAATAATTAAAAATATCAAGTTTTCCAGTTTTATCACAAGGTTAGCAGAGCGAGCAGCTCAATCCCAAGCTTTTTTGTCTTCTAAAATAGAATAGAATCAAGACAACTCTGTATAGTATTTGTGGCTGTAGTGGAAAAAACACCGCAGTCATACCAACGTCATACTACTACTTTGATACACCATCAAAAGCCCATTGTTTAGTGAAAATATATTAAAAACAAAGCGGCCAAGTGGGACTCGGACTCGCGCACGAAGGGTTCCGTATCATTATCTATAAAAACGGCAATAAAATCATGTCTGTTGTATGGGAGAGCCCTCTTAAAATATTTATTTTATTCTGTTTTTTAGTATTTTTGTTATAGCGGCAACAGAAATACATCATCTGTGAAAATTTCAACTATCTAACTATCACGGTTCATAAGATACAGCCCGGTGACAGACGGATCGGAATCCTATTTCTACAGACTCACAGACAGATACTCCGGTGTTCATCAAGAGAAAAATAAGAACAAAAAAAAACATTAGAACCAATGTAATGTTTCATTGTGTGCGTGGTGATACGCACTTGATCGACAGTGACCTTATCGATATGTTAGTAATGTCCTGAAATCCCATCCCTACAAACTGTACGCAGGCGCTGTTCGTGGGCTGATTATAATATTAATAAACTATTCCACTGAACCGCACTTATGAAAATTTTGTTTCAATGCGGTTAGTAGAACAACTTAGGTGCCGTTTGGTCAAGTGCCGTTGAAATCAGTGCTTCGAGTGGAATACCTCGAATTTAGCACCTAGTGTAAATAGTTAGTTGTGTTATAAATTGTATAAAAACATTTGAATGTATATGAATGCAATTAAAACTTAGGCAAGACACTATGATGACCAGGACAACACTGAAAGACAAGAAACATAACTAAACAAAGGAAGTATCGCAATAGGTGACACCTTACGACTAACCACGAAACACTTCCTAAAGTTCTGACAAATCAATGTTTACGTTGTTTATTTTGCAATCCAATAAATAATTACTTATCAGTTTAACTCTATCAACAATGACCGTCGGGACTGAACATAGATTAATGACTCACAAAAGATCCTTTTCGCTCTGGTGAAATCCTGATGTTGCAACGCTCCCTATAAAAAGGCCCCACAGGAAGCGTCCTATATCATTAGCATATAGTGTTAGTATCGAAGTAGTACAAGATCCAAGAGATTGATTAAGTTGAATCATGTTTTCTAAAATAGTTTTCGTACTTGCGACTGTGTGTGTTGTCAACGCGTCTGTGTTAACCGTCAATGTGTTTGATGGTAAATATTTAATAAATCTAATAACTTTAAATTATCTATTATGGGAGGGCAGTGGTGGCCTAGTGGTAACGTCCCCGACTTACGAGCTGTAGGCCTTAGGTTCGAACCCAGAGTCTCCCAGACAAGCGCTTTACTTTGTGTGAATTATTTCATTACCACTGCTGTCACAACGGTGCAGGAAACATCGTGAGGAAACCGGCATGTCCTAGAACAAAATGTTGAAGACATGTGACATCTACCAACCCCCAGTGGGCCCGCGTGGTGGAGTCCACTCTCACCGAGAGGAGGCCTGTATCCCAGCAGTGGGAACATTATAGGCTGATTATTTACTTTAAATTATCTTGCAATATTCTTTGAAAAAACTGCTGTAAAATGCGAAATAAATACTCTTGATTAGTTTCGAAAAGTAGAATAAGTAGCGAAATAAGTAAAGAAGCTGTATGTATGTAATGAATGTTCTTATGTTTAACAGATGATCCCGAGACCGAAGTCGCAAGCAATCCAAAAGATTGCAACTTCCGAGCGTGCGACCAGCTGTGTCGGACACTCAAGTTCCCCGGTGGCGCCTGTGTCAATGATCACTGCAAGTGTGACAACTTCCTCAATGCACAAGGTATTTATAAAATTTCAGTATTGCATAGGATAAACCCTCATTCTACTACTTTCAATACTTCAGTAGTCAGCAGCTCTCCTTTCAATCGTGCTTCCATCTTGTACTTGTATATTATTGTACGTATTTGTTTCAGATGTAGTTTCTGAAAAAACTCTAGAAGACTCAGTTTTACAAACAGGTAAATTTAATTTCTGTATGTGCAACTACTGTTTTCAAACATGTTTCCATCTTAAACTTTTTTAATCTGGTACTTATTATCTGTTTTAGATGGAGCTTCTTTCCAATTATTATCTGGCCTAGAAGACTCAGTCGTACAAAAAGGTAGACATAATTTTATGTTTGCGCAACTATTAAATAGAACTTTGTAGTTAATATTTTTTTATTATAGATGATCCTGAGACTGAACGAAAAGCGACTAAATGTAACAGGACAGCATGTAACTTGGTGTGCCGCTGGGTTAAAAAGACTAGTGGCTCCTGCGTCAATGATCGCTGCACGTGTGCGAATTCCCTCGTTGCAAGGGAAGGTAACATAAGATTCCTTTATTATCGAACTAGTGCTAACCCGCCCCTGCTTCTCCAGGTTTTTATCCTGCAATATTCTTTCAAAAAACTGCTGGAAAATGTGAAATAAATACTCTTCGTTAGTTTCGGAAAGTAGTATAAGTAGCGAAATAAGTAAAGAAGCTGTATGTATGTAATGATTAATGTTCTTATGTTTAACAGATGATCCCGAGACCGAAGTCGCAAGCAATCCACAAGATTGCAACTTCCGAGCGTGCGACCAGCTGTGTCGGACACTCAAGTTCCCCGGTGGCGCCTGTGTCAACGGTCGCTGCAAGTGTGATAACTTCCTCAATGTAGAAGGTATTTATAATATTTCGGTATTGCATAGGATAAACCCTCATTCTACTACTTTCAATACTTCAGTAGTTAGCAGCTCTCCTTTCAATCGTGCTTACATAATGTACTTGTTTATTATTGTAGTTATTTGTTTCAGATGTAGTTTCTGAAAAAACTCTCTCTGACCTAGAAGACTCAGTTTTACAAACAGGTAAATTTAATTTCTGAACGTGCAACTACTAATTGAAACTTTGTATTAAATAATATTTTATTATTATAGATGATTCCGAGGCTGAAGTTGCAGAGATTCCGAGAAGATGTAACCTCAAAGTATGCGACCTGGTGTGTCGCTGGCTTAATAAGACAAGTGGCGCTTGTGTCGATGGTCGCTGCAAGTGTGACAAGTCCATAATTGCAGAAGGTAATTCATGATTCATTTAATATTAACCTTCCTCAATGCAGAAGGTATTTATAATATTTCGGTATTGCATAGCATACACCCTCATTCTACTACTTTCAAAACTTCATACAGCAGCTCTCCTATCAAACATCTTTCGACCTTAAACTTATTTGATCTGGTACTTATTATCTGTTTTAGATGGAGCTTCTGACCAATTATTATCTGGCCTAGAAGACTCAGTCATACAAAAAGGTAAACATAATTTTATGTTTGCGCAACTATTAAATAGAACTTTGTAGTTAATATTTTTTTATTATAGATGATCCTGAGACTGAACGAAAAGCGACTAAATGTAACAGGACAGCATGTAACTTGGTGTGCCGCTGGGTTAAAAAGACTAGTGGCTCCTGCGTCAATGATCGCTGCACGTGTGCGAATTCCCTCGTTGCAAGAGAAGGTAACATAAGATTCCTTTATTATTGAACTAGTGACCCGCCCCTGGTTCACTACGTCTCCACTAAACGATGTAACCAGCGACGAAAATGAAGAATCTAACGAAATTAAGGTGAAATTTTAAATGATTTTAAACAGTATTCTTACATTGTCTTTGGTTTTGCCTTTATTTTCATTACCAATTCAAACCTTTGATTTTTTTTTGTTTTATAACCAAAAAAAATAATTGACTGTTCAAAAAAGTACCTAGATGGTACTTTTTTTGAACAGTAAATTTTTTTTTTCTATTTAAACAAAGTACCGTCTACTCTTTCAGGTACAAACTCTCTTTTTGTAACAGTTATGTATGTTTATCTGTCTCTTTCAACAGCTCTACTCTCTCTACTACATTTTCCATAACTATAAAACTTCCTATAATTTCTTACAGAGGAGCTGATTGTACCTTCGCCCAGAGCCTGCAACACAGTGAATTGCAACCAAATGCTTCACCGCCTCAAATACGCCGGAGGATGGTGTCGCTTTGGTCAATGTCAATGCTACTAAAATTATTGTATTATGTAGGTATACTGTAATCTATATGTAACTAAGTAATAGAATAAAAAGTAAAAAGTAGAAAAAATATAGGTATTATTTTTTCATAGAGTAAATTACAAATTCAAATCTTTGTAAGTCTCTTGACTATAAGACGATGACCTAAGTCTGGCATAAATATGTGACCGGTTAGATAATTTTATCCGTGACTGTATTTTTTTTAATGAATTTAATTATTTAATTTCGCAGTTTAATCCTAAAATAATAATCATATTTTTTTTTAATAAAAACAAACAATGCATTTCATTGCAATTTTTTTTGTTTTAATTTCCTACATTTTTGTACACCATTAGGTATCATCATTCCCTTGCATATTATCCCAATTTATTTGGGGTCAGCGCAACAGACTTTTACTCCCATACTAACCTTTGGCTTCCTAGGAAAACGGTTCCGTCATATTAAAACAACCGTCATGAAAATCTGTCATTTTCACCAGTATTTGACATTAAGGTGTCAACATACTGTATTTGGACCATAGATACTAGTAGTATATACTAAATCTATGATTTGGACATTCGTTATTCTACTTTCATACAATGGAGTCAAAATAACTTATTTTTTTGCGTTCATTGGGTCATGTTAACTCATGTACTACAAGTCGGTAAAAGTTAAAATGCATACTATCAAAAACAAAACAAAAAACTCCGTTTTAAAATTACAATCTAAAGCTAATAAGTTCAAAATAAAATATAAGTAAAAATCATTTTTAAAACAAGCCTTTGATGAACTAAAAAGTACTAAATAAAACTTACGTAAACATAGAACTTTAATTTTTTCTTAAAAGCTTGAGGCATGTCTTAAAGTGTAAGAAGAACGTTCACGCCTCAAGCTTTTAAGAAATATGTTAGTAATATACTGAATAAGAGTTCTATCTACCTTCACTTGTGAGTTACTTGTCAAGATAAATCCTATTGGCTGAAACACAACAGGGCTATCTTGTTTAGTTGAAGAGTACCCGTGACCACCTTCAGGCTCCATCGTTAGACCTTGGACACCACCTAGTGTAATACCACTTGTCAATACATATTCAGTGAGTCCAAACACGATGCTGCTATCTTGTTTTGGTTGAGGAGTTCCTATGGCCACCTTCCGGCTCCATCATCAGACTCTGGAGACTACCAAGTGAAAAATCACTTGTCAATACATATCTAATGAAAACACACACGACGGGGGTATCTAGTTTACTTGAGGAGTGCCCCTGACCCGTGATCCCGTGATCAGACCAGCTCTATGGTATCATATTGGTGCGTTGTCACCGAAGTTATATAAGTATGCCAAGTTTCAGCTCAATCGGATGCCAGGAATTGCTTGAATAATTGATGACAATGGGAGTAACTGGAAACACATACGAACGAAGCAAGAAAGCTTGTGAAAGGGTGATCTAGTTATTTGGGTACCATCGAGAGACTATTATAGATCAACTATTAGCAGAATTACCTATTACAGGTGTTCTTTCCAATAGTTATTCAGGTTCAAATGGCAGACAGATAGTCAAACTGGTGCATAAAAATCTGCTTAAAAAACAGTTTTTTAATGGTTTTTTAGGGTTAACAAGGAACTCATATAGATAAAAAACATGTGCTCCCATAGATCGATTTACGCCACGGTCAATTTCCCAACTGCAAATGTAAATTTGTATTCCCTTTTTTTTATGTGATAAAACTACAAATTAACGCTTTTCGCACTTTTTCCTTTACTTGTGCTGTGCTTCTTGCCAAATTTCATGATTCTAGGTCAACGAGAAGTACCCTTAGGTTTTGATTTACGTACGAGTATCAAAATATGTCGCATAGATAGCTGTATTTTTTTATTACGTTAACTTAGAAGTATGATTTTATAGATTTTCAAGGGACCTTAGACCTACATAAATTTTATATTAATTTCAACTTGAAACCTCTCATTCTTGAGAAAAAGGCTCTTGACAGACTGACCGACAGACAGACGGACACCGAAGTGGTCCTAAAAGGATTCTGTTTTTAGGGTTCCGTACCTCAAAAGGAAAAAAGGAACCCTTATAGGATCACTCGTGTGTCTGTCTGTCTGTCACAGCTGATTTGCTCCGAATCTACAGGACCGATTAAGTTGAAATTTGGTACACATATGAAATTCTGTGACACAAACACGGACGTGATACGTAAATGAATTAATTTTGAATATGAAGGTCACTTTTGGTGGGCAAATTATAAAATTTTAAAAAAAATTTGGTTGACTGTACCGTGTGACATATCAAATGAAAGGGCTTGTTTTGAGGATTTTATATATATTTTTTTTATAATTTCAAAATACATACTTTTGAAATTATTTAAGAAAATAGATGAAAAATTCCCATTCCCAACCCCTTATCTCCGAAACTACTAAGCCTATAATGTTGATAAAAATACAGAAAATTGTGCTTTACTTATAGATTACAGGAAAAATTATAAGAAGTCTGTGATCTTAAAATAACATGGTAAATCACTCAATATTGTGCGTACAAACCTACATTTGCAGTTGGAATGTATGGGGATCATGTTTTTCCACTACAATGTTAAGTTCGTTCTTGGGATAAATTCATCCCAACTACGGAACCCTCCATTGTGCGTGGTACGACACGCACTTGGCCGGTTTTTTCATTTTGAGGTACGGAAACTTAAAAATGAAGCAATGGCAGATAAATTAACTATGTGATTGATGTTTGGCATCACATATTCACAAACATTGTAAAAGTAGATGATTTTCCAAAAATGTTAAATCAGTGTGTGAGTTAAAGTAATTACAGATTCGAATGTAAAATTAATGTCATAAAAATAATAAATTATACAATTAAATTAGCTACCAGTTTGATTTTGTCTAGACTCAAGATTGTCCAATGGAGCAGGATCAGCATGTTTCCAAGCAAGCAACTTTTAGCGATAAGACCACAATATGAAAAATTGCTACATTTATATCTGTAATTTTTATGGTTTACCTACATAATAAAGAGTATTCTATCCATCTATCTTAAATTATATTAGATATATAATCCTCTAATTTGTAATATGCTTGTTTACAAAGTGTACTTTTAATACGAGTTTTAAAGTAAATTTAATTTAATTGCGGTATAACACAAGGTATTTTGTTGTAACATTTAACACACCACATAAAAGATGTATGTTCTTTAGATAATCTGAAAAATGGCTTATCTATTTTATCTTTATTTCTAGTATTAAAATGATGTCTATCACTACTTTTATTAAAAATGTGTAAGTAGATTTTTACTTACTTGTCAATTAATTTATGAAAATAATTATAATAATTTTTTTTTTTTTTTTTTTATTATTTTATATAAATCCTTTTAAATAGTTTCCTAACGGCCGAACCCAATAACTTATTTACAGTTAAAGAGAGGTCGCTATTGATGACAGACAGTATAATTATATCTATGCTCGGATGGCGTCTCACAATCATTGATAAAGGCTTTCTATCTAACGAAAACAATAAGTAGGTTTCTCTACTTCGCCCTCCCGTGCGTTCCATTACAACCAACATCACTTTAAAAAACAACATGTGTAATTAGGGTTATATTAAAACTTCTTTGTTTCTTACTTTTAAATAAGTTACTGGATTAAGATATAATTCTGTAGAGCCATATTTGTTATGGCCGCAAATCAAAATACAACCTGTTACTGACCCGCAAATTGCAAAAAACGTAATAATGTTTGAATTTCGCGGGCTACCTTAGCGCATTAATGTTATTTTTTACTTTTTTTCATGTTGGAGTGGTGCTTGCACGGGGAGTGTTAGTAAGGGAGGGTTAAATTTCTGTTATTTTTTGCCTAGGGCGCACCGTTTTCGAGATATTTGAATTTCAATTTTTTTTATTACTTAAATAAAATAAAACATCTATGATCATTATTGCAAGTACTAAAGAGTTCATTTTAGCTTGGCTACTTTACGTTTATCCCTGCAATTCGGGGAATAGCCAAATCTGCCATCTGTAGTACTGTCCTGTCAAACAAATCGTATATTGGGACGCATACTTTGGCATTTTCACACAAGCTATCTGTTGTAGGCGATACACCCTCCCATCAGTAGATAGCGTGGGCCGGTATGATTCCTAGAAATTTCTCGTCTAACGTGATTCGTAATAGATAAACCGTTTGATTAATTATTAAATTCTAGTTTTTCTTCATTCACTATGATGATGTCACATTCGCTACTTCTAATATTAGTTAATTTAAATACAATGCATCGAGGCAAGTATAATAATTACTTGTAGTTGGGATATGTAATTCATAATATTAATTATTATTGTTATCCGCCATTTTGGACTTGTTAGTAACGATTCACTTCAACGATTGCTTTCAAAATTAATTTTAGTTTCGATTTTTGAAGTAAACACTTCTAGGAGTGTTGAGCGATTTATGGCTGGTAGTAGCAGTAAGTGAAGTTAAATTATGAAGAGACTGAACTTAAAATTCACACAGATCATACGCATTATTTTCCGAATGTTTAACTTCTCATGGACTACACACAAAACCCCCAACACCCTCTATCAATTCCCTCGCTCACACTTCATTCCACACAATGAGAGGTCCTGCATTCATACTCCACATATTATAATAAAATATAATAATATGTGTAAAATACACTACTGTTAAATTATTTCGTAAAAATGAATGTTAATGCTATGATAAATTTAAAATTATCCGAGGGGATTGGCGCTGATAGCCGAAATACGGCTATCAGCGCCTATAAATTAAGCATCTGTAGCCGAACTAGGCAAAACCTTTGCCTAGTTCGGCTACAGATGCTTAACTCATCATTCATCATCATTTCAGCCGAAAGACGTTCACTGGTGGACATAAACCTCCCCCAAAAGGAAGGGAGAAGAGTTGCCATAATCGCCATGCTTGGCAGACGGGTCGGCGATCGCAATATGTGTGTTAAAATGCTTATAGAACGCTGCTGCCCATTCTCTAGTAAGTCCCTTAGTTGCCTTTTACGACACCCACGGGAAGAAATAGGGTGGTGCTATTATTTACGTCTGGCACCACACGGAACATGCTTAACTTATTTGTATTCAAAACTAGATTAGGTTTAATTTGTAAACAATCTAGAAATAAATAAATACTCAAAAAAAATCTTAAATTGTAGGCGCGTTGAACGATAAGTTTTCACTTCTGCTGGCAGTCCCCATGAATGCCAACTTTTTTTAATTTTTAGGTAGTTAAGCGTAAACCGATTCCTCTTGGTTGTTCTAGTAGTGGAAGTGCTACAGTTACTGCTAGCGTGAGGTCCAGGGTTCGATTCCCAGGTCGGGCAAAGTGTTATTGGGTTTTTCCATCTGGAATTTCTCAGTAGCAGCCCGGAGTCTGGATTTGTGCCCGGTTGATGGCAATAGACTTGTCTTTGTTTCTCAGAAATTACATAGGACTTAAACGTAACTGGCGTAATGTGGGCGTAGGTACTATAGGTACACATCTGCCTAACCCTGCGGGGAATACAGGCGTGATGTTATGTAATGATATGTATGCGTGAATGAAATTAAATTAAATCGTTTATTCTGTAAATAGTATATCGGAATCACTTTTCGACGTCATATTAAAAAATAAGCTAGATGTAGTCGAAATTTCCTATCTGACTACCCCTGAGAATAAATGGCGAAACAACCTCAGGGGTCAAAGTCTCTTTTGAAGTCCAGACATAATCTTGGTCAGATCATGGACCATGTAGATCCGTTTCTGAAATGGTCTTTTGAGGAAAGAACCACACAAATTTGAGTGGACCTGTCCAATCAGTGTAAGCATTTGTCAGTAATCGTGCAGCTCAACTCAAGACTTAAGGAGCTCAACGACTCGACGAACAATACCAAATAAAGGACATTTGGGTAGGCCGCATAAAGTGCTCAAAATGCCAGATGTCAATATGTAAGTATATAAAATTATATATTATTATGTACAATAAATACAATAATAATTATTTTGCATAATAATTAAAAATATCAAGTTTTCCAGTTTTATCACAAGGTTAGCAGAGCGAGCAGCTCAATCCCAAGCTTTTTTGTCTTCTAAAATAGAATAGAATCAAGACAACTCTGTATATTATTTGTGGCTGTAGTGGAAAAAACACCGCAGTCATACCAACGTCATACTACTACTTTGATACACCATCAAAAGCCCATTGTTGAGTGAAAATATATTAAAAACAAAGCGGCCAAGTGGGACTCGGACTCGCGCACGAAGGGTTCCGTATCATTATCTATAAAAACGGCAATAAAATCATGTCTGTTGTATGGGAGAGCCCTCTTAAAATATTTATTTTATTCTGTTTTTTTGTATTTTTGTTATAGCGGCAACAGAAATACATCATCTGTGAAAATTTCAACTATCTAACTATCACGGTTCATAAGATACAGCCCGGTGACAGACGGATCGGAATCCTATTTCTACAGACTCACAGACAGATAATCCGGTGTTCATCAAGAGAAAAATAAGAACAAAAAAAAACATTGGAACCAATGTAATGTTTCATTGTGTGCGTGGTGATACGCACTTGATCGACAGTAACCTTATCGATATGTTAGTAATGTCCTGAAATCCCATCCCTACAAACTGTACGCAGGCGCTGTTCGTGGGCTGATTATAATATTAATAAACTATTCCACTGAACCGCACTTATGAAAATTTTGTTTCAATGCGGTTAGTAGAACAACTTAGGTGCCGTTTGGTCAAGTGCCGTTGAAATCAGTGCTTCGAGTGGAATACCTCGAATTTAGCACCTAGTGTAAATAGTTAGTTGTGTTATAAATTGTATAAAAACATTTGAATTTATAAGAATGCAATTAAAACTTAGTCAAGACACTATGATGACCAGGACAACACTGAAAGACAAGAAACATAACTGAACAAAGGAAGTATCGCAATAGGTGACAGGACCCACCTTACGACTAACCACGAAACACATCAATGTTTACGTTGTTTATTTTGCAATCCAATAAATAATTACTTATCAGCTTAACTCTATCAACAATGACCGTCGGGACTGAACATAGATTAATGACTCACAAAAGATCCTTTTCGCTCTGGTAAAATCCTGATGTTGCAACGCTCCCTATAAAAAGGCTCCACAGGAAGCGTCCTATCTCATTAGCATATAGTGTAAGTATCGAAGTAGTACAAGATCCAAGAGATTGATTAAGTTGAATCATGTTTTCTAAAATAGTTTTCGTACTTGCGACTGTGTGTGTTGTCAACGCGTCTGTGTTAACCGTCAATGTGTTTGATGGTAAATATTTAATAAATCTAATAACTTTAAATTATCTATTATGGGAGGGCAGTGGTGGCCTAGTGGTAACGTCCCCGACTTACGAGCTGTAGGCCTTAGGTTCGAACCCAGAGTCTCCCAGACAAGCGCTTTACTTTGTGTGAATTATTTCATTACCACTGCTGTCACAACGGTGCAGGAAACATCGTGAGGAAACCGGCATGTCCTAGAACAAAATTTTGAAGACATGTGACATCTACCAACCCCCAGTGGGCCCGCGTGGTGGAGTCCACTCTCACCGAGAGGAGGCCTGTATCCCAGCAGTGGGAACATTATAGGCTGATTATGTACTTTAAATTATCTTGCAATATTCTTTGAAAAAACTGCTGTAAAATGCGAAATAAATACTCTTGATTAGTTTCGAAAAGTAGAATAAGTAGCGAAATAAGTAAAGAAGCTGAATGTATGTAATGAATGTTCTTATGTTTAACAGATGATCCCGAGACCGAAGTCGCAAGCAATCCACAAGATTGCAACTTCCGAGCGTGCGACCAGCTGTGTCGGAAACTCAAGTTCCCCGGTGGCGCGTTTGTCAATGATCACTGCAAGTGTGACAACTTCCTCAATGCACAAGGTATTTATAAAATTTCAGTATTGCATAGGATAAACCCTCATTCTACTACTTTCAATACTTCAGTAGTCAGCAGCTCTCCTTTCAATCGTGCTTCCATCTTGTACTTGTTTATTATTGTACGTATTTGTTTCAGATGTAGTTTCTGAAAAAACTCTAGAAGACTTAGTTTTACAAACAGGTAAATTTAATTTCTGTATGTGCAACTACTGTTTTCAAACATGTTTCCATCTTAAACTTATTTAATCTGAAACTTATTATCTGTTTTAGATGCAGCTTCTGACCAATTATTCTCTGGCCTAGAAGACTCAGTCGTACAAAAAGGTAAACATAATTAGGGTTCCGTACCAAAATGGTAAAAAGGAACCCTTACGGTGAGACTAAGTCTGTCTGACTGTCACACCTGGATATCTCAAGAACTACTAATGCTATCAACTTGAAATTTAGAATAGTTTTAGATGACGTTTGCCCAACTATTTTCCAAGCAAGAAAAAAAAATATCTTTCTTGCAAAAGGGACTGAAAAGGGGTCTTAAAAATTTGAAGTGGGGCTACTAGGGCATGTGGCGTATCTTATGAAAGAACGCTGTTTGTACATTCTCAAACATTTTTTTTTCTTAAGGCAGCAAAGATTCCGACTTTTTATGAAAAATGTAAAAAAAATACCGCCCCCTCTCCCCTTACCTCCGAAGTTTGCAGAGATAAAAATCTGAAATTATTCTATATGATAGAAGCCTATGTAAAGATTACAGGAAAAGTAAAACGATGTCTCTAAATAGCCCAGTTTTTCAGAAATCATCAACATCATATATTCGAACGGAACCATCGGTGCGCGAGTCCGACTCGCTCTTGACCGGTTTTTTTTTTATGTTTGCGCAACTATTAAATAGAACTTTGTAGTTAATATTTTTTATCATAGATGATCCTGAGACTGAACGAAAAGCGACTAAATGTAACAGGACAGCATGTAACTTGGTGTGCCGCTGGGTTAAAAAGACTAGTGGCAACTTTTTATTT
Organism: Tiliacea aurago; assembly: GCA_948098905.1. Classification (NCBI taxonomy): domain Eukaryota; kingdom Metazoa; phylum Arthropoda; class Insecta; order Lepidoptera; family Noctuidae; genus Tiliacea; species Tiliacea aurago. The sequence goes on along the minus strand of OX402579.1, from coordinate 21,576,539 downwards.
AATAATATTTTATTATTATAGATGATTCCAAAGCTGAAGTTGCAGCGATTCCGAGAAGATGTAACCTCAAAGTATGCGACCTGGTGTGTCACTGGCTTAATAAGACAAGTGGCGCTTGTGTCGATGGTCGCTGCAAGTGTGACAAGTCCATAATTGCAGAAAGTAATATATGATTCATTTAATATTAACCTTCCTCAATGCAGAAGGTATTTATAATATTTCGGTATTGCGTAGCATACACCCTCATTCTACTACTTTTAAAACTTCATACAGCAGCCCTCCTTTCAAACATGTTTCCACCTTAAACTTATTTGATCTGGTACTTATTATCTGTTTTAGATGGAGCTTCTGACCAATTATTATCTGGCCTAGAAGACTCAGTCATACAAAAAGGTAAACATAATTTTATGTTTGCGCAACTATTAAATAGAACTTTGTAGTTAATATTTTTTTATTATAGATGATCCTGAGACTGAACGAAAAGCGAGTAAATGTAACAGGACAGCATGTAACTTGGTGTGCCGCTGGGTTAAAAAGACTAGTGGCTCCTGCGTCAATGATCGCTGCACGTGTGCGAATTCCCTCGTTGCACGAGAAGGTACCATAAGATTCCTTTATTACTGAACTAGTGCTAACCCGCCCCTGCTTCTCCAGGTTTTTATCCTACAATATTCTTTGAAAAAACTGTTGTAAATGTAAAATGCAAAATAAATACTCTTTATTAGTTTCGAAAAGTAGTATAAGTAGCGAAATAAGTAAAGAAGCTGTATGTATGTAATGAATGTTCTTATGTTTAACAGATGACCCCGAGACCAAAGTCGCAAGCAATCCAAAAGATTGCAACTTCCGAGCGTGCGACCAGCTGTGTCGGACACTCAAGTTCCCCGGTGGCGCCTGTGTCAATGGTCGCTGCAAGTGTGACAACTTCCTTAATGCAGAAGGTATTTATAATATTTCGTATTGCATAGGATAAACCCTCATTCTACTACTTTCAATACTTCAGTAGTTAGCAGCTCTCCTTTCAATCGTGCTTCCATCTTGTACTTGTATATTATTGTACTTATTTGTTTCAGATGTAGTTTCTGAAAAAACTCTAGAAGACTCAGTTTTACAAACAGGTAAATTTAATTTCTGTATGTGCAACTATATACTATATATATATACTATATACTAATTGGAACTTTTTATTTAATAATATTTTATTATTATAGATGATTCCGAAGCTAAAGTTGCAGCGATTCCGAGAAGATGTAACCTCAAAGTATGCGACCTGGTGTGTCGCTGGCTTAATAAGACAAGTGGCGCTTGTGTCGATGGTCGCTGCAAGTGTGACAAGTCCATAATTGCAGAAGGTAATATATGATTCATTTAATATTAACCTTCCTCAATGCAGAAGGTATTTATAATATTTCGGTATTGCATAGCATACACCCTCATTCTTCTACTTTTAAAACTGCATACAGCAGCCCTCCTTTCAAACATGTTTCCACCTTAAACTTATTTGATCTGGTACTTATTATCTGTTTTAGATGGAGCTTCTGACCAATTATTATCTGGCCTAGAAGACTCAGTCATACAAAAAGGTAAACATAATTTTATGTTTGCACAACTATTAAATAGAACCTTGTAGTTAATATTTTTTTATTATAGATGATCCTGAGACTGAACGAAAAGCGAGTAAATGTAACAGGACAGCATGTAACTTGGTGTGCCGCTGGGTTAAAAAGACTAGTGGCTCCTGCGTCAATGATCGCTGCACGTGTGCGAATTCCCTCGTTGCACGAGAAGGTACCATAAGATTCCTTTATTACTGAACTAGTGCTAACCCGCCCCTGCTTCTCCAGGTTTTTATCCTACAATATTCTTTGAAAAAACTGTTGTAAATGTAAAATGCAAAATAAATACTCTTTATTAGTTTCGAAAAGTAGTATAAGTAGCGAAATAAGTAAAGAAGCTGTATGTATGTAATGAATGTTCTTATGTTTAACAGATGACCCCGAGACCAAAGTCGCAAGCAATCCAAAAGATTGCAACTTCCGAGCGTGCGACCAGCTGTGTCGGACACTCAAGTTCCCCGGTGGCGCCTGTGTCAATGGTCGCTGCAAGTGTGACAACTTCCTTAATGCAGAAGGTATTTATAATATTTCGTATTGCATAGGATAAACCCTCATTCTACTACTTTCAATACTTCAGTAGTTAGCAGCTCTCCTTTCAATCGTGCTTCCATCTTGTACTTGTATATTATTGTACTTATTTGTTTCAGATGTAGTTTCTGAAAAAACTCTAGAAGACTCAGTTTTACAAACAGGTGAATTTAATTTTTGTATGTGCAACTACTAATTGGAACTTTTTATTTAATAATATTTTATTATTATAGATGATTCCGAAGCTGAAGTTGCAGCGATTCCGAGAAGATGTAACCTCAAAGTATGCGACCTGGTCTGTCGCTGGCTTAATAAGACAAGTGGCGCCTGTGTCGATGGTCGCTGCAAGTGTGCCAAGTCCATAATTGCAGAAGGTAATTCATGATTCATTTAATATTAACCTTCCTCAATGCAGAAGGTATTTATAATATTTCGGTATTGCATAGCATACACCCTCATTCTACTACTTTCAAAACTTCATACAGCAGCTCTCCTATCAAACATCTTTCGACCTTAAACTTATTTGATCTGGTACTTATTATCTGTTTTAGATGGAGCTTCTGACCAATTATTATCTGGCCTAGAAGACTCAGTCATACAAAAAGGTAAACATAATTTTATGTTTGCGCAACTATTAAATAGAACTTTGTAGTTAATATTTTTTTATCATAGATGATCCTGAGACTGAACGAAAAGCGAATAAATGTAACAGGACAGCATGTAACTTGGTGTGCCGCTGGGTTAAAAAGACTAGTGGCTCCTGCGTCAATGATCGCTGCACGTGTGCGAATTCCCTCGTTGCAAGAGAAGGTAACATAAGATTCCTTTATTATTGAACTAGTGACCCGCCCCTGGTTCACCAGGTTTTTACTACTTGACAAATCATCGAAATTTCTTTATTATGTGTAAGTTTAATATTGATTTTTAACCGACTTCCAAAAAAGAGAAGGTTCTTAATTCGGCTGTATGTTTTTTTTTTTTTGTATGTTTGTTACGCGATTACTCCGTCAATTATGAACCGATTTTGAAAATTCTTTTTTTGTTTGAAAGGGTATACTCCCGAGGTGGTCCCATTGCCACCAAATCAGAATCTGATGAGGGGATCTCATGGAAATCGAGGGAAACCCTCAAATTTTATATGCAGTCCTATAGCGATTTGGGTATTTTTTATAAACTCGTGCATTTGCTATGGGAAAGCATCATTTGGTGTACTGGAACTGATGATGGAGACCACAGATGGCCACCTGAACAATATAATAAGGAGTGCCTATTTAACGGGTTGCGATTAAGCAATTTATGCTCGTCACTATGCATATGGGGAGTGGCAGTTCTCCTGGTTCTTCCCAGGAGAACTCCTCAACAATTAAAGTTCCAGAATCGGGAAGAGCAATATTTTGTAAAAGGTGATGAGCAGTTAACATTAGGCTATTGTAACTTAGATAAATTCAAAACTGACCCACAAGTAATTTTGATGTAAATTAATAATTAAAACTTTGTAGCCGTGAGGCACATGATGGGTAGAAAAGAATGCGATCTGTTTCCTTAACGGGATTGGGAATGTGATTATAATGTAAACAATCAATCTGTTGTTCTTAGCAACAGATTATGAATACGAATTTAATCTCTTTGAATAGATAATTCTGAGCACTCATTCTGAATACAACCTTTATTTTGAATAGAGGATTCTGATTACAACCTTCATTTTAAATGGAGGATTCTGAATGCAACCATCATTTTGAATGGAGGATTCTGAATGCAAACTTCATTTTGAATAGAGGATTGGGGGGCCTGGATCTTTGATCCAATAATGAACTGGTGGCAATAAACTAAAATACAGATCCAAAGACACCGACTTCCGAAATTAAAGTTATTTTTCACTTTGTAGTGTTATTTTTGGTAGTCGGTTATTATTTTTTTGTAAAAAGTTTTTTATTTTTTTTATACACCTTATGGAATAAATTCTCTAAATGATGGTGAAAACCGCATCAAAATGACACAAACAGCAACTTTTAATTTATAATAGGTATTTGAAGATTGGCATTCAACTTCTGCACAAATAAAATAGAAAAAAAACTTTTTTAAATAGGATCCCTAATCAGTTAAAAATTCAGTCTTGTGTTTGTTCTAATTCCGAACTATACGCCGGAACGGATCTATTATGTTCCCTTTAAGGTTTTTATGTTTGCAACTACGAAGAACAATTTTATTTTCATCATAGGCAATCCCGAACTGAACTTCAAAACAAAAACACTGAGTGCAACAACCAAGCGTGCGATCAATTATGTCTGTGTATTATTCAAAACAAAAATAAACTCAGCCTATAGCAGTCCACTGCTGGACATAGGTCTCTCCCAAGCTGCGCCACAACATCTTGTCCTTTCCGCATCCAATCCGTCCCAGCCACCTTTTTAAGGTCGTCAGTCCATCTAGCTGGGGGCGTCCCACACTACGCTTGCCTATACGCGGTCTCCACTCCTGGACTCGTCTGCTCCATCGGCCATCGATCCTTCGAAAAACATGGCCAGCCCACTGCCGCTTCAGCTTGCTTACTCTGCAGGCTATGTCGGTAACTCCGGTTCCCTTCCGGATACTTAACTGTGTGTTATTATTATTATTTAATTCGACTCGGTATTTATTCACATTTGAAATATAATAATGTGATGTTTTTTTAAATGCAGTATCTGAAGAATCTCTGTCCAACTTAGAAGATTCTGTTTCACCAAGAAGATGTACCTACCAGGCATGCAACAACATGTGCCGTAGACTCAAGTTCCCCGGTGGCGCCTGTGTCAATGGTCGTTGCAAGTGTGACAACTTTTTCAGAACAGAAGGTATTAAACAATCATCACTGGTTGTTCTTTACACATAGGATTTCTTTAAATCATTATGTCAGTGAAGATTGTAAAAAAAAAAGAAAAGTCCATTGAGCCTACAACGTTCTCACATTAACAAAACATTCCAAAAAAAAAAGATATAAAATATTATTAAAATAATAAAATTTAGAACCTTGTTTAAATCAAAATTGTAGAGGTATATAATGTCAAAGAAAAAAAAAACCTTACTTTTACTTACGTTTACTTTTTAATTCTGTTGCAATGCAATGCGGTATGTTGTATACTTGTATGTGTCTACTTGCCGTGTAGTTTCTGAACAATGTTACTTTAATTAATAACTTACACATTTCATTTGTAGATGAGATTTCTGAAACATCGTTACCAGTCTCCGAATTGTCAGAGGATCAGACTGAACGCGCTTGCAACACGCAAACGTGTGACCAATTATGTCGCAGACTTGAGTTCCCCGGTGGCGCCTGCGTCAATGGTCGCTGCAAGTGTGACAACTTCTTCGGAACAGAAGGTAATTATCCTAAATTATCTAAGTGTCTACTTTATAAAAGCTCAAATAGGTACGTTTTCTCAGCTTTTCGAATATTACAGTACTCGTTTTTATCTGGTCTCAGAGGCTTATTTATCTCATGTGCTTTTTCTCCCACTAATTACCATGTCAACATTATTTTTTAGTAGATGCTGTTGATGAATATTCAGAATCAGCCACGAGACGCTTCTGCAATTTCAGTCAATGCAACCGAACGTGTACCCGTCGTGGCTATGCGGACGCCAGGTGTGTCAATGGTTGGTGCAAGTGCTACAACAAAATACCAAGACAAGGTACTATACAATATTTATTTTGGATATCGCATCATTATCCTTTACTAGCAAGCTGCAATACTTGCAACGCTGCTGTTCACAGTATAATAACACATCACACTAATATTATAAAGGCGAAAGTTTGTGAGTGTGTGTTTGTTACTTTTTTTTGAACTAAGAAGCGATATGTAATTTTTTGTTTTTTCTCTTGGGTTCCTTTATCGATACTGAACCTACTTCTTCTAAGCTATGGCACGCAATTTCTTTAACAGCCTCTATGTAGGAACTTTTTGAACGTTCATCTTAGTATAATAAATTATACTTTTTATTTTTAATAGATGCATATCCACTAAACGTCATCTTGAAGACAACGGAAGGTAAGGTTTTCAAGGAGTTTTAGGTATAATTTTTAAGGAGCTCGTACGAGTTACAGTATTCTTACATTTTCACTGGTTTTGCCAAGCGTTGAATTTTGTGGTATAATAACAATAATTGTAACTGAGATGTTAAAAAAATTATCCCCTACAACAGTACACAAAAAACAGCTCTCTAATTTAACATTTCAGTTTGTTATCTGGCTCTTTTAATAATTATTAGAGGTCGCCTACTTACTGTTCGAAATTCTACTTACAATCTATATAGTATTTACTAATTCCATGCTATTAAAAAGTATATACTTACTTAATCCATACTCAAGCTGTCACTTCTGTCACCTAACTATCTTCAAGTCATGAGGCCCTGGTACTACGTGTGTTTGAGTCAAACGTAGTGGTAGTGTGTGTTATGTTTTATTTTATTAATTTAATGTATTTCTAATGCATATTACATAAACATATTCCGCCTTATTATAAAACAAGATTTATATTTTGACATGGCTTGGACCATGGAGCCAGTTTTTGTAATAAGAACGTAACAATGATTGACATACCGTTCTTTATACAAAACTTAAAACTTAGTTCGGTACTAAGTTGTCAGTTTTGTGTTTAGGAAGTTTACCATAGTCGGAATAAAGTTCGAAATTCAATAATGGCGCCATGTTTTAAACCTGGGTCTGAAGACAAACCTTGTTTTGTAATAAGGGGGTTTAGGTATCTGCACTCCTTAAAAACTTTAACTGTGCCAAATTTCATTCTACTCCGTCCGCGTAATTTTCTTAAAAAGGGGGGCAATGTTTTCACTTCACATGTTTTAATATAATGATTAAGTCTTCAATGATCCACAACATTTTCTATCGCTTGTATCATAAGTCGTGTTTTTCCTTACAGAGGAGCTGATTGTACCTTCGCCCAGCGGCTGCAACACAGTGAATTGCAACCACATGTGTCGACGCCTCAGATATAAAGGAGGATGGTGTCGCCTTGGTCGATGCCTATGCTACTAAAATTAATGAATTATTTTAGTTTGTACCTAATCTGTATGAACGTTGAGTTTATTCATAAGTACGTTATCAATATTTCATAGAGTAGTAAAGTAGATACCTACTGTAGTTCAAAGAAGTGCTCAAAGAATTCTGACCGATTCTCGTCAGATATTGACGCGACTGTATTTTTTTTTAATGAGTTCACTTATATAATATCTCAGTTAAATCGTAAAATATAAAATGATATTTTTTATTACAATAAAAACATTAAAAACTAACAACGCATTTTATTATTTTTGTTAAATTCGTACAATGTACTTAGTAAAATATATTTTCATTGTTTTTGTGTTCTTGGTGCATTCCTGTACCATTTTATTTATTATTATTTCTGTCGGTTAGTAAAAGTTAAGGTACTATCAAAAACAAAAATTCTGAAACTGAAAGACTGTTCATATTAATTTAAACTTTATTTCAAACTTCTAGTCAAATCAAAAACAAAAAAAGCAACAACAATTTTCTAAAACAAATTGCGAATTTCCAATTCGTTTGGTCGCGCGCTAAACGGAAAGCCACACTTTTTGTTCAGAAAACTTTCCGCCAACTTAAACTAAACAATAAAAATAAAAGTTAGACGTCCGAATGAAAAGGAATTCTTCTTGAAGCGTCAAAGAATAAGACGAAAGAGAGGCACGCGTTGAGTACCTTCTTAATACTGCCGAGGCCGAGCCGCCGAACAGCCGAGCTGCCCTTTGTATAAGTCCTTACAATTAACTTGAAGGAGAACGTCTTCAGACTTGGTCGATTGTTATCTCTGAACTTTGGAGAAGTGGCTCGGTCGGAAGATCAAAGATTAAATAACAAATATGTGTACAGCCAGCTAACATTTCGTTCGTTTTATTACCGTCGTAAAGCTGAAATGTGGCTATGAATCAATCAAGAGTTAAACACACTGAAATCGCAAAATATAAAAACACTACTCTAGCTTTTGCCCGCGACTACGTCCGCGTGAAGTTTCTTGATTTAACATAAAATCAAGACACCGCGTCGCATCGCATCGCCCGCCCCGTTTTCTTTCTTTTTTTTTTCTCTGCATCTAAGGGTTGCAGCGAGATTTTAAATAGTCTATAACCTTTTTCAAGAATTGGGCTTTTAAATGCAATTCTTTTTTTCAATTCCAGTTGGCAGGTTCCAGAGACTATCGCGATCAAACAAACAAAAAAATAAGCAAACTCTTCAGCTTTATTGTATTAGTATAGCTAGATTAAGTCAATTTATGACACTTATAAAGTTTAACATACCCCACGTGTAATAACAAAATCGCAAACATCTAGTTTTGTTACGAAGTTAATGGAATCACCGAAAAGGTCGGATAAGAGTGACACTGGCTGGTGACAGTCACTCTCGCAGAGCGTCGCATCCTAAGAATAAAGGCTTTGACATACCGGCGCGACTTGTCGCGCGACGCGACGCGACACAAAGGCACCGCTCGTCCCGCAACAGGCGGGGCTTTTGTGCCGCGTCGCGTCGCGCGACATGTCGCGCTGGTATGTAGAAGCCTTAAGGATAGGTCGCATCGATAGTTACGTGGCGGCTGTCTTCTGATGACAGAAGATGATGTCAGGGGTACAACAGAGTATAGTTATGTCAGGGGAGCAGCTGTCCTACCCCGGTCACGATGAACTGCTATATTCCGGCACAATCCTGATGATCATGGACGTATCTGATGATATTGAAGCTGCTGAACCACTACTTCAATGTTCACTTCTGGTAAAGGCTATCCTGCGCCGTTATATATAATAAAAGCTTAAATTATTGAATTACCTAACTGACAACGCACGGCCTCAACCGCTGAGTTTAGAAACATGAAATTTTGCACGATTAAATAAAATTGTTCCATAAACATCGAAGGTAAGCAAGGATTTTTTGAAGTAAAATTTCTTTACGCACGCTTGACTTGGGGAGTAAGCTGGTGAATGCGTGACGAGAGCGTTACGGAAGAGAGCGAACGGAAGTTGAGAGGAAGATATAAGTTAGTGAAGATAGAAAGAGAAAGAGATACGTTTCGTTTAGGTATTACTGTAGGGGCAAGAGAGAGAGGTGCGAGCACACATTTGCTTTCTCTCTTTCTCTCATAGCCAGTTGCATTTCGTATATAATTCTAAGACACAATGCAGGCCTTAATTGTTGTTAGTAAGTAAGTATAATTAGTATTACTATTTGTAAGTTATTTTTTTTTAAATAGCCCCCCTAACATAATCAGCCACTGCGTGAAGAAAAGGCCTATACCGATATCTGTCGTTAGAAAGAGATGAACATATACAGCGTGTTACGGAAAGGGTATATCCATACAAACAGGATGAAGAGAGCATCTGGTTCAGAAGCTCTGTACATAATTTCAGCTCAAAAACAATAACTTTGAAAATGATTGATATTTTTCTAATTTCTATAGTTTAAATTTAAATCATAACAAACGTGTCACCGCACTACGAGGGTCATTATCCATTATCTGTGGCTGTGTGCCTAGTACACACACACACCTGCCACAGCTCTACGACACGGCGCCGCAATGACATGCGGCGGCGCGGGCGGCACGATTGGCATGGCGGCGGGATCAAACGAATGGATTAATACGTGTACCGATCAGCTGACTTGGTCTAGTGATGTGTAGAATGCAATTGGAAACATTTGATTTTTAATAGTTAAATGTTTCATAAGTTTATAAATATGTAGATATTATTAAAAAAATGTTGCCATGTTGTTTTTTATCACTAAAGGAATCCGTGCCTTTGATATGTATATACCCTTTCCGTAACACGCTGTATACTTAGTTACGTCACTAGCTGCTGCATGTTCATTGGCACGTATGCGTGGTTCGCAGCAGTCAGAGGAATTAAAAAACAAAAAACATTTTAATATGTTTTAAAAAAAAATACAGTAGTTACGCATGAAATGAGACGTTTTTCTTTCCACTCAAAGTAGTAATTTAATTTGTATATCGTGTATAAACACGGAAAGGCACTTTCTTTACAAATAGTTGTTGAGTATTGCGAGTGATAGTGACGTGTAGACGCGTCACTGGATGGTGCGCGACTAATTCCAAGTCATGCAATTGCCTTGCTTTGCCTTTATTGAGCGTGGGTAACGCATCTAAAGGTAATACATCATTGGATGCAGCTGTATGCCAGTAGCTTACATGGAGCGACTGCCTATCTGACCTCCACAACCCAATAACTAGAATAAAAAGAAAGAAAAAAGAATAAAGTTTATTTGGACACAGTTCATGAAACACAAAATACAAACAATAAAAAACACTGGGTAATACGATACTCCTTGGTTAGACTGGTTGTCAGACTTTCGGGCTTCTGACGACCCGTAACGACTGTCAAAGATCCTTGAATGACAGCCGGGACCAACGGCTTAACATGCTTTCTCAGGCAGGAGTCTGCTGATATAAAAAGAGATGAAAGTTTGTATGGAAGTTCCGTTTGGTGCCGAAGTTCCGTTTGGTGCCGGACGTAAAGAATTATAGCACCATCCCATTTCTTCCTATGGGTGTCGTAAAAGGCGACTAAGGGACTTACTAGAGAATAGGCAGCAGCGTTATCTATGCATTTTTAAAACCAAACTGCGATCGCCAACCCGCTTGCCAAGCATGGTGATTATGGCAAATCCCCCTCTTTTTGGGGGAGCCCTAAGTCCAGCAGTGGACGTCTTTCGGCTGAAATGATGATGATGATGATGGGAAGTTCATCATTCTTGTCGATGGGAAATTCAGTACAAACACGGCTTGTTCTTGAATAAATCGTCCTTTTCATTAGCCTATTCGTCACAGCAAACACTCAATGACATCCCTGCACTCTCTACCATACACAAAAACAAGCATTCCTTAATGAATTGCCTTCCAAATAATCTAATTAACGGAACATCTTACGCAATTATACCCCGTCTGACGAAACTAACTCATCACGTTGATACCACGATATTGCGTCTAAAATATACGGTGAAAACGACCCCGGTCAGCCGGCAATAATTTTCTATTTACGGCCTATAAAGGCTTTCATTTCTAGGCACTTGTTATTGGAAAAGCGTTCTTGACGTCCCCTGTGTATTCTCTTGCTGGTCGAGTAAATAAAACACTGATTTATACCATCGCTTTGACGATGGTTATATGTTGTTTGTGGATTATGTGCTGTTTTTTTTTAGCAAATACTAAGTATGCGTCGCGTCGGTTGATAATATTATGTATTACAGAATCTGAAACCTTTATGCAAAATTCCTGCTGAAAGAGGATACACTCAAGTATCCACCCTCTCTCCTTCTGGGTAAGCTCACTCCATCGTCGACTTTGTCTCTGTCTCTTCTGATATAGACTTAGGCCAAGAGCAAACCCATCCTAAATAAAAATAAAAATAAAGTATTAAAAAAAACCGGCCAAGTGCGGGTCGGAACACGCACAATGAAGGGTTCCGTAGTTGGGATGAATTTATCCCAAAACCAAACTTAACATTGTAGTTGAAAGACATGTTCCCTCATACATTCCAACTGCAGAATGGAAATTAATTTACTTATTCAAATAAGTAGATTTGAATAAGTAAATTATTGAAATTATTAATGTAAAATCGTGACGATAGTTATTTTAATTTTTTAATATTAATAACCCTCAAATTTGCGATGCCTGAAAAAGGCCGCTATGTTGTAAGTACCTATATTTATATATTGTAAGTATATATATATAACACCAAAATGTACACTTAGTTGTATATTTTGGTGTATAATAAATCTTTGACTTTGACAAATGTAAGTTTATTCGCACAATATTGAGTGGTTTTGTTTTTTTTTTCTAATTTGCCCCCCCAAAGTGACCTCCGTATTTAAAAAGTGTATTTATTTACGTAACACGTACGGACGTGTAACGTAAATACGGTTTAGGTCACAGAAATTCATATGAGTAACAATTTTCAACTTAATCGGTCAAGTAGATTCGGAGCAAATTGGCTGTGACAGACACACACGAGTGATCCTATAAGAGTTCTTTTTTTTCATTTTAAGGTCCGGAATCCTAAAAATGAAGCAGAAAAAAAATGGAAAAAATTAAATAACATAGCATCACGACTGTTATCCTCGAAGGGTAGGCAAAGGTGTATCTATAGTACACCCACGTTTCTCCATAATGAAATAGTACCTACCTATCCTTATAGCAAATATGAGCATGCAATTGATTATTATGAGACGCGTATAAACATGAGTCTACATTTTACATCATCATTTCAGCCCAAAGACGTCCACTGCTAAACTAGGCCTCCCCTAAACGGTTTGCTATAATCGCCACGCTTGGCAGGCGGGTTGGCGATCGCAGTATATTGTTAAACACTTAAAATGCATAGAGATCGCTGCTGCCCATTCTCTAGTAAGTCCCTTAGTTGCCTTTTACGACACCCACGGGAAGAAATAGGATGGTGCAATTCTTTACGTCCGGCACCACACGGCACATGCTGATAGCTGATACGTAATATTTTAGAAATGCAACTTGTGATACCTAAGAAATGAGGTAAATAAGTAGGTAAAATATTTTGTTATAATTCCTAAAAGGTGTGTCAAATGCGTAGAATTTTCAATTAGGTAGTTACTATTTTTTTATCGCGCTGAAGTGTTTTTCTTTGAAAACTTACGAATAAATATACTTTCAAGTGAACAAGCTAGATAAGTTGGAAATTGAAGTAGCATTTCTTAATAGTCAATTAAATATTGTGTATGCCTCCACGCATTTTTCAAGTACCTTGATGTCGGTACTTGTACTAATTCAAAATAGGTACATGACGCTATTATATTTTTTTTTACTTTAACTAATGAGAATTGCTGTTTTTTCTGTGTGGGAAATTATTAAATAACTTCTCCCGCTCTGTACGGAGCTGGCGTGTCAGAGTTTTACTGACTATAAAACCCACCCGTGTTCCTTCAGTTGCCTGTGTGTCAGGGCCACGATATCCCTCGGACAAACTCGCACCCTGGCAGGAAGAGAATTACCCTGAGTTATTGACTTTTTTTGCTACGGTTTAGAAGAACGTATAGCAAAATAATAAAGTAATTTTAAGTCGCAGCAGAAATTACAAAAAGCTTTTACACACTCACGCGATATCGCGGGCGCGACAGGCACCGACAAAGACAATTTCTTTGTCGGTGCCTGTGTCGCCCGCGATATCGCGTGAGTGTGTAAAACCCTTTACGTTTAGAGTTAAACGTATTTAGAAACTGCCTCGTTGGTCTAGTGGTCGGAAGCGCTACTGGCTACTGCTGAGCATGAGGTCCGGGGTTCGATTCCCAGGTCAGGCCTTTGCCCGACTTGGGAATAAAATAGTTCTTATCAACTGGAATCTAAGCTGGCTGGCATACCTTAGGTTACCGTTATTGTCACCTACCTAATTTAGGTTATGCTTATATATTTTTATAAATACAACATTCGTTTTTGTTTACACTAAACCCGAAAAGGGGTCAGCAAAAAAAAATCAGCTGTTCCATACATTCGTGTTCACTTAAATCGACAAAATGTATGGAACAGCTGATTTATTTTTCATGATTTCAATGTTGGTCCCATAGAAAAAGTTGTTCAAAATGATGAGTACAATGACCCCCTTTCGGGTTTAGTGTAAACCAAAAACTAATGTTGTAGGTATATATATTGTTTGAGGCAGTTGGTAGTTTCCTTGTATTCTGATACCAACCCTCCTTACATCAGGGCTTTTGTTCCTTTACCACTAGAGGGACTAAATCCTAAATGTAACAGTGTTTGCGGTTGCTTATTGGGTTTTCCCATCAGAAATTTCTTAGTAGCAGCCCGGAGTCTGGATTTGTGCCCGGTTCATGGCAATAGGATACCTCGCGAAATATGGTTATACTATAGGTATACCTCTGTCTAATCCTTCAGGGATTACAGGCTTGATATTAAGTTATTTATTTAAAACATCGTTCTGTTTCTTTCAATCATTTGAAGATGACAAAGACAGGATCATGTTTTTAATATCATCATCATCATTTCAGCCGAAAGACGTCCACTGCTGGACATAGGCATCCCCCAAGCACCGCCACTTCAACCGGTTCTGTGCTTCCCACATCCAGCGGATACCTGTGGCCTTCACAAGGTGTTCGGTCCACCTTGTAAGAGGCCTTCCAACGCTACGTCTTGGGGTACGCGGTCGCCACTCCAGAACCTTTCGGCCCCATCGGCCATCAGTTCTGCGAGCAATGTGCCCTGCCCACTGGCACTTAAGCTTGGCAATTCTTCGGGCTATGTCGGTTACCTTGGTTCGCCTGCGGATCTCTTCATTTCCGATTCGATCACGTAGGGAAACTCCAAGCATAGCCCTCTGCATTGCCCTTTGGGTGACTTTTTAATAGCCTTCTGATAAGGCCCATTGTGAGCGATCGCGTGACCACGTTGTGTTTCAAATAATGTTCAGCACTAAACGTAACGTCGTCCTTAGAATTACTTAATTATTTTGCTAGAAGTTCTCGTTTTCTCGTTGCTCGCAGCAAACTAAAGTCAACAACTCAGTGCAATTCTCATTAACATTCCCTGTTCATAATTCGTCTTCATCATTTTCACATTGTGTGTACCGAACAAGTTGTTCTGAACAAACTTAATTAACTCAGTTGCAATGTCTTCAGAATTTAGGCTCTTTCATTAAAACTTAAATTAATATGCGTCACGTATGGCTGTTTTGCGGTTGTTAAGAATACGCTGTTATTTGAATTCTGTGTTGAAATGAGGTTTATTATACAGAGTGAGGGACTGTGGAATGAAAAGTGGTACAGTCACGAGCATAAATATGTTACTATCGACAGCTCGGCAATAATATCTGATTTCATGATTCATCCATTACTATAGCCATTATGTCGTCAAGATCACGGCAAATATTATGTGATTATTTGTGGAAGGCATATACATAAACAAGTGGCAGCACAAATATGTGACATCAAAGGAACACCAAAACTATCTGACGAGACAAGACAAAATATACGATACTGCATCGGGTTCAACAAGATGTGTCACCTCTTAAGCCGGGTCTGCTGCGCCCATAGTTGCGTGTTTCATACAGTTACAAACATGTTTCAAACTCGATTACTATGATTTTTATTTAGGCCACGCCCCCAAATCGTGTTTAAAACATGTTTCTAATTGTTTGAAACACGCAAACATGGCGCAGCAGACCCGGCTTTAGAATGCAATTCGGACATGTCTTGCGTTATGAAAATTATCACTATATTTGCCGTCATCTTGACGACAGAGATGAATGGATCAATCATGAAATCAGATATTATTGCTAAGCTGTTCATAGTAATATATTTATGCTCGTGACTGTACCTACTACCTGAGTATTTACACTGTGGTGACACTATGATTTTGGGACAACTATTATGAAGAATGCGAGATGTTTAATGTTTTATTGATAAATGTTAATGATTTTTATTTCTGTAAGTAGGTTTGTACAAACACTTCTACACGTCAATCATATTTTAAAAACTACCTATAATTACGATCGATCGGATATTTCGTCATTAATAAGGAGAGTAGTTTTAAGGTCTGACCATACAATTTTTGACCAAATAAAAAAAAATGTGGCCGTAAGGTATGTAGTCCTACCCCATTGTACCTTGACCCTAGTTACCTAAGTATAATTACACAATCTTACGTACATGGCTGCGTATAAAACAAAGAAAACCTTTGTTATACATAAATATGTGAAATACGGAGTTGTCGGCCCTCTCGAAATAGAAACGTCGCGAGCTCTCTCATGCATATTGATGCTCTGTAAAAACCTACTTTCCGTTGAAAGCTCTGGTGTCTACGTACTCGTAGAACTGCCGATAAAGAGTGCAAAAGATACTATTGTTATGTTAAACATTAATACACTTGCAAATGCAGCGAGTAGTCTCTGGCTTGGATCATAGTGTCATTTCCCGTGGGAAGGTGAATGAGGGCAGTGCGCATAGGTAGTGAAACAAACTCGTACACAGTCATGAGTCATCTACTACTTAAGGGGCCGGCGTAGCATGCGTAGTTCATACAAACGTAATACCAAAACGGTCCTGATCCAGGCTATGGTTTGGAGCGAGAGTGCATGGGAGGCCGTCACCTCCTTCTGCGAAGCAGTAATGCTTGCGAAGGAGGAGGCAGAACGCGTGAGGAAGAGGCAAGGTTCGCGCCCTCGCGCCCCTAGTCGCCGCAGGAGACCCCCCGGGCGTCGGGAGTCGCAAGCCGATTTCCGGCCACTGTAGGCGCGGGCTTGCGGACGGTGAGCGATGGGTAGCTGACGGGGTCCGTTAGGGCCAATGCCTGCCAGGGTTGCGAGTTTGACCGAAAGGGATATCGTGGCCCTGGCACACAGGCAAATGAAGGAATACGGGTGGGTTTTAGTCAGTAAAAGTCTGACACGCCCTCCCGCTCCACCCAGAGCGGGAGAAATTATTAGATAATTTCCCACCCAAAAAAAAAAGTCTTGAAAACATTTAACCAAGTTATCCACACTAAATAATTTAGATAAAGCAAAAAAGGGAAGGAAAAAATCACGGCAGTAGCATAATTTAATATGGAAGTTAGAAATCGAGTAATAGTCGACCAACTTACATTTGCAGTTGGAATGTATGGGGGAACATGTTTTTCAACTACAATGTTAAGTTTGTTCTTGGGATAAATTCATTCCAACTAGGGAACGCTTCATTGTGCGTTCGACACGCATGGCCGGATTTTATTCTTGGGTCCGGGTGTCACCCGGTCTAGCTACGCCACTGCTTCAACCTTTTTGAAGTCAAGGGCCGAGAATAATTTGATGTTGGTTCGGCGCGGGCCACAACACAAGGGAAATTGATTATATTCCATTTTAAACCTATAACTTGGTAATTACTTATAAATAAAATTGGTATTTTTTTTTTAGTTAGATGGTTTTATTGAAAATAATAATAATATTAATGTAGATAATGTACTAAAAGCTAAAAAATAGGTAGGTCCTAGGTGCCAGTCATCACACCACTCTCCTCATCAATCTAGGGCATTGATCAGACTTAAAAATAAAATCGCGATTTCGACCTCATTATCGTTGTCAGCCCCCTCGAAAACCTTGAAAACGACACCCATGACGAAAATTAACAAATTTTCGGTGACGCCATCTTGGATTTTTATTTTGATCTCATTATCGTTCTCAGCGCCCTCGAAAACCTTGAAAACGGCAAAAGTCGCGCAAAAGTCCATTCGCGCAAAAGTCCATTCGCGGAAATGTCTTTCGCGCAAGTGTCCTGCTACCATACAATCCGCTATTTTGTACCGGCGAGGCGGTGATCTTCGATTTGTGAATGTTTCATCGTGTATTGTATTTTACTAAACAACTAGGTATAGTCAAGCCCTTTCATTTGATACCCATATTGGGTTGTAGACAAATATGTAATTTTTTTATTTGTGTTATTTTGTGGCAGTGGCCATCTTGGATTTACAGTGATACTGAATATATTCAATTGTATTATCATCAGAACTAAAGGTGCGTACCAAATATCAGCTCGATCTGTCAACAGGAAAGGGGCAACATTTCAATGACTAAATTTTACCCAAAAAACAAACAGAACAAGCTAAATAAAAAAACCGTTTAAGAAGCCGATGTATGTAGAAACATACATTATTTACTGTTCCCGCGTGTGTCCTTAAATACAACAGCGGTTTAATAAAAATGGAGAGCTAGCATCATCTAAGAACAGACAGCCAGCACATCAAGCTACTACAATCTGTCAGATTTATTTAATAGATTTTCAACTTTATCTCTACAGCATAAGGTTCAAGGTAGATTGGGAAAAATTTACAGTTTCGGGTAGCTTGACTTGCTGGCGTCTGTACATGCCTGTAATCCCCGACGGAGGTTCCACTAGTACACCATCACACCAGTGATGTTTAAGTGTTCAGTTGTTGGTGATATTTCGAGCAGATATGGCTCCTTACCTTATAATTATGAGCTATCTACCCAAAGTCAACACAGAAGTAAGACCAAACCACTACCGGGCTCTCTCTTAACATTATACATATTTATGTACCTATGTATCTAAGCTGTGCCCATGTTTTTTAAAAAAATATTTTGCATTGGTTATTAGTGTAGGTACATCTCTTCTTATACATATATATGTTACCGGCCAAACCCAATTTCAGGACAAACTAGTTTAGCCTAGGCCAAACCAGTTCTCCCTACACGCGATAGGATTAACTAGTATAGCCTAGGCTAAACTAGTTTGTCCTAAGCCCGATAGGGTAAACCAGTTTAGCCTAGGTCGAATCGGTTTATCCTAGTTAGAATTTACATGCTTTAGGATAAAATGGTACGTCCTAATCTGAAATCTGATTGAGCGTACTGCGGGAGCGGCGTGACAGAAACGAATCGCAGCAAAACCGACTCCACGTAGTCTTGTCTGCCCTACCCCTAGGCGAAGAGTCCTGTCGGCGAAGTGTCCTGTCGGCGAAGAGTCCCGTCGAAGTAAAGTCTTGTCGGTGTTCAGTCTGTCGGCGTAGTGTCTGTCGGCGTTTAGTCGTACACTCCTTAAAACGAAATCCTCTACATTCTCGGGATCCCTCGAGTATTTTATGCAATACATGCATTCTGTGTTATGTTGGTTTTGCTTATTTCTCAAAGGGATACAAAATTTGTTTATTATACATAATATTTATATGATATCATTATATTAATACGTGAAGCGAAAACTATACTTACCCCTTTCCACGAAAATTATGCGGACGGAGGAGTACCTATGAAATTTGGCACAGTTAAAGTTTATATGGGTGAGGAGTGCAGAAAGCTAATATTTTTATATACAAAATGTCCCAGAATTAACACACAACCTCTTAAGGAGTAAACTTTTACTATGGGACCAAACCTGAAATCGCGAAAAAAAATCAGGTGTTCCCTATATTTATGTTCGAATAACTTGTCAAAATGTATGGAACAGCTGATTTTTTTTCGCGATTACAGGTTTGGTCCCATAGCAAAAGTTGTTCATAATGATGAGTACAATGACCCCTTAAGAAGTGGTGCGTGCAGACTTCAACTTTTTAATAGCATGGAATTAGTAAGCATTTTATAATAGCATGGAATTAGAGTACTCATGGCATTAGTAAGTACTATATAGATTGTAAGTAGAGGGGGTCAAATAACCACAAGTGGGCGACCACTAGTACGCTAGTACGTGTTATTCCTCTCACAGGGGAGTAAGCTATGAGCAGATTTTAAGAACAAACAATCCTTTCAGATTCAATTAGTTCGGGATGAAAGTTGTAACAATTTTGTACGAACCTTTTACAAGAAAACCCCATACTTAGGTAAGTACCAATACGTAATACAGATACATAGGTACCGATTACCTAACTATGTGTACCTACTACAGTGCTTCAAGGATCTTTTGGCACTCGAATTAGCCGGATCCACACCAGACGATCCAACACCATAGGAGCGTTGTATGTAGACTTGCCTCGCGCGATCCAAATTGCTCGGCAGGAGCGCGCGCTCCTTGCCGCGAGCGATCCGTCAGTTGTCGGTTTTTGTTACTAGCACACAGGCGCCTCAGTCCCTCGGCGCGCTCGGTGTTGACGTTTGTGTGTGGAGCGCGCGATCACACATTATGGAAAATTTTGAAAGTAGTCGGAACATAAATGCTTATGGGATCCAAGTGATATTTAGTAAATATTTTAGATGAATGTAGGTTGTTGCTGCCACAGCAATTCAACGTCGATGCTGCACTTGTGACTCCATAGCGACCGAAAGTTCAACTGTGCTATACTAAGGGCGAATTTCACCAATGAAAACTGAACGCGATCAGCACATAAACTACGTTTAAGTGCTGTCAGTGTCATTATTTCCTTTGTAATATTTACACTGACAGCTCTTGAACTCGGTTTAGATGTGCTGATCGCGTTCAGTTTGATTGGTGAAATTGGCACTTAGGCGGATCAGTGTGGATCGGTTGGAGAGTGTAGGTGCGACGCGACGGCGTGGCGGCGTCGCAAGAAAAGTTAAGTTCGTCAGACGACACGATCCATGATCCATGCCTTAAACCAAAATCAAAATCAAAAATATTTTTATTTCACATAAGCCTACATGGGCACTTATGAAACGTCAGAAGCTAGGTGCACGGTTCCAATTGGTCGTTTCCTATGGAGAAGAGCCGGCAAGAAACTCCACGGTCACTGTTTGAACAAAATAAAATTGGCTTATGCTCCCGGATCGCGGATCGCAGGAATTGGCGATCCATTTTGGATCATCTGGTGTGGATCCGGCTAATGACTTTGACAGGGAGGCGCTGCTGGTAAACATTTTGTGAAATTGTTTCGTAAAATGTATTGTAAAAACAAGATGGCTTGTTAGTTCAGATTTTGGCCACGCACCAAAAGGTTCTTGTGCTGGTATACATTTCAGACCACCTACTCTATGAAATCTTAGTGCAGGCGCCAGCAGGTCAAGCTCCCCGAAACTGTCAAATTATCAACCTTGAACCTTATGCTGTAGGGATAAAGTTGAAAATCTATTGAAGAAAGTTGACAGATTATTATATATTAGCTTGATGTTGGCGTCTGTACAATACACGCGTCCGCGATGTTTACAACTAGTTTACACGGCCCGATTGTTTGACTCGATTTGGGCTTGGCAAATGTAAACGATTTCCCCGCAAACCCTACCCTTGTACCTGGACCCTTCATAAGTGACACAATAGGGAAACACCGCCTATCAAAACAACTCATGTTTTCGAATACAGAGAGAATTAAAATCGATGTTTAATGGGGTGCTACCGAGGAGCTCGTGGCTAAGTAATAACGTGGTTAAGCTACGCTTGCCGAGGTTGGTCCGTGAATGGGTGACCATCTTTACATACCGAGACTCCTCCGTGCCTCGACAAGCACGTAAAGACGTTAGTCCCGGCTGTCAATCGTTGATCTTTGACAGTCGTTACGGGTCGTCAGAAGCCCGAGAGTCTGACAACCAGTCTAATGATGTATTACCTTTAGATGCGTTACCTGCGCTCAATAATGGCAAAGTAAATGCCAGGCAATTGCCGGACATTTACAATAATAATAATTATTATTACGTACGTGCCAATGAACATGCAGCAGCTAGTAAGTGACGTAACTAAATATGTATATTCATCTCTTTCTAACAACAGATATCGGTATAGGTCTTTCCTTTTCTTTACGCACTGTATGATTGTATGCAAGTATGTAGCTACAATCATGGCTTACGCTGTTTTTGAGTGCACTAATGTTCGTGTATGACGCGTCTATTTATAATACGTCATTGAACCAGTCTTACCAAGGGGTATCATATTACCCAGTAACTGGGTTGTGGAGGTCAGATAGGCAGTCGCTCCATGTAAAATACTGATATTCAGCTGCGTCCGGTTAGACTGGAAGCTGACCCCAGCATAGTTGGGAAAAGGCGGGCAGATTGATTTTGCTTAATGGGATGCTACCTTTAAGTGTGTTTCAGGAAACATTGGATTTAAAATCGATATCACCAGATGCTGATGTAGATATTTTACATGGTGCGACTGCAATAGGCCATTTATAAGGCTTCTGATCATAGCTGTAAGCTTGTGATGTTCCCACTCCTGGGGTGGTATTTATGTCACATGTCTTCGAATTTTTGGTTCTAGGACATGCCGGTTTCCTCACGATGTTTTCCTTCACTGTTTTGAGAGCAGTGGTGATGAAATTATTTACTTAAGCACCTGTGTGTCTGGGTTATGTATAGTATTATATCTGGAAAGCTGTAATAGCTACCATGAATACCCACACTTTGTAAATGACAATCAAGAATGATGTACCTATTTTTGCAAATGTGCAAAAATATACGAAGTTTTTTTCCTGAAAATACCATTTCCTGCATAATAATACTTACATTACATTTTATAACTTAACCACAATATTATGTACAACTATCGTACTATGAATAATTTTACCTCAGTAAATTTAATTATAGGCAGCGTGCACACCGCAGCAGGCAGCGGTTCATTTGTTAATGTCGTCGCAACGCGAGGCGCATTCCTAATTCACTACCGCAAAAAATTCGATCCAGCTCGGATAAATTCTGTTAGGGAAACAATAAGTGGTCGGTTTTACAGACTGTCGCAATCCGTGGGGTTTTTAAAGTAATTTAAATACTTACCTACATATTTGGTTTTGCCTGCAGTGATGGAATGTTTTGACTCTTAATGCATGGAAATTGATGAAACGATTCTGAATTCAATAATAAAATTGCTGGTTCTACGCAGAGTACTTTCTTTGTACACGTCTAACTACTACAGACGCAATACCAAAAAGACGCTTTCACGTCAATAAGAACAGTTGTAGTAGAAATATCAAAACAGCAACAACATCAAGCCTGCAACCAAACACAATACAAGCTTTGACCCAGCACATTCTTGCTGACCATGCATCAGCTAAGAACCGCCATACTCTGGTACAGAAAACATATAAACACACCATCAAATAAGACCCAACACAAAGAACGAAACTGAAATACAGTACACCAACATTCCACAAGCGCAAATTGAACGGAACTCGAAGCAAACTTGTGAATTTGATAGCACAATCATGGCACAAACAGCGTGTACAAAGTTGTGCACACACCTTGCACAGGAGACGTGTAGAACTAGTTGAATAATTCACTGACACATATTTGTGCAAAATAAACTATCTGCAGGTTCTATTCAGTCGGTATCGGATGTAAGTGAAAGAACCTCTGTTTGAGTCCAACCGAACTCGGGAATGTTGTGATGTGCTCCGTAAACTTGCCTCGAGATCCTTTTGTGAAGATTCTCTTTGAGTTTTTGTTTGACAATAAAATTCTGGATATTTTACTTTGGGGAATAACATTTTTGGATGGGTCTAGCATAGCTTCGTATGCTATCACGCTGTGATAGGTATCGTTATAGGCTGGCTTGGGTTCCAGCATATCTTCGTTTTTGAAAAAAAATCAAGTCATAAACACAATAAAACTCATTCACAATAATCGGAAGAAAGGTTGACTTCCTTATTTATGTATTGTTGAGTACCGGTGGGCTGCTGGTACAATATCTACAGCACCGAATCTTCTTCTATTCAAAACCTAACGTCACTCTGTCTGCCTGCTCTTTAGAACACAGACTTATATTGTAGGTACCTATAACATATTCATTAAGGCGTGTACGCACGAACGAATAAAACATGGTGAACACGAACATCGAACACAGAGCATTTGGGTCGTACGTGTGCACGTAAATTAGCAAAGCGAACACGAACACCATACGAACACAGTTCGACTTGTGTTCGCTCCCAACTGCCCCGCTCTGTTTAGTAGCCATGTGGATTCGCCGTTGGAACTAGTACACTGTTGAATAGGTGGCTTAGAAGTTTAGAACTGATGCAACCGCGCTGCCCGCCGCACGGTGGATCGAAAATCGGCTGTAGAAGACATAGGATCTCGATTTCTTAAATGTTATTTTTTTTGCTGGAAATGACTTCTGCTGATCATTACTGTTCTATAAAATGTCATATGAAGTAATTGTGTGCACAAATGGAAGAGTTATAATTTTTATAAGAAAAAAATGTATGGAGCTGACATGAAAAACGAGGATATCTCTGGAATCGCAAGGTTGGCCGTTATATCCTTGCACACTGTTATAGTACTATTTATTTGTGAATTTTTGACATACTTAATATTGCGGCATCAATTGCGATTTTTTTTTTAAAAATCGTCAAAATAAAATATTAAAAATGTTTATGATATGTACATTTTAATGCTTAAATATGGCTATACCAAGTGTAACTTACAATATTTTTTATGCTTAGACCAAAACATTCTAAGAAATCACAAAGTCGTATTACCTACTTATTTGAAATGACATGGTAATTATGAATTACATAATAAGTAATCTTGTCTAATGCCTCAAGTCCACATTAGCTAATGATTAATAAAACTTAATACCTATATACCTGTTAAAAGGATACGTACCATAATGAGGGTAATTAGATAAACGTGACCATTAGTGAATAACAATAAATGGTAAACTATTGTATGATTAAAAATAAAAGCAAATTATAAAAAAAAAATATTAACTTAACCTAACCTAACATAAACAATAAAAGTTAACTTATTTTATACTTCGTCACCATCAGAATCCACTTCAGAATCAGGCTCTACAATAGATATAACTTCTAAGAACTCTGTCGGAGCTTCCTGATCCTGAAGTTTCAGTAGTTCTACTGTTTCCTTAAAGTATGTCTGCCTCTTGTGGGCATTTAATTTTAGTCTTGTGGAAGAAATTAGAGGATCAGAAGAGACGATAAGCATATTGAGGATATCCTCGTTTGATGCTTGTCTACTCTTTTTCCTCGAATGGTGTTCTCTGAACCTCCTAAAGTCTTTGTTTCGGGCCTCTGAAGCTTCTTCCGAAAGACTTCCAATTAGTACAATAGCATTTTCTGCAATTATGTCCCCTCCGTGAATCAACAATTTGTGGACGGTTGATCACATGTAGTACCAATCGTACAGTTCCACGTATTTTTCAGCGGTTGTTCTATCGTATTCTTTAAATTTCGGCACGTCTACAATCTCTCCAGATGTGATAGCTTGCAGAATCACAGCAAATCTGCGTATTAGGTATTCATCTAATCCAGTGATCGCTGCAGTTTTATCAGGAAATTCAAAAAACCGCCTTGCTGTGTTCCCGTCGTTAGTTGTGCCTGATCCTTGCTTAACGATGTCAATCAAAAGGTTGAGGTCATCTTTGAATCGATCTTCAATGAGTTTTTTTCGTGAATGCAATAACTCTTGATGACCTTCTTCTCTTGCAGACCACTTTTTGAAGTCGAGACGATACGCTATGTGTAGAAGACATTCCATCACATTAATGCGGGCATGAAGTGATGATAATCCGAACTCATACACACCAGAAGAAATGGTTTTTGACGCAATGACATCTAACTTATTCATTTCTGTAGGCTTAGCCAAACACAGGTAGCAGGCCTCGTTTGACTTAGCTTCAGACAGATATGTACAAATTTTGCCGTCAATCATCGTCATCATTAATTTGTGACTAATTTCATGTCCTTGACATTTTGAGGGAACGAGAGCTTCAATTTCGTTATCCATTGCAGTTTTTTCATTTATGACAACGTCTTTGGTTTCTTTCACAAAACTAAACTGGACTGGACGGCAATACCTAGGTGAGCAGGGTTTTGGATTCACCCATACGGTATCACCGTCAGCTGTCAACTTTGCTGGAATCATCTTGACCACTCTCTATGTTTTGCTTATATCTACTTTGGTTAGATGCACCGTCAAATCCCCACTTTGATATTAATATCAATTGTTTATCTTGTATCGCATCAGGACTACGAATAGTTTCAAAAATTCTGTTCACTGTTAAATCTAGTAACGCTTGTAGTGCAATCTTAGCAGATGAATCCGTTACAGTCACAAATGTCTTCGGAGGGTAGCACTGTAGCTTAGCTTTTTGTTCTTTATAGTAAGACGGATATATCTCCTTTGGACCTTCTCGAATAGTCGTTTCCCTTAATGTGATATATTGCCATTTCGATAGTTTTAATGAAAGTAGCAAACCCAGTGTGGTGCTGGTGAAAATATTGTTGAAGGAGCTGGTTTGTTCAACATTTCCTTGCTTTTTGCTTCTGCTTCTGGATTTTGGAGCATATGTTCAATAACAGATGCAATATCCTCACGACCATCTCCTTTCAAAAGTGCTGCAGCTGAATAAGCTACTTCATTAGGGTCATCGCCTATATGTTCATCAGATCGTCTCTTCTTCTGCTTGTTACTTAGATCTTCAAACGGCTTTCGAGATCTTTTTGTCATCGTTGAAGTTGATTTCATTGGTGAAGTTGATGGTACAGGTTCAGGTACAAGTTCAGTAGAAATATTTTCACTTGTTGATTCTTGAATGAGCAAATTGGTTTGCACGCAGTTTGGCCAGTCAATATTTGCCTCAAGCCAATTACTGTAATCACTTCTAAAAACTTCACTTTTCCTGTGGGATCGTAACCATCTCTTTTGAACTGCCCGTGTAAATCTTCGACAAAATTCTTTCACGGTAACACTGTCTTCATCTGAAATGCTAGAGCCCAGTCGAATAACAAGTGTGTTGAACAATATTTCTTGATCGAAAGAC
The DNA here is from genome assembly GCA_948098905.1 of Tiliacea aurago. Lineage (NCBI taxonomy): Eukaryota > Metazoa > Arthropoda > Insecta > Lepidoptera > Noctuidae > Tiliacea > Tiliacea aurago. The sequence continues at coordinate 21,550,206 of OX402579.1, read as the reverse complement.
GAAGCATCCTGATTGCTCAGAATAACAAACAAATCCAAATTTGTAATAATGCTTTCCATTATTCACGATCACTGAGTAAAAAGACACGGTAGGATCTAAGATGTTAGTATTAGAAATGCTCTAAATAAACTGAAGTTGTGAATCCAATTATATTTATTATTAATTGTAATCCAATTATTTATTTATTGTTATTGACTAATGATGGTATCACATTTATCTAATTACTTTCATTAAGTTAATCCTGCAGTAATTGCTAAATTAGCGAGTACCCCAAATTATTTTGATATGTATCCTTTTAACTAGGTATATAGGTATTAAGTTTTATTAATCATTAGCTAATGTGGACTTGAGGCATTAGACAAGATTACGTATTACGTAATTCATAATTACCATGTCATTTCAAATGAAAATCACAAAGTAGGTAATACGACTTTGTGATTTCTTAGAATGTTTTGGTCTAAGCATAAAAAATATTGTAAATTACACTTGGTATAGCCATATTTAAGCATTAAAATGTATCATATACTTTTATTTTTTTTTATTTTGAAGATTAAAAAATAAAAATCGCAACGCAAGTGATGCCGCGATATTAAGTATGTCAAAAATTCAGAAATAAATAGTAATATAACAGTGTGCAAGGATATAACGGCCAACCTTGCGATTCTAGAGATATCCTCATTTTTCTAGTCAGCTCCATACATTTTTTTCTTATAAAAATTATAACTCTTCCGTTTGTGCACACAATTACTTCATATGACATTTTATACAACAGTAATGATCGGCAGAAGTCATTTCCAGCAAAAAAAATAACATTTAAGAAATCGAGATCCTATGTCTTCTACAGCCGATTTTCGATCCACTGTCGCCGCCGCCGCCGCCGCCGCCGCGCGCTCACCCCTCGATTTCGGTACGAACAATGTTGCATCTCTCCGAACACCATCCACAGAACACAGAAACACGAAATTGGATCGCCACGAATTTTTTGGACGAACATAGTGCTTGATGTTTGATGTTCGTTAATGGTACGCACATGCGAATAAAGTGTTCGATGTTCGAGTTCACCATCTCCTTGTTCATCCGTGCGTACACGCCTTTAGATTCTTACGCTATTTTCTGAAATTCAAGGAAATTCACCATACATTACTTTGCCTGAGTTTTATTAGACTTCACGCGAATGGAGCCATTACATAGCTAGTAATAAATAAAACTTTTATCTTCTACCTCCTTAACAAAAAGGATCGTAGTAGTCTGAGTCAACGGATAAAGTCTTTTAGATGTGCCCGATGTCCTATCCTCAAAGGCAAATAGCAATCTGAGCGCAAATATTTCAATTCGTTCGAGCACCGACCGATAGCGCAGAGGTTATTTCCTTTGTCGCTTTATCTACATATTGAGCCAACATTATCGTTTTATGATTCGTATTGCGTTGTAAGTTGCAATAGTGAGTTTAAAAGATAAAAATTGATTTGTTTTTAAATCTCTGAATTGCACTGAATTCGCACTAAAATATTAACGGTGAGGCCGCGTCCTAACCAAAACGTTTGGTCGCGCTCATTTTTTAGGCGAATCCAAAAGATTCGACGCGCGAGGACGTGAGGTACACAACAGTTTAGAAATAGTTTAAACTTTGGAATCGCTTAAAGGCTTCTACATACCAGCGCGACTTGTCGCGCGACACGAACACAAAGGCCCCGCGTGTCGCGAGACGAGCGGTGCCTTTGTGTCGCGTCGCGTCGCGCGACAAGTCGCCCCGGTTTGTAGAAGCCTTAAGACGTTAATTCAAATACTGAATACGCTAATAATACGCAAATGATTAAGTATTATAACTTTCAGTCAATATTCTTCAAGCGTTTCTAATTGAATCATTAATTCGAAGTACATACAACGTCCAAAATAAAGTTTATTTTAGGAACTGAGTCTTTGAAACAAAGTCGCACAGAAAACAGTATTGTTATTATCATACTGCTATCTACAACTTTATAATGAACTTTTATAATTGGCTCATTATTAACTTTTATTGAGCAACTTTCTTCTGTAGCGTCACTCACTTAATCATACTTTTAATATGAAAAACATTATAAAGTGTTTGTAACAATTAACGTCTATTAAGAAACTAAGAAAATAAAATAAGGGAACGTAATTAAGGCGACGATAACCGACTTTTAATGATTTTATTCTGAAAATCACGTCTAAACGAGTAGAGTTAATGATTTGAAAAAATATATATGTTAAATTAGAGCATTTTTGCAATAACTTAATATGCGAATATTTTAGATTATGTTTATATTACATGGTGAAATTAATTTGTAAAGTTATGTCTAACGCGGACAAAAACTGAGAATGGCGCAAAATCTACCCAAAGTATTTTATTGAAACCTTCACCAATTTAAAGATAATTTAATTATTGATCTTTTAGTATACGCGTTTTATTAAAATACCTTTTGGTTTGTGTATAATAAATTAATATTGCGTCAATTTGGGGACAGCGCTCCTTGATGGGCGAGTCCTATTACTGGCTGAACGTACGACACGTTGCGTGAGCTCAGTACAGAACACGCAAGCTAACCACTCAAGGCGTGAATCCGCAGCTGTAGCCAGCGAAATTCAAATTTGCTTACGTTTTTTGCAATTTACAGGTCAATGTCAGGTTGTATCTTGATCGAATTATGATTCGCGACTAGGTAGGTATAACAGATAGTCCTCGACAGCCGGTGGAACTTCGTGGAGCATTTTCGGCGTTTGGCTGCCAGACTGGAGCGGGCCGGGGCTGCCTTAAAGCGGCTCCTGCCCAATCTGGGGGGTCCAAACGCCTCCTGCCGGAGGCTCTACGCGGGGGTCGTGCGGTCCATGGCCCTTTACGGGGCACCGGTGTGGGCGCGTTCTATAAGGCTGCGACCAGCCCAGCGATTGAACGCGTCCCAAAGGGTCATGGCCATCAGGCTGGTCCGAGGATACCGCACGGTCTCCCGTGAGGCAGCGAGCCTCCTTGCCGGACTACCGCCATGGGATCAGGAGGCAACAGTCCTCGCGCACGTCTGGGAGTGGCGCGATAAGGCGAAACGCCGGGGTGAAACTCCGCTGCCGCGAGAAATCACGGCACAGCGGACAGAGCTCCGGTGGGATCTTATGGCGGCATGGAGAGTGCGATGGTCGCAACCCAGCAGACTTAGAAAGAGGGGACTTATCGCCACAATTGTGGCGTGCCCAGCGCCACAATTGTGGCGATAAGTCCCCTCTTTGAGGAGTGGCTAGAGAGGCGCCACGGCGTCCTCACCTTCCGCCTGACACAGGTCCTTACCGGACATGGTTGCTTTGGGAGGTTCCTGTTCAGGATAAATCGGGAGGAAACGCCCGGGTGTCACCACTGTTTGGATCGCCCGGAGGACACAGTGGAGCATACGGTGTAGGTCTGCCCAGCTTGGGCGGAGCACCGCCGTGTCCTCATGGAGGCGATCGGCGGCGGCGATCTCTCGCGTCCGGCCCTGGTTCAGGCCATGGTTCAGAGCGAGAGTGCATGGGGGGCCGTCACCTCCTTCTGCGAATTAGTAATGCTTGCGAAGGAGGAGGCGGAACGCGTGAGGGAGAGGCAAGGTTCGCGCCCTCGCGCCCCTAGTCTCCGCAGGAGACGCCCCGGGCGTCGGGAGTCGCAAGCCGATTTCCGGCCACCGTAGGCGCGGGCTTGTGGACGGTGAGCGATGGGTAGCTCACCATCCGACAACGACCAGGCCCGGGTCGACGGCGCGTCGTATTCCACGCACGCCTCAAAGAGTTGTCAGCACCAACTGACGGGGTCCGCTAGGGCCAATGCCTGCCAGGGTTGCGAGTTTGTCCGAAAGGGATATCGTGGCCCTGGCACACAGGCAAATGAAGGAATACGGGCGGGTTTTAGTCAGTAAAAGTCTGACACGCCCTCCCGCTCCGCCCAGAGCGGGAGAAGTTTTTTGATAATTTCCCACCCAAAAAAAAAAAAAAGGCATAACAGATAAATAAATTTACAGAATTAGAATAATTAATACGTCTCTCTAAGTTAGACTTGTTCCATTCAGTGACTTTGTCATGAAATCATGACATTGAGGAACAAATCTAACTCAGAGGGATGTGTTAATGATTCTAATGATTATATACAGGGTTACTGGTAACTCGACGTATTCCTTGCAGGACGTCATAGTAGGATTAAAATGCAACAAATTAAGCCACCAAATGTACTACCGAAATTCAGTAGTTTTTGAGTTAATTAGGTTTTTAGTTGTTTTATGAATAATCCAATTTAAAAATGATTTACGGCGCAACTATATTGAAATTTAAGTTATTATCATAGCTGATGTTATAGCAGATCTTTGTTAATAATTAAAAGTTCAAAAATGCCTAAAACTTTGGCAGAGATCACTAATTAAACATATAATTATTCGTAATTTTTGTCATTACTTTATTAAAAAAAACTCTAAAACTACTGAATTTCGGTAGAACATTTGGTGGCTTAATTTGTTGCATTTTAACCCTACTATGCCGTCATGCAAGGAATACGTCGAGTTACCAGTAACCCTGTATAATTCTGTTAAAACGTATCTGTATCAGGCTATAGCTGCGGAATCACCTTCATTAGATTTTTACTACTCTTCTCTAACTAAAACTAACTAAATAATTAAAGTTCATAGGTACATAATATCAACCCAAACCTGGTTTAAACACTGAAAATAGAGTGTTGTGAGTTTGTGCACGTGTTTCTACCAGGGACTGTACAACCTCGGTTAAGAGTTAAGCCTTTCGAAAGGGTAACCCATTCAATGGGTTACCTTTATCATGATGTAACCCGTTGGAAAGGTTTTATAATAGAAACCCATTGAAAGGGTTACAATGTTATTTCGATATCCGCCCAGCACGCGTAGCATGACCAACTCTATCTCTATTCTACCCTGGGGCCATTTTGGTTACCATTTTAGAAAACCCTATCGAAAACCATTTCAATGGAAAGGATTTTAGATAGGGTTTTTCTAAGCAGTTAATGAAAAACCCATACGGTGTAGATAATTTTGAGAGGCATAAATTAAGCCGTTCAAAAGGGTTACCCACACCGTATGGGTTTTTATCGAAAACCCTTTCAATGGGTTACCAAAATTTAATTTAAGCCGTTCATAAGGGTTACCCATATCGTATGGGTTTTTGTTTAACCGCTTGGAAAATCCCTATCGAAAACCTTTTCAATGGGTAACCTAAATGGTCCCTGGTTTCTGCATCGTTTTCACATGAATAATTTCAATGAAAATGATGTAACCAATATTTTGTAACATTATTTTGATTTATATAATTGTCCGTGGAGTTTCTTGCCCGTTCTTCGCTATAGGAATAAGCTACTACGCTCTGTGCTTGCTTCATTTAGATAGACTGTGCCTGCAATAGGTTTAATTAAAATAAATGGTTTGAGTTTCGAGTTTGAGGGACAATGCAAATGGTAGGATTCTTTGATTTCTTCTTATATTTTCCGGTACAATGCAGCAGTCTAAAACCATAGAATAAGAATAGCATAACCTAGCTGAATGTGAGAACGTTGTAGGCTCTATAGACTGTTCTATAAAGCCTACAATGTTCTCAAATTCACAAAAGTGTTTTCCAATATAAAAGTATTTTAAACGATATTCAATTATGCGGTTATGTAATATTGCGGTTATGCAATTCTTATTCTATGGTTATAGAAATGCCTCTTCTTATGAAACGACCATTTGGAACCGTGCACCTTGCTTCTAACATTTCATAAGTGCCCATGTGCTTAAGTGAAACAAAATATCTTTAATTTGATTTGACTTAAAAATATGCCCCGGATGCTCCACTCCAACAAACAAATAAAGATTAACAAAACAAACAGCAGATAACGAAGTTACTGTAAAACTAACATTATCAAAGTTAAGGCTTCTACATACTGGCGCGACTTGACGCGCGACGCGACACCGGTAGAACAATTTCCTTGAATTTTTCATAGAAATTGTTCTACCGGTGTCGCGTCGCGCGACAAGTCGCGCCAGTATGTAGAAGCCTAAAAATATATGTGAGCCTTACCCAAAAGACTAACAAATAATGTTTTAGAAACTAAGTTTGTTTTCACAGGCCAGTGGAAAATTCACGAGTGGATTTTAATTATTTTAATAAATTTAGACAAGTTATTTCTAACTCTTTCTCAAGGGACTTGGACAGTTTGACACATGTTACAACAAATTCATAATGTTCGAACGATTCCATAACTTAATTGGTAATTAAATATTTAAGTATCAAGATTTGAAGTAAAAAGTTTTTAAAGTCGTGAGGGGTCGTCAACATTAGGAGCTGAATACGGTTCAATAAAGTAGACCATTCATCATTCATCTAAACTAATATTATGAAAAGGTAAAATCTGTTCAAAAGTTTGTATGCAGGGAGGGGGGGGGTCTGGATTTGAGAAATTCTTTCTGCATTTGATAGCCCAAGTCTTGAGGAAGGTTTAGGCTATACAAAATCACGCTACGACCCTTAGGAGCCGAGCAAAAAAAAAAGTCAGAATTTAGGCTAAGCGAAAACGAAGTAACAGCGCGGGCGGGCGATGCAATGTGATGCAGTGGGTCGGGGGGAGAAGAAGTTTCACGCGGACGAAGTCGCAGGCAGAAACTAGTCATTCAGTGATACAAGGATCTTTTGGCGCCTTAATGACATTGACAGGGGGGGCTGCTGGTAAACATTTGTGAAATTGTCACAGAAATTGTATTGACAAAACAAGGTGGCGGCATTAGTTCCGATTTTAGCCACGCCCCAAATGTCTACAAATCTTTGGCAACATGGAAACATGACTAATGTCAGCTACCTTTGTTTTTGTCTGTACAGTTGTTTGGGAATCCGTGCTTTTTAATCAAAATACATTTTGCAAGATATGAGTGGCAGGCATTTTATTTACATCAGTTCACAAACCGATGACATATAAATCAAGCTTTAACATGCCAAAACAATGCAATAATTAAATGAATATCACGATCCCAACCGAATTAATATTTGCGTTGTAATTTGCAAACAGCTCATTTTACACATTGCAGCGTGTCAAAATAATTATTTCCATCAATTTTACTGTTTTCATAGCTCTTTCATACTTTAGCACCAGTCCAAACTTTAAAAAAATATTGTCATAATATAATTTAAAAGTTTTTATGTCTTAAACGCAATATTAATATCATTGCTTGAGTAATAACATCTGAAACAAAAGACAACGCCCGGAAACCTGCCAGAGACTTTATAGTGAGCATAAGTACACAAAACATTGCTTCGCTTGTAACCAAAAAAACCTTTTTACAAAAAAACCAACCGACTTCTACTCTATTATTTTAATTTCAGAAGCCGGTGGCAGAAACTAAAATACAGATCCAAAGACACCGACTTCCGAAATTAAAGTTGTTTTTCAAATGGTAGTGTTGTTTTTGAAAGACGGTTTTTTTTTTTTTTGAAGTGAAAGCTTCTTTAAGCGCGTTGAGCACTTTTTGGGTGAACAAAAATCATGGACCTCGCGTCATCGTCACCGAACGCTTTCCATGAGCTATATGTATACTGTTTTCACTTCTATCAGCAGTCCCTAAAGACTGCTCTGCATTTTTTTAACCGACTTCACAAAAAGGAGGAGGTTCTCAAGTCGTCTGTATTTTTTTTTTTAATGTATGTTACCTCAGAACTCCGTCGTTTATGAACCGATTTGGAAAATTCTTTTTTTATTTGAAAGGATATACTTCCAGATTGGTCCCATTTTTATTAAAAGCCAGTTTTGATGTTGGGATCCATGAGTAATTGAGGGAACTCCTCAAATATTATAGGCATACATATAGCGATTTTTATATTTTCATCAACAAGTCAATCATTTACATTCAGAAAGTATAATTTGGTGAAGTGGAACTGATGAAGAAGGCCCTCAGATGGCCACCGGAACTTCTCAATGATTAGTATTTCACGGGTGGCGATGAGATATCTGGATTAAGATAGTTAAGCGAAGCAAATTTAAATAAATAGTTCTGATCAAAATGGTACCATCAAACTGATCTGATGATGAAGCCGGAAGGTAGGCACTGGAACTCCGTAATAAAACAATGTATCCTACCCGTGTTTGGTCTTATTGGAATTGTCATGAGATGCACTCTAGCTATAAATGATTTTTAACCGACTTCAAAAAAGGAAGAGGTTCTCAATATATCTAGCCGTATATACATATACGTATAAAAGGAAACCGTGACTGATTGGTCTATCAACACAGCTATAACCACTGAACAGATTGGGCTAAAATTTGGCACGTAGGCATCCGCTAAGAAGAGGTTTTTGGAAATTTGATCTTTAAGGGGGGGAAAACGGGGGGTTTTGTTTGCATGAAAAATCTTATTCCTAGAGTTAAGAAGCCGCGGGCAAAAGCTAGTATTATATAATGTGTTCAGGCATAACTTATTTGTTTAAGAACTGATTTTTATAATTATTTTATTTGGTAGAGTAAGCTTGCGCGGTCTCATTACATTACAGATCTACAGCTAACTCTTCAATAATACGTATTTAATCCACTCGGTGTATGTTCATGATGTTATAAAACTTCCTGTCACTGTTGTTTTCATAGCAAGTAGTTGTATACGAATTGGTGTGGGGTAGGTACCACTAAAAAGTGAAAAATAAAAAACTTTTTTACAAAAAAAAACAACCGACTTTCGGAAGTCGGTGTCTTTGGTTTTGTATTTTTGTTTAGGGCCACCGACTTCCGAAATTAAATTAAATATAATATTTAAATGTGGGTATACACAGGTACACCTCTGCCCAACCCTTCGAGGAAACAAGGCGTGATGTTATGTTATGTGCTTCCGAAATTAAAGATATTTTTCACTTTTTAGTGTTTTTTTTGGAAGTCGGTTGTTTTTTTTTGTAAAAAAGTTTTTTTTGAAGTGAAAACTCGTTTAGGGTAGTTGAGCAGTTTTGGGTAAACAAAAATCATGGAACTCGCGTCCTCGATACCGAACGCTTTCCATTAGCTACATTATGTAGGTATACTGTTTTCACTTCTATCGGCAGTCCCCAAAGACTGTCCCGCATTTTTTTTGTAATAAGTATTTCATTTTTCAGTTTTTAGTCGCCACTAAAAAGTGAAAAATGTGATGAGCAGTTGACATTAGGCTATTTTAACTTAGGTAATTTACAAACTGGGGTCAGTTTGTAATTTATCTAAGTTACAATAGCCTAATGTACACTGCTCATCTCCTTTTATAAAATATTGCTTTTCCCGATTCAGGGACGTTAATTGTGGAGGAGTATTCCTGGTGAGAACCAGGAGAACTGCCACTCACCATAATTAAACATTGTGACGAGCATAAATTGCCTAATGAAATCGCAAGCCGTAAAATACTTATTATTAAGTTGTTCCGGTGGCCATGTGGTTTTTATCATCAGTTCCATTTCACCAAATGTTGTTTTCCAAGAGCAAATGTACGGATTACTATAAAAATACCCAAATCGCTATAGTTGTGCCTAAAATTTGAGGATTTCCCTCGATTTCCATGGGATCCCCTCATCAGATTCTGGTTTGGTGGCAATGGGACCACCATGGGAGCATACACTTTCAAACAAAAAAAAAATCTAAATCGGTCTACAATTTATTGACGGAGAAATTAGTGAACATACTTACATTTAAGCAAAACATGCAGACGAACATTATAACCGCCTCCCTTTTGAAAGTCGGTTAAAAAGGGGAACCTTTCTTGAAGTCTTTTAACTATGGAGTTCACTGAAGAACGAAGGCCTGTCATCTAACAGAACCAGATACCGAGAAATCGTGAGGCGAGCAACGACTACCCCTGCGATTGGACACATTGCATCATGACCACAATCGTTTTGTCAAGAGCGAAGTGAAGAATCAATCAATCAATATCTTTATTGTGGATCATAGGTATTTTAGGTACATAATACAGGTCTTAAGAAGAGATTTGTCCGATAGGAAGTCTTTTATAGAGTAGTAGGCAGCACTTGTTTACTAATAGCTCATAGAGATTTTCTTTTAATCTTTTTATTTCCGTAATAATTCTAATAGGCCCCGGAATATTATTAAAGATGCGTACAAAAGGTGAGTCTTGCTAACTACTGTGCGCAATATAAACTTACGCCGTACACGCGTACCTGTAGTAATTATACATGTGAATATTATTTTTGACAAAGAAGAAGAGGAATTAGAAATAGAGGACCTAGCTGGATGGTGGCTTGTTCCTTTTGTGGATCGTACGTAAATATTAATCAACCACCTCCATATGAATACCTAGACACCTGCCTAGGAATCTACTCAGCAGACACAAATTACATTTGTCACTTCATACAATATTGATGCGTATCGTCTTACTCGGCCCAATTGTGTCTACGTATCTATAATTCATACGCTATTGTACATGTAACGACTTCATTTCGTCACACTAATTGATTGAGTTGTACATAATCATCGTATTATGTGACATCTGGTAAATTATGTGACATCTGGTATATTCTGAATGTTGATGATTATAACACTAAGGATATTGTTTGATAGATTGATATTTAATAGAGGGAAACGATGAAAATTATTGGTGTTCATTCGGTTCTACTCCTGGACAAATGCCATTTCATCCTCTTCTTGCGAACACGCGCTAAGTAATTGTTTACAGTTAAAAAAAACTAAATTATAACAACAATAAAAAGAACCACACAGAACACACATAATAACATCACGCCTATAATCCCTGAATGGTTAGGCAGAGGTGCACCTATAGTACACCCACATTTCGCCAGTTATGTTTAGAACCACACATACCTACTTTATGCTTATGGCATTCATACTCAAACTCAAACTCAAAGTATTTATTTCAATTAAACCATTGACAGGCACTTTTGAATTGTCAAGAAGTCGGTCAGTTACAAATATGAAGCTAGTTGCCCATTCCAAATAGTAGGTTCCTATGGAGAAGAACGGGCAAGAAACTCCACGGACACTCTTGTAAATTAAAATATTGATACAAAATATTGGTTACATCATTTATATTGAAGTTAAACCATGCAATACGTCAGAAGCGTCCGTGATAAAAAGATAAAAAACAAAAACAAAACAATTCAAAACTAAAATAATTAAAAATAAGCCGTGGCAGCTAAGAGCTGACCAGTCCCAACTGACGGCGCCCGTTCACGAACATGACGCATGGATCAGCAACATTCAGCGCAACCATTTTGAAGGGAGCACGTCTACCTACCTTAAAAATCAAGGAAGTATCGTCAGCAAATAAGACCATTTGTGGTTGATTATTTAATAAATGGAGTAGATCATTAATATACACTAAAAATAGGAAAGGACCCAATATCGAACCTTGAGGAACACCCATTTCTACTTTTAAACCGAGTGAATTGATAAAAAAAAAGGAGTGATATGATATGATATCATTTATTTGAACTAGCTGTTGTCTATCGTTTAAATAAGATTTTACTAAACTAAGCGCAAGTTTTCCAAGTCCGTAACGATCAAGTTTCAATAGCAAGGTTTCGTGATCGACGCAATCAAAATGCCTTGGAAAGGTCACAAAAGATTCCTATGGCATCTTGGGCCTCTTACCACGCGTTAAAAATGTGTCTTAATAAGGTTACACCGGCGTCGGTCGTCCTCGTACAATGTCCTTTGGTGAAACCATACTGTTGATCGTGAAGGATTTTATTCGAGTTGAAATGATTGAGCATTTGATTAAGCATTACCTTTTCAAACACCTTGCTGAAAACCGGCAACACGGATACGGGTCTATAATTATTTGTGTCTTTACTGTCCCCGGAGTTAAAAAGTGGTATTACCTTACTGTATTTCATTAAATCCGGGAAGACTCCTTGATCCACACACAAATTAAATATTAAGGCTAAGTAAGGGTCGGGTAATCGCCATTGACCTTGGCCATACAAATATGCATCGTGCCCGCGCCACGCCGCCGCGCCGTGCGCCGTTCGGTTTCATAGGAAATATTTATTTTTATAAGGAAAATATAAATATTTGAATAAAATCACAGATATAATTATAGGTAATAAAATAATCTATTCACACAAAAAAAAACATAAAAAATATCTTTAAAAGTAATATATTTTTGTATGTTTCGGGTAGACATTAACTTCCTGAATTTATTTCATTGAGTATTTTACTACAATACTTAAATATTCACATAAAGAAGTGATGTGTATGCGTTCTAGTTTAACATACTTACATTTTTTTCATAACTTACTTCAAGGCGTAATAATAATAATAACAGATTTCAAAATCATTTAAATCATATACGAGTATCAGCGCGCCTCTGTATTTGTTTTGTGCTTGAAGTATTAAAATAAATACTGTTTTGACGTCCTTAAACTGTTTTGCGAATATGCGGAATTTATGGCATTCTGTCTATCACTAATATTGAACTACACTGCCAGCTGGATTAAAAAACCTTCACTATTCAAATATCAGCATGCAACAATACTGCCAACAATTTACCTAACAAATTCCACTGTACATTTTATCAACGCTTCATTTAATCGAGTTTGTCAGTTCAAAACAAAATGGGTGTAACTGTAATTTGAAACATATGTACAGTTGTTATTTTCACTGTTTTTTTTTATTCCAACGACCCTATTATAAATTGATGGAAATAACTATGAACTTCTGTTTACGAAGTTATTTCATCACTAGCTGTTGCCCGCGACTTCACCTGCTTGTGTTATGAATTTCATCATTTTTAATACAAATATCCAGGATGTAAAGTAGAATAGGTATGTCGTTCTCCAAGAGGCTACCTGTCTGTCCATACCCATTGGATAAGTGTGTATTTTCTTAAATAATTTAAAAAGTATGTATTATAGTTATAAAAAAATATATATAGAATCCTTAAAATAAGCCCTTTCATTTGATATGTCACACGGTACAGTCAGCAAAACTCTTCTTTTTTTTCTAATTTGCCCCTCAAAAGTGACCTCCATATTCAAAATTTATTTATTTACAAAACACGTCCGTGTTTGGGTCACAGAAGTTCATACGTGTACCAAAGGGGTTTGAAGATTTTTGTATGGAGGGTGGCCCTAACGTCGGCGCCATTTTGATTTTTTTTCAAAATCGCGGTGCACAACGAAAGTTATGTATTTAGATAGAGAACACTTATACAAACAAAAAAATTAATGAAACATAATATCCTAAAACGTCAGGTTTTGGAGTTATTCACCGAAATAGTAAAAAACTGAACCTTGAAGAAACAGGATTTTTTGTTTTTTTCCCCTTCAGGTAAGCATATTGAACTATGAAAACATAATTGCATCATGGTTAGGTAATATTTTAGTTATGAGCGAAAGAGACAAAAGTATACCCCCGCCGAATGAGGACACCCCGCGACGACCCGCCCGTCCGTTGCTTCACTCTTCAGTTTGCCACTTTGACGTCCATTGTGTGCACGCGTTTTCCTGTCTATGTAGTAAATTGCAATAGATTTGATACTATTTTGTTGAGTTGTTCTTAATTATGTTGTTACTGTTTTGTGTTCGTGATCATTGTTACTGTTGTATTTCAAATTGTTTCTTGACAAAATGTCAAGCCATATTGGCGCCAGAACATGCTTTTTTTGTGGGAAAAGCACTGTGCCCGGCCCACGGCGAAGATCTTCACGTCCTGTACAGTCTTGTTTGCTGACTGAAGACTTTATAGCCGGTCATCCAAGCATCATAAACTATGCACGCCACCTATTTCAGGACCGCCAGGTTAGTACGTTGGACAGTTATAGAGTCAATAATGTATGTTGTGCTTAAGTGTATTTGTTAGTATGAGTATGTATATTCTTTCTAAAATACCATGAGACTTGTAAACATATTAGTTTATATGGCGTGCTACTTCGTTTTGTAGTATTTCTATGTCTTAATTAAGTCTCGTAGTATTTTATAAACAATATCTACATATTCACAAAGATAACATGCGAAACATAAAAAATAAACAATATAGTGTACTTAATATTGGCTGCCTGCATAGAAATGTTAATACTTATCGTGTTAGTATATTGAAAGAAAAAGGACAGCCGGTAGTTTTCACCAAGTAAAGGACTATTTCGGTGGTTTTCAATGTCATCGTAATAATATTCATTATGTATGTCTTGTGCATGATTATCTGCCCGCGAGAACATTACACGTCTCCATAAGCCCCATGAATGCGAGCGAGAGAGACTAATAACAATGATTTATAGCCCAATGATTAATACTGGCACTATAGTATAGTATAGTATTACTCCCATTGTTATTTATTAGCTGTTTATTTTTATTCATGGCCCAATGGTTAATACTGGCACTATAGTAATATTCCTATTGTTATTTATTGGCTGTTTGTTTTTATTTCAATGAGTATTTGAAATACATTTTTTTTACAACAGATTTTGGCGGAAGACCGAATTTGCCGACCTTGTCTGCAACGCGCTGACCGTTTTGTTATAGCGCAAAGGGTAGCTCAAGAACAAGAGGCAGAGGATTTGGCAAGTCAAGAAGATGCAATTAGTGACGTTTATACATATGCCCACATCTGAGCAAAGAGAACAAGAAGATCCACCTTTTGATCCACTTGAAAACAGTCCCGAGGAGCCTCACGCTCCCAATATCTCCCTGGAAATTGATGCTGAGGCTCAAGTTGCTCCTTTGGTAGAAGTAATACCACCAGTAAATGTACATGAATTTCCAGTACCTGATTTCACACGAGTAACGTATAGTGCCTCAAATTGTATTATAGCAGGATGCCACCAAAGACAGAATCTGCATAGGATTCATTATAATATAAGACGAAATGTTCTCTCTAAATATAATATATACATCCCACGTGGAACTCGTGTTTGTGAAGTCCATGCTGGGCCTGAAGCACGGTGGAATGATTTCCCAACACATTGTCGTCCTAGACAAGAGCTGTTTAATAGCACACAAATGTCAGAAATGTTAAAAATGTTGCAACACAAACACTTGTCACTACCAAACAGGCAAACGAATCTAGAAAAGTAACTTTATGCCGTTGGGTAGTGGAAACTATTAATGGTCGATTAAAAAATCAGTTCAGGCAACTTAGATCGCAGTTTTTCAACATCGCGGCACCACACTTATACGAAGAAGTAAGAATTGCTTGTGCTCTAATAAATGCGTTCGGGAACCGACTGACAGATCATCAGCTCGTTGATCAATTTATAAATGAAATCTATTTAAAACATGATGCCCCAAACCACATAAGTGAGTTTGTGATTCAAAATAATTTAAACTTCCGTAGAGCCAATTTTCGGGCTTTGGATGCCGGAGGAGAATTCGAACAATTCCCAAATCTAACGTAAGATCAGTTGTTAGTGATAGCATTGGGACCGTACCAAGTCGCCCAAGCTCGTAGTTACTATGGGCAACATATTAAAGAAGACGGCATATTTTTTAATGAATTGTGCGAAGACCTTGCCATCGATTATGACTTGAGTCAATACAACATTGTCGTTTCTGATCCTCGGCTTTTAAGAGCTCGAATCCACTCCAGACACCAAAACAATCGAATTTATTTTGTCTACATCTTGCTCGATAATACTTTGCAAGGCAGGAATAAAATAGTTGGCTACTACTGTAATTGCATTGTAGGAAAACGAACACTTGGATATTGCTCCCATGTTATGTGTATTATATGGTACATGGCATGAACGCGACATCAAGAATATCCTATTCAGCCTCCCGCTGCCTTCTTGAATGATATTATTTATACCGAATATGATTAATAAAGCTTATGTTTTATCCACTAGGTATTCAATTATTTCATGTTTACCTACAAAACTATCATTGTAATTCGACACATTTTTCTCATATTCTTATGTTCCGATTGTATTAAAAAAGATTTTAATGAACAAAATAAATGATTAGTGTTATAGTCTTTGTTTTCTTTCTCTGCCTGGTTCAGATTAACAGTAAATAACTTAATCGACATGAATTAATTACAAAATAAATAAATAAATTAGTTTTAACTATTGTTATTTTTATCTTTGAATATCTCAGAAACGTGACGCTTTATGATGTTATGTTAAATGACGTTTTATGTTTGTACTAGCTTTCGCCCGCGGCTTCGCCCGCGTGGATGTCGAAAGAAAAGCAGCTTCTCTATCAGCAGCATTCCCCCTAAACATTATACCATATCTTAGTTGAAACCAACGTAAGCTTGGTAAGCAGATAGGAGTGCAGTTTGATTTACAACTTTATATAAAGCATATAAATACAAACGTCGTTTTGTACATACTTGTTCAATATACCTACGTGTCCTCCTCCATTTCATGTCTAAGTCTATTTGTAAGTAATTTTGTATTGTTTATTTTTTCTACGTTTTTGTTCTTAAATAATAATTGATGTACCAAATTTTGAGTTATTCAAGGTACGCAGTAAAATTCTCCCGAAAACTATGTACCCCTTT
This sequence comes from Tiliacea aurago, assembly GCA_948098905.1. Lineage (NCBI taxonomy): Eukaryota > Metazoa > Arthropoda > Insecta > Lepidoptera > Noctuidae > Tiliacea > Tiliacea aurago. The sequence goes on along the minus strand of OX402579.1, from coordinate 21,533,765 downwards.
GAGGGGTAGTTTTAAAAAACGCAAAAGTTATGACAAACTTTGTTATTTAAGTAATGACTGCCTCGTTAGTCTAGTGGTCACAGGCGCGACTGCTGAGAATGAGGGGTGGGTTTGATTCCCAGGTCGGGCAGTGTTATTGGATTTTCCATTAGGAATTTATTAGTAGCAGCCCGAAGTCTGCATTTATGCCCGGTTGATGGCAATAGGCTCGCCCCCTATTACATGGGACTTAAACAAAACTGTCGAATTGTGGGTGTACTAAAGATACACCTCTACCTAACCCTTTGGGGATTGCAGGTAAGCAATAAGTACTCGGGCCAAATTTCAAGTTTATATATCAAAAGAAATAAGATTCTGTTCACACAAACTATATCGCCCCTTTTTACGCATTCAAAGGATTAAATTGTTGAAACATCGTTTTTGACGTTTCTATTATTGGATTTATAGGTTATTTATACCAATTTTCAAGTTAATCACGCCACACAGTAGAATCCTCCCTTGTAAATTGACTATCACTTTTCAACCCATTTAAAGGGGCAGATTTAAAAAAAAACCGGATAAAAGTTATTCTTTATTTTAAGTTTTCAGTATAAATCCTGAGTTTCAAGTTAATCGGACCGCGCGTTAAAATTATTCCATAAAAGTTTTGATATCCCCCAATCCCCCTTTAGGGGGTCGATAAGGACCAGGCCCGGGTCGACGGCGCGTCGTATTCCACGCGCGCCTCAAAGAGTTGTCAGCACCAACTGACGGGGTCCGATAGGGCCAATGCCTGCCAGGGTTGCGAGTTTGTCCGAAAGGGATATCGTGGCCCTGGCACACAGGCAAATGAAGGAATACGGGTGGGTCTTAGTCAGTAAAAGTCTGACACGCCCTCCCGCTCAGCCCAGATCGGGAGAAGTTATTTGATAATTTCCCACCAAAAAAAAAAAAAAGGGGGTAGTTTAAAAAAACAAAAAATGACAAACTTTATATTTTACTTAGGTTAGTATTCGTGCCAAGTTTCAGGTTTATTAACTCTAGGAATAAGATTTTTCATACAAACAAAATCCCCCTTTTCACCCCCTTAAAGGTTGAATTTCCAAAAACCCCTTCTTAGCTGATGCCCACGACATAATTTGGGGTTAATCAAGCCACACAGTGGAATCCTCTCTTGTAAAATTGACTACCCCTTTTCAACCTGTTAAGGGTCATTACCGCACGGTCTCCCGTGAGGCGGCGAACCTCCTTGCCGGACTGCCGCCGTGGGATCTGGAGGCAAAAGTCCTCGCGCACATCTGGGAGTGGTGCGAGGAGGCGAAACGCTGGGTCTAAACTCCGCTGCCGGGAGAAATCACGGCACAGCGGACGAAGCTCCGGCGGGATCTCATAGTGGCATGGAAAGTGCGATTGTCGCAATACAGCGCTGGGCACGCCACAAGCCGGCGATAAGTCCCTTCTTTGAGGAGTGGCTAGAGAGGCGCCACGGCGTCCTCACCGGACACGGTTGTTTCGGGAGGTTCCTGTTCAGGATAAAGCGGGAGGAAACGCCCGGGTGTCACCACTGTGTGGATCGCCCGGATGACACGGTGGAGCATACGGTGGAGGTCTGCCCGGCTTGGGCGGAGCACCGCTGTGTCCTCACGGCGGCGGTGATCTCTCGCGTCCGGCCCTGGTTCAGGTTATAGTTCGGAGCGAGAGTGCATGGGAGGCCGTTACCTCCTTCCGTGAAACAGTAATGCTCGCGAAGGAGGAGGCAGAACTCGTGAGGGAGAGGCAAGGTTCGCGCTCTCGCGCCCCTAGTCACCGCAGGAGACGCCCCGGGCGTCGGGAGTAGCAAGCCGTCTTCTGGCCAGCGTAGGCGCGGGCCTGCGTACGGTGAGCGATGGGTAGCTCGCCATCCGATAAGGACCAAGCCCGGTTCGACAGCACGTTGTGTTCCACGCGTGCCTCAAAGAGATGTCAACACCAACTGACGGGGTCCGTTAGGGCCTGCCAGGGTTGTGATGTTTGTCCGAATTTTGTTTGTTTGTTTGTTTGTATCATAGCCCTGGCACACAGGCAACGGAAGGAACACGGCCCACCCGTGTTCCTTCCGTTTTAGTCAGTAAAAGTCTGACACGGCCTCCCGCTCCACCCAGAGCGGGAAAAGTTATTTGATAATTTCCCACGCAAAAAAAAGGGGTCAATTTTCGAAAAACTAATTACGAAGGTGGCAACCGGAGGACTTAAAAAAAACCCAAAATTATTTATAAAGGTTTTAATTAAGATTAAAATTACAATTTAACCTATATTAGTTTTTAGGTCTATGTTCGGACGATGCTAGTCCCGAATTGAATTTACCATACAATAAGTAATGCTAAACGTGGTGGACAGGCAAATGAAGGAATACGGGTGGGTCTTAGTCAGTAAAAGTCTGACACGCCCTCCCGCTCAGCCCAGATCGGGAGAAGTTATTTGATAATTTCCCACCAAAAAAAAAAAAAAGGGGGTAGTTTAAAAAAACAAAAAATGACAAACTTTATATTTTACTTAGGTTAGTATTCGTGCCAAGTTTCAGGTTTATTAACTCTAGGAATAAGATTTTTCATACAAACAAAATCCCCCTTTTCACCCCCTTAAAGGTTGAATTTCCAAAAACCCCTTCTTAGCTGATGCCCACGACATAATTTGGGGTTAATCAAGCCACACAGTGGAATCCTCTCTTGTAAAATTGACTACCCCTTTTCAACCTGTTAAGGGTCATTACCGCACGGTCTCCCGTGAGGCGGCGAACCTCCTTGCCGGACTGCCGCCGTGGGATCTGGAGGCAAAAGTCCTCGCGCACATCTGGGAGTGGTGCGAGGAGGCGAAACGCTGGGTCTAAACTCCGCTGCCGGGAGAAATCACGGCACAGCGGACGAAGCTCCGGCGGGATCTCATAGTGGCATGGAAAGTGCGATTGTCGCAATACAGCGCTGGGCACGCCACAAGCCGGCGATAAGTCCCTTCTTTGAGGAGTGGCTAGAGAGGCGCCACGGCGTCCTCACCGGACACGGTTGTTTCGGGAGGTTCCTGTTCAGGATAAAGCGGGAGGAAACGCCCGGGTGTCACCACTGTGTGGATCGCCCGGATGACACGGTGGAGCATACGGTGGAGGTCTGCCCGGCTTGGGCGGAGCACCGCTGTGTCCTCACGGCGGCGGTGATCTCTCGCGTCCGGCCCTGGTTCAGGTTATAGTTCGGAGCGAGAGTGCATGGGAGGCCGTTACCTCCTTCCGTGAAACAGTAATGCTCGCGAAGGAGGAGGCAGAACTCGTGAGGGAGAGGCAAGGTTCGCGCTCTCGCGCCCCTAGTCGCCGCAGGAGACGCCCCGGGCGTCGGGAGTAGCAAGCCGTCTTCCGGCCAGCGTAGGCGCGGGCCTGCGTACGGTGAGCGATGGGTAGCTCGCCATCCGATAAGGACCAAGCCCGGTTCGACAGCACGTTGTGTTCCACGCGTGCCTCAAAGAGATGTCAACACCAACTGACGGGGTCCGTTAGGGCCTGCCAGGGTTGTGATGTTTGTCCGAATTTTGTTTGTTTGTTTGTTTGTATCATAGCCCTGGCACACAGGCAACGGAAGGAACACGGCCCACCCGTGTTCCTTCCGTTTTAGTCAGTAAAAGTCTGACACGGCCTCCCGCTCCACCCAGAGCGGGAAAAGTTATTTGATAATTTCCCACGCAAAAAAAAGGGGTCAATTTTCGAAAAACTAATTACGAAGGTGGCAACCGGAGGACTTAAAAAAAACCCAAAATTATTTATAAAGGTTTTAATTAAGATTAAAATTACAATTTAACCTATATTAGTTTTTAGGTCTATGTTCGGACGATGCTAGTCCCGAATTGAATTTACCATACAATAAGTAATGCTAAACGTGGATGCGGCATCAGCGGATTTGGAAGTAGGTGGCCACTTGGCGGCACGAGGCGTCCGTTCGCTGAGTCAGCAGGTGGCGTGTTGGAATTTTGTGTGAAAACATCCGTTTGACGTAATTCCCATATCATGTCGCTATTCAGCTGATTTGGTGTAGGCAGGGCACGTAACACCTCCCCCCTCAGAACAGCAACTATTTGAGAATCTTGAGCGAAAATGTTGCTGGAGTCTGTTTCGTGATTGTGGGTGATTCTGCATCTTCGTATTGATGATTTTCAGGGTTTACATCTGATTTCTGTGGTTTCGTAAGTTTTGTGCAAACGTTATAGCGACGTATAGTGATTGCGGTGATCAGTACAGTTGCACTGAATAGTATGACGTATAGTGGAATCGTCGTATGGTATAGTGAATTTTCCGCCATTGCGTGTTCTATTTGTACTGGGTGTTGCATTAAAATTTTATCTTCGATTTCATGTAGGCTTTTCAGGTGCAGTGGGTTTAGTTTCAGATGTGGGATGGTTTCTTCAACAATATTCAGGTTTATAGGTATTTCGGTGATTTTCAGCGGCTGCCCTTTGATATAGTCGTTGGTGTTGGTAATAATGAATCGCTCGGTGCGTAGTAGACATTTTTGCGGGATGGTAGCGAGATAACTTCCATGCAGGGAGATAAATTCTTGACGTTCGCAGTGTAGCTCCGTCCAGGTCGGTTGTGGAAAGATGAGCGTATAACGTCTGTCATCCAGTTGTTCCATGGCTGCCTTAGTCAATGTGAGCTTCGTAGGCAGGCAAGATTTCTCCAAAGATTGGTTGTAGATGAGGTTTTGGATGCAATCTAGATGTCCTCTTGTTGGTTGACGGTTGATTCCTTCTTCGCAGAGATGATATGGGCCGAACTTCGGGCATTCAGCCTCTATGTACTTGAAAGCTTTCCCATTAGTTGCAAGGAAAGGGTAAGGAGGAATATAGGTGTACATAAGTTTGTTGGGAACTATTGCTAATCTGTATAATTCGAACTTATCGGAGCTGGTTATTGGAACTTTAAATATAATAACAATTTTTTTATTCGTGTAGTAATAACCGGGTTTTATAACAGTATAGTACTCTCTTAGATCCGCATCTATTAACTGATTCTGGCCGTAAATAGATATTAATCTCTTAATCATGTTACTTACAGTATCTATGCCTAACATACTATGATGGGTGCTCGATGCACGTATAAAAGCTAAGGTATCTTCTATCCTAGTTATCTCTAAATATAAATCTTCTGTATTGTCGCTAATTATAGCCAGCAACTGAGCAAACTTTGCGAATCTTATAAGGTCATTTTTCGCGGCAGTTTTCTCGTCTAAGATTAATCCTAAGGTACTATTGATTCTCTCTTGATTGCTAGCAATTTTTGAGAGTATGTTACTGTATCGGGTCATCCAAACTTTGTTAAGACTGACATGCTCATTGAATTCTGATACTATTTTATCGTTGTTACTTTCTAAAAGATTGATTGCATTATTATATTTTTGGGCATCCGTATGATCTAAGTTTCCGGTAATGCTTTTTATAACGGACCCTAATCCGTCTACGAGACCTCTTTTACTACGCCCGGGTTCTAGTGTTTTTAACTACGAACTGATTTCAGTTAATTTATTAACTAAATGGTTGATTTGAAGTTCATACAAGAGGGAGGATTGGTTGTCTAGTTTAGTCTGGAAATAGTCGAGTTGAGACATTACAGAATCAAGTCTGTGTTCAATGTCAGTTAAGTCTATGTATTGTAGGAAGGTGTGGTAATGTGTAATGAGCCTTGTTTGTCCAAGGTTGAAAGGTAAAAGTCCGGGTCCATTGTCCAAGCCTTCAAGTCTTATCTCGAGCGCCGTTATTGATTGGGCTAACATTGCCAGCAGTATCCTGTAACAATTTTGATTTATTAGGGACACGTTTGAGTCGGGACTTAGCTACAGGACTTTTCTTTTTGGAGGTGTATATATGAATCGGAAGGTCAGCTAAAACAGTGTCATGTGTGTAGCGTGGTGCTAATTTTTGTCGGTCGGCTGCTGGGTTAGAAATGAATACTTGCTGTTCCGGTTGGTATTCTATTTCGGGCTCTCTTTCCTTATTCCTATTTCGTATGATGTTTGTACGATCAGCAAGAGTAAAGTCATTGATAAGGTCGTATACAGTTTTCATCTGGTTTCGGTGTGTCAAAATATATTGTTGCATTAGGTGTTCAGTCATGTTAATGTCAAGGGGGTCTCTTGGGTCAAAGTTTCCTCTAACTATGTCATGTGGCCTACACTTGGTGAAGCTGTGAACTGAACTATTATAGGCTAATAAGGCATAAGGCATGAGGTTGATTACGGGTTCGTCTTTTTGACGTAATCGTAAAATACGTAAGTGTTCTAGTAACGTAGAGTGAAATCGTTCAATGATTCCGTTATCATTGGGGGAGTGTGCTAATGTTTTATGGCGGTTGATTTTATGTAATCTTGTAAATTCGGAGAATAGTTGGTTTGTGAATTCCGTGCCGTTATCGGTCACTATTGTTAACGGTAACCCATGATGTGTACAATAACTTAAAACTGCTTGAAGTATGCTTATTGCTGTACCATCTCTCAAATGGTACGCTTGTCCATATTTTGAGAAAACATCTACCACTGTCAAGTACTTTTCGTTTTGAGCTGTGAATAGATCCATGTGTATTAATTCGAAGGGTTTAGTTGCTGGGGGTACTACATTAAATTGAGGTCTAATCGGGTTCCTATCATATTTCGTTTGTCCGCAGATGGTACACTCATTAATGTATTTAGTTATTTCTTCCCTCATTTTAGGTCAATAATATTTTCGGGATAGGGCGAGATGACACTCGTTTATTCCTCTATGATTAGTTTTCCCTTCGTGATAGTGTTTTATGATTTCTTGCTGTCTTAGGTACTCTTTAACGTCTTCTAGTTCGGTTTTGGCTAATACTAAATTAATTGCTGAACTTTTAAAACTATTCTGGATTATGGGTATAATTGAATACATCCCTAAGGGTGGAGTTATTTTTATAGCGGTTTTAACTTTAGGGTTGACGTATTCTTTTATAGCATTTACTACGTCTTGTTCTAAGTTCAATTCTGAAACCTGAATAAATGTACGGGTGTGTGTGTCAAAAGGTTTAGTAGCGGTTGTACGTCGTTTAATGTCACCTACTATGGTAATGCATAACTGTCGGTGAAATTTGTTCAAAGGTTCGTCAGTGATTGGTACTTCTAGAATAGGGTTTTCAGTGCTGGTATGTGCAGTGGCTGTCGTGGACCCTGTTCGTGACGGTGGTCGCTCTGATGGGTTAGCTAACATTGACTCGGTCTCCTCATTGTTAATTTCCACTCGGGATAAAGCGTCGGCATTGGTGTTATATCTTCCCTTTTTGTAAACTATAGTGTAGTCGTATTCGCTTAGTTTTAGGCGCCATCTAGTCAATCTTGAGTTAGGCTCCTTAAGGTTCATTATCCACTGTAGTGGTTTGTGGTCTGTGAGTATTTTAAATTTACGACCAAATAAGTAAGGCCTGAAGTACTTTGTAGCCCATACTATAGCTAAAAGCTCCTTCTCGATAGTACTATAATTGGTTTCACTATCGTTCAAAGTTCTTGAGGCGTAACAGATAGGTTTATCTGAGCCAATGGTACCTTGTGAGAGTATAGCGCCGATAGCTACGTTAGAGGCGTCAGTGGTTAATATAAACTCTCTAGTAAAGTCGGGGTACTGTAAGATTGGGTCATTTGTAAGTAAAGTCTTACATCTGTTAAAACAGTCAATGTAGTCGGTGTCAAAAGTAATTTTGTAAGTCTTTTTAAGGCATTTAGTCATAGGCTTGGTGACGCGGGCAAAGTCCGGGATAAATTTCCTGTAATAACCTAATAATCCGAGAAACTGTTTTATTTCTTTCGTGGTTTTAGGTAATGGGTATTTTTCTATAGCCGCTATTTTATCAGGATTAGGTTTAACACCTTCTCCATTAATTACATGACCTAAGAATACCGCTTCTAACTTTAAAAATTCGGACTTATCCATTTGAATCTTAAAGTTGGATTCCTGTAGTCTACTGAATACTTTTTCTAAGTTAATCATGTGTTCTTGCAATGACGTACTAAAGATGATGACGTCATCGAGATACACAAGGCAGATGTCATTTTGTAATCCTCTGAGTACATTATCCATCACTCTTTGGAAGGTAGATGGTGAGTTCTTTAAACCCATGGGCATGCGCAAAAATTCAAAGTGCCCATGCTCTACGTTAAAGGCTGTCTTCGGGATGTCGTCAGATTGCATCTCACATTGATAAAATCCAGATGCTAGGTCTAGAGTAGTAAAGTACTGGCATTTACCAAGCTTGTCAAGTATGTCAGTTATGTTAGGTATCGGGTATTTGTCGTCTATGGTCTTGTCATTTACTTTACGAAAGTCAACTACTATTCTCCACTTCTGTTTGCCTGATGCGTCTGCCTTCTTAGGAACTACCCAAATAGGTGAGCTCCAAGCTGATTCAGAAGGTCTTATGATACCTTGGTCTAGCATCTTAGTAATTTGGTCTCTAACTTCTTGTCGGTGAACAAATGGGTAGCGGTAACTTTTCGTATAAACTGGAAGTTCGTCGGTTGTCTTGATATGGTGCTTTATTTTATTTGTAAAAGTCAAAGGTTCTCCCTCTTCATAGAATACGTCAGCAAAACGACTGCATAAAGTCTCTAAGTTAGTTTTTTCTTCAATATTTAAATGATCTGTACGCAATCGAGATAAAACTTCTTTAACGCGCCTAGGATCTTGTTTAGTGCTAGTGCACTCATTATTAAATATCTCCGCTTGTAAAGGGCGCTCAAATGTAACGAGTGAGTCATAATCGGTCGGGTTTTCAATTTCAACGATGCCCGTACAGTCGGTAACGCGAGTAATGCATTCATGTATAATGCAATTACTGTGTATTTGCTGAGCTATGGAAACGTCACCGTCTGGGCTATAGATAGGAATATTTAATAGTTTTGATGAGTTCGCGGGAATGGTTTCCTGATAACTGGACTTTTTACATTGATAAAACTGAATAGGTATAGTTGTAAAATCTGTAATTAAATAGTTATTTTTAAGATCAATCTGTGCTCCGTCAAGTAAATCTAGGCCTATTAGTCCGTCAAAGTAATTATGAAACTTATAAATGAAAAACTTAACATTCGTAGGGTTATTAAATTCAGGAAAATTCGGAACAGTAACTGAATGGTTGTGTGTACTAGTTAGACGTCAGTCATTATAAAGGGCGGTCTCGTCCCTTTGATCGGAAAAGTTGTTAATTAAAGCGTCACGGATCCCTTGCCAATTTTCAGGTATACCATTGGAATTTATAGTTGTAGCTGCAGATCCCGTAATTTTATTTAAGATACCGTTTATTATACATAGGTTAGTGAACTCGTAGCTCGGGTCATTTCTGACGTATTGTATTACGAGCTGATCACATATTTTAATGAAACGTGTTAGAACATTCGGATTTCCATCAGTCTGGCACTGGGCGTAAGGCCCTAAAGATAGTATCGGGGTTCAATTCCATTTCGTCACTACTAAATAATGTGTCTAAACCTAAACTATCTGAATCTATAAACCTATTTAAATCTACTTCCCTAATCCTATTTATCTGTCTGGAAGAGACAGATCCTGTCCTAGTTTCCCTTGGATGAAAAATCTTGAATTAATATTATATAAGGGGTTAAAAGAAAGGAGTCGGGAGCAACACTCAAAGAAAGTTTCAAGCACTTACATATACATGGTTTTCCTTGGTGTATCGATGGCTGGATACGTCCTCAGCTGCGTCTTCTTATGTTCGGATATTCGATGAGGTACTTGGAAATACCGACAGCGACTATCGGAGTCAGCAGATAAACGATTTTTGGAAATCTATACCGCGCCGCGCACTGCCTCGAATATCCTACTGACTGCGCCAATTACGAAGGTGGCAACCGGAGGACTTAAAAAAAACCCAAAATTATTTATAAAGGTTTTAATTAAGATAAAAATTACAATTTAACTTATATTAGTTTTTCGGTCTATGTTCGGACGATGCTAGTCCCGAATTGAATTTACCATACAATAAGTAATGCTAAACGTGGATGCGGCATCAGCGGATTTGGAAGTAGGTGGCCACTTGGAGGCACGAGGCGTCCGTTCGCTGAGTCAGCAGGTGGCGTGTTGGAATTTTGTGTGGAAACATCCGTTTGATGTAATTACCATATCATGTCGCTATTCAGCTGATTTGGTGTAGGCAGGGCACGTAACAAACTGATAAATTCTTTTATTTATTTTGGTTTACAGTATAAATACTGAGTTTCGAGTTAATCGGACCGCGCGTTAAAATTCTTCCATGCAAACTTTGTCATCCGCAAATACCCCAATAAGGAGAAGTTTAAAAAAAAAAACAAAAATGTCACACTTTATAATTTACTTAGTTTAGTATTCGTGCCATGTTTCAGGTTTATTAACTCAAGGAAAAAGATTTATCCCCCTTGTTCACCCCTTAAAGGTTGAATTTCGAAAAATCCCTTCTTAGCGGATGCCTATAGTTTCCAACAATAAGCCGAAAGTAAATAATAATAACTTAAAAAGAAATTTCATTAAAAATAAAACTTTATCCCCTTTTTCACCCCTTATGGGTTCAAATTCTAACAACACCGTTGCGTTAGCTTCCAACCATAAGCCTAGATAATAAATTTAGTGATTTTACTTCGAAAATTAAGGACTTTCCATACACAACATCATCAAACCCCTTTTTAACCCTTCGGGGGTTGAATTATCAAAAACGCTGAGACATGTATCAATTAATTTTCAATCGTCAGCCTAAACACAAAATTTTAATATTCTAACTTCAAAACTGACGGACTTTCATATAAACTTCCATCCCCTATTTCACCCTCTTAGAGGTAGAATTTCGAAAAACCCTTTCTTAGTGGATACCTACTCTTCACAAAGAATACACCCTCCAAATTTCATGTCTCTAGGACCAGCGGTTTAGGCTGTGCGTTGATATATCAGTCAGTCAGTCAGTCAGGACTTTAAATTTTATATATATAGATAAGTGTCTATATATCCAAATATATGACATTTATTGTGCACCGCGATTTTGAAAAAAAACAAAATGGTTGCTGATGTTAGGGCCAAAATCTTCAAACCCCTTTCAACTTAATCGGTCCAGTAGATTCGGAGCAAATCAGCTGTGGCAGACGGATAGAGATCCTATAAGGGTTCCTTTTTTCCTTTTGAGGTACGGAACCCTAAAAACGAACTTTGGAAGTTAAGAAACGGCCGAACATTCGGCCGACACCTCGGATAGCTTTTCAGCAAAATATTTTTCAAACTGTGCCAAGAAATTGGCTCTACGAAAAAAATAATATAAACGTAGCGTAGGAACCATGTTCTAGGTTAATTTCTATAGATTTGGTCCCGCCCTTCGCAATTAACGCTCGCAAATAATTAATTAATATGCCAGCGCGACGCGACGCCGTGAAATGAGTTCCGACCGGGCTAGACTTAAATACCTGTAGCGTATCTAGGTATCGGGTTTACGTAAAAGGTGTTTGTCTACAAGATCAGTGGTAAAATTTAATTACTAAGCAAGAAGTTGAGATTAATGAGTGGTACCTACAAACCATCTTCGAGAAGTAATAGAAATAATAATTACATTCTACCGTTTGATACAGAGTTTCTGATTGATAAATTTGCTGATTTATTGTCCATGATTTCAGTCGGCATACCAAAATAAATTGGGGCCTTTTTCGTAACCAACCACCGTAAACCGTTATTTCACTGTTACAGCATGTAAGTATGCATTTGATTTTTGGATATATGTATATTGACTACTTATTTGATTAATACTCTGACTGAAGGAAAACGCAATTGGACTTAAGGCGAAGATAACCGACTTTTGATGATTTTATACTAAAGATCACGTCTAAACGAGTAGTGGTAATGATTTGAAAAAAATATATGTTAAATTAGAGCATTTTCTCAATAACTTAATATGTGAATATTTCAGATTATGTTTATAATACATAGTGAAATTAATTTGTAAAGTTGTCTAACGCGGAAAAAAAACTGAGAATGGCGCAAAATCTACCAAGCGTATTTTTCTGATACCTTCATCAATTTAAAGATAATTTAATTATTGATCTTTTAGTATACGCGTTTTATTAAAATACCTTTTGGTTTGTGTATAATAAATTAATAATGCGTCAAATTGGGGACAGCGCTCCTTGATAGGAGAGTCCTATTACTGGCTGAACGTACGACGCGTTGCGTGAGCTCAGTACAGACCACGCAAGCTAACCACTCAAGGTCACTGGCACATATCTCCGTCTTAAACAGCAACATTGAGCAAACTAAATGGTCGACCAGAAAATTCTTCTCTTACCCTTTCTGACCTCTCGCTTCATCTAATCTTACGATCCCCAATACGCCAGCAATCACCTTAAAACTTCTGAACAAAACCTAGGCCTTAATAAGCGCCTATCTCCGATAGCCGTTACCACTACGATAAGATTAGAGGGCACAGTTAAAATAATTTATTAGCTATTACGTACAAACAGTTGGTTAGTTAATCTGCCACAGATGTTCAGCCACTTTGCTTGTTGCCTTGGTTTGAAAAAAGTCAAGTGGTTCAAAGAATGAGCGTAACGTTCGATTTTATAGGGTTCCGTGGTCATAGTTTCGCCATGTCCGTCGGTCTGTCTGCGGCTTAGCTCAGAGACTTTTAGTACTAAAAAGCTGTAATTTGGCATGAGTATACGTATTTAATCACGCCGACAAAGTGGTAAAATAAAATCTATTAATATTTTTTTTTTGCGTGCCGCTCATTCACGTAAAGTGGGGATGATATTTTTTGTCTCATCTATCCCATGGTGTGGGATATCGTTGGATAGATAGGCCGTTCAAAAATAGGCGGGTCTTTAAAAGCCATTTTTCGATTCAGGGATCCTTTTGTGTAATATTAAGCTTCAAACAGCAATTTTTTTTTGGGTCATTTAAGTGTAGATACGAGTATGTGAAAAAATTCATGACAGTAGTAAGTACCTATATTATAACGAAGTAGGCTGTACAAGTTAACGAGTAATAGTCGGCCAACTTAACATTTGCAGTTGGAGAATTGATCATAATGTATAATTATCGATGTATGGAAGAACATGTTTTTCACCTACAATTTTAAGTTTGTTTTTGAGGGTATAAATTCATCCCAACTACGGAACCCTTCATTGTGCGTGGTCCGACACGCACTTGGCCGGTTTTTTTTTGTGTTTTAGTTGTAGATTTTTATAACAATAATTTATGTTGGCTTTATTAAGGCTTCTACAGACCGGCGCGAGTCGCGACGCGACACAAACGCAACGCTCGTCGCGCGACACGCGGGGCCTTTGTGTCGCGTCGCGTGTCGCGCCGGTTTGTAGAAGCCTTTAAGGTTTGCTTTCTGTTGCGGGCTGCCACTGAAAATCATACGTGTGGCTCTTTCTCGTCACAGTACACACAATAGTAATGTGGTAGTGTCACAGCATTAAGGCTTCTACATACCAGCGCGACTTGTCGCGCGACGTGGCACGGCACAAAGGCCCCGCGTGTCGCGGGACGAGCGGTGCCTTTGTGTCGTGTCGCGTCGCGCGACAAGTCGCCCCGGTATGTAGAAGCCTTTATGCTGAGCGATGACCGTTTTGTGTGGATATGATGCAATTTTACCCCCGAACTTGTTTTTGAAGTGAAAACTTCAACTTTAGCCGAGAGTGATTTTTTGTAGTGACAAAACTTATGGATTCGCGTCACCGACATTCTAATCGCGACATGTTAATGTAACGCGCAGCGGCAGCAGCCTGTGTACATGTTTAATTGTATACTTACGCATATACAACACTAGCTGACCCGTGCCCACTCCGTTGGGCGGTAAACATTTAACTCTATGACACTCACAAATAACGTGGCTTTCTATGGGTAAAAGAATACCTACCCTACCTGCCTACCCTACCTACCTACCTACCCTACCTACCTACCCTACCTCCTACCCTACCTACCTACCCTACCTGCCTACCCTACCTACCTACCCTACCTACCTACCCTACCTACCTACCCCACCTACCTACCCTACCTACCTAGGTAGGTAGGTAGGTAGGGGTGTGAAGTTTTTTTTTTTTTATAGGTAGTTAGGGTAGGAACTCTACCTACCTATAACAAAAAAAAACTTCACATAAACCATCTACTAAATAGTCCGAACAAAGCCTAACATTTGGTTTGGATAGGTGAGCCCGTTCTTGAGTTATAAAATTACAACGAAAAGTGGCATTGATTTTTATAGATAGAGATTATTTTTATTATATGCGAAACCTGACTATAGTTTGTTCAGAATAAGGAACTGAATCGATTTCAATCATTTTTACACCATGTTATATTTTGTCTTAAAAATATTTAGTGTGATGGAAAATGTTATCACCATTTAATTACTTACAATACAATCGCCGTACGGTTAGGTACCTACTGCCAAATTATTATCAATTAGCGCAAGACGAACCTGAGGCGCGGGGTTGCCGTACATAAATTCTGTACATAAAAATACTAGACACGTGTTTCGGGTTTCGCACAGGTATACTAAAAATAATGTTGTATATTAAAGTTGTTATTCCAAAGTTATAAGTTTTCACTTAAATATATCTGCAGTCCCCATGACTAGCATTATTTTTTGTTTGTGTTCTTTTATATTAGCAAATATTAGTCATGTTGAGGCAGCGATATTGAATGAGGGGAAGTCCCTACCCACTCATCCTTTATCAGGGACGAGAGAGGGCACTAACACTAACATGTGTGTTATACTCCTAGCGTCACTTGACTAGCGTCGATGTTTACAAAGAACTGACCAGTAATCTAAGTGTGAGTTTGCAAGAGAGTAAACGTAACTATTTCGTTTGCGTTAAAATTTGACCAATAGATCATAATGCTAAGAATATAAGAGTGAGAATAAAAATCTTACCGCAAACGCGCTAGTTACGTTTACTCACTTGCAATGTTACACTCGGGGTACTGGACTTTATGATACGCAAATGCTTCAAACATCGCCTTGCCATGACGAAAAAAAACCGGCCATGTCCGTGTCAGACCACGCACAATGGAGGGTTCCGTAGTTGGGATGATCCCAAAAACAAACGTAACATTTTAGTTGAAAAACATGTTCTCCCATACATCGATATACGTCACGGTCAATTCTCCCATTGCAAATTTAAGTTGGTCGACTATTACTCGTTAACTTGTTCCTAAAGCTTACTTTGCTGTGATAGTTGTCCTTTTAATTTCCTTACGTATATAATAATTATAATACCGGGCGCCGGACGTAAACAATAGCACTCCCCTATTTCTTCCCGGGGGTTTCGTAAAAGGCAACTAAGGGACTTACTAGAGAATGGGCAACAGCGTTCTCTATGCATTTTAACACGATGCTGCGATCGATTGCCAGCGTGGCGATTATGACCCTTTGGGGGACGCCTATTTCCAGCAGTGCACGGTTTTCGGCTGAAATGATGATATACAGGGTGTTTGGTGCATCGTGTGCCAAATTGAAATGGTCGACTGAAAAGATCACCTGCTAGCCTTTCAGACCCCTTAACACCCCTCATGCCCTGTGGATTAAACCGGTTTGAACAAATCACGCACTGCCTGGCTTATGTCACAAATTTTGTATTTAAAAGTACTCTTAAACAATACACATCGAAATAAAATTAAAATTCAGAGTCTACGCCTTATACTTTTTTTTTAATTTGTATTTGAATGTAAAATTTGGGTCTTTTTTTTGTAAAACAATAAAATGTCGATAAAAAAAAATCCACAGAGCATGAGGGGTGTTAAGGGGTCTGAAAGGCTAGCAGGTGACCCCCTCCAGTCAACCATTTCAATATGGCACACGATGCACCAAACATCCTGTATAATACCGCCATGATTTTTTTCACATATCCAACAACAACCATTTAGCTAGCAGGAGGGGGACAATTGACTCTAACAAAAAATTGTACTTTAAAGCTTAATGATACGCAAACGTTTCCCTGAATCAAAAAATGGCTTTCACAGACCTGCAATATTTTTAAACGGCCTATCCAACGATACCCCGCACCTTTGAATAGACGAGAAAAAAATATCATCCCCACTTTACGTGAAAGCAGCCATCTACGCAAAAAAAAAATTCAACATTTTATTTTACCACTTTGTCGGCGTGATTAATATGTATACCCCATATTACCAATGCCAAATCACTGGTTTCTAGTACTAAGAGTCTCTGAACTTAGCCAGGGACAGACAGATAAACAGACAGACAGACGGACATGGCGAAACTATAAAGGCCTTATTACAAAACAAGGTTTATCTCTAGACCCAGGTAAACCATCGAGCCTTTTTTGAATTTCGAATTTTATTCCGACGAAGTTAAAGTTCTCATTACAGAAAAATTGTCTCTAATTGTCAATTTTGTATTAAGAACTTGACATCTGTAGGAAAAAAGTTAAAAATACAGACTAAATCTAGTACTCGTTTTGTAATGAGACGGTAAGGGTTCCTTGTGGACTACGGAACCCTAAAAATTACCCAACAGATCTGTCCCTCAGACGTAAAAGTACGAAGGCTTGAAAAGATATACCTACTACAGCAATTTTACAATTTTTTGTTTCTATCTAACTGTGTATAATCGGACCAAGATTATTGTCTAAAGAGATTCAGAGGTCACCCTCTGAGTTTGTTTCGGCCTTTCTTCTCAGAGCAATCAGATAGGAAACGCCGACCTCATCATAGATAATACACTACGTAGGAACCTCATCTAGTTTTTAACCGACTTCCAAAAAGGAGGAGGTTCTCAATTCGGCTGTATGTTTTTTTTTTTTTGTATGTTTGTTACGCGATTACTCCGTCAGTTATAAACCGATTTTGAAAATTCTTTTTTCGTTTGAAAGGGTATACTCCCGAGGTGGTCCCATTGCCACCAAATCAGAATCTGATGAGGGGATTCTATGGAAATCGAGGGAAATCCTCAATTTTTATAGGCAAACCTATAGCGATTTGGGTATTTTTTATAGTAACTCGTGCATTTGCTCTCGGAAAGCACCATTTGGTGAAGTAGAACTGATGATGGAGACCACAGATGGCCACCGAAACAATATTATAATGAGTACTATTTTACTATTTAACGGGTTGCGATTAAGCAGTTTATGCTCGTCACTATACATAATGGTGAGTGGCAGTTCTCCTGGTTCTTACCAGGAGAACTCCTCAACAACCAACGTCCCAGCATCGGGAAATGCAATATTTTGTAAAAGGTGATGAGCAGTTAACATTAGGCTATTGTAACTTAGATAAATTCAAAACTGACCCACTAAAAAGTGAAAAATAAAAAACTTTTTACAAAAAAATAATAACCGACTACCAAACATTTGTAGTGTTATGTTTGGTAGTCGGTTATAATTTTTTTGTAAAAAGTTTTTTTTTTTTTTTTTTCTTTTTACTTCTTCTGTAGTAAGTGTAAGCTCTGTTGAAGCCTTTATCATTTCAAAACAAACCCTACTTTTTGGATAGATTTGACTATGTCGCCTGAAATTACCGTCATCATTTTTAGAGCAACTTCAAGGAAGACCTAAATATCGCTATAAGTTGCCAGTGTACAAAGATTAAGGTAGAAAAAGTGTTGCAATCATTCTTACTTTCTGAGACGAGATACCTGGCCCGGAGAGACGAGATCATTAATCTGCTGGGGAGGCAAGGTCAGCCCTTATGACGTCATGCCGTTTTTGCCCGGCTTTTTCTTTCGAATAACTGTGTGGTGTGGAAGAAATTGTTATGATTGTGGAGCCAATTATGCAGTGTCTGTAAAAGATCGCTTTTAGCGATAAGACCGCCCATTGTGTCACCCTATGTAAAATTTAAACATTTATATCTGTAACTTTTATGTTGTACATAATAAAGAGTATTCTATTCTATTCTATGTCAATAAAAATTAAACATAAATTCAATCACAACACTTTATTAGACACAAAACTTACATTTAGCACAGTATTAACAATATTACGCCTTAAACAAAAATAATAAAGATTCAAAAAACAATTGCAAGTTTAAAACCCAAAATAATTTGTTACACACAGCGACGGATACAACAATACAACAAATCTTAAAAATAACGCCACTAACTAATTCTGTGTAACATACCTATTAAGGCTTCTACAGACCAGCGCGACTTGCGACGCGACACAAAGGCACCGCTCGTCGCGCGACTCGCGGTGCCTTTGTGTCGCGTCGCGTGTCGTGCCAGTATGCAGAAGCCTTTAACTTATTTATTCGTAATAACCCGCGCCAGGCTTTTCCCTTTATTGTAAATGCCACTCAAAGAATAAGACATACCTAACAAAAAAAACTGAAATCACGAAGATGAATGTACCTACTTAAGGCGACGATAACCGACTTTTAATGATTTTATACTGAAGATCACGTCTAAACGACTAGTGTTAATGATTTGAAAAAAATATATGTTAAATTAGAGCATTTTCTCAATAACTTAATATTTAATTACTTTACTTGTTGTTGTGAGACCTATTGCTTCTTGCCAAACTTCATAATTCTAGTAAGGTTTTGATTTATTTGAGAGTATCAAAATACGAGTATGTCTTATCACCGTATTTTTTATTGCGTTGATTTAGAAGCTTCATTTTTTTATAGCTCCAAGGGACCGTAGGCCTACGTATTTGATATTAATTTTAACTTGATACCTCCACGTGTTCCTGGGAAAAAGGGTCTTGATAGACTGACTGACAGACAGACAGACACATGGACGGAACACGAAGTGATACTATATGGGTTCCGTTATTTCCTTTTGAGGTACGGAACCCTAATTAAACAAAATAGATCTAGATATCAATCACGAGCACAAAACAAAATTAGTTGGCAGCTGCTGGCATGCAGCTGCTCACTCAGCATTATGCTGTGCTATGGGTGACCCACAGCACAGCATAATGCTGAGTGAGGAAGCCTTCTTGTCACAGTCATGACGTGCCAGCTGCTGCGCTGCCTGCCAGCGCTGATTTTCAGTGGTCACCCAATGTGAAAACGGAAGACGGTAGTCAACAATTTTTTCATAAGTCAGATCAAAGCTAATTCCTAAAATATTTCACCCAAAAATAATTGCTACGGCTGCTGAGACCCTCAACCGGCGCAAATACTGTAATCATTTATGGGTAACTACAGTTTTAAGACGTTTGGGGTCGAAACGCACGGGTCAAGGGGCCCGAGTGCGCATCTAAATTTCTCGCCGACTGGTCGACACTTCACGTGATCAGAGGGCTGGCTCGTTCTTTGGCCAAATAATTAGCATTGCCATTCAACATGGCGATGCTGCCAGTCTTCTTGGCACGTATCCGAATGACAGCGATGCGGACGAGTACTTTTTTTTGTTTATTTCATTAGTGTAAATAGTTAGTTGCGTGATTTATTGTTTCTAATGATTTCACTCATAACCTTATTTTAGTGTTTTTAAGTCGGTTTTTACTTTTTACTGATCGCAATTTCTCGACCTAAATTTGGGGCAATGACAAATTGTAGAAGACTTACAGTAGCTAATAATGTAGTCGAGGGCATCGCAAATGAAGGTACACTTAGACTCAACACACTTATTTTATCTAATGGGAATCTAATAAAATCTGGAATCTTGTATGGTTTGTTTTTTCTAACTGAACAGACAGCTGTGCTGCTGGGGAGTTTGTTGCGCCACTTCTTCAGTTCTTCTTCCCAGCTAAAGCACTAGGAAGTGGTGAAGGGCGGGCGTTTTTGGGGGACTGTCTTATGTCATTTTTGACGTTCAAAAAGTGATGATTCTCTGCCTAATTTGAATAAATGACTTTTGATTTTGGTTCTGGAACAACAATAAAACAGCTTTGGTCTAATATGCAGCGTATAAGAAAAAGGATGAACAGAATTTATTTATCTTTGAAGGGAAATACGATTATGATATGTTCCAAAGTATCTGATGAACTGTAAACAAATGGATTCGAAAACTTATCCATGGATAACAAATTGTTGCGCCACTTACAAATTGAGCGCTTTGATTTGATAATCTAAATACTTAACAATTAAGGTTAATTTTATATAACCTTAATTTTTGTCTACGACTGTTCAATTACAACTTAATAAGACACTCCCTGACGCCTGAACCGAACCACCCTGCGCTAGTTGCATGTAAGTAAATAAAAATAAAAAAATCTCCATTAAAAGTAAGCATTACTTTCTTCTCTCTCATCGTCTATCTTTTAAAATAATGTCCTACGACAAAGAAAAAAAATATGGTTTTGAAGCCAGTCACTCACTATCATTTTCGTTTGTCATTGTTCCAATTTTAAAATCGGAATACTAAAAAAATCTACTGACAAAAATAGACTGTTTGTCATACTTTTGGGGTTCTGACTATGCGTAACGACAGAGGTTTACATAGACAAAATCGCTAACAACAATACTAAATACCTTTTTATACGTTTGACATTATCCATGCTGCGATACATTGTATGCCCTTACTTGTATCACAGCTGGTCCCAAACGACATTTCAAATGCGTGTAAAGTACGCACAAGTTTTTTGAGATTCACATTCACCCTTTGAGTAGTCGAGCAGTCTGCAAAGGTATGCACACGAAGTGTCGCCACAATACTTTATAATAAATGGAATTTTAAATAATTCAGGAGGCACGATTACTTCTGGAACAACGAAAAATAAGGATTGGTTTAATAAGTAGCGACATTACGAATAGAATGAACAGAATATTTGCCGCCATTTGGATTCAACTGATGTCCGTCTCAACTAGGTCGTTATTATTGTACTATACATAAAGTACAAACTAATTACATGACTACCTCCTTTAGGTAAGCCATCGATGTATCTAACTATCCTCATAGCCACATTTTTTGATCTGAAACATCTATAGGCGCACGTAAAACCGATTGCTGGCGAGAGCGACGCATGTCGCGTGGCGATCGGCCACTATACACTTATACAGTCTATATGTAGTAGTGTATAATTATGTGTGTGTAGTGCGATGTTTCACATCTGCCACTCGTCCCGTGACGGTTCATTTGTTTTTAATAAGAAACCTCTGTAAAAGATTTAATTGAAAGAACTGCAAAAATTACACACCCTATCGTCCCTATCCCGTGGTAATATATTGTTATGGCAAATATTAATTATTTACATAAATTTAAAAAGCGATGTATCTAACTGGGGATAGTTAGCCACATTTTTTGATGTGAAACATCTTAGGCGCACGTAAAGCCGATTGCTGGCGGGGGCGACGCATTATTACCTAAGAAATTTTTGGTATAGGCGTTGTTGTCCTAATCCATATGACTTTAACGTAAAAAATAACCTACCTACTTTAAAAACTACCAGAATCTATTCTACTCTCTATTCTGGACAAACTAGTTTCACGTACAGTCAACCCCAAGTCCATGGTAATAGGTTGACTTTGACAGCGCCTTCATTAAGTAGCTGTAAAGTTTTCGTAAAGTCGAATTATTAATTCACTGGATTATGTGACATAGAGTGCTTTTTAGGGTTCCGTACACAAAGGGTAAAACGGGAACCCTATTACTAAGGCTCCGCCGTCTGTCTGTCTGTCCGTCTGTCACCAAGCTGTATCTCATGAACCGTGATAGCTACACAGTTGAAATTTTCACAGATGATGTATTTCTGTAGCCGCTATAACAAAAAAAAAAAGAATAAAATAAATATTAAAGGGGGCTCCCATACAAAAAACTTGATTTTTTTACTCGTTTTTGCTCTATATTGATAACGGCAACAGGTAGACGCTTGAAAAATTCACAGAATATTTAGTTATATATTCACTTTAAAAATAAATAATTAAATAAAAATAATAAAAATATTTAAGGCGGCCTCCCATACAACAAACCATTTTTATGGTACGGAACCCTTCGTGCGCGAGTCCGACTCGCACTTGGCCAGTTTTTTTCACTTTTTGTAATATAATGATCATATTTATTGTATTAAATCGATTAAACTAAACGATCACCATTACAATAAATATGACCATTATATTGCACAAAGTGACAAATAGCACATGTCAGATTACTCCAGTGAATTAATAATTCGACTTTAGTTCAAGTGTTAGTTATTGACTTGCAATTGACCTTAGGTGATATGTAAAGAATATCGTGATTACTTACTGCGTGGAATATGTTGGATTTCGAATTCCCTACGAGAGGTGGTTTTTATTCGGCGCGGGCGTTCGGCTTTGGCGAATTTACGCCTATACGTCTTAGGTGGTTCTTTATATTCATCCACGAATGAGTTAACGTAGAAAACCAGGATTGGGTTGTTCTCGTCATCAGATGAGATAAATTTACCATATACTATATGCACTAACGACAACCACCAGGAGTTTCATTTTAATATACGTCTTTATTTTACCGGAACGAGATATAGAATGATGTCAGTTTATGAACTTGAATTACTTTTGATGGATAGAATATATTATTTATAGTATAAAAGACAATACGCATTCTATGAGTCTGGCAAGAATGGGTGAAAGAACTTAAGATCACAATTAAAATGCTCGTCATTTTATATTTATGCATTATACATGTTTACATTTATAGATGGTTTTTGCCGCAAGCATGTTGTTACAATTATGTGGAAAATCCCATCACTGGAGATAGGCATTCAAAGTTTAGATTACAGTTAATCGTTTCACTTGGTTAGTCACAGTATTACCTACTATGGAACTAACTGACTGATTAACCGTCTGAAAGTTTTAAGCCAACTCAACTATAATCACATGGAACTAAATAGTTGCAGCAGTTCCATAAGAAAGAAATGACGGCTGTAAAACTAGTTTAAAATTACATGAAAGTAATGGTACAAAATATTATTTTTTTAGGTTGCATTAGTTCCATGTGGAACTAGCTACATGGAACTACTGGGAATAAAGGCTTTTTGCCTTGATTACATGTAAAAGTATAATGACAGTGCCATGTCAATACTCAGAGCCGAGAGCACCTACTCCGAATTGGGCAAAGTGCTCTATCATGGCATCACCAGTTGCCAGTTACTCGCCACTGCACTCCATAAGAGTATTTTTTAGTTAGCTTACAGACTAATAACACGATTAACAATCATTCGTAGGTAGGAAAATTGCTAATTAGAAGCTTCCACAAGTATAAAATCAAGGCATTCAAGTTAGGTCTTATCGCTGTGGCCTTGTACTTCATAGAAAACTGATCGTATGGCAAATTTCTAGTTAGCACATTTAAGGCTTCTACATACCGGCGCGACTAGTCGCGCGACGCGACACGACACAAAGGCACCGCTCGTCCTGCGACACGCGGGGCCTTTGTGCCGTGTCGCGTCGCGCGACAAGTCGCGCCGGTATGTAGAAGCCTTACGTATAAACAGTAAAATGTATACTTTCAATAAAACATCAAATGAATCAAATAAAAATATTTTAGCTTGAAAAAATAATTTATTTTAAACACAATATGGATTAGTAGCCACGAAACATTTACATGATTGTTACAGAGTCCAAAAACTAAGATGGAGCAAAAACTGTTTTTTTACAGTCGGTAACTCGTCAAGGTAACTAAACCCTGACGTATCAGAGGTGTATGTTGTTAGTTAGAACAAAGGCACGAGCTGGTGGATATACAGATGCCAAATGATGATGATGATGATAATGATGCCAGATGCAAGCGTTGATACATGCAGCGTTAAAGCAGACCCTCGAAACAATTGGGATGTAAACGCCGCCGCTGGTTTCAGGAGCTGGAACACTTTCAACAATATATTATGTAAGTTAATATTCAGATTTTTTGAAGTAAAACTTCTTTACGCACGCTTGACTTGGGGAGTAAGGTGAATGCGTGACGAGAGCGTTACGGAAGCGAGCGAACGGAAGTTGAGAGGAGATACTGTAGGGGCAAGACAGAGAGGTGCGAGCACACATTTCCTTTCTCTCATAGCCACTTGCGTTTCGTATATCTAAGACACAGTGCAGACCTATTGTTGTAAGTAAGTAAGTATAATTAGTATTACTATTTGTAAGTTTTACTTCAGTCGTGTGGTCTAAAGCACACTCGTTTTTTTTGGTTTCGTATATAACCCTAAACAGAACACATGATTTAGATCAGGTGAAAGAAGGTATTGTTTGGCTCTATACCGTCCATAAATGTTCGAGGACCATGAAAAATTTGGAACTTCTCAGCTCACCCTACATAATAAAGTTTTCTGTCATCCTCCACCTCATTTCTATATCAGGTGCCAAGTACATAATCTATGTGGCTGCATTTACAGCCAATATTTCTGGTGAATAATAAATGGTGAAAGTAACATTCTTGTAAAAAGTGCAATTTCGTTCACCCACGTTGTGCGTGACGGTTCACGGGTATGTTATTTATCCGGTCCAGTATGATCACCGCTCCCGTAAATCCCCAAAATATAGAAAGGAATAAGAAACTCAGAACATGAGGACTTATCGGCTGCAAGCTCTTCTACTGCATAAGCCTCTTGTGGTTCTTGCGGGGAACCAACGCTCGATTCGTCTTCTGGACTAAATACGCTTACTACTGGAGATGCTGGAGCTTCTTCGGTGAATACACCCTGGGGACTACCAGCCTCTTGTCCGGCATTATTAGCCGTTACACCAAAGCACTGACGAAAACGACCAGGAATTTCATTTTTATATAAGTACGACTTTCTTTCACCGGAACGAGTTGAATAAGTACTATTTATTAACCGACTTCCAAAAAGGAGGAGGTTCTCAATTCGGCTGTATGTTTTTTTTTTATTTTTTTTTTTGTATGTTGATACGCGATTACTCCGTCAATTATGAACCTATTTTGAAATTTTTTTTTTGTTTGAAAGGGATTTGATGAGAGGATCTCATGGAAATCGAGGGAAACCCTCAAATTTTATATGCATACCTATAGCGATTTGGGTATTTTTTATAGTAACTCGTGCATTTGCTCTCCGAAAGCACCATTTGGTGAAGTGGAACTGATGATGGAGACCACAGATGGCCACCGGAACAATATAATAATGAGTACCTATTTAACGGGTTGCGATTAAGCAATTTATGCTGGTCACTATGCATATGGTGAGTGGCAGTTCTCCTGGTTCTTACCAGGAGAACTCCTCAACAATCAACGTACCGGCATCGGGAAAAACAATATTTTGTAAAAGGTGATAATCAGTTAACATTAGGCTATTCTAACTTAGATAAATACAAAACTGACCCACTAAAAAGAGCAAAATAAAAAACTTTTTACAAACAAAATTTTTTTTGTAAAAAGTAATGTAGTATTTATACTGAATGGTTGTGATGACACTCATGATAAGGATTAAAACCCCCGATATTTGAAGTATCTACCTAGTTGATGCAAGGTGATGGATCATGGATTGTGTAAATGTTTGTAGTATTAGAAAAATCAATATATTTTATTTCACTTAAACCATGGGCACTTATGAAACGTTAGAAGCTAGGTGCACGGTTCCAATTGGTCATTTCCTATGGAGAAGAGCCGGCAGGAAACTCCACGGTTACTCTTTTAAAAATAATTGAGTTTTACAATGTTTTCAAATTACAGTGTTAATAGGTATGGGAGGACAGTGTAGGCCTGTCAACAAGTACCAGGTACTTAACTATTTAAACCAAATGACATGATTGCCATTACAACTGTAATAATCCTGTCTACAAAAGCCACCAATAAATAATTGAAATTAAATTGTATTAAATATGTCAAATAGTGAAAAGATTATGTCAAGGAAGTATGTAAAAAAAAACATCGTAATTTGGGAGCAGTAAATAGACATTTACATAGTCATGCCGTGCTAGGGAAGCCACGTGTGCATAAGGAATTTGGCAATAATAACCAGAAGATTAAATTCTTATAAAGGTCTTTATAATCAATATAGCGATGATTTCCTCCGTTTTATTGGCCTATCCTGGATACGACAAGTCACCCTAGTAATAAGCACTATTTATATTCCGAGGAAGTTTCACGCTTACAAGTATTAACATTTTCAAGATAAGCAGTAACAAAAAAAAAAATATCACGGATTTTTTTCGAGGTTTCTTGTAATCACCACTAACCCCACTTGATTTTGAACGTTGTTTTTATTATTATTCACTACGATAGCGGTCATAGTTACACGTATTTTGTGAAAACTTCAACTAGCTAGCTATTTTGATTCTAAAGATACATTGCTGTGGTAAATGGAAAGCGTAGATGGCGCAGGCTTCGTTTAAGTGCACCGTTGGCACCTTTTGGTTAGGGAACCATAAACGACTGTAATATTTAGGGAGCAAACATTTCAAATACATAACCTATAATCCATCATCTTGCAACAACGACGTACTTGAACTATCGGGGGTTTTAATCCTTATCTTGAGTGCCACCGCCACCTCCACCATTTTCATCATAATCATTCAGTATAAATACTACATTAAAACGATTCGTAATTACAATAGTCCATATTGTAACTCGTTCTGGTAAAAGAAAGTCGTTTATCAAAATGAAATTCCTGTTCGTTTTTGTCAGTGCTTTGGTGCTGGTAGCACACGGGAATGTTGCTCCATCCGATAAGGAGCATCGTATTTATGAAATTAAATCTGAAGTAGTAGAAGAAGCTCCAGCAGCTCCAGCAGTACGCGTTGTTGGTGCAGAAGAGGAACCGAGGGTTGGTTCCTCACAAGAAGCACAAGGGGCTTATGCAGTAGAAGATCCTGCAGCTGGTAAGTAGCTGCCACAATTTCTTATTATGTTCAATTTTTTTGGATTACGGGAGCAGTGATTAGTGATTACTTATCATACTCGACAGTATAAATAAAATATCCGTAAACCGTCACAATGAAAAAAAATATGTAGGAATACGTTGATGATCGATTTTTTACAAGGATCTTACTTTCATCATATTTTTACACGACTGCGCAAAAAGGAGTGTAGTGTGTTTATTAAACGACTGCTCAAAAAGGAGTGTAATATGTTTAGGGTTCATATAATTATGTGTATGTATGTATCTATGTGATTTTTTTTGTGCCACCATAACTTTTAAATGCCTGAACAGATTTAGATGTATGGGTCAAACTCAAACTCAAAGCATTTATTTCAAATAAACATAGGTTTATTTGAAATAAAAATGCTTTGAGTTTGAGTTCAAAAGTGCCTATAATAGTATAGGCACTTTTGAATTGTCAAGGGGTCAGTCAGTCAGATGAAGCTAGTTGCCCATTCCAAAGCGTAGTAGCTTCCTATGGAGAAGAACGGGCAAGAAACTCCACGGACACTCTTTTAAATCAAAATATTGTTACATAGTATTGGTTACATAATTTATGTTGAAATTATACATGTGAGAACAATGTAGAAAGACGTGCACGTTAAAAGCGTCCTTAATAAACATATAAAAAACAACTAAAATACTAAGTTAAAATAAGCCGTGGTAGCTAAGAAATGACCAGTCCCTACTGACGGCGCCCGTTCACGAACATGACGCATGGATCAGCACCATTTAGCTCAACCATTTTGAAGGGAACTTAATGATCCAACACATACGCCACCATCAGCTAGACATTTTAGTGAGCATGACACTCTCAGCCGCCATGGCACATTCAAGTCAATAAAAGACGTACTCAGAAAATGGTAGGTACATAGTGCTCACACATGTGCTATGGGTACCGTTAGAATTCTTACATCACAGGCAATAAATATTTTTGAAATTATCAATATGGCGGCATGCGGCAGTATGGCTCCATTTTTAAATTTGAAAATAAGTACTTCATTTATTACAATAAGGGTATCAAATTGGAAGCCTGGATAAGCACATGCCAAAACTATACATTTTGTTGGCATACATTTTACATAGGTAGGGTATACTTACATGCAAAACAAACATTTCATCCTCACGCCATCTTTAGTGTTTAAAATAAAAACAACACCACTTAGCATTACATGTTTTAAAATAAACCTTATCCCTAAAATGTATAAAATATTTAAAAAAAACACGACTGCTATAAAAAAAGAAGAAAAACATGCTATAAAAACGAACTAAAAAGTAAAAAACAAGTTGCATTAGTTAATCTGTTTATGCAAAGCGAAAGGTAACTCATTTTTTTTTTCTTTTTAATAAACGTTGCCCCACACTAGGATATTCTCCTGTATTGTGGGTGCGTTTACAAACATTTAAACTCACATACACAAACAGCCAGACCCGGAACAACTACTTGTAGGTCATACAAATATTTGTTCCGTGCGGGAATCGAACCCGCGACACGCAGCGCAGCAGTCAATCACTTAACCACTGCGCCAACCGTGTCGTCATTTACTCGCCTCACGACTCATTTACTGACCCTTCGCTATGTATATATACAGATTAACTAATACAGCTTGTTTTTTACTTTTTGTTAATTTTTTTGGCATTACATGTTTTTTTTTCAATATAATATATTGCTTAAATTATGTTTTCTTCGTACAGACGCCAGCAGCTCACGCTACCTTATGCTTTAACGATAAAGTTGAAAATCTTTTAAAGAAATTTGTCAGATTGTAGTAGCTTGATGTGCTGCTGGCGTCTGTACATTTATAGACCGTAACGTCAAATTCCCTGATTTCTTCTTCTTGCTAGATCTTAAGTCTCATTTACTTGGGGGTCGGCCTGTAAGGGTTATAAGGTATAAAAAAACTAAATATTATATTCTCTTGTTTCAGAACGCGTTCCAGCTCCTGAAACTGGCGTTTACATCCCAATTGTTTCGAGGGTCTGCACTAACGCTGCGTGTGCCAACGTTTGCCATCAGCTTGGCTTCAGATATGGCGTCTGTGTATCCCTTGACACATGTTGGTGCTACAACTAACAACATACGTCTTTGGTACTTCAAGGTGATAAATTATTTGGAAACTGTAAAAATAACTGCTTTTCAACCCTCCTATTTTTGAAGTCACCTATGTACTTGTATATTGGACAATGTAAGAGGATATTATTTTACTAACGGTTAAATTATGATTTTGGAAAAACTACAATGTAGATGTGAATGTTTCATGTTTAATAATGTAAATGTTGTGATTCAAATTAAACAGATTTTTTCAAGACATTTTAATTTTTTCATTGAAAAGATGAATTTTGTAGTTAATAAAGTACTAACCCCACAAAAAAACACTTCCTCTCTCCTTAAACATCATCATTACATAATACAGTTCCCTGCTCTTGTTTCATGTGTATTATTGTAAATATGTATAATTTATTAGATAAGTGTATGCTTTGTGTATGTATGTATTTATTGTATATGTTAATGGTACACCACTGACTACCTGCAGTATTGTCACTCCTGCTCCCTTTAATCCATCCATAGGTTGTCTGTAAAAGATCGCTTTTAGCGATAAGACCGCCCATTGTGTCACTCTATGTAAAATTTAAACATTATTTTATATCTGTAACTTTTATGGTGTACATAATAAAGAGTATTCTATTCTAACCAGACATTTGGTAGTAGAATGGTGGGTTGACCTCGTCTCTGCTAACCAGGTATGGCGCTATAGAGGCATGAGGAACAGGGTGTAAAGTTAACTCATCCTCAATAGAAAAGGGAGGATCCTCCGACCAGACGGGTGTTGTGTCTGGTGGGCCACTGCCCAATGATTGATGTCGTGACGTTGTATACAAGGTGTAACATAAGTAACCCCTTAAGGGGCCATTGTACTCATGTACAATGGCCCCTTAAGGGGTTATTTATAATGATGACATTATGAACAACTTTTACTATGGGACGAAATCTGAAATCGCGAAAGAAAAATCTGCTGTTCCATACATTTAATATGTTCTCTTATCTCGGCAAAATGTAGGGAGCAGCTGATTTTATTTTCGCGATTTCATGTTTGGTCCCATAGTAAAAGTTGTTCATAATGATGAGTACAATGACCCCTAAAGAGGTTGTGCATGTTGTTTAAACTAGTTACGCGGTAAATGGAATGGTGACCCAGAATTGAATACTGCTGCTAAATAATCGACTGAAAAACTAAACAGGAGGTATAAAATAAATGATTTAGGATTTCCAGTGAGACCCAAAGAAATTCACAACCTGTTGAATGCCTTGAAAACTCGCAAGGCCCCAGGTGTGGACGGTATAAACAACTCTTTGCTTAAAAACTTATCACAAAAATGTATAGTCCTCCGCACTAAATTGTTTAATGGTTGTTTTCAACTGGACTACTTTTCTTCCTCTTAGAAACTAGCTAAAGTAATTGCTATAAAGAACCTGGCAAAGATGAAACCACTCCTTCTAGCTATCGGCCTATAAGCCTCCTCCCAAGCTTGGCTAAACGTTTCGAATCCCTGATTTTGAGCTGCATGTCCAAACTTACTGAGGATCTCCTTATCCCAGAACAATTCGGATTCCGCAAATCCAACTCTAGCCTAGATATTGAACGCGGAAACGCTAGAGTTACTGAACATATTGTTGATAACCTCAACCACAAAAAATCCACAGGTATGGTGCTGTTAGACATCTAAAAGGCTTTCGATACAGTTTGACACGCAGGGTTAATACACAAATTAATAATCAACCACATCCCTTTATCCCTTGTTAAGCTTCACCAGTCATATTTGGATAAAATAACCTTTTCTGTGGCTATTGGAAATCAATCATCCAATCAGAGACTACTCTCCGCCGGAGTACGACAAGGATCAATATTAGAACCGTACCTCTTTATTCTGT
Organism: Tiliacea aurago; assembly: GCA_948098905.1. Lineage (NCBI taxonomy): Eukaryota > Metazoa > Arthropoda > Insecta > Lepidoptera > Noctuidae > Tiliacea > Tiliacea aurago. Next base: position 21,503,123 of record OX402579.1, on the reverse strand, counting down.
ATCTCAATTATATTCCGAAGCAAAGGCTAACACATCTCGCTGTGTACGCCGATGACACTGCAACACTTCTTCTAACGACCTAGACCTAGTCATTCAACGACAGCAACTTTTGCTTGACCTTCTCTTAGACTACTTCTCTAAATAGAAGCTTAAAGTGAATTCCAGTAAAACAGAGATCATTATGTTCTCAAGAAAGCGATCGCTTAACAACCGTTTTGTTAATATTAAAGGCTTATGACGTTCCGTGGAGGAAATCAGTTAAGTATTTGGGAACAATTTTGGACGATAAAGTTAGCTAGTTAAAAAATATGGAAGAACTTAGTTTAAAAGGAGTCAAGTCTCTTAACAGCTTAAAACCAATCCTTAATCGTAAATCTAATTTGAGTACTCAAACCAAATTACGCATTTATTCCACACTGGTTCGTCCTTGTATGACATACGCATCCCCTGTCTGAAGTAGCATTAGTGACACTAACTACAAAAAACTACAGGTCGTTTAGAACAAAGCACTCAAACTAGCATTCAACGCACCTCTCTACACAAACCTTACACAACTACATAATGACATCAAGTTTCCACCTGTAAAGGATTTCATTCTGAAAGTATCTCGAAAATTCTACCTCTTCAATAATCCACGTCATCGTAATTCTATGGTCTCACACATTGGTAAGACTAGATTATCCCGGTTACCTTATGCCAGGACTTATAACAAGTACAAACTACCTCATCACCATTTCCTGGTGGATTAACGTTAGCTCACTTACCAGTCCAGCGTGATTGCTGTTACCTAACTTTCTAATTTATACATTACAATTATGTATGCATTCCTAAACATATGTTTTTCCTTTGTTTTAACAATTATTCTGCAACACTTTGTTAATTTGATAATTTCAAAATAATTAATAATGGGTGGTCTGGGTAACTTATATTTAAAAATGTGGGTCTGCAAACCCTACATAACAGTAGTCTTATATATGTATTATGTATCTATTAAATTAGTAGCCACACTGATAACCAAACATGTTCTATGTTAAAAGAGGTGATTTAGCCTATTTAACATTGCTCGGATTATTATATTTTTTTTTTTAAATGTTGCCCCACACTATTTACATTTAGAATAAGATTTTTTTGTTAACTTATATAACTTTTCTGTTAATAAAAACCTTTAAAAATCAATCAAATCAATGAAAAATAAAAAATGTCTTGAAAGAGTATTTTATTTCAATCACAATATTTACATTATTAAACAAGAAACATTCACATCTACATTGTAGTTTTTCCAAACACATAATTTAACCGTTAGTAAAATAATATCTTCTTACATTGTCCAATATAGGTGACTTCCAAAATAGGAGGGTTGAAAAGCAGTTATTTTTACAGTTTCCAATAATTTATCTCCTTGAAGTATCAAAGACGTATGTTGTTAGCTGTAGCACCAACATGTGGCAAGGGATACACAGGCGCCATATCTGAAGCCAAGCTGATGGCAAACGTAGGCACACGCAGCATCAGTGCAGACCCTCGAAACAATTGGGATGTAAACGCCATTTTCAGGAGCTGGAACGCGTTCTGAAACAGGAGAATATAATATTTAGTTTTTTTGTATCGGTTATACTTGTAACCCTTACAGGCCGACCCCAAGTAAATGAGACATAATATGATCTAGAAAGAAGAAGAAATCAGGGAATTTGACGCTACGGTCTATCTGTACGAAGAAAACATACCTAATATATGCAATATATAGGTATTTGAAAAAAACACGACTGCCCTGCCTAAAAAACGAACTAAAAAGTAAAAAACAAGTTTTAATAGTTAATCTGTATAAACAAAGCGAAAGGTCAGTAAATGAGTCGTGAGGCGAGTAAATGAGTGACCTTTCGCTTTGTATAAACAGATTAAATACAACTTGTTTTTTACTTTTTAGGTCGTCTTTTTGGCAGCGCAGTCGTGTCTTTTTTTTAAATCATTTTATACATGTTAGTGAAAAGGTTTATTTTAAAACATGTAATGCTAAGTAGTGTCATTTTTATTTTAAGCACTAAAGATGGCGTGGGCATGAAATGTTTGTTTTGCATGTACCTACCTATGTAAAATATATGCCAATACATTTTATAGTTTTGGCATGTACTTAACAAGGCCGTCAATTTCATAACCATATTGTAATAATTGAAGTACTTTTTTTTCACATTTAAAAATGGAGCCATAGGTACTGTCGCCATATTGTTTTTTTATATCACTCGGGATGAAGAGTTCTAACGATACGTATGGGTATCGTTAGAATTCTTCATCCCATCCCATCTAAATCTATTCATGCGTTTAAAAGTTATGGTGGCACGAATAAATTCACATAGATACATACATAAATACATGAACCCTATTCACACTCCTTTTTGGGCAGTCGTGTAAAATTATGATGAAAGTCCTTGTAAAAAATCGATTATCATCGTATTCTTAAATTTTTTTTCATTGTGTCGGTTCACGGGTATTTTATTTATAATGTCGAGTATGATAAGTAATCACTGCTTCCGCAACCCAAAAAAATTGAAAATAATAATTAAGTCAGGACAAGAAAACAATTTAGGCAATTACTTACCGGCTGCAGGATCTTCTACTGCATAAGCCCTTTGTGGGTCTTGTAGAGAACCAATCCTCGGTTCTGCTTCTGCACCAAATACGCGTAATGCTGGAGCTGCTGGAGCTTCTTCGTTGAATACACCCTGGGGACCACCAGCCTCTTGTCCGGCATAACCAGCGAATACTTCAGATTTAATTTCATAAATACTATCCTCCTTATCGGATGGAGAAACATTGCCGTGTGCTACCAGCACTAAAGCACTAACAAAAACGACCAGGAGTTTCATTTTGATATACGACTTTCTTTTACCAGAATGAGTTAAAATATGAACTATTTTAATTATGAATCGTTCTAATGTAGTATTTATACTGAATAATTATGATGATAATGGTGGAGGTGGCGGTGGCATTCAAGATAAGGATTAAAACCCCCGATAGTTCTAGTACCTCGTTGTTGCAAGATGATGGATTATAGGTTGCGTATTAAAATGTTTGATCCCGTATTAAAAAGTGCCAACGGTGCACTTAAACGAAGCCCTCAAGCAGTCTCAATATACAACATAAGTTTTTGTTTACACTAAACCCGAAAACGGGTCATTGTATTCATCATTTAGAACAATGTTTTCTATGGGACCAACTTTGAAATCTCGAAAAATACTTACATAAATATGTAAATCTGTCGTAATGGGAGATGGCTCGAGCTGTTTTCTACAAGTTTTGGTTGTCAGGGCAGACACTTGAGTATGCGAAAGTAACACGCACCAGTAAGATGGAAAATTGTAATTGACAGGCACATGATTATTAGCACACTAAAGTTTTATTTAGGTACGTCTAAATGTGAGAAAAGGCGTTCACGAGTTCACGGAGCTCGGAATATCGGGAAACACATCCGTGTGAGCTAATAGTTCGTCACGCGACCGTATGGTTCACTTGCCTGAAAATAGAATGTTCAATGTACCAATAATTTTCCAAATCGGTTCGTAAATGACGGAGTTATGCACGAACAAAAAACGCAATGCAGAGTAAACGAAAAGATCGTTAATGTAGACAATGTAGATACATTTTTAGATTTTTGTTGATTTTTCAAAAACTGCTTGTCCGATTTCGATAAAAAAATTATGGGACCATTTGGGAAATATATATATATATATTTATATACATATATATATATATATATATACCCCGCGTGTTAAGGCCCCGCGTGTCGCGGGACGAGCGGTGCCTTTGTGTCGCGTCGCGTCGCGCGACCAGTCGCGCTGGTATGTAGAAGCCTTAATGCGCCAAACGCCTTAGTGGCGTCAGGTGCGTTTTTAAAAACGCCGGCAGGCGCGTTTTAAAAACGCCCTGTCAACCCCCACCAGGTGAGACCCCCCGGTTCCCCGGGAGAGGCCCAGCGAAGGCGACCAGCGACGAGAGTGCCAACTCGACGCTCCTACAGAATAGGTGATTAGTCCCCGCTCGTCTCGATCTCAGAGCTAGCCGATCACGGTCCGAGTTAAGTGTGGGCGGCATTGTACTGTGTCACACCGCCCAGTGGCTACACGCACCGTGGCCCGCGCCACGCCTGCGTGTGTGTATTTGGTCGCATGTGTAGTAGTGGATGTCTGTTGTTAGTTACGTGACGTGCCTTATTAACTTAGAACATGCCACGTAATAGATGTATGAGTCATCTGTAGAGTACTATTGAGTCGGGTAAGCCGCGTGTAACCCGAGTGCAGCTTACCCAAGGCGTCCATTCCGGTGATGGGGTCACTCGTCCGCTATCAGATCGCGGGGCAGGGCTCTCGCGTCAGGGGGGCGCGTATGCCAGGGCGCGATCTGTTTGACGTGAGGCCATTCAGACGCGTCGGCACGCGCGTAGTAGACCTACCTATATCAAAATGTAAAAAAAAAGAATCACAAAAAAATACTTATCAATAATTTGGACTTACGACCAAAGGTTTTCAAAGCAGTCGTCGAACCGCTAAGCTACTTGCTTTGTTGAAAGTTGATTAAAATAGCCGTTCATATAATAAGTCATGATTTACTGCTTAGCTCCTGTTCAACGTTACCTTTGGACATTGACTCAGCACTCGGCCCGGCTCACGCGCGGCCCAGTTAAAAATATTGATTTGGTTGCATCTCAAACGCATAGGACACAAAGATTTTGTATAATAGTGTGTGTTAATAAAAAGTAGTATATAAACTGTAGCATTTTGTAAATAAATCAGATTTGAATTTTATATTCTTGTCTCGTTACCCCTCACTTTGGCCAAGACAACTTTAGCTATCTCTGGTCAGTCTCGTAAGTCTGCGCGACTGGCAGTGAGTTTATCCTTCCCAAACCTGGAAATCCTGGCAAAGGCATCGCTCGTCGCGCGACACGCGGGGCCTTGTGTTGCGTCGCGTGTCGCGCCTGTATGTAGAAGCCTTTACGACTTCCACGCGCCTGAAATCGCGGGCAAAAGCTAGTAAATAATAAATCTTATTTTACAAAACCCTTTTATTTTAATCACAACCGAAGATCACAACAGTATTTTTTTCTAACTCCGAAACATTTACATTCACTTTGCTTTTTGTAAAAACACAATCAGAAACATATTAGGTATGTACAAGAGCTAAGATTGATCAAAAGCTGAATTTAGTACAGTTCGAAAATCATTTGTTACAAAGACGGATCTAGAAAGACGTATGTATTTAAGAAGAGCACTGGCAAGTGGCGGTGGACACACACACGCCGTTTGGATAGCCGAGCAGGTTGCAAATGTACAGACACGCAGAGTCGGTACAAGCCCTCGAAATAATTGGGATGTATAAGGATTCAGGAGCGCCGTAAATATTACGTTCTGGAAAAAGAGAAAATAATATTATTTAGATTAGGTACTTACCTATAACATTTATAACCCTTACAATATTACAAGATGAATAAATACACGTTTATTGTGCATAATACAGCTAATAAGTAGAAGTTGTCACGGAGTTTTTGTTTCCCGATAACCCGATTTGATTCCTGTAACCTGGAACTTTTGAAGTCTCAAATGTCAATAGTTTCCTTCTTGGTGCGTTCATCACCGACAACCACATCATCACCTACTATCATATCATCATGTGAGATAGTGTTCAAATATGAGCTTATATAAAAAAAAAACTGCCTCAGATGAATTTTCTAAGTCTCCGATCTATCTCTAGTCTTTAAATCGAAATCAATTAGTAACAAATTTTGTATTCTAATAATAAAATAAAAGCTGTGTGGCAGGTAATTAACAAAGTAACTGGAAATACAAAACAGCGCGATCAGAATGAATTGAAAATAATTATGAAAACATTTCTGATAAAAGTTGCTGAGACACTAGAAAATGTATTTACCAACATCCCATTAGAAGTTATAAAATCTCTCCCCTCATCTTATATTAGCTGAATCTCTTCTCAAAGAAAACTTCAGTAAAGTCATTCCCAGTTTTGAATTCAAGCCTATTTCTATTGTCACAATTAAAAAAGCATTCAAAAGCCATATATTCATAAAAACACTGAAGACTTATGGGGGATATACGTTAAGATTCTTGGAGATATCATTGACACAATTGCCCCTGTCCTAAAAGGTATATTTAATCAATGTTTAGTTAGACAGCGGTACGTTTCCTCATTTGATGAAACAGTAAAGTAGTAGGTACTTACCAATTCTCAAATCGGGTAGTAAGAGTGATCCCTCTAATTATATTACAACTCTATCTGTGCGACCAGCATTAGGTAAAATATATGATAAAATAATGCTAGACCAGATTTTGTCACATTTTAATCCAAATTGGATTTTACATAGTCGCCAGTTTGGTTTCACGAAAGCTAGGTCGATTGATGCAGAAGTAAAACTCATTAGTCACATTTTGAAATCCTGGGCGAAATCCCAGAGCCCCTCTCCAAAGCGTTTAACTGCGTTGACCAATACACTGATCTGTAAATTACACCACTACGGAATTCGTGGACAAGCTGCTGATCTAGTTCTTTCCTATCTATCAAACAGGCATCAAAAAGTAAACGTTAAGGGGGCGACGTCCTCGGGGAATTTTAAAATCCTTAAATGATATAAGATCACCAATCCTTTCCGGATCACCTTCCAGAATTATGTTATCATGGCGGTCTACGGAAGCGTAATTTATCCTGTAAGAGGGAAAAAAGTATTCGTGGTTACTTACCAGCTGCAGGCTCCCCTACAGCAAATGCCCTTTGTTCTGGCCCCGCAGCAACAACCTGTGGTTCATATACTGCTGGAGCTTCTTCGGCGAATGCACCCTGGAGTCCTACACCACCAGCCTCTTGCCCGGCTTCAACGGCAACGTAACCAGCAACTGTTTTAGATTGAACCTCGTTGACTTTTTCCCCGTCTTTGGATGGAGCAGCTTTGCCTTGTGCAACCAGCACTAAGGCACTTACGAAAACAATCAGGAGTTTCATTTTGAAATAAGACTTTCTTTATCCGTAACGAATACCGAAATGAACTATTACTTGTTTGGATTGCAATTATAAATCATTGAAAATGTAATTTTATACTGAAAAGCAACTACCTATTATTTGTATGGTGATAGTGGTGCACTTAAGATTGCGTTTAGAAACACTTGAAAAAGTTGGTACTACATGATTCATCATGAATAGCGCATGGATATATGGACTCTATCACCCATAGATAGAGCCTGAAATATAACTTGCTGTTTCTTGTTTGCAAAACTGAATGCAGTTGTTTACTGTAATGTCGATGAATCAATTCTTTATTTAACTCTGTGTCATAATCATAATAGAATGAATACTTTTGATTTTATTCTAAACATTTTTAGCGCAATAAAATAAGGGCTGTGTATAGTTAGGGACATAGAATAGTATATCGAAAATATTATTCGTGCAAATCCAATCCAAGCACAAATCATATTTTCGACATGTCTCAACAACTGCCACTTAAGACTTCCCGAGTGCGAGCCTTTCTTAACGAGTGTCCTCAGCACACAAGGTAGAAAAAAACCAGTGAAGTGCGTGTCGAACGTCGGACCACGCACAATGAAGGGTTCCGTAGTTGGGATGAATTTATCCCAAGAACAAACTTAACTTTGTAGTTGAAAAAAGGTTTTCCCTTACATCGGTAAAAGTCCGCCGATCAATTCGTCGCCAACACCGCAAAGGGGCGAACGGTCAAAAATTAGTTAAGTGTACAAAAATGCTTCATTTGTCGAGCTCTATGTCGTCACAAAAGGGCAAAGCTCTAAGACTAATAGAAACGAAAAAAGATTGACGGCGTATCTCAAAATCAGTTCTAGTGAAATTTCACAAAAAGGCGAAGCTCGAAGTTCGCCTTATAGCGGCGACATCGCGCGAGTAATGCAGAAAGCCCTTGACCAAAAAAAGACCAATGTAGTCTTTGTGCTGCTTATCACGATGGATTACCTGAGACTAAATCAAATTTAAAATTATGTTAAACGTACTACGGAAAAGTAAACTGTTCGCCAACTTAAAGACACAGACAAGCAAGAAGCTTCTGCAGAAAACCTCCAACTAAGTAGTTTGTGCATCTTTTGATTTGCAACAAGTCATGTTCTTACCCATTACGAAAGAAGGAACAATATTTTTTGCGTAACACACTATCAGTAGGAATCGGTTTCAATTTGACAGTTCAACAAATTCATTGCGTTATTTAAGTTGTTGAGCAGACAGAATGTTCTAACCTAAGAAGCAATGGATTAGCAATATACTTCAAAATCATTCCGATTCCGATTCAAACTGTGTTACGCAATTAGGGTACTGTATCAAGATTTTTTATTACAATCTAAGATAACATTGCAAAAAATACTTATTCATAATACGAAAAAAATGTTACTAGGTATCCTGAAAGTAGTTAAGGACGAAAATTACGAAATTTACGTGTCTAGATCGAGTTGTTTTCAGAGAAATCACCATATTTAAATTCGTAAAAAAATATATAGTACAGATACATGTTTGATCTAGTGACTTTTTTGGTTAAAAACACGATATTTAACATTTTGCTTGATAAAAAAGAATCAGAAGTAAAGTATTGAATCAAGAGAAACTAGAATTCGTCGATAAAACTGTTTTTCTGGGGATCACGCTCGACTCAAGGCTTCAATGGGGTCCTCATATAATATCCCTTGCAGGACGGCTAAGTTCGGCGGCTTATGCTGTGAGAAAAATCCGTCAATTTACTGATGTAGATACCGCGAGGCTGGTCTATTTTAGTTACTTTCATAGTATTATGTCATACGGTATTTTACTATGGGGACGGGCTGCAGACATCGAGTCTATTTTTATTCTGCAGAAAAGAGCCATCAGAGCCATATATAATCTCCGCAGGCGCGATTCTCTTAGGGAAATGTTTAAGGATATTAACATCATGACGGTGCCTTGTCAATATATCTATGAAAACATCATGTACGTAAGAAAAAATTTACATCTTTTTAGTAAAAGAGGCGAAAGACATAATTATAGTACTAGAAGTAGGGATTTATTAGCTCAACCAGGTTTCAGACTGGCAAAAGTAGACTCGTCTTTCATGGGGTACTGTTTAAAATGTTATAATATAATTCCTCCCCACATACTTCAACTGAATGAGACGAAATTCAAATCTTGTATAAAACGCACACTATGCAAGCAGGCATACTATAATTTGGGGGATTACATCGCTGATAAAAATGCTTGGCTCAATGCTGGTCCAGCTCCACAACCTCAACTAATTGATTAACATTTGAAAATACTGTTGGAGCTGCTGAAGATTTCAAAAACTATCTTTGCTTTGTATAAATTCAATCTCTTAGTATTATATAATTGCATAGAACATGTGTGAGCACTATGTACTTACTATAAAGCTACCATTTACTGAGTACTTCTTTCATTGACTTGAATGTGCAATGGCGGCTGAGAGTATGTCATGCTCACTGTAATGTCTCGCTGATGGTGGCGGGTGTGTTGGATCATTTAGCTCCCTTCAAAATGGTTGAGTTGAATGGTGCTAATCCATGCGTCATGTTCGTGAACGGGCGCCATCAGTAGGGTCTGGTCATCTCTTAGCGGCCTTGGCTTATTTTAATTTAAGTTTTGAATTGTTTTTTTTTTATATTTTTGTTACGGACGCCTTTGACGTTTTGCATCGTTCTCACATGTTTAATTTCAACACGAATGATGTAACCAATATTTTGTAACCATATGTTAATTTAAAAGAGTGTCCGTGGAGTTTCTTGCCCGTTCTTCTCCATAGGTACCTACTAAGCTTTGGAATGGGCAACTAGCTTCATTTTGATGACTGACCGACCCCCTTGACAATTCAAAAGTGCCTGTAATTGGTTTATTTGAAATAAATGCTTTGAGTTTGAGTTTGAGTCGATTTTGAAAGTATTTTAAGTTGTATGAGACTTGGGGGAACGCAATTTTTATGAAAATTTTACATTTCTTTACTAATCGGGTTTGACAGGGATATTATTGGATAGATTTATTAAATAAATACGTGAAAAACGGGTCGCGCGCACCGCGCCACTGCTAATAGTGCTATCGCGACTGCTCCTGTGGAACGCGGGCGCAAGTTGTCTCATGCCTAAACTTTCGGGAAAAGGGTTAAGTACCAAAACATATTACAATTTATACTTATGAATAGGTACTGGGAATTTATATCGTAGTATTATAAATAATGCATACTGTTACATCCTGTAGGGACAGAGAACAACGAATATTAATATATACTTACAACAGTTACAACTATGTTTTCTTTGTTAACATTGTTCATTGTTTTAACAATTTCTTTGTTACAAAGAGATTGCTTAGCGACAAATAAGTACGTCTGATAGTTGATTAAAATTTGGCAATAATGCACGAGTTGTGCTTGTTACATTGAGGTTTATACTAGTTATTGTGCGGGCTTTGTTCGTCATTATGGTCACTGTTGTTTGTTACAACATTGTACGTTACGATAATGTTACGAATGAAATCTAACTGGCGGCTTCGCCGTACGTCCACTACTGGTTTTCTTGTATAATATAGACTTGTCATTGTTCTTATCTGGTGGTACTGTGCTATGGTCTGGATCTGTGCAAACATTGCTAGTTTCTGAATGCTCATTAAGTACATAAGCAGGCTTTAACCTGTCTATTGATATACACTTTTTCTGTTTGGTAGCTGGATTACGTATACTTTGGGTGTTCTTTCTAAAATGCGATTTCTAAGATCGCGTCATTTCGAACAAACACATATTCAAAATTTTTTAAATCGTTATGGACAACGGCGCGGGAGTCTCGCGAAATATGGGGTACAGGTTTGAGTTTACTAATAGTATTTTTTATGTTTTTTAATAGCGTATGGTTGTCGCACTGTTGCATGTCAGAGATATTGTAGAAATCTCCCTGGTAAGCCATGTGTTTGTCCGTATACGTATTCTGCGGGACTCGTGCCATTGTCGCTTCTTCCTTCTGCGCGTAGTCCTAATAATACTGTAGGCAGTTCATTACACCAGTAATGGTGGTTTTCTAGTCGTGCCGTTAATGACGATTTCAAAAGTCTATGCCAACGTTCTATAATGCCATTACTCTGTGGGTGGTATGGTGTAGTACGCAGTTTCTTAATACCCATAAGTTTCATTAATTGTTTGAATAACGCACTCTCGAATTGACGACCCTGGTCGCTTGTAAGTCTTTCGGGACAGCCAAATCTGCAAATTCATGTGTCGTAAAATACCTTAGCTACTACGACTGCTGTGATTTCTTTGACTGGTATCGCCTCAGGCCAGCGTGTACACCGGTCAATCATAGTTATTAAGTTTCTGTTGCCATCCTGTGATAATTTCAGAGGTTCGACTATGTCGATATTTACATGTTCAAAACGTTTACTCAAAAATGCATGTAATGTGGTCATTATTTTGACAACTTTGTTTGAGCAAAGTCGACCTTGCCGGTCTGTTTCAAGGAGCGGCCGGCAAAGTTTTGCAGGGGGCCTATTACGACCTTTAAAAAAACCAGGCAAGTTCCAGGCAATTCATTTCACTGGCTGGTTAGATTTCGTATTATGGGGTCCGGGTCCATATTGGCTCAACTAAAGTTCTTTACCCGAAATTGTTCTTCCTAACGATTTGTAATCCGAATGATCACTCTTCCTAAAATTTTTCACCCTAAAGTTTTCATTCATACTATTTGTAGTGCTACCGGCGATGTTCATAACACTCATGTTTCCGAAAATTGTAATTAATAATATCATTAATTTAAATATATTTAAACTCCTACTGTTTTTTATCATAACGCTTTTATACCTAAAACTATAACTATACCTGAGATAATTATGTCTAAAAAACCAACTGTTTAGAATGATTAAAGGTCGTTTCACTGATTTTTGTCTTAAATGAATGAAATTCAGGTCAGAGTGTCGTCTTTGGGGCACTATGAAAAAAATACTTAGAAAAATTTCGCGACCAATTTCGAGGTAGCGCTCGCTCGGCTCGCGCGTAGTTGGTCACAGTTCTAACCTAACCTAACCTATGAATATCTTTGCAGGTACACACCGCTATAAATAAAATTAAAATATGACTTTGAATAATAGTGTAAAAGATGGTTATGTTGAGAAAATATAGAAAAACAAATAAAAGTATAATAGATGTTTATTGCTACTGACATTATGAAGTTGAATGCTTCGGAATTATGAACATTAGAGACAGAGTAGTTAGGAATTGTGATTGTTAGGATAAAAAATGTTAGGAAGAACATTTTCGGATTTCCAATTATCGGAGTTGAAAATTTAGGTGAACTTTGGCGCACCCATGGGGTCCATATTGGCTTAACTAAAGTTCTTTACCCGAAATTGTTCTTCCTAACGATTTGTAATCCGAATGATCACTCTTCCTAAAATTTTTCATCCTAAAGTTTTCATTCATACTATTTGTAGTGCTACCGGCGATGTTCATAACACTCATGTTTCCGAAAATTGTAATTAATAATATCATTAATGTAAATATATTTAAACTCCTACTGTTTTTTATCATAACGCTTTTATCCCTAAAACTATACATGAGATAATTATGTCTAAAAAACCAACTGTTTAGAATGATTTAAGGTCGTTTCACAGATTTTTGTCTTAAATGAATGAAATTCAGGTCAGAATGTCGTCTTGGGGGCACTATAAAAAAATACTTATAAAAATTTCGCGACCAATTTCGAGGTAGCGCTCGCCGGCCGCTGCCGCGGCACCGCTCGCTACGCACGCTCGGCTCGCGCGTAGTTGGTCACAGTTCTAACTTAACCTAACCTATGGATATCTTTGCAGGTACACACCGCTATAAATAAAATTAAAATATGACTTTGAATAATATGGTAAAAGATGGTTATGTTGAGAAAATATAGGAAAACAAATAAAAGTCTATTAGATGTTTATTGCTACTGACATTATGAAGTTAAATGCTTCGGAATTATGAACATTAGAGACAGAGTAGTTAGGAATTGTGATTGTTAGGATAAAAAATGTTAGGAAGAACATTTTCGGATTTCCAATTATCGGAGTTGAAAATTTAGGTGAAATTTGGCGCACCCCGTATTATGACATTCCTAATTCCAACCGACTTCACGCTGGGTAGTTGTCTGTGGCTGGCTTGAAATTCTCTGACGTAACGTTCAGAAACACAATTAAATATTCATCGGTAAGTTACGGTTTTATTTAAATCACGTATTTTATGATAAAAATAATAAATATATATTAATCTAGTATAAAAGTAGGTGAAAATATGAAAGCAATGTATATTGTGCTTTAAAATTAATTCATTATATTATTTTCTGTGTTTGTAAATTGTAACGCGAGATAAAGTTTCCGAACGTATTCCACTTGAAGGTCAGCGGGTAATTCGACCACTTCATTGTTATTGTTTCACAAACTAATAGGAACACTATCGTATTGTTTGTTTAATATTTCCATTCGCAAGATTGGTCAGTGGGTCGTCTTAGGTTTGGGTATACTTAAATAAAATTTTGGCGTAACTGTTATTGAGTGTTTATAGGTAATAAAGTAAAGTTCATAATTATGATATGTGTAGACCTTAGTCTCCACTGATAAATCCGTGGATTTTGTAGGCCCCCACATGTGAGGTGTCAGCTCCTCAGAAAGATTCAGTACCTAGTCTTAAGTCGATATTGTTGATTAATTGCACATCGTTTATGTCGAATGCATTATATTGATCACGACGTCGTCTTCTTTTGTTCACTGTTTTGATGAGAAAAGTCACTTTCCAGGAACTCAAACAGTACCTACATATTCGTCAGTCATATTTTCTTTTTTTATTTATTTAACACTCCAATATTTTCGCCAATACCCAAAACAATTCAATAAAAGCTCATCTGAAGCAGCGTAAATTGAATGGATTGTGAGGTTACTTTTTGACAGTTCTAATAAGAAAAGAAATGTCAAACGAACGTTCGTAATACGGTTTTGCCCGGCAATTGTCGGGCAGAAGTCGGCCAGGGTGTCATGTGACCGCTGACTGGCTTGTTGGACGAGTTCATAATATGAAATTGCAAGGCAGTTCTGTTTACGCCGTAAACTGCCTAGAAATAAGAGTTCATAATAAGGCCCCTGGTCGCTCTAACAGACAAACATTGCCGGCCGCTATTTTGACGTGTCAACTTTTTAAAAAATCAAATGCTAAAAGATTTTATTTAAAACACAGCTGTTTGTATTTATAGAGATAGGTACAAAAAGATTTTATTCCATATTTGGCTGTATAGTTCCAACTACCATAGTTAAAAAAAAAAAACAAAGAACTAACAAAAGCGCGGTTCAGCGAAAATTTTATTTTTATTTAGTGACTTTTTTGCTAAAAATAAGCTCTCAAAGCGAAAATTCTTTTAATTAAATTTCTAGTTAATTAATATATATTTTATTGAAATTACTTGCTGGTTTTATTTAGATTAGGTACTTGCATTTTTGAGTAAAGCACTATACAAGCCTTGGCCTACTATGACTGCTTCGCTGGTCACGCTATGAGCTAGCCTAGCTGCGCTCTAGGCCTTCCAGCTTGGCCATCATTGCAGCCCTTGCTGTCCTCGCTGTAAAGGCCTGGACCTACGGCCTCGGTCTTTATCTCAGCTCGTCCATCAAGTGCTGCACGCTGACCGCGCTGTGTCGGCCTGGAGCTGCGCTACGCTGCAGTCAGATCATCAGCGCAACCAGCAAAGTAGTCATTATAGACCGCGGCAGTAATGTACTATTACTTTCTGAATATTGCTTTAAGTCTGAAATAGTGACTGACCTGTTGACTTTGCATTTTTGGCAAGATATGCAACACTTTGCCCACCGTGTGACGTCTTTATTTAGGCCTGACCAGAAGAACCTTTGTGCAACTAACTTGCGTGTTGCCCTTATACCGGGATGACTAACATTATATACCGAGTCGAATGCCATTTTTCTATAACTAGGTGTTAAATACGGTCTACATGAATTAGTTGAATATTCGCAATATATGACTGTTTCTCAATTTGGCATGAAATATTTCTTTATACATAAATTATCGTTTGATTCTTTCAATAGCTGTGTGAGCTCGGTATCATTCACCTGAGTTCGTGCTAATTCCGCGAAATCTAGTACAGTCGGGAAGTCAATTGTTTGAATGCGCGATAAGAAATCTGCGCCTGCGTTTTTCTCGCCTTCTGTGTACCTGATTGTTGTAGTGAATTCGCTGATGAATAGAAGTTGTCTTGTACGTCTAGGTATTTCGGAATCACTTTGTAGTTTATCAAATGCGTAAATTAACGGCTTGTGATCCGTAAAAATAGTCGGATTATTACCTTCAAATAGATATCGAAAATGCTTAACTGCCAGGTAGATCGCTAACAACTCCCTATCATACGTAGAGTACTTTTCTTGGGCTTTTGTGAACCTCTTTGAAAAGTATCCTAATGGTTGCCAGGAGTCGTTAATTTTTTGCTGCAATACTGGGCCTGCACAATCACATGTGTCTGAAGTATCGGTCATAAGAGCTACAGCACATTAGACTTCGGATGACATATCATGACAGCGTTCTTTAAACCTAGTTTATATTGTTCAAAGTCCTTAATCGCCTTATCATTCCAATTGATAACAGTCTTATCTTTCCGTTTGGCGCCTATCAGGAATTCATTTAGCTTGCTTGGTGACTAGCAGCGTTGGGTATACTCGCCCTATAGAAGTTTACCATACCTAAAAATTGTCTGAGCTTCTCTACCGTTTCCGGCTTTATTTTCTAGCGGCTTGATACCCTCTGTAGAAACTTCGTAACCTAAAAAGTCGATTTTAGATTTAGCAAATTCGCATTTTGTCAAATTTATAGTGATACCAAACTTAAATCTCTCGAATACTTTACGTACCTGCATTTTGTTCTCGGCTATACTATCGCTTGCTATGATTACGTCATCAACGAAGCTGAATAAGAAATCTAAGCCATGTAATACATTGTTGTTCATGAACCGTTGAAATGACTGACTCGCGTTTCGTAATCCAAAGGTCATATGCGAGAATTCAAACAATCCAAATGGTGTGATAATTGCTGTTTTTCTGTGTCTTCCTTAGCTACCCTAATGCAGTGGTATGATTTGTTGATATCTAGTTTGGAGAAGACTTTTTACCTGAGAGCACGTAGGTGAAGTCACGTAGGCGAAGGACGGGGTATCGGTCCGGCTTGGTGATGGCGTTTAGACGCCTGTAGTCACCACATGGTCGGATTTCCCCATTTTTCTTTGTCACTACATGCAGCGGTATCGCCCACTCGCTTTTGGACGGCCTGCAAATGCCCATCTCCTGCATGCGCCTAAATTCTTCCTTTACCAGGTGATATCTGTTGGGAGGAAATGGCCTAGCTCGTGCATGTACTGGAGGTCCAGTAGTCCCAATGTGTTGAAAAATGTTATAACTGTTATTGTCTGTATCATTATCTTTGATCGGCATAGGTTTAGTAATGTCTGCATACTCCGATAATAAATCGTGATACGTATGATTACTGTCTACAATGCTGCTACATTTTTTCTACGGAATTATGCAATTTTGGGGTTTATTCCAAAAATCCCCACCCTCAAATCCCCACTGGTGGGGATTGTTACTTTTTTTTCCAAAAATCCCCACTGGTTAAATAAACTCAGCCTAGTGGGGATTTTTGGAAAAATAAGTAACTATCCCCACCAGGTGTTGTTGTTTCTAAATAATTAAAACAAAAAATGCGTTAATCAATACCTACGATAAGTAACTAATTATGTCAATATTATAATAACCAACTTCCATTATAAATTGTTTGCATTGAAACGAAACTCAATTGACTAGATTCAAACAAAAATTATTTAAACATTATAGGATCACGTAAATCGTGGTTGAGAATTTATCTCATTCTTTCTAAAAAAAATGGCACTGTAATGCTGCCACGCATTAACTCTAGTTGAGCATCTAAGATGAACTGGTCTTTTTCTTTGCTTCTTTGTGATCGCGGTTTCCGACGGTGACTTTCGTTAGCACTTCTTTCATAAAACAAAGCGTCTTCATGCAAAAAATGTAGGAGTTTCAGTAAACTTGGTCTTTTTTTCGATATAGCTGCATTACGTTTATTATGCCACCCTTCCAAAATGTTTGTCGTTCTGTGCCTCTCTCCGTAAACACATAATACTTTTATGAAATCTTCTTTTATCCATTGGCTTAACATATACTGGCGAAAACTGTCACTGTTTTGATTGTCTGGGCTTTGGCTGGCAACATAGAACCAGCCTTCAATTCGACAGCATATAATTCGGCAGCAGCATCGTACAATGATTCAGGTTTTCAGTTGAGTGAGTCACAATTTCCTCTTTTTTTGTTTATCCACCGAAATAAAACGGCACCAGTTAAAAAAAATTGAAGTCAGGAACCTCGCAGAAGTTACAGTTCCTCTAAAATTTAAATCATTGCTCATAGCAGATTTTAATGATTATAAAACTCGCATATTATTATTAGCTACCAAAAACGCTCGTAGTCGCATGAAAACGATAAACGTTTTTTTTGGAAATAGGACATTCAAAAGGAATTGAATTAAAATCGACATTCAAATCCATTTTATCAACTTTATACAGTACATGGTAATCTCGGTAGCAGTTTACTGAAACTCCTACATTTTTTGCATGAAGACGCTTTGTTTTATGAAAGAAGTGCTAACGAAAGTCACCGTCGGAACCCGCGATCACAAAGAAGCAAAGAAAAAGATCAGTTCATCTTAGATGCTCAACTAGAGTTAATGCGTGGCAGCATTACAGTGCCATTTTTTTTGGAAAGAATGAGAATTTATCTCATTCTTTCCAAAAAAAATGGCACTGCACACCACGATTTACGTGATCCTATAATGTTTAAATATTTTTTGTTTGAATCTAGTCAATTGAGTTTCGTTTCAATGCAAACAATTTATAATGGAAGTTGGTTATTATAATATTGACATAATTAGTTACTTATCGTAGGTATTGATTAACGCATTTTTTGTTTTAATTATTTACAAACAACAACACCTGGTGGGGATAGTTACTCATTTTTCCAAAAATCCCCACTAGGCTGAGTTTATTTAACCAGTGGGGGGATTTTTGGAAAAAAAAGTAACAATCCCCACCAGTGGGGATTTGTAGGTGGGGATTTCTGGAATAAATCAATTTTGGGCCCCTATATCGAAAAAAATATGTATATATGGCGATATAAGTGGGGTAAATGATAGATGATAATCTGGCCAATCGACAGTTTCAGGGTTATCTATTATTTACGCCACACCTGTATGCAATGCAGTATCGGGCGTCAAATGCAAAGCCAATTTTAAAATATTACAGATCATTTTGATCTATCAGCGTTTCTTGGTTATTTTTCCTATTAGTATTTGGTTTAATAAATATATGTAGGAGGTACATTATTTGATTTATGATCCAACGGATTTATGATAGAACGGCGTGGTTTCAAAACAAATTAATGTTTCAAACGTGTTTACGGAGAGCCGGAGAAATTTTAATTACATCGGAATACGCCAATTTTCCTAAATTTGTTTGTGGAAAGGAAAATTTGGAATTTTGAGTTTGGTATTTTCAATCCTACCTTGAATCCGGTATTTAATTACCTTTGCTAATAATTACAATACCTACTAGAAGGCCAGCTAATGTTTGGTTACGGTAACATTATCTGATTGAGTGATTATGGATCACGTTGTGGATATTCATGGAAACACGAGTTGATTAACACAAGTTGAACAGTAGACGGTAAATTATACATCAGGCTGGTCTGAGGATACTGCACGGTCTCCCGTGAGGCGGCGAGCCTCCTTGCCGGACTACCACCATGGGATCTGGAGGCAAAAGTCCTCGCGAACATCTGGGAGTGGCGCGAGGAGGCGAAACGCCGGGGCGAAACTCCACTGCCGCGAGAAATCACGGCACAGTGGACAGAGCTCTAGCGGGATCTCATGGCGGCATGGAGAGTGCGATTGTCGCAACCCAGCGCTGGGCATGCCACAGTTGTGGCGATAAGTCCCCTCTTTGAGGAGTGGCTAGAGAGGCGCCACGGCATCCTCACCTTCCTCCTGACGCAGGTCCTCACCGGACATGGTTGTTTCGGAAGGTTCCTGTTCAGGATAAAGCCGGAGGAAGCACCCGGGTGTTACCACTGTGCGGATCGCCCGGAGGACACGGTGGAGCATACAGTGGATGTCTTCCCGGCTTTGGCGGAGCACCGCCGTGTCCTCACGGAGGCGATCGCCGGCGGCGATCCCTCGCGTCTGGCCCTGGTTCAGGCCATGGTTCGGAGCGAGAGTGCATGGGAGGACGTCACCTCCTTCTGTGAAGCAGTAATTCTCGCGAAGGACGAGGCGGAACGCGTGAGGGAGAGGCAAGGTTCGCGCCCTCGCGCCCCTAGTCGCCACAGGAAACGCCCCGGGCGTCGGCAGTCGCAAGCCGATTTCCGGCCACCGTAGGTGCGGGCTTGCAAACGGTGAGCGATGGGTAGCTCGCCGTGCGATAAGGACCAGGCCCGGGTCGACGGACGGCGCGTTGTGTTCCACGCGCGCCTCAAAGGGATGTCAGCACCAACTGACGGGGTCCGTTAGGAGCAATGCCTGCCAGGGTTGCGAGTTTGTCCGAAAGGGATATCGTGGCCCTGGCACACAGGCAACGGAAGGAACACGGGTGGGTTTTAGTCAGTAAAAGTCTGACACGCCCTCCCGCTCCGCCAAGAGCGGGAGAAGTTATTTGATAATTTTCCACCAAAAAAAAAAAATAGTTATCCGTTTCAATCAATTGCCTTTACCTACTGTTACAATGATGATTTTTTCCCTGTAGTGGTAAAGGAACAAAAGCCCCAATGTAAGGTGGGTTGGTATCCAGAACACAATGAAACTACCAACTGCCACAAACAAATATATTTATAAAAATATAGCCTAACTTAAATTAGGTTACCTACTCAATCCTAGATTTGGAAATCGATGTCTAATCTCGTCAACCTCACGATTGAAGGACAGGCTATCAATTATCCCTAAAACGATACAAATACCTAGGTACTGAAAACCCTTTGCCAAACAGATATTTGTTCTCGATTAGACACATTAATTAGTGTACGAGCAACCAACGATTGATGAAGAGGAATTCATTTAAAACGATTTGTTTTCGGCCCAGAGCTCTTGTGTGTGTGTAATATTTTAGCCTACAGAGCAGATAAAAGAGGACCTCTTTTATCTGCCCCCTAATTGCAAAACACATTATCTATATATTACTGAATACTTCAATTAATCCATTGCTTCATTTAGAGATTAAACTACGATACTATGGCCCGCCCCTCTAAATTTCAAAACGTTTGAAATTATCTGTGAAAGTATTTACAAAGCGCCACCAAGACTCACAAGTCACAACGCATGTGTGCGTAATGAGACGGACAAAAACAAATCCACGGATTTGTAGCTCGACTAATGGCGTCATTAATCGCTCATTATTATTAGTATGGCGCTGCACTGACGTACTCTATGAAAACGACACCATGCGTTGTCTTGCGCGATCGGCTAGTTCTTATATATAAAAATTAGGGATGCCTCGATACGCCTTTTTGCCGATATGATACCGATACTCTTATAAATATATCGGCGATACCGATACGCGAATTCAAAAATGAAGGTAAAATGAATAAAACAGGTCAGGTTATTTTTTTTAATTAATAGGTAGGTACAAAAAATATAGACAGGTTGAGTTAGTTAAAGGTTTTAGTACCTAATTAAAATTAACATTGATAAGATTTTTGTTAAAAAATAATGTATTCTTAAGTTTTGCGGAGAATGGCGATTTCGCAAATCTGTTTGAATAAACCTGCGGTGGAAAATAGTCTCTCAGATGCGACAGAACTCATTTGGAAACTAACGTACTTCTGCGCCATTTTTTTTTCAAGATTGGACTTCATTGTGCTAGAAAACGAACGAATCTGCGTCTCTCGATATATTGGAAGACCTTAGGTATCTCTCGACTTCTTCTTTGAGAGGATTACAGCTCAGAGTAGACAGGGGCTCATCGTCCTCGGACTCTCTCGAACCGTTACTCCTTTCATTTTTCGATCATTTGGTAGGCGAGTGAAAGATGTTGAGTGCCGAAATCCAACATTATCGGTACACGGAAAATAATTTTTCACTTGTGATAAATTTTCTTCCTAACGAATTAAAGACAAAAATGATCAAAAAGTGAAGCGTGAGATACTGGCTTAAGTATTAAGTTGCGACCACACATAAGTTTAATTAAGTACCTAATGACATAGACTAAAACCAAAGTACTACACAACACAGAACAATATCGCTCTGTAAGCTCGCCAAGTAGGCACTTTCACTAAAGTTGTTTACTAAAAGAACGCTACCCGAGATAAGCCCAAGCACCTTATACATAGATAAACACTGGCCTTTTATTCGTGACACATAATAATGAACAAAGAAAGCGAATATAATGATCTCGGAGCTATGTCGAATATTCCGTATCACTTGAGCGATCACCAATACGGCTTCGCAATATCGGAATACCTCCGCCGCGGCATGCGCTCAGTAGTTCTGTATTAATATCACGCTTAATTACTATACGGGGTTGACAGTCGAGTTCTCACGTCTTCGGAGTTCATACTCACAAATATTACAGTTTGTGATGTTCAATTGTCTTTATTTGCACCTTTCGTGAAATGAACTCCTGTTTTGTTCTTTGCTTTTTGGGTCTGCCTGGAGTTCTCGATTGCTCTGAGAACATGTGTAGATATAAAAATAGGAAATGGAAATACAGGAAAAAAATTTAACCAATGCGTAATTTTTTTTTGGTGGCCCAGTATCGGTAACAGAACACATTTTCATTATTTCTTTATATTTTTCTCTGACTTGAATTATGATTTACATTTTTCCGAAACTCTTACCTACCTGCGGAGTTGATGAGAACGGTGGTGGTTGTACCAATATTGAAAAATAAAACTGTTGACGTCGACAAGGGTAATTCAAAACAAACACAAAGAAAACGAAGACAAAAAACAGACCGATCTCATTAGCGCCTATTGCAGCTAAAGTGCGTGACGGTGTGTTTGAGACACAACTTAGTAAACATCTTAAAATACACGATGCTCAGTTCGGCTTTAGGCCGCAGTTATCGACTGACGGCCGAACCCAATAACCTATATATCACCAGTTTCGGCCTACTGGAGATATAAAAATATATCTATCGATGGTTTTAACGTCCCAATAATCTAGGAATCATACCGGCCCACGCTATCTACTGACGGGAGGGTGTATCGCCTACAACAGATATCTCTGTATGAAAATGCCAAAGTATGCGTCCCAATATACGATTTGTTTGACAGGACAGTACTACAGATGGCAGATTTGGCTATTCCCCGAATTGCAGGGATAAACGTAAAGTAGCCAAGCTAAAATGAACTCTTTAGTACTTGCAATAATTATCAAAGATGTTTTTTTTTATTTAAAGCAATAAAAAAAATTTAAATTCAAATATCTCGAAAACGGTGCGCCCTAGGCAAAAAATAACAGAAATTTAACCCCGCCTTACTAACACCCCCCGTGCAAGCACCATTCCAACATGAATTTAAGTTAAAAAAAAAACAACATTAATGCGCTAAGGTAGCCCGCGAAATTCAAATTTTATTACGTTTTTTTGCAATTTGCAGGTCAGGAACAGGTTGTATTTTGATTCGCGGTCATAACAAATATGGCTCTACAGAATTATATCTAAATTCAGTAACTTATTTAGAAGTAAGAAACAAAGAAGTTTTAATATAACCCTAATTACACATGTTGTTTTTTAAAGTGATGTTCGTTGTAATGGAACGCACGGGAGGGCGAAGTAGAGAAACCTACTTATTGTTTTCGTTAGTTAGATAGCCTTTATCAATGATTGTGAGACGCCATCCGAGCATAGATATAATTATACTGTCTATCATCAATAGCGATCTGTCTTTAACAGAAAATAAGTTATTGGGTTCGGCCGTGAGTGTGCTATTCTGCCCTTCAAACATACTGTCATGTACTATACGGAGAGAAGTGTATGCGGCCTTTCTAGACCTTCCCAAGGCATTTGACCTGGTTAGGTATGATATATTGTGGTGTAAGCTGCGCGAAGCGGGAGTGCCTGACGCCATAACAAATATGTTTCAGTATTGGTATGGCCACCAAACCAACCATGTTAGATGGGCTAACGAGTTGTCTGAGGAGTACAGGTTGGAATGCGGGGTGAGACAGGGCGGATTGACCTCGCCAGCGCTTTTCAACCTGTATGGCGTGTGGTGCAGGACGTTAAGAATAGCATTTCCCTATTTCTACCCGTGAGTGTCGTAAAAGGCGACTTAGGGACTTACTAGAGAATGGTCAGCATCGTTCTCTATGCATTTTAACATCATACTGCGATCGCCAAGCCGCCTGCCAAGCGTGGCGATTATGGCAAACCCCCTCCTCTCCCCTTTGGGGGAGGCCTATGTCCAGCAGTGGACGTCTTTCGGCTGCAAAGATGATGATGATGATGACCTAAAAACCTACAAATCACATATCGAGCGAGCGCACAGCTGTTTAGGTAAGTAGCTTCGTGCGTTCCACTGCCCGCGCATAAAACCCGCACCCTAATTGCGAAACACAGTTTGAAGTGTTTGAACCACAATCTGAATGATTTTGAAGGATATTGCTAATCCATTGCTTCAAATGTTTGAAAAATGTGTCTGCTCAACAACGTAATTATTGCAATTAATGTTGTTGAACTGTCAAAATGAAAGCCTACTAAATTGCTACTGATAGTGTGTTACCTATGCAATTACCCCGCAGTTCCAAAGTAAACATCTTTCGTAGCGGCCAGCAAAAGAGGCATTGATGGACGAACGTGTAAATTTCCACGCACACATTCGTGAGTCCATCAATGCCTAGTTGTGGCCAAGGCTTGTATAGGGCTTTTCTCAAATAATGCGCGTTTTTTTTTTTCAATAAACAGCTTTCTATTTGCAAGCCAGTTCGAAATTTAAATAAAACCTTTGATAACTTACCTCCTTGGTTGCCATGTATCGCAGTAAAAAATCGTAAATTTTTAAATTAGGTAAATGATAGATATGAGTTTACTAGGTATGTACCTAATTTATTTGGCTGCTAAACCACGACACATTATGGGTTTTCATACAACTTTTGGTGGCCGCTGCTCGTATGTAGGTTTATTTATTTGGCCAGTACAGCAATTTCGATTTATCTCAAAGAAGGTTGTCAAAATAATGCTCGAATTTCCAAGCATGTTTGAGAAAACTTTATTTTTTGTACATACTAAGACATATTGTTGTGTACAAGCATAGATGTATGTGTGTAGCGATGCGCGGCCATGCAGGCTGCCTGCGCAAACGACGCCGCGCATGCGCCCTGCCGCCGCCGGCACCCCGCGCCCCCCGCCGCGGTCTCGCGCACGCGTGTTGGAAATAAAGCAGTGAGTGCGTTCACAGCTCGCTGTAGTTTTACTTGTATCCTTATGTCCCATATCTAACAGTGGCGACGAGAGCGACCCACGCTATAATATCACGATGGCTCAGTTTAGTTTTGGAATAATAAGTAATTTCGACCACACAGTGCACGAGTGGCAGGCGTACAAAAGTCGCCTGCGGCAATGGTTCATGGCAAACGATATTACAGAACAAAACGACGCAACGGGTTCAAGACGGCGAGCAATCCTACTGAGCGCACTCGCGGACGGCACCTACCAGCTCGCAGCCGACTTGGCTTTGCCAAAACAGCTGGAGGAGGTGCCAGTAGAGGACATCTATAAGCTTCTGGACACTCACTTTTCTCCGACAAAGTGTGGATTCGGGGAGCGCTACGCATTTTACGCGGCAACGCAGCAAACGGATGAGACGCATGCGCAGTGGGCGGCAAGACTGCGTGGCCTCACGAAACATTGTAAGTTCGCAAATGTAGAGGAGGCATTGCGAGACCGGTTTGTGATGGGCATGTCGGCGGGTCCCGATAGGGACAAACTGTTCACCAAGGACACAGATACCTTGACCCTGGCAAAGGCAGTGGAGTTGGCGCAGAGCGTCCGGTGCGCGCGGGCAGGCGCCGCCGCCGGCGCTTCCACGCCGATCACACAGCAAGAACATTCAGTGTTCAAGGTGCAGGGCAAGAGTGCTAGTTCTGATAAGGAACCTGTAATGGAGAAGTGTTCCGTGTGCGGTCGAAAGAACCATGCATCATCTCAGTGCCGATTTGCAAACTATTCTTGTAGGAAGTGTAATACAAAGGGTCACTTACGTAGAATGTGCAAAGTAAAGTGTGTTGTGACCGGTGACGTGAGTGAGACGGACGACGATGGTGAGTTTTTATGTTGTAACATCACCTCAGAGCGGGGAGAACCCATGACAGAAATCGTGTCCATATACGGCTCACAAATCAAATTTGAGATTGATAGTGGATCTGCAGTAACGGTAATTTCCGAGAGTTTATACAACAAATGTGTTACCACCAAAAAAAAGGCTATTTACCTACACGGGTAGCAGTATTGTGTGTCTCGGTATAATTCGGCTACCGGTCACTTATAGGCTGAGCACACACACACTAGATGCTTACGTGGTACGCAGCGAAGGCCCGCCATTGCTCGGAAGAGATTTTTTATCCTTATTTCAGTTAAAATTAGCACCCTGTAATTTCATAAAAAATGAAGTAAAAACAATCGATGACTTGCACAATAGATTCAGAGACGTATTTTCAGATAAGTTAGGTAAATTCAACAAATTCGAGGTCAAATTACGTTTAAAAGATGATGCAGTGCCAATATTTTTCAAAGCGCGTCCCATCGCTTTTGCATTGCGAGACAAGGTAGATAAAGAGATAGTTCGCCTTGTAAACTTAGGGATACTTAGACAGGTTGATCACTCGGAGTATGCATCACCCGTAGTGCCAGTATTAAAACGCAATGGAAGTGTTAGGCTGTGTGCAGACTATTCTGTAACCATAAATAAACAATTAGTTGTAGAACAATACCCGTTGCCTACAGTCCACGAGCTGTTTTCAAAATTGCACGGAGGTCAACAGTTCTCAAAGTTAGACTTGTCCATCAATTTGTTTTAGACGAAGACTCACAAAAGATTACATGCATAAATACTCACCGTGGATTGTTTCAGTATACACGTATGGTTTTTGGATTAACCAGCGCACCGTCTATTTTTCAGCGCGCAATGGAAAACGTATTGTCGGGTATGGACGGAGTGTTATGTCTTTTAGACGATGTCCTTATCACAGCCGATGGACCGGGTTTACATTTACAACGGTTAACGGCAGTGTTACAGAGGCTGCAAGAGGCGGGACTAACCTTGCAAAAAGAAAAGTGCGAATTTTTAAGAATGAAATCAATTATTTAGGGTATGTAATTAACAAAGACGGATTAAAAAAATCATCAGATAAAGTAATAGCAATTGAGAAATCCCCAGTGCCCACAGATATAGGCAAACTTCAATCATTTTTAGGATTAGTAAATTATTACCGTAATTTCGTACCTAAGGCGTCCGAAATTTTAAGTCCCTTATATGATCTTCTAAGGAAGGATGTTAAATGGCACTGGGCTGACGCACATCAAAGAGCGTTCGTCGAAATAAAAAAACATTTAACGTCGGATCAGGTGTTAACGCATTTCGACCCAAAGGCAAAGTTAATACTCACGGTGGACGCTTCACCTAATGGGTTAGGTGCGATATTATCGCAAAGTGATAAGGATGGATGCGAGCGTCCTATTTCGTTCGCGTCCCGCACTCTAAACACAGCTGAAAAACGTTATTCTCAGATTCAGAAAGAGGCAACGGCTATTATTTTTGGAGTTCGAAGATTCCATCAGTACTTGTACGGTAAGTCAGACCCATTCATCCTTCGCACCGATCACAAGCCTTTAATTTCAATTTTTGGACCGCACAAAGGTATACCGGAGGTTTCGGCAAATCGATTGCAGAGATACGCGTTGTTCCTCAGTGCATATAATTATAAAATCGAATACGTTCGTAGCGAGAATAACAGCGCGGATTATTTGTCCCGCGCAAGTCTTCCCGACAACGATAAGCGGTCGCGGTCAATGACCGCCGCGGACAGCGAATGCGGGGACAACGCTCAGCACGCTGCCGCAGCGGCTGCCCCGATTGACCGCGCGTCGTATATTCACTTCGTAATAGACGGACACATGCCAGTTACGCGGGACGAATTACGCAAGGAAACTACCCGAGATGATAATTTAATGAAGGTGATTGATTTTATTTTTAAGGGTTGGCCTAGAAGCGTGTCTGATGTGAATTTAAAACCGTTCCATGCATGCAGGAATCAATTATCTTATGAAGACGGCTGTGTTATGAGAGGTCATAAATTGATTTTACCGGAACGTTTAAAAATGAAAATATTGAACGAACTTCATACTTCCCACCTGGGAATTGTAAAAACAAAGGCCGAAGCTCGTTCCCGTTTCTGGTTTCCGGGTATTGATAAAGAAATAGAAACTATGATCAACTCTTGTAGTGTTTGCATACATTTAAGACCTACCCCTCCGCGCGCCCCGCTTGCCCCCTGGCAATACCCACCCCAACCATTCTACCGGTTGCACATAGATTTCTTGGGTCCGTTAGATAATAAACATTATTTAATTGTAGTAGATGCATACACGAAATGGGTGGAAGTTTACGATATGTGTGGTTCAACGACTTCATCAGCGGCAGTAGACAAACTATACGAGTTTGTTTCAAGGTTCGGTTTACCAAATACAATTGTAAGCGATAACGGCACGGCTTTCACGTCACAAGATTTTAAACGGTTTTGTACAATTAACGGGATTGAGCACGTGACGTCACCGCCTTATAATCCTGCGAGCAATGGCCAGGCCGAAAGTTACGTAAAGATCGCGAAAAAGGGTATTAAATCCAGTATTTTATCGAGTAACAGCCAAAAAGACCCTAGGGTCAAACTGTTAAAATATCTTTTCGATTACCGGAATTCGGTACATTCAGTGACAGGGTTCTCTCCAGCTCAATTAGTTTTTGGACGCAAGCTGAGATCGAGGTTGGATCTATTGTCGCCAAAACCGCTGTCGTCACCCTCAAACGCGTCACTGGATAGCACAGTAAAATCTAAACAGTGTTTGTAGAGTAAATTCTATGGCGGTAAAAATACTCAATTTTTTAAAAACGGAGACGAAGTTTTATACACAAAATTTAACAATAAAGAAAAGTTCACATGGTGCAGAGGCACAGTAATAGACAAGAGTGGTAGAGTTGTGTATTTTATTTACGATCATTTAACAGGGAGTGTAATAAAAAAACACAAAAACCAGATTGTGTTATTTAAGGGCAACAGCAATGTACAACAAAGTTGGGATGCTGGAGCAATAGAGGATGATGGTGACGAGGACATATCATCAGCGGCACCACCGAGCCCCCAACCCGCGTCTCAAGCTGACGCCGCGGGGGAGGGGAGGCAGGGTGCAAGTACGTCGCCAGCGGCGCCGACCTCGCCGCCCGCGCCTGTGCCGCCCGGCCGCGGTCCGGGTCGGGTGTTGCGCCAGCTTCCAAAGGTGGACTATAGAAGCCTTGCGTTTGGCAAGTGACCAGTGGATGGCATAATGTTGTACTTACATGTATGTTAGTTGT
The DNA here is from genome assembly GCA_948098905.1 of Tiliacea aurago. Lineage (NCBI taxonomy): Eukaryota > Metazoa > Arthropoda > Insecta > Lepidoptera > Noctuidae > Tiliacea > Tiliacea aurago. Next base: position 21,474,449 of record OX402579.1, on the reverse strand, counting down.
AAGAATCTTTAAATACTTTATTAATATTATTATGTTTTGAATCCTGCTACTATGCTATGCTATGGTATCTTTAAAAATAAGGTTGGGAGATGTTGTGTACAAGCATAGATGTATGTGTGTAGCGATGCGCGGCCATGCAGGCTGCCTGCGCAAACGACGCCGCGCATGCGCCCTGCCGCCGCCAGCACCCCGCGCCCCCCGCCGCGGTCTCGCGCACGCGTGTTGGAAATAAAGCAGTGAGTGCGTTCACAGCTCGCTGTAGTTTTACTTGTATCCTTATGTCCCATATCTAACACATATCAAAAAAAAAAATATATAATAATATGTTTAATAAAACTTGTCTGCGTGGTGCGGGACGTAAAGAATAGCACCGCTCCATTTCTTCCCGTGGCGTGGGTGTCGTAAAAGGCGACTAAGGGACTTACTAGAGAATGGGCAGCAGCGTTCTCTATGCATTTTAACACCATGCTGCGGTCGCCAACCCGCCTGTCAAGCGTGGCGATTATGGCAAACCCCCACTTTAGGACAGGCCTATGTCCAGCAGTGGACGTCTTTCTGCTGTAATGATGATGAATGATGAAAACTTGCGTAAGTTTAATTTGTCAAAATTTAGGCACTGGTTAAATTTTTCCTTTAGATTACAGGAAACAAAAAACTATAGGTATTTATAATCTAACGCACCTACTGAAGTGTTACAAAGCTCCAAAACAGGAAAATGGTGAACTGCGATATCAGTGAATTACGTGGAACACTTGAATGCTTGTTGATTGCTACATTTAAGTAGACATTGAAATATTTCACGTATTTCACTTGATCATCTGGTTCTTGAGACATCTTGACATTTATGCGAGGGACCAACTATAGTTGTAGATTATGTTAATTATAAGTAGTTAATCTTATAAATCGTTGTAGATTATGCTAATTATAGTTAATAATATGCTAATTATAGCTAATGCTAATTATTATAGTTGTAGAGTATCGCGACGTAACTAGTGAAGTAACCATACACCTCCGGGCCTATTATTTTTTGACAACTTTAGTGATATTTACGACCAAACTCCCATGGATAGCAAAAAAAAACATAAGACTTTATTTAGTGTTTGCAATCCCCAAACAATATTAGAAAGTTCAAATCTTTCTTATTAAGCAGTACAAACAAACAAAAGTATAATAAGTACACAAGATCCCTTAATGTTTACAAATAAAAACTTTAATTTAAATCGTATTTGTGCAAATCTGAAGTAAACAAAATAAATATTGAAGTTAAATAGAAACATTTACAGGCGATCAATTTTAAATGAAAAATCTGCTTAGCTTAATAGGTAAAATATTTACAGTGGATCTGAAGGATGGGTTACTAACTTTATTTTGTTTATTTTGTTTGCCGGTGAGGCTAGAGTGGGGACTATCAATTATCGATTACTTATAGCATCTGATTCGGTTCTGCATAATTATTTAATTAAAATATATATTTTTACCTGACCTAGTGTTTGTGTCATTAGTGTTGTGTTGTGTAAAGGCTTGTCCAGACAGGCGCGACGTGACACTGGTGGAACAATTTCTATGAAACCATCACGGTTTGTTCTTGATTTTTTCTCGGTTTCAATTTTATCAGCCATTTTCGCGAAATACTCAGAAGAACTGAGGGTCTTAGGGCATTCGCTCCGGAGCGATTCTATTTCTACAATCGCTATCGTTATTTCACTTTTTGACAAGCGTTATCGCTGGTTTTCGATTGGAATTCCTTTAAACGAATCGAAAACTAGCGATAACGCTTGTAAAAAAGTGCCACTTCGCTACGCATCTGTATGGAAGTTACCGTTCGACGGTGTCGATTCGTTTCATGGAATCGAATGATGATAACTTTGTCTAGCTAATTTCTATTCGTTGACCTATGATCACGTGACATTTCGATAGCTTATGTCAACCACATACATTTTGTGGCTTTTCTACTAGCGTAATCGCTAGTCGAATGTTAGACACTGCTTTCATAGAACCTTTTTTCGTTTGCATTGCATTTACAATTGTTTAGTCTATGGCATTCCACTGTATCAAGTTCCAGTCTCATAATTTAAAAAAACCGGTCAAGAACGAGTTGGACTCGCGCACCGAGGGTTCCGTACGATTATTATTTAGATTAGATTAGATTTATATTAGATGTTGATGATTTCTGAAAAACTGTGCTATTTAGAGACATCGTTTTATTTTTCCTGTAATCTTTACTTAGGCTTCTATCATATATAATAATTTCAAATTTTTATCTCTGCAAACTTCGGAGATAAAGGGGGGGAACGGTATTTTTTTTTAAATTTTTCATCACAAGTTGGAGATTAAGCTGCCTAAAAAAAAATATAATATACCCCACATGCCCTAGTAGCCCCACTTCAAATTTTTAAGACCCCTTTTCGTCCCTTTTGCAAAAAAGATTTTGTTTTTTTAATTTCTTTCTTACTTGCAAAATAGTTGGGCAAACGTCACCTAAAACTATTATAAATTTCAAGTTGATAGCATGAGTAGTTCTTGAGATATCCAGGTGTGACAGACAGACAGACAGACTTAGTCTACCATAAGGGTTCCTTTTTACCATTTTGGTACGGAACCCTAAAAAACATCCTGACTGCTGAATATTTTAACCGACGGAAGCAGGGCTCACCCACGACATAGCTTAGCTGGTAATAACGATTCGAGTAATACAGAAATATGGACAATAACGTCACCTCATAAATAAAATAGCGCGTGAGTTATGAACGAGTGGAAAATCCAGAGTTATGATATCCGAAAATTGTGATCTAGATTTATGTACTTATCCACTTGTTATTAGGGTCAGTTTCAACTATATTTATGTTAACACTATTTCACGCAAACAGTATAGGTTAATGCGTTATCAGCAGGCTAATTGTGTAACACATTACACACTTCTAATGAAAACGGAGAGTCTAAAGGCTTCTACATACTGGCGCGACACAAAGGCCCCGCGTGTCGCAACGAGCAGTGCCTTTGTGTCGCGCTGGTATGTAGAAGCGTTTAGGCCACAGTGGCGTATTTACCCTTAGACCAAGAGGGCCAAGGACCAGTGCGGCAGACTGCGAAGAGCGGCGCAAGGAGCCAGCGGCGAGGCTTCATTTTTTGTATGAGAGAAGCCGAAGCGAAGCCGGTTTTAACTTCTTAATTATGAATAAATATTAAAAATAAGTCTTTCCTTTACTGATTTTAACACCATCTATCGTAAAGTAGCAGAACCAAAAAGACGCATCACAACACATACAAAACTTTATTTTTTGCTGTTCTCAAAGCTAATAAAAATAGACGTTATTTTTACCTTAATGTTATGGTGAATTAAATACCCGTAGTGTAACTATATTTTTTGGCAATAGTAGACTGTGCCATTTTTCAATAGCGGTAGATTTGTTGATGAGAACCTCCGAAGGGAAGCCGATAGGAATCGTGTTATATGGTGCTTTCGCCACTGCAAGGCGCCCCTTGCAGTCTGTCTGATTTTCTTGATACAAGCACTACATACTTATCTTCTAGCGGACTTCTAATCTTCACGAATAGTAAAAAAGAAAACCTACCTGAGGCGGGGGAGCTAAAATGTTTGAGCTCGCTTCGCTCTCTTTAAATTATTCTCTGTATTATTTTATTTCGTTCGTCGTTTCGTTTTGTTGTTGTTTCGTTTCGTTGTTTTTTTTTATTTTTTCTCTGTTTTATTTTTATTCTGTGTTATTTTATTGTTCTGTAATTTGAAAACATTGCAAAACCAATTTTATTTTTTTTAAAGAGTGACCGTGGAGTTTCTTGCCGGCTCTTCTCCATAGGAAACGACCAATTGGAACCGTGCACCTAGCTTCTGACGTTTCATAAGTGCCCATATAAGCTTATGTGAAATAAAAATATTTTTGATTTGATTCTGAAGCTAGCATTTGTGTGAGTTTTGGTGCATGTAGTCGTCCGCCCAGTCCAGGTTTACTGATTACGATGCTAGCGCGTAACATATCTTCCTCCTTTTAATATACTTACTTATCAATGCTTGCAACGTTGTTTTTTTTTGTTAATTGTTTTTTATTTTCATGCTTATTGCTCAAATACAATTAGTTGTCAGTGTTGCGCCCGATGCATTTTAACACAACACCTTATTGCGATTGACAACCCACCTGCCAAGCGTGGCGATTATCGCACCCCCCCCCCTCGTTTGGGGGAGGCCTATGTCCAGCAGTGGACGTATTTCGGCTGAAATGATGATTGAATCATCATCATCATTTCTAATTTTATTATTAAGTAAAAAGTACATTATCTTACATATATTGTTTTATAATGAAAAATATATAAATGAAAACTTCCTGTTTTTTTAATTTTTACAAATTAGGTAAGTACTCGTATAGTGGCCGGTGTATTTCATAAATATCTCAGAGAAACGCTAAAATTCAACCTTATATTTGAATCATCGTTTACTAAATGATTGTAATTATCTACTTTTCCAAATAGTTATATACTTATCCGTTTTGATAGTATTGCTTCAATTCCACAACAATATTAAAAACCTCGACAACGCAGTTATACATGAAAATAAAATGGAAATTAACAAAAAAATATATGACAATCTATGCTCAAGCGCGGTCTCGAAGACCGGGCCTCCAAGTTCAAATTTAGTGATTCAAATCACTGCTTGGGTTCGCTTCACGAACTGAGTAACGATAAAAAAAAATAAAGCCAAACTCTGAACTATGACCAATAAATCTATGCTTGAGGAAAATTCTAAAATTAAAACTTGAACTTAAATAAGTTTAAACAGAGATCAATGCTTGACTTTCCTTCTGTAAAGGCTTCTACAGCCCAGCGGGACTCGCGACGCGACACAAAGGCACCGCTCGTCGCGCGACACGCGGGGCCTTTGTGTCGGATTGCGTGTCGCGCTAGTATGTAGAAGCCTTAATACGGACCTTAGACACTATTCTATGACAGCAAAAATCAGGGGATTTTTTTTATAATACTTACTACTCTTTCTTACTCATAGGATCTTAGACATATAATAAATGCTCTAATCATAGGATATTTCGCAAGGAAATATTGCATAGTTTAAAGTTCATCTTTTTTTTATAATTCCCTATAACTATGTTAGTTATTACATAATCTGTGGTTGCTGAACAACAGAATCGGCGCTATTGTCTATTATTTTTCTTGTTCCAAGTTTGAATTGCGTTTTCATGACCAAGGACAAAATAAAACGTGTTTAGGAGTCCGACAGGACCGACAGTCGTTTTTAGGGTTCCGTAGTAAACAAGAAACCCTAATAGTTTCGCCATGTCCGTCTGTCTGTCTGTCTATCTGTCTGTCTGTCCGTCTGTCTGTCTGTCTGTCCGTCCGTCCGTCTGTCCCCCCGGCTTAGCTCAGAGACGCTAAGTCCTAGAAGGCTGTAATTTGGCATAGGTGTACATATTAATCAAGTCGAAAAAGTCGTGAAATAAAACCATGAAAAACATTTTTTTTTAGGGTACCTCCCTTGCACGTAAAACGGGGATGATATTTTTTTTTCTGATCTAATACATAGTGTGGGGTATCGTTGGATAGGCCGTTCAAAAATATTGTGGGTCTGTGGAAGCCATTTTTAATTTCTGAGATCCGTTTGCGTAATATTAAGCTTTAAAGTGCTATTTTTTGTTAGAGTCAAGTGTCCCCCCCCCCCTGCCAGCTAAATGGTTGGTTTTGGATATGTGAAAAAATTCATGGCAGTAGTATATATAATGAAATTAAAAGGAAAACTATCACAGCTAAGTAGGGTTTACAAGTTAACGAGTAATCGTCGACCAACTTAAATTTGCAGTTGAAGAATTGACCGTAACGTATATAGATGTATGGGAGAGCATTTTTTTCAACTACAATGTTAAGTTTGTTTTTGGGATGAATTCATCCTAACTACGGAACCCTTCATTGTGCGTGGTCCGACACGTACTTGGCCAGTTTTTAAATGCAAAGCGTGTTCATTCGTCGCTAATTGTATTGAAATAATTAGCAGCCATTGTAATGATCATTTTAATTAGAGAGTTTTGTTTGAATTTATTTCTTTTCTTGAGCAATTATGAGTATAGCTTGTTGTTTTCAAAGAGGAATCTTTTCAGCGTTATTGGTTGGTACAGGACTGCCAAAAACGTGTGTGTTTTATTTAGTTCATCTATGTAATGTAGTACAGACTGCTACACATCAAGCTATACATTTCCAGTATAAGCTGATCTCGCATTGTGTAGGACTTCCGTAAAGTGAGAGGTCAGCGTATACTGGAAATGTATAGCTTGATGTGTAGCCGTGTCACCCGTGTGTAGCTTTGTAATTATGTGAATATTTTGTAACTTTTTCTTTAGCTAGGTACCTAAGTATGTTTTCTGAAAGCAGTTCAAAATCATTTCAAAAACTATGGAAGGAATTTGGTGGCTGCTCTTTTTGCCCCATTTCAATAATGTCCATGGTGGACATTTAGTAAGCTCAACATACTTTAAAGGCTATCCCCACGATATAGTTTCCGAATACGCACTACACACACGGGTATACTCCGCTGACAAACCTTCCAACTGCTGATCAAACACTCGAAAACCATTTCGATCACCTCTTCCCCCTATAAATAAAATAAATGGGATGGCAAATTTACGTGCTGGCTGCTAAAATAGGGATCGCGTAGGAGTTTTATAGAATTGTGGAACCTATACTACGTGTGTTCAACCCGGCGGCAATTTAATGACGTGCATGTCAACCTGTCTAGACAAAGTGTAGTCAAATTGATATTGATTAATGTCTATCGTTGTCTTCGATCAATAATAGTACGTTAAGGTTTATATTAATCTGAAGTTGTTAATAATATTAAACGTTTTTTTTATATTTCGTAGTGAGAAATATAAATGTCTATGTGTGTGCAAACGTGGCCACTTGAACGACTTATTTTTGTTCCTGACCCTTTATATAGTGCTATTATTGATCGAAGATCGTTGTGGTATCGTCTTAAAGTCAGCCATCGTTAAGTTCTCACCTTTTGATTTTTTTCTACAAAGACTGATGCTGGACACTGAAAGTACAATGTTTTAATAAGCCCTTTAATAACAAAAACAGAAATACTTTATGGCACATCATAGACAGCAATTCGGGTGCGATATGGAGATGGCCGATGGAGTAGTCAGGATGACTCCTGGAGTGGAGACCGCGTATCGGCAAGCGTAGTGTGGAACGCCCCCCAGCTAGATGGACCGACGACCTTAAGTAGGTGGCTGGGTCTGACTGGATTCCGAAGGCGGAGGACAGTGTGTTGTGGCGCAGCCTGGGAGAGGCCTATATCCAGCAGTGGACTGCAATAGACTGAGTTGATTGATGGAGATGGCTGGTACCAACTACCACACGCAAGCCTTACTCTTAATAAAACAGAAAATAACATCAATAATATTGCAAAACAGTACCACAGAAAAAACCCAAACGTGTATAAGTCTTGCACACAAACGAATAAATATATCTCTCACATGAAGCTGACAGATAAACGGGTATCGAGGGCCGATAGTACCCTAATAAATAAAATGCGAGAAAAATCGCTGGCAAGACGAGAACCCTTCCCGTGGGAGTGCAGTGGCCGAGGCATTTACATACATAATGATGACCTCTTGGGGCTGACTGCGGCCCTGGTACCTACCTACCCTACGAGACGACCGTTTACGACCCGCCAATGTCACTTTTTAAACATTTTACGACCTTTCTACAGTTACGACCGCTGACGTTTTAGATTTGAAAATGTTGTTTCATGGGAGATAAAATTACTTTATTTTCTACAAAATATTATCTCTCTGTAGAATTTTTAGTCAAGCAAGAGTCAAGTTTGAAAAACCTGAAATAAAAGTCTTCAACAAGTTATTAGGCTAGTATGTGGGTACATTAAAGTTTTAGATCGACATAAAGCTGCTGAAAACCAATACATCATAAGGCGATCTCATAAGGGGCTGTACAAACTGTGGGATGACCTATGTTAACTAGAATGTTCGTACTAGTAGGTTATGAGTTTATGACTTTGTAGTTAAAGAAACAAGTAAACAAGCTTGAAAGTAAAATAAATAGGGGAAAAAACTAAAAAAATCGTGACAATTATAATAGCGCACTGAAAGTAAAAAAAACCCTTAGAAAATTATAGATTTTTGCAGTCAATGCAGGCCAGGCGTATTCTCCTATTCTGATTATTCTAGGTAGCAGTGTATGTATAGAGGTCCTACGGTCAAAATTGTCCAGTAATTTTTAGGTGTGGACAGACAAAGGAAGGAAAAGTAGAAGGAAAGGAAGGAGAAGGAGCAAGTAGTCTGCGGCACACACCAATGTGATTACATTTTGTAAACTCATGATTTCATTTATCACTCCTTCGCAGAAAAAGTCTGTCGTCTGCTCTGCACCTTATGAATCTCATGTAGGTATTACAGCCTGAACCTGAGCAAAAACTGTACTGAAAATAATCTTAAGGCGACGATAACCGACTTTTAATGATTTTAGACTGAAGATCACGTCTAAATGATCTTCAGTCTAATGATTTGAAAAAAAAATATATTAAATTAGAGCATTTTCTCAATAACTTAATATGTGAATATTTTAGATTATGTTTATATTACATAGTGAATTAATTTGTAAAGTTATGTCTAACGCGGATAAAAAACTGAGAATGGCGCAAAATCTACCAAGCGTATTTTTTTGAAACCTTCACCAATTTAAAGATAATTTAACTATTGATATTTTAGTATACGCGTTTTATTAAAATACCTTTTGTTTTGTGTACTTAGTAAATTAATAATGCGTCCATTTGGGGACAGCGCTCCTTGATGGGCGAGTCCTATTACTGGTTGAAAGTACAACGTGTTGCGTGAGCTCAGTACAGAACACGCAAGCTAACCACTCAAGATCACTGGCATATATCTGCGTCTTAATGGAAATATCCCTACATCCAGGTCAGTCATATTAAGAAGTATAACCAAATTGTGTGATAGAATCTTGGTTCTATCACATAATTGAGTGAGTGTAGAAACTGGTTTCTACACTCTGTGTGAAAGAGCCCTAACAGTGATTTCAGCAAGGAAGTGCCTCACACAGCCATCGGAAATTACATTTTTAATCTCCTCTCGCACGCGTTACCCCGATTGGGGTGTGTGGGTTAATACTTCAGAAAGTACACTACAGTATTGTGCACTGAAAATCGTGAAGAGGGTTGTAGCTAAATGAGAAATGAAATCTTTTGTTTTTCAACTAAGCTAAACACAGCACCTGCAGACTTAGCATGATGCTCTCTATCTCTACTCTACTGTAGAATAGAAATTGCTTGACTACCCTTCTCGAAATCTCTTCTTCTCGAGCACGAGGTCACACTTAGACTCGGGTTTCTTCGTGTGACTTTGACGACAGTGTCTTTTTTTTTTTTTTGATGGCTTTGCTCTTGACTTTAGTATAGGGCAGAGGTGACAGAGACAAAGTCGACGATGGAGTTAGCTTACCCAGAAGAAGCCTGTTCACTCTAACTTTGAAGAGATTAGGGTTGTATGCGTTCGGAAACACGCAGGTAGAGAGTTCTACTCTTTTGCTGTGCGCATTATAAAAGACATTTGGAAACGCTGAGTGCGAATTGGTGGAATAGCAACAAAGAAGGGATGGTAACCTGCAGTGCGTCTAGATGTCCGATACTCGTAATAAAAGGGGGCCGGTGGAATGAGGTCGTGGAGTTCTTGGGCACACTCACTGAAGTACAATCTGTATCATAGCAACTTTTCCATAGCAACAGGGTAGTCCTGGGTAGTCGCTAGTGATGTGTATTAATTACTACTTTTTTTGCTTTTGCGTTTCGTTCTCAAATAAGCCTATGAAGCAAAGTGTTTAAATAAAACGCAAATTATTTGTTATGTTATACATTTTGATTTATGGCTGGTGCGCGTAAATGTTAAAACCACAAACTATGTTTGAAATCTCATTTGTGTGTATTGCGTATAATTTACAGGCATATTTTAAATAGAGTGCCATAATTATACTATTTTGATGGCGTCACGAAAATGGTAAGTACTTATCCTTTAAGGCTCCCGCAGACTGACGACTCACGCCATCGCGCCGCGCCTGTAAGTGGGAGCCTTTATGTTTTTACTAGGTATTTACCTACATTGCTGTATATCTATATTTTATATAATAGTTTTTTCTCCATTTAATGTTCATTTATGTATCCCCACGGAAATGTAATTTTTGTCTACTCTTCCGTCACAAAACACTTCTCTACGGTTCTCGTGCTAAGCCTGATGGGCTACTACAAAAAAAAAAAATTGTAGATAAAATTGCGTAGAAATACGTCAACGTCGAACGTATACATAGAAATTACGAGTCATTCCACTCAGAGCACTGATTTTAACAGCACTTGTCCGAACGGCACCTGAACACTTCCACTACAAACAATACCTATGTAAGTATATATGAGTTACAATTTACAAGCTACAATTTTTTCGTATTTTTAAAAGTATTTCTAATAGTCTTATCTTGTCTGAGTTATCACTTTGTTAGTCTCGGGACCGATCTCACTTCAATTAAAAGGTCTACGGTAGATTTTGCTATCTATTAACCTACATAACCACCTTGATCAGTAACTGGGGTGTGGAGGTCAGATAAGCATTCGCTCCATGTAAAATTCTGGTATTTAGCTGAATTTGGTTAGACTGTAAGATGATCGCAGATGATGAAATTAAAAAATCAATAAGTAAAAGTCATTTATTCAACATTCGAACGTTAAAATTACATAAGACAGTCTCCCAATACGCGCCCTTCACCACTTCCTAGTGCTTTAGCTGGGAAGAAGTGGCGCCACAAACTCCCTAGCAAAAATGATTACCATGATGACTCCTATCTCCTCCTCCTCATCACCATCCAAAGTCCCACTTCATCCACAGCTGAGCATAGGCCTCCCTTTACTTGTGCCAATCCCCTCAACCCTATGCCAGTCTCATCCAGGTTCTCGTTCAGTAGTTAAGCTGTAGTTCAGTTACTTGGCAGACTTAGGCGGCTCCTCCCAGTGCGTGTGCATGTACGCGGGCGACTTGTGGTGCAGCTTGGGCTTGGCGCGGTCCGACGGCGGGTGCGGGCTGGCTCACGCGGGCGCGGCCGCGGCCTCGTGCTCCGTCTTCAGGGACGGCTGGATGAGGTCTGCCAAATGTGTGCCACTTGTAGTGAAGTGCGTATGGGGTGGGTGTTTGTTGTTGGGTTCTACAACGAATGTAAGCTACATTGTTACCTGCGATGGTAACAATGTCGTCCACCCATCGCGCTGCCAGACGACCGACACCTCGTTTTACAGTCCTTGGACGCTACTCGGTCACGGCCTTACTCCACCTGCCATCACTGCGCCTCGCCAGGTGTCTTGCCCAAATCCATTTTAAGTACTGAATTATAGGTTAGCTTCAATTACTAAGCACCCACAAATGTTTGCGTCCAAGCATAAAGGGTCCAGTTCTTGGCCTTTAGTTTCCGATATATAGGTACGCAGTTTTGTAAAGTTGGGTGAAAAAATTGCATTTGGCGATTTTAATTCATCATCATCATTTCAGCCGAAAGACTTCCACTGCTGGACATAGGCCTCCCCCAAAAGGGTTTGCTATAATCGACACGCTTGGCAGGCGGGTTGGCGATCGCAGTATGGTGTTTAAATGCATAGAGAACGCTGCTGCCCATTCTCTAGTAAGTCCCTTAGTCGCCTTTTACGACACCCACGGGAAGAAATGGAGGGGTGCTATTCTTTACGTCCGGCACCACATGGGACGGGATTTTAATTAATTCTCCATTATCTACAAGCTCTTAGAGTTTTTCTCAAATCAAGCTTTTTCAGAGTTTCAACTTCAAATGTCTGATTAAAAGAAAATGTGCCAGTTTTTGAATATTTTTTTAATCCTTATTATCAATTGACTATTCTAGATACCGGATCTAGTCTTTACTCAATACTCCACTACTGGACCCCTTTTGCTTGGAGTCCCACAAATAGGTACGTGCACTGCCTACATTTGTGCGAACTAGGTACCTCTATAACTACAATGCTCGATTCTTATGCAACTACGAAAAGAAAAACACTAGAGCGAACAATAGTGGCTTTTTGTCGGCTACTGGCTCTCTCTACCGGCGCGCGGTTGAACTAATGGCTCATTCATACATAAATAAGGGATCGAACAAAGGTCCTAGCTTTTTGTGGCAGCCGAATGTTCGAGAAAATAAACTAGCACCTGTATAAGTACTGTTCTGTATTTACGTAGTGATTTTTTTTATTGAAAAGGTTTCTGATGGTTTTTAAACAGGGATTTGTGATTGTTTGTTCGTTTAGTTATATTAATTTAGAGGATTAGTTAGACTAAAATGTTTAGATATTTTTAATCGATTTCCAAAAAGGAGGAGGTTGTATGTTCGGCTGTATGTTTTTTTTTTTTATAGCGATTTGGATATTTTTTATAGGAACTCGTGCATTTGCTATCGGAAAGCATCATTTGGTGAAGTGGAACTGATGAAACTGGTGGCAATAAACTAAAATACAGATCCAAAGACACCGACTTCCGAAATTAAATTTATTTTTCACTTTGTAGTGTAATTTTTGGGAGCCGGTTATATTTTTTTTGTAAAAAGTTTTTTATTTTTCGCTTTGGCGTTTCTTTTTTCGTCGTTTTAATTTTTTGATAAAAAGTTTTTATAAATCTATTTATAGGTACTTACTTAGGTATTCTTATATATAAGATACTTATTTCGTGTTTCTTATAAAAGTTATAGGTACCATACTTTTTGACATTAGCTGCTCATGTTCATGGTGCTTCAAAATCAAAACCAAAAATATTTTTTTTTTATTTCACATAAAACCTACATGGGCACTTATCTTACTCAAAACTTCTTTCTAATAAATAAAATAATATATAATATATTAAATATATATGATAGCATATAAATAAATAATACATTTTATAGTTTTGTGTGGTGCGTAAAGAATAGCACTATCCTATTTCTTACCGTGGGTGTCGTAAAAGGCGACTAACGGCCGAACCCAATAACCTATTTTAAGTGAAAGACAGATCGCTATTGATGATAGACAGTATAATTATTTCTATAACTATGCTCGGATGGCGTCTCACAATCATTGATAAAGGCAATCTATCTAACGAAAACAATAAGTAGGTTTCTCTACTTCGCCCTCCCGTGCGTTCCGTTACAATCAACATCACTTTAAAAAACCGGCCAAGTGCATGTCGGACCACGCACAATGAAGGGTTCCGTGGTTGGGATGAATTTATCCCAAAAACAAACTTAACATTGTAGTTGAAAAACATGCTCTCCCATACATTGATATACGTTACGGTCAATTCTCCAACTGCAAATTTAAGTTGGTCGACTATTACTCGTTAACTTGTGAAGCCTACTTAGCTGTGATAGTTTTCCTTTTAATTTCGTTATATATACTATTGCCATGAATTTTTTCACATATCCAAAACCAACCATTTAGCTGGCAGGGGGGGGGGGACACTTGACTCTAACAAAAACTAGCACTTTAAAGCTTAATATTACCCAAACGGATCCCTTAATTGAAAAATGGTTTTCCCAAACCCACAATATTTTTGAACGGCCTATCCTACGATATCCCACACCATGGAATAGACGAGAAAAAAAATATCATCCCCATTTCACGTGTAAGGGAGGTACCCTAAAAAAAAATGTTTTTCATAATTTTATTTTACAATTTTTTTGGCATGATTAATATGTATACCCATGTCAAATTACAGCTTTCTAGGACTAAGCGTCTCTGAGCTAAGCTGGCGACAGACGGACGGACGGACAGACAGACAGACAGACAGACAGACAGACAGACATGGCGAAACTATAAGGGTTCCTTGTTTACTACGGAACCCTAAAAACAACATGTGTAATTAGTCTTATATTAAAACTTCTTTGTTTCTTACTTCTAAATAAGTTACTGGATTAAGATATAATTCTGTAGAGCCATACAGTTATGGCCGCGAATCAAAATACAACCTGTTACTGACCTGCAAATTGCAAAAACCGTAATAAAATTTGAATTTCGCGGGCTACCTTAGCGCATCTCTAGATTAATGTTGTTTTTTTTTTTTTTTTTAATTCATGTTGGCATGGTGCTTGCACGTGGGGGTGTCACTAGGGCGCACCGTTTTCGAGATATTTGAATTTAATTTTTTTTTATTACTTTGAAATCTAAAGTAAAAATATTTAAAAAAAAACATCTATGATCATTATTGCATGTACTAAAGAGTTCATTTTAGCTTGGCTAGGTACTTTACGTTTGTCCCTGCAATTCGGGGAATAGACAAATCTGCCATCTGTAGTACTGTCCTGTCAAACAAATCGTATATTGGGACGCATACTTTGGCATTTTCACACAAGCTATCTGTTGTAGGCGATACACCCTCCCATCAGTAGATAGCGTGGGCCAGTAAGATTCCATAATGTTTCATAGATTATTGGGACGTTAAAACCATCGATAGATATATTTTTCTATCTCCAGTAGGCCAAAACTGGTGATATACACAGTTACCATTTTAGAAAAACCCATACGGTGTAGGTAATTTTGAATGGCATAAATTAAGCCGTTCAAGAGGGTTACCCAGACCGTATGGGTTTTTATCGAAAAGCCTTTCAACGGGTTACCAAAATTTAATTTAAGCCGTTCTTAAGGGTTACCCATATCATATGGGTTTTTGTTTAACCGCTTAGAAAAACCCTATCGAAACCCTTTCAATGGGTAATCAAAATGGTCCCTGATTTTAACACCATACTGCGACCGCCAACCCGCCTGGCAAGCGTGGCGATTATGGCAACGTCCCCCCCCCCCTCCTTTTGGGGGAGGCCTATGTCCAGCAGTGGACGTCTTTCGGCTGAAATGATGATGATGATAATAAAATGAATGTACCTACCTATGTTAATTGAAAACTAAATCACTGCCGTTCATATTTGAGAATCTATTGGTTGAGTGCTCCTCTTAGTATGAGCGCGGTACTTCCCCGGCCGAACCCAGTGACGGTCTATATACATTGTGTGCAGTTGACTGGTTGCTACCACGATAAGATTAATTAACCTTGGTAAATTAACCTCACAATAAAGTATCTTTGATCTTTTAGAAGAAGCAGGCACTTTTTGAGCTAACAGACCGGCGCGCGGCGGGTGAATACCTACTTCCAAAAAACTTTTCATAACTTTGCATTTGGTAAAAACTCTTAAAAAAGTTACTTGATTTCTTTATTTAAGTATTTAATAGTTTATATGTACACACATACAAACAGACAAGAAGAAAGGATCAGGAAAAAAACTATCCTAATCCTAACTTATATTATTTTTATTTAATAATATTATAAATGCAAAAGTAAGTTTGTTTGTTTGTTACCTTTTCACGCCTAAACCACTGAACCGATCATCCTGAAATTTTGCTTATAAGTTGTCAGGTGTAGGTACAGAAACGGACATAGGGTACCTTTCATCCCGAAAAAAAGTACTGTTCCCGAGGAAAACAACAACAACGTTCTTATGATAATAGATGGCGCCACGTGTCTTTCGAATCATGATTGAATTTTATTAAGAAACTTCAGTAGTGTTTTTTTGTAATTTATGTACCTAATACGCAAATATATTAATAATAGACAAAGAGAGAGAGTAGAGTAGCAGAGTACAACCCGAATTGATTGTCAAATTCTAAATGAACGCGACCGAAGCCGCGGGCAAAAGCTAGTAATATTATAAAAGCGAAAGTGAGTTTGTTTGTTTGTTACGCTTCCCGCTAAAACGCCTAAACGGATTTGGATAAAATTTGACACATGGGTAGACCATGACCTGGGTTAGGACATAGGACACTTTTTATCTCGGTAGTACGTTCCCATGGCATATGTTCTATGTTAGCAGGTTTGGTTTCCGCACTTAGTCCTCCATGTGGACCATTGTGCGTGGGCCATGGCGGCCGTCGTTGGTTATTCCAACCAGCCCACCTCCCTCCAGAAGCTGATTAGGTCTCCTGGTCTGCTCTTCCCATGGCATAATTTCCGAGCTCAAAGCGGGTGAATAAAAAAAGCCGCGGGCAGTCTAGTTTTAGGTAAGTACTTATTTATTCTAAGCTCCTCGATTATGTAGCCATTAAATAAAGTAATTTAACGAAATACGCTTCGTGGTGATAATTCTATATTAAACAAAGCCCTATGCAATAATGTTTATTTAGCTTACATCAGTATAAAACTTAACTCCCTCTTATCAAATAAACCATAATTAAAATTTGAAATAATTAAGCAAACCATTTCCAACCCTATTTCAAAGCAACATAATACGTATTTGCTTAACTGAGTAAAAATATAACAGTTTCCGGCCCATTTGAGGAAGGAACTATGTAGTCGAAAGAGCTTCGACGTATAAATATAGTCTCTCTGTTTATCGGGTTAGTCGGGTAATCGGGTTACTTGCTATTTTGTAATCGTACGGGAAGGTCGTAAATTATTAATATCACAATGAAATTCTTACCAGTACTGTTTCTGATTAGTGCAATGCTCATGGTAGTAAACGCAGAGGTTTTATTTAGAGATTTACTGGAAATGTACGTCAAGTCGCAAAAAAATGAAGGTGAGTGAAAATATTTCATTATTTATTAACACCTATAACTACATTTAAAATAAGAATAGTTTAAATAAACTTTTTTACAGTCCGTTCAATCTCTTTTGACTTCTATTCCGTAGGTATAAGAATAGATTTAAAAGCAAAAACGTGGTAACAATACCAACCGTTTATTACAGCTGCCATTTTTTTTTTTTAACTGCCCCACACTAGGAATTTCTCCTGTATTGTGGGTGCGTTTACAAACATTTAAATTCACATACACAAACAGCCAGGCCCGGAACAACTACTTGTAGGTCATACAAATATTTGTTCCGTGCGGGAATCGAACCCGCGACACGCAGCGCAGCAGTCAATCGCTTAACTAACTGCGCCAACCGTGTCATGCCACCAACGCAATAGAAGTCAAAATCGGTTCAACGGACTGTAAAAACGGTTTATTTCAATGTCTAATCTTATTTCAAATGGAGTGTAGTTTAATATTTTTTTTAATAAGTGGTTCTTACAACTACTGAAAGTTCAAAATCATGATACTTCTGTACCTAGATGTGACTTTTGCCATGGGTAAAAGCCGTGAAGTCTCTTGTTAGGCTTCCGTACCCAAAGGGTAAAACGGGAACCCTATTCTAAGGCTCCGCCGTCTGTCTGTCAGTCTGTCTGTCCGTCTGTCACCAGGCTGTATCTCATGACCCGTGATAGCTAAACACTTGACATTTTCACAGATGATGTATTTCTATTGCCCATAACAACAAATACTAAAAAATAGAATAATATAAATATTTAAGGAGGTTCCCATACAACAAACGTGTTTTTTTGCCATTTTTATAGATAATGGTACGGATCCCTTCGTGCGCGAGTCCGACTCGCACTTGTCCGGTTTTTATAGATTAAGGCTTCTACATACCGGGGCGACTTGTCGCGCGACGCGACGCGACACAAAGGCACCGCTCGTCCCGCGACACGCGGGGCCTTTGTGCCGTGTCGCGTCGCGCGACAAGTCGCGCTGGTATGTCTGAACCCTTCGTGCGCGAGTTTGACTCGCACTTGGCCGGTTTTTTTATTTATTTCTTGCTATTGAATAAGTATAAATACAATATTTTTAAGTTTTTAGGGTTCCGTACCAAAATGGTAAAAAGGAACCCATATGGTGAGACTAAGTCTGTCTGTCTGTCACACCTGAATATCTCAAGAACTACTTATGCTATCAACTTGAAATTTAGAATAGTTTTAGATGACGTTTGCCCAACTATTTTGCAAACAAGATAGAAATTTAAAAATATATTTTTTTTGCAAAAGGGACTGAAACGGGGTCTTAAAAATGACGCCCCCAGTCACAGCACCTGTTAATAGTTTCATCACTTTTGTGCTCTCGAAAATATAGTATATTGCGCCTTCGATTTACCTACTTAATGAAGATAATTATTGTATTCATAAAATAAAATTTTAATTTATCTCAAGGATAGCTGAAGCCCAGTGTGTGATTTTTAGGGTTCCGTACCCAAAGGGTAAAACGGGAACCCTATTACTAAGGCTCCGCCGCCGCCGCGCCGTCTGTCTGTCTGTCCGTCTGTCACCAGGCTGTATGTCATGAACTGTGATAGTTAGACAGTTGAAATTTCACAGATGTATTTCTGTTGCCGCTATACCAACAAATACTTAAAAACAGAATAAAATAAATATTTAAGGGGGCTCCCATACAACAAACTTGATTTTTTTGCTCAATTTTGCTATATATTGATAAAGGCAACAGGCAGACGCTTGATATATTGACAGAATCTTTAGTTGTTTAATCACTTTAAAAATAATTAATTAAAATAAAACAAATATTTAAGGGGGGCTGCCATACAGCAAACGTGATTTTTTTGCCGTTTTTATAGATAATAGTACGGAACCCTGCGTGCGCGTCCAACTCGCACTTGGCCGGTTTTTTAAATTTCTTGATATGGTTTGCTAAATAATCGGAAAAAAATACATAATGACTGAGTTTTTAAAAAAATATAGGTTTTTTCAACATTAATTTTCTGCTATATTTTGTATCGAAGTTGAAAAAAGTGCTACCCCACATGCAAGCAGACCATATAATAATGTTGACTATATTTTTTTAATTTTCAAAATCAAAAGTAGTGTCTTGTAAAAAGATGATCAAACATCAGTCGCGCGTCATTTTTCGGAAAACTTGTTGGGAATATTAGTGTTTTTCCATGAAAAATCCCTTTCCGCCACATGCAAAACAAAGATCTTGACATTTCAAATCACAAATAATTTTGTTTAAATTGTTTTTCCCTTTCTCACAACCAATGAACAAAATTGATCAAAACAGCCGATTTAAGCCCATGCACCATGTGGCAATTTTTGTGCAAAAAATATTTTGTCCCACATAAACTCCATTTGAAATAAGATTAGGCATTTAAATAAACTTGTTTACAGTCCGTTCAACCGATTTTGACTTCTATTCCGTAGGCATAACGATGGCATTAAAGCAAAAACGTAGTTACAATACCAACTGTTTATTACAGCTGCCATTTGTCATGCCACCAACGCAATAGAAGTCAAAATCGGTTGAACGGACTGTAAATAAGGTTTATTTAAATGTCTAATCTTATTTCAAATGGAGTATAGCGCTAGGTAAGTGGCTGACGACGCGCGAAGCCCCTTAACACCAAGGAGTAAATGCGTGCTCAATGCTCAATCATAGAGCCATTCCTCCTTTTTCGATCATCGATTGTAATCACTTTATTTTGTTTCAGCAGACTCCATGAAGGCAGCAAGTGTGGCAACGGAGGCTCTACACATACCAATGTCTTTGAAAGCCTGCACCAACGACCTTTGTACCGAAATTTGTCAATCCCTTGGGTTCAGACATGGCGTATGCACCTCTCCTACTGAATGTTATTGTTCCAATTAGCCGGTGGCATTGAACACTACAATAATGTTGTCACCATTTCTTTAATTTTGTCACTATTATTTTTGTTTATTTTTAAATGCTAGCTCTTAGTGTATCCATACAGTACCTATTTGAAATCACTGGCATCGGCATGGCACCTTATTTTTCTAATTAAATTCATAAGTATTTTCACCACTGATGAGATGCTAATTATTTCATTTAAGTACACTGAGTGTGCATATTGATATTATCGTGATGTGTGCTCGGTGAATGACGTTTTGTCCGTATCAGGAATATTAGTATTAGATTAATTAATATACCTCGTTTTGTTCAGGTGTTTTGATTATTATAATGCGTTAACAATTAATTATATTTATTATTTTATTGAATCCTGTAAACGCTACCCGTGTTATTACAAAAAGAGATCTAGCTTAAACCTCCGAGACCGTTTTTAGGGTTCCGTACAGAAAGGATAAAACGGGGCCCGAATACTAAGACTCCACTATCCGCCCGTCTGTCTGTACATCTGTCATCAGGCTGTATCTCATGAACCGTGATAGTTAGACAGTCTAAATTTTTTTTTTCCAACCCTGTGCCTTGCGCACGTCTTAATTATTGCTAGGAGTAGTGGCTTGACCCACTACGTTCGCTGAGGGCTCAGTCGTAGCGAATGCCCACGCAGTTTTTTTTTTTGTGTGTATGGCATCTCGTGGTTGGCCTTGAGAGGCCCTGACTACTTAACCGAGCTTTCCTGTGGCTGCCTTAAGGTATGAGCTTAAAGCCTCCAGCCAGGGCGTAAGTAAATATTATAAACTAAACGACTGCGCGCTAAGGGCACCCCCTGTGGGGTACGTACCTCGCTTAGACCACGCTTAGGGCGTCGTTGCGGGGATCAGCAAGTTGGGGACAGGCTGGATCATAGTTTAAATCATGATTATTATCTGGGGTATCAACTATTGCGCACTCAGATTCGTCGCGGGCGGCAGGCGATTCGACGTGCAAGGGACAGGGGACAATTTAGTCTGGGACTTCGCGTGGTACCTCGGCGGCGAGGACGGAATATCGGTCTGTGTAATTTGTACACTGTACTGGTGGCCCTATTGCTTTCCTGGAGGAGGGTAATGGGGTCATCTGGGTCGGTAAGAGTATGCCTTGGTCAGCGAGTTTGACTAATAGTGGAAGGCCTATAACTAGCGGCCTGCACAACCAGAGGGTTGCGATGACTATTCGCGGAATCGAAGAAACGCTTCGTAATGCGCTTCATGAACTGCTTGATGGTGGGCATTTTAAGATCTAGGTGGAGGGTTTCGTTCCGAACGAACCAAGGAGCACCCGTAATTTTACGGAGACATTGGTTTTGAAGTGCCTGCATCCTATGGATGAGATGGGGCTGACGTGTGCAAAAACTGCACAGGCGTAATAGGTCATGATCGGGCGGACACGCGGTGTAAATACGCAATTTGCACTTAAGGGCAGTTAAGGGACAACTTGCTGCGTGAGTAGTTGAGTACGGGGTGAAGCCTACCGAGAGCGAAAGCGGCGAGCACATCAACCATGCGCAGAGCACATCAAGCATGCGCGTCCGCATGCTTGATGTGCTCTGCGAACGAAATGTGATGATCGAGAATCACACCGAGATATTTGGCTCGCTTCTCCCAAGGGATAGACTTACCGAACAAGGTGATCGGTCGGGGAAGGGCGGGTGTACGCCGGGATCTAGAAAATAGGACCACTTGGCTCTTATCAGGGTTGACTTTGATTCTCCACTTCCTAAACCAGGCACCGCCCCCGCAGCTCAGGGTTGTTCCTTTATACTGTCGTGCCGACCGCCAACGGTCGGCGATTGCAGTAGGCTGGCACTGTCGTCTGGTAGGAGGCGCTGCGTAGCTGCTACCGGTCGTAGTGTTGCCAACAGATATACATATTATATTTAAAATATGAAACGACAGCCTCTTACAAAGACAAAGGTCTCAGCAAAAGTCAACTCATATAATCTCAATATAACAATGGTCACAACGCTGCTCTTGTTTATGTTCCCTTGCTGAATTTTGACCCTATCTTATCGACGTTTACATTCCTGCTCGGAAACAGTAACTCACGCACCACCTTGTCACGCCATGGGCCAACATGCCGCTCCGGTGATGTCACTCTGTAAAGGCTTCTACATACCGGGGCGACTTGTCGCGCGACGCGACGCGACACAAAGGCACCGCTCGTCCCGCGACACGCGTGGCCTTTGTGCCGTGTCGCGTCGCGCGACAAGTCGCGCTGGTATGTAGAAGCCTTAAAGAGTGACTTAACAGTTTATATATACATATACAAACAGACACGAAGAAAGGATCAGGAAAAAAAACTATCCTAACTAATATTATAAATGCGAAAATGAGTTTGTGTGTTTGTTTGTTTGTTACGCTTTCACGCTAAAACGGAACGGATTTGGATGAAATTTGGCACATGGTTAGATCATGACCTGGGTTGAAATTATATTATATTATATATATATATTAATTATATAATTAAATTATATTATTATACACAAATTATATTTTTTATCTCGGTAGTACGTTCCCATGGGATAATTTCCGAGCTCAAGCGGGTGAAGTCGCGGACAAAATCTAGTTTTAGATATTTATAAACTCCTCGATTAGGTATCACAACCATTAAATAAAGTAATTTTACGAAAAACCCTTCGTGGTGATAATTCTAAATTGAACAATGCAATAATCTTTATTTAGCTTACATCTTTGTAAAACTTAACTCGCTCTTATCAAATAAACTATCATTAAAATTTTAAATAATTAAGCAAACCACTTCCAACCCTATTACAAAGCAACATAATACGTATTTGCTTAACTGAGTAAAAATATAACAGTTTCCGGCCCATTTGAGGAAGGAACTATGTAGTCGAAAGAGCTTCGACGTATAAATATGGAGTCTCTCTGTTTATCGGGTTCGGGTAATCGGGTTACTTGTTATTTTGTAACCTAACGGGAAGGTCGTGAATTATTAATATCACAATGAAATTCTTACCAGTACTGTTTCTGATTAGTGCAATGCTCATGGTAGCAAACGCAGAAATTTTATTTAGAGATTTACTGGAAATGTATGACAAGTCGCATAAAAATTAAGGTGAGTGAAAATACGTATTTCATTAACACGTAGTTTAATTCATTTTTTTAATACCTAAGAGCCTACGCACACCACGTTTTTTAAACGCACCATCGACGCGCGTTTGTTGCGATACGGACGCGATTCAGACGAAGCCTATAGACCTTCTGTAGGATAAAAGCGCGCCGTCGACGCACGTTCCTAAAATGCGCGTCAACGGCGCGGTTAATAAACGTGGTGTGCACAGGCCCTAAGTGGTTTTCACAACTACTGAAAGTTCAAAATTATCATTCTTCTGTGCCTAGATGTGAATTTTGTTATGGGTAAAAGCCATGAAGTCTCTTGTTTTTATCTAGCTCTTGCTTTTGAATATTTTTAAGATTTTTATAAGGACACAGGTGAAATCTGACTTAGAGTTTTGTTCTCTCAAAATATTTTGTCCCACCTAGTTGTAGGTAAGTGGATAACGACGCGCGAAGCCTCTCAACTCTCAACACCAAGGAGTAAATGCGTGCTCAATCGTAGAACCATTCCTCTTTCTTTTTCGATCATCGATTGTAATAACTTTTGTTTGTTTCAGCAGACTACATGGAAGTGGCAACGGAGGCTCTATCCATACCAATGTCTTTGAAAGTCTGCGTCAACGACCAATGTGATAAAATTTGTAAAGCCCTTGGGTACCGACGTGGCGTATGCGTCTCTTCTTCAACATGTAAATGTTCCAATTAGCCGGTGTCATTGAACACTACAATAATGTTGTCATTTCCTTAATTTGTCACTGTTATTTGTGTTTCTTTTTAAATGCTAGCTCTTAGGGCCTGTGCACACCACGTTTTTTAAACGCACCGCTGACGCGCGTTTTAGAAACGTGCGTCGACGGTGCGCTTTTATCCTACAAAAGTCTACAGGCTGCGTCTGACTCGCGTGCGTATCGCATATGTATCGCTACAAACGCGCGTCAACGGTGCGTTTAAAAAACGTGGTGTGCACAGGCCCTTAGTCTATCCATACAGTACTTATTTGAAATCACTGGCATCGGCATGGCACCTTATTTTTCTAATTAAACTGATGAGATCTAATTATTTAATTTAAGTACACTGAGTGTGCTTATTGATACGTATTATCGTGATGTGTGCTTGGTGAATGACGTTTTGTTCGTATCAGGAATATTTTATGCTATGTTAGTAATAAGTAGATTAATATCCCTACCTCGTTATGTTCATGTGTTTTGATTATTATAATGCGTTTAATTAATAATGAATTTTATTCACTCTTTTATTGAACATTTTATTGAATGAGTAAACTCTACCCGTCGTGTTATCACAAAACGAGATCTAGCTTAAACCTTCGAGACTGTTTTTGATGCGAAACATCTATAGCCGCACGTAAAACCGACCCATGGGTGGGTATAAGTCAGTAAAAGTCTGACACGCCCTCCCTCTCCGCCCAGAGCGGGAGAAGTTATTTGATAATTTTCCACCCAAAAAATAAAAAAGCATAACATAACAACACGCCTGCTTTCCACGAAGTGTTAGGCAGAGGACACCAGACACCTGCATAGCTATTTAAAACCGTCCGATACGCTTCCGTACCGAATCGAACACCAATCAATGTTATCAAAAGAGTCCTTTATAGGCTGTTCACAAATCCAAAACCCCATTTTTTTTTTTCAGGTTAACTCAAATTGACTGCCGCCATTCTTGCGACAGCTACATATTTGTTGTTGGGGGCAAAGCAAATTAGTAATTGAAATATGTCATTTTCGATTCGACAACCTGTCGAATGGTTGTGAATAACTATGCAGGAGTTAGTTTCGCCCAAAGATATAAATTATGGCTAGATTGAAAGTCTAAGCTGTGAACTCGCCGAAAGCGTCCAAATGTTGGCCGCAAAATTCACGCACTCTAGAATAACACAATGACAGCACAATGATGTGGCGCGAGTGTTAGGCGTAGCTGTCACGCACACCAGCCTAGCAAAGTTGGCTTGTTTGTTTTAGTTCTTTTGGAGCGCGACACTTTACCTAGACTTATAAATAATCAAAGGTTTCGCCATTTCTTCTCACGAGTAGCCAGATAGAAAATGTCAACACAGTGAAGTTTTTTTATTTTTTATATTACAGTACTTGTAAAACAGATCATGAATTATTGCATTTCGAGGTATACCTAATACACCCATATTTCACACACACACACTTGTTAAAGATGTGACTATAGGTAACCATTTTTCACTCAAAGAGCAATAAATGAATAATCGACCATAACATACACAAGAACCTATATATCTAGGGTTAAATTATTATTTCGTTTAAATTGCTATTCATTTATTGACATAATATGGTTTTATAATTTATGTTTGGTATTCTACAATTTTTATGTTTGTTTATAATTTGCTTATCTAACTAATAATATTATTTTCTCATTGCATCATTGCATGTTTAGTTTGTTTGAACTTTTTTTTGTATTTTTATATTTGCACATCTAATACTTATGTTTCATGCGGGATTATATTCGCACCCAATGTGAATTGTTACTGAATTAAATAAATTTAAAAAAAAATGTTTTTATATTTCACTTTTTAGTCGTGGTATAGTTGTCAAAAAATAATAGGCCCGTTTTGACATTACACACTTGCAGCAAAATGATACAAATCTCGGTTTAATTAAATCTCGATTTTACCCTAAACTCGACCTAACTTAAATCTTATTAAGCATGTCATGCACAGTCACATTTCACATTCGATTTAACTAAACTGAGATTAGTCATTATTACATTCGCCATTAATTATTTGCGTTCAGATTCAAATAAAAAGTGATGGCAACTCAGTTCTGCGTATACAGAAAAAAATTGTGAGCCGTCACGGGACGTCTGGCAGATGTGAAACATCGAAATCAAATCAGTTGTAGTCTCGTGTTACTTTCTAGGTTTCGTTTTCGCAGAAATAAATAGTGCTCTGTGATATGTGCATAACTGAAGAAAGCTTACCTGTTAAAATTACTTGGAAACGTATGGATAATTTTATCATAAAGGAGCTTTGTATTCTATTTACTTAAGCGGAACCGTTTCAAAAATTCGTCATCTGGTAATGTATTAAATAAATCGCTTATAATACAAAATACACTCTATTCGAAATAAACAAATACACTCTACGAGAGAAAAACGGTGTGTCTAAATATTGTACCATCTCCTCGTCATCATCCGATAACAAATCATCATTTTTAAGCGAAAAGAAATCCATTTTCACAAATAAAAAGAGCAATTTAAAATACCACTGGGCTGTCTATAAAATCGAGATTTAACAACTCTAAACCGACCCAGATGCCGGTTTAACTTTGACGTTTATTTAAATCGAGATTTAAGCTAAATCGATATCATTCAAGTCGTTAAATTAAGTTTAAGCCTAAGTCGAGTTTAAATCGAGATTTAAGTAAAAGCTGCAAGTCGCCCCTAATCAAGGTTTTGATGGTTTCTTGAGGGATTCGGTTCCATTCTTCCTTAGGTTGTAGGGGCTGGATTTCGGGCTCTAACCTTTTGTTTTAGGGTGTCCCAATACAGCCGGCATAATATATGGCACCACATGGTCTTCCAAGATCTCTGTGATGTAGCGTACCGCAGTTAAAGCACCTCTTCTTATAAAAACCAGCTGCGTCCAGGTAAAGATATCCCAGCCCAAAACAAAAAAAAAAAAACAAAAAAAAACGATGGAGTCCTGATGTAACAAATATAAAAAGAATCATCAAAATCAATTCTTAATTGAGAATGTCCTTTTTTTGAAGTCGGTTAAAAATAGGCAGTCATGAGGACTGCCGCCAGTAGTGAAAACTTAAAACTTTGGAATAACATAAATATAAACAACATTTCACTCATCATTATAATTCACAACTTTTACTATGGGACCAAACCTGAAATTCACAACTTTTACTATGGGACCAAACCTGAAATTCACAACTTTTACTATGGGACCAAACCTGAAATTCACAACTTTTACTATGGGACCAAACCTGAAATTCACAACTTTTACTATGGGACCAAACCTGAAATTCACGACTTTTACTATGGGACCAAACCTGAAATTCACAACTTTTACTATGGGACCAAACCTGAAATTCACAACTTTTACTATGGGACCAAACCTGAAATCGCGAAAAAAAATCAGCTGTTTCCTACATTTATACTCGAACAACTCGTCAAAATGTAGGCTAACAGCTGATTTTTTTTCGCGATTAAACGTTGTTCATAATGATGAGTACAATGACCCCTTAAGAGGTTGTGCGTTATTTATGTTACTGGGTATTTATGTTACCTACTGTTGTTGGTTATGTTTTTAGGGTTCCGTAGAACCCTAAAAACGATGAATGGCCTGTGTGAAACATGATATCGCTAGAAAGGGAGTGACTACTGAGATGAGGATATGGTCAAACGAATAATTAAAAGAAAAGAAAGAAAGAAAAAAAATATATATTTGTCACAGAAACACGTGCATACGAAAACAAACTCGACGAGGTAAACATTACACAAAACACATCAACATTATAATAACGAGCACACAAAAACCAATAAAAAATAAAAGATTTGTTTTTTTTTAAACGTTGCCCCACACTAGGATTGTCTCCTGTATTGTGGGTGCGTTTACAAACATTTAAGCTCACATACACAAACAGCCAGATCCGAAACAACTACTTGTAGGTTATACAAATATTTGTTCCGTGCGGGAATCGAATTATCGAATCCGTGACACGCAGCGCAGCAGTCAATCGCTTAACCGCTGCGCCAACCGTGTCGTCTTGTCGTAGATTGTAGTCTGAAAAAAGTTATGTATCTACTACCTAATAGAAATAAAACTTCAAAATAAGAATCTATCTCTTGGGTACATTACCAGTCGACAGCGATGCGGAGGAATTTTTCGACGCTATATTTTAATGTTTTATAGTTTTAGTTTAGTTAGTATATAATTTTGTTATTTTTATAAATTAATTAGTTATAAGTTGTTATTTATGTACATAATATTTTAATTCTAACTAAATAAAAAATATAGTTATTTTTGATGTGAAAAAAAAAATAAGTATCTATCAAACATTTATTTAAAAACGAAAATACAAAAACAAAGAGCCGGTGTTAACTAAAACACTTTATAAGCTAAGTTTACAATGGGAGAAATTACGAGAAGATAACTTGAATTAGGAACACAGTCTAACTGTAGCATTGACAGGTTAGCGACAAAATGCATACGCCATAATTGTAGCCGAGTAATATACACGTGAAGTTGCAGCCGAAATCTGTGCAGGATCGCAAACTCATCGGTATGAATAGAGCCTTATTCGCCACCTTCACCGAATTTCCTCCTGAAACAATACATACAACAACATTAGTAAAGAAAGACCTAAACTAGCTCATTTTCAGTCCGTGCGTCACCGATCTTTCGACTTTTGAAATAAGTTTTTATCAGCAGTCACAGAACGAAGGATTATTCATAAAATTCATGAATAAACCTTACCGAAACTGTTAGTACCTACACTCCATTTGCAATAAGATTAGACATTTAAATAAACCTTTTTTACAGTCCTATCAACCGATTTTGACTTCTATTGCGTTAGTTGCATGACAAATGGCAGCTGTAATAAACCACGTTTTTGCTTTTACGCCGTCCTTATTCCTACGGAATAGAAGTAAAAATCGGTTGAACGGACTGTAATAGAGTTTATTTAAATTTCTAATCATATTTCAAATGGAGTATAGTTAACTTAATTGTTCGAATTATAAAAACAAAACTTTAATGTATTGTTTTAATAATTCAAACATTACACGTTAACACACATCACATGTTAACTTAATTAGTAGTTAACTATAATGTTATAATTATTCAAACAAAACATTTAATTAAGGTGATACCAAAATAAATTGGGGACTTTTTCGTAACCATTTATTTCATTATTACAGCATGATTGTATGGATTTAATTTTTGAATATAATTTTTACTGACTATTTGATTAATACTCTGACTGAAGAAAAACGCAATTCGTTCAATTTCCTCGATAGAATTTAATTCCGAAAAAACTTCTACTTTTTTATATTTTTTTCTGTAATTCCAAAATCCTAAGTAATTTCATTGCAAAATTGCATTCAAAATGTGCGTATTATGTAATTGAAAACTCTGGCTGAACATATTTTTGATACATAGCTTCATTTATTTAAAAAAATATGTTATTTGGAGACTTCTTGGCGAGCAAGTGAAGCGTCATGTTTAGCAGTTTGTTTAATTTTCCAAAATTTGTGTTTAGCCGAATATTAATGTGTAAATAATGGTGGATTATTAACCATTAAGTGTTTGTGAACGTGCATTAGTGTAGCAAATGAAACAAAACAGTGCAACTTCGCTTCAAGTTCTCTCAAGAAGTCCGCGTGAGGTCTCCGTAAAGTGCCACATCTTTACTGAAACTCAAAGGGAGCGGGCGGGGATATCATCATCATGCATTGAATATAATTCATTTCATCAATATTAAAACAAGTTTTGTAACAAAATAAAGACTTGGCTAAAAGGTCCCAGAAACCAGGCCATAAAAATATTATAAAAAAAAAAAAAATATTATTTGGTTTGGCGCTCTTACATAGTTATATTTTGGTTCCAACGCTTTGTTGCGGTCTCTTTTTTCGCATGGGGAAGTAATTGACTCTGTCACTTTCTTATGCCCCGCCCAGTTCGCTATGATTTATTTTTTACGTATCACCTTAACTTAGTACTTTAAGTGGTACTTATAGTATCTGGTACTTTAGTTATCAGGTTTTTATTAAGAGCAAGTGCCATCTGACTTCCACAACCCAGGCATAAGAGTACACCGGTAGATAAAAACTGCGGTGCGCTCTGTGTACCTACTACCTACCACTACATAATTTGCATTTCGAAAACGGAAAAAGTTTTTATCAAATAGGATTGTACCTATTTTGGATTTAAAAAAAAGTTAAATGCAGTTATCACTTTTTCAAGAAAGACCCTAAAAAAGAACACCCTCACCGTTCACAACTTCCTAATTATTTTCCGCAATTTTCCTTCCTAGCCGGAAACAAAAAACGACGCAGCAAACTCCTTTATACCGTATAATTCAACCCAAAAATATACCTAACTATTAACACACACTCAAAACAAAATTTGCAAACACACACAAAAAGACTAAAGGCTCCCGGGAGCAGACCGGCGCGACGCGACTCTTATAAAGTCTTGTAGAACAGTTTCTATGAAAACTTCATGGAAATTGTTCTACCAAAATCGCTTTGCACTGTCGTGTCGCGCTTATCTGCAGAACCCATAATGCTATTCACGTGATATCACTTACCATTACCAATTTCATTGTTGGAAGTAGCCCTTAGCAGATCGTCTAGTGAAAGTGAGATCATCTGAGACGATACAACCAAGATCATGGCACAAATAACCACCAATACGAACTTCATCTTGATATACGTATGACACAACTGACTCGCACGGGAACAGACCATAAATTGACCTTAGACGATTCGAAATCTCAAGGAGACTTTAGATTTTGTAAGCAATAAACATACATAGTGTCTATAGTCTTTGGTGTTGAGTTATGCCAATGCGTACCGTAAAACTTTTCAGTTAGAGTCGGAATTGTTTATTCTAAGTTTTTTGTTAATGCTCCTTCATTAGGTAGGATATATGTAGGGTTGCCAACTTTTTGTACAAGGAATAATATATATATATATAATATATATGGTCAAAGTGGAAAATTAAACAGTATCTCGGAAAAAATTACAGAATGTTAAGTCATTTTTTTTTTAAATAATGCATTAGTGCTACTCGCGCAACTGATCATCATTCATCATCATCATTTATATTGTGCAATGAGCTGTGGATTGTGTTATATCACCTGAAAGGTAATTTTGTTAGCTTTCAAATGATATCATTAGGATTTAAAATGAATTAAACTTTCTACCTAAATTTAAAGAATACGTCGAAGTTGTGGACGTCTAAATGAATAGGAAGTAATATGAAAAGAAAAAATTCTTATTTGCAATTTATGTTATTTACCCCTTAATATTTTGTGTTAGAAGTTTTTCATTTATAAAAACCAGCAAAATTCAAATATCTCGAAAACGGTGCGTCCTAGGCAAAACATTACAGAAATTTAACCCCCCCTGAGTGCCACCCCCGTGCAAACAGGATGCCAACATGAATTTAAGTTAGTCTTTTTACATCATCATAAGGATGGTTTTCGACTAGAACAACAATTTATTTCCCACTATTTTCCCAATTTTTTTCCGTCAAACAGTATTGTGCGAATCGCTCCCCAGGTCTCCTATAGACTCTCTGTCGACGGTAGCTACCATGCAGGCACATCCTGGATTCGTCTGAGAACAGGACTCGCCTCCATTGCTCGATATCCCAATCTAAGTGATCGCGAGCAAACTGAAGCCTGGCTTGTCGGTGGGCTGGAGACAATTTAGGTCCCGTGGCTGGCCTTTTTGGGGTCAAGTTCGCTTCTTTGAGTCTTCGCCTCACTGTCCATTTGCTGACAGCCCTCCTTCGAACTTCTCTGAGCTGCTGCTGGATGTCCACGCCGGTCAGCTTCGGCTTGAAACAGGCATTCTACTAGAAGAAGGGAAAGATGGAGTATCTGCAAAGTTTTTGGAAGGAGACGACAAAAGTGTATCGCCATACGATTTAGTAACTGGGGGATACATTTTTGCCGCTTCAGCATAAGATACTGAACTTTGTGCCATGTATGTTTTAATTAATTTTTGTCTAGACATTTCTGGGCAAGATTTATTAGTAGCATAGTGAAAACCGGAGCAAAGGCAGCAAGATGCACTTTCTTGTTCTCTTTCACAACTGTTCCCAGTATGGCCTTGGCCACATTTATAACAACGAGGTTTGGACCTGCACTGAATTTTTGTGTGACAAAAACGACAGCAATTGAAACACTGTACAGTAGGGAAAATATATAAATCTACAGGTAATGCATTATAGCACATAACAATTCTTTTAGGCACAATCTGCCCATCAAAAGTAAAAACAATCGATTGGGATGGTATCCATATGGTTGTACCATCAACAAAAGTTTTAAAATTGAGGCGTCTGACTTTTAAAATTGGACCGCAACCAATTGGTACCGTTATATTATCAATAACTTCCTCTGGAGACCATTCCGCAGGAACACCACGTACTAAACCCATTCTAGTAACAAAAGTAGGTATAAAAGCTTTATAATTATATGTTTCAAGGCTATTATGTGAAATAAAAGAATTTGCGTCCAGGAAATTGGAAAAGCAAAGAGATATTTTATTGCGCCCGATTTTTTTGACGCTACCGTTAATAATATTTAGGAAGGCGTTGTGTTTTAAGAACTTGCCAAATGTAATTGGGTGCAATGACGTTCCATCATCTGGTGATAATAATATTTTTTGCACAAGAACAACGTACGGCGAGCAGTCAGTTTTGTCATACGTTTTTCGACCAATCTGAGTGGGAATAACTGAAGGCGGAGCTGGAACATCAGGAATATCGTTAGATACGATTATTTCAGAGCATTAAGGCTCCGATGGAGTTAGAGAGAGAGGTGTAGACTCCATGCAACCACAACCCGAAGACTCGGAACCGTGGTTTTTTCTGATACGACGGCGTTTGTTGCAGTGTTTGCACACATGCACGCGGCTTCTTTTTAAGTGACGAGCCGACGACGACCCAGCGGTATCCATGCCTGATTCATTGGATTGGATAGTTACAAATTGCCTGCCGGGGGAACAAAGTCCCCCGGGTCAGGCGGGTCTTTCATTTTCCCGCTTTAAGAAATAATAATAAAAAACTTACCCTACAGAAAAAATGTACAAAACTACAATTAAATTACAAGTGAAAGAATAAAAAACACTAAAACTACCACTACTGATCCTATATTATAATTAATTAATTATTTTCAATTTTAACAAAAAATTCAGTTTCCTGCGCTTTTTTCTTTTAAAAATTTTTGTTTTTTTGTTTTACGGTCCATGACATAAGGTGAATAATCTTTGGTTATGATATTGAAAGAGGTTGAAAGCTAACAAAATTGCCTTTCAAATGATATGCAACGATCCATAGAAGTTGTAAAAATTTGTTTCGTGCAGCGGGCGATGAATTGATTCCAGTTTATTGCTTGCGAGTGTATATGGAGATCACAAATTAAACTAAAACACACTCTTAGAAACATAAAAAAAACAAAAACAATTAAAAAAACAAACCCCTGTACAAGGCCAAAAGGCTTCTATCTCAGCAAAACACTCATTCTGTGAATACTGAGGTGGCCGAACTAACTGTAATACTAGATCCAACGGTATTTTCATAACAATTATCTATTTACGAACATAATTATGTCCCGAAAATTTGAGACATTAATAGTTTCATTCTGAACTTAAGGCTAGCTGAATCACCGGGCCATGCCCAGGTGCATGCACGATGTTCTACGTAGTAGATGGAACTTTTTATTTAGTTAAAGCACTACATGGGTATCAGTGAAAACAGTATACGAGTATTCGAATATACTTTATTTTTGTTGACTGTTTAGGTACTGTAAACAGTATTTTAGAATTAAAAACAGTATGTTTTTATTAACAGTATTGTTGACAAAATGGCAACCCTAGGTATAATATGTGGGAGAGGTAAGGTTCGCGCCCTCTCACCCCTAGTCGCCGCAGGAGACGCCCCTTACGTCGTTCGGGAATAACAAGCCGATTTCCGGCCACCGTAGGCTCGGGGTTACGGACGGTGAGCGATGGGTAGCTAACCATCCGATAAGGACCCACGCCCGGGTCGACGGCGCGTTGTGTTCCACGCGCGCTTCAAAGACATGTCAGCACCAACTGACAGGGTCCGTTAGGACCAATGCCTGCCAGGGTTGCGAGTTTGGCCGAAAGGGATATCGTGGCCACAGGCAACGGAAGGAACACGGGTGGGTTTTAGTCAGTAAAAGTCTGACACGCCCTCCCGCTCCGCCCAGAGCGGGAGAAGTTATTTGATAATTTACCACCCAAAAAAGTTATAATACTTATGTGGTTACTGGTTAGTATAATATCTGGGGTTGAGTTCATTATCAAACTTTTGCCTACTGCACAATATTATTGTTTAAATACAGTTCTCATTTACCTACTTTAGCACTATAAAAGCTGCCTGAATTGACCAAAATACCCGATATCTTCCGTTTAGTCTAGTTTCGACCTTCTAAGGCTGGACAGATGACATACAAGTACCTACTCATTTAGTATTCGTAGTTAAAGTCTAGTAGGATCTATATGCAGTATGTCAAAGTCAGGTAGGCCTATTCCAGACTTTAATGTGTCCATTCACACATTCCCTTGTAATAGACGGTCGTGTTTTCAACCTTCCTGTGAAATCCTGTGCCTGCCCTAGACTTGAGAGAATCAACAGCATATTAATTCATCGGTTTTATAATCGATGACAATTTGAATTGGAGGCAAAATAATCTTTTAGTCACAGCAAAAATAATGCGTAAACTCGTACACACATCAACAGAATCTAGGGATACCTTAATCCTAAATTATTTATGAATTTATCGTTTAAAATCTTTTTAGTTTCCATAAAAAGTTTATAAACAGATTGAAACCTCTTTTATTCTATTTTCAAAATTTAAAAATGTAAATAAAAAAACAAAAGAAAAAACAAAATACTGCGGCAAAATTGTTAGTAATTCGTTACGTTAAGAAAAGTTAAAATTGTTTTATTAATATTAATTAATGAAACAATATAGATTGTTTTTCTTTTTTAATTTAACGTGCCGTGTGAGCATGTCACGTCAGTCACGTCGTCATTTTCTCGAGATGAAATGTTACGAGCCGTGGGCATGTTTGAAAATGGTGCTATTCAACGCGTCGTTGCTGAGGCCCTGGACACACCAGCCAAAACGTGATATCAAGGTTGTGACCACGTTATCGCAGTACTGGGGATGTGGCTGAACGGCACACGGGTAGTTGTGTTACTACGCAGAGACAGGATCGATTTCTCCAAATGACCGCCAGAAGACAACCCAATATCACAACGATGCAACTAGTACAAAAGCTCCAGGAGGATCACCCGCTGCTGGTGAACGACCAAACCATGCGAAGGAGGTTACATGAAGTTGGTCTTCATGCTCGAAGACCGCTACGTGTTCCAGCATTGCGACGTGGCAATCGCGGTCAGCGCCTTTCGTGGGCTCGGGAGCATTTACCATGGAGTGACGAACAATATGGAGGTCACTTTTGGGAAATTATTTTAAAAAAAAGTTTTGCAAACTGTCCCATGTGACATTCAAATGAAAGGGCTTGTTGTAGATTAAGGATTTCAGATATAGGTAATTTTAAAATAAATACTTTTAAATTGACCATTCCCTCCCCTTGTTTCCTTTATCTCCAAAACTTCTGATCCTAAAATTCTGAAAAAGATACAGAATCTACATAAGTTTACATAACATAACATCACGCCTTGTTTCCCCGAAGGGTTGGGCAGAGCTGTACCTGTAGTACACCCACATTTCGCCAGAGTCCCATGTAATAGGGGGCGAGCCTATTGCCATCAACCGGGCACAACGGCACAAATCCAGACTCCCAGACACCGGGCTGCTACTGAGAAATTCCAGATGGAAAAACCTAATCGGCTTAGACTTGAGTCTACAGTCTAATAACATGGTAAATCTCTCAATATTGTGCGTACAAACTTAGATTTGTTGGAATGTATGAGGGAACATGTTTTTCAACTACAATTTTAAGTTTGTTCCTAGGATAAATTCATCCAAACTACACCTCCTCCTTTTTGGAAGTCGGTTTAGGCGTCATTCATCAGATCTTATTAAGGGTCAGATATAATGAGACTCCCAAGGGAGGTGCTCGCACTTCTCTCGCCCCTGGTAAACTTGCAGGTACCAGCGCGGGCGTCGGTCCGGTTGTGGCGAGAACCACAGCTAAGACCAAAACTAAAAAGTCCCAACCTAAACAAAGGACGTCGGCGCTGATTGGGACCAGTACCGACCCTTCCCATACTCAGGATAAGACTACGGCGACGACTCATACCACTGCCGGTCTGACCCTCTCCACACTGACCCCGGTCCTGGGTAACACTGGCACCGGGATTCCAGCCAAACATCCTCCTCCTCCTGTGGCTCCTCTAGCCTCCTCCCATCAGTCGGCCGTCACCGGTCAAACGGAGACGGTCAGCTGCACAGAGGACGCGTTTTCACACGCATGGCAAGTGCAGAAACGCAAGGGCAAGGGTAAATATACTCAACAAGCCCGTGGCCCTTGCACTGACCCTTCAGGTCCACCAGCTGCTCCAGTAAGAGGTAAGCAGAGGGAAGGATTGACGAGGAAGGAGCGCCGCCAAGCTCGCTGGAGGCCAGGTAAGGGCTCTCGCAACAAGCAGACCACAGCCGCTAGCTCGGTCAAACAGACGAGCGGCCAGCTGAACTTCTCCGCCGGAAAGCGGTCACAGGCAGAGGCCGGCACAAGCCGACCAGCGCCCAGTCAACCGCCAACCAGTGGTTCGGAGTTGCCAGCTGTAGGTAACAAGACACAGCGACCCGATTGGAAGGATCAGGCCGCGGCCAAGCGAGCTCTCAACGAGACTTTGACACCTCGGGGAGAGCATAAGCGGCCGCGTCTTGACCAATCCAAACGGGTCGACCAAAGAAGCTACGCCCGAGCTGCCAGCGCCACAATAGGTTATGCAGACGACCTCGCAATCCTTGTTCCAGGGAAGGTGACTGATACTATCTGTAACCTCACTCAGCAGGCACTACGTATCGTAGAAAGATGGTGCCGGGAATTTGACCTATCGGTGAATCCCACTAAAACTGAACTAGTCATGTTCACCCAAAAACGAGCTTTAGGCCCTTTCCGCCTACCAAAACTGTTCAATACAGAACTTCAGTTGGCCAACGAAGTCAAGTACCTCGGGGTCATTCTAGACAGTAAGTTGAACTGGAGTAGTCACTTAGATAACAAATTAAACAGGGCTTGCATCACCTTCTGGCAGTGCAAGAAAATGATAGGTAAGAAGTGGGGCCTATCCCCCAAAATTATACTGTGGCTGTACACGGCGGTGATCCGCCCCATGATCACCTATGGGGCCGTGGTCTGGTGGCCCCGTACCGAGCTAGTTACAGCCTCCAACAAACTACAATGCATGCAAAGACTAGCCTGCATGGCGACTACGGGCTGCATGAGGACTACTCCGACTGCAGCAGTCGAAGCCATGCTGGGACTACCACCACTTCACCTGTTCATACAGCAGGAAGCGACGATGGCGGCAATACGTCTAAATGCACTGGATCTCTGGGGTAAGAGAGACACAATACACACCGCGCTGCTGGTGGGATTCAATAAAGAGTTCCCCATTACGAAAGCCATAAATGACCGGGTACCCAAACAATTTATCTTTGATAAAAAATACAAAATCCAACTTCACGAGGATCGCCGATGCGAGGGGTTGCGCCCAGCAGAGCTGCGCATCTTCACAGATGGATCCAAAACAGGTAGTGGCACAGGTGCTGGAATCTTCTCAGAGGACTTCAACATTCACATAGCCACACCATTGGGAGTCCATAACACAGTGTTCCAGGCCGAGTGCATGGGCATTTCTCTGGCCGCCTCGGCCATCATGGCCAGGGAAGTTACGGACCACTCGATCCGCATACTATCAGACAGCATGGCAGTCCTGCAAGCGCTTAGTAGTCACACGGTTGACTCTGGGCTAATATACGAGTGTCACCAGCGCCTCAACCAGGTGGGTAGCCTCAACAACATAACCATTCAATGGATCAAAGGACACAGCGGCTCGCTAGGCAACGACGCAGCCGATGAACTTGCCAGAAGGGGATCGAGCATGGCACCAGTGGGACCTGAGCCCATCGTGCCACTACCCTTCGGGTACTTACGCACTCTGGTAAGGAACCGCACCAGGGACCAACATCATAAACTATGGTCGGACCAAGGTGAGTGCAGGCAGGCCAAGGAAGCACTCCCTACAATTGATGGCCGCCTCACGAAACGAGTTCTCCGACTAACGAAGCAACAGCTGCGTACAATGACAGCAGCTATAACTGGCCACGGGTCATTTAATAAACACCTCTTTGTCATAGGAGTCACAGACAGTCCGCTGTGCAGGGCCTGCATGGAGGATGACGAGACAGCAGCGCATCTGCTACTATACTGCCCAGTGGTCGCCACATACAGGGCAAAGTACTTCGGTAACCCAGGTAACCTCTGTGAGATTGTCAGTAACACCAAGGCGTTGCTGGCGTTCCTTGAGGAGCTGGGGTGGATCGAATAATCGATTTTCCCACCCGTACGCAAAATACGCGCTTATTGACGTGGAGTTGCGGAAACCAGCCCGATTTACCTATTACCTATTAAGGGTCAGATAATCGCCGTTGACCTTGGTCATACAAATACACGTCGCGCTCATGCCGCGCAACCATTAACTTTCATAGGGAATATTTATTTTTAGTTACGAAAATATGAATATTTGAAAAAAATCACAGATAGAATTTATCTATACATATAATAAAATCGTAGCGAAGTCAAAATTGTACATTCAATATTTTTGAAAATAAGTAATCGCAACGAGGTCTGGGATCGATTCCAATGCCAAAAATATAATTTTTAGAATTTTTGTCTGTTTGTCTGTATGTATGTTGAGCATCACGCTAATTCTACTGAATAGATTCTGTTCAAATTTTGCAGAGATTTTTCCTTTATGCCTGGTCAATTGATAGGCTATATATTATCACGCTATTTGCTATGGGGGATGAGCAATATTGCAGTATGTTTGTGTTCTTCTATGAATGCATGTTCCAGCATCACGCAAATTCTACTGGACCCCACCACCGACTGACCAGACTTATGGAAATATCTATGCAAAATTTGAACAGAATCTATCTGTTCAAATTTTGCATAGATATTTCCATAAGTCTGGTTAGTCGGTGGGCTATATATTATCACGCTATTCGCTATGGGGGATGAGCACTATTGCATTATGTTTTTATTCCTCTATAGTTTACAGTAAATTGTAAATTACAGTTATAGATTTAATCATCACGCTATATCTTTATGGAGCTAAGCTTTTAATCATCATGGCATACACAGGGTGATTTTTTGAGATGGGGCAGTAAGGGTACCTTTACCGTTATAGCTACATGAAATCGGTCTTAGAAGACTATCCTTAACTTTTTGAGACATTTTGATCTGCAGACATAGATTTTGAAAAAAAATGTACAGTCAGCAAAAAAATGGGAAATAGGAATTTAAAAAAAGATGATAAAAATCCTGATCCTGAGTGCAGTACGAAGTCAAAACTAAATAAGTAGCTTGTTTATAATGGGTAGTGTGTTGAAAATGTATGAGGAAAATTAAAACCGCCCCCCATTCAACCCCTATTTATTAGATAAATAGTGGTTTATGATTAAGCTTTAGTTTGTAATAGAGCCTAAACAATAGTAGGTAATTACATCCAGAAAAGCCAAGATACGTACCTAAATTTTGGGTGATTTTAATTAGGTTTAAGTACTAGGCCAGAAAAAACTTTAGTGTTAAAGAGTAAAATGTCGTGAGGAAAGTTTTGAATATTCTCATATCGACGCTTGAAAGGTAATAATTACCAAGCGACATGTTGGCAACTTTACACTAGAGCACTTTAAAGTTTTTTTTTATTGAATAAAAATCGTAAAATATTGCTTATTAGTCATAACTACTTGATTCCAACGAATTTTAAATGCAGTTTAAAGGCTTAATAAACTGGCATTTAAAAATTATGAATTTATCAATATTTTATGAAATAGTGTCGGTTAGTAATAATTTCATCAAAATCACAAACAGGTAAAATTTACTTACTGAAAACAAAATTGTTTTATAAAACAAGTAATTAACTAAACCCTATTATTTTGTAATGTGTTTGTAGAAAAAATACGCATCCAGAAGTAACGCATATATTGACACAGAGGTAAAATGATCTAAATGGAAAACAAAAAACTTTTCTGCTAGCCAATAATAGTAATAGTACAACTTAAATAAGATTAGTGTTGGATTTTTTTGAACAAGGTACAATTAATTTTGGGTTTAGTACACAAAATTAAAGATTTTTCGACGGATCATAAGGTTTTCAACGGATATCATTATCATCATCATCATCATTACAGCCTTCGTAGTAATC
This sequence comes from Tiliacea aurago, assembly GCA_948098905.1. Lineage (NCBI taxonomy): Eukaryota > Metazoa > Arthropoda > Insecta > Lepidoptera > Noctuidae > Tiliacea > Tiliacea aurago. Next base: position 21,434,662 of record OX402579.1, on the reverse strand, counting down.
TACAAACATTCACTACTGAGTATGGACCTCCATCTGATGAGTGTGGGTTGGTGGAGGTTTTAGGCCAGTGACTAACCCTTTCTTAAAGATATCTATAAGGACCTCTAACATTCGTATAAAGCAGTTTAATCAGTAGCAAACTAGATAGCTGATCTATTATAGAATGTGGGCTGTCGTTGAATACTTAGCATAGCAGAGTTGAGTGCAGTGCGACCCGCCGTTGCAATTGGACGCGCTTACACTGTAAGCGGAAATTATTTTGCGCTGTGCGCGGCATTTGCCGCTGCCACCATGCGTTCGGAAGAACTTGTGGCGAACGAGATCCTGGCATTCTTGCAGTACCAGCTGGATGTCATGGACGAGGTTAGTGTGATCCAGATCTGCACATCCAACTTCAATGAAGAGGAGATACGTAGAGCTAAAACACTGATGTATGAGTCGCTAGAAATAGCCGACCGAATGCCGTCCCGCAGGAGGGATGAAAAGGGAGAGAGGAGTCTCCAAGACATTATTAAAGTGTTCAAGGAGACCGACCCGGACGACGTGCCGACTTTCGTGGTGAAGGATTTGCGCAAGCTGCCTCCCGTCACATTCGACCACGTTGACGTCACCAGGCTGCTGCGGGACATCACAACCCTAAGATCAAGCCTGGTCGAGATGCAGTTGAAGTTGGAAGCATCTCAATCCACCATCAGTGATCTACGTATCGAGGTAGCAGATTTACGCAACGCGGTATGTAGGTCACACGAGCCAGCCGACAGCATCAACACACGTCACGGCGCATTCAATGCATCGCACGCAGCTGAGTTTTGAGTCAGCATAATTTGACTCGTCGCCGGTCGCCGTCACTGCGAGCGGGGCAGAACCACGCCCCGCCCACCCCGCGTCCTTCATCGTTGGGACGCCGACGAATATTAGCATGACCACAGGACGAGCTTACTCGGCTGCCGTTATTGCAGCTCCAGCAAAACATCAGCGGCAACCTTAGCATACGACGGGTGCCCAGGGCCCCCCCGAACTAGTTCGAAGCACATTACCGCCGGTAACAAGCCGGTAACAAGCCAAGGACAGGCCGACGAAGAAGGCTTCATACGTGTGGAGAAGAAGAAGAAGAAAAAGAAGCCTGCTTGTCACAATCAGTGGTCAATGCATTGACTGGTCCGAACATGTTGCTGCGTCCCGCTATTCCATCGACGCAGCTGTACGTGTCGCGTTTGCATCACTCCACGAAGGCAGAGGAGATCGTGGAGTACTTATTGGTTAAAACCAAGTTCACCTTAAGAGTCGAGAAGTTGGAGTCGCGTCACAAAATAAACTTTAAATCTTTTGTGGTGCGCGTTCCTTCAGTGATTTTAACTGTTTGTTATTGGGCAAGCTGCAGCTGCAGGTTGAATTGGCTATATCAATGTTTGTAAGCTCTTTATCTGGTTCTTTTTCTGGTATGCCAATTTGAACTTGAGAATAATCATCTCATTCTCTGACAGTTTCATACATCAATGCTTCACTATAATTGTAATGCTGTTGATCAGCATTTATTGGGCTAGTCATCTTCTGTTATTGCCAGTAGTACTTGCAAAGGATGTCATTGAAGGGACTTCATCTCAAAGTGCACTGTGAAGTTGTTACACTCAGTACAAATGTAACAACTTAAATAGAAAATTTAAAGAAAAACTTCAAATCAAATTCAAATTCAAATTAAAGAAAAAAAAAAATTGAAAAATAAAAAATAGAGCATTAACGTAGGTTCATCAAAGAAAGTGTACAAAATGGTGGCAAAATCATAGGGCTTGCCTTTGCCTTGCCTTTGCCTTGCCTTGCCTTTCCTTTGCCTTGCCTTTGCCTTGCCTTTGCCTTGCCTTGCCTTTGCCTAGCCTTTGCCTTGCCTTTGCCTTGCCTTTGCCTTGCCTATGCCTTGCGTTTGCCTAGCCTTTGCCTTGCCTTTGCCTTGCCTTTGCCTTACCTTTGCCTTTCCTTGGCCTTGCCTTTGCCTTTGCCTTGCCTTTGCCTTGCCTTTGCCTTGCCTTTGCCTTGCCTTTGCCTTGCCTTTGCCTTGCCTTTGCCTTGCCTTTGCCTTGCCTTTGCCTTGCCTTTGCCTTGCCTTTGCCTTGCCTTTGCCTTGCCTTTGCCTTGCCTTTGCCTTGTCTTTGCCTTGCCTTTGCCTTGCCTTTACCTTGCCTTTGCCTTGCCTTTGCCTTGCACTCATAAAATATTTTTAATGAAAACTATTATCGATTATCTCAAGCTACGCGACGATTGGACGAAGTACTTTGTGCAATGCGTGAGAGCACGTGGGTTGCCTATGCGACACATGCGACAGTTTGACTTATCGATATTTTGTTACCAACTGCCACTCAAAATCTGCTTTACAGCGCGTATAAGCGACGAAACAAAATACGTGCAACAGGGATACGCTCACTTTTATACAAATTTCATATTTTTCAAATTTGTATTGTGTTCTATAATTTGTATTTGTATTTGTATTGTATTGTGTACTTTACCAAACACAAGTAAAAGAAACGGCAGGTAAAATATTTCCAAACGACAAAGTATATCCTTTTTAGGCGGGAATAATACTATTATATTAAGTTTTTAAGTATATTGCATTTAGGAAAAAAGTACTAAATCAAAATGATTACATAATTAAGGCGTGTTAAAACGTCTTAAATGACGTAAAAAAAAATATAATTAGGTAAAATTTCTTAAGCAATACACATACCGTAAGGAAAAAAATACTTTATGTTTAAACACATTAGTTTGAGTCAAGGCAAAAATGCCTAAGTGTAAAAAGTTAAAATCGAATCGAATCAAACCTACCAAGTGAAAGTTATTCATAAATCGGTAAAATTTTAGTCGCTTGGTCACCGAAAGCCGTGAAAATGTGTTATTTTTTAAGTTACCAAGCGACAACAAAACTCGTCCTAGCGGTAAGAGAGAGTAACCAATCGACGCAGAATTTTTTGCTGATTTCAATGATGTATATAACTCAATATCGTCCAACATGTCGCTTGGTAATTATTGCCTTTCAAGCGTCGATATGAATGGCTATAAGAGTAGGGAAGAAACAAAAAAACATGGAGGGACTGTGTGAAAGATGATATCGCTAGAAAGGGGTTGACTACTGAGTTGGAGTATTGAAAAGTTTGATAGTGATAAGTGTGAAAGAAGTTATGTAATAAATACAAATACTTATGCCGTAAAGTACTGTTTCGGACCTAGTTTTCAAATATCTGGCGCTCGGGGACCACCCACGTTGATTATGTAATCTGACCTGGCACTCGGACGCCATCTTGATTTGATGATGACACTTAGCGGCCATGTTTGTTTATTTCAAGCGGATAGTAATACAAATAAAACTTCAAAATAAGAATCTATCAGAAACATTTAATAAAAGAAAATGCAAAAATAAAGAGCCGGTGTTAACTAAAACACTATACAAGCTAGGTGCTAGGTTTACAATGGGAGAAATTACGAGAAAATAACTTGAATTTGGAACACAGTCTAACTGTAGCACCGACAGGTTCCCGAAGAAACGCACGTGCCATACTTGTAGCCGAGGAATTTACACACGAAGTTGCAGGCGCTGTCTGTGCAGGACCGTAAACTCATCGGTATGAATAGAGCCTCATTCGCCACCTTCACCGAATTTCCTCCTGAAAAAATAGAAACAACAACATTAGTAAATACCTACTTGGCTTTATACTAGCTGCGCCACGTGGGTTCACCCACAAGTCTCGGTCCAGGTCCAATCCAGGTCATAGTCTACCCATATTTCATCCAAATCCGTTCAGTCGTTTTCGCGTGATAGCGTAACCAACACAATTAAACTGACTTTCGCATTAAGGCTCGTACAGACTAGCGCGATATCGCGGGCGTGACCAGTGCGGCCCTTGTCGCGCTCGCGATATTGCACCAGTCTGTCGAGCCTGTACTAGTTAGGATACCGCGCGGCCGTCCGCTGCTCTAATACTGCCGCGGCAGCGGCCGCCGAGCACTAGATCCCTATACTGTTGTTAAATTCACTTACTAACAACACCATTGCAGAGTGCTCTGTGCTAGTCTGGCTGTTTGTGTATGTGAATTTAAATGTTTGTAAACGCACCCACAATACAGGAGAAATTCCTGGTGTGGGGCAACGTTTTAAAAAAAAAGAAAGAGAGAGAAGATAACAACTGATTATTAAGCTGCTACCTACTTAAGCGACGATAACTGACTTTTAATGGTTTTATACTGAAGATCACGTCTAAACGAGTATCTAGTGTTAATGATTTGAAAAAAAAATATGTTAAATTAGAGTATTTTCTCAATAATTTAATATGTGAATATTTAAGATTATGTTTATATTACATAGTGAAATTAATTTGTAAAGTTATGTCTAACGCGGATAAAAAACTGAGAATGGCGCAAAATCTACCAAGCGTATTTTTCTGAAACCTTCACCAATTTAAAGATAATTTAATTATTGATCTTTTAGTATACGCGTTTTATTAAAATACCTTTTGTTTAGTGTATAATAAATTAATAATGCGTCAAATTGGGGACAGCGCTCCTTGATGGGCGAGTCCTATTTATTACTACTGGCTGAACGTTCGACGCGTTACGTGAGCTCAGTACAGAACACGCAAGCTAACCACTCAAGGTCACTGGCATATATCTGCGTCTTAAAATTATCCTTCGCTGTAGCTGCCAACCTACTATTTTTGTTACCGGCTTTATTTTTTTTTAATCATAAATTCAGATTTATTTGTCGTCGCGATAAATACCTACATGGTCTTTAGCAAATAATATATGTACATTGCTGCGTCACCAATCTTTCGACTTTTGAAATGAGTTTTCATCAGCACAGCCATAGAATGAAGGGTTTTATTCATCAATAATTGATGAATAAACCTTACCGAACCTGTTGGTAGTGATGGTTACCTTTAATGTTTTAATTATTAAAACTTAAAGTGAACTACTAACAGATTAATATAGATGGTCTTATAGTATCTGTTATCAGCGTTTTTATTAAGAGCAAGTGCCATCCGACCTCCACAACCCAGCCATAAGATAAAAAACTGCGTGGCGCTGTGCATACCTAACGATACATAATTTGAATTTAAATGACATTTAGATAAGGGAGAAGTTTTTTTTTTAATACTGGGCTAGATTTTGGCTTAAAAAGAAGTTAAATGCAGTTAAGTATCACTTTTTCAAGAAAGACCCTAACAAAGAACGCCCTCGCCCTTCACCACTTCCTAATTATATTACGCCGTTTTTCTTCCCAGTTGGGAAAAAAAACCCGAAAATATATGCGTAACTATTTACACACACTGACACACATAACACAATTTGCTTAGGCACACATAAAATACTAAAAGTTCCCGCAGACAGGCTCTATGCGACTTGTAGAACAATTACTATGAAAACTTCATGGAAATTGTTCTACCAAAATGGCGTTGCACTGTCGCGTCGCACCTGTCTGCAGTAGCCTTAATGCTATTCACATGATATCACTTACCATCACCAATTTCGTTGTTGGAAGTACCATAAGCTCTTAGCAGATCGTCTAGTGAGATAATCTGAGACGATGCAACCAATATCATGGCACAAATAACCACCAATACGAACTTCATCTTGATATACGTATCACACGACTGACTCGCACGGGAACAGACCACAAATTGACCATACTCGATCGAGTCAGGAGACTTTTTATTTTGTAAGCAACTAGCTTCTGGGCGCGATTTCATTCGCGTGAAATTTCAGCCCGCGACCCAGCGCGTCGCATCGCCCCTGTCCCCGAGTTAAGGTGCCCGAAACGTTCAATTGTAATTGTCAATTTTTATGCGACTGATACTAATTGATGCGTAATTGATCGTCTACCAAGTGCAATTGAAGCGATTGACAATATAAATTAATGGCAATTGATCATTTGCGATTGATCGTTTCGGGGACCCCTTAATAAGTAAGTAAGATTTCGTTTTCACATAGCGTTCTTCCTGACTTTTTATCTTTTTGTTCGGCTCCTTAGAGTCGTAGCGTGATGTATAACCTTCCTCAAGAATTGGACTACCCAATGCAAAAAGATTTTTTCAAATCCGACTGGTAGTTCCGGAGATTAGCCCGTACAGACAAACAAATTTGACCTCTATAATATTAGTTTAAGTATATAAACATGCATAGCATCTATAGTCAATCTTTGATGTTGATTTATGCGAATGTGTACCGTAAAACTTTACGTTAGAGTCGGAATTGTAGATTCTAAATTGTTTGTTAATGTTTCTTCAATACGAGTAGGTATATGTGGTTAGTATTTATATCTGGGGTTGAGTTCAATAACAACCGTCTGCCTACTGCATGCATTGTGGTTATTTTTAGGGTTCCGTACCCAAAGGGTAAAACGGAAACCTTATTACTAAGGCTCCGCCGTCTGTCTGTCTGTCTGTCCGTCTGTCACCAGGCTGTATCTCATGAACCGTGATAGCTAGACAGTTGAAATTTTCACAGATGATGTATTTCTGTTGCCACTATAACAACCAATACAAAAAAACAGAATAAAATAAATATTTAAGGGGGCTCCCATACAACAAACTTTTTTTGCTCGTTTTTGCTATACAGTATGTAACAAAAACCCTGTTGTTCCTTTAAGGGACGTATACATTAACCTACAAGCACAACATTGGTGGAATTATAATTTAAAAAAATTAAGCATTGGCTAGTCGAGAAGTCAAAATCAAAGAACTAAAGAGGTTAGAAATCAGTTAAACATTACAAATATTAATAATTCAATATTTATTTTAATTATTTTTGTTGAACAGTTTTTATAAATAACTTGCTTTGTTACGTATGTATACCGATTCTTAAGACGTAGGTAGAAGGAACAACATGGTTTTTGTTACATATTGTATATTGATGAAGGCAACAGGCAGACGCTTGAAATATTCACAGAATATTTAGTTGTATATTCACTTTAAATATAAATAATTCAATTTAAATAAAACAAATATTTAAGGGGGGCTCCCATACAACAAACGTGATATTTTTGCCATTTTTATAGATAATGGTACGGAACCCTTCGTGCGCGAGTCTGACTCGCACTTGGCCGGTTTTTTGTTTTAATACCTATTATTGTTTTAGTACCTACTTACCTACTGTTCTCATTTACTTTAGCTTTTTAACAGCTGCCTAAATTGATTAGAATATGGACCAGACAGCTGACATAAATAGGTAGGTATTATAATTAAATATTTAGAATTCGTAGTTAAAATCTAGTTTTTATCTAAAACAACACTGTTCAACTACAACTCTTAGTAAGTATTGTCATAATTTGTATGTGTATTACCTACACAGTAAGTTGTTAATAATTATTTGTTACACTTTACTTAAGACGGAGATATATGCAGTGACCTTGAGTGGTTAGCTTGCGTGTTCTGTACTGAGCTCACGCAACGCGTCGTAGGTTCAGCCAGTAATAGGACTCGCCTATCAAGGAGCGCTGCCCCCAATTTGACGCATTATTAATCAAAAAAATCAAGTCATTTATTCAAACTAGGCTGAGAATCAGCACTTTTCACAAAAATTACATGAGACAGTCCCTCAAAAACGCCCCACCCTTCACCACTTCCTAGTGCTTTAGCTGGGAAGAAGAAGTGGCGCAACAAACTCCCCAGCAGCACAGCTGTCTGTTCGCATAAAAAACTTGAAGCTATACAATACAATATAAAATAATTTGCATTACGCAACACAAAACGTTAATTAAATTATTTGCCTTAAATCAAAATCAAATCAAAATCAAAAGTCATTTATTCAAACTAGGCTGAGAATCAGCACTTTTCGAACGTCAAAAATTACATGAGACAGTCCCTCAAAAACGCCCCACCCTTCACCACTTCCTAGTGCTTTAGCTGGGAAGAAGAAGTGGCGCAACAAACTCCCCAGCAGCACAGCTGTCTGTTCGCATAAAAAACTTGAAGCTATACAATACAATATAAAATAATTTGCATTACGCAACACAAAACGTTAATTAAATTATTTGCCTTATGTTAGCTAGCACACACCATTATACAAATATATATATATATATATAATACTCGTCGAAAACTATACTCAAGCAGAAATAACGTAAACAAAACGTATCTAAATAAAAGCCTCCAGGCACAATGGGCGTGCCCGCTTAAATAAAGCTACAGCTATAACTCGAAGTCACAAATGATAAACTAGCACCATCGAAGTAAAATAAAAACAGTTAATTATTAATAACAATAACAAAACCATGGTCAGCAAGATGACCAGTCACCACAAGCAGCACCCGTTCACGAGCATAACGCAAAGATCAGCCATCACCCCCCTCGCCATATTTGAGGGAAAGAGGCAACCCGACCCCCGACGCTACCGCAAGCAGTGACATCTAAGGGAGCATGACGAACTTGCTGCCGGTTGCTCAGGCAAGAATAAAGTGATCAATTTGTTAAGGTCGCTAGCTAACCACTTATTGCAATACAACTCATAAAAGAACATTGTAATGAGTAGATTTTGTCACTAATAAATTAAAATAAATTGACTTAGACAGTCAAATAAAATAAACAAATATAGGAACTCATATAACCTGTCAGTAGGGAATCTATCTGGAGAAAGAACATGAACATTGTCTTGAGTTAATCGCAGCGACCAACTGTTCTTATCGTTTAAGTAGTCGTTGGTTGAATTTATTATACACAAACCAAAAGGTATTTTAATAAAACGCGTATACTAAAAGATCAATAATTATTTTATCTTTAAATTGGTCAAAGTTTCAGAAAAATACGCTTGGTAGATTTTGCGCCATTCTCAGTTTTTTATCCGCGTTATTTCACTATGTAATCAGAGAGTCAAACAGAGATAGCAATATTCCGAACGAATTTTGCGCTCACCGCGACTTGCAGTTGCGGGCGATGGTAGTCGGCCTCTTAATGAACACTGACCTACACGTGAATATTTACCTACTCATGATTCAAGTCTGGCCTTGAAATAGCCGTTCCTTTGTTTAGCTTTATACAGACGGACGGGACCAATTCAGATCTTTTACATAGGTAGGATATAGTTACCTTAGTCATAACAAATTAATCGTTTGATTTCATTCAAGGGAACCCCCGACCATAAACTACATCACACAAACAAACATTACTTGAGTGGGTGATTCTATAAAAATTGAAATAAGTAATTGTTAATACTTGGTAGGTATATCTCGCTACCATGTAGGTACCCTAAAAAATAGCATTTATCCGGAAATCATTATCTGCAAGGCTTTTTTTTTTGGGGTGGGAAATTATCAAATAACTTCTCCCGCTCTGGGCGGAGCGGGAGGGCGTGTCAGACTTTTACTGACGACTTTTCCGTTGCCTGTGTGCCAGGGCCACGATATCCCTTTCGGACAAACTCGCAACCCTGGCAGGGTTATCTGGATCAAGATTATCTGGAATGCTGAGGCCACATTGTCGCGATAAGGCGAACTACACTTAGCAGTAGCACGCTCTCTCTCGCACACCGCTTGGTGTCTCGCGTTATCGCGACATTTTACCCGTTGAAACCAGCATTTCAGCCAGTCGCTGTAGTGTAAAAGAAGAAACTAATAATAATTGATGTATAACTTAACTAAGTACAGTCAGTGACCTGCATAACCTGACCCCTTTTCCCCTCTTTGTAAGAGGGGTCAGGTAATGCGGAGCACTGACCCTACACTCATTCCAGCTTGGGTCGCCGGTCGGTAGGTAGGTACTCTCATTACTTATTAAAAGCTCTACATGTTTCGTTGAATAAATGAATACAATGCGTTAATTGCGTAGATAGACACAAAAACTTAACAAAACTGATGAGTTCCACTGAATAGCCAATCAAATAATTAATTACTTATTCACAAAACATTTTTGCGACCGTACCTACCTAACATTCGTAACGAAGTCCGCTCAAAGTTAAAACTCAATTTTCTCGGTGAGATTTGAATTTGAGATATTCCTAAATACAAATAATTAATATTTTATACCGAAATAACTTATAAATATTATTATCATATTCATCGTGTAAAACAAAACTTCTCTACACATTCTATAGGTCTCTTACGCCTCCAAAATGTAACACTACGAAAAATCGCTTATATAAATTCTGAGATTTTCTTAGAAACCAAGTAACAAATCATGAGCTAAATAACATTGAAGTGTCAAGGACTCCGATTACCACATAATTATTTTTAGGTGTCGCCGTCGCGTCGCTTGCCCTTCAAGTAGGCACTTGAATTCCTTATCAGAATTTAAAAAATAAATACTTTTAAACTAGCGAACTCCCAGACTAACCCAACCATCAAACCTCTAAGTTATATTACAATCTCCTAAAATGATACGTGATATGATTACAGACACTTTATTTTGCCCAATTCTCGTCAGACTCTTTTGTGAAGATTAATTAGCACACAATGATAAAATAATTAAATGTGAAAATTAAGCGCCATTCATCAGATCTTAATTAAGTCCTACGAGATTTGGATTCAGATTGAATTTTCAGTTGTGTCATACAACTGAAAATTCAATCGATAGGTTAAAGGCTTCTACATACCGGCGCGACTTGTCGCGCGACGTGACACGACACAAAGGCACCGCTCGTCCTGCGACACGCGGGGCCTTTGTGCCGTGTCGCGTCTTGAAGCTTCGATGTTCACAATCATAACGCAAATCTAGCTTTACAAAAGGACTGTCACCACTGGCGGCAGGTGCTAACCGCCCAGGGGACCAAGTCTGCTATTTTTATAAATTCAGTCATTCCAACACGATCCCATTGTCATGCCATTGTCATTTTGCTAAAAGTTCGTAATCTGCTAAATTCATAATGGTCGATCATTGGTCGGTCAATGTTCTCGTAATAGAATTGTGTTATTATAATGGCATTGCCGTATTGCCATTATTATAAAACCCATTAGTGGAAATGTCATTCATTTGTCATTATGTACGAGATTACCAATAAATGCAATTTCTTTCAATGTAGTGTCAGTGGCCGACCATTGGAAACTCATAATGACGCCATTATAGTAGTAGATTACCTAACTTGTCAAAATCAACAATTATGAAATCACTGATCGACCATTCTGACACTATTGTAAGAGCAGACTTGAGGCCCTGGGCCCTCGGTCCTGGCGGGCCCACAAATCTCGAGAATAATCTAATCCCAAATATGACCAAAATATGTTTAGTATCGTTTTATTAAGTTTAATATGTAAAAGGCAGTTTGTAGTTGGGGCCCCATACGAATGCTAAAAAATATCGTAGGTGCTAAAATTTCCTTACTTACATTCTCTTTTTTCTCAGACTACGCTGCGTAAGTCGGCAAAGTAACTACTATTTATTATCATTCTCATTTACTTGAGTCCTTGATTATCGCCTATGCTTCACAGATTGACACCAGCCGCCTCAAGGCACCGATCGATGGGCACATAAGTAAGAATATAGTCAAAAGAAAACTACCTAACAATTGGTAGGTACTAAAAATTTTGAGCTCGCTTCGCTCGCACTGGTATCATACATTTTCTTTTCTTTATACTTACCGCCGATTCTGCCAGAACCGGGTATTCAAAATCAGGAACCGACGCCCTAGTTATGACGATGTAATAACTCGTAATTCTAAGAAATCTTTACTAATGAATGAGCTTATTACGTTCACTCTTATCGCTGAGGAATGTGAGCTTTTGAATTCGATCAGCCGGAAAGTTTTTTATAGACTAAAAAAATACACGTAATGAATCCGGTTCGTTTGGACCATATGGCCACCGTATTAAGGTTAACTTTCGGTTGGCACATAAATTGGAGTAATTAAGACGTGTGTACTACTTCATCTAATATATTGACATGCTTGAGGTTAAACGATTTACACATAACTATATCGCTGGTTTGCGAAAACACCGACGCAATTAAAAATCATCGATTTTACACTATGGCGTTTTTAAATTTATTTATAAATACTTTGAAGCATATTTATCTCAAAAAGTAATTAATTGAAGACTAACTTTACTGATTAAAATATAATATAGAATAGTAATAATCATTATTCGCAATGAAATATATCAGTGATTTTGGTTCGTTTTGTATACTTAACTAAATATCAAACAATTTTGTGTTGTGTGTCGTTATTCTCGCAAACCAGTGATATGTTGGCAACACTACGACCGGTAGCAGCGACACAGCGCCCCTACCGGACTACAGAGCCTACGGGAATGCCGACCGGCACAACAATATGGACAAACCCCAGATGCGGAGGCATTACTATTTGAGAATTAGTCTGATAACCATCAACCTGTGAATACGCGTTAGAATTTAAATTAAAGTATTGTTCGGCAGGCCTAGTTTACTTATAAATCGACCTGGTTCCTCAAAACATGCCTTCAGTTTAAGTTAAAATATAGATATAGGTAGAATGCTTCCCAACCCAACACTCATACTTCAGGTAACTAACACTAACTGTGGTCAGTGACCCCAAAAAATCATGTTTTTTTTTTTAGTGTAACTACATCACATCTGTGGAGTTTCGCTAGGTAGCTAATTTATTGTCACCTTGTTTAAATAACTATGCTATGTATGACAATCCTTGCTTATTGGCAGACATTTTCCTGTTAGAAACCAGGGGGCCTAAAATGGACGCTTTGGCAGAATTATAATATATCTGCGTACAATTCATATCCCGCAATTCATCTGTTTGACAGTTTTGTATGGAATTTCGTAAAATGGTCCACAAATTATGAATTGCTGTAATGAAGTCTAATGTCAAATAGCAGATGTCAAACAGATGAATTGCGGGATGTATGAATTGTACGCAGATCATATTATGATTCTGTCAAAGCGTTCATTTTAGGCCCCTAGATACGATGTAAAGTTAATAATTAGTTTAAACTGTTTAAATAACCATCGCCAATGCATAAGTAGGTACCTAGTTATGCGTAACCAACCCTTACCCCGTACTGTATTGGTAAACTAAGATCACGCCATGCATGGCCAAATTTATTTTCAGGGGGTGCAACTTCAGCTCCACGAAGCTCGATCATTTTTTCAGTTCACCTCGGACACAGACAATCGGTTATAAGTTAGGTTATCGTTCCATTCATACAAGGGGTAACTTTGTCGACTTATGCAGGGAGGTTTCGACCGACGATTAGACACGGACACACTGGTGGGAGATGTTACAACAAGACCCATGGCACATCAGAGCCCACGACCTACATCGCGATATGATCAACAAACTCCAACAACTGGCGATCACCGGTCTGTAAGACCTCTCTCTTCGCCCATAGAATAGGTGAAATTGAATATGTCCATAAAAAGGAGACAGAAAAGCCGCTCCACAAGCGAACAGCCCTCCCGCGTGAGCGTAGGCTGACTTGTAGTCACGCTTAGTTATATACTTGCTGGTATTATAAATCCACTAACCTTATTTTTTGCGCTGTATACACTAAAAAGTAAGGAAAGATGATAGAAATAGGTTGCAAAAGATCGCTCACAGGACAAAATGCGCTTAATTAAAACAAAACACCGTATTTTAATATCACTTTGTAACTTTTTTTTATTATGTGACATGTTAATTATTCTAAACCAAGCAATACTTAAACAATATTCTATTCTATTCTACTATGCAGGAAAGCTTTAACAATTAAGAGAAGGTAGCCAACAAGAGCGAGCTATGCTGGCTCGATAATGTTAGCACCCCGACTAGGGTCGAAAAGATTTTCGGTACTATTGTCGACTAATACACAGAAGCTTTCTTCAGCTTCTAGAATACTTCAGGATCTCGCCTCGAATAGGTTAAGTTCTCTATAATATAGATCAGATTATTTATAATTAGATTAGGTATTATTGTATTAGGCGTTTTCGGATATTTTTATAGTTCTGAATGTTTTCACCTATATTTTATTTTGAAGCCAGGCAGGTGTAAGGGCACCCCTTGAACCCCGCTCCCAGCGCCCATGGGCCCTCTGTGTACCAGGTAGCCGATAATATAACATAACATAACATCACGTCTGCATTCCCCGAAGGGTTATCAATTACTTACAATAAAACAAATGATGACCTAAAGTCCTAAACCATTCGACATAATTCTGAGCGACATCCTGTTGTTGACCGTCTGTGAAGTCCAGTCACAGACATACACATGTAAACCTTCCTATGTACAATGCAATGTAATGTAGATTTCATCGTTTGAATCCGATCCAGCCTGTCCTTAGCTGCCCTCCCAAAGCGACGCCCTGAGCCGAGGTCCGTACCGCACAGTGTACACGTGTAGTCGAAGTTTTATGCCCTTGGAGGCCTTAATTTAAAACGCCGAAAGCAGCAACAGGTTAACCGCTATCACTGTCAGATTGCGTACAAAAGAAAGAGATGCGCGATGACATAACGTATGGCGTAAAAATGCAAATAAAATCGTGTATAATTAGATATTAACTAATTAATACAAATTAATCCATCACCGGATGCAGTTTGTCATTTGCAATTTTATGGTATACTTTTAATTATAAATATAACTGTTAACGAAGGGATAAAATGTTTTTAAAAATAATTAAGAGTTGTCTTTGAAGATTTTTTGATGTATTAAATTATGTTTAATTATGTTTTGAGTTCCATCACCGTATACACAAAACACTTGAAAATATCATAAGTAGGTACTGTATTTGTTTTGGAAAAATTATTTACGGTTGATACACTGCTTTAAAAAAACATTTTTTTACTATTTTCAGAAATCTCCTTAATGAGGTAAGTACCTACCCACAAGAAAGTCCGGTTATGCTGCCAACAACCTCCTAAGTTGACCTGAGAGATGCCATTCCCTAAAAACAAAAAAACGGTCTAGGGGTTCTATTAAATATTATTTTAGAGCTTACCTAATGCTGAGCACACGTGTATCAATTTTTGTATGTGTTCATATTTGTCAGGTACCTATACCGTACTTACCTACATAATAACCTACTAACCAGGGTTGTTGCGAACATCAGCATCATTTTCAACTTCAGCATCCGCATTCATCGAAGCTGATTATTAATGCTAAGACAGCTAAAGTTCGAGTCGAGACATGACCGTAAAGGAGGCGGGGCTTATAGCTCGTGTTGTTTTCGTTTGCGAGTTTTAACCAATAATGCATTGGACTTGCTCTTTCGAAGTTTTCAATACATTTAACATTGTCTCGTATTTCCCGGCAATAACATCACATTGCCTGGAAATACAGAAAACCGGTGCAAGGTAAACTGTGCAGCTTTTAGTTATAAATTCATAATGGTCACTACTTTTTCTCTGCTTTTTTAAGAAAATAATTAAAATCAGCATCAGCATCCGCTGATGTCATAAAAAAAAACCGCCCAATTGCGAGTCGGACTCGTGCACGAAGGGTTCCGTACCATTATCTATAAAAATGGTAAAAAAATCAAGTTTGTTGTATGGGAGCCCCCTTAAATATTTATTTTATTCTGTTTTTAAGTATTTGTTGGTATAGCAGCAACAGAAATACATCATCTGTGAAAAAAAATCAGCATCAGCATGAGCTGATGTGAAAAAAATATGCATCAGCAACAACCCTGCTGTTAACATCGTCTAAATGTCTAAAGTACTATCGCGGCGCCTTACCACTTTTCGACCTTATTACTAGCAGCATAAGGTTGAAACGTGGTCAGGCGGCAGTGTCCGCGATGGTACCTATGTTATTGCGTTGTATGTAATGTTTATTTCAGGGGAAGAACTGCTATCTCTGTGTGTCAATGTTTTGAGAAGGAAAACAACAAGTTACTCGTACTATCATTTTACCTACCAGTTAACCGACTCTAATTTTAAAACATGATTTTAAGTAGGTACTTAGGTCATCTAACAATAAACAATTCATTATTGACACGAATTTTCTAAGAGTTGCTTCCGTCTTAGTTATTTTGAAGCTTTTATCAATTGAAATTGTTTATTGAAATAATTGATTTACATAAATATTTGTAAAAATCAATCAAAGTAAGTAAATTAATTATTTAAATAAAGTCTTAGTTATTTAGAAGCTTTTATCATGTAGTATCCACTACATGATAAAAGCTTCTAAATAACTATCACACCATTATATACTGATAAATTAAAGTAAGTAGGTAGGTACTTACTGCATTCTAGGGATGGGCCGAACGTAGTTTGAAATAAATACGAACTTCGGTTTTCACCGCGCTTTCTCGAGAGTGACACGTCGAATCTTGTTTAGGCGCTCACTTGAATTATTGGTGTACAATTTATAAACACTTTCCTCAGAGGCAAGAAATGTAAACGAACAAAAATGTAACAGACTCCTGCCAGATAACGTAGAATCCTTAGTGTTTTTGCACCATAATCTGCCCTTGGTAACTTTTAAATACCATTAGGTAATAAGATTTCATTTAACAATTCTATTTTTATTTATGTTATTATTGGTAAAAATTATTTCAATGTTTAGATGTCAACATTCTGTTAACGTTTAGAATATGTTTAATCGTTAAATAAACAATAACTAACAAACAATAAATACATGCGTATGATTTTATTTTACTGGTTTTGCTTTATTATTTTTAGTCAAAACAGTTGAGTTATTTTAATATTATATTGTGTCGAATGTTCGACATTTGAATCGAATTCCGGACGAATGTCCAAGTTCGGTTCAAACCGCCGAAGTTCGGTTAAACCGAATCAGAAACGAGTTTCGGCCCATCCCTATTAGTATTTCTGACCCAAAAATATCTGTGTATTTGTTAAAATATTATTTTTCGTAAAATAAGTCGAAACCTGCCATGTATTCCCCATAGGAGTAAACAGAGGTGTATTAGTTCACCTATGATTTCGCCGGATATATTATTTTGAGTTCCATTTAGGGGCTGAGCCTATTAACCGGGCGCAAATCCGGTCTTTGGATAACTACCTACTGAGAACTTCCAATAACACTTTACCTAATCTATACTCCATTTGAAATAAGATTACAAATTTAGATAAACTTTTTTACAGTCCGTTCAACCGATTTTGACTTCTATTGAAGTCAAAATCGGTTGAACGGACTGTAAAAAAGGTTTATTTAAATGTCTAATCTTATTTCAAACGGAGTATAGTTATCGATCCCAGGACCACTCGGCAATGGCGCTTGATAACACGACCCACGAGGGTAGATCTTACTTCTTAGCAATAAGAGTTTTCGTAGAGTTACTACAAACATGCGGTTAACCGACTATTTTGTATCAAATCTGATACAAAAGCCTCGGTTAATAAATAGTATGGGTGTAAGTATTAAACTAAAATAACAAGTTAGAAATCTAGTAATCAATGTTTAATTTTCTTTCTGAGTACACTGGCGACTGGTTCAGTCTCGTATTCTATTTCAACGCGAGGCTTCTTCTTCAGAGGTATCCTTACAGCCATGTCCTGCAAGCAAATACGAGTTAGCAATAAATCAGAGTGACCGATGAGTGTGGTAACGAGCTCAGTGGCTTGCATTTTAGGGCAGGCACGAATGCACGATTCAGTCGGGGGTGCAAGTATCTCCCGGGCCCGTGACTCTTGGTACTAGAAGAAACAGTGTGGTTGCAAGTGAGTGCAACAGGTATTGGCATTAAAAAATTGAGTTGTATTTGTTACTAACATAGCATAAGTTTTGTGTATTACTAACATTATATGGATCAAGGTCCGAATTAAAGTATTTTTTTTTTTTTTTTATTTTTTTTTTTTTTATAACCCTCTATTCTTCCCAGACGGAGGGTATCCCTAAAGATTTGCGCAAAAAAAAAAAGGGCAGGCACAATACTTTTATAGCTGTACAAGGATCTTTTGGCGCGTGGCTTAACTCGGAACTAACGCCGCCATCTTATTTTTTCAATACATTTCACAAAACAATTGGGCAAATGTTTACCAATAGCGCCCTCTGTCAACGTCATTCGAGCGCCAAAAGATTCTTGTAGCAATGTAGCATCGGGAATCAACGATTTTGCAACAGCCCAGTGCTGCATCGCGTTTTGACAACTCTCGTGACAAAAATTAAGTATCGAACTTCCGAAAAGCGACCTCATCGCTAATCACCGATGCTAAAAGTATCACTTTTGAGACTTGTGTCCAGTTATTGCTGTGGACTATTGATTTAGAAATTACCTCAATGTCCGATGTATCCGACTCGAAGTCGCTGCCAACATCCGCACTTTCTTTCTTCCCTGAGTCAGAGTCCTGAAACATTAATAAATTCATTGAATTTTTCGCACATCACAGATAAGATTGTACATAATCAATCAATCATATTTATTTATTATGAAGGACATTAGAATAAATGTTACTAAAAGAATCTCTTTAGAATAAATGTTACTAAAAGCTCGCTGGCTCGCTCGGAGAATAATATTGTCATTTTAAATGTTTGTTTATGTTGACCATTGACGTTAATAGAATTATAACCTTTTATTTTGATACTTGTAGTTAATTAGCATTTTTTTTGTTGTATTCATATAAGTTATTAGTGTAGTATTAGTGTAACAATTAGAATTTGATAATGTGAGTTTGTTGTGAAATTGTGCGTTCGCCGTCGTTGTAATTAGGAAATTTGAGTTCACTGCTCTAAAGAACGAGTTGAAAGTCTTATACACAACTCCGTCTTTGAACAAACTAGATGTTTACGAGCTTTATCTCAATTTTCAAAATTCATTATTGTGTGACACTTTTCCACAAATTACAAAATTATGTAGTATATTTTTGACACTTCCCGTTACAGTGGCATCCGCGGAGAGGTCGTTTTCGGCTTTGAAGCGAATTCATACGTACATGCGTATTTCTCAAAAACAAGAACGAGTATCTGATCTAGCCATTTTTTCTATAGAAAAACATTTATTGCTAAAAATTAAGGATCATCCCGGCTTTTATGATAATGTCTTAGCGCACTTTGTACGAAAGAATAGACGAATAGCTTTAGATTACTTATAAGTAGTATTATAAGTAGAATAAGTCAGTAGTATTGTAGTTAAGTAGTTTTGTCTAGTAGACATCATACGTCAACGTCATCACACTGATCACACCACAAACGGTTTTTTTCAAAGCCACTTTTATTATACTTGCAAGAGACTGTTTCAATCTATCAGTGCTTACACGTATGGTAAAGGTGGACTGAAGACATCTGCTTCTTATAGAAGAATGAAGTCAGTCACAGATTTTAAGTAACTGGACTACGTGCGCCACGTCCGGCCTAGGTAAGCATTTTTTTTGCTCCGGGTTACCTTTCTCATTAAATAACCCCTTGCCACTGATGCCAAGAAATATGTCCCGCAAAAAAGACAAGGCAGACAGTAGAAAGGGTGGCGAGTACTGGCGAGACATATTTTATGAAAGAGTTACGAGCAAGTTGGATGCAAGCAGCAAGAAATTGAAAACTTTAGAGACTTGGGGGAGGCCTACGCCAAAGAGGCGAGTTCTACCAGCGATAGATAAATAAATCCAAGTTGAAAAATTGCATGTAATTTTGGTAGAAGAAATAACTTTTTAGGGTTCCGTACCTCAAAAGGAAAAAACGGAACCCTTATAGAATCACTCGTGTGTCTGTACGTCTGTCACAGCCGATTTGCTCCGAATCTACTGGACCGATTAAGGCGCGGTGTTACCCAAAAACTGGCTTCTTGGTTAGTCGAGTATGACGTAACGCAATGAAAACATCCGACGCAAAAAATACAGTGGACAGAAAAGGGTTTATAGAAAAATTTTAACCGAATAGAATAGTAAAATATAGTTTGATATTCCCAATAAAAAAAATTGAGGTTACTTCACAAAAATAAACTTTGGCGTCGAATATATCTATTTTCAGCGAAAACAACTTTTTTTTTTGTAGGATTCTAATTGCATTAGCTTTGTTTTAAAACTTTAACCAGACAATTATTTAATATAATGTGTATATTCCGAATAATCTAAATAAAACCCCTAAAATAAATGCCCATTCACAGCTTAGTCACATCGTCAACACAAATGTTTATTCAATTTTCAACCTTATTTAAAGCAGTTGTGTGAGTGCAGTTTCAGCGTTTAAAATGGTAGTCAGTCCGCGCCTTAAGTTGAAATTTGGTACACATATTAATGTTTGTGACCCAAACACGGACATTTAACGTAAATGAATGAATTTGGTCACTTGGGGGAAAAATTAGAAAGAAAAAAAAAACGAACTGTACCGTGGGACACATCAAATGAAAGGGCTTGTTGTAAAGATTTCTGAAAAATCGTTTTTATAATTTTAAAATAAATAAGTACTTTTATAAATATTAACGAAATTAGATGAAAATTGACCATTCCCCCGTTACCTCCGAAACTACTGAGCCTAAAATTTTGAAAAAAATACATAAAATAGTTCTTTAGTTATATAGATTACAGGAAAACTTATAAGAAGTCGATGATCTTAAAATAACATGGTCAATCACTCAATATTGTGCGTACAAACTAACATTTCCAGTTGGAATGTATGAGGGAACAAGTTTTTGAATTACAGTGTTAAGTTTGTTCTTAGGATAATTAATCCCCACTACAGATTCCTTCATTGTGCGTGGTCCGATACTCACTTGGCCGGTTTTTTCTTATTTTGCCAAGATACAAAAACCAACTCACCTCATCACTGTCCATATCACTGTCACCTTCAACAAACTCGTCAGCCTGTTCCACAGTCCTCTCCAACTCCATTTCAAGCTCTGGTTCCATCTCCCTCTCTACTTCGTCTTCCTCGTCATCTTCTTTCTCACTCTCGCTGGATATCTCTTCTGCTTTGAGCGCTGAGTCAAACGCCATTTGTGGGAAGTTGTAGATGTCATTGTACTGAAAAGAAAGACATGAAATAATTATACATTTTGAATTACGTATTTTCAGAATGGGTAATTTTTAGGGTTCCGTACCCAAAGGGTAAAACGGGAGCCCTATTACTAAGGCTCCGTCGTTTTTCTGTCTGTCCGTCCGTCTGTCACCAGGTTGTATCTCATGAACCGTGATAGGAAATTTTCACAGATGATGTATTTTTGTTGCCGCTATAACAACAAATACTTTAAAACATCATAAAATAAATATTTAAGGGGGCTTCCATACAACAAACGTAATTTTTTTGCTCGTTTTTGCTCGATATTGATAACGGCAACAGGTAGACGCTTGAAATATTCACAGAATCTTTAGTTATAAATTCACTTTAAAAATAAATAATTAAATTAAAATTAAACAAATATTTAAGGTGGGCTCCCATACAACAAACGTATTTTTTTTTGCTGTTTTTATAGATAAAGGTACGGAACCCTTCGCGCGAGTCCGACTCGCACTTGGCCGGGTTTTTTCTTCTGGCTACAAGCATCAAAATGCAGTAGTGTTCCATTCTCAAAAAACTTAAGAAGTGAGAAAAAAGCTGTAAGCTTTATTAATATTCTTCTTTGTTTTTCTACATTATTTTAATGCCAGAGCTAAAGCTTATAATAAACATTCACTGCATATCATTGCACTCTCATTATGTTTGTATTGCATTCAGTGATCAAAATCTTTATTTTTATATTTGCTTTGCCTAATATAGGGATATAGGGGTCAATGGATGTAGAGGACTACTTGCAAGAATATACAAAACTTACAAGGTGCATGCAATCTTGAAATACCTTGCAGAACTTTTGTAAAGACTGGTGCAGCCTAGCGCGATATCGCGGGCGCGACAAGGGTCGCGCTGCCTGTCGCGCCAGTCTGCACGAGCCTTAAGGCTACTAACATGAAAATGACTATCCAGTAGACATGGGTAGCTCGTGAGCGAGTGATAGAAAAGAGCTAGCTCTTTTCGATTGACGTCGCTCTCGCTCGTAAAATAGCTCAGTTAGCTCACTCAGAATTTGAATTGTCAAATTCTGAGCCGCTATCAAGTTTCAATCGAGCTGTAATAAAGTTTGATACGGTTAAAAGTTAAATACCTGGATATTAGACATGGGCGAAATAGCTCACTGAAAAGAAAAAGAGCGATTAGCTCTTTCACTCTTAAAGAGTATGTCACTCTTCTAGCTCACTAGCTCTTGTATAGCTCAGTGACTCAGACGCCGACTGTTAGCTCATTTGCTATTTCGCCCTTGTCTAATATCCAGGTGTTTTAACTTTTAACCGTATCAAACTTTATTACAGCTCGATTGAAACTTGATAGCGGCTCTGGAGTGCGCTACTCACTGCGCAGTACTGCAGCCCTCACCCGAGTCACACACGTGAATTTGTTACTTCGCAGCGACTCGCCTCATGTTCCGAGCCGCCATAAAGTTTGAATCGGGCTGTACTTTAAAGTTGTCAAAAAATAATAGGCCCGTTTTGACATCAACCTTTTTATCTCTCACTTATTTAACTTGAATCAATTTCACGATGGTCAATCGCGACGTAACTAGTGAAGTAACCATACGACTCGGTACTCGATACTCACGATAAATCGGTTCAAGTTAAATGTCAAAACGGGCCTATTATTTTTGACAACTAGATTGCGACATGATGTAGGTTATAATATAGACTGCTACAAGGATCTTAGAGAGGCATTGTATCTGTGAAATTTTCACAGAAAATTGACAAAACAAGATTTCAAGCAGCGTTTCCGATTTTGGCCATGTGCCAAAATAATCTTGTGTGTTGTACTTACAGTGCCCTTCTTCAATCTCTCAAGCAGTTGTTTCTCAATAGCATTGTCTATTCTTGCTGCAACTAAGGCCTTTTCCTCCCTTCTCCTTTCACGTCTCTCTATCTTGCGCTGTATTGGGACTAATTCTTTCCTGTAATGGGTTGAAAATTCCAATAATAATTTTTTGATTATTTCATGGAAATAATTACCTTAAAGCATGTGTGATAAAGTGTGTACTTAATAAAAAAAATTACCCTTTATTAAAAAAGCACCAGGTTCTTAATAATTAATTCCAATCTAGCCTATAAAACTAATTTGTTATACATTGTTGCACTCCCTGAAGAAGATACAATAGTTATACAAGCACCATGGTACTTACTGCAAAAGACATGTACCCTTTGCAGTACCATGGTGCTTGTTTCTAATGCATTCATTGCAAAAACAAAACTTAGTATGCACATCTATACTATTATAGTAAAGCCAACTATTACGTATTCTGTGGTAAAGCTGAGAAGAGTTTGTTTGGTTTATTGTTTGAATGCGTTAATCTTTAGGGCCTGTGCAAGTGTGCACACCACGTTTTTTAAACGCGCCGTTGACGCGCGTTTTAGAAACGTTCGTTGACGGCGCACTTTTATCCTACAGAAGGTCTACAGGCTGCGTCTGACTCATGTGCGTATCGCGTCTGTATTGCTACAAACACGCGTCAACTGCGCGTTTATAAAACGTGGTGTGCACAGGCCCTTAGAACTTCCAGTCATATTTGAACAATTCTTTTTGCAATTGTTACCCCAATTCTTGAGGGAGGATAAGAGGATATTTAACACACACTATGACCCTTAGGACCCGAGCAAAAAGACAAAAAAGGTCAGAACGAACACTAAGCAAAAGTAATAGCACGGATGAGGCGATGTGATGCCGTGGGTCATAGGATATATTTTATGTTAGAACAAGACAATTTCATGTGGCCGTAGCCGCGGACGGAGCTGGTGCTTTCATAAAATGTTTTAAATAATGAATACTTACACTCTTCTGAGTTTAAGTTTTCTCATCCGTATAAGATATTGTGTTATTTTGACAAATCTCTGCTTGCATTTTGCTTTGATAAAAGCAGGCCAGTATAATAGATTCTCATTGATTTGATATATTGCCTTCTCAAAGTTTCTTGATAGTTTTACTTTCTCCCATTGCTTAGCTGGAAACATTACTCTGAAAATAAAACAATGTTTTAATGTACAAATAAATACATTGACACTGACTTTGACTTTACTTTTATAGCAGTTTACATCACATATAAACTTTTATTAACGGGAATAAAAATAACCTTTTGCAATACAAGATAGATTTCTTGAAGTAAAATCTTATTTAGTGGTCTTAAGCGTTTTTTGGTAGGGGCAAAACTTATGGGTTTGTGTCACAGACATGTGAACTGCGTCACGTGATGTGTTGTGCCAGACTGCCAATGCTCAGCAGCATACATCTATATTATTTATGTTATTACAAAGTGGCGTTCTATAGTTTCTGCCATGGGAAGAAGGCGTGAGTTTATGTATGTATGTATTTATTATAAACTTTTAAGTTTTCACATCTGTCGACAGTCCCCATGATAGTAATTTTTTTTTTATTGGTCTATTCTATATCTTTGTGGTTATAAGAGCAACAAAATACCAAGTACTAGTAGTATATTAGGCTCACCAGGCTGTATGGCTAGTCTTCATAAAACATTCTATACTTTCTACACCTTTACATGCTTCTAATACCTACTGAAAGCACATAAATAAATAATACACAACTACATCAAAAAACTATACCTTTCAGCAGTCTTCATGAACAAATAAATAATACCATTCTCCTCCCTAATTGTCGCATATTTACTGTTTGCAAGCGGGCAAGACGCCCTGCTGCATAGACCTGTTAGGTTGTACTCATTTCGGCAAAACTGCTGAGTTTTCGTCCTGAAAAGTTAATCACAAACATTATTGGTAAATTACCTAACAAATGAACATTACTTTAATCATTCTAGTTGTAAATACTTACGTTACTTTGTGTGAACAATGTGTTTTGTTGATAATGGCCCAAACCACCTATAAACAATAGTTACCAAATTAATAAATGAACTTGTAGAAGTAAAACCAATGTGTGCAGTTATATAGATTACTTACGTCGTCGTGCTGCATTTTATCTTATATTTGTAACTTTACAAACTATTATAAATAAATCACGTGGGGACACACAACATAACCTCAAACCCACTAAATTATCCGTAGAAAATAACGAAATGGAAATGACAGTTTTTGTGACATTACAAATAGTGTTGCCAAGATTCAAAGTTATCACAGGCTGCATTCCGATTTTAGCGCGCTAAATGGTAATAGGAACGCGCGCTAAAATTGATTACAGCGATTATGGTCGGAATGCAGACTGAGTTTGTTTCATCGTGTTCTATCGTTTTTATTTGTTTAAACAGAGGGCTAATTGCGTAACACACAATCAGTAGGAATAGGTTTCAATTTGACAGTTCAACAACTTTCATTGCGTTATTTTCGTTGTTGAGCAGACATATTTTTCTACCATAAGAAGCAATGGATTAGCAATGTACTTCAAAATCATTCCGATTCCGATTCTAACTGTGTTACGCAATTAGGGTACAGGGGTCGAAGCAGCGAAAAAGAATACTATTATAATGTTTTTTTTTCTTAATTTTTTTTATATTATTTCCGTCGATAAAATTATACTATAAAAATAAAAATCTATTAACAGTCCATAGGTTGTTTAGTGATGGGTTAGCAACAGAAAGTACTTATAGTCTATAATAGTATTGTTAGTAGGGACACAAACACAGCTAAATTGCCTAAGCCCGCCCTCGAGGCTCAGTGTGGTAGCACCGGGGTACAGGTACAGCGGGGACGTAATGTGATGAACTAACTTATCTACGTGCACCTATAGCTACTTCCACCCAGTGCCGTTGTATAGGACAGTCTGGTCTGTTAACAATCATTTTCAGGATGCCGTTCCGAGTGTTATGCAAGCGCTGTAGCAAGGAAGCCGCTTTTTTACGCATGATAGCGTGAAATCCGTCTATGTGAGCTTAGGCAAACATGCCCGAAGCACTACAACGCCGCGGCAGCTGCAACAGCATCCTGAAGGCGTTATTATATTGAACGCGCAGGACGTTGTAGGCTCGGTTTGTTTATGACACCCACAAGCCGCTCGAATAAAAGGACTGACAGAACGCTATTATAAGGTCACCTTGACGTCTGCCGTGCAGCGAGCAAACCTGCGGGCGAGCATATTGCTCCTCACCGCCAACGGCGCCAACGCCCTGCGCTCCCTCTCTATATCGCTGTCATGACAATGACAATGTGGCCTAAATATTTAAAACTCTCAACCACATTCAGTACCACGCCATTGAGATATACCGGAGGTACACGGCGGGGCTGTGGTTTTTGTGTTCCACCAGAATCACACTCTTTTTAGAGTTTTCACGCAGTCCCGCATTGGGCCCGTGTGGTGCATAGATGGGTTACGGCCCACTCCCTCTCACAGAGAGGAGGCCTATATATTTCCCAGTAGTGGGAACATTATAGGCTGAATAAAAACACCTCATGCAAAGCATGGGCCCAATGCGGGACTGCGTGACCATAGATAATACACAGTGCGCGACTGTGGGTTGGTAGACTAAGCAAGGAAGTCAAGGGACATTTGTGTCACAGACGAACTAAATGAAGAGTGTGAATCTTCTTGTGCACAGAGCATGTAACTTTTTAATGTGCACATTTCTTTGAGTATTATAACGAAATGAGGGAAACTATAGTAAGCGCCACAATGCACAAAGATGAAGGATATTGATATGCTTGCGAGAGCGCCACAATGCACAAAGATGAAGGATATTGATATGCTTGCGAGATGGGAAATCAATGTTTTTTTTTTTTTGTTTTTATTATATTTAAAAAATCAAAACATTATAGCATTCAAGTGATTTTATTAATTATGCTAAGGCAACATTGTCGCAATAAAGCGAACTACACTTCGCGCGTTTTCTGTGAAAAACAGAGAACGTGCGAAGTCTAGTTCGCTTTATTGCGACAATGTTGCCGCGAGACGTCGAGTGGTGAGCAAGAGAAAGCAAGGAGAGAGCGCACGAAGTGTAGATGATTCGCGTTATCGCGACAGTACAGCATTAGGAACCCTGAAGTTCACGAACACTTGAACATGAAAACAGTCAAGGAAGAAATAAGTTAATGAAATCATGATAAAAACAAGACCAGACTGGAGAGACACCTCAGCCAATGGGGTTAAAGACTGAAAGCTCGTCACAGGTGGCAGCACAGTTGTCCGTCTATAAACCGCCATTGTTTTATTCATGTTTACAAATATTTACGTATGCTACTTGGACTGTACCTCTATTGATGAGCTAAGGACAGGGGAAGCGTCTACCACTGGAAAAAGCAGCTGTAGTGGAAAAGTCAATAAAATATGTATGTTTTATAATTTATAGGTTATTTTGTGTTTGTTGATTATGTTCTTTTTTGTTGAAGACTGAACGGTTACGATAGAAATAACCTGATCAGAGTTGAAAACGAAGTCGAGGGTGATCTTCATGACTGAAAAACTCCAGAGATGTTAATTCTAGCACTGATCTATTACGATAATACAAAACACACGTACACCTTTACTATAATTTACATACGTAGTTATCACATAACAAGTCCCTCTAAGTAAAGAAAACAGACTTAGTTGTCTTGGGAGCATCAACTGTTTTCTCCCATATAAGTCTTCAGGTTTCAAAAGGATAGCACTACTCGTCGAATATCGGGTTTCAAAAAAAATTATGGCTTTCGGCTTATGGTTAAAAATTATGGCTATCGGGTTAAAAATAATTTGGCAGCTAGCTGCCAAATTCTTAGACGCTGGATAGTAGCGACATCTGAAGTGAGCAAGTGGCATTTATTACTTTTTATCCCCATTAGCCGCTCAACTCACATTATAACAGATGGATCGTGTCAGCCACAGAACGGTTATACTCAGAAGGTGTCAGCAGACTCAAAAGACGCAACATCCTACAATTAGATATCTTGCAGAGAGCTGTCTACTACTACTACTGCAGAGAGAGTCTTACTAAAACTCATCTCATCTGCTCACAGAAAAGCTTCAGAAAAGTGATTGCAAAATAAACTTAGACAAAAAAAAAAAAAATGACGCCACTATAATTTCAACTTACGAGTTACTATTACGTTACGAAATGACATTTCTATTTCTTCAAAAATATAATAAAGTTACGTACTGTATTTTATAACGCAATCGATTACAATGTGCCATGTGCTTATTGTGCATCACTGACTGGTTTATAGTTATCTGTGATTTCTAATTCTATTTTTTCAGTTTGAAATCATACGTCGGTTATTTTGGTGTTCTGCTTCTGTTTACGTTTGTTTTCTTTATGCTATAATTGCATGACTGTCGTTTAATGTTAAAATGTCGATTGCGCTTGATTTTCATGCCTACTTTTGCTAATATTCATATCATATTAGGAAGACGTAGATAGATAATGATAGAAAATGAGTGACAATATAAAAGTAGTTGTCAAAGTTAGACCTCTAATTTCGCGTGAAATAGACGATAAACTTTCATACCAGTGGCGGGTCAAGAATAACACGCTCTACCAACTCGATCAAAATGGAAAAGATCTCGGGCAATCTTTCACATTCGGTGAGTGAAACTTTAATAACCCTCATTTTTAAAGGTGTGAATCTATTGTGATTCAAATGAGTGCACAATAAATACGTCACAGAATCGAAGGCTAACGCATTAAACGAATACTAATCAGGGAAAATGGTTTTTCAGACAGAGTTTATGACAAGGATACGAAGACTTCGGATGTGTACGATGACATTGCGAAGCCGATCGTGCAAGCCGCTACGGCTGGCTTCAACGGCACTATATTTGCGTACGGACAGACGTCTTCAGGCAAGACGTATACTATGACCGGTACAGACGGATCGCCTGGAATCATCCCTCTGGCAGTTCTCAATTTATTTGAGATTATCAGAAATGTGCCTGACCGAGACTTCTTAGTGAGGTAACAACATTCTTGATTTACCCTATTAAATACCCCTAAATAAAACACTCAGTGTCCAGTGGCTTATTAATTATGCTCAGCTATTGTTTCAATATTGTGTCTACTTTACAGGCAGTTAGATGAAGTTGAATAGACTTCCAAAAAAAAACACATAGAAGTGAAAAATAACTTTAATTTCGGAAGCACATAATTTATCTTAATAGAATTTGCAAAATTATTGTTAAATTATCTGACAACCAACAATCCATTCACAATAAAGCATAATACTTAAGTTAGACATTGTTAGAGGTTGTCTAGCTTAGCTAATTTAATTTCATAGATTAAAAAAAAGAAGGGTTTTATATCAAATTTTGAGAAACTAACATTATGCAATATCTTCATCTTATAAATGAATTGTAAACCTCCTTGATACATAAAATTCTTAAGCATGAAGGTAAATAAAGAAACATCAACTTGGCATTCATAGTATGAAGCCAATCAATTGATACTGGATATATTTAGCAAGACAATAGCATTGTTATCAGACAGATAATGATTACTTGTAGAAATCACAGGCCTATTACATAAGTTCAAAACACTTGTTGAAACTGTTTGTCAAAGACTACCGCTTACAGTAACGCAGAGATGTAAAAAAAAGGATTTTTGTGGAATTTAGGTTCACAAGATTTTCAAGCTTAGGTAATAGGTAATATGGGTTGGTGTCTGCAACTCCACGTCAATGCGCGTATTTTGCGTACGGGTGGGAAATTCAATCCACCCCAGCTCAAGAAAGGCCAGCAACGCCTTGGACTTACTGACAATCTCACCTAGGATTCCTGGGTTACCAAAGTACTTTGCCTTGTATGTGGCGACCACCAGGCAGTTTAACAGCACATGAGCTGCTCTTTCGTCGTCCTCCATGCAGGCCCTGCACAGTGGACTATCTGTGACTCCTATGACAAAGAGGTGTTTATTAAATGACCCATGGCCAGTTATAGCCGCTGTAACTGCATGCAGCTGTTGTTTAGTTACTTGTAGAACCCGTTTCGTGAGGCGACCGTCGATAGTAGGGAGTGCCTCCTTCGCCTGCCTGCACACACTTTGGTCCAACCATAGTTTGTAATGTTGGTCCCTAGTTTGTTTCCTTACCAGAGTGTAGTTTGCAGAGTATAGCTGGCTTATTAATTTGAGCCAAAATTCAGTGCATTCATTACCATGAAAAATTTTAGTTGCCAATTTACAATATAAATTGGCAGGCAAGGCTCAATGTTACATGTGTTCAATCAATTCATATAATATATTCTAATTTTAATGCCAATTGGAATGTTCCACACCTTCCTTCTAAAAGGAAGATCAATCAAGTCCTTGAATAGTTTTTTAACTGTTGTGATTAGTTGGCACAAAATAACAATAGCCTATCAAAGAGGTTGGATAACTTGAATAACTTTTCAGAAACCAGGGCTGGTACTATGAAGTGTGAAAGCCATCATTGTTCTAGTGTGAGAGAGAGATGGAGCCATACAGGATGTATAGCACAATCCCTTTTTCACAAAGGAACAAGGCTTTAATAAATCATAGAATGTACTTGCCAGTGTAATGTTTAAATTATAAATAATTTTATCTGTGTAAGCAGGTTTGAACAAACAGTTTTACACATCAATCATATTTTAAAAACTAGATGAGGTGTTTCCTTTCCAACTATTCTGAGAATAAAAAGGAAGGCTGAAACAAACTCAGATGTGACAGTCTCTCATATTCATTTATTTGTGCTCCACAAGGTAAAAATAAGATGTTAACAAAAAACTAAGAGCTAAGAGCCCTTGTAGACCCTGTCAGGGCACAGATAAAATTATGTTAGATACATAGCTAAAATCAAAATAAAATTATACATGAAAACAATAATTACATTCACATAAAAGTCAATAACAATAACATAAATAATTCTAATATTGGAAAGTAGGTAGCTATTTTCTTATAGACTTTAATAATAGTAATTTTGATAAAATTACTTTTATTAAAGTCTCTCTTAAAGTCTAAACATAATGTTGGTCAGATCATGTGAGGACCATATAGATTAGTGTCTGAAATGGTTGTTTCATCCCATCTATTCGAAAAGAGCTGAAGGGTTCCTCGATAAGTGCAAGCAAAATGGGTCATCCCGGCAATCTACTATTTCAGTGTGTGATTTATTGGCTACCTAGAGTATGTTCAGTGTTTAAGGCTAGGTATACCCCATCCATTATGTCCAACACACAATATAACATTATACTTGTAAACCTGTTTCCAGAGTGTCTTACATAGAAATCTACAATGAGACAGTGAAAGATCTGCTAAATGTTGACAAAGAGAACATAAAGATCCATGAATCATTACAAGGAATCAAGGTGGATGCCACTGAGAAAGTCACATCTTGCCCTGAAGAAGTTCTTGAAGCTATGAAAGAGGTATGACTTCACTTTTAGTATTATAGTATAGAAATAAGTCAGTTCAAGCTTTTTGCCCCTCCCCCATCTGTAACTTTGTATGGACTTTTTTACTTTAAGGTATATTTAAAGAAAATAGTGAATGTTGAGTGAATACTGAAAAAAGTCTGAAAAAACTTTTTGGCAGACTTTTCAAATTTAGAAATGATAACGCCTAGTTGTGATTTGCTTAGTGCTTACTAATCAGTTTTTGAATTGCTGCATTGACGGCTCATTTAGCAGTAGTTCACTAATTTATTGACCGAGCGAGCGAAGCGTCTCAGCTTGAAGTGGCAATATCTGCTTTCCTCTGTCAGTTTGTTGCTACTTCTCTGCCCGTCGTATTTTACAACCGACTGGACGAAACTCGGTATACAGGTTTTACGACTTTATAGATTTTTTTTTGTTGCCTGGGATTTTATTGGGAAGGGTACTTCCTCCAAAAAGGGGCAAAAAGAGCGATGCTGGGTATCTCCGCCTTATGATATCCGATTTCGATGATTCTTTTTTTATTTGAAAGGTAGTAACTTTAAGTTCTCATAGAAATTTGGTGAAGATCTGATGACGATCTTCGGCGTGGTATGTCAAAATGCAGTAAATTGCTCACTTTTAGATTTCCACCAGTGGAATCGGCCTTTTAACTACTAGGTAGGGATTGATGCTGCACCTGGGACCACCTTCTCATCACAAAACTAGGCCGCAGCGTTAACTCTGCCAATTAAAACCTATTAGTATTTTTTTCTAGCTGGCTTACAAATTTTTACTCATAATTTTTTCTTTACCATGTTTTTAAAAACAAAGAACATGGTAAACTGAATTGTTGCAGAAAAGTTTGTGCTCGCTAGGTCTACTGTTCGCAGAACTACTAGTTAATTAATCTCTCAGCATCACCAACTATTGAGACACTATACTCCATTTGAAATAAGATTAGACATTTAAATAAACTTTTTTTACAGTTGGTTCAACCGATTTTGACTTCTATTGCGTTGGTGGCATGACAAATGGCAGCTGTAATAAACAGTTGCTATTGTAACCACGATTTTGCTTTTAATGCCATCCTTACGCCTACGGAATAGAAGTCAAAATCGGTTGAACGGACCGTAAACAAGTTTATTTAAATGTCTAATCTTATTGCAAATGGAGTATAGTATAAGAAAAAGAATCTGAATAATTTAATAAACACTTTGTGTATAATTTCAGGGTGAAGCAAACAGGCAGAAGGGCGCCACAAATATGAATGAACAAAGTAGCAGATCCCACTCCATTTTCCAAATAGTGAGTATTTGTACAGAGCATGTGGTTATTGTAATAGGTAAAACGGGCTGGTTTCCGCAACTCCACGTCAATATGCACGTATTTGGGTACGGGTGGGAAAATCGATTATTCGATCCACCCCAGCTCCTCAAGGAAGGCCAGCGACGCCTTGGTCTTACTGACAATCTCACAGAGGGTACCTGGGTTACTGAAGTACTTTGCCCTGTATGTGGCGACCACTGGGTGGTATAGTAGCAGATGCGCTGCTGTCTAGTCATCCTCCATGCAGGCCCTGCACAGCGGACTGTCTGTGACTCCTATGACAAAGAGGTGTTTATGAAACGACCTGTGGCCAGTTATAGCTGCTGTCATTGTACGCAGCTGTTGCTTAGTTAGTCGGAGAACCTGTTTCGTAAGGCGGCCATCAATTGTAGGGAGTGCTTTCTTGGCCTGCACGCACTCACTCACCTTGGTCCGACCATAGTTTGTGATATTGGTCCCTGGTGCGTTTCCTTACCAGAGTGCGTAAGTACCCGAAGGGGAGTGGCACGATGGGCACAGGTCCCACCGGTACCATGGTCGACCCCCTTCTGGCAAGTTCATTGGCTGCGTCGTTGCCTAGCGAACCGCTGTGTCCTTTGATCCATTGAATGGTTATGTTGGTGAGGCTATACACCTGGTTGAGGCGCTGGTGACATTCGTATATTAGGCCAGAGTCAACCGTGTGACTGCTTAGCGCTTGCAGGACAGCCATGCTGTCTGATAGTATGCGGATCAAGTGGTCCTTAACTTCCCTGGCCATGATGGCCAAGGCGGCCAGAGTAATGCCCATGCATTCGGCCTTGAACACTGTGTTTTGGACCCCCAATGGTGTGGCTATTGTAATGTGAGTGCATTGCTGCCTGTCATCTAAAGCCAGGTTCTACGTGCATAACCAGCACCTGACTTCTGACGTTTCAGAAGTGCCCAATATTTTGATATTGTTTTTTTTATACCGTTTTTGAAGTGAAAACTTCGTTAGGCGCGTTAAGCGATTTTTTGCAAGGGAAAAAAAAAGTGTTTATTCAGATTATTAATATAAAGACATATTTACTTCTGCGAAACTGCACAGCAGTTTAAATGCCAAATGCTAAAATGGTTTTAATGGTCAAATGTTATCGATTCGCGTCACTGACATGCTAATGTTAACAGTATAACTGTAGCTATACATAGTTTTAAGTTTTCAGCTCTGTCGGCAGTCCATCTGCCTGCCTATGTTTTTAGGGTTCCGTACCCAAAGGGTAACACGGGACCCTATTACTAAGACTCCACTGTCCGTCCGTCTGTCAGCAGGCTTATCTTATGAACCGTGATAATTAGACAGTTAACATTTTCATAGATGATGTTTTTCTGTTGCCGCTATAGCAACAAATACTAAAAAGCAGAATAAAATAAATATTTAAGGGCGCTACCATACAACAGACATAATTTTTTTGCCGTTTTTATAGATAATGGTATGGAACCCTTCGTGCGCGAGTCCGAATCGCACTTGGCCGGTTTTTTTTACTTGACTTAAGTGGTGGATGGGACAGCTGGCCTACCTATATCTCATAGCAATAATCTCAATGCATCATTCAGGAACGTATGACTGTATTTATTTAATTTCACAGTCAAGCACATCAGACCTGTATTGCAATTATGTAAACATAAAATATCTACTCAAACAATTTAACATATTTCCGTGCCTATTTATTTATTTTATTAGGTTCACCAACAATTGATTACACTGATACAATCACATAATACATTTAAAAAATTAAAATAACAGTGCATCAGTTACATAAAGGTAAACACCACATGCATAAAACAATGGATTAGAGAAATAAGCTAACTTACTTAGTAATAAGCGCACTAGAAAATTGGTAACATTGGTAAAAAGTTACATTTAAATGAAAATAAATTTATGAAATTCTGATTAAAAATTATTAATTTGGTAAAAAGGTAAAAATAAAAAATAAAATATTCTTTGACATTATAACTTTGGTAAAATTGATAAGAATTAAATAAACAACGAAAATTATAAAAATTGATAATTTATCGATAAATCAAAAATTAAACCAAGCAAATTCATAAATTATGTACATAAATGTGGGCGTCAAAGCCAAAAGGGTCCAGTTCTCGGCATTTAGTTCTGTAAAGTTGGATGAAAAAATTGCATTTCAGGATTTTAATTGATTATTAATTAATGCTCATTTATCTACAAGTTTATATAGTTTTTTTTTTTTTCAAATCAAGCTTTTTCAAAGTTTCTACTTCAAATGTCTGATAAAAAAAAAAATTGTTTTTGAATATTTATTTAATCCTTATTATCAATTGACTATTCTAGATACCGAATTTAGCCTTAACTCAATACCCCACTACTGGACCCTTTGTTTGGACGCCCACATATTATCATCTGGTAATTTTATCACGATAATGAGCTGCTTTATTTCAAACTTAGTCCATCCATATTAAGTTAGTTAAGCATAAACGTTTTTTTTGTGTAGTTGAGTAACATTGTGTGGGACTTGAATTTGGCATTCAACCTTAATCATTATGCACCTCTTTTGGACATATTCTGATGTAAGCAGATACACCTACATTCAAGTAATTTATTTACTTTAAGAGTACAGAAATAGGTTTTGGAGGCATACTATTAATAGACTGTTATGTTACAAAGACCATGTAAAGACAAGTATAAAAAACCAGTTTGATTATTCAAAATCATTGTTTCTAAATTAGAGGAAACGCAATACCTTTGTTACCTTATACCAAGGTACCAAGGTACGGTCAGCATCAAAAGTTGATGATACATTTAGATTTTCAAAATCAATAATATAAATAATAATATATAATGTACAGTGATTTTGAAAATTTGAATGTGGTCATCGACTTTTGATGCTGACTGTACTACTTGGGATATATATTTTTTTGTATTTTATTTAAAACGGCCATAACATCTATTATATACTATTTCAAGGTTATCCCATTATTTACCTGACAGCCTGTATAGAAAGGAAACAAAGTGAATTACATAACAAATGAATAATAATAATACAAACGAAAAAGAATAACCATAAAAGCAAGCAATAACTATAAGCAAAACGTCGGCTAAACTTAAATGCCACTTATAGTGTGTGCAACCACCTTAATCTACATACATACATACATAAACTCACTTCGTTATACTGCCCACAGAGCCTTTGCAAAACGACGGCTAAACTTAAATGCCACTTATAGTGTGTGCAACCACCTTAATCTACATACATACATAAACTCACTTCGTTATACTGCCCACAGAGCCTTTGCAAAACGTCGGCTAAACTTAAATGCCACTTATAG
The DNA here is from genome assembly GCA_948098905.1 of Tiliacea aurago. Lineage (NCBI taxonomy): Eukaryota > Metazoa > Arthropoda > Insecta > Lepidoptera > Noctuidae > Tiliacea > Tiliacea aurago. The sequence goes on along the minus strand of OX402579.1, from coordinate 21,398,950 downwards.
TGTGTGCAACCACCTTAATCTACATACATACATAAACTCACTTCGTTATACTGCCCACAGAGCCTTTGCAAAACGACGGCTAAACTTAAATGCCACTTATAGTGTGTGCAACCACCTTAATCTACATACATACATAAACTCACTTCTTTTTCCAATTGAGATAGGAAGAACGCCACCTACTAAGATCCTTACGTACTCCTTTTGCTTCGTTTATGTGCATACATCAGCAGGCTAATTGCGTAACACACTATCAGTAGGAATCGGTTTCAATTTGACAGTTCAACAAAATTCATTGCGTTATTTAAGTTGTAGAGCAGACAGAATTTTCTAACTTATTATGCAATGGATTAGCAATATACTTCATAATCATTCCGATTCAGATTCAAACTGTGTTACGCAATTAGGGTACTGGTCATACACACACGCTGGTTGCGAGTACTACACAACTGACCCACCTTAATCTTAAGGCGACGATAACTGACTTTTAATGATTTTATACTGAAGATCACGTCTAAACGAGTAGTGTTAATGATTTGAAAAAAAAATAAAAAAAAATTAGAGCATTTTCTCAATAACTTAATATACGAATATTTTAGATTATGTTTATATTACATAGTGAAATTAATTTGTAAAGTTAATTTCGCGGATAAAAATCTGAGAATGGCGCAAAATCTACAAACGTATTTTTCTGAAACCTTCACCAATTTAAAGATAATTTAACTATCGATCTTTTAGTATACGCATTTTATTAAAATACCTTTTTTGTTGTGTATAATAAATTAATAATGCGTCAAATTGGGGCCAGCGCTCCTTGATGGGCGAGTCCTGTTACTGGCTGAACGTACGACGCGTTGCGTTAGCTCAGTACAGAACACGCAAGCTAACCACTCAAGGTCACTGGCATATATCTGCGTCTTAACATGGAAATTGTCCTTACAGATAATAGAATCTCGTGAACACATTGAAGGTGAGGAGGAACCGGGTTGCGTGAACGTGTCACAACTGAACCTTGTTGACTTGGCCGGGTCGGAGCGCAGCGGTCAGACCGGCGCTACAGGGTTACGATTTAAAGAAGGCACGCATATTAACAAGTCGCTGTCAGCGCTCGCTCTTGTTATCAAACAGCTTTCTGAAGATCCTAACAAGTATGTATCCTAGGGAATATCATAATATTACACCTGTTTTTATACGACTGACCAAAAAGGAGTGTAATGTGTTTAGGGTTCATGTATGTATGGTTCATCTATGTGAGATTCTTTGTGCCACCATAACTTTTAAATGTCTGAACAGATTTAGATGTATGGGGTATCGTTAGAATCCTAACATCATCCCGAGTGACATTGGCTATAAATAGTCGGGGACCTCTTAAATAAAAAAGTGTTCCACAAAACGGTCCCCCAACAGCAATGATAATTTTATTTATATGTTTAGTCAGCGAGTAAATGTTATTTATATAGATTAGCCAATACAATTTGTTTTTTACTTTTTAGTTCGTTTTTGGCAGTGTCTTTAATGATGTCGTGTTTTTTTTTTATTATGTTTTCTCGAAGGGGTAGTCAGAGGTGTATACAACATAAAAATTTAGTACACACACTAGTTTTGTTTAAGTCTAGCAACATTTATCATCATCTACAGAAAAATATGTGACAGAAATTCGGCGTAATTACGTACACAATGCGAGTTACGCTACGTATTAACAAGTCATAATGGCTTGTTAATATGTTGCAGGTAATTGAAAGCATTGTATAGATGTTTCGCTACGGCTAGACTAAGTCCAATCCAATGTTATCAGGGGCGAGCCTATTGCCATAATGTGGGCACAAATCCGTCTGTTAATGAAAAGTTCGTATTGGAAAACGCAATGAAAAGTAACTAATGATGATATATCTTTTGATTTCAGGTTTGCAAACTACCGTGACAGCAAACTGACCCGTATACTACAAAACTCGCTCGGTGGTAACGCGAAGACGAGTATCATCTGCGCGATCACGCCCGCGGCTGTCGAAGAAACTATATCCACTTTGCAGTAAGTTATTTTCCGCCACTGAGAAGTCACTGTATACATAACATCACATCTGTATTCCCTGTGGGGTTAAGCAGATGTGTACCATAGGTATTCCCACATTTCGCCACTGTATAGAAGACCCACATTCCATCTGTTATCGTTGTTCTTTTGATGTGAAACATCTATAGCCGCACGTAAAACTGATTGCTGGCGGGGCGACATATGCCGCGTGGCGACGCCTCGCCACTATACAGTCTTTATGTAAAGTTGTCAAAAAAGCATGATCCATTTTGACATTTAATTTCACGTCGCGATTGACCATCATGACGTAACTAGTGAAGTAACCATACGACTCGGTACTCGATACTCACGATAAATCGATTCAAGTTAAATGTCAAAACGGGCCTATTGTTTTTTGACAAGTATAGTAGTGTGTAAATAATTTCGATGTTTCACATCTGCCAGGCGTCCCATGACGGCTAAATTTTTTTTTCATTCATTGAGGGTAATAAATAAAATGTTTGTATTTGTAATAGATTCGCGAACCGAGCCAAAGCAATAAAGAACAAGCCGGAAGTGAATGCCGTAGCCACAGCTGACTCCACCATGATCCAGCGCCTCACTAAACAGATGTGCAAGCTGCAAGCGCAGTTGGAGAGCAAGAAGAATATTGAGGTTCGTTACATGATCAGCACATAATGTTCCCACTGCTGGGACACAGGCCTCCTCTCTGTGAGAGGGAGTGGGCCGTAATCCACCACGCGGGCCCAGTGCGGGTTGGTGGATGTCACATGTCTTCGAATTTAGTACTAGGACATGCCGGTTTCCTTACGATGTTTTCCTTCGTCGTTTTAAGAGCAGTGGTGATGAAATAATTTACACAAAGTAAAGCACCGGTCCTAGGTAGACCTTTTTTTTTTGCCCGCATGCCTGCATGCCCCCCAGTTTACTGGGGGGCTATGGGAATGACCGGGAACACCTGGTCATTCCCATCCAACACTGGTGGAGGCCTGTGCAATACATGGCAAGGGTGCCCCCGCACCCCTTGCCTGCTGGCCTCCACCTGGGAGGAGTCGAAGATGACTTTCGTACTGACGTCTTCTTCGACCCCTCCTCCGCCTGCGGAGCGGCGCTGCGAGAGGGTCGTCCTCCCGCGCTCGCTCCGCGTCCTCCTTCTGTGACATGACTTCCTCACAGAAGGAGGCGACTGTAGCCCAGGCCTCCTCGCTTTCCAGCATCGAGTTGACGACACTGGGAAGCGAGAGGTCCGGCCCGACCGCTGCGACCAGACTACGGCGCAGCTCGGACCAGGCCGGGCACACCTCTAGGGTGTGCTGTGCCGTGTCCTCCGCCGCGCCGCAGTCGTGGCACGACGGGGTCTCCTCCCTTTGGATCCGGTGCAGGTGCGATCCGAAGCACCCATGGCCAGACAACACCTGCACCAGACGGAAAGAGAGGAAACCGTGGGACCGCTCGAGCCAATCCTTCAAGACTGGCCCGAACGCGTCCAGCGTCCGGCGGCCGAAAGCGGCAGTGGCGAGGTCCTCCGTCCAGTGATGGACGATTGCCTCCTTCGCCTCCTGCCGCACGGCCTCCCGCTCTTCTGCGGCGGGGAGCTTACCGAGCGCCTTACGCCGCGCCGTCCATTCGTACACCCTGGTCAGCACCCATGCCTCGAGCTCCCAAGGAGGGGTGCCGGTCAGAGCGCACGCCGCCGAGAATCCCACCGACCGGTAGGCCCTCACCACCCGCAGTACAATGGCCCTTTGGAGCCTGCGGATGGCAGTGGCGTTCTCCCTCCTGTTGAGGGCGTCCGCCCAGATTGGGTCCTAGGTAGACCTAGGGCAAGTTGCGTCTACCTTAGTAGGCACAACATTGAGAAAGAAGCCGACAGAAGGACCCGGTTGGGTTGGGCAGCGTTTGGAAAACTTCGTCAAGTCTTCTCGTCGCCAATCCCGTAGTATTTGAAGACTAGTGCGTCCTGCTCGTTATGACATACGGTGCCGAAACGTGGATACTGACAGTCGGGCTGATCCACAAATTCAAGGTCACTCAGCGTGCTATGGAGCGGCTATGCTCGGAGTTTCTCTGAAGTATAAGATCAGAAATGAAGTTATCCGGAAGAGAACCGAAGTTACCGACTTAGCATGCAGAGTAAGCAAGCTAAAGTGGCAGTGGGCTGGCCATGTTTGTCGAAGGACCGATGGCCGGTGGCGCAGACGAGTCCTGGAGTGGAGATCCCGTATCGGCAAGCGTAGTGTGGGACGCCCCGCAGGTAGATGGACCGACGACCTTAAAAAGGTGGCTGGGGCAGACTGGATGCGGAAGGCGGAGGACAGGGTGTTGTGGCGCAGCCTGAGAGAGGCCTATGTCCAGCGTGTGAAGCACCTGTCTGGGTTCGAACCCACGACTTACTACTCGTATTTCGAGGCCGTTACCACTGTCGATCGATCAGGTTAAGCTACGCTTGCCGCGGTTGGTCCGTGGATGGGTGACCATCTTTTCATACTAAGACCCCTCCGTGCCTCGGAAAGCACGCTAACCCGTTGGTCCCGGCTGTCATTTGTAGATCTTTGACAGTTTATTTATTTTTTTTTATTCTGAACAAAAATACATTTGTGTCGAATACAGGATTAATACAATAATAATAATCAATAAAAGTTACAATTAATTACAAGTTATTAATACACGGAATAATAATAATAATCAATAAAGTTTACAAATAATATGGATAAAAAGTCAAAAATAAAATAAGAATTCAACTCAATCAAAAAAAAAATCAAGAAAAATAATAATAACATGTCAAGAATGAGACTTAAACGATAAACAAGTTACACTGTGGCATTATTTTTGTCCCTAAAAAACTCTTCTATACTATAGTAGCACTTCGTCAATAGGAATGAGTTTAATTTGAATTTAAATATTCTTGGATTATTAATCATTTTTAATTCTAATGGCAATTTATTGAAAATTTGTACAGACTGTACTTTAGAGCTATGTTTGACAACATTTAATTTTGGCTGCAAATAATTAGGCAAATCTTTCCTGCGCGTTTCCACCCTAGTTACTCTTTCTTCCTTTGTCTCGTATTTCTCTAGGTTTTTTAGAAAACTACTTAGTAGGACCAAAATATAAAGACAAGGTACAGGTAAAATCTTTAATTTCACAAAATGCTCTCTACAAGATTCAGTTTGCTCTATTTGAATAATAGTTCTGAGGGCCCTTTTTTGCATAACAAAGGCTGCATTTATATTGTATTTATAACTGTTCCCCCATAGTTTAATACTGTACCTCAGCTTGGACTCAACTAAGGCAAAATAAACATTTCGTAACTGAGCAATGGTTAGTTCGTCCCTTAAACTTCTTAAGGCATAGCATGCACTGCTCAGAGTATTTGTGATTGCTTCCAGTTCTTGTTTCCAGCACAAGAGCTCATCAATTTGTATTCCTAAAAATTTTAAATTTTGCACAATTTCCACTTTATTCCCCAATGAAGCTATTTCAATACTATCATTATTCCTCACAGTTGATTTGAATAGCATACATTTAGTTTTCTCCACATTGAGTTTTAAATTGTTAGTGGAAAACCAATGTTCAAAAGCAGACAGTGCATGATTCACTTTGTTTTCTAAGTCCCTTATAGAGATATCGTTCATAACAGCACTTGTGTCATCAGCAAAAATAACCATTTTGATGTCTGGTACTATCTTATACATATATTTAGCTAAGTCGTTAAGAAATATTATAAAAAATATTGGACCCAAGACTGAGCCCTGTGGAACTCCCTTTTGTACTCTAACAAGCTTAGATTTGTTAATTTTTTCATGTCCGCTTTCAACTGACTTAATTTCGACATACTGTGATCTATTCTGTAAATAAGAACTGAAAAGCTTTAAGACGTTATCTCTTATCCCATAGTGTTCTAGTTTGTCTAAAAGGATTTTATGTTCAACAGTATCGAAGGCAGAGCTAAGATCTAAGAATAGTCCTGCCACTTTTTCTTTATTATTCAGTTTGCTAACCACATCATCCACTAGTGAGTCTATTGCATCAATGGTTCCTATGCTTCTTTGATACCCGAACTGTTGATAGCTAATGATATTGTGTTTAATCAAATGTTTGATTGATTGATTGAGTTGTTACGGGTCGTCAGAAGCCCAAGTCTGACGACCAGTCTTAATATCGTGTTACCCAGAATCTGGCTTGTGGAGGTCAGATAGGGAGTCGCTCCATGTATTTATTAATTTATTTATTTCACACCAAAAGTACATCTTACAGTATACCCAAGACGATGGTATACCAACCTATTACACTATTTATTCTTATAAAATACCTATTAATAAACAAAAATTCAAAAATAAAACTAAAATACCTAATAACAATTACGATTTCTTTTTCATATTTGTATGCCTCATTCAATGCATCTTTGCGCTCCTGATAAAAATTTCGGCAGGCTATCGAACACATCTTCCGACGGCATATTATTTATAAAACGTGCGCCCCTTGCCAAAGGGGCACACTTTAATAAATTCGTCCTAGCCCTTGGCACCTCTAACAAAGCGGGACGGCGGCGCGCCCCCACATACCCGTCCGGGACACGTAGCCTCAGCGCCTCCAGCACCTCTTTATGTAAAATACTGCTATTCAGCTGCATCCAGTTAGACTGGAAGCCGACCCCAACATAGCTGGGAAAAGGCTGGGCAGATGATGAGATTATTATTTATTTTATTTCTTCAAAAAACTTACAGCTAGGAAAAAGATAGTTAAACATTCGTGAAGGAAGGACAATTACAAGTTTTCACTGATAATATTAGAGTAGATCAAGAGTTGTCAGTGTGGTGCCGGACGTAAAGAATAGCACCACCCTATTTCTTCTCGTGGGTGTCGTAAAAGGCGACTAAGGGACTTATTAGAGAATGGGCAGCAGCATTCTCTATGTATGCATTTTAACACTATACCGCGATCGCCAACCCGTCTGCCAAGCGTGGGGATTATGGCAATCCCCCCCCCCCCCTTTTGGGGGAGGCCTATCTCCAGCAGTGGAAGTCTTTCGGCAGAAATGATTATAATGATGAGATCAAGAGACAGTAAAAGCACTTGGGAGAGAATTTTGAATAGACTAGGACAGGTTTTAATGAATTTAAAATAACATAACTTCACTCCTATTACGTATTCCCTGAAGGGATAGGCGAAAGTTAACGGTACATAAGTACACCTACATTTCAGCAGTTATCTTTAAGTCCCACGTGAGAAAGCGCGAGCTATCAGGACGCGCGCCATGTAGCTTTTATGTCATCGACATAAGGTTTAACTTGCAATGATTGACGCGCGCTTGTGTAATCCATCATCATCATTTCAGCCGAAAGACGTTGCCATAATCACACAATCTCACACAATTAAGAGGACCTGCATGCAAACACTACACAAACTTATTTATTTTTATACTTTTTTGTATCTTAAATACCAAAGTAAAATTTATACAATAAAAAATTGTTAAAATAATTATGTACTTTAGAAATAATACTAAAGAAATGTTCTAGGCTATTATATATTTGTAATACTGGAGGGGTTTGGCGCTGATAGCCGAAATACAGGCTCTGCCTAGTTCGGCTACAGATGAGCATACAAACTTTATTGACCCAATTTAGCCTGTTAAAATATTTTGTAATTTATGTCTTAAGTTTTCTTTAATTAAACATTATCTTATGTTATCTTATCTTATAATCGCCCCGAAAGACGTTGCCATAATCACACAATCTCACACAATTAAGAGGACCTGCATGCAAACACTACACAAACTTATTTATTTTTTATTTTTATACTTGTTTGTATCTTAAATACCAAAGTAAAATTTATACAATAAAAATTGTTAAAATAATTATGTACTTTAGAAATAATACTAAAGAAATGTTCTAGGCTATTATATATTTGTAATACTCGAGGGGTTTGTCGCTGATAGCCGAAATACAGGCTCTGCCTAGTTCGGCTACAGATGAGCATACAAACTTTATTGACCCAATTTAGCCTGTTAAAATATTTTGTGATTTATGTCTTAAGTTTTCTTTAAATAAACATTATCTTATGTTATCTTATCTTATAATCGCCCCGAAAGACGTTGCCATAATCACACAATCTCACACAATTAAGAGGACCTGCATGCAAACACTACACAAACTTATTTATTTTTTATTTTTATACTTTTTTGTATCTTAAATACCAAAGTAAAATTTATACAATAAAAATTGTTAAAATAATTATGTACTTTAGAAATAATACTAAAGAAATGTTCTAGGCTATTATATATTTGTAATACTCGAGGGGTTTGTCGCTGATAGCCGAAATACAGGCTCTGCCTAGTTCGGCTACAGATGAGCATACCACCTTTATTGACCCAAATTAGCCTGTTAAAATATTTTGTAATTTATGTCTAAGTTTTCTTTAAATAAATATTATCTTATGTTATCTTATAATCGCCCCGCTTGGCAGGCGGGTTGGCGATCGCGGTATGGTGTTAAAATGCATAGAGAACGCTGCTGCCCATTCTCTAGTCCCTTAGTCGCCTCTTACGACACCCACGGGATGAAATGGGCTAGTGCTATTCTTTACGTCCGACACCACACGGAACACGGTTGTAATGCATCATCTATAGTGAATTCGATTGTCTTCCTCAAGCACATATGTATCGTTTGTAGCTATAGCTGAATTATGGAACCGCGCGCTCGGACCAACCTTGTAAGGGAGGCGCCGCTGACGCGTGCATTCCGCACGCTCAACCTCATACCGATTGAGGCGGACTTATTCTGTTGTTCTCTGAGTGAATTCACAAGGAATGTATTGTTTGTAATTTGTTATAGGTAGGAACATTATTGTTAGTATATAGGATAATTAAGTAAGGATAAGCGCATTTACCGCATTGGGTTACTCTGTAATGGTAGATGTAAGAAGAAAATAAATAAATAAATGTTTTATTGCAGCAAGTCAACTACAAATTACAAAGTAAGATACAGAACTTACAAAAGGTCATATTGAACGGGTTTGCTCAAAGGCGCAGCGTGGATTTACTAAGTGGCACAAGACGAAAGCCTCAACCCCCGAGACGAATAACAATATCTACGTTACACTCTATACCTGATGACGAGCCCGTTATCAGTATACCCAAGTTTTGCACACCTAGTTTGAAGTATAAGTAAGTGGATTATTTTTATTGTTTTTGTAGCAACAATTTTTCTGGTGGATATTGTGGTATTGAGAAGCAAGCTGTGTTGTAAACCAAACGTGATTATGATGTCTATGTTTTAAAATATATTCAGCCAATGATCATCTAGGAATGTTCGGACAGGCTTGTGGTTAAGTAATAACGGCCGCATGGGTTTATCGATCATGTTAACCTACCCTTGCCGCGGTTGGTCTGTGGATGGGTGACCATCTTTACATACCAAGACCCTTCCGTGCCTCGGAAGGAACGTTAAGCCGTTGTTCCCGGCTGCCATTCGTGGATCTTTGACAGTCATTACGGGTCGTCAGAAGCCCGAAAGTCTGACAACCAGTCCTTACCAAGGGCCAATACGATACCCTTGGCCTTACCAAGGGGTATCGTATTGGCCCTTACTGGTTTTGGTAAGAACTGGGTTGTGGAGGTCAGATCAGGCTCCATGTAAAATACTGGTATTAAGCTACACATGGTTAGACTGGAAGCCGACCCCAAAATAGTTGAGAAAAGGCTATTCACACTTGTGAAATTCAATCATTTCACAAGTGTCGACACCGAAATGTACGTCTGGCGTATTCAGCGTACTTCACTTAATCTCAAATGTACGTCCGGCGTATTCAGCGTACTTCACTTAATCTCAAATGTACGTCCGGAATATTCAGCGTACTTCAATTAATCTCAAATGTACGTCCGGCGTATTCAGAGTATTTCACTTAATCTCAAATGTACCTCCGGCATATTCAGCGTACTTTACTTAATCTCAAATGTACGTCCGGCGTATTTAGCGTATTTCACTTAATCTCAAATGTACCTCCGGAATATTCAGCGTACTTCACTTAATCTCAAATGTACGTCCGGTATATTCAGCGTATTTCACTTAATCTCAAATGTACGTCTGGCATATTCAGCGTACTTCACTTAATCTCAAATTGACGTCAAATCAGTGGTGTTACCACTTACCCGTACTATGGACTTTATAGTAAACACTTCGACGTAACCGTAACAATATGTGACCTTTTACAGCCCAAATTCAATAGTGAAGCCCGACTTCATGCCCATCTCTCAAGACAGCAGTAAGCTGCCGGCCGTGCCCGAGGAGCCCGCGCGCCTGGTCACGCCGCCGCCCTTACGCACTATCTTCTTTAGCAACGAGGTCATTGAACTTGGTTAGTACTGATAATACCAGCCATTATATATAAGTACGGTGTTTCAAAATTAACCCAACAAACTTTAAGAGGTGCTTTTGACCATCGAACTGAATAACTTTTACTATGGGACCCAACTTTGAAAAAGAAACAGTTGTCCCATACAGGTTAGACCAGTAGGTACGAGGGCGGCACTGAAAATTTCGGGAATCAAGGAAGTGACACAACATTACTATTTAAAAATGTATTTATTGCTTTTCGAAGTATTCTCTGCGAAATTTGACACATTTTTCCACACGATGGAACCAATCATTAAAGCAACCATTCCATTCGGAAGTTGGGGTCTCCAAAATGGCCGTTTTGTAGGCGTCCACAGCTTCTTCAGGTGATGAAAATCTCTGTCCACGCAATTTATTCTTTATTTTAGGGAAAGTATAGAAATAATTAGGGCTTAGGTCGGGGCTGTACGGCGGATGGTCTAATAATTCTATGTTTTCTTGCTCTAAAAACTCTTTTGTTCTGTGCGCGGTGTGAGAACTCGCATTGTCGTGATGGAGGATGATGCGGCGGTTGCAGTTTTCTTTACGGAGTTCAGAAACGACCTGTGGCAAACAAATGCTAGTATACCATTCTGCATTAATCGTTCTTTGTCCCTCAAGAGGAATAGTCGTAACATGGCCGGTTTTTGAGACAAAAGTGACCACCATTTTTTTTGCAACACTCCGTGAACGAACAATTTTTGTTGGCTTTAACTCATTTTCGAACACCCAAACTCGTGACTGGTTTTTTGTTTCGGGTTCGTACGCGTATATCCAGGATTCGTCACCTGACAATGTTGTATACAGCATTTGAGGATCCTGCGTGGAATCTTTCGAGAGTTCTGACGCACCAAGTAACGCGAGCCGCTTTTTGCTCTTCAAAGAGCGAATGCGGTATCCATCGGGAAAAAACTTTTTTACACCTAATTGTTCATGCAAGATTATTTGTATTTGACTCATGCCAATGTCTAAAGTTGCCTGAATTTCGCGGTATGTCACATGTCGATCTTCCTCAATCAGCTTACGCACAGCATCAACGTTTTCTTGGGTGACTGCAGTTTTTGGACGACCTTGACGGGGATCATCACTGAGCTTGACACGTCCACGTTGAAATTCAGCAAACCAGCGATAAATTGTGGTTTTGGATGGGGCTTCATCACCAAATGCAGAAATCATCCGGTCAACACACTGTTTTTGTGTTAAACCACTTCGAAAGTCATAATAAATCATCGTTCTTGAATTTCTCGAGTCAATTCCATTTTCTCAACGACTAAACAAGTTTGACAAAACCTTGTGACAAGACCGAGAATCTTTTTTTAAATAAATAAATGGTATTCGATTTTTAAAACCAAGCCCCCTTATTACAAAACAAAGTTTATCTTCAGACCCAGGTTTAAAACTTGGAGCCATTATTGAATTTCGAACTTTATTCCGACTATGGTAAAGTTCCTAAACACAAAACTGACAACCTAGTACCGAACTAAGTTATCAGTTTTGTATAAAGAATGGTATTTCAATCACTGTTACGTTCTTATTACAAAAACTGGCTGCATGGTTTAAGCCATGTCAAAATATAAATCTTGTTTTGTAATAAGGCGGAAGGAGTTTTCAATTAAAAAGATTTTAATATGACAGGAACAGTGGAAATATTCCATTCCCGATACTTTTAGTGCAGCCCTCGTATACCTTTAGTATGGAACCGCTATTTTTTTTTGAGATTTCAATTTTGTATTGTAAATCTCGTAGTGATAAAACGACTGGACTCAACCACGGTTTATTTTCGTTAGTATTTTGTAATTTACCCAGTATTTAAATAAAATTAATAATTTTCATAGATGTTTCAAACTATCTGACGGTTGGTAATCAAAGGTTGGTGTCGGTAAAAGTGTAACGTGTCAAACTTAGCTATCATTTAATTTTGCTATATTACGCTAGATGGCGTCACTGAAACATGGGATCATTACTTTCTATGACATTACTTCTGATAGCCTCTCTATAGTATCTACACTCGCGAGAAATAAACTGGAATCACGTCATCGTCCGCTGCTCAAAACTATTTTTTACAACTTCTATGCTATGAACTATGGATTGTGGCATATCATTTTCATCAGTTGTTGTCTACCTAGTATAGTGCACGGACGTACGATCGCGCGCGCGAGCTCTTTCGCGAGAGTTTTCTGCTGACGGATCACAACAACGTCGCGTCGCGGTGTACCTACGTCAATATATCGGGGTCAGTGTCATGACCTAGTTACAAGTGCGGAAATCATGAAGTGTTTACAATAACTTATTGTATAGGTGTTAAACTCGCCCTACAACTTAATAATGGCTACAAAAAAGTCTATTACTATTAAAACTGACCTAGAAAGTCAGTTATATGACTGTTATCTCCAAGAGAAAACAGATAGAGAAAACCTGCAAGTCATGGTACGTAAATTGAATGTACAAATTGATGCCCTGCAGGAACAAGTTCAGACACTTCAAGGAGAATTGAACTGCATCAAAGAAACAAAAGGGACTACAGAACCTGCTCAGACTACAAAAAACGACGTGGAATACTGTACAGACGAGGATGACCTTGCTAAAGAGACTGAGTGGATTAGGGCCAAGAGCAGGAAGAAAAGGAAGTTTAACACCTCCCTCTCTCCAAAACAACAACCCGGAAGCGCCCAACAAGACAATCAACAAAAAAATGAGAAAGTGACTTCGGTCAAAAAAGTGCCCTTACCACCGCCAATCATAATAGACGGAATCAAGAACTATCAAACGTTCTACGATTCGTTAATTGAAAGCCAACCAGCGGAATCATTTACAGCAAAAATTATGAATGGGGATTTTGTGAAGGTTAACGCCAAATCAGAAGACTCATATAGAGTAATTGCTAGGTTCTTGTCTGAAAAAGACTACCACTGGCATTCATACGAAAACAAGCAGGCTAGACCAATTAGAGTTGTGGTAAAGAAACTGCACTCTTCTTGCCAACCAGATCGAATTAAGGAAGATTTAACAACCCAAGGCCTAAAAATAGAAAAGGTAGATAGTAAATTGAGCTGGAAGACCAAAGAACCACTCAACATGTTCGTTTTATCATTTTATAACGATGAAGATGTCAACAAAATCTACGGCATTAAGTACATATTAGGGTGTAAAATTGAAATACATCCACTCAAAAATCCAGCACTCATTCCCCAATGCAAGAGATGCCAAGCTTATGGGCATACACATAAATATTGTCAAAAAGAGCCAAGGTGTGTGAAATGCACTGGCAAGCATCTTACAGCCATTTGTACCAAATCTCCGCAAGAGAAACCAAAATGTATCCACTGCGGCCTACCTCACCCTGCCAATTATAGAGGGTGTGAAGTAGCCAAACAGATGCAAATTATGAAAAATAAAGTTTTAAAAAAGAAACCTATGGTGCCTAATACCCAACAGTTTCCTCCTATAACACACCCTGGTAAACAGGCGCAGAAAGCAAGTGTCCAGTCAACTGCAAAACAACCAGCCATGCAAGTAACCAACATTGGTACTTACGCACAAATTGCAAAACAAGGATCTCAACCTCTGAACTTAGAGGATAAGATTAACCAGATCTTGAAGTGCATTACCTCATTTGATAAGAGATTAGAGAAGCTAGAATCCAGCACTAAAACAGCTGTCTTGAATAATCAAAAATGAATAACACACTCAAAATAATGGCGTGGAACTCCAATGGACTCCTCAAACATCAGCATGAGTTGCAGGCGGTCCTAGATACAGAAAATATAGACGTGTGTTTAATCTCCGAAACGCATTTCACAAAGCAATCTTTTATCAAATTTAGAGGATACATGATATATAATTCCCTCCACCCTAGCAACTCTGCCAGGGGGGGTAGTGCGGTTATAATTAAAGAAAACATTAGTCACTACGTGCAGTGTAAATATGAAGAAGAAGACATTCAAGCAGTGGCAGTATCTGTTAAAACTAAGTTTTGTCAAGTGTCCATTGCAGCCATATACTCGCCTCCTAGGCACATGATAAGAAAAGAGCGATACTTACATCTTTTTGAATTATTAGGCCAGCGATTTATCCTAGGCGGCGATTTTAATGCTAAGCATACGCATTGGGGTTCAAGACTTACTACAACTAAAGGAAGACAGCTCTTAAGTGCAGTTAAAGAAACACATTGTGAAGTAATGAGTACAGGCAAACCTACATACTGGCCCACTGACCACCAGAAAATACCGGATCTTATAGATTTTTTCATCTGCAAAAATATATCCACCAATTACATCAGTTTGGAGGAAAGTTTTTCTATGAACTCTGACCATTCTCCGATTATACTAATGCTAAGTCAAAAAATCCTATTAAAAGAAAGCCACTTAACCTTGGTTAATAAGTCCACAGATTGGGACAGTTTTGCTCTTGATCTAGATAATATTATCGACCTTAAAACTCCGATAAAATCGCAAGATCAGCTTGACTCAGAAGTAAACAAATTTATTATTAATATTCAACAATGTGCGTGGAGCAATACACCTCAGCTAAAACGCAAATATAAGGGATTTATCCATCCTAAAGAAATTGTGGATTTACTATCAGAGAAAAGAAAACAAAGGAAGTTGTGGCAGCAAACAAGGTTCCCGCGTCATAAAACAACACTAAATAACCTAACTAAACGACTAAAGAGAAAAATTCTACAATTTGAGGATGAATCTCTGAATACCAACCTTCTTCAGCTTACCAATGACAAATCAACGGATTACTCACTTTGGAAAGCAACGAGAAATCTAAAAAGGCAGATTATACAAATACCGCCCATCAGAGATAGCAACGGAAAATGGGCAATAAGCAATGACCAAAAGGCGGTCCGATTTGCTCAACATTTAGAAGAAACCTTTCAACCCAACGAAAGCTCTGTAGAAATACATGAGAGTGTAAATTTATCACAAAACCAAAGAATCAAGCTTGTGACTCCTAAGGAAGTAATGAGAGAAATTCAAAACAACATTAGCTCAAAAAAGTCTCCCGGTTACGACCTCATCACAGGGGAAATTCTAAAACGCCTCCCACGCAAAGCCATAGTAAAGCTGACCAAACTAATAAATGCTTCATTTATCTTAAAATATGTACCTGAGCCATGGAAGGTTGCTGAAGTCATTATGATTGCGAAGCCTGGGAAACCTCCCCACGAAGCATCATCATACAGACCCATTTCTCTGTTACCCGTACTATCAAAGTTATTTGAAAAACTGTTATTAAAACGGATAAAACCAGTAATAGAAGATAAAAACCTAGTTCCAGATCACCAGTTTGGCTTCAGAGAAAAACACTCAACGTTAGACCAGGTACATAGAATAACTAATGTTATTGAAAAAACGCTAGAAAATAAAGAAGTCTGTGCTACCGTGTTCTTAGACGTCGCGCAAGCTTTTGACAAAGTTTGGCATGAGGGTCTCATATTTAAGCTCAGACGCATGCTACCAGAATTTGTAGATATCCTAGAGTCGTATTTAACTAAAAGAATGTTTAGAATACGCCAAGAGGACGCATATTCCGAGCTAAAAACCATAAAAGCTGGGGTGCCTCAAGGAAGTGTGCTTGGCCCAATTTTGTACTTGTTATACACTTGTGACATCCCAGAGCTGGAAAACAGCACCATAGCGACCTTTGCAGATGATACTGCTATTATGGCCACCGGATCAAGCCACAGAGAAGCGGTAGAGAAAGTTCAACTAGCTGTGAACAAAGTTTACGACTGGACACAAAAGTGGAAGATCAATCTGAATGAGTCAAAATCAGTTCACATTAACTTCACAAACAAACACAGTGACTACCACCCACTCTACATAAATGGTATGCAAATACCTTATGCTAATACAGCCAAATACCTTGGCATAACTCTCGACGCCAAGCTGCGTTGGAAAGCCCATATCAAAAAGAAAAAACAGGAACTCGATATTCGTTATAAACGTTTGCATTGGTTACTGGGAAGGAAATCCTGTTTATCAATACATAATAAGCTGATAATATACAAGCATATTCTGATGCCAATTTGGACGTATGGTATCCAACTTTGGGGCTGTACTAAGCCAACCAACGTCAAAATAATTCAACAGTTCCAAAATAAAGTACTCAGGGCTGCTGTAAATGCACCCTGGTACATAAGAAACGATGACCTCCACCGTGACCTCGACATGGAATTCGTCACCACCATCACACAAAAATTTGCTGAAGCCCACGAACACAGACTCCATCGACACGTGAATGTTGAGGCAATCCAGCTGTTAGACAACACAGGCATAGTGCGTAGACTAAAGAGAACTAAACCATTTGAATTAGTGTAGTGTAAGTGAATCAATAATAGTAACAATGTTGTGCTATTTATATAACACATGAACAAAGTGTTATATCAATTTTACCAGACTCTAAGGAAGTGTTACGAACGTGTGTAAAAGTGCATACCTAATTATGGACACTATTCTTAGCATTAACATAATTTATAACGTAGCATAATAAGTTAGATTTAAATTGTTTATTAGTCTTCTTAGGCTAGATTGCAATTAACTAGTAAGAACTTGGTTCTTACTAATAAGGAAAAAAAAAAAAAAAAAACGTCATCGTCCGCTGCTCAAAACTATTTTTTACAACTTCTATGCTATGAACTATGGATTGTGGCATATCATTTGAAAGCCAATTTTGTTAGCTTACAACCTCTTTCAATATCATAACCAAAGATTATTCACCTTATGTCATGGAACGTAAAACAAAAAACATCAATTTTTAAAACATAACACATATGGTGTTTAGTAGTTCTGAAATCCTATAAAAAGGGGGCGTTTATGAAAATTGATCATCAGTCCAATATTTCACGTTACTGGGAATACTGAAGCTAAAAGAAAATGGAAACCACACCTATAGAAGCCGCTCAAGTCGTCATCCTAATCCAGCAAGGATTGTCTCAGCGTACTATCGCTTGACAGATTTATTTGAGCCAGTCTTGTGTATCGAAGGTATACAGGAGGTTCAGAAAGACTGGAAAATTAGTCCGGAGACCAGGACCTGGACGACAGCAATGCACTTCGGTGAGAGATGACCGATTTATTGTCACCTCTTCTCGCCGAAATCGACAACTGATTGGCGTGGACGTCCAGCAGCAGCTCAGAGAAGTTTGAGGGACGGCTGTCAGCGAGTGGACAGTGAGGCGAAGACTCAAAGAAGCGAACTTGACCACGAAAAGGCCAGCCACGGGACCTAAATTGTCTCCAGCCCACCGACAAGCCAGGCTTCAGTTTGCTCGCGATCACTTAGATTGGGATATCGAGCAATGGAGGCGAGTCCTGTTATCGGACGAATTCAGGATGTGCCTGCATGGTAGCGACCGTCGACAGAGAGTCTATAGGAGACCGGGAGAGTGATTCGCACAATGCCGTTTTGCGGAAACAGTGGCATACAGGACCCCCTGTATGATGTGGGCGGGGATATCTATTGAAGCAAAAACGGAGTTGATATTCGAACCTGGTGGAGGTCGGGGAGGGGCGCTAACCGCAGAAAGATACATCAACGACATTCTGCTAACCCATGTGCTCCGCTACGCCGAGTTTATTGGCGACGATTTCTTGCTATTGCACGATAATGCCCGCTGCCACACCGCTGCAGTGACTAGATAGTACCTTGTAGATTCCCACACTAGACTGGCCAGCCCTCAGCCCTGACTTTTTTTTTTTTTTTTTCTTCTGGCTACGCACGGTTTGTGCATTTTGCCAATGTCACGTTTTAGTTCTTGTATAATATTGATGAAATGAATTATAAATGCATGATGATGATAACCCCGCCCACTCCCCTTGAGTTTCAGTAAAGATGTGGCACTTTACTGAGACCTCACGCGGACTTCTTGAGAGAACTTGAAGCGAAGTTGCACTGTTTTGTTTCATTTGCCTACACTAATGCACGTTCACAAACACTTAATGGTTAATAATCCACCATTATTACACATTAATATTCGGCTAAACACAAATTTTGGAAAATTAAACAAACTGCTGAACATGACGCTTCACTTTCCCGCCAAGAAGTCCCAGCCCTGACTTAAATCCGATTGAACATAGAGCGTGCCGCTACAGTGACGACATTAATTTTACACACTGTTAGGGCTAGTGGCCAGTAATGATATTTTTTTTTATTAAAAAAATTCAAAAATCAAACACTAAATAATAAAGCTATCTCTTTCCTTCAATTCGCCTACTCCTTGCACGCTATTTGTTTTAATTTCATTGACTCGATGAACCCGGATACATACCTCTGTTCTATAGTTTTTTAAGTCAGGTTGCTCCAAGATGCTATTTTAGCAAATTGTAAATAAATCAATCAATAATAATGTTTAATGAAATTTAAATATTTTCATATAACGTAAAGGCAAAACTGTATACGTGTGTTAAATTAATGTCGCCACTGTAGCGGCACGCTGTCTATGGGGCGTGCTGAAAAGGCGGGTACGAGGAAGATGTCCAGCTCCGGCGTCAATAGAAGACCTGAAAACTACTTTAGTCGAAGAGTGGCAGGAAACGATTCGAAGTAGTGTCCACAGGATTCGATTAGGAAACTCATTCGATCACTGAAAAACCGTTTACAGGCAGTCATTAGGGCCAGGGGGGGTAACAAAATATTAAATGGTAAATAACATAAATTTTAAATATTTATTTTATCTTTTCATATTACTTCCTATTCATTTAGACGTCCACAACTTCGACCTATTGCAATAATTCTCTAAATTTAGGTAGAAAATTTAATTAATTTTAAATCCTTTTGATATCATTTGAGAGCTAACAAAATTAGCTTTCAGGTGATATACCAAAATCCACAGCTCATTGCATAGAAATTGTAAAAAAATTGTCTTTAGCAACGCGCGATGAAGTGATTCCAGTTTATTGCTCGCGAGTGTATGTATATCTATGAATACCCCATAATTTACCCTTTTCACTTTTGACACTGGTGACGACGATGATAAATAATTTATATTTGTTTATATTCCAATGCCTACTTTAGGATGCATATCCGGTAACGGCTCTAATAAATCCTTCCATATCCTAAGGGCACGTCTTCCCTACCACTATCGCGCTCCCCTGTCTACTCTGTCTCAATGGTCTCTGTAGTCCCATGAAACATGAGGCTCCAGGGGCTAGTGTGAATCTTTGGGTTCATTTGAGTAATCGAGTCTGGTAAAACCACGATGGGGTCGGTCTATTTTATTTCTTTCTTCATCATTTCTTCTCATTGATTCCTTCATTGTTTATATTTCACAGACAGTGATGACGATGACTCGACGCGAGACGACCCGCAAACATGCTCGCCTATTCATAAATGCTATGGTAATTATACTAAACTACCATCGATAGTTACTTTAAGTAGGGTCGGCAACAGTGGTGGCCCAGTAGTAACGGCCGCGAATTAGGCCCGTATTTATAGAACGTGACTCAGTACTCAAGCATTACATAAGACTAAATTTAACCAATCCAATGGCTTTAATCTAGTCTTAAGGGGACGATAACCGCCTTTTAATGATTGTATACTGAAGATCACGTCTAAACGAGTAGTGTTAATGATTTGACAAAAAATATATGATAAATTAGAGCATTTTCTCAATAACTTAATATGTGAATATTTTAGATTATGTTTATATTATATAGTGAAATTAATTTGTAAAGTTATGTCTAACGCGGATAAAAAATTGAGAATGGCGCAAAATCTACCAAGTGTATTTTTCTGAAACCTTCACCAATTTAAAGATAATTTGACTATTGATCTTTTAGTATACGCGTTTTATTATAATACCTTTTGTTTTGTGTATAATAAATTAATAATGCGTCAAATTGGGGACAGCGCTCCTTGATGGGCGAGTCCTATTATTGGCTGAACGTACGGCGCGTTGCGTGAGCTCAGTACAGAACACGCAAGCTAACCATTCAAGCTCACTGCCATATATGTCTTAAGTAATGCTTGAGTACTGAGTGATGTTCTATAAATACGGGCCTTACAATTGAAAATCATGCATTCGAGCCCAGGCAGGCGCTTTACTTTTTGTAAATAATTTCATCACCACGGCTCTCAAAATGGTGAAGAAAAAAAAATCGTGAGGAAATCGGCATGGATGTGACATCTACCAACTCGCACTGGGCCCGCGTGGTGGATTACAGCCCACACCCTTTCGAAGAGAGGAGGCCTGTGTCCCAGCAGTGAGAACATTATATACTGATTATGCTAAGTAGTGTCCGACCGAAGTTTCGGTTTATTGATTTAAATAGGTACTTTAAGCACGCAAATGCACGGAGGGGGACTTAAAGCTATAGGCATTTTCTACCAGTCAACCTTTGGGTGTTGCAGAGATAAACAGTGGTAGGTGCAATTACGAAATTTCGCTTTTGGTTTTAGCCGAACGTAGAAAAGGAGTCGAATCTGCGTTCTTCCAACAATCTTCTACTCTGTCTTTCTCATACTTCTGACTGTTCATTCTTCCTTTCATATTCATTCCATTCTTCTCTGGAATGCGCTTCCTCTTGATATCAGGACGGCCACCAGTCGGTATGCATTTAAGAGGAAATTGCCGATTTACTTTCAAAACAAATAGCGTAGAATCATCTCAATTTCCGCTTTAAATATTGTAGGTATATAATTATTACACACTATTACACACACACTCACACACACACACATTACACATTATTATTATTTATGTACATTATTTTAAATGTACCTATTTTATTTATAATCTATTATGTTACTTTTTTTTTATATGTGTCCAGATTACCGAATATCGATTTCTTCGTAAATTGTGGACCGATTTTGAATACTCTTTTTTTTTTTTTGAAAGGGTATGCTCTCGAGGTGGTGGTCCCATGGTCACCAAGTCAGAATCTGATGAGGGTATCCAATGGAAGTCGAGAGATATCTTATAAATTTTATAGGCACATCTAGAGCGATTTGGGTATTTTTTATAGTAACTCGTGCATTTTCTCTCGCCAAACACCATTTGGTGATGTGAAACTGATGATGAAGAACACAGATGGCCACCGGAACTACTTATTATTAAGTATTTCACCGGTTGCGATTTCGGTAGGTACTTTAATATGGTTGCTCAGCAATTTATGCTTGTCACAATGCATATGGGTGAAGTGGATCTGATGGTTCTTAACAGGAGAACTCCTCAACAATTAAAGTCCCTGCATCGGGAATATAAATATTTTGTAAAATGTGATGAGCAGTTAATATTAGGCTATTGTAACTTAGGTAAACACACTGGCCAAAAAGTGACAAAAATGTGAATAATGACTGAAAAAATGTATAATTTTAGAAGTCAGTGGCAAAAACATCTACTTCGGAAATTAAAGTTATTTTTCACTTTGTAGTGTTTTTTTTTGAAGTCGGTTGTTTTTTTTTTTGTAAAAAGTTTTTTTTTATTATTTCCCCTCAATCAGAGCATCTGCTTTCTGATCTCTTCACCACCCTTGGATGACTGGTAGAGAATGCCTAAGGCGAGTCCGCCTTTGTACCTTATTGTGTGCGAGAAGTTTAAATAATTGTTTAGTGGCCGCGGTACGAGAATGGCACCACAGCCTTATAAGTACTACCACACGCCGATTACCTAATTCGCTGCTCCAGGCAGTGAATTGGTTAATCGATGTGTGTGTAATGTGAATGTGTCATATTTATGGTATTGAATATTTATTACGTTATCTATGTGTGTATTTATTGAAACTTGTATGTGGATTTATATCTGGAAATAAAAGATTTCATTTCCAATAAATAAATATTTCTTTACGATTTCGGTTTTGGCTGAAAACGGTCGGACACTAATTTTAGGTCTTATTATTATAACTAGTGGTCGCCCACTGGTCGAAATTCCACCCCTTATACTTACAGTCTATAAAGTACGTACTAATTCCATGCTAAGATAAAGTACTTACTAATTCCATGCTATTAAAAAGTACTTAGTTATTCTATGCTCAAACTGTCACTACTGTCACCTATCTATCTTCAAGTCATGAGGCCCTGGTACTGTGTGTGTGTCAAACTCGTAGTCGTGTGTAATGTTTTTCGTTTTTTAATAATTTAATTTATTTCCATTGCATATTATATAAAAATATTAGCTTTCTGCACTCCTCCGACCGCGTAATTTTTGTAAAAAGGGGTACAAACTTTTCGCTTCAAGTATGAATATAATGATAACGACATAACGTTATTTTCAGGTTCAACAAAAACGCCACCATGTATACTAAGACGAAATGCGAAAGAGGCTGAGAGGAATCTGAAAGGTATTATGGAACTCACTGAAAGAGAGAAGATGTATTCGCCTAATGTGGTAAGTTATCACGTTATCACTATCTTTAAAGCCTAGTATTCATAGGTACTCATGAATACGAAGTCTTGTATTCATAGGTAACCATGAATACAAGACTATGAATACGAGGCAAGTCCACGTGTTAAGTCGTAACACGCAGGTGATTTTATAATAAGGACGACTCTAGAGTTGTCACGCCTAATCTACAATCCATATTATTAATATTAGAAATGCGAAAGTAACTCATGTCTGTCTGTCTGCTACCTTAACATGCCTTAGGTCCGACGCCCATTGGCGGCACGGCATGGCAAGGTATTTTTAGGCGACGAATAAAAATATAACCTAATACTATTGAAATAAAGTTGAAATTTCAATGTTAAATTTGAACGGTCGTAAGCATACCGCGGTATTGTTTTCGTCGCCTAAAAGTACCTTGCCATGCCGTGCCGCCAATGGGCGCCGGGCCTTACTGGCTGAACGGATTTGGACGGATCTGTAGGACAGAATACTTTTTATCTCGGTACTGCGTTCCCGTGGGATAATTTCCGACTGCGATGCGGGCGAAGCCGCGAGAAAAAGATAGTGATTAATAATTCTTACTATTTTCAGGTTGAATATATAGAAAAATTAGAGCATAATACGACTGTGATAACGAAATTGCAAGACCAAATTGAATTAATGAGTAACCAGAGTAAAGAAAAAGATTTAGAAGTGGAACATTTGTTAAGTAAAATTAAACAGACCGAGGAAACTATAAAAAGTTTAACTATCAACAAGGTAATATTACTTTACTAGAATTTTACTAACAAAAATACGAAACAAAAATATTGTTAAAGTTGATTGATACTTGGTACACTTAAGCGGATTCCATTGGCTACAGAAATTTATAGAGATAAATGTAGCATAGAAAGGCCCTGATCTATCGTTAACAAAAGTTGCGCGCACAAAATTGTGTGCAGTGCGTATACGGTGCAGATGCTTGCGGTGCTTTTTCTGTCATCTTTTTATACAAATACAAAGTTGTTTCCCAGAAATTATTTTTGTGCAATGTCATTTAGTTTCAAGTACAGAGTACAAAACGCATATTTGACGGGTATGTGATGGGTCTTGTTACACCCTGTAATTGTATTAATCTTCTGGTTTCACAGTCCGAGCTACAATCACAGTGCAACAATTACAACGCTAAACTGACAGACGCAGAAGTAAGTTACGAGACTCTCAGAAACAAAGCGAAGCTCAGAGAGGAAGAACTGTTGTCTTTGCTAGAGGAACTAAGGGCGAGGAACAAGAAACCCACAGATATTGGTAAGTTAGACTAAGACACTGATAGGCATATGCAATGAAAGTATGGTTTGCTTCAAGACTTGTTTTATAAAAAAAAAAAGTCCACAGAGTAGTGGGCTAAAAGTAGATTTACGAAAAAGGAACGAATTTTCTATAGACTAAATATAGTCAGTCTGTTAAAATATTAACTAGTAAGTAAATATTTTAACAGACTATATTTGAATTCAGAATCTTAGATCGTTTACGTTTGAAAGGACTTGTGGCTAAGTAATAACAGCGGCACGGATAGATCGATCAGGTTAAGCTATGCTTGCCGCGGTTGGTCCATGGATGGGTGACCATCTTTACATACCAAGGCCGCTCCTTGCCCCGGAAAGCACGTTAAGCCGTTGGTACCGGCTGTCATTTGTAGATCTTTGACAGTTGTTACGGGTCGTCAGAAGCCCGAAAGTCTGACAACCAGTCTTACCAAGAAGTATCGTGTTACCCAGTAACTGGGTAGTGGTGGTCAGATAGGCAGTCGCTCCATTTAAAATACTGGTATTCAGCTGCATCCGGTTAGACTGGAAGCTGACCCCAACATATTTGGGAAAAGGCAGGCAGATAATGAGATTGTTTACATTACTTTACCACTTACTCAACTATCTACTTTAGCCCTTAGTGTTAGGCAGTCTTAAGTTTTTTGAGTGAACATTACTTTACCACTTACTCAACTATCTACTTTAGCCGTTAGTGTTATGCAGTCTTAAGTTTTTTGAGTGAACATTACCACTTACTCAACTATCTACTTTAGCCGTTAGTGTTATGCAGTCTTAAGTTTTTTGAGTGAACATTACTTTACCACTTACTCAACTATCTACTTTAGCCGTTAGTGTTATGCTGTCTTAAGTTTTTCGAGTGACCATTTGTATTAAAAAGGTCCTAAATATGTTATGGGTGGAATTTAAACTTTGTATTGTAAGACATTGAGTTTATAGTTCGAAAACATGATAATTAAGTATCTAAGATTCTGAATCAGCTGCCTTAGGCTGTTTTCAAATATTTTGTTTCTGAGTTATTGTATTATTTTCTGTTATTTATATTTTTTTTATTTTAATTAATAGGCAAAGTATTGTCCCGCACGTTGGACAAGGAGATACACTTCATGGATATTTCTAAAGATATTTCTCTTGTCAATAGTGACAATGAAAGCATAATGAATACAAATGATGAATCTGACCATATGAACGAATTACTCGTTGACACACAATTAGAATTGAACTTAAGAAACCAAACCCTCATAGAGTTAGAGGCTAATATCTTTGCCCAGCAACAAAAGATATCCTCGTTAGAAGACATTAACAAAAATCTCCAAGACGAAGTAACGACTTTCAAAGAAAAACTCTCTTTAATGGACAATGATAATTCTCTCCTAAAATCTACAATAGATACGCTTTATTCGACTATTAAAGTCCAAAAAGAAAATTTAGAAACCGCGAAAAATGACATAGTTTCCTCTAATAGTTTTATACAAGAATTGCAAATAAAAATAATCCAAAAAGATAAACAACCAACTATCAACATTGATGACAGTGCACTTGAAAATATGATTGCTAATGAAGAGAAATTTATTGCTGGAAATGAAAACATGAAAAATATCATTCACTCTCTTAAAATCGCCCTCGATACGCGTAGTAAAGAAATTGATAAATTAAGAACATCAACTCAAATAAACAGCGACGTAACACACGCAAATGTAACCCTTAAGGAACAGCTTGAATCTAAAACAAAAGAGGTAGATAGTTTGAATAAGAATATAAAAGAAAATATAACAAGTATCAATAAACTAATGCATGAAAAAGATGTTCTTAAAACTGTAGAACAAGAACTTTCTGAAAAACTGGCAAATTTTGAACATAAAACTAGTGAACTTGAAAAGATGAATAGAGAAATCCTTACTTCCGCCGAAATACTCAAAGAAGAAAATAACAAGCTTGCACTTTCCATGGCAGAATATGATCTTTCAGAAAAAGAAATAACTGAAATGAATAAACAGTTGTTGGAAGAAATTGAGAATATTACAGACAAAATTGCTGAATTAGAAACAGAAATAAGCGAAAAAGATGTTCTGATATCTTCTCTCGAGAAAGAAGATAAAGAATCAAAAGACTATATGCTTGCTGCTAAAGCCGCCGTCCTCAAATCACAACTGATACTCAACACTTTAACCGGTAACATGCAAGAAGTGCCAGAAATGATAGACAACTTTGTAAATGTTTTTAACGTGTTAAGTAATAGTATGAATACTTTAGAAAATGTTGCCAATAATGTTGTCAAACAAAATAAAGAAACCTTAAAGAAAAACAATGATTTGAAAATTATGTTAGAAGCACTTACTTTAAAAAGTAATTCAGAAATATCAGCACTTCAGGAACAGTTAGAAATCCTTAGTACCAATGAAAGTAGTAGAAACCAAGAAAATGTAACTCAAACAATAAGTCAGTTGAACAATGAACTCAAAATAACCCGCACTGAGCTAAATTCAAAAATTTCTGAAAATGAGAGTCTGGAAGCTTCTCTAAAACAAGCTACAGAAAATATAGAAACATGCAATATTAAAATTGCCCAATTACTTGATAGGGAAAATGTTCTTGAAGATCTAACGACGAGGCTAGGGGAAAAAGAACGCATACTACAAGAAAAGATTTCAGAGTTTATTGTCATTAAGGAACAAATTACCAATTCAATGCAAGAGCGAGATGAGTTACTAAATAACGTCTTTAAAAAAATTACTGAATTCACGATCAATCATAACATTCAAAACGATATAAGGGGAGAAGTAGGTAACGACTGTACTAAAATTCACGAACACATTCTTTTAACATTGGACAAAATAGGAAGTCACATCACGTTTATCAGCTCGAAAAACGATGATGATGATGAAGACGAAAATATCCAAGTAAATGAAATATTATTAGAAGCTAAGCAAGAAATAGTTGAATTGACACAACAGAATCTCAGTCTCATAGAACAACTATCTCAGGTTGAAAGTAAGCACCGTGAATTGTCATTTGAATTAGCTAAAATTCAGGAGGATAATGAACAGCTAAATAAAGAATTAATAACGAGTCATCGAATCCTAGAAAGCCTACAGGTAGAACTTAGAATGAAGGCTGATGCACTAACAAGCATGGAAGACAAAGTTCAAGACTGGAAAGATCAGTTTAAAAGTTTAGATTGCGTAATGAAACAGCAGATGGATGAATTAAAATTAGAAAACGAACAACTTAAAGTTAGCTTTGCAGATGTTCGACATAAACCTGAATCGAACTCAATAATAACTTACGAACATAAAGATTCTTATCATATTGACAATCAAGAAGTAGCTGAAATAAAACATATCCCTGATAGCAGCATGTGTGATGATCTATCGTCTCCTCCTAGTCTGTTGATGATATGCTGTAACAAAATTGCGGATTACATACAACCTAAGGAGATTGAATCTAACACTACAACGACAAGTTCTAATGAATATTCAGATAATATTGAACATAATTACATAGTCGAATGCAAATGTAATGAACTCTCCTCAGAACTGGAAGCCATTAGAAAAGAAAACTTCGAAATCACTGAGCTTTTAGAGCATTTGGAAGCTGTGAACCAATATCTTATTCAAGAACAAGAAGAAGCACGCAGTGAAATACAGCTTCTCGTTGCACCTGCACACGAATTGCAAAAGAAAATTATTAATCATAAAACAAATCTGTCAATCTTAACAGCTACTACTACCGCCGAAAATAGAGCTTTAAAATCGCAGGTTAAAGGACTACAGCATCACCATAGCCGTTTTCACAATGTGTGCCAAAGAGATATACCTGATTTTAAGAAGCAATTGCGTGAACTAATGACTTTGTTGAAAGGGGATCCGTCTATAGCCGATCAACAAAACGCCAGTTTTAAAAGATATTCATTACCAGATGTACTAGACAGTAGTACTGCTCTTCCTAACTTTAATAACGAATCTACTTTAGACGGGGATGTATTGATGCTCGATACAAATATTACAATAACTACAGCTACGGATAACACTCTGACAAATCATGATCAAACTTGTTTAGATTTAACTCAGTACTACAATGAAGCTTCTTGCCAAACGAACGAGTTGAATCAAATCGAAATTCTAAGTCATGACATAAACATGTATGAGAGATTAAATATCTTGAAAGACGAAAACGTTAAACTACGCGAATTAGTAAATAAATACGCTGAGATTAAACAATCAATGACAGATGCACAAATTAGCCCAATTAAGATAAATAATGTTGACCATGAAAATATGAATCAAGTTCCTAAAAACAACGAGATTAGAGCTCTTAATGAGTGTGATAAATGTAAAAAGCAAGCAGAGTTACAACACGCACAGGCAGAGCTATATGAAGAATTAAAATCTCTTTCTCAAGAATTGTTGGCCATGAAATCACACAAAGCTGAGATCGAACAAAAATATAACAATCTGATACTAGAAACACCCTCAACTAATCAGCTTATTAAGAAATTTAATCATTTAGAAAAAGATTACGATATTAAAATTCAGGAAATTACTAACCTTAAAAATACGCTTAGAATTAAGGCTGAACAACTAAAAAGCTTACAAGATGAAAACGATTCGTTATCTACACAAGTAATGGAAAGCATATCCGAAGCCGATGACTTAAACAAAGAATTAGACCATATGAAAAAAATAAATACTGAACTATTAGAGAAATGCAGCAAGTTAGAAAATAAATGTGATAAACAGTTTTCTGACAGTTGTTCGGAGTGCCTATCGAAAGACGAACTTATAAAGACGATGGAACTCAGATTAACAAAAACTCATACAAAACTAAACAGAAGTCTAAGCGACTCTGAAACCTCATCGAGGTATAACAAGATCTGCACGCTGCAAAGTGAATTAGATGCGGGTAGAGAAGATTGCAAGGAGATTACTGAAGATGTAGTTACTATTAAAAATCATTTAGACCGCAGCAATCTCTCTATGGATTTAGATGATAGTATGGGAGAATCCAACATGTACGCGTTCACTAAGGACTATGCAATTAACAGCCCTCAGTCGAACAAAGTTAGTATGCCGGATATTCCTGAGGAACACCCCATGGATATGTACAAAATGGACAAAATAGACTGTTTTAATTACTACGCTGAAAAAACAGGCGTAGGGAATGAAAATATCAACCGTGACATCAAAATTATCGATCTCATGAAAACGTTTTACGAACACTTAATAACTAAACACGGTAACGAAGTAGAGAATTTAACGAATAAATTAAAAGATTACGATGAAACTAAGAGCCAGTTAGAAAATCAAATCAGCAACTTAAAAGAAAAACATTCTCAAGTAACCGTAGAATTGGAACAGAAAGATCAAAATTATAGCGCTGTTGAAAATGCTCTATCGCAAATTAAAGATAATATTAATATCTTAAACCAAGAGATTTTTAGTTTTACTGATGTAGACGTAACTAAACTGGTAAATATGTGCAAAGACTATTTCTTTAAAGTCTTAGACAGTAAATTAGGTTTGTCCAGTATGAAAATGATCGAAACTCTTATGGATAACATTGTAAACAAGCATCAAACCGATTTAACCGGAATTATGGAGCCATACACCAAGTTACAAGCGCACATGGAGAGTGTAACTAAGGAGTTAAGTTCTGTTAACGAAAACTTAGAACACATGAAGGGCCAGTTGTCTGCCAAAGAAGAAGAGTACAATTTGCTCAAGAAACATAAAGAGAACATCCAGGAGATAAGCAATGCAGTTACGTTAGACATAGTCAAGAAAGATAAAGAATTAACCGAAACAATTAGCAATGTTTATAAAAAACTAATTGAGCTAAATATTGTTAAAAATCAAGATATTGATTTGACATTGCCAGCTAACGCTAATATTGGTCTGCTATTTGAGCACGTCATTACCCAACACAAAAACAGCATTAGCCCCGATATAGAAAAGGAGAAAGAAGATCTTACCTTAGAAGTAAAGAATACAAAACAAATGATAGAAGAAACACAAAAGGAAATACAGGAACTTCAATCACGTAGTCAAAACTTACAAAAAATTAATAACACTGTTACCTTTGATTTAATGGACAGAGAGAAAAATCTACAAGCCCAAAGCGCATTGTATAAAGATTTGAATGAAATATACGAAAGCAAAGTCAAAGAAAATAAAGCAAACGTAGATCTCATAGAAAAGTTATCAGAAGAAGTCAAATTATTAAAGGGAACCCTCGGTGAGAAAGAAAAGACAATTGAAAAACTTGAACTGGAAATCGATACACAAAATAAATGCAAAGTAAAAGAATTTACTGAAATTATAGAAACTGTAAAAGTGATGCAAGATGACATTGCACACTTGAAATCAATGAATGAAGTAATAGTTAAAGAAAAGGATTCCTACGCTACTGAATTGCTGAAGTCTGGTGAGACTATTAAACAGAATAATATACAAATGGATAAGATGACTTCAGATATATTAGTACTGAGAGAATCTGTACGAGAGAATAGTATTATAATAGAAAATTTGAATGTAGAAGCCAAGAATTTGTTGAAAAAGAATATGGAGTTAAAGGAAAAATTCGAAGATAAATGTAGAGAAGGGTCTAGACTGGAGACTAATATTAAAACGCATGAGAAGACCGCCGAGATTCAGACCAGAATGATAATGAGGTGAGTTTTCTATATTAATATTGTTATCATATTTTGTTTTCTTGTTGCTTTCCAATTAACTTAGTTTTTGACGGACAAGAAGAACCGCACGCGGCCAACATCAAGTTATGTTGCCCGCGGTTCTCCTTGCACCTTAGGGGAACTTCTTCATGTACAGTCTGCCCCAAAAAGATGTATACACGGACAAGGAACCATTTCATTGTTAAGAACCTCTGTTCAATAACATTGTATCCACCGTATAGGTGTATACTATGTTTCGTAACATAGTATACAAATTATTTTACCAAAACAAGGTAAACTTTTGTCCCAAAACATCTACACATTCTATGACCAAAACAATATACACAGTGATAGACACACCTCTAAACAAGACTAACAACTACTTTTGTTTTTAGATTTTTGATTTGAAATACAACTAAGTAAATTATAAAGTTCAAAACGAATGTTGCTTAAGCTTTTTAAGGTGGTCACTCACCGGGTATTCGAATATAATTAACATTCCATGATTTGATTTTGAGTATATTATTATTTAAGTATTCGTACATGTTACATCGATTCATGTGTAATGCTCTGTTTTTCGGACTCACGGCTGCAATGTTACGAATTATATAATTACAGGTACGCACTGTAATGCTCGCCAGGCCCGCCTGGACGTATTCAATGATGAAATACTCGAATCTGAACTGTTACATTACACGCAAACGCTCCCAGTGAGTGACCACCTTAGGATGTGAATGTTGTCATGACAATATAATATGTCAGTTTGTCAAGTTAGGGTAAATGGCAATTGTTAATGACATCGTATTTTCAACTAAATACTTATGTCTAGCACCTCCTTTTGAATTGAAAGAATTTTAATATTTGTGTACCTAGTTATTGAATGATTACTGTATGCATATTTGTGAGACTTGTGTAGATTACCTTGTGTTGGTCATACCGTGTATAGATGTTTTGGGACAAAAATGTTACTAAAATAAATTGTATACTGTTTTGTACCTGTACGGTGGATACAAGGTTATTGAACAATGGTTGTAGACAATAAAATGGCTCCTTGTCCGTGTGTACATCTTTTTGGGGCTGACTGTACTCGGGTAATAAGACCCTGTTGTGGTCTATCTGGTCTATATTTGGATGATATTTGGCATCTAGATAGAATCTATATATGGATGTCAAATATCATTAAAATCCGTTCAGCCATTTCGGGGTGGTTGACATGCAAACATACTTTTAATATTAGTAAAAACAAAAATAAAAGTTTTTTTGTTAAAATTACATTGATACATGTGGCGTCGACAGCTGTTGCCTACCCGATTGTCTAAAATTTTACATCAATCAAAGCCATCCTAATTCGTTTTCAACCAATGAAATACTATACAAACGGTTCTGAATAAAAATTCTTTGGAAATGCTTATTTTTGTATGTCATGGCAACATCTGTAAATAAATAGTTGCCATGATAACCAGGCAATAAAATTTAAAGCTTTCTTTTGGCAAACATAATAATATGTTTTCGTCATATTTTTTTTAAATTAATAATCACATCAGATTAAGAATCGGTATAGAAATGTCTCCCAATTTTGGGTAAGCTTTGTCAGAACCATTAGTACTTTCATGTTGACTTTTTAATTAAGTTGCTTAACTAACTGATTAGGGCCCGTATTTATTGAACGTTACTCAGTACTCAAGCATTACTTAAGACTAGATTCAAGCCATTGGATTGGTTGAATTTAGTCTTAAGTAATGCTTGAGTACTGAGTAACGTTCTATAAAGACGGGCCTAAGTTGCTAAGTACTATACAAGTGCTTTAACTAACATATTATAATTATTATAGTCCCGTCTTTGTCTTGCACTTGTAGCTTGACAGTTATGCGACAGTGACAGAGATACTGCTTAAACAAGGCACGTTTGAATTTGGTCCGTTTTTCTTGGTCAACATGAGTAAAAAAAAGAAGTTAATTATAAAAATCGAAAACCCGACTGCGTAAAAAGTGAACTTAAAAAAGATGGAAACAAGATTTATATAAAAAATAAATAAATCATTTATTTTGGACCAAACACTTGTACACATTTTATAAACCTGCCAAACTGCGTGACAGTTTGTCGGCAGGATTAGCGCTCGTCTTAAAATATTTGGTTTACACAATAAATAGCATACTTCTTCATCTAAGAAGGTAGATCCAGGTAGTTTTTAACTGGTTCAGTGATCGATCAATTACTGCCACATGTTGCGACCATTTCATTCAGCAGTTCAGCCTTTAATTTATTCCCCACTGTTCGCCTGCTAATCACACCATTATCCCTTCTCAACCAGTCGATACTATTGTACAGTGTAGGGGTCAAATACTTATTGGTTCTTTTGCCATAGTAATTTTTTACTGGTGCTCGCACGAATTTACGTTCTCTAACACTTCTAGTATTGTAAGTGTTTTGCACATGTACTTTGAATTGGTCGTTATAGAACTGCTCTAGAACCACTAAGTACTTGACCTTCTCATGCACGGGAAGCACCTTACACACAACAAAAAGTTTTTCATAATTTTCTTTACACTCTAGTTTTAGTTTTGGGTTAACAAGGTATTTCATAAATCGAATTTGCAGTGATTTTATACTGTTCAGATTGGTTTTAAATGTACGGCCATAAGTATTTAATCCATAGCTTAGCAAAGACTCGGCGAGAGCAAAATAAATCACACGCAGCGTTTTCCTACTCAACGGTGCCTTCAGCACATAGAACTTACTTAACACTGACCTAAGCTTTGCACACACTGTGTCAACCTGTGTCTTCCAGTTCATGTTACGGTCCACCCACAGACCTAGATACTTAAATTTACTGACATACTCCAGCTTTTGACAGACACAGTTGATATTTCTCACGTGCATGCAAATTAGTACTACTTATAAACAATCTCATGCAGTCGGAGGCATCTTTTTAACACGACAATAACAACCTATTACCTCCGACTGCATGAGATTGTTTATAAGTAGTATTAATTTACATAAATCTTGTTTCCGTCTATTCTTAAGTTCACTTTTTACGCAGTCGGGTTTTTGTTTTTTTTTTAATTAACTTTTTTTATTTTATACTTTTTAGTTAGGATTTAAGACGGTAAATTAGGTTATATAATCACTTATAACCGGATGATAACGACCTCTTACTCACTCACTCCAAAAGTTTGGGATATTTTTTTTATTATTTCTCATTTAAATTCCTTATAAACATCTAATAAGTATATATTTTTGTAATCAACTTTTAAAACCCTTCATTTTGATACGCGCCACGCGATAGGCTTGGGAGATATTTTTTTTTTCGAATACACACCAAAAAATGGCGCCAAAAATCCGCCATTTAGATTTTCAATATTTTTTTGTATACCCTACCATTTATGACACTCGCGCAATAAAGACGAATCTAACGACATATCATTTAACAATATCGGTTCAGCCGTTTAGTAGTTAAGAGGGAACATAGGGACAGACATACATACATAGATACATACATACATACAGGTAAAACACATAACCCTCCTTTTTTGGCTTCGCCGCAGTCGGGTAATAAATCGACTGCCTAGTTGGTGTTGTGGTCGCAAGCGCGATTTCGTGCGGTGGGTCCTCGGTTCGATGCCCAGGTCGGGCAAAGTGCTATTGTGTTTATCAATTAGAGCCATATTAGACTAACATAGAAATATGATCATAGAAGTATGAGTCAGCACAGGTGTGAGTACTTTGTACAATAGAGCTACCATTTTCCGGGTAATGTCTTTCATTGACTTGAATGTGCCCTGGCGGCTGAGAGTATGTCATGCTCACTCAGATGCCTCGCTGATGGTGGCGCGTGTGTTGGATCATTTTGCTCCCTTCGAAATGGTTGAGCTGAATGGTGCTGATCCATGCGTCATGTTCGTGAACGGGCGCTGTCAGTTGGGAGTTGGGACTGGTCATCTCTTAGCTAACTATGATCATATAATTTGACAAATATGAAATCATTTTTGTATGATAAATATACAGGCTGGAAGGGACATCGACGCGAATCCGTTTACCATGGATTCGGTACATCATTCTTGACCCCCCTGCGTTAAAATTTTTCGTCGGTTATTAAAAAAAAACTCGCTGTTCCATACATTTTGACCGAGTAGGTATTGTACTTCTGTAGGAAACAGCAGTTTTTTTTAAATTACCGACGAGAAATTTTAACGCAGGGGGGTCAAGAATGATGTCCTGAATCCATGGTAAACGGATTCGCGTCGATGTCCCTTCCACCCTGTATGATAAGGTAATTAGGGCCTTAGTAATTTCTAAGTAAGAGCTCAGTCTGGACTTGTGCACGGTTTTTGGCAATACGATTTGCCTACCCTTTAGGGAAATACAAACGTGATACATTTTTTTTTTTAATAATTTTAAAGAATGCTTACAGACTAATACACGTAAATGGTAACAAAATAGTAACAACTGACAATTGCTAATTACAAGCTTCCACATTTATATTGCAATGTTACAAAAAATGGTTATAAATGAATTGCAGGCTAGAGAAACAAAAGAACGAAGACGACAAGACTATTAGTGAGAAGACCAAACAGATAGAAGAGTTGAAATACAAGGTCTCCCTGCATTGTGACAGCAATGAAATAGAGCTGTTGAGGAAGACTAAGGAAACTTTAGAGGTAATTTTGATTTTGTTATCTACAACGTGCCGTTACAGTTGCGACATTCATTTAACACACAGGTTGTGATAGTAGCCAGATTTCATTTATGCGATGCTATTATCCGTGACCCCGGCAAATGACCTCTGCGCTACAGTTCTTTAAGGCGAATAACCGACTTTTAATGATTTTGTACTGAAGATCACGTCTAAACGAGCAGTGTTAATGATTTGAAAAAAATATATGTTATATTAGAGCATTTTCTCAATAATTTAATATGTGAATATTTTATAATATGTTTATATTACATAGTGAAATTAATTTGTAAAGTTATATCTAACGCGGATAAAAAACTGACAATGGCGCAAAATTTACCAAGCGTATTTTTCTGAAACATTCACCAATTTAAAGATAATTTAATTATTGATCTTTTATTATACGCGTTTTATTAAAATACCTTTTTGTTTATTTATTTATTTATTTAAAACATGGAGGACTTACTGCTACTAAAAACAGACAAAAATAAAGAAACCTTAGTCACTAGAAAGCCAATTACAAATCCTCACTTATAGACTTATAATAATAAATTATGGTGTGAGCAAAACAAAAAAACAACACACAAAAAAGCACATCGCCTTAAAATGTAAGAAGCAATATAAAACATACATAATATACATTACTTGGTTACTTGGTTTGCAATTAAATTATATAACAGAGAAAATATTATGAAAAAAAAAAAATAAACAAATAATAAATCTACTGCTACTTGAAAAATTTGAGGCTTAAGCACCTTCTGGCCGAATTCACACTAATTGTGAATGGATCAAAATCATATTAAATGTAAAGTGTAATTGTATAATAAATTAATAATGCGTTAAATTGGGAACAGCGCTCCTTGATGGGCGAGTCCTATTTATTACTGGCTGAACGTACGACGCGTTGCGTGAGCTCAGTACAGAACACGCAAGCTAACCACTCAAGGTCACTGGCATATATCTCCGTCTTAAGTACAGGTTGCTGTCAAGATGCTATATTAGAAAAATGTAAATAAATAAATAATTAATAACACATACATACATACATAAACTCATGCCTTCTTCCCATGGGTGTAGGCAGAAACTATAGAACGCCACTTGCTACGCTCCTTACATACTCCTTTTGCTTCGCCTACGTTCATACATCTAGTCATACACGCACGCCGGTTGCGAGTACTACACACCTGACCTTTCTGAAGAACATCACCAATTTGGTCACTATATGTCCTTCTAGGGCGTCCCCTCCCGGCGGTAAATAATAACGTTTAATAAAATTTAAATATCTTCATAAAACGAAAACGCGAAGCCGTATACGTGTTTTAAATTAATGGCGCCATTAAAGCGGTACGTTGTATACATATTATAGGTCTATCTTACTTCACGTCGAATATGCGATCATCGCGTGCTATTGTCACTTTTTGTTCGGAAAACTAGTAAGCGCCCCCTGTCGGCGCGACAACGCGTTCAGGTTCACCGAACAAAAAGTGACATATTCGCGCGACGATCGCTTTTAAATAGGGCGCGGCCTATGTGACCGTGTTCTTCTAAACTACGCAACGGATTTTGATGCAGTTTTCACCATCATTAGAGAATTTATTCCGTAAGGTTTATGTGTATAAACAAGGTGTAAAATAAATAACTCACAACCTCTTAAGAGCGTTTACACCTTACAGCATGTCATACAAACTTTCAAGCTCTTGTTTTTCGAAATGACTGAACCGATTTCAATGAAACTTATATGCATAAGCAGGATACAAAGGTCTAAAAAGTTAGTAAAGAACATTACATTACACACACTGAATGTGCACTTATTTACTATCCTCATTTACAAATATCTCTATCGCATTGAGGTTTGCTGTTAGAGAACCCAATTCTGGGTTATGCTCTCCTTCGTACTCAGGCTGTCCTTATAATGTTATAACATTGTTTTTGTAATTTATATTTACAATAAAGTATAACAATCTTTCGTTTTGCAGGCACGAGTAGCTGAGCTTGAAGAGCTAGCGGGTAAATCTCGCCCATCCATCGACGCTCTCGCGGACTTGTCCCGACAAAGACGACAGAGTCTGCACGACTCTAAGCGCTTGTTCAGCGGAGATAAACATGAGTTTGGAGGTAAGGAATATCCTAAGGCATCTTCACGGGCGAGAAAATCGTGGGAAAAAAAATTTCGCCGTGCCATCAAATTCGGTAGTAACTCTATGAATCAATCGACACACGGCAAATATCATCGCGGCGATAATTTGAGGGCACAGCGTGACTATCGCCGCTATTCCCTGTTCCGTGGAGATGGCGCCTAAAAGCGATCTCTGATATACGAAATCTGTTTATTCATGGTTACGGATTTACATTCACCACTCGCCGCCGTTATGAACTCATGATTAAAACCTCCGGTAGGGTTCGTAGTTTTTCGGGCAAGCCCGACACATATACCTACCATATGTAAACCGTAAACATAAGCATGAAGATGTGTCAATAAAGTTAATTATGTATGGACTATAAAGTAGAGACAAAATATTGATAAATATTAAATTTATATTTTATACTAGCTTTTCCCGGCCCGGCTTCGCACGGGTAGCGCTAAGTATCTACCCTACCCAATCTACCTACCTACCAACCCTATCTACCTACCCTACCTACCTACCCTACCTACCTACCTACCTACCCTACCTACCTACCTACCTACCCTACCTACCTACCTACCTACCCTACCTACCTACCTACCTACCTACCCTAGTAAAAAGTATTAAAAAAAAGTATCCCATGTTCGTCTGCTGGTTCTAAGCGACCTCCCCACCAATTTTCAGCCAAATCGGTCCTGCCGTTCTTGAGTTATAAATGGTGTAACTAACAACTCTATTTTATATACAACGTGTTTTTTTTGATATCCCATAACTCTAGGGTATAATTGAGGCCATATCAAAGAATCAACTGAAATATGAGTTATGTTCCAATCCTTCGTTATTTTTTTTTTTTTCATTTTTCATACAAAATAATTCGGCAAAGTCACGATTATTCAATGTAAAACACCCTTACGTGAAATATGACAACGTCGCATTTTCTTTCGTCCCTTCACTAGCTGCCGCCGGGAAGCCCCGATACCAACATACCTACATATTTTATTTTAATATTTATTTTACTACACTACTGCGAAGTTTGGCAACCTCGCAAAAGTAAAGATTCATCATACTGGTGACAATTTTTTACCTAATTTAATTATGATTGATGATATCTACGAAACGATGCATTTTTGGACCACCTATTCTAGGAGTTTTAGTATTATTTTTACCTACAGAATATAACCCTAGAGTTATGGGATATAAAAAAAAAACAGGTTGTATATAGATTAAAGATTAATATTGATTGAAATATTATTTATATGTGGCTTATCAATCTGTGAACAGTTTGAAAGTAGTTTCTAATTTTTTCCAGATCACAACAGCGTGGAAGCTATGTTTGAGTCTAGGCAGAAACCAGACGACTTTTTCATGGACGTCGACGAGGATATATCCAACAGAAGCAGTCCGATTATGAGACATAGCAAAGGGTACATTCATAAAAAAAATATTTATGATAACTTTCATGAAATTTTGATTCACAAAATAACTTTAATATTTATGTGTTTGTATTGTTTCAGACGTGACAGCTTGTCTCTTTCAAAGACTGATCAGGTAGGAATAATATTGTAATAAAAGATTGACAAATAATTCGACGTCCACCAGTACTTAAATATTTTTGGCAGCAATATACTGTGGTGAACGTTATGTACGCATTAGAGCGGGTACAGTGCTTCACCGACCGTCGTCAGTGCGTAGCGTCAGACTTAGGGATGGCGATTGTTTCCGAAAAAGGTCAATTCTTAAATCGATTCGAATCGAAATCTGATAAATCGATTTTCTAAAAATCAATCTTCTTTTCGATTTTTGCAATTTCGACTTATAATGATTTTATACTAAAGACCATGTCTAAACGAGTAGTGTTAATGATTTGAAAAAAATATATGATAAATTAGAGCATTTTCTCAATAATTTATTATGTGAATATTTTAGATTATGTTTCTATTACATGGTGAAATTAATTTGTAAAGTTATTTCTAACGCAGATAAAAAACTGAGAATGGCGCAAAATCTACCAAGCGTATTTTTCTGAAACCTTCACCAATTTAAAGATTATACAGGGTGTTTGGTGCATCGTGTGCCAAATTGAAATGGTCGACTGAAGGAGTCATCCGCTAGCCTTTTAGACCCTTTAACACCCCTCATGCTCTGTGGATTTTTTTTATCGACTTTTTATTGTTTTCCAAAAAAAAGACCCAAATTTTACATTCAAATACAGATTTAAAAAAAAAAATAAGGCGTAGACTCTGAATTTTATTTTTATTTCGATGTGTATTGTTTAAGAATACTTTTAAATACAAAATTAGTGATATTAGTCACCTAGTTCTTTTTTAATTCACTCGCAAAGGTAAAACTTAAATTAAAGCTGTACATGTTACAGCTGTTTATAAGGCTACAAAAAAAAATCAAAAGCGACCGGGATCTTCCAACTCCCTCATTCATTCTCCAGTCTATCCTCTTTCTAATGATGTGCCACATGCCATAAAAGTATTTTAACAACTTTGTGAATTCGCTAGAATAGTGAATCGAGTCACCTAAGGCTAATATTCAAAATTATGATTTAAAAAAAAAACTCTTAAATGATACCTGTCAAACCTATAAATCTGCTATCTCATTCTTATGGTTAGGTAAATTCGTGTCTCATATCTGTATCTTTCGTGGGATTTACTTGAAATAAAAAAACAAAATTGCATTTTTAACATTTATTTAATCATTGTTACAAATCTTGCTCAAATTGTTGGCCTCTGTTGCGAATGCAGGCCCGACACCTGTTTCGTATTTCAACAGTTGTTGTACGAAGTCGTATTTCCTCCTTAATAGTATTGAATGCCGCTTCTATGCGTTGGACTAATACCTCCCTAGTTGGAACCTCCGTGGCATATACCAACTCTT
This sequence comes from Tiliacea aurago, assembly GCA_948098905.1. Classification (NCBI taxonomy): domain Eukaryota; kingdom Metazoa; phylum Arthropoda; class Insecta; order Lepidoptera; family Noctuidae; genus Tiliacea; species Tiliacea aurago. Next base: position 21,358,566 of record OX402579.1, on the reverse strand, counting down.
TGGCACGTCCCCAGACATAAAAGTCTAACGGAGTTAGATCTGGGGAACGTGGCGGCCATGGAATAGGGCCATCGCGTCCAATCCATGCATTGGGGAACACATTGTCGAGATATTCCCTCACAGTCAATCGCCAATGCGCGGGACAGCCGTCATTTTGAAATACAATCACACGTTCATTAAATACGGGCACATCGGTCACTAATTCGGGCAGGTCATTTTGTAGGAATTCCAGGTAGTCTTCGCCATTGAGATTATCGGGCAGGTAATGCGGTCCAATTACCTGATTCTCAATCACTCCTGCCCAAACGTTTACACTAAACCTTCTTTGAGAAGATTTCTATCTTTTAACACGTGGGTTTTGCGTTTTCGTTGTCCAGTGGTGCAAATTGTGTAAATTGAGGATCCCATCCTTGATAAATTTGGATTCATCCGTCCACAGTATTCTTTTTAAAAAATCAGGATCATCCACATCCGTGTGTAAAAGAAACCGACAAAAAGCCACTCGTCTCTCAAAGTCGCCACCCTCAAGACCTGCAACAAACAAAAAACTCTTTTAAATTTCTCTTGGGCAATAAGTAATTGCACAAGAAAGGACCCGCTGTTCGTGCTAATAGATTCACTACCTGGAAGTGACGCCATACCATACCCATTACCTGCTAAACAAAGGCAAGGTCAAACAAAGCTTGCACGGGTTTAAAGTTAGTTTAAAATTACGTACCTTGCACCGGAGTGTAGTGGAATGGATGCTTTTTGTTTTGACGAAGTACTTTCCACACTTTCCATATCAAGATGTGATGCCACATTTCTAATGCTTCTTGTAGGGTCTTCCTCAAAAAGTGCCAGTATTCTCTCGTCTACTTCAACATTATGTCGCACAATATGGCCCCTTGGTTCATTAAAAGTAACACTGCCAGTCTCGCGTATGCGTCGGTATGTGTCTTGGAAGACTCTGTGGCCAGGTAATCGTCTACCAGGAAAGCGTTCCTGGTAAAGTCGTTGCGCTGCACGAGCGACGCCATTAGCGGCTCCGTAAGCCATCATGATGTCCGCATATTCTTCGTTAGAGAATGTCGCCATTGCAATAACAAAAAACTCAAAGTTTAACAATAACAACAAAAATTAAACAAATGTAACAAGAACCAGCAAAACTTAACGATAACAAAGTAATAAAAGAATCGCGGAGTATGGTGAACTAGCACACACGTTAGATAGCAGAGGCAGTCATGTCTCGACTAAAAAAATGGCGGGTCGGGCGGCGCGATTTGTTCAAACCGATTTAAGGTATGCAAGAAAGAGATAGAAGATAGATTTTACTGTGAAAGAGTGAGAAAACAAATTTTACCTCTTTCTCAAGTAACAGTTCCGCAATAAATATTTTTTCATTAGAATTTGGAATGTAGTTTTATGTGACTTGATTCACAATTCTAGCGAATTCACAAAGTTGTTAAAATACTTTTATGGCATGTGGCACATCATTAGAAAGAGGATAGACTGGAGAATTAATGAGGGAGTTGGAAGATCCCGGTCGCTTTTGGTTTTTTTTTTGTAGCCTTATAAATAGCTGTAACATGTACAGCTTTAATTTAAGTTTTACCTTTGCGAGTGAATTAAAAAAAAAACTAGGTGACTAATATCACTAATTTTGTATTTAAAAGTATTCTTAAATAATACACATCGAAATAAAATTAAAATTCAGAGTCTACGCCTTATATTTTTTTTTTAAATCTGTATTTGAATGTAAAATTTGGGTCTTTTTTTTGGAAAACAATAAAAAGTCGATAAAAAAAAATCCACAGAGCATGAGGGGTGTTAAGGGGTCTGAAAGGCTAGCGGATGACCCCTTCAGTCGACCATTTTAATTTGGCACACGATGCACCAAACACCCTGTATAATTATTGATCTTTTAGTATACGCGTTTTATTAAAATACCTTTTGTTTTGTGTATAATAAATTAAAATGCGTCAAATTGGGGACAGCGCTCCTTGATGGGCGTGTCCTATTACTGGCTGAACGTACGACGCGTTGCGTGAGCTCAGTACAGAACACGCAAGCTAACCACTCAAGGTCACTGGCATATATCTGCGTCTTAAGTAGCATCGCCATGCAATCTCAAAAAAGAGAGCGGTCGGCAAAAAATAAATAAATAAGTACTTCAATAAATATCATTAATTTGTTTCTGTATAAGGACGAGGAGGCCCCATCTCGGCCAAGCAGCGTTGTAGCGACGCGTCGACGAAGGCAGAGCATTCACGATCTGCACAGAAGTGTGCTACGTCACACACCGTCACCCGGTAACGTAGCCCAACTTTTATACACTTATACAGGTTGTAAGACCCATCACATAGCCATTATCTACGCAATATTTTTATTTTCCTGTTGTTTTTTTTAAATATATAAACGTTGCCCCACACTACCTACTAATTATCTGTACAACAAACTAAGTAACATTAAGTAAAAATTATTGCTGGGAAACGACTTTAATTTTTGGTGTGGAAAATCTTGTGTTTACGGCACCGTGCAATGTAATGCACCCAAAACATGGCGCTTATGGGTGCATGTAACGGTACAGGAGTTGTGGGGGTATTCAAAATTAAGTTAAAACTTGTTTTCGTGTTTTAAGTTTAATATATCCATAACCAGAAGGTTCCCAGGAATGGTCCAGTACAAAACTATGGTCACAACGACGGGGAGTATAAGTACTCTCGGCTTGACTATGCGTGTTTTTGCACCTGTTATGTCCTCATTGACCAGAGATTCAATTCTTGGGGGCACTATGAAAGAGGCACATCGAGTTATAAGAAAGAGACTCAAAAGTCATGAGAGACGGCGCCTACAACTTTTTCCTAAAACTCAAAATGTGCCTGTCTTTTAGTCAAATGATTCCAGCAGCAGTAAAAATATTTATTTTTAAAGTATTTAAATATCGACTTCAAGTTCAATTCTTTTTCTTGTTGACTTTCAAAAGGGCCTATAAATGGTCTAATAATCTAATTGATACCTAAATGATTAAATTCGAATGTGACAGCAAAGTATGGATCAGCAGCATATATTATTAACTAGCTGGTGCCCGCGACTTCGTCTGCGGTCCAGGATGAAAAGTAGGTTGTGTCCTTCTCCAGGTCATGGTCTACCCATTTGCCAAATTTCATACAAATCCGTTCAGCCGATTTAGCGTGAAAGCCTAAGAAAACAAACAAACTTACTTTCGCACTTATAATATCAGTTTTTTGCGCCCATTGAAGCTACAGATCATGCAGCTTTAAAAAATAAATCGTCATGTTCCTTCCGAAATGCTTCTTCTGCATCCAGCAATTTCATGTCAAAATCAAAGTCAAATTATTTATTTGAAATAGGCATTTAAGAGGCACTTTGAACGTAAAAAGGTACAAAAAAAATTGAATTGATTCTGGTTGCCATGGTTTTATATGTCGGGTTTCACTTTCAGACCAATCGAACAGGATACTTGATGAATTCAACCATTCGAAGCCTTCTGACACTTCGGGTGATGTCGTCAGGTTCGTAATAAACTATTTTAATACTAATTACGTACACAAAGTACAACGGTTTTAATGCTTGACGGACTGCTGCACACTTGTCGAACAAATATTCGGAATTGCGTCTGTTGAAATAAAGTGTAATCAACTTCTATTTGTTCGTGAAACAAAGGTTGATAAAGCCTGCAAATTAAAACTGCTTCACCCATTAAAAAAAATAATAAAATAAAAAAAATTAACTGAATAGATATGGCACTAACTGCATCAGACTGCTTGAAAAGTGAGTTTATTTAGAAATTTTTAGGTGAAGGCCGCACTCGGTTTTTTTTCATTTTCAGCAGTTATGTGATTTATATTGTAGACATCTGGTGTTCGGAGCAAGTGTGCTTGGGTTGCTCGCCGGGTTACGCAATCGATAAGTGGTTGTTTTGTTTTAATTTGGTTGTGTCTTTTATATTATATTTTGTGGAATCAAAATATAAGGGCTTGAGGATATGAAGTCTTTTATTTTGATACCTCACATGGTCAAGACATTACTCATTGACGTCTAGAGTCCGCGATTTTAATTTTATAAAAACAAAACACCCTTTAAAGATCGCGCGAATTAGACGAGTCGTTAGACACCTCATGCATTAAAATCCATCCAGCCATTAGGATGCTTCGAGTGTATAAAGAATCCCACATACAAAGGATACATACAGATATGCGAGAAAAACATAACACTGTTTTTGTTGTCACGCAGTCCGGTAATAAGTATGTCTGATGTTACAGTGAGGTGTCCCATCTACGAGAACGGTTATCCTTGTGTCAGCAAGAGTTAGAAGATCTAAAAGAGAAGTACAGAGATCTGGACGAGGAGTGTGAGACGTGCGCAGAGTACTTGCGTGAGAGAGACGAACAGTGTACGCGGCTGAAGAAAGAGAAGGTGACACTCCAGGTAAGCACATTATATTATGTAAATTCTAGCTGTTTTTTTTTTAACGATTTGGTTAGAAGAAATAAGGAATTTATAGACTACTAGCTGCTGCCCGCTGCTTCCTTAACTTAACTTAAGCTAGTTCTTATAACATCAGACATTTCTATTTTATTTATTTGTATAGATACAGGAATTTAACCGGTCAGGCCCTACTGGCACCTAAAAGGTGCAGGAAGTAGTTTCCCGAAAAAACGCTCACCCTTAACGGAAAGTGCCGTTGACAGCTGTCAGTTGACGAAACTGACAGTTGGCAGTTGACTTGACGTAACTAAATGCTGTCCACTCGTATCGATAGATGTTATCGATGATGTGATTTAAAAATATGAAATAGGTTTTTCAGGTTTGCGAACCTCTCGATCGATGTGTCTTGATTAGTGAAACCCCTTTATGAGCCCCCCAAAAAGTGTTATTTTTGCTCTATCTCGCTTCCTTCACAAGATATAGCGGTTTTTGTATATTTTTTGAGGAATCTTGGTACAATTTTTTTATTTTGAAATTGAAACATCGTTTAATCGATAACATTGTTTTATTGATACGACAGGACAGCATGTATAAATGTCAAAAGCAACTTTCAACTGTCACCTGTCAACGGGGTTGACGTTAAGGGTGTGCACTCTATCAGACTATATCCGGTTTAACAGGCCAGTCCCTGAGAGGAAGTCAGTTATCGTCCCCTTAATGTAGCTATATCTATGTGAACGCATTCTACAATCATTCATCGTCTGCCTAGCCTTTTCAGTTCTGTACTTTCCAGTGTAACCGGATGCAGCCGAATACCAGTATTTTATATGGAGCGACTGCCTATATGACCTCCACAACCCAGTTACTGGGTAATATGATACCCCTTGGTAAGGACTGGTTGTCAGACTTTCGGTCTTCTGACGACTCGTAATGACTGTCAAAGATCCACGAATGACAGCCGGGACCAACGGCTTAACGTTCCTTTCGTGGCACGGAAAGGTCTTGGTATGTAAAGATGGTCACCCATCCACGGACCAACCGCGGCAAGTGTAGCTTAACCTAATCGATTGACTCGTGCGGGGCTGTTATTATTTAGCCATAAGCCCTTCAATTCTCAAATCATTAATGGTGTAATAAACTGATTGATTTAACTTTTAAAATCTACTTTATTACAGGCAACAGTGTCCGATCTCAAGGAGAAATTACAGTCGTGCAACCCCAATCAAAGTCAACAGATCGCATTAAGACCGAGCATCGCTCACGTCGGCGTTAACACTGACGAAGGTAAAAAGAAATTACATTAAATAATGTAATATATTATTTTTTATATTATTTAAATAGTTTGTTAGTTAATTTTGTAGAAGTTTATCCAGTCTCGTTTCCTACGAAATGTATGGGAAAATGTTTTGTTTTTGCGATTTCTGACTTTTCTAGTACTCAAGCCTCAGTCGGTTCAATAGAGTTTTTTTATCCTTATAAGAAACAGGATCGATTGGCATCAAAAAAAGTTTTTGGGAAAACTTCCCAGCTGACTGTATTTTTTTAAATCTGTGAATAAAGATCAATATGTCTCAAAAAGTTAAGGACAGTCTCCTAAGACCATTTTCCTGTAGCTACAATGATTAAGGTAACCTAACTTACCCTTACTGCCTCTTCTCAAAAATCCACCGTGTATTTTATTTTACCTATTAATAAATTCATATAATTATCTAATATCATTTCATAAACTGCTTTCCTAAAATAGTTATAGGTTGATTAGTATGGTAACTACTCTCCCGCGATTTTTCAATTGGTTCCTAGAGAATTTAAGTTTTTTTAGTAAATCATTATTTCTTTAAAATGCGTGATGGAAGAGATTTCTTTAGAAATAAGCATCACCTTTGTACGGATTTTTCTGTTCCTTTCTTTTTGTTTGTTTATATATATGTGTGTACATAAATGGTTAAATAAATAAATAAAATATAACTGTAGTAACAAAATTCTATCCTCATGATTTTATATTTTCTAGTTTCCGAATTTATGACAATTTTGCACGTTTTCGTTAACACTAGGCGACACCTAAACGTAATTATACTAAATATTATTGCACCGTTCAATTATCTACTCGGCGCTAAATGGAGCGTTGAAAATCCTACAATACGCTTTTATTCAGGCAATACATTTACGAGTCGTCTAGTGGAAGTGGAAACTGGTGTAAGGCCGAGATTGATAAACGTTACTTACAGTCCGGCTGTCGAGAGAATGCGTTCTTGTCACCTGTCAGTTTCATATTAACGAATATGTGTTTTGCGAATGTGATCCTTATTACAACTAGAAATTGTCCAACTAACACGTGTCAGGAACGCGTTCTCTCAACGGCGGGACTGTAGCACGTGATTTGATAACGTTGCCGTCTCTTTCTTACACATGTAGTTTGACAGTTGTGCGAAGACATCTAAAATGTGAATATTTCACCAGATTGGACCAACCTACATTCAGTGGTAGTCGACCGCATGTCGTTTGACGCCGAGGTCGAGAAGAACAAGAAACTCACCAAGACCATTGAAGAGCTACGTTTCAAGAAACAAGACTTGAAGAATACACTGGCCAAGATGCAGAAGGCTCTGGAGAAGAATAGTAGTCACAGGTATTTATAATTGCTTAATGATTTTATTGTTCTGCACTCTCCTAGAAGCCAATAATTATGTAACTTTTTGCTAATTATTAGAAGATTTTATTTGCACACATAGTAAGTGTAAGGGGTCTTGGTCTCTGATCGAATTAATCAATGTTTACTTAGTTAAATTTAGTTTGCACAATAAGAACATTTGCTTTGCCCCTCTCGGATTGTCTACTTATTGCGAAAAAAATACATAGCCCACTTCAAAATATGGTAGGCAGTATTTGCTGCATTTTTATAATATAACCTTTTGCAAACAGGGAACTAGATTCAGCGCGGCACGAGCTTCAAGCGTGCAAGCAAGAGCTGTTACAACTGAGAGATAAGTACAAGGAACTGGATGAAGAGTGCGAGACGTGCGCTCAGTACTTACGAGAGAAGGAGGAACAGTGTCGCAGGCTGAAGGAGGCTAAGACTGCGCTAGAGGTACGTGTCTTCGCCTAATTTGTTATTGTATATAAGCTGTGCGCCCGATGGGATTTCCCCATCGGCAAAAATGACAAACTTCCCTAAACTACTGGCAAAACTCATATAATAATATAATATATATAATAATAATATAATATTTTATTCAGTATTACAATTGGTAAAATCTTAACATAAAATCTAATAATTACAAAGGTATAAAATGTTAGATGCCTGTACTAGGATAAACCTGTATCACAGGCGGCATGAGCAATTGCATGGGTAATTGTAGGATGATTCAATTCTTAACAATATTTAACATTACAAGTCTTGAAATAATGACAAAATTAAATTAATTAAATATTTTATACCTAGTTTACTTAAATACTATTAAACCTTAAAGATAAAAATAACAAAAAGTCTTATAAACGTAATTGTAGTACATACTTAGTTTGCGTAAAATAGTTTCTTGTACATAGTAACCTAGTTAGACACATAATTATGTTATGATTTTGCGTCAGCAGAATCGGTAAGTCAAATTGTTGCACAATCACATCACATTCCATTTGTAGGTCAGTGCAGTTTTTTGTTGAGTCAGCAGCTGCAGGCATTAAATGCGAAAGTCTGGCTTTGATTATGATGCTCTAGGCGCCCTCATAGTCGATAGAGTTGATGTACCTGTATTCCGCTATTTTCCTAGCAGGGCACACAACATCTCCCGTTTTGTGGTTATTGGGCTTTTTAAAGCGTGAGCAAGTTGCACATTTCGGTGTGTCAGCTTTCTTTGCGCACTCTGACATCGAGTGTCCTTCTTCACCGCAGTGACCACACGTAGATTTCAGCTCTCTGCATGTTTTTGCTGCATGACCATATTGTTGGCATTTGTAGCATCTGGTAACCAAGGTGAAGTCCCTGACAGGGCAGGACGTCCAATTTATAAAAAGCCTTGATTGGGACAATAGGGCTTTACGTATATTGGCTGTAACTTCAATAACGTAGTTACAGGTCAACGCATCCTTCTTTCCAGATTTGTGGCTTAATTTAACCAAGCTCAAAAAGGACTCCATAGGCATTTCTGGAAACTTATCGGCTACGTTCTGTTCGTAAATGCACTTGAAGACTTCAGTTTCAGCTAAAGAAGTCGGTACACCTACAACCACGATCCGAGGTTTGCGCTTGTTGGGTTCGTCGGCGGTAAGTCCGGATACAGAGAGCTGGACTGCGTGCTTCAATTTATCAGCGTCATGTTTTATCTCTGTACTAATAATAACGCCTCCATTTTTTGTCTTACGGACACCACGTACATGCAGCTTCATTTGATCAGGGCGAATGATTTCTTGCACGAGGACTTTTGTTTCGTCACTCGACTTTAATTTATCGTTGGGATAAATGGCTACAGAGCTTAAATTGTTCGGTCGAATGAAATCATTTGCTCCCTTCTTCACCATATCGGCAAATGAAACATTTCCCGCAGAACCAGAGTCCTTAATCGTCTGCTTGAGCTCCAAAATATGAACCGTCAGGTCGCGCTTTTCTTGAAGGGAATCAACCGCGTTATACGCGTGAATGGCTTTCTGCTTGAGCGACTGATATGACTGCCATTTGTGAGGTTCCAGATCCTATTTTACGGCATAGGGTAGAAATTTTCATTTTTTGCTCCGAGTTAAGTTTGCCTTCCGCGGCAATAGAGCAAACTTCATTTAGGTGCTGTTCGATGGTTGACATCCATTTTTGAATCTCGGGCGTTGAAACAACATCAACTGTGACCGACTCAAGGGCTGGGTTTTGCGTCGTCGTCTTCGACCGCGAGGCGGAGGAATGCACTGGCCCCCTTGGATTAATGGGGCTGTTATCCATTTTCTATTTTTATGAGTTCACTATTTCGTGTCCATTATTCACTAAACTACACACTAAGCAGAATTACAGTGGCATTACGTTAGTAATGCACTAAAGTAGGTCACTAAGTATTATTAAAGTAATGATTAATATTGCTAACGAGCACGTCTGTACACTGCGAATGAGCACGATTCAATCAAAAAATATTGCGAGCGAGTAAGGACTCTTAACATTCTTTGTAAAGAGTTCTCATTTGACTCCATTTACCACCAAAACGTATTCTGCACGCTTCCTTTACAAGGTATAGCAGTTTTTGTGTTTTTTTTTTTAGGTTAGGATTGCATGCTAATAAATGGATTTAGAATGCATTGTCATTGAGTTATGAGCTAGCCTGAAAGTTTCAGCCGGATAGCTAATTGGGAAGTGCTCGAAATTTGAGTTGCAAGTTTCCAACAAACAAACAACCGAATTTGTTTTGTACAAGCGATAGTGGATACGGTTACGGATCAATGTTCCAACTGGAAGAAAAATACTTGCATAGAACAGGTTGTTTGTTTGTTGGAATCTTGCTACTCAAATTTAGAGCACTTCCCAAATAGCTATCCGGCTGAAACTTTTAGGGTAGCTCACAACTAGATGACAATGCATTCTAAATCCATTTATTAGCATGCAACTAACCTAAACCTAAACACTAAAACCGCTATACCTTGTAAAGGAAGCGAGATAGAGCAAAAATAACACTTTTTGGAGTATTCTTAAAGGGGTTTCACTAATCATGACACATCGATTGAGCGGTTCGCAAACCTGAATACATAACCTAATTTATTGCTCTCCTATCAATAAATAAATAAAAACTTCATCCCCTATTTAACCCCTTTAGGAAGGATGAATTTTCAAAAACCTTTCCTCAGTGCTCGCTTTTGTTAAGTAAGGAACTCTTGTACTGAACTTCATGCTTCTAGACCACAGATTTAGAATAGGCTAGATACCGCATGTTCATTAGATAGTATGAAAACCGAGCGTGTCATCTTTTTATACCTACGATGACGTCACCCCAGCCATTTAGTGATGTGCTCAACGTAAACAGGATCGTTTCAATCGCTTAGCGCGGCTATGAGCTAATAGACTTCGTCAGGAGTGGGCGTGCGTTGAGATTTTTTAATTTGACATGCAATAGGAAGTCGCAATAATGCCCGAAGTTTGTGCATAGCACAACAAACTTCGCGGCTTCTGTGTTCTAGACACAATGGTTTTGGCCGTGCGTTATCTGTCAGTGAATGAATAAATTAATTTAAAATTATTGAAGTGAAAACTTCTTTAAGGTAAGCGTCCACAGGCCCGCATCGCACGTATCGGACGCATCGCATCAAACGGATTAATTAGACTGCTTCCACTGTATCAGCAGCGATCGGATTGCCGACGCGAGTATCAGCAATCGGATTGCCGATGCCACCTTCATTCGGATTTTTGTAGTGATCGTACGTGCGGAAAGTGTTTGTGAGAATGGATAGCGCACGGGGCGCGTCCACTGATCGGCATTCCGTATGACGTCATCGGTACGCATCGCATGTAGGCATTGCCGATGAGCGGTCCGTACGGTGCGGATCAATGGACGCTGTTGTATGAGTTTTTATACAAGGCAAACTAAAATCCGTTACGTGCGATACGGGCCTGTGGAGGCGCGTTGAGCGATTTTTGATACGGGCAAAACTTGTGGGTTCGCGTCACCGACATGCTAATGTGACGTGTTGCGCCAGACTGTGTACATGTATACGCTTATATTTATATACCTACATTTAAAATTAACCAGACAAACTTTAAGGAGTCCTTTAAACCATCGAAGTGAATAACTTTTACTATGGGACCAACTTTCAAATCGCGAAAAAAAAAGCAGCTGTCCCATACAGTTTAGAACAGTAGGTATAAATTTTAGTATGGAACAGCAGATTTTTTTTTCGCGATTTCAAAGTAGATCCTATAGTAAAAGTTTTATCAGTTTGATGGTCTAAAGCACTCTATAAAGTTTGTCGGGTTAATTTTTAAACACCTTATATATTTATGTTATTCCAAAGTTCTAATTTTTCACTTCTGTCGGCAGTCCCCATGACTGCCTATTTTATTAAATAGATTATTTAAGCATTTATTTCACAAAAAAAATGCATTTTTAAATTGTTCATTACTTAGTATCATAAAATTTTCATTATCTTCCAATAGAAAAATTGTTCACTCATTCATAATAATTTAAACATGCATTTCAACAATAAGTAGATTAACAACAATAGAGTAAATAAATTGGTTTTATAGATTAGATTCATTAAAATGTTATTAGAGCGTTATGTAATCTTCATCAAATAAACCCTATAAACCCCGAGTATGGATCCACGATCTTCTTATTGCTTAATTTACTAGGCGTTTTTGTCAAAAGTGTTAACTTTAACTTTAGACAAAAACGCCCAGTAAATTAAAGTTGTCACTTTTATTCATATTGATAGGTTACACATTCTATTTTAACCTTTATAATCAATGAAATACGTAATAAATTTAATTTTCTAGAAACTATGAAGGTTTTATGTTAGAAACTATTAAAAACAAAACAATATTGAATTTATTACTTTTCACTAGTTACTATAATATGAAGCCATGCCTATCATAACGGTTAAAAATATGTCTTTTTAAAAACGCTCACACACAATTTTGATCAGAGAAACAAAATTGTACATTTAAAAATTGTTTAGCCCTTACAGGGTTTATGTTAGGTGCTGGACTCTTAAAACTGCAAAAACCTCTTTTATCACAAAGATTTTAATACAATTTTTTCTCGTTCAGACTCAACTGCATGAGTTCCAAGGCGAACACAACGCGAAGTCGCACTCGACACGCAAGAAGCGTCAGAGTCTACACGATCAGAACCGATCCGCCACCGTCGACGTAAAGGACGCCAGTACTGAGACTTGTGACGGTAAGCAATTATCTTTAGATAGATGTACCCCTCCATACAATTGTAGCGACACTTAACTTTAGAAACAGACAACGAACGACAAGTTGCCAACAGATGGCGCCATGAAATCCTACATCGCGCAAGCGAAGTTTGCATATATTATACTGTGTGGTAATTTGAGATACCATCGCCGGCACGTAACTTGGCAAGGTTTTGGGGTAGTGGGGGAAAGTTCCCCACAACAACAAAAAAATCACTTTTATTGTTTGTCATTATTCTATGGTTATTGCCATAATTTACTTTAAACATGTCTGCTTAGAAGAAAGGAGAGGAATTCTTGAAGTTTATTAGGTGTTATAAATAAAACATAATAAAAACATATTTTTAGTTATTCTGGCCTTTCAAAAAACAATGTTAACGAAACCTAAAAGTCAACAAGTTTCATTAGTAGCTGCCGCAAAAATCACCCGTAAAATAAACTTAATTTAAAACAGTAACAACAATTCGTAACAAAAATTATCAAAAACTCAACAAAAACAAAGGGTATAATTTTAGTGTACGCAAATGTAATCGGGAGCGAACGGAACGCGGCTCTAGGTGCGGGAGGCGAGTATCGACTGACGCACCAATCGCGTGCTCGGAACGGTGCTCCCTCATTCCCCGCGTCCCGCTTGACCACCAAAGATACCTAAAAAATGACTTCTGCGTATCTAACTACTCTTGCCAACTTACGTGCCGTGGACTGTAGGGCAGTATTAGTAAAAGCAGCTACTTTATCCGTTGTCGACTACCCCTAGTTTTGTAGCTATTTTTATTAGGTTTCAGGGATTTTCTAACAACAAAACAAGCTGCGGTTCCTTCACCAAGTCAATCAGCCGATTTTCACTATTTCTAAAATAGATTACCTCCTATTCTTCATACAAATATTAAAAGTAACACCATTTAAGTATTAAGATAAAGTTATATTTGTTAAAACATTCACAGATCTCCTAAGTTACCAAGTGGAGCGCGATGGTAGTGTCCGTCCAATGTCAGAAGATAAACAACCGAAAGAAATGAAGCATTTGAAATTGGTAAGTAGACATTCCGTGGTTCAGTTTTCCTACTGAAAACTATTGTACGAGATTCAATCAATCTTCGTTTTACGATATTTAATTAAAGAAGAGAAACTAAAGTAAAAGCCATAAATTTGATACGATTAATAAGGAACTCGTGAATCATGAATTGTCATGATGATGTTTTACTTTCGCTACTCATTTTGGCTACCAGACAGACCTCAACAGTTTTCAATGAAAGTAGCCATCATTTGTTTAACGAACCTGATAAATAATATAGAACGTTTATGGTCAGGTTGTTGAGAAGCTGTCGCAACAGAAGACGTTCTTGGAACAGCAGCTGTTGAGCGTGTCCGCCCTGAACGCGCCGCATCCCATGTACGTCGCGACCGGCAGCGCTATTGTACAGGTACGAAACAAACTAAATAACAATACATTTATCAGGAGTATTTCTAGTTTACACGAGCTTAGTACTTGTTACTGATTGGCAATTCCACTAATACTAAGCACTTTTTTCAGCATATTTACACGCAGTTACTGGTGTTAGAGACAAGAATCACTTAGTTACTGAACGCGTGTAAACTATTCAAAAAAAGAATTAAATGTTGAATCTGTTCTTTTACGAAATCATAATAAATACTTCTATTTATGACCTATTTCAGAACCAACAACTAACCGACGTGATGAAAGAAAACCAAAAACTAAAGAAAATAAACGCAAAACTGGTCAACATTTGCAAGAAGAGGGGCAAAGACTCCAATAGAGAAAACGAAGATCCTGCCGACCGGGGCTGAATGTTATTTACGTAATTTTTGAATTAATTCGAACAAGTAGTTAAATTTTCGTTGACCAATGCATAAATGAGACGGGTAATATAATGACATAATAAGCTGGGCTTTTATACGTAATACTCATGATATTGTGGTATTTTAGTAGTGTAAAAATTATAGTATATTTTTGGCATGTTTATTCAAATGTTATTCGCGTAAGTAAGCACGTAAGCGTTACTTGTTTTTGTATCTCCATTTTCCCAATATTTACGTAAAGATAACTTTATCGAGATACTATTTACGACTAAAATGCTTGACTGTCCTATTATAGCATTTGTATGGGTACTAATTTTGAGATTAAAATGCGGCTTCTTGTGATAGTAACGATATAAAACTTCAGATTCATGTGAACTGGTGTGGACATGCTGTGTGTAGTACTTTTTTATAAGAACAAATTAATCAAAGCCTCTGTATTAACCAAATTAAGACTGAATGTTGCAACAACATTCCAAAAGCATTTAATAAAAGAACAGCACAAGAGTTGCCTAACAGTTTTGTGTTCAATCAAATCTATGTTTATCAATTAGAATTTAATTTAATTTATTTTTCAATAGTTTTTCTTTTTTCCAACAAAATGTTTAATTATATATTTTTTTAATAATTTTAATTTTTTGCGACACAAGATTTGTTGATTCGAAGTTAGGCCACTCTCACTGACTACTTCAAGGGAATGATCAAAAATTCTCTGATTCTAAAGCGAACGTTGTGAGTATGGTGCCATTGTAGATAGTAATTAGCGAATCCTAATTATTCTCATAGATATATTGAATGTAGTACAGACGCCAGCACATCAAACTATGACAATCTGTCGAATTTCTTTAATGGATTTTCAACTTTATCGCTACAATTTAAGGTTCAAGATTGATTGGGAAAATTTAACAGTTTCGGGTAGCTTGACCTGCTGGCGTCTGTACAATATAGTATTATTAGAGTGTACTTAAAATGTTTGTGCCTAAAAGTATTTAGTGATATTAGTTGTGAAAAAGGCAGATAATATTTATTATAACATTTGTATCCGTCTATAAATAATTTAGTTATAATACGCTAACTTGTTTTACTAAAAGATTGGTGGGAATATAATCTAACTTTGCGTCCAACGTGCGTCTCATGTGTTGCCTAGTGTTTATGAAGCACAATGAGTAGCCCGACCAGCTTAAAGTTAGACGCGTGACGCGATTGGTAGCACTGAATTTTGTAGTAATGAGATTGGTAGTTCTGTTCTATCAATCGCTATTTTGAACTCTATTAATATTGAAACCATTGAGGTAGGAATACTATGGAGATGGCATATTCTACTTTAAGAAGAATAGTAAAAAACAAAACGGAGGATGATATTCTCATAGCATGTATGTCTATTTTTATTAGTATTTCTGTTTAGTTTATTCTACCACATATTTTTATTATTATATTATTTTTCTTTATCTATGATCCTATTAATTGTTTGCTGCACCGTACGACGTCATACGTCGGCGCCGGCTGTCGCTGAAAACCAGCGCTGGGGCTCTGTCTTGCATAGGACCGCAGTATAATGCTGAGCGATAGCCGTTTTGCGTGGATGTGACGCATGTTTCCCCCAACCTTTTCTTATTTTTGTGTTTATGTTCTTTGTTGCGTCATGTTTACCGCAAATAAACGTATTTTCTTTCTTTCTAGTTATACAAATATCTATCATATCGACACAGTCATGTCATAAAGCGTTTTGTATCTTTCTAACTAATCAAGAGCTACATATGAAAAAAGAGACATCTAAATGTTTGTCAAGGACTAAATTTGGCAAGACTTGGTTGACGTCAAAATCCATCTATGCGTGACCGGTCGCCAAGTTTTGTGGTAAAGTCCATTTCACGAAAGAAGTCCCGCAGACGAGGCGCGACGTGGCGCTGCAGGCATTGCTAACTTGTATAATAATAATTAGTTCCACTTAATTCCGCGGGACTTCTTTCGTGAAATGGACTTTACAATACTCGGCCATGTGCTGTCAAACGGTTGCTTGCTTTCTCTCTCGCACTCTCAGTAACAACCCTACGACAGGCGGCCATTTTAAGTACTCGATTTTTGTAGTGGCAAGTCCATAGGTTTATAAGTCAATGATTGAAACTAAGACTGTAACTACCAATCGCGTCACGCGTCAAGTTATAGTTGAACGCACTATAAATCTCCTTATAAAGGGATAAAGTTCACCGAGCATTTCATTCAGTTAGATAATCACCGGTCCGCCTTTTTTTCAACGAAGTCGCCAACTCTTGCAGCGGGAATTGACTGTTTAAATTGCCACGTAAGGAAAAGGGATTATACCCCCTCCACCTACATGCGAGTGATAAGCGTTTAATAGGATGGGTAAAACGTGTGCGTCAGAATGGCTGGTTGCCTGTGGCTTTGGTCTATAAGAGTTGATTAGAAAATTGCTACATAATTGCTTATATTTGGTACATTTCATAAATAATTGCTACATACTATATATATTTAGAAATAACATTTTTTTTTTTGTACAGCCATCCTGACGTTTGGTTGGCTGGTCGCCTCCTAGTTTAAAGCCAAGCATGCAGTTTCCCGAAATGTATTGCGTCAATAATTGCTACATATTTGCTTCATTTATCTAATTTAGTTGTATCTTCAAACATATGTTAAATAAAGGATGTAGCAATTATTTTATATTATAAATAAAAAATATTATTTTATAAATAAAAACGTCGGGTCGTTCATAAGATTAATTTTAATAATATTACAATTTACTTAAAAAATATTCAACTATTAATTTACTTAATTTCCATATAATTGTTATAATGATAAATATTGGATTATTGAGGGTAGGTACATATATTTTTTTTAACGCAAGAATCGCATTACTTACGCTGTTGCCAGAGCCTAAACGATTAAACCGATTCAACATAACTAAGTATTTGCCTTTATTGTTTTATCAGGCACTTTTCCTTGGGATAATTAAAATAATTGCTACATCCTTTATTTAACATATGTTTGAAGATACAACTAAATTAGATAAATGAAGCAAATATGTAGCAATTATTGACGCAATACATTTCGGGAAACTCTGCATGCTTGGCTTTAAACTAGGAGGCGACCAGCCAACCAAACGTCAGGATGGCTGTACAAAAAAAAATGTTATTTCTAAATAATATATAGTATGTAGCAATTATTTATGAAATGTAGCAAATATAAGCAATTATGTAGCAATTTTCTAATCAACTCTCATAGACCAAAGCCACAGGCAACCAGCCATTCTGACGCACACGGTAAAACAGTCTATGCGAGTGAAAAAAAAAAGGCCTGTTTCAAGTGTCAAAAGGTTTTTTTTTGTCTCACTAACAAGCTGTCGTCGTTAAGCTATTTATGTTCCGCCAATCGCACAAATAACTAACTTCGAATATAAGTGATTCGTCCATTAATCAAATTATAATGCACAATTACTCAAAGAGAATTTCTATTACTATTGAACTACTAGTACTCTTTGAATATAATTTTAATGCTATTTAATTCACTGTTCATCTTCTGATATTGATGGTACACCAATACAAAATAAATGTTTGATTATTTTAATTTGTGTTTTCATTGAAACATTATCATAGGTTTTAGCTTTTGATGATGGGAGAATTTTATCACAGAACTAGCTTTTTCCCGCGACTTTGTTCGCGTGGAAGTCGTAAGACACCACATTATACTAAAATAATAGCCACATTTAAAAAGTTTCCAAGACAACGCATTTTTATGATGTTGTACACCTGATTCTTCACCCAGGATTGGCTCCAGACGAAGGAACTCCTCAACGGTCAACAGTACGGACACTAAATTGAATATACGCATTTAATTATGATAGTCCGTTCTAAAGTCCACCATGTCCTGGCTGCTGCACCCAGGATTGGCTCCAGACGAGGAAATTGTCAATAGCACAGACACAAAATTTCATATACGCATTCATACACCATGACCTGTCTGCTGACCCAGGATTGGATCCAGTGGCGAAAGCACCGTATAACACGATTCCTACCGGCTTCCCTTCGGAAATTCGGAACACAACCACTCTATCGTTATTTAAAAATGGCACACAGTCAGTAGTGTTTAGTAATGCCAATTAATTATAATAATCACATTGTAGGTATTTAATACACCATACTATTAAAACATTACAAAACGCCACATTACATGTTTTAACTTTTTTATCCCAACAACAAAACATTTTGCTCTAAAATAACTCAGTGAGTTCAATTTGTATACAAAATCGACGTCACGAAGAGTTCATTTTGTATGGAAAATATTTTTTTCCTCCGGCTTAACTCTCTTATAAAATCACCCTTCGCCACTGATTGGATCTATACAAGAGATCTCCTCAGCGGTCAACAGCACAGGCACAAAATTTTGTGTACATGATCATTATGGAGGGTGGTTTTATGACTTGGATAGTGCAACTCGTTGGCTTCATACCATGTCTTGTGTAAAGGCACGTTTGGGTTTGTTGGAAGTACCTTTCAAGAGAAGGTGCTCGAACAGATATTTAAACAAATTCTAAAGCTAATAAGTACTAATTAAACCTACATAATCATAGAACTTAATATTTTCTTAAAAGCTCGAGGCGTGAACGTTTATACACTAAGATACGCCGCAAGCTTTAAGAAAATATTAAAATTCTCCATGTTTACGTAAGGTTCATTTACTTAGTCATTTTTATTTCATGAAAAGCTTGTTTATAAAAAGGATTTTACTTGATTTAAAAAAAAAAAACCAATATACCGTTTTGACTCCGCTACGTTTTTATTTTAAGTATAGACTAGCTGCTGCCCGCAGCTTCGCCCGCGTGGCATTTTTTAAACATATAAACCATCCTCTTGAATCACTCTATCTATTAAAAAAAAACGCATCAAAATCCGTTGCGTAGTTATAAAGATCTAAAGGACGAGGAAATTGTCAATAGCACAGACACAAAATTTCATATACGCATTCATACACCATGACCTGTCTGCTGACCCAGGATTGGATCCAGTGGCGAAAGCACCGTATAACACGATTCCTACCGGCTTCCCTTCGGAAATTCGGAACACAACCACTCTATCGTTATTTAAAAATGGCACACAGTCAGTAGTGTTAAGTGTGTGTGTCTATGTAAGCATACATAGGGACAGACAGGAAGCGGAAAGCGACTTTGTTTTATACTATGTAGTGATGAACGCTCATGAAATAACGTCACCGAAAGGTGTGCGTTACCCAGGCCAGATGTTGTCGAAAATGGTCATTTGAATCTAATAGATAATTAGTTTTGCGGCTTCTGTAATTGTTGCGCACATTTTTAAATTTTTTGCGATTATAGTTTTTTAATTATTTCACAAAAACATTTCCTGCTGGGGTAACGTTATCCCAGCCAGACCTTTTTCTTTCTAATGGGAATATTTAAATAAATACTAGCTATAAAATTAGTTGTCTAGATGAAGTAAATGTTGTGCCTTATTTTGTATTTGTTCTTTCATCGGTTGCGAAGTTATTCGAGATTTTGCTGGGGTAACGTTTTTGGTTTTGCTTGATCTTTGAAACGGTTAAACGGATTCTTATCATATTTTGTACATGACTTCTTAGGAATTAGTTTAAATTTGTTCTGCAATAAAAAAAACAAAATAATGCATAGTTTAAAGGTTATTTCATTAAATAGAAAAACACTTCAATTGGTTCCAGCACTCTAAATAAGAGGTCTAAAGACTTACTTTAAACGTTATTTTAAAGCTTGTAAGTGCCTTCAAATGTATGTGAAGTTTCATTAGTATCCTGTAAGTATTTAACAACTTATGATGATATTCAGTTCTTCACGAGCACGGTCTTGATGCGCGCGGTGTTATTTGGCCACTGGATTGGATATATGAACTGAATGTTATGTCAATTATTAGTTGTGTATATTTAAATAAAAACATGTAGTTTTTTTTTAAACTTGTGTACATGTCTGTACTAAATTTGTAACACTATCCTACATATTTTAGAAGGTACAATAATGTTCTGCGATATCGCTTTTTCGTAACCACCTACACTTGGTCGGGTTACCTCGGTCATTCACTTCCTAATGACTTTAATCGTATTATCTCATTAATTATCCAATGTACTACGCTGAAATTTTACTGTTAAACAACTGAACTAAACAACTTTTTTTTTATTGCAGAACAAATTTAAACTAATTCCTAAGAAGTCATGTACAAAATATGATAAGAATCCGCTTAACCGTTTCAAAGATATAGCAAAACCAAAAACGTTACCCCAGCAAAATCTCGAATAACTTCGCAAACGATGAAAGAACAAATACAAAATAAGGCACAACATTTACTTCATCTAGACAACTAATTTTATAGCTAGTATTCATTTAAATATTCCCATTAGCAAGAAAAAGGTCTGGCTGGGATAACGTTACCCCAGCAGGAAATGATTTTGTGAAATAATTAAAAAACTATAAGCGCAACAAATTTAAAAATGTGCGCAACAATTACAGAAGCCGCAAAACTAATTATCTATTAGATTCAAATTACCATTTTCGACAACATCTGGCCTGGGTAACGCACACCACCGAAAGCGATCATCGCGCTCGTTTATAATAACATGTATGACATATTCGCGCGATCAATCTAGTCCCGTATTATTTTAAATAAACCAATTACAGGGACTTTTGAATTGTCAAGGGGTCGGTCAGTCAGAGAGATGAAGCTAGTTGCCCATTCCAAAGCTTAGTAGGTTTTTATGGAGAAGAACGGGCCTTATTCAGGTAAACGATCGCGTGTTCGTGCGACAGTCGCGTTCGCTTAGGACGCAGGGTCACGTCATTCGGCCCCTGTAAATTAAACAATTTTGTAATGACAATTTTATTTTATTTGTAAAAGTTTCTTTTAAGTTTCAAGTGTTACACATATACAAATATAACACCACATACATATTGAAGAGGCCTATGCCCATTAAAGGGCTACGACGTTTAATTACCTTTCGGGTTGCGTGAAATCACCACGCTTTTGTAGCACTACTGCCCGTTTTGAGTTTTTCGCGAGTATCTTATAAACTAGACGTGCTAGGTCAAGAATAATGAAATGTCCATCTCCCCCTTATATTGCACTCCGCGGAGATGGTTGTCTACAGTTTAATGGATGACCTTTAATTGACCGTGACCTATCAAAAATAGTTGGAAGCCTGGTTTCAGAACGACAAACATTCACGCACGTACAGAGTAGTCCGCGTCAAATAAATTGACGAAAGTTGATCACGGTTTTGCGATCAATTTTCGTTTGTGGGCAAAGGGCATGCACTGTGCTAAAAAGTGTAATAATTTGAAGCAACCGGTATCTCGAATATAACACGGAAAAGGAAATACGCGGTACGATAGGCGGAGATAAAAAAATGCAAAAGACTTTGAGATTCGACTAAAGTCGATAAAATACTTATAAAAGTACTTATGAATTACTCGTTGGTTATAGTATCACCATACAATTTATCACTTTTCAAGTTTTCACCGTTTAACGTATCACTTTCCAAATTAACGCTAGGTATCTCCTTCATAAGGAGTTCTATCTTCGACGGAAGTTCTTTCAGTAATTCTTCAGTCTTTTCTGCTTGTGGTTTGGATAGATCAGCTTTCTTCTGCACTTGGTCAGCGAATGTGGTTCTACCGGCGACTTTGGCGACGTCTGCAGCGAGGCTGAGGTGATCTTGCTTGTTTGACTTTGCAAGCTCTTGCGCAGCTTGAGACAGATTGCCCGTGGCCATGTGACTGGAACATAAATTAGAACAGTTGAACTTCGAACGAATAATACAAATAAATAAATCCGAAGTATCGGCCGTTGCATGATTACAGCTAACTAAGGCTGACTACGGCGAAAGAAAAAAAAACGACAGTCAAAGAAATAAGCCAAACTAAAAAATGTGACATTGGTGCCGATTCTGTTGTCACAAAATCCTCTAAACTAGACTAAAAATCACCAAAATTTAGTTTAGTCCTGTCAAACGTTGTTCCCCATTCTGAAATTTACTAAAGTGACACAGCTTAACTAAATTATAGTTTGACAGCACTAATATCATTTTAGTTACTCAATTTAGTGAAAATGGCAATTTTCTTATTCTGTATTTGACGTTTTTCACATAAAACTATGATTGTCAAACTAAATCAGATTATTTTTAATCGCGATTAAAAAGGTGTCGAATAAAATTAGTTGTCATGAACTAAATTTTACAAAGCACATTTCTCTTCTAGATCTTGAAAGTTGGGATGCTTTTGTTGTGTTGGGAGTCTTTTACAGTTCAAGCAGTACGGTTATGGTATGCCTTGCCCGTGTCGATATGGCGTGCTCAATCTTTGTCCACTTTTAAAATTCTGTGAAAAAAATACTTCCTCTCTCTTTAAATCATAATTACAGAATACAGTTCCTTGCTCTTGTTTCATGTTTATTATTGTATATCTGTAAAAGATCGCTTTTAGCGATAAGACTGCCCATTGTGTCACCCTATGTAAAATTTTAACATTTAAATCTGTAACTTTTAAGGTCTACATGCATAATTGCATAATTAGCCTACGCTGTGCCCACTGCTGGAACACAGGCCAATGGTCTACATAATAAAGAGTATTCTATGCTTGCGAGTTTGGAAAATCTTTAATCATTCTTGAAAACTTAGATGGATTTTTGTACTGAACATCTAATGCACCTACTACAAAGATAAGATTTAGAAAAGAAGTGGATAAATCCATTTTTCAGATTCTGTGAAATATTTAACAATTTTTCTGAAACTATCAAGAAAGAGTTAATTTGGACATTACAAGACTGTTCCAACCCATTGCAAATGGCAAAAGAAAGAAAAATATTTAGACTCCCTAGATCAGGAGTTTGCTAAAGCAATAAATAATTAAAGTTACTGCAAAGCACCGGGCAGAGACCTATTTTCTATTTTAATTTTACAAAAGTGTATGGGTAACCTTGCACAAAGGCACTTCACAAGAAAAAATTCTGCTGGTGTGAGTGCATGTTATTCAAGGCACATAATTATTTAATAATGTCACTTGTGGGTAGTTGTAATAGTTACACAAAGTAAAATTTGCTCATATTTGAAATTCAATATAATTTAATAGAAACATTATTTACAATTATTTATGTTATATTTTAAAAGTTAGTAGCTGCTTGTGTAGCGTTATCTCTTCACAATATAATTATTCTCTTACTATCTACTATCACTTCACTTCACTTCATCACAATGGTTTCTATAACAAGCACTCTGAGTAAATTAAAGGAGTTGTTTCACACATTGTTGTCCGCCTTTGAAGATAGACTTCAGAAAGCCCCTCCATCACCTGTCACTACTTCTAAGAAGTTCGGACATTCATCACGCAGGCTCTCAACAGTTTTCAGCAACAGGTGGAGCAACTAGCTCGTAGTGTCGACCAAATTGAGATGTAGGGACGAAGGAAGATCTTGCCGTTGCATGGTGTCACCAGATGGGATGTGCAGTAACTAATAAAATCAGGCTTGGCAGTCTTGCGCTTTGGGATATGATTTGGTTTTCCAAAGCCAAATTAAAGGCTACAGGCGACACCATATCCGAGTTAATAACAAAGGGGTGGCATGATCTGTTTTTGGCTGCGAGAGAAAGTTGCGGTGTCACCAAGAGCAGAAAGCTGGCTGCGTGTATGTCCTTGGTCCCAATGATTCGCGGCACAGGGTTGAGACTCTCGCTAAATTGGACAAGATTGCGCCGAACCCCAGTGTGCCCTTGCCGAGTGACCCATTATCGGATGTGCCAGCCTGTGCCGTTGCTGCTGCGAGGACCGCTAGCTTAAAGTGTGCTGCTGTTTTGAAGCAGTGATTTCTTTGTGATGTTTTATTCAAAGTCCGGGTATTATCTACATTTTTAACTGTAATAAAGGGTGTACGTCTAATAGTAAAATTTAAGTTTTGTTGTACCTGTGTGTGTGTACACTAGTAATGATTCATGTCATGTCACATTGTTGTCCTGTCACTGTCAGTGTCAGTTAATAACCATGTCAGTTTAAATCGGTGCGTTCCGTTTTTCGTAAAGGTGGAATGGTAGACTGTGTTTTGTTTTTATTTAATTTTTAGATTTTTTTTTGAAGTAAAACTTCTTTAGGCACGCTTGACTCGGGGAGTAGGTGAATGCATGACGAGAGCGTTATGGAAGTGAGCTAGCGGAAGTTGAGAGGGAGATATAAGTTAGTGAAGATAGAAAGAGAGAGAGTTACGTTTCGTATATTACTGTAGGGGCTAGAGAGAGGTGCGAGCACACATTTTCTTTCTCTTTCTCTCATAGCGTTTGGCGCGCCGTAGGAGTATTAATGTTCTGTGTTCGCGCGTGCGATATCGCAGGCGCGACAGGCATCGCGCCCGCGATATCGCACCAGTCTGTAGGAGCCTTTATACGGTTTATTTTAGGTATTTATTTTTAATACTCTCTATAAATACGGGCTCATTTCCACGATATGCTGGCAAGCTTGAACTGTAAGAACGTACATGCAATTCTTATTTCCGAGTCATGGCACCGCTAAATCCCCTTCCTAATTTTTAACTTTATTTTTCTGTCATAAAAAATTCGTCCACCTAAGACTAAAGCTAAGATTCTCATGCAACGCAATTTTGGTGGAATGAACGTCAACAATCTTTGCAAGGATGCCAAAAATATAGATTAGTGCTGGACTGATTGCCTCTGCATCAGTCGATGAGCAAGTTAATATTTTTGTGGCTAAACTTATCGAGCTTTACGATCATCACATCACGCACTTGTTCCAGCAGTTAAGGTTGACATTTGCTGGCGCCATGGCTCACAAATGAAACGATAATACACAAAAAAAATATGGCATTTTTTTTTTTGGGTGGGAAATTGTCAAATAACTTCTCCCGCTCTGGGCTGAGCGGGAGGGCGTGTCAGACTTTTACTGAGTAAAACCCACCCGTGTTCCTTCCGTTGCCTGTGTGCCAGGGCCACGATATCCCTTTCGGACAAACTCGCAACCCTGGCAGGCATTGGCCCTAACTGACCCCGTCAGTTGGTGCGACAATCGCACTCTCCATGCCGCCATGAGATCCCGTCGGAGCTCCGTCCGCTGTGCCGTGATTTCTCGCGGCAGTGGAGTTTCATCCCGGCGTTTCGTCTCCTCGCACTACTCCCAGATGTGCACCAGGACTTTTGCCTCCAGATCCCAACAAATTCGAAAGGCTAATGACGCTATTTTTGTCAAAATTCAAAGATTTCTTCTGCACCTTTTAAGTAAATTTAAACAGTAGGGCTGCTTGACCACCAAAGTGGAGTTGGAAAATTGCAACCAATCATTAATCATCGGTTTCCCAGTTTGATTTCGTGGACAAACCTTTAAATAAATATCATAAAGAAATGTGATTTTGAATTTCCCGTTTTCGCGAATTTTCGGTATCATCTACCAGCAGGCGCCAAAACCGTACCATTTTATTTGTACGGACTTTTTATTCTTCTCCCTACAGTAAATATGTTTGTTGCCACCGACCAATAATGACATGGCAAACAAACAGACAAATTCAAGATGTCCTTGATAGAGCTTTCCTACGGTAGCGAGAATACTGGAGATTTTCATTCAAGATGTCCTTGATAGAGCTTTCCTACTGTGACGAGAATACTGGAGATTTTTAACTGAACGCCTTATCGGGTTTTCTTTTCTCGAGATCACATTTTTATTAGTACATTTGCTTTATTACGCTGAAATAAAAAGCAAGATAATCATGCTATCAGAATAAATTTTTCGAATACATTTAAAAAATTACGATTTATTAACATTTTAGGGGGACGCGCTAGCCCGCGAAGTGAAAATTTTCTCAAGTTTTTTGCAATTTGCATCAGTAACAGGTTGTAGTATGTTGATCTAAATATGAATTGCGGCCATAACAAATATGGCTTTACAGAATTATAATCATTAGAATCAGCATTAACCTATGTAAAATTTCAACATTTATATCTGTAACTTTGATGGTGTACATATTAAAGAGAATTATATTCTATTCTATTCATTTCAACTCTATATGTTCAAAAAATCCTACAGAATGTTTTTTTTCTGAAATAATCACTCAGTAGGATTTTTTGAACTTAGAGAGTTGTAATGCTGATTCTAAATAATAAAATTCTGTAAAGCCATATTTGTTAAGGCCGCGAATCATATTTAGATCAACATACAACCTGTTACTGATCTGCAAATTACAAAAAAACGTAAGAAAATTTAAATTTCGCGGGCTACCTTTGCGCATCCCCAGGTTTATTCTTATTTGTAAATCGTTTTCGGTGTACAACCCTTGCAAGATTAAATTGGTCACAGATAATAAAACTAAATACAGGATAATGCATCATTTCATCAGGATCATGCATTTTAAATTATTAACATTATAGTTTTACGCCGTCATTATGTTCCCTGTATTTTATTTAACATTATTGATATACAATTATAGAATATTATATGATTTTACTCAGGTTTGTATGCATTTCGGGTTATTTCGTTCACTTTCATTCACTTTTTATTATAATTTCCGATAAATCTTGGTCTATGGTCTATTTAACTTAGAGATGTCAAACTCGAATTTAGTTGTGTCAAAATTGTTTTTAAGTTTAGAAAATGTTGTTAGCAGAATAGCTTTTAAGATTCTCTTAACTAAAATTATGAAATTTTGGTGTTAGTTTAGTTTAGTTCGGTGTACAAGAGAATCGGCACCATTAAGGGCCAATTTCACCAACGAAACAGAACGCGATCAGCACATCTAAACCGCGTTCAACAGCTGTCAGTGTCAATATTCCCTATGAATTATGACATTGACAGCTTTTAAGCGCGGTTTAGATGTGCTGATCGAGTTCAGTTTCATCGGTGAAATCGGCCCTAAGTCGGGTAAGGATTCAAAGTAAAAAAAGGAAACTATGGAAGTTATAAAACGGGCGAACATTCGGCCGATACTTCGGATTAACGGTTCGGAGTAGACCCCTGTACTGTTATATATTTTAGAGCCTCTACACATCGTTTACATTTGGATCGCTATATCGCATGCAGTTGGCGTGTGTTGTAACGGCTGCAGACAGTTGGTCACTAGTTTTTAAACACAAAACGTTCAAACTCATCATTCATCATCATTTCAGCCGAAAGACGTCCACTGCTGGACATTGGACATAGGCCTCCCCCGAGGGGGAGGGGGGGGAGGGTTGCCATCTGCTGCATCTGGGTAGGCGAGTTGGCGATCGCAGTATGGTATGAAAATGCATAGAGAATGCTGCTGCCCATTCTCGTAAGTCGTCTTATACGACACCACGGGAAGAAATAGGATAGAAACGTTCAAACTACTTTTTGCAAATAGCTTGCAGCCTACATGCACACTAAGCAACCGTGTAATGCAACAGGTCAGATTCGAGCATTTCATCACTGAGTGAGGAGAACCGAGAACTACGTTGCGCAAACTGTAATGATACAATTTGTAACATGAATGCGAACATTATCGAATCATGGATTGTCACTTTTTTTTTTGTTTGTTAATATTTTAAGGCTTGGTTGCTGGGACCTTTTAGCGAAGTCTTTAGTTTCAAAACTTGTTTAATTAAATATTGTTGAAATGAATTATATTCAATGCATGATGATATCCCCGCCCGCTCCCCGGTTTCAGTAAAGATGTGGCACTTTACTGAGACCTCACGCGGACTTCTTGAGAGAACTTGAAGCGATGTTGCACTGTTTTGTTTCATTTGCCTACACTAATGCACGTTCATAAACACTTAATGGTTAATAATCCTCCATTATTACACATTAATATTCAGCTAAACACAAATTTTTGAAAATAAAACAAAACTGCTGAACATGACGCTTCACTTTCCCGCCAAGAAGTCCTGGATTATTACATTACAGACGAATGCTCTGGTGAGGGAGCGGCTTAATATTCAGCCGTATCTGAGTACCCTGTCAGCTGACTTCAACATGGCAAGGGATGAAGTTAAAAAGTCTGAACATAATATTATCTTATTTCCATATCAATGTAATAAGAGCTCTTGTCATATTAGTCTTAAAATATATTGTCAAAATGCAGAAACAAATGAATACTTACAGCACAGCTGCCACGGCTGTCTGACCGCTCTTGGAGAGTTCAAGAGCCCACTTCCCCAAAATATCTTCCGCCACACTGTCCATATATCTGTGAACATTTTAAAGCACCAACTTGGTCAGTATAAAGCAGAGATTTGTACTTTTCAATAACAATGAAATCCCATATTCTGGAATACAACATTTGTGCAACATTGTTGCTGCAAATTCAATTTGTGTTGCTGGAAACATGCTCCCAACATAAACTTGTTGTTGAAACCATATTGTGCAACTTTTGTTGTCAGGAATACGTGGTTCAATATTCATAATGTATTTGCGATCTGTACTAAAAGTATCTAAAGAAAATGTTAACAAATGAATCACAAAACGTATGTGTGGATGGCAATTTGTAATACTGTATCTACAACGCCGCATGCGAACTACACATCAATGACCTGACGTCACACAATTCCTGCATCGCGCATGCAGAGATTACCGCGCGACGAGTATACAACATTTGTTTTTGTTTACACTAAACCCAAAAAGGAGTCATTGTACTCATCATTTTGAACAACTTTTTATAAGGGACCAACCTTGAAATCACAAAAAAAAACAGAGTAAAATGACCCCCCCTTTCGGGTTTAGTGTAAACAAAAACGAATGTTGTTTAAACAACGTCCCGACATTGCCCATCAGACACGACACCCGTCTGGTCGGAGGATCCTCCCTTTTTTGTGGAGGATGACTACGAATGAACCTTACACAGAAAAGGCAGGAATTTGTAAGTAGCACTATAGAGGTATGAGGAACAAATTGAGACATTCTAATTTTGGGAGGGGGTTTTTAAAAGATGGGTTTTATTTGACAACTGAGATTTTTCAATTACGATTTTATTATTATTTAATGTTATTCAAACAATAATTTTTGGAAAAAGTGGTGAGATTAAATGATGAAACCTTCTGAATATAGATGAATGTGTTACGTTCCCTTAAGTGAGTGTTTGCGTAAGAATTTAACTAGAAAAGAGTTTGTTTACACTTCCATCAGACGCTTTTCAACAGACAGTACGACAGTTTTAATGGAGATTATATTTATATTCACCTTATCCGACATAGAATGTAAGCTTCTTTGAAAAGTTTTCCTTCGCACAGAGCGTCTACAGCGCCCACCACGTCGTGCATACTCAGCAAGATGGCAGCTTTGCGGTACTTCGGACCACCGTAATGTCGGTTTTCTTTACAAAAGAACATTTTACATTATATAATTTAATATAAAAAGACAACATCTATTTCGCATGATTTTGCCGCTTTTGAAATATGCACAAATAAAACAAAATCCATACCATAAAGCCTCTCCTCCTCTTGTCTAGCCACCAGCCGATCAATTTGTGCTAAATAAAGTTGAGTCGCGTCTTTCCAATATCTGCAAGCAAATTAGTTAAACTAGAATCATCATCATCATCATTTTAGCCGAAAGACGTGCACTGCTGGACATAGGCCTCCCCATTTGGGAGGGGGTATTACCATAATCGCCACGCTAGGCAGGCGGGTTGACGATCGCAGTATGATGTTAAAATGCATAGAGAACGCTGCTCTCCATTCTCTAGTAAGCTAAACTAGAATACACAATCTTATATAATTTACATGTATTGCCGATTCAACTATTTTAGCGATAACTAAACTTAACATTTTTTATTATTTTATTTATTAGGAACAATTTAGGTATAACTTAACAAAAGACACGAAGATAAGCAAAAGTAAATTACTGTGGCGCAGCTATCAACGCCCCATACAACATACATGGAGAAAATAGAGGTAATATGGTTGGTTTATTTGTAAAATAAAATAAAAGTAAAAATTTTAACCGCTTCAATCGCTTTTAACCAGTTAAAAAGATATTTCGCTACTAGAAATCAAAGCTATTGCCGAGTGCCATAGGGTCTGTTATACAACATTATTTTTAGTATATGCGAAACCCGAAACACGTGTCTAGTATTTTTATGTAAAGAATCTATGTACTAAATTTCAAAACTGTATCATGAACAATCACAAAGTTATAAGGTTGTTATGTTACCGGGTGGTCCGTACAAAAACATGGTAACGGCGCCCCCGCGCCTCCAGGGTCGTCTTGCGCTCATTGATAATAATTTGGCAGTAGGTAACTAACCGTACGGCGATTGTATTGTAAGTAATTAAATGGTGATAACATTTTCCATCACACTAAATATTTTTGGGACAAAATATAACATAGTGTAAAAATGATTGAAAACGATTCAGTTCCTTATTATGAACAAACTATATTCAGGTTAATATCTTTAAGTATTTTTTATTTTATTGATTGATTGAAATTTCTTTATTTTTTTAACATAAACATATCAGATAAATGACATTCAGATCTTTTTCTAAAAGCATTAAACATTATGATTAGGTGTTTGTGCAGACTATGGCGACTATATTAAACATTTACTTTCTTATACATAACTGATGTAATGTTTATAACTTCTTAGTGGTTACTTGTTATTAATCAGGGGTATCATATTACTTACGTTAAACACATCATATTGCACTGTACATTTTATTTTATTACACCACACGAGCAGAAGTCGCGGGCAATAGCTTGTGTAATCTACGTTAAGAATAATGGTGGATGAATTTGAACTTACTTGAAGGACACGCACGGCGCCATACTAAGCAGGAAGGGACACAACATATCGCGTTCGCTAGCGAACTGTATCATAGTGTCGATGTGTCCACGGAAGATCAATAGCATTATACATGCCTCCGGGTGGTAATAGTGATTCTTATGGCTATCCACTGCAAAAAAACATAAATTCGATTATTTTCAAAGTAATAACTAACTTAAAGAACTTCTAAGCAAATTTCAACTGTAGACATGTTGATTACCGGCTTACAGTATTAAAATTGTCTAAAAATGAGAAAACTTGTTCGTTATTCGGGAAATCCAAATGTTTACGGTCGAAATGATGCACGATATAAACTTTAAAGTACTCTATCTAACTCACAAGATGTTTCATAAAGAAGAAAAAAATCAATAAAAAAAATATACTCACTCTCCAAATCCAAAAATTCGTTAACCTCCTTGATGCTACCAAAAATCTTTAGGAAATCTAATTCAATTACTTGTTCACCTTCCTTTTTTTCAGTTTCGGTATTTTGTGCCTTGCCTTCAGTACCAGGCTTGGTATCTACTATTTCTTGTGCTCTAATACTTTCGGTAACATCATTGTCATCTACTTTAGAAAGACTAGTAGGATGATCTCCCTTTTCTTTAATTATAATACTATCCCCTTTATCATCTACTACAGTTTCAGTTTTGGCAACAGGAACATTGTGTATACCATCTCCTTTCTCTCCAGTAGAATCAATCTTCTGTAGGAACTTTTGCAGCATCCTCCTCGGCGCTTGCAACTTACACGAATCATTTATTTGTTTAAACATTATCGGCAATAAGAACTTTTTGGGCGGCTTCGATGTTTTGTTAGATAATTCCATTGTTATTGCAACGTTCTCTCGTTCTTCGCCGGAGGAACTTTCGTCATTTACTGGTCCCTGTGCGTCCTTCTTTGCTTCCTTCTTTACTGCTTTCCTACGTGATTTCTTTTTACCTATTTTATATGTGGCTTCTGTCGGCAAAATTACGGTTATTTCATTAGCAAATGACGTCATACTATATTTGATAATGATCTTCGGAAAAAATCCTACAAAGTTCCATACAGCGTCTCATGCGTATTGATAATACATATTGAAAACTAGTTCTACTTAAGAGGGCGTACAACGGTCCACTAGCGTAGTTTCATATTGAGACACAAAGCAACAAATACGATCTAAAGAAAAGCGGCGACATTCCTCTAGATCGTATTTTGTTGCGTCGTGTCGCAATATGAAACTTTATAAAAGGTATTAGAAAATTGTAGACACACTGACCGAGGGTCCCTACTAGCCGTTATTCATAATTCCTTCTTAGTCACGGGATAATATTGTTTTAAAGGAGTGGCGCTAGTGGACCGTTGTACGCCCTCTTAATATCTATAGTGCTGCCTATACCATAGACAGCCCTTTCGATATTGTTACTATTTTATAAAGAAACGAACGATACTACTAGTGGCGTGTAAAACTCATTTCACTACAACAATAAATTCATACGAGAGGTTAACCATGTTTAAGCGACTACAAATCTTATACATACCAGTATAATTCTCAGGCTTATGTTGGTAGATGTCCCATAGTCGTAGACAGAACTCTCCTCCGCCCGATAACACGTGGTGCGGTAAATGCGGCTGTGTGACCCAACAGACGCCCAGCGATGAGAACGAGTGCCCGCCGAATATCGATATACATTCCCCTGTCGATATATCCCATACCTGTAGGGAAACAGACAGAACATCTTAGGTTATACAGCAGTGGCGAAGGGTAATTTTATAAGAGAGATAAGCCGGAGCAAAAAAAATCTTTTCTATAAAAAATAAACTCGTCATGATGTCGATTTTGTATAGAAATTGAACTCACTGAGTTATTTTAGAGCAAAATGTTTTGTTGTTGGGATATAAAGACAAAAAATGTAATGTAGGCGTTTTGTAATGTTTTAATTGTATGGTGTATTAAATACCTACAATGTGGTTATTATATTATTTGGCATTATTAAACACTACTGACTGTGTGCCATTTTTAAATAACGATAGAGTGGTTGCGTTCCGAATTTCCGAAGGGAAGCCGGTAGGAATCGTGTTATACGGTGCTTTCGCCACTGTTAGGGAGCTAGGGAGGCCGCTGAAAGTTCCTTGACCCAAGTTATGATTTGGTTGGGCAGTAATAGCTTAGTGTACAAAAACTACATTTAAGTAAGAATAATTGAAATAAAAAATTGTTTTCCATAAAAGAAGCATAAGAAAACGCGAAGTCGTTTATTATTGGAGCAGTTCATAAAGCGCGTATTTTACTTGAGAGTCCGATGCTCTAGCAGTCTCACTACTTTAATATAATTTCTGTCATTTCGAGAATGATCAATTACTCACCCTAATAGCAGAGTCCTGAGAGGAGGTTAGCAGTAGTCCATCACGATGCGGGTTCCAAGCCGTTTGTAACACCGGCCTTGTGTGACCAGCCAGTGTTTTCCATGTAGTCAACTGACGCGTCCCATCTGATAACAGAATTAAATGAATTGACATTAACTTTATGGTTCTCCGACTAACTAAACAACAGCTGCATACAGTCAACTGGCTACGGGTTCTTTAAAAAACACCTCTTTGTCATAGGAGTCACAGACAGCCCACTGTACAGGGCCTGCATGGAGGAAGATGAGACAGCAGTTCATGTGTTTCTAAACTGCCCGGTGGTCGCCACATACAGGACAAAGTACCTGGGAAACCCAGGTGCCCTCCGAGAGATAGTGGTATACAACATTATTTTTAGTATATGTGAAACCTGAATAAGCAGAATAAGCAACTGAATCGATTTCAATAATTTACACACCATTTTATTGTTTGTCCCAAAAATATTTATGTGTGATGTAAAATGTTATCACCATTTAATTACTTGCAATACAATCACCGTACGTACGGTTAGGTACCTACTGCCAAATTATTATCAATGAGCGCAAGACGACCCTGTAGGCGCGGGGGCATCGTTAGCATGTTTTTGTACGGACAACCCGGTAACTTAACAACCTTATAACTTTGTGATTTTTCATGATACAGTTTTGAAAGTTTGTACATAGATTCTTTACATAAAAATACTAGACACGTGTTTCGGGTTTCGCATATACTAAAACTAATGTTGTATATGACGCCAGAACGCGATGCGCCGGCCATGGGTTCAGTAATAAACTCAGTACAAGCAAAATGGTTGATTCTTTCCTCTTCCCGATATCCATACATCTCTCCATAAATCCGATCTTCATGGATCTCCATACACATCCATAGATAGTCAGTAACACGAAGGCGTTGCTGGCCTTCCTTGAGGAATTGGGGTGGATTGAATAATCGATTTTCCCTTAGAATATTTTTTATAGAAATGTCTCTATGTACTGGTCAAAATGATTATTATACAATGTGTGACAGTTTGAGTGAAACCCCAAAAAAAACGAGTGTGCTTTAGACCACACAACTATAGTAAAACAGAAATCACCATTAGCGTAACGCTAGAAAAAGAAGTTGTACTTCAAATCGCCCTATCAACATCCGTCCTCCCGATCACACTTTTCGTAACGCTCTCGTCATTCACCGGCTTACTCCCCAAGTCAAGCGGGCGTAAAGAAGTTTTTATATAAAAAAAAATATTTGCCTTGTTAAATCTTATAATTGAATACGGAATCAACTTTCAAATAATCGCGTAACGCTAGCAAAAGAAGTTTTACTTCAAATCTCCCTCTCAACTTCCGTTCGCCCGATCACACTTTTCGTAACGCTCTCGTCAAGCGGGCGTAAACAGTTTTACTTAAAAAAAAAAAATTGCATGGTTAAATCATAACATTGATTATGGAATCAACTTTCGAATAATGCCAACATCTTGTTTCTTTCCTGAACAGGCTAGTGCGTTATATAGATATACAAGTACCTTTTTCATTCGTCCCATACTCCAATATGTAAATAATGGAATCCTTATCGAAAGCGGTGACTGCAATGAGGTTCTTGTATGGCGACTCTTCACTCGAATTCGACGTCTGCTGGGGATGCCACTCCATCGAGTGTATCAGTTTACTGCGAAACAAAAAAAAAACAATAAATGAATTAGCCAGGGAGAAGCAGAGCGCAACAGAGTACTACATTATGACATTGAGTAATCAAACAAGAACGCACGAGAACGACAGAAGAGCCGTTTGATGTCTGCGTCGATGTTCGTATAACTTTGCTCTTTATCACGTTGATGATAAAGTGTATTTTTCGATGTCATCATCAATTTAACATTTCCAAAATTAAGTGATAAAAGTTGACGAAGGGTGGACGTCCGAACGCGCATTCGACGACTTCAAATGACTGTACGCCACACGACATAAAGCTCACTTTTCAATACTTGGGAGTCGAATTATGAAATTAAATTAGGTTATTTCTGTAAGTAGATATTTTAAGATACTTTGACACGTACATTTTTTGGTCAATATATTAAAACGGCGGTGGCGCCGGCATTTATTAGCTAACTGATCCCTGAGAAGAGATGCCGAAACAAACTCAGAGGACATGCATGGTTTCTTCATCATTTCAGCCGAAAGACGTCCACTGCTGGACATAGGCCTCCCAAAGGGGGGGTTTTCCATAATCGCCACGCTTGGCAGGCGGGTTGGCGATCGCAGTATGGTGTTAAAATACATAGAGAATGCTGCTGCCCAATCTCTAATAAGTCCCTTAGTCGCCTTTTACGACACCCACGGGAAGAAATAATAATAATAATATAATCTTTATTGACATAATTATGCATACATTTTTATGAATTCCCTAGCTCCTGCGCTAGTTTACATTGTATTACAGGAGCTAGTGTCAACCCCCAGTTACATGATACATGTTCTTTATGGCATTCAAAGATTACAGGCAAATAAAAAAGTAATCCAACATACACAATTTAAAAAAGATAAAAAAAATAAGAAAAGAATACAAATAAAATTGTTTATGTTTATAGATGTGTTGAGTGGGAAATAGGGTGGTGCTATTCTTTACGTCCGTCTTTTAAAGTACAAACGTTGTAGTTTTAAGATATTATGTGAGTCGCAACAATGGCCATGCCTTTTTTTTTCGGGTTGGAAATTATCAAATAACTTCTCCCGCTCTGGGCGGAGCCGGAGGGCGTGTCAGACTTTTACTGACTAAAACCCACCCGTGTTCCTTCCGTTGCCTGTGTGCCGGGGCCACGATATCCCTTTCGGACAAACTCGCAACCCTGGCAGGCATTGGTCCTAACGGACCCCGTCAGTTGGTGCTGACATCTCTTTGAGGCGCTCGTCGAACACAACGCGCCGTCGACCCGGGCCTGGTCCTTATCGCACGGCGAGCTACCCATCGCTCACCGTCCGCAAGCCCACGCCTACGGTGGCCGGAAATCGGCTTGCCTCTCCCTCACGCGTTCCGCCTCCTCCTTCGCGACCATTACTGCTTCACAAAAGGAGGTGACGGCCTCCCTTGCACTCTCGCTCCGAACCATGGCCTGAACCAGAGCCGGACGCGAGAGATCGCCGCCGCCGATCGCCTCCGTGAGAACAATGGCCATGCCTGGAAGATCTTTTTGAAGAAAGAACCATTGCCGCTTTGACAGTCGATGTCGCTGTTATATAATCTTATTTCGAAGTGAGATGGTAAACTCACCTGAACACAAAAGCAGCAGCGATAAGAGCATGCGGCTTTCGGGGCGTCAGTAAAGCGACGGCTCCGTTGTTGGAGCCGACCAGCATTCCGCGGGGCGTCCAGCTCACTGAACATATGCTCCAAGACTGGCCTTCTACAGTTATGTCTATTTGCTCAGGATCTGTAGGATAAAGACAGTCTGTTAAAATATTGATGTATGTTACTTCTTCTTGCGAACTATCATTATCTGCCTATCCCGTTCCCAACGATGTTGGGGTTGGCTTCCAGTCTAACCAGATCCACCTGAATACCAGTATTTTACATGGAGTGACTGCCTATCTGACCTCCACAACCCAGTTGTTTGACGTGTTTGACGTGTTTTGATGGCACGGTTGGCGCAGTGGTTAAGCGATTGACTGCTGCGCTGCGTGTTGCGGGTTCGATTCCCGCACGGAACAAATATTTGTATGACCTACAAGTTGATCCGGGTCTGGCTGTTTGTGTATGTGAGTTTAAATGTTTGTAAACGCACCCACGATACAGGAGAAATTCCTAGTGTGGGGCAACGCAACACCGAACACGATACCCATTGGTAAGACTGGTTGTCAAACTTTCGGGCTTTTGACTACCCGTAACGACTGTCAAGATCTGTCAATGTGTAGACGTGAAATTATTATTAAATTAATAAACAGCTCGCGTCAAATAACTTTGCCGCTCTGAAGCTAGGCCTTTCCGAACGACCACGCAGATACCATCGCGTAAAAAAGTGTTCGCCTACGATTATGAATTATATTTCTCGCCTAACAGCGTAAAACAGTGTTCCGTTTCTTTCACAAAACTCAAAGTACAACGTAAACCGCAATAACAAGGCAAAGGCAACCATAACAAACACAATAAGAAATAACAAAAAACAGCAAACTAGAAACAATGTAAACGCGTAACACTTTTGGTAGCAACAGCTTACCGTACTGTGCGAGCGGAACACAAGCACGCATCGGACGTATACGAGCGACTGAGACAGAAATACAATGCATGCAATGCATGCGCGCTGCTGTATTATTCTTAAGATTGACTACTGCGCAGTGATTTGTAGCCTATTTCAGAGCGGCAAAGTTATTTGACGCGAACTGTAGTCAGCTCCTCGTTGCCTCTGCCTCTTGCCTTGCCTGACTGCCTCGTTGGTCTAGTGGTCGCAAGCGCGACTGCTGAGCATGAGGTCCTGGGTTCGATTACCAGGTCGGGTAGTGTTATTCGGATTTTCCATTAGGAATTTCTCAGTAGCAGCCCGGAGTCTGGATTTGTGCCCGGTTGATAGCAATAGGCTCGCCCCCTATTACATGGGACATAAACAAAACTGGCAAAATGTGGGTGTACTATAGGTACACCACTGCCTAACCCTTTGGGGTTTTCAGGCGTGATGTTATGTATGTCGTCACGCCAGTATTCCTTAAAGAGGGGAGCAGAAGGGTTATAATTCACCCACATTTCGCTAGGTATTCTAATCTACAAGTCTCTGCTAATGAGAATTTAGGGTAACTGGGTAATACGATACCCCTTGGTGCGAACTATACAGGGTCAACTAATTTGACCCTGTATAGTTCGCAGGTATTAGGTAGCGAAACCTAGCAAACGTCATAGGTATACAACATTAGTTTTTGTTTATACTAAACCTCTTAAGGGGTCATTGTATTCATCATTATGAACAACTTTTACTATGGGACCAAAGTTGAAATCGCGAAAAAAATATCAGCAGTTCCCTACATTTTGACGAGTTCAGTGAACTTAAATGTAGGGAACAGCTGATTTTTTTTTCGCGATTTCAAGGTTGGTCCCATAGTAAAAGTTGTTCATAATGATGAGTACAATGACCCCTTAAGAGGTTTAGTATAAACAAAAACTAATGTATATCTGAACAGAACAAAAAAAAAACTTATTTTCTAAACTCATGCTTCAAAGGTTCAAGTACACTTACACATCCTGATAAAGATAAATATACAACATATCACAGAATTAACCCACAACCTCTTAAGAGGTCATTGTACTTATCATTATGAACAACTTTTACTATGGGACCAAACCTGAAATAGCGAAAAAAAATCAGCTGTTCCCTACATTTTGACGAGTTATTCGAACATAAATGGGAACAGCTGACTTTTTTTCGTCTTATTACAAAACAAGGTTTATCTTCAGACCCAAGTTTAAACCATGGAGCCATTATTGAAACTTTATGCCGCCTACGGTAAAGTTCCTAATATAAAACTGACAACTTAGTACCTTTTTTAATGGTGTAATGATGTTTGTTTTTAATTTAATTTAATTTGATGTTGTTTTAAAAAAAAAAAAACGTTTATTTCAGGTATTAAACCCATAGTAAAATTACAAAAATAAAACAAAATTACAATGCATTATAAATTTAAATTAAATTACAAGCACAAAATTAAATTAAATTACAATAGATATTGAAAATTAAATGAATTATACCCTAAGTCATCAATTCAGATAATTTTAGTAAACAAAGAAATGTCACTGTCAAAATGACAGGACAGTGCTGCAAAACAATTTATCATATATCAAACTTAACAAAAACACAACAGAAACAAGGAAATATCACAACTAACAACAAAATGAAACACTTAACACGATGATAACAAAGCACATTTAACAAACACGCAGCGAATAATATGATCGGAGAAAAGAAAACGAACGTATTGAAAAGACGCGAGTTTGCAAATTATGTCAAATGAAATTTGAGAATGTTGGGAACTCCTGTAGTGTTACCAGTATCATAATATTTTTTATACCACAAAATTTTCTTTTTTTAATAACTTTGTTTAAAACCGAAAACTTATAAAAATTAACACGGTATGATAATTGTTTAATTATTATTTCTAAAATCAGTACATAAAAGCCAATATAGCCTTGTTTTCCGCCATTTTATGTGAA
This sequence comes from Tiliacea aurago, assembly GCA_948098905.1. Classification (NCBI taxonomy): domain Eukaryota; kingdom Metazoa; phylum Arthropoda; class Insecta; order Lepidoptera; family Noctuidae; genus Tiliacea; species Tiliacea aurago. Next base: position 21,319,141 of record OX402579.1, on the reverse strand, counting down.
TTACCATTATGACGATATTTTTTTGATCTGTTATCACCTTTGTTTACATAAATCATCTGAATTGATGACTTAGGGTATACATTAAATTAAAATACAGCGTCTTAGCATGTACACACAGCGAAGTGTTGCAGACACTATTTGATTCGTACATGCACATAGTCGAGTCAGGAAGGATGCCTTGAGTTTCCTCAAGAGCCCGTAAAAATCGGTAACTCGGTTCTCAACGAACATGCCAGACGCACTACACCGCCAAGGCAGCTTTAATATAGCTCTAAAGGCGTTATTATATTGTACACGAAGAGTGTTATAAGCACTCTACGTGTACGTGTATCAGAGCTGACCGGTGTAGATCGACTGACAGTAAGCCTTGAACAGAGTTATTTTAGCTTGGTTGGAGCAGTGAGAAAAGCGCCTAGCCAACATGTTGCTTCGACATGCGATACTACGCCTCTGTCGTTCCAGATCAGCATCATCTGCTAAATCATCCCTAATTATGTGTCCAAGATATTTAAACACATAATTAGGGATGATTTAGCAGATGATGCTGATCTGGAACGACAAAGACGTAGTAGTTTTAATTTTATGTAGTGTTAGTAGTACGTAGTGCCTTAATAAATAAATAAATAATAATAGATCGGCAGTAGAAACCTCTCTCAAGGTCAGAGTGGAATCGATTTTTACGCAATATATCGATTATATAACATACTTACTTGTATTACGATACTAGCTGACAGACAGAGATTCACTAGTAAAAAGGACGTTCAGTTTTCCCGAATTTGTAAATTTTCCGGGAAGTTTTTTAGTACCGAACTAAGTATTCAGTTTTGTATAAAGAACGGTATTTCAATCGGAGTTACGTTCTTATTACAAAAACTAGCTCTGGGGTTTAAGCCATGTCAAAATATGAATCTTGTTTTGTTATAAGACGGCCGGAATCTAGATTTGCCATGTGTACGGAGTGTTACCGAGAAATTCTAGATGGAAAACCCAATAACACTGCCCGACCCGGGTATCGAACCCAGGACCTCATGCTCAGCCGTTCGGCTTCTGACCACTAAAATAATAAACTCTTTTTATAATATTAGTTCAGAAAAGTTACCTTCACTAATAACATTAGTCCGATAGACGACTAGTTTGTTGCCGCCACTGGCATACAAATCCATGCCTTCTCCCCAAGAGAGGGAGTATACTCCTTGACTCAGCGCGGGATTCAGCACGCGAGCTGGTCGCTCGTGTTTGCCACCAGTTTCTAACAGACCCACCTGTAAGACAACCACGTTTATTATAGTAGATTATTCAGTAAGGGGATAAAGCAGTGTCTTATGTCACGGGCGCTATATACAAGGCGGATTTTAGCGGGTGTGTAACGGTTGATATAATAACAAAAAATCTAACGTTCACTTGACCTAATTTCAGTTAATATACTTTTGTTTAATATAACGATCAGTTGAGATAATGAATTGTTGATATAATTTCATTTTATCTAATTTCTTATGATATAATAAACATTTCCTATAATGCACATGTGACATAATATTCATGTAGTATATTATTCATTTACTATAATATTCATAATCTCTAATAACTTTTAATATAATTTAGAAAATCTGATACGATTTTAAACGCCTGCTAGTATGGTGCTAGCAAAAATGCATCGCATAAGCATACCGCTACAACAGCATAACGTTGTTTGATATAACCTTTATGTAATCGAAAATCATTAGGCCTATCGTTTAAAATATATAATATTGCGATTAATTTGATTGAGCGTGCTGCGGGAGCGGCGTGACAGAAACGAATCGCTGCAAAACCGACTCCACGTAGTCTTGTCTGCCCTACCCCTAGAGTGTTATTTAAAATCGCGTAGGTGCGTAGGGGCGAGGCGGACCGCGAGCTGAGGAGCAGGTGGTTTCAACGCTTGCCGCCGCGGCTGAGGCTGGCCAAGCCGAAGCCACGGTGGTGAGCGTGAAACACATCTGTGACGATAAGCTTGCATGGGACCGCTGTAGCCCTGCAGCACCGGAGCCGTGACAGAAAACATGCCTGCTGCATGTTGCAGGCTTGCTGCATGCTTGCTTGCTGCATGCTTGCTTGCTGTATGCTTGCTTGCTACATGCTTGCTTGCATGCTGCATGCTTGCTTGCATGTTTTATTATATTAGACTAATTAGAGTTCTAGTTAGGTTAGAACTGTGACCATTAAACATGAAAATTAGGTCAAAAGAACATTAGGTCAAATGAATGTTATATAAAAAGAATATTATACATATTGAAAATTATATAAAATGAACGTTATACTAAATGTTTAATATTAAATGAAAATTATGTCATATAAAACATTAGGTCATATGAAATTAGGTTATATGATTTTATAGCATATGAAAATTATATTATATGAACGTTATTTCAAGTGAAATTAGAGCATTTGTTATTATATCATACATTACACACCCGATTTTAGCTCACTCAAGACGAAGACACCTTTATCCCTGAGGAAAATACTCTACTTTTCACACCTTCGAGGTAATAAAAAGTTATTTGATTCCTAATAATTTTTTGTTGTAAATGTTTTCATAGTGACTTTTAGTTGGGGTTCCAAAATCAAACCAAACCAGTGGGTTATATTGAAACTCAGTACAATATTATTACCCGGTTGGACGCCAGGGCTTTAATGACTTACTTTAGTAGTTCGGTTAGCATCAGTGTTGGGCTCGATCACTAAAATTTTCAATCGATTGATTAGTCTAACAAAAAATAACATGATTAAATTAGTTTTACAAAATACATTACAAAATAAATTACGATTGAAAATTTTAGTTTTAGTTGTAACTAAATATTCAGTCATGAATTTTATTTAGATTTTTTCACTTATTTTGGTTCTCGTTTGCTATACTGGATGACTTTTTTTTGTCTCGGAAAAAATGGGTGTAATAGGTGAACGGAGTAGAAGCAAATAGCATACTTAGTTTTTATGGCATACGCGGCTTGCGAATGATTTGAAATTCGATATACTTATTTTATTCATTTTTTTTTTATATATATATATTTTTATCTTTATTTGTTCTAATAAGAAAAGTTTACTTGAAATTTGTAGCGTTTTTTGATGATGGATCAATTTTATTCTAAGGCGTGAAAAAAAAAAACTATATGCCTTATGCTTCTACTCCGTTATATAGCCATTCTTTTTCGAGACGGTAAAAAAAGTCATCCGGTATATTATATCACATACAATATATCTCGCATTCCAGAATGACGTGGGCGGCTGATTCCTCGGCGCTAAAGCAGCCTCTACAGAACAAAGCAATGATACTTACTCTAGATTCCCCAGTCCCGTAGGCCAATAAGTTCTCTTTAGTGGGATGCCAGGCCACAGTCAGCACTTTGCCCTGCACATTCTGCCAGTAGGAGGTCACGCGAGATCGCGTTAGTCTTGTCTCGTCTTCAGCTAATGTGCTGCTTTCGAGAACACGGACCGCGCCGTCGCCTACGCTTACTGCGACCCTGGGAAAGATTGTAGTGGCTTAAGGGTCGGGTAATCGCCGTTGACCTTGGCCATACAAATGCGCGTTACACTCACGTCTCGCGCTGCCGCATGCCGTTCGTTTTCAAAGGGAACACTTATAACGAAAATATGAATAGTTGAAAAAATTCACAGAAAGAATTATACATAATAAAATAGTCTGTTCATACACCAAAGGCTATCGTGGCACTTGCATCTGGAACTCATAATGAACAGAGTCAGGAAATTAATTTGGACCTTCAAATCTCTTCGCCACGTAGCTACTAAAGATCTTATCCATCTTTACGTGTCTCTGGGTCAATCCGTATTGACGTATTGTTTACCAATTTGAGGTGGAGCATCCAAAACAAAGTTTTTAGAACTTGAGAGGACACAGAGAGCTTTACTAAAAGTCATGTACTTTAAACCACGTAAATTCCCCACCGAAACCTTATAATTATCTTCGAACCTCTTGTCAGTTAGAAAGCTCTATGTCCTGCTGATTGCTCTAAAGAAGCATAAATCCCTTCCCTTCGTCACTCCCAGGACGCAAACTAGGAGGAAGAATAAAGTAGCTCCAGAAACGCCAGTCAAAACTACATTTGCTACAAGACAATACACAAAGCAATCTTCTCGCTTATACAATTCTCTCAACAAAATTCTGACCATATATTAAAGAAAATCCGCGATTGTAAACAGACACTCACTGAATGGTTGAAGAGCAAAAGTTACGAAGAAATCGAGGCTATGCTCCATACACTCAGTTGCAGAAACGATCTTTAAATTTTAAAGACTACATTAAACACTAATGTAGCATTAAATCATTGCACAAAACCATTTTTTATTTTATTTTAATGCTCCATTATAATTTAACTAATGAAATGTCAAACCTAATGAAACCGGCCATTTTAAACACTTTTACGTTGCACGTAACTTCATTAGCGCCCATTAGCAGGTGGTGAACTTTAAGTTTGACATTTCAGATTTTTTAATTTTAATGGGCCGAAAAGCATCCATTAAAGAGCAACATTAGTGTTTTCTACGGTACTTTAATGCATTTCTGTAATTGAAAGATGTCTTTAACCAGTCTTTCGTCATTATCTGATTCTTATTTAGTAGATTTACCTCGCCGTCGAATCCCAGACCGAGTGAATTTATTTTTAAAACATGATGGAGAAGAGTTTCGTGTAAGGTATAGAATTTCCAAGGAGGCAGTTCTTCAAATTTGTAACCTACTTGATTAAGATTTAGAACCAGTGACGCAAAGAAAAAAATCCATTAATGGCCTGATACAGCTCACACAGCTTTTAATATGTTTGAGATTTTTCGCCACTGGATCTTTCCAGCAAGTATTGGGTGATTTAAACAGTTTGTCGGAAACAGGTTGGGTCGGGTTGTTTGTCAGTTTGTTTATACAAAAAGTATCCCGTGAACTAGCAAAATTAAGCCACCTCTATATTAAAATGCCAGACCGGACAGAACTACGTAGAGTTGCAGAAGGTTTTTATGAAATTGATGGATTTTCACGTGTGGCAGGAGCTCTAGACTGCACAAATGTTAAAATTATTAGAATAAGGGGGATGCGCTAAGGTAGCCCGCGAAATTCAAATTTTATTACGATTTTTGTAATTTGCAGGTCAGTAACACGTTGTATGTTGATCTAATTATGATTCGCGGCCATAACCCTTAAGGCTTTATAGAATTATAATCATTAGAATATGAATCAGAAGTATAAAAATTGCAAAAAACGTTGGTAAATTTGAATTTCGCGGGCTACCTTAGCGCATCCCCCTTATTCTAATAATTTTATTAGAATAAGGCCCCTTAAACCAGATTATTTAAACTAGATTAAACCACAGAGTACACTGAATACACATAAATCAACTAAATTTACTTTATTTTATGCTAAAATTGTGGTGTACTTGTACGTACGGATAATAACAGAACGCAAATGTTCACTCTTTTCGTTCAATATGGTAATTTGTTCCTGGCAATATTATTTAAAGTCTTCTTTAACTAAAGTGGCATTAAAAATGTCTAATGCTATCAAAAATTTGTTTGTGCAACTTCATTAAAGTAATGAATTCATTAGCGATAATGCTGCTTTATGTAATGAAGTGTTAATGGTGAGCTTTCTGCAACTGAGTGTAAGTCACATAATTCCTAAAATACATAATTATAATTACAATTTGTCGCTGACTAAAACAAAAAGTACACAAATCATACCTTCCACACCAACATTCACACCACTACACCACGCACTCACCGCCACACACACACATAACACTGTGCACATTCCTTATTTAATAATTTTTTGGTTTTTATTTTTCTATTATGTATTGTGAAAAACCTTTGGCATGCTTTCAAAATTATCTATTGTTTATTCTGTGGCGGCATCAACATCGCCACATGCGAACTACGCGTCACACTGACGTCACGCAAATCCTGCATCGCGCAAGCAGAGTTTACCACGCAACTAGCATATATACAACGTCCCGACATCAACCGTCGGGCAGTTGCCCACCAGACACGACACCCGTCTGGTCGGAGGATCCTCCATTTTCTATGGTGGATGAGTGAACTTTACACCCTGTTCCTCATACCACCAAAATTCTCTCACACATGTATAGTCAACGTAAACTGGAAGAACTGCTTAAAAGTGACTCCAAACATAACGATGTAATTTGTATATGTTGATGAAATAAACATTCTTTTTTTATATACAAAAAAAAAATATCTTAAGTAGTTTGAAAGTAATATCGTTTTTACAAGCTTTTTTTATGCTTTGGGTAGACATTTATCCTGAATTTATTTCATAAAGTACTTTTACTACAACATTTAAGGGTCTATACTACCTCAGCGCCACCTCACTCTTTATCTCGCTCGTAAAAGTAGCTGGCGGTCAAGCGACAAGCGAGACAGGGTGGCAGGGAGAAGACTCCAAGGCACCGATATTTTAGCTTATTTCTTTTTACGGTGAAAATAATGGTAACTAAAAAAAAAGACATAAGACCTGCTTTATAGTTAGTTTATTTATATGTTATATGCAAAGTATCATTATCTAATTTGAAGTATTTTTTGAATACCAGCGGTTTATTGTTCGGTTTGGAGGTAACTTTGCATTTATTTTCTATGAAGAAAATGTTGTGGAATCGTGTTTTCGTCAAAAAGTACTTAACATTAATCCTCAACTTTACCATATATTTATTTCAAAATTAATGCTGCAGTATTTTCGACATAACGGAGGATCATGCTAAGCCATTTGAGGTAGTAATAGGCTCATAGGCTCTTAAATATTCACAAATAGAATTGATGTGTACGCGTTCTAGTTTAACATACATTTTTTAACACATACATATATCTGCGCCTTAATACACAAAACAAATATTCACTAAATGTTATCATAGAAAAATGTATTATTCATTGTAGAGAAGCTCCTTCTTATCTCAAATCGACGCAAACTTCTAAAGATTACCTCAAACGGCATGGAGGCTATTTTAGGTATGCAACCAAGTAATAGGCTATTATAGCACGACTATGAACGCTTTCGAACTGTCGTATGTCAAGGTCAACCAGTCGGATCGCGCAAGTTATACGAGATTAACACAATAATCATACACTCTGAAGCTGTAGAATAATAATGCGATTCTGCACGCGTTTGGAACATACACATTCAACCAGTCAGGATCGTATCCAGCACAATAACGATTTAAAAAAACCTTTTGTAAAAATAAAATAACCGACGGCCAAAAAAACACTACAAAGTGAAAAATAACTTTAACTTCGGAAGTCGGTGTCTTTGGATCTGTATTTTAGTTTTTTGCCACCGACTTAGTTATTTTTCACTTTTTAGTGGGTCAGTTTTTAATTTATTTAAGTTACAATCTCAGATTATAGAAAGAAGCAGATAGACCGCGCGGAACACCGAGAGTGCAGCCAACAAAGCAAATACAAATTCAAAAGCGAATACACACATAGAGGCACCTGTTCTTATAGTGCTGTCACGTGGCTGTAACGCACACATGTCTACAAACGGGCCTCACTTTATTGTTCCGCACGGTCTATCTGCTTCTTTCTATAATCTGAGGTTACAATAGCCTAAAGTCAACTGCTCATCACCTTTTACAAAATATTGCTGTTCCCGATACTAGGACGTTAATTGTTGAGGAGTTCTCCTGGTAACAACCAGGAGTGCTGCCACTCACCATATGCATTGTGATGAGCATAAATTGCTTAGCAATCATATTAAAGTACCTAATCGAATCGTAACCCGTTAAATACTTATTAATAATAAGTATTTAACGGGTTGCGATTCAATTGTTGTTCCGGTGGCCATCTATGGTCTCCATCATCAGTTCCATTATACCAAATGATGATTTTTGGGAGCAAATGCACCAGTTACTATAAAAAATACGCAAATCGCTATAGGTTTGCCTATAAAATTCGAGGGTTTCCATGAGATCCCCTCATCAGATTCTGATTTGGTGGCAATGGGACCACCTCGGGAGCATCCCTTTCAAAGAAAAAAAATATTTTCAAAAACGGTCCTTAATTGACGGAGATATTGGTGAACAAACATACAGCCGAACATAACCTCCTCCTCTTTGGAAGTCGTTAAAAAGAGTAACGGTGGAGTTTCTTGCCCATTCTTCTCCATACGAAACTATCTTTTGGAAGGGGCAACTAGAATCAATTCTATTTTTTTTGTAATTTTTGAAGTTCAAAAGTGCCTCAGTGTCCAAAAGTGTTCAGTTTGAAATAAATAATTTGACTTTGAAGATGGCCTAAAAGAATCTATCTTCTTCAACCACGAGGATTAATCGAATAACACTGCTAGGACTACTAAACAATTTAAAAGCGCACTTACTTCCCAGCATCATACGGGCAAGGTGCCACCGTATACACAGACCCTCCACAACTCGCATGGACACCAAGCACCTTCTTGGTCCTCACGCAGTATCGTATAATGTTGCGGTCCTGCCCAACTGACCATACCGACCAATCATCTGAAGGTTTTGTTGCCTCATTTTGTATGCGAGGTGCATTCGTTTTGACACAGTACATCCCACGCTTGTGTTTTTGGTGCAGCATCTGCCATTCTAGTTTGTTTTTACTGTGAAAGAAGATAGAGTAGTGTTACATTTTTAAGAGGCCGGCGGCGATGGATGCATAGTTCATACAAACGTAATACCAAAATAATATATATTACTATAATAAAGTATTACTTTTGTATGAACTACGATTAAAAAATCTAATAATAAAGTAAAAACTACTTGGAAAATTATTAATAATGAAACTGGTAAGTCTGTTGTGTGTGTGACTGCCAAACCGTTGCAGTTTTTAAAAGAAGAGTCAAAGAACACTATCTTTCCACTTCGTCATAGTTGCATATTATGTATTTATTATTTTATACTTATATATATTTTAGTGATATTTATTTTAGAAGTATGTATGTAAGTATATTCTCTTATTGTGTTTATTTTTAAATTAGTGATTTGTATAGTAATAATATTAGTAAGTTTTTTATTTTGATTTTATGTATTATGTTTTCTCTTTTAATCTTACACACGTTGTCTACATCTCTTCGTCTACTTTCCTTGTCGCAGGTATGCTGGAAGAGATTTCTTTAGAAATAAGCATCACCTTTGTATGTATTTTTCTTGTCTGTTTATAAGTGTGTACATAAACTGTTAAATAAATAAATAAATAAGAAAAACAACTTGAGAATTCGGACGTCATAGAATAGTCTTTAACGTAGAGACCTGTAGAGACTGACAATAAAGGAGTGGGTTTTATTTGCCAATTTTTGATGTATCATAGTATTGTCCGGGGTGTGAACTTTTTATAAAACCTGTACGACCAGTCTTGAGCGTATTTGTATTTTGATAATTTAACTGCTGGTCAAGGTTTCCAAGATTCGCTATGAACATTATAGATATTTTTGATCAAAGGATTGCGAAATGCCTAAAATAAAATTATTAAACTAAATATGTAAGTAAAATTTTCATACAATATTAAATATTGTATGAAATCTCGAAATCTATCCTCACATGATGTAGGTATCTTTCTACATATCCGTGGATTATGAATAGGTACTTTCCTCTCCTTCGCCAGGTAAGAGGCGTCGAACCTGGTATGAAAATTGTGCCCGAAAAATGGTAATAGGCGTGCCACATATCTACATGGGAATCTAAACAACAAAGTAGAAACGTGGAAACATAGACTCCAGTAAACGGAGAATACTTCTGCTTACTTCTTCGAGGATTGTAGGCGTAAGGTTATGTATGTGTAATTATCTATATAATCCCCAGCAGTAGTAATTTATTGAATAAAATCGTAACGAAATCTCCCGCGAATAGGTATAGCTAATATTTCATTTTAATTATAGAATCGTTGCCAAAAATCTTCAGTTTCGAAGAAACAAAATGAAAAAGAACTTAGCGAACAAACACACGACGCGAATGGTGTCATTGTTTTGTACTATTTGGAGATTATTTAAATTAATAATAATGTTTACAATTTGGTACTACAATAATTATGTTATGTTGTAAACTTACCTTGTCAATTCACCCCCAGAAATAACGCAGTGCGAGAGTCGGCAAACTGCCTTTTGTAATGAGGCTTAGCTGCGTTGTAGCTAAGCATAATTTAAATATTTTTCATCGTTTTCTTCAAACAGAAATAGTGTGAGAAATTTCCAGAATTAAATGCTTGACTAAAATAGCGTTAAGGGCGGGTAACTCCAAACAAGTTAAGTTTTTTCTGGAAAATGTTCTTTAAATATTTAACTATAAAGAAATTATAATCCTTTTGCGTCTATATAGTCAAGAATAATCAGATAACGTACTTTTAGTTAAGTAAAATACCAAAAAATAATTAATACATCGGGCAGTTAAGGTATTTTAACGTACATTAAGCGAAGAAATGTGGGTTAGACGCTTTCAAGTGATGGAATCATCAAAAATGATGTTACTTAACGGCCTACAAAATGTTCATATCTCTGGAACTGTTCATATTGTAAAAATGTTTCTTAGACAGAAAGATAGAGAATTTTGAACTCTATCACTTTCTATTAAAAAGTAAAAAATGACCATTTGAGGGTTAACGGCTTTCTAGTTAAAGGACGGCAGATATATCAAGCCTAGCGGGAAGGCTCAGTTCGGCCGCGTATGCCGTCAGAAAAGTAAGACAATACACTGACGTGGATACAGCCCGCTTAGTCTATTTTAGTTATTTTCATAGCGTTATGTCCTACTGTATTCTGCTGTGGGGTAAAGCCGCTGGCATTCAAAATATATTTGTACTTCAAAAACGAGCTGTTCGAGCAATTTACCAGCTGGGTGCCAGAGTTTCTCTTAGAGATTTTTTTAAAGATATTGGTATTCTCACTGTGGCTTCACAATTCATCTTCGCCAACATCTTATATGTTAGACAAAATTTACACTTATACACTAAAAACAGTGATCTCCACAATATTAATACCAGAAATAAGGACAAATTACGTGCTCCATTTCACCGGCTTCATAAGGTTCATAACTCATTTGTTGGACTTGGTATAACTTTTTATAACAAGCTACCCTCTTCCTTGCTAGATTTGCCTTTTAATGCGTTTAAAGTTAAAGTTAAATCCAATCTTTGTTCAAAGGCATACTATTCTATCAACAACTACTTAAACGATAAGAACAGTTGGTCGCTGTGATTAACTCAAGACAATGTTCATGTTCTTTCTCCAGATAGATTCCCTACTGACAGGTTATATGAGTTCCTATATTTGTTTATTTTATTTGACTGTCTAAGTCAATTTATTTTAATTTATAAGTGACAAAATCTACTCATTACAATGTTCTTTTATGAGTTGTATTGCAATAAGTGGTTAGCTAGCGACCTTAACAAATTGATCACTTTATTCTTGCCTGAGCAACCGGCAGCAAGTTCGTCATGCTCCCTTAGATGTCACTGCTTGCGGTAGCGTCGGGGGTCGGGTTGCCTACTTCCCTCAAATATGGCGAGGGGGGTGATGGCTGATCTTTGCGTTATGCTCGTGAACGGGTGCTGCTTGTGGTGACTGGTCGTCTTGCTGACCATGGTTTTGTTATTGTTATTAATAATTAACTGTTTTTATTTTACTTCGATGGTACTAGTTTATCATTTGTGACTTCGAGTTATAGCTGTAGCTTTATATAAGCGGGAACGCCCATTATGCCTGGAGGCTTTTATTTAGATACCTTTTGTTTACGTTATTTCTGCTTGAGTATAGTTTTCGACGATTATTATATATACATATTTGTAGAATGGTGTGTGCTAGTTAACATAAGGCAAATAATTTAATTTAACGTTTTGTGTTGCGTAATGCAAATTATTTTATATTGTATTGTATAGCTTCAAGTTTTTTATGCGAACAGACAGCTGTGCTGCTGAGGAGTTTGTTGCGCCACTTCTTCTTCCCAGCTAAAGCACTAGGAAGTGGTGAAGGGTGGGCGTTTTTTGGGGACTGTCTCATGTAATTTTTGACGTTCGAAAAGTGCTGATTCTCAGCCTAGTTTGAATAAATGACTTTTGATTTTGATTTTTTTTTTATTACGCATGCTACGCCGGCCCTTTAAGGGAAAAAATTAAAGGCAATTGTAAGCATTTAAGATGAAAGGAGATTGTGGTATTATGAGACTACATATGTTGAAACGATTATGAAAGAAAAGGCTAATTAGGAGGTAATTTTTTTGAATGCAATAGTAATAAGTATGAATAAAAATAAAAAAAAGGTAATAACAACATACCTGTCAACCTTCTGTGGGTTAATCTCCAGTAATTGACTCCTACCATCACAAACAATAATTGAATCAGGTTTGAACCAAAGTACTGAAGTCACAAAGGCGCTTTTTGAGGTTTTTGGAGGAATGGGTATGGCACATGATCCCACTAGCTTACCAGTTTCAGACCATATTCGAAGTCCTCTGAAAATATTAAGTTTTTAATTAAATTATTGCTGAATTTTTATGCCAATATCATTGAAACTAAAAAGTGTAGTTTTTTTTTTTTTTTTTTTAATTATATATTAAAGCGTATATATGATATTATAAAAAGCATATTCAGCTTTGGTTGGTAGCATATTTTATTTGTTTGTAGTCAGAATTCCTCAGTCATTCATTATACAAAAAACTAAACAAATGAACTATTTAAACTTTTAAATCAACCTACCCAAATTTGCCAACTGAAGCAAGGAGAAGTTTGTGACTAGATTTCTCAGGATTACTGTCTATTTTAACACACTTTACTGTACTCGCTGTGATTGCCTGGGCGCTTTCAGGCTGTGATTCGGCAGTTTCAGGCTGGGATTGACAACTTTCAAGCTGGGATGGACCATTTTCATAGGCATCAGCACCTACTTCAACATGAGTTTTATCCAAAGCATCAACTAATGACTCAATACTTGGCTCAGTTTGATTCTTATTTCTCAATATCTCTGCTTTCAGTTTCAGACAGTCAGCCAAATAGTCAGTATCATCAGCTTTCTCTTTTTTTACTTTCACCAGTATATCTTCTGGTTCATACTTCTTGTGACCAAATTCATCAGGTTCATGGTCTTTGTAAATATCAAACATGTCGTCCTCCTGCACTATAGACTCATCAAAACTGTCTTCTGGAAGGATTTTACCAATTCCAGATTGTTCTAGAGCATTTGTTTCCCTTTCACCCTCACTCTTTATTGCTGCTAGCCTTTTTTCAAGGAATGATTTGTTTTCTTTGGATGATTTCTTGACAGTCATTTCATATTGTGGACACCAGCTTATATTCATTACTATATCATCTTGGCCTCTAACTTTGTATACTATTCTTCCTTTACCTGTAAACAGTTTGGGGTGTCACATATCTAACTTCAATATTTATAAAGTACTTGAAAAATGCAAAATAACACATTACCATGGAGATCCACAAGGAGGACTACACCTTGTTTGGTACCCACGGCAACATGCAGTGGTGTATGTTGAGAGCAAGTCATACAGGTAGGTTTTAATCCCTTCAGAAAAAAGGAATATACCTTTGTAATATTAGACATTAAGTCCCATTTTACAATGTTACTTTCCCCAATTGACACAGCAACTGTTTCATTACTATATCCAATACTAATGAGTTCCTGAAAATAATTAAGTGCAAGTTTAGTTTAATAATTTATTTTCATAAGCTTAATACATAAGGAGAGAAAAAGGGTTAATAATGAATTACTTAAGTAACTTAGATCCGTATAGTAATTAGATTAAGTACATGCTCGATTTTGTGAAACTCCTGACACCCAATCTAGGACGTGTCCTGTATCTCAAATGCAGCGTTCCTCCCTGACAGGCACATTGCGATGCCCAACTTATTGTTTAAATGTTGTAGAATAGTTAAATGTTTAAATGTGGTTAAAATAAGTTGTAAAATAATTTAATTACAATAATTGACTGATGGGCTTCCATCAGTCAACTATTTAAATTAAATTATTTTCTTTTTAAGCTCACTATAATCACAAAATGTACTCTTGAGAAACAATTTCTTTATTACTTACTGCAACTGAATAAAGAAGTTATTTCTCAAGAGTACACGGTCAAGAGGACACGGTGGAGCATACGGTGGAGATCTGCCCGGCTTGGGCGGAGCACCGCCGTGTCCTCACGGAGGCGATCGGCGGCGACGATCTCTCGCGTCCAGCACTGGTTCAGGCCATGGTTCGGAGCGAGAGTGCATGGGAGGCCGTCACCTCCTTCTGCGAAGCAGTAATGCTCGCGAAGGAGGAGGCGGAACGCGTGAGGGAGAGGCATGGTTCGCGCCCTCGCGCCTCTAGTCGCCGCAGGAGACGCCCCGGGCGTCGGGAGTTGCAAGCCGATTTCCGGCCACCGTAGGCGCGGGCTTGCGGACGGCGAGCGATGGGTAGCTCGCCGTCCGATAAGGACCAGGCCCGGGTCGACGGCGCGTTGTGTTCCACGCGCGCCTCAAAGAGATGTCAGCACCAACTGACGGGGTCCGTCAGGACCAATGCCTGCCAGGGTTGCGAGTTTGTCCGAAAGGGATATCGTGGCCCTGGCACACAGGCAAATGAAGGAACACGGGTGGGTTTTAGTCAGTAAGAGTCTGACACGCCCTCCCGCTCTGCCCAGAGCGGGAGAAGTTATTTGATAATTTCCCACCCAAAAAAAAAAAAAAAAAAAGAGTACATTTTCATGAAAACCATGAAACCGGCATGACCCAACCGTTGAAAGCGCGCATCTTGTTTCCGCCTAATAGAAGATTATTAATAAATACTTTCTTCAGACGGCCCGCTCCTTCAACGATTGTGGCATGTCAGGAACATTGATTCCCAACGTTTCCGACATTACAAATACTTGATGTGGAGGGCTCAAAGGTATATGAAATCCGAGAGTTGGGTCCAACAAATTCCGCAATCTCCCCCTCGCTTTGCATGCATGACCGCACATTTGTCCACACCAAATTCCATCCTGATGGCGCTACTGGAAGTTTTGGTTACTTTCATTAGTTCCATCAGTTGCAAATTGTTGGGGGCAAAGTTTAAGTCATTCATGTAGAGGAGTTGAGATATAACCTGACCACCTGTCCCCAGCCAATAGCCTAGACCGGAATCCTCCAGCAGTTTGCTTAGAGGATTCAAGGCTAAGCAGAACCAAAGCGGACTCAAATAATCGCCCTGAAATATGCCATGTTAAACCTTGGGTCACTATTCCTCTGGATATTTCGACATCCTGGATAGCGAAGGATCATCCTCCATTGCCTCGCCACAACATCAGGAAGGTCACAACTCCAGACCCTCATAAGCTATGTATGTGGCACCGAGTCATAGACGTTCTTATAATCTATCCAACATGTTGTCATGTCACTCTGTTAATGTTTTTGTGAACTAGTTGTTGAGAGTCCCATATCCTCTCTTTCGCCGAGCGCCCTTAATAAGGCCGATGAGGCCGATTTCAATTATGCGGGATTCGCCATCCGATCTGGTGCAGACCGACTGATTCAGTTCGTATAGTGGCAAATCCCAATTTCGCGCCAGAAAGCCGACACGAGAGAGGATAATAATTAAATATAATATATATATTGTATTCCAATACATTTTAATTCTTTTAATTTTATTCTCATTGACTCCATTATTTGAAATCTTGTAACTAATATTTATATACCGGTTAATATTGAAACATGTAGTAGATCTTTTTGTGTATGAACATCCTATGTACCGTGTTTCTGAGTACAAAATTTTCAGAATTACTTTGACTTAAGAGCGTTTACAGCATTTCATACAAACTTTCATGTTCAAAATGACCGAACATTTTCAAAATAGTGTTACAGCCAAATTAGACCGATTTTAAATTTTCCATATAAACAGAGATTTCCAGTTATCTGTTTTTATTTTTAAATAAGACATTTCGAAAATGTTCTTAACTAACTTTTTAGACCTTTGTATCCTGCTTATGCATATGAAGTTTCATTGAAATCAGTTCAGTCATTTCGAAAAACAAGAGCTTGAAAGTTTGTATGAATTGCTGTATGTCGTAAACACTCTTAATGTGAATCCGCAGTTGTAACCAACGGAAATTCAAAATTTCTTATGGTATTTGCATGTCTCTAAGTTAGAGTTGTTCCATTGAATGACTTTTTCATGAAATCATGACATAGAGGAACAAATCTAACGAGATTCCAATGATTATAATTCTGTAAATATATATCTACAGGGCTACAGCTGCGGATCAACCTTAAGAATAATGTTTTCTGTGCTAATGAAAGAAATAAATCAAAATAACTTACTGTAAATATTAAATAAAACTTAAATTGAATAGTGAATATAATAATGGTATGATAATTATTATGATGTTATTATTATTATATTGTAGAAATAATTGAAAATATTCATGAAATATGCCTTGTTTCATGCAGAAAATAATGTTTGTGGACACTTCCCTTGATCAGAGGGTTGGCTTGTTATTTGGAACAACAATTTGAATTGTCATTTAATGTGGCAATGCTGCCGTCTTCTACTTTGTTGCCTAAATGTTGTGTTATAGTAAGATTTTGTAATTATTTTATGCTTGGTTATACGTTGTTAAGTGATATATTAGTAAAAGTTTATCCTAAACATAATTAATATTAGTTAAAACAATACTTACTTCATGTTCGGTTTTGTGAACATCATGGCAATGAGTCTCTTTGATTTTAACCCTATTGTTAACAGTATCTAGAACCCATTGTTTGACAGTACCATCTAAACTGCCAGTGAGAAAGAACTTTTTTTCTGACCATTCCGGCGAAATATCCACTGCAATAATCCTGAATGAGGAAAATAAAAATCCATTCAAGTACAAGCAACATAACAACTTTTTTTTAGGTAACCAGCACCATACCTATTACAACATGTACTTACTTATCGGAATTTCCACAGAAAAACACATGAGCCTGAAATTTTTCCTTGGTTGCTATAATACCAACATCTGCTATAAGGGGCTCCAAAACACAAAGAGTTTTATTTGGTCCTCCGTAAATGAGCCAGCCATCAGTACTTACAGCCATAATAGAAGGAAGAAACCAATTAGGTGACGGTAATAGTATTGTTTCGTCCATGGTTAAAATAAATCAAACGTAATGTTTCGGCAAGATTAACACAACCCGGCAAATTAAGCTTTTCTTCACCCGCTCTGCCTCTGGCTAAATTTCACTTTTTGACAGTTGATTGATTTGATTTTGATCATTTGGAGAAGGCATCATAGACTAAATACCTCATGTCAGTGGAGCTGGAGGTCATTAGGAAAACCTTAGACGATCAATCTGGTGGTAGCGATGGCGGGCGCGATAACAGACAGTTGAAATGTAGTCGATGTGTGTTGTGTGTGATAGCTGAATATCAAACAAGGTGTTTTAGGTTTTGTATATCGCTTTTTACCTGATGGTGGTAAAATTGCGATATACAAAACAAAAACACCTTGTTTGATATTCTTCCTGCTCTTGTCCCATGTTACTTGGGGTCGACACAACACATTTTCTCTTTCCATTTTCCCCTGTTAACTATCACACTATCATTCACTCCGATCTCTTTCGTATCATTCCTCACACAATTCGTCTATCATTTTTTTGGCCTTCCTCTCCGTCTCCATCCATCTACATATATTCATCATTCTTTTAAAATTTCGAATAGTCACATTAGTCACATGCCTTTCCTCCTTCCTCATCACATGCCCATAACAAGCCAAATGATTTCCTTTTCACCTCTGTCACTGGTTCCTCTTTCACTCTTTTAAATTTCCTCGTAGAGACTCATTTCTTAAGCCGGGTCTGCTGCGCCCATAGTTGCGTGTTTCAAACAGTTACAAAGACGATTTGTATGATTTTGACTTAGGCCACGCCCCCAAATCGTGTTGACTATAACCACCCTACTTTACTATAACCATTTTCGTCCACAGAACACATATACTCCTAACGGAGACGTTGATCATTATGCTTTTTGACTGTCCAAATCATAATATGTTACACAGACTGATTTTAGCGAGTGAACTTTATGTGAATTGTGCAGTGAAAGTGCTGTGTTAAATAATACCTCCCGCCGCTTGACTGAATTGTTAGAAAATAAGAATTGTTATCTAGCAATAATATCTAGCAATATAAATAAAATAAAATAAAACACATTAGAAGAAATTTAGTGAATTAAATTACAACTAAACAAAATTATTCAAACAGGCTCTGTGAACTAAACTAAATAAAGACTTGGCTAACAGGTCCCAGCAACCAGGCCATTATATAAAAAAAAAAACCATTTCATTTTGTGTTGTGTTTATGTGTTTGTCAGCTGTCAGGTTCTCTCACAGAGTACATTCTAATATACTGACAGGTTCTCTGGTTAGGTTTTTGTAGAAGTTTCCGGGAATTGGAGTTTGTTTGGTGGAGTTACTGCATTGCTTGAGCCTTTGTTGTTATTATTTTAGATTCAAAGAAAACTATCTGCAAATTGCTGAAAACAACTTTGTTCACAACATAGCTAAATCGCAATCATGGCTCATTACAAGGGAGCAGCGTCAGAGGCTGGCAGAGCCATGCACCTCATGAAGAAACGAGAGAAAGCTCAGCAAGAAATAGAATTACGCAAAAAGAAAATAGAAGAAGATTTAAAGATGGTAAACATTGAGAATAAGTTTGCTACACACTACGATGCTGTAGAGCAACAACTGAAAAGTTCCACAATTGGTTTGGTGACCCTTGACGAAATGAAGGCAAAACAAGAACACATAGTTAAGGAGAGAGAGAAAAAGTTGGCACAGAAAAAAGCTGAGAAAGAAAAGGAGAGGCAGAAGGAGATTGAAGCTAAACAAGCCCAGAAGAACAAACAGAAGAGACAGGTTAGTTATGTTTCTTATTATTTATTGTTTTTATTGCAATTCCACTTCTTCTATTAAATCACTGGTTCCTCTAGATGTTTCCAGAGTAAACAGATTCTTGTATAAAAATACAATGCAAGAATTATTGTTACCCGCGTTTATAGAAACTTGGTTCTCTGTACACACGGCTACACATCAAGCTATACATTCCTAGTTTACGCTGATCTCGCACTGAAATGTATAGCTTGATGTGTAGCCGTCTGTACATAATATATTCTACTGATGAAAAATAAAAGAAAATTGATAATACAACAAATCAAAACTGAGCAGTTTATATTCTGAGCAAGAAACAAGGATCTGTTTTGCAATTTGTTACTGCATGTATTTTCAGATTCAAGCATTGTCTTTTGACATGAATGATGAAAATGAAGAAGAAGAAGAAGAACAAGAGCAAGAGAAATCTTCAGAAGAAGAAGAAGCAGCTGAGGAATCTTCTGGAGATGAGAAACCCTCCTTAGATGATATGAGTTGGAGGGACAAAGAAGAACCGGTATGGCATGCACTTATTTTTACTATAGTACTAATATTAACCAATAAATACTTTGATACACTCAAGTGTTTGTCGGACCACATACAATGAAGGGTTCTGTAATTTATTCCAAGAACAAACTTAACATTGTTGCTGAAAAACATGTTCCCCCATACATTCCAACTGTAAATGTAAGTTTGTACGCACAATATTGAGTAATTACCATGTTATTTAAAGACAATAGACTTATAGGTTTTCGTGTAATCTATATGTATAGAACGCAAATCGGCTGTGACAGACGGACAGACAGACACCCACACACACACACAAGTGATCCGTGTGAGGCCAGACTGAAAACACGGGCGCGGCGCGTCGTACTCATACGTATGAACTTCATTTGAGTGTCCATAGTTACGGGACGAGGGGAGTGGCGTAGGCTACGTGGCGCGGGCAAGTCGCGCCATAGCTCGTTCATACAAGTGGCCGCAGTTAGGGATGCAAGAAGTGCCAAAAAGTATCGATATATATCGTATCGATATTTAAAAAAAAAATTGATATTCATTTCGATATATCGAAAAAGAAGTATCGATATATCGGTGAAATTTTCTAAAACGTATAATGGTACAGACGCCAGCACATCAAGCTACTACAACCTGTCAAATTTCTTTAAAAGATTTTCAACTTTATCTTTAAAGCATAAGGTTGTAGGTTGATTGGGTAAATTTGACAGTTTCGGGTAGGTTGACCTGCTGGCGTCTGTACAAGGTATATGAAATTGTATTGTTTGTTTTTTATTCATAGAAATACCAAACTAGAATCATCATTTCTGATGTAAAATCTTAAACTAACAAAACATTGATAAAAATAAGTTTACATTTTTACGGCTCTGAATTCTAGCGGTTTTAGTCAGTGGGGCCAACGGTGTTGGTGTTGGAAATATATCGTATTTGATACATTTTCGAAACTTGAGATTTTATATCGATATAGCGATGTATCGAAATAATAGATATCGCCGAAAAATATCGATTAATCGATACATCGATATTTTTTTTCAAGCCTAGCCGCATTGAGTGCAGGGGCGGCAAGCGACAATCCGTGCGGGAGCGGAGATCTCAAACTAGTTCGAGCAGACCGCGCGTGTTGTTGTGATGGCGTCTTCACAATTAAATTTTTATAGGACAATTTTCTAATATGTAGGTAGTAAATGTATCCATTGACATTCCTGCGGACTTGCGGAGTGATGCGCATGCGAACACTAAACAGGCACAATCGCGTGTGTGCCCGTACACGCGCCTTACTCGCACCCCGCTGCCATGCCAGTGTGGCCAAGCACAAAGGGTTCCGTTTTTCCATTTTAGGTTTTTACCCTAAAAATAAATTTAAGTATTCAAAAAACAAATTAAAAAAAAACGAGTGTGCTTTAGACCACATGACTGAAGTAAAACTTACAAATAGTAATACTAATTATATTTACTTACTACAATAGGCCTGCACTGTGTCTTAGATAAGTTAAACGCAACTGGCTATGAGTGAAAGAGAGAAAGAAAATGTGTGCTCGCATCTCTCTATCTTGCCCCTACAGTAATATACGAAACGTAACTCTCTCTTTCTATCTTCACTAACTTATATCTCCCTCTCAACTTCCGTTCGCATTCCGTAACGCTCTCGTCACGCATTCACCAGCTTACTCCCCAAGTCAAACGTGCGTAAAGAAGTTTTACTTCAAAAACAAATTTGTAGAGCATTCTTGAGCGAGCAAGCAGTTGTTCGCGCGGTAAATTAAAACACGTACCTATGCGAGCAAACATGTTTGTTCGGTGATGATCGGTTGGACTCGGTGAACGTACGCTCGCTCGCTCATTCTTTCAGTGAAAACGACTTCACGGCGAGCGAGCATTTGTTCTGTAAAAGTAAAGTAAATCTCTCTCGCCTAAAGTAAATAAACGTTATCCATATCTACCGAATGCGAATGAGAACACAGCTGCGCCAGCGAACCGTTCAGTACGAGATTTTGTTTAGAACTATACTCGATTTGAAATAAGATTAGACATTTTAATAAACTTTTTCACAGTCCGTTCAACCGATTCTAACTTCTATTCCGTACGCATAAGGTTGGCATATAAAAAATGTTCGGTCGGCAGGGTAGTGATAACGCGGCTTCACTGTCTCTTTTTAAAACTTGATGTGTCACATTAATACCTCGGTACTGTTAAACAATGTCTCATGTAACTGCATGTTTAAAATTTAAAAAAGAAAAGTTTTATGATCCATTCCCAGCGTAAACAGAGAATGCTTTCTCTGTCTACGATTCCCAGAGACAAACCGTGATAGCGGTTTTGTGGGGTATAGGTTAAGTTCAAGACTATTGTAAGCTCTGTGTAAATAAATAAATAATAGTTCTATGTTCTATGTTAGCGGGTTTGGTTTCCGCGCTTAGTCCTTCATGTGGACCATTGTGTGTGGGCCATGGCGGCCGTCAGTTGTTTATTCCTACCAGCCCACCTCCCTCCAGAATGAGTCCAGAAGCTGATTAGGTCTTCTGGTCTGCCCCGCGGGTAATAAATAATAGTAATAATATGTTCCCTCTGCTGGGACACAGGCCTCCTCTCTGTGAGAGGGTGTGGGCCATAATCCACCACGCGGGCCCAGTGCGGGTGGGTGGATGTGACATGTCTTCGAATTTTTGGTTTTAGGACATGCCGCACATGCTGGACCTCAAGATGTTTTCCTTCACTATTTTTAAGAGCAGTGGTGATGAAATTAAATACTCAAGTGCCTGTCTGGGTTCGAGCTCGCGACCTAAGACTCATAAGTCGGGGCCGATACCACTGAGCCATCACTACTCTCATATAATTACCATACTTTAATTATATTGCAGCTATTCAAAAAAATTAAAAAGAATCCAGATGTAGACACATCGTTCTTGCCGGACAGAGAAAGAGAGGAGGCTGACCTTAAATTACGAGAGGAACTGCGGTTAGAGTGGGTGATGACACAAGCAAGCCTCAAAGATGAACCCATCGCAGTTACCTTCAGTTACTGGGACGGTTCAGGCCATAGAAGAAATGTTACTTTAAAAAAAGGTATGGATTATTTTGTTAGTGTGTGCAACTGTGCATAGGCCCTAACATGCAATACAACTTTAACGAAATTCATGTATCGTAAACGTAACTAGCGCGTTTGCGTTAAGATTTTTATTCTCACTCTTATACCCTTAGCATTATGATCTATCGGTCAAATTTTAACGCAAACGAAATAGTTACGTTTACTCTCTTGCAAACTTACACTTGGGGTACTGAGGTCGGAATTAGAGTTATTTTTGTACTTGCATCGAAATGTTGATATTAATATGGATCTTCCCGGGATTTCTATTACAAATAAATAATAATAAAAACCTCAGAGATAGATAAGACAAATAAAACAAAGATAATTAGAAAGTTTGAATGCGGGAAGAAAGAGACAAAATCTAGTACATTTCGTTAAGCGGGGAGTGCTCTGCCTTTCCGCTATTGTTTTTTTTTTCCATCGCGCCTGATGTGGTTTAAATTGTGTAAAAGTAAATAACTTAAAAATTTATCCCGGGATTTGGGGCATATTCACTTTATTCTTTCGTTGTATGAAATCAGTGTAAGTACATAAATAACTCTACCTAATTCCGACCTCTGCTAACAAACATGCTTATCAACTTTTCGCAACTCATGTTCAATGTTATGTTTTTTAGAGTATTTTTTTTATTTTTCAACTTTTTTTGTCCCACGAATGGTCATTTGAAACCTTTGACCAGTTTCATGTTAGTGATATATAAATATGGAGAACTTAGCCTATGTAATATAATATTGTTTTCAGGTAATTCCATATATCAATTTCTTCAAAGATGTCTAGACACACTGAGGCCAGAATTCAGTGAACTAAAAACAGTATCCGCCGACCAGCTTATGTACGTGAAAGAAGATCTCATACTACCTCATCATTATACATTCTATGATTTTATAGTTACTAAGGTAAGTAATACAAGAAAGGTTCCAAAACAATGCATAGATCAAAAAAAAAAGGAGCGCCAAACAGATTTTCTGATGACATTGAAATATACACTTTAATGATAGTGTTCTAAAGAGCAAAATTGTACAATGATGTTTGTTACACAGCTTTTGCTATTTACGACATTGATAACAAGGTTTATATTTAATGTAAAGAAAAAAAAACATGGCTTCTGACCAAGTTCAGCCTACTGGGGCCATACATAATCTATTAATCAACTCGGCATATCGCAGTCAGTGGATTGTGTTAAAGATGATATATGCAACCTCTATCGATACTGTGTATGCAAAACTTCTTTAGTCTGCAATGTGCGTCACCATAGAAACGTGCTGTTATATTTAAGTTGTCATGTCGTCTGATATAATAAAACTAAACAACTCGTAATTGGTTATGGGCCCAGATATATTCACTTAAATATTTGTTGGAAACTAAGCATGGAGCTAAGTAAAATACAAATATGTAAGCTTGACGGAAATAACTGGATGCAATGGAAATACCGCATGTCTGCTCTGTTACGGGGCATAGACGGACTTTTAGACATTATTCAGGGAAAAATTCAAAAACCGAATAAGCCTGTAGCTGAGGGCGGTGATACTGATGCTGCTTCCGCAGTGGCTTTGACGGAGTATAACAAACAGTTATCGGAGTATGTTAGGTTGGAAAGTACTGCGTTACTGCTGGTTACGAACAACATATCAGATGAAATCTTGGACAAGGTGATTAGATTCTCTCATCCTAAGGACGTATGGGATGAATTGCATAGACTCTATGACGGTGTCAATGAAGACAGGTTATATGAAGTATGTATGGAGTTCTTTAAATTTCAAAAGGATACTGCTGATGACATGGCAACTCATGTATCGAAATTGAAAAATATGTGGCACAAACTGAATCAGGAATTATTAAAAGCTGAAGAAAGTAAGCAATTACCAGAAATACTTTTAATCTGTAAGATGTTAGATACACTGCCAGAAAATTATTTTTCATTTAAATCGAGTTGGATGTTAATGTCCAGGAAAGACAGAACTGTTGAGAATATTACCAGCCAACTTTGTGCGCATGAGAAAGTGCTGATAGGAAGCAAGGAAGGCACGTCTAGTGAAGCGCTTCTCACGAAAACAAGTAAGAAAAGTGTCGAGAAACAGAAGGAACAGATATCAGGAAATAAAAAAGTTACCAAGTTCAGATGTCATATCTGTAAAGAGGTTGGTCACTTTAGGAAAGATTGTCCAAATAAAACTAGTAAGGAAGATAGAAGGAATAGTGGTGAAAGCACGAATATGATGGTACTACTAAATCTAACTGAATGCAACCAAGATCGTGAAGAATGGTTTGTTGATAATGGAGCTACACACCATGTTACGATGAGAAGAGATTTATTTGAAAATTTCGAGCACTTCAGTAAACCTCACACAGTTACTACGGCTGATGGAAATGTAATAGAAGCCTTAGGAAAAGGGACAATTAGAATGAAACCTAATGTTGGAAAAGAGTTTCTCCTCTGTGATGTCTGGCTTGTTCCTTGTATTAGCAAGAATCTTTTTTCATTGCTAGCGACACAGGACAAGAATACAAATAGTTTATTTGAGTCAAGAGTAACTACATGCTCTATTAAGGTGAATGGAATAGTCGCCGTGACGGGAACCAGAATAAGATATGGTGGACTATATAAGCTGAATTGTAAAGCAATTAAAACAAAGGTAGTCGCAACGATTAATGCAGTAGATGCCTTGCAGCTGTACCATGAACGCATGGGCCACCAAGATAAAAGGCATGTGAAAAGTCTTATAGAACGAGAGCTGAACATAAAGACAAAGGATAATGGCATATTATGTGAAGGCTGTATTTTCGAAAAAACTCACAGACAAAAGTTTGGTAGTAGAGAAAAAGCTAAAATGCCTGGAGAACGCATACATTCGGATGTTTGCGGCCCTTTCCCGTATTCATTCTCGAAGTTCCGGTATTTCGTCCTGTTTAAAGATGAACACACACGATTTCGCTACGTCTACTTCATAAAGTCCAAATCTGAAGTACCTGAAAAGCTGAAGCAAATGCTGGCAGAAGTTAGGGTAGCAGGACACACGATCAAAGAATTCCTTAGCGATAACGGTGGAGAGTTCGATAATGAACTAGTTCGGAAAGAATTATCGAAATACGGAATACACCAAAGACTAATAATGCCGTATACGCCTGAACAGAATGGGTGTAGCGAAAGAGAAAACCGTACGATCGTAGAGTCAGCTAGAACCATGATGCATGCTCATGAAGAGTTGCCTCAACAGTTGTGGGCGGAGTTGGTACAGACAGCTGTTTATGTTTTAAACCGGACAGGACCAACTTCCGTGGAACACAAGACTCCGTTCGAGCTTTGGTTTAGGAAGAAACCACGAATAAAGCACCTGAGAATTGTTGGCTCAGTTTGCTATGCACATATTCCTAAACAAAAAAGAAAAAAAATGCATAAGAAAGCTAGGAGATGTGTACTGGTTGGTTACGATAATGATGATGGTTATAGACTATGGAATAAGGAAACCAATTACATAGTTAGGTCGAGAGATGTAATTTTTGATGAAAAGCCATTGGAATCGAAATTCCAAGAGCCAGATGAGGAAGTCACAGAAGTGGAAATTCCCGTTCAAGTACAAAGGGAGTATGACGAAGTAGTGACACCTGCTACAACCAATAACCAAGTCGTAACGATAGATTACGATAAGAATAGTCAATTGAATACACCTGTTATCGAAGAAGACAATTTCGATGATGCTGTATCGACTCATGAAGAATCAACTGAACCAAGGGGAGAAAATGACAATGTTGATAATGATGATCTGGAGCAGATGGTTGGAAATGATGATGTTAATGAAGATGAAGATAATCTTGAGGAACTTATTAACTCACAGAGTGATCGAGTACTGCGAGATCGATCATTGATCAGACGTCCGGCCAGGTTCAATGATTATGTCATGGTCACAAACGATTTATTCGAACCAACATGTTACAAAGACGCAGTATCTTGTAACGAAAGTAAACTTTGGAACAAAGCAATGGACAGCGAGATACGTTCTCTCAACGAGAATGAAACATGGGTTCTAGAAAAGTTACCAAAAAACAGAAAAGCAATACCATGTAAATGGATTTTTCGCGTGAAGCTGAATGCTGATGGATCAGTCGACAAATACAAAGCTAGACTAGTTGCTAAGGGTTTTCGCCAGAAGAAAGGAGAGGACTATGATCAGACTTTCAGTCCTGTTGCGAAAATGACCACTGTCCGAACTGTGATTAGCATCGCAGCAAGCGAAGGCATGAAGATGTACCAATTTGATGTGGCAACTGCATTTTTATATGGCACACTCTCGGAAGAAGAAATTTACGTTAAGCAACCCGAAGGCTATGATGATGGTTCTGGAAGGGTATGCTTACTGAAGAAAAGTCTCTATGGTTTAAAACAAGCCCCGAGATGTTGGAATCAGAAAATTCTTAATTTCTTCAAGGAAGTGGGCTTTAAAATCAGTGAAGCTGATACCTGTTTATTTGTACGAGAAAAAGACCACCGGAAACTGATTGTGGTTCTTTACGTTGATGATGGGCTAATAGCTGGAACAGATCAAGAACTCATTGATGAATTCATTGAAGAGCTGAAAGAAAGGTTCAAGATTACAACCAAATCAGCTACCTATTTTCTAGGTATAGAGATTTCAACCAGAGAAGGTCTTGGAGTAGTAATACATCAAACATCTTATATTAAGAAAGTTTTGAACAGGTTTGGAATGCAGGACTGCAAACCTGTGACTACACCAATAACCAAGGAAAATATGGTTTTACAAAACGAGAACGATGAGTATGTTCTGAAAAACTACAGGCAAGTAGTTGGAGCACTTGCATATGTAATGGTCGGAACAAGACCTGATATTGCGTACGCTGTCAGTGTGGTCTCTAGGAGTCTAGAAAAACCCACTCCACCTGATTGTGTCAGAGTAAAACGTATCATGAGATACCTACAGTACACACTTGATCTAGGCATTATGTATAGAAGAAACTATAAAAATGGAATTATGGAGTCTTACAGTGATGCCGACCACGCAGGTGATATTGGAACTGGAAGATCGACTTCTGGAGTACTTTGCCTGTATGCTGGAGGACCAGTCTCCTGGATGAATCAGAGACAGCAAAGTGTTGCTATTTCGACAACGGAAGCTGAAGTGATCGCTGCCAGTGAAGCTGCGAGAGAATGTGTATGGTTGACTCGGCTCATAGGAAGTCTCGTAAAACTGAAGGGTCTTCCTACGTTACTAGTGGATAACGAAGCAGCAATAAAATTAGCTGAGAATCCAGAATTTCACCGACGCACCAAACATATTCGTGCACGTCACTTCTTCGTAAGAGAGCTTGTGACGAATGGAGAGCTGCTAATAAAGAAAGTAACGAGTGAGCTTCAATTAGCGGATCTTCTCACCAAGCCGTTGCCCAGACCTAGGCTTCGCAAGCTTGTGGATCTTATGGGACTACATTGAGAGAAGGTGTTAAAGATGATATATGCAACCTCTATCGATACTGTGTATGCAAAACTTCTTTAGTCTGCAATGTGCGTCACCATAGAAACTTGCTGTTATATTTAAGTTGTCATGTCGTCTGATATAATAAAACTAAACTACTCGTAATTGATTGCAGCAGTCGCTGGACATAGGCAGAGGCTTATGTCCAGCAGTGCACTGGTATTGTGACACCCTGTCCACCGCTTTCCGCATCCAGTCTGTCCCAGCTACCTTATTAGGGTCGTCCTACACAATAAACTATAAATAAATTTAAATTCCACCAGGCAAGGGGAAAAAGTGGACCGTTATTTCAATTTGATGCTTCTGATGACGTCAGACTCGTGAACGACGCCACCCAAGAAAAACAAGACTCACATGCAGGCAAAGTATTACTAAGGTAAGCGGTTTTTAGGGTTCCGTACCTCAAAAAGAAAAAAACGGAAACCTTATACGATCACTCGTGTGTCTGTCTGTCTGTCCGTCTGTCACAGCCGATTTGCTACGAATCTAATGGACCGATTAAGTTGAAATTTGGTACACATATGAATATCTGTAACCCAAACACGGAAGTGTAACGTAAATAAATAAATTTTGAATATGGGGGTCAGTTTTGGGGGCCAAATTAGAAAAAAAAATAAATTTAGCAGACACTACCGTGTTACATATCAAATTAATGGGGTTATTGTAAGGAATTCAGATATTTTTTTTTTATAATTTAGAAATAAATGCTTTTAAAATTATTTAATAAAATAGACTAAAATTCGAAACTACTGAGCCTAACATTTCTTTACTTACTTTTTTTTTACTTATGTACGTGACAATGGCTAAGTCGGAAGTTTGTGTGTGTATTAGTTATTTATTAGACGCTACTCGTCTTCACGCACACATTCATAAGATAAAAATAGAGACTACTATAGTAGTAGTTGATTACTATAGTAGATGTTAGATAATTTAATGAGTCCTTCAAAGCTTAGTTCAGTTTGACCTTAGCATCAAACCAAACAACTTTATTAAATGTGTTTTTATTTTTCATATTTGGAGTGTCCATGGAGTTTCTTACCCGTTATTCTCCATAGAGATCTGCGTTATGGAATGGGCAACTAGTTTCAACTTTCTGAGTAACAGACTCCATGATTCAAAAGTGCCTGTAAATAGTTTAATTGATATAAATGTTTTGAGTTTGAGTTATTATTTAAAATCGCCTTTTCATATTTTTGGTCCGGCAATCTTTGAAACCAAAATGTCACCCAATCTACATATTTAAAACTAGTGTTGGTCTAGTAGTCGCAAGCGCTATTGTTGAGCATGAGGTCCTGGGTTCGATTCCCGGGTCAGGCAATGTGTTACTGGGTTTTTCATCTGGAATTTCTCAGTAACAGTCCGATGTCTGGATTTGTGCCCAGTGTTAATGATAAAAGGCTCGCCCTTACATGGAACCTAAACAACTGGCGAAATTTAATGTGGGTGTACTATAGGTAGGTACACCTCTGCCTATCCCTTCGGGGAATACAGTCGTGATGCTATGTTATTTTTATAAAACATACATACATAAAATCATGCCTTCTTCCCATGGGGGTAGGCCGAAACTATAGAACGCCACCTGCTACGCTCCATACATACTCCTTTTACTTCGTTTACGTTCATACATCTGAGCACACACTTACGCCGGTTGGGAGTACTACGCCACTGACCATTCTGAAGAACATCACCAATTAGGTCATTATAATGGCCTCCTAGGGCGTCCCCTCTCAGCATTTCCGCTAACATCTGCCTTGAAAATACCTTTTGTTAGTCGCCTTTCATTCATCCTCTCAACATGATTACATGGCCAAACCATCTAAGCATACTTTTATTTTTTTTTGACATTACATCTTCTTTTGCACCGTTGCCTTATTATTGCCATATTGTTTAGCCTATCATTCATAGTCACGCCACATATGTTTCGAAAGGAACACATTTCCGGATGGATGGACAAACGGACAACGAAGTGATCCTATAAGGGGTGCGTTTTTTTTTTGAGGTACGGAACTCTGAAAAGTAAGTTGTAGTCTCACGAAATGTATGGCAAAAGAATTTTTGTGATTTCTGACTCTTCTAAAGTCAACGCCATGAGACGAGATAAATTTCATACTTTGGGATTTAAAACTTTAACTGAAATTGCGTATGGTTCAGTTTCCATTGCAACTAAAATTATTTTATGACGTTTAGCGATAATTTCTTCATTCATAAATCAACTTAGATATCTTGAGTTTAAAGTTGATAGTTGTATAATTTGCAATTTTATGTATTTATAGCTTCTCATGACGGTTACTTTAGTACTCAAAACTCAGTTGATCTAATATAGTTTGTTGATCCACATAAGAAACAGGATCTATTGGCATCAAGAAATTGCCCATTTTCTTGCTAACTATATATTTTTTTCAAAATTTTTGTATGCTAATCAAAATGTCTCAAAAAGTTAAGGACAGTCTACCCCGACCGATTTTGTGTAGCTACAATGGTTAAGGTAGGGTTTGCAACCCCATCTCAAAAATCCAGTCTGTATAAGTCATGAACTCATGATGATTGACAGCTTAGCCCCATAAAGATATAGCGTGATGATTAAATCTGTAACTATCTGCAATGTTCTAACCAAACTGGCTCGTCTTTTTACAATTTGGTGTTAACTAAAGAGGAATACAAACATAATGCAATATTGCTCATCGCCCATAGCAAATAGTTAATTATATAACCTACCGATTGACCAGACTTGTAGGGAATATCTATGCAAAATTTGAACAGAATCTATCCAGTAGAATTTGCGTGATACTGGAACATGCATTCATAAAGGAATACAAACATAATGCAAACGTGATAATATATAGCTTAACAATTGACCAGGTTTATATGGAATATGTATTCATGAACAGAATCTATCCGGTATAATTTGCGTGATGCCGGAACATACATTCAGACAAACAGACAAAAATTCTAAAAACTATATTTTCGGCATTACAATCGATCCCAGACCTCGTAACAATTACTTTTTTTTTAAATATTCTATGTACACATTTGACTTCGCTACGATTTTATTATATATAAGTATAGATAACATAATTTTTTCAGATCCTGGTATGAAAGAAACAAACATATCTTCCCCGCATCAAGATGGGAACCTTACGACCCAACAAAGATTTACTCCAAATACACAATAAAAGGAAAATGAAACAGGAGCTACAAAATAATGGTAATTAACATATTAGGCAATCTTTTAGACTATGTTGTAAATGCAACAATACCAACGAATGAAATAAAATACGTGTATTTATAGTAAAAAAAATGTCTTTAACTAATCCATTATTTTATGCTGCCACTATGCCTGTATATACCTACACTAATTCTGGCAAAATTAACTTAACTCAAATGGAAGTTGGGTGTATTTTGTATTGCCTAAATTAAATAACGCGAATATTCAGACAGATACGCCAAGTGAAGTGCCAGAATATAATTATGTACACACAGATTCATCAAATAGGTACCCCAGCAAAAGAAATGAAAGTTCTGACATAGCTGAATAACCAGCTTTTTGTATGGGAGTAGGCAGAAACTACAGAGAGCCACTGCTACGCTCCTAACATACTCAGTTTGCTTCCTTTTGTCAAAAAACAAATGAGTAATGAGTAGTACTAGCTGACCCGTGCCCACTTCGTTGGGCGGTAAACATTTTTACTATATGACACTCACAAATAACGTGGCTTTCTACGGGTAAAAGAATATCTACCCTACGTGCCTACCCTACCTACCTACCAAAAAAAAAAAACTTCACATAAACTATCTACTAAATAGTCCGAACAAAGCCTAAATCTTTTTTTTTTATAGGTGAGCCCGTTCTTGAGTTATAAAATTACAACGAAAAGTGGCATTGATATTTATAGACATAGATTAAAGTCATTATATTTTTGCTTTTTTTTTTGTCGATATCGACAAGCAATGACACAGAATGTAATTTTAGTCATGTCTAGTTAGCTCGGATGATCGATTGAAGGCGAAGCGGTTATGATAGTACGAGAGTCCATGACCAACATTTTTGCCTCATCATTTTAACGACCAAAACCGTATAAAATTGATAGATTTGGATAGTCTAATTCCAAAACTCCTAATTTCAGAAATATTATGCGTCAAGTCTGACTGACAAGAATTTTTTTTTTACATATTTGAAAATACAGTCGATTTTCAAATATGTAAAAAAAACCGAACTGTTTCATAGCCATCTGTTTGATTTTCAGATTGTGGATCTAAAATGCAAATATTTCGAATTCTAATAAGATTTAAGTGCTGGTCATACTTTGGATTGAGTCGTCCTCATTCGCAGTGTACAGACGTGCTCGTTAGCAATATTAATCATTACTTTAATAATACTTAGTGACCTACTTTAGTGCATTACTAACGTAATGCAACTGTAATTCTGCTTAGTGTGTAGTTTAGTGAATAATGGACACGAAATAGTGAACTCGTATAAATACAAAATGGATAACCGCCCCATTAATCCAAGGGGACCAGTGCATTCCTCTGCCTCGCCGTCGAAGACGACGACGCAAAACCCAGCACTTGAGTCAGTCACGGTTGATGTTGTTTCAACGCCCGAGATTCAAAAATGGATGTCAACCATCGAACAGCACTTAAATGAAGTTTGCTCTATTGCCGCGGAAGGCAAACTCAACTCGGAGCAGAAAATAAATTTCTACCCTATGCCGTAAAGTAGGATCTGGAACCTCACAAATGGCAGTCTTGTGTCAGTCGCTCAAGCAGAAAGCCATTCACGCGTATAACGCGGTTGATGCCCTTCAAGAAAAGCGCGATCTGACAGTTCATATTTTGGAGCTCAACCAGACGATTAAGGACTCTGGTTCTGCGGGAAATGTTTCATTTGCCGATATGGTGAAGAAGGGAGCAAATGATTTCATTCGACCGAACAATTTAAGCTCTGTAGCCATATATCCCAACGATAAATTAAAGTCGAGTGACGAAACAAAAGTCCTCGTGCAAGAAATCATTCGCCCTGACCAAATGAAGCTGCATGTACGTGGTGTCCGTAAGACAAAAAATGGAGGCGTTATTATTAGTACAGAGACAAAACATGACGCTGATAAATTGAAGCACGCAGTCCAGCTCTCTGCATCCGGACTTACCGCCGACGAACCCAACAAGCGCAAACCTCGGATCGTGGTTGTAGGTGTACCGACTACTTTAGCTGAAACTGAAGTCTTCAAGTGCATTTACGAACAGAACGTAGCCGACAAGTTTCCAGAAATGCCTATGGAGTCCTTTTTGAGCTTGGTTAAATTAAGCCACAAATCTGGAAAGAAGGATGCGTTGACCTGTAACTACGTTATTGAAGTTACAGCCAATATACGTAAAGCCCTATTGTCCCAATCAAGGCTTTTTATAAATTGGACGTCCTGCCCTGTCAGGGACTTCACCTTGGTTACCAGATGCTACAAATGCCAACAATATGGTTATGCAGCAAAAACATGCAGAGAGCTGAAATCTACGTGTGGTCACTGCGGTGAAGAAGGACACTCGATGTCAGAGTGCGCAAAGAAAGCTGACACACCGAAATGTGCAACTTGCTCACGCTTTAAAAAGCCCAATAACCACAAAACGGGAGATGTTGCGTGCCCTGCTAGGAAAATAGCGGAATACAGGTTACATCAACTCTATCGACTATGAGAACGCCTAGAGCGTCATAATCAAAGCCAGACTTTCGCGTATAATGCAGCTGCTGACTCAACAAAAAACTGCACTGACCTACAAATCGAATGTGATGTGATTGTGCAACAATTTGACTTACCGATTCTGCTGACGCAAAATCAATACATAACTATGTGTTTATCTAGGTTATAAAGTGCAAGAAACTATTTTACGCAAACTAAGTATGTACTACAATTACGTTTAAGTACTTTTTGTTATTTTTATCTTTAAGGTTAATAGCATTTATGTAAACTAGTTATAAAATATTGAATTAATTTAATATTGTCATTATTTCAAGACTTGTAATGTTAAATATTGTTAAGAATTTTATTGAATCATCCTACAATTACCCATGCAATTGCTCATGCCGCCTGTGATACAGGATTATCCTAGTACAGGCATCTAAAATTTTATACCTTTGTAATTATTAGATTTTATGTTAAGATTTTACCAATTGTAATACTGAATAAAAATATTATTATTATATTATATTATTATACTCATAAATTAAATTTTGAACTAACTTACCTTATGAACAATCATTATAACTGTGACGCCGGCATTATGCCAGTAAAAAAAACCTTAATAATTTGATAAACAAACCACAGAAAATAGAATACATGGACCAGAAAAAAAAAACAAACAAATAAATAAATAAATAACAACTATATATGTATTTCTAAATAAGAGTACTCATAACAGATTATAATTATACAATAGCATTAACATTATTTATGAACAACTAACAATTTTTTCTATTTGTTGCCATCTTTGGCTTTCCAGTTTATCCAGAAACTGTTGTTTTGTATCACTGACACTTATTGCCTCTTTAGGAGTCGGTGCATTTCTTTGGAAGTGTATTATGGCGGCCAAAAGGTTCCAAATCGTAAATTCGGGCCATAGTACGTCTGTGAAGTATAAGACAGTGTTGGAAACCTGCAAAAGAGAAGAAGAAAATTTTAGGTTCGCGGAAAAGCTATTTGCTCATCATCATCATCATTTCAGCTGCTGGACATAGGCCTCCCCCAAAAAGGGGGAGATTTGCCATAATCGCCACGCTTGGCAGGCGGGCTGGCGATCGCAGTATGGTTTTAAAAATGCATAGAGAACGCTGCTGCCCATTCTCTAGTAAATCCCTTCTTTACGTTCGGCACCAAACGGATCAATCAAGCTATTTGCTATACAGGCAAAAATATTCATCTTTCTACTGCACTTAGGGTTGCCAACTTTTTGTACAAGAAATAAAATATATTATGGTCAGAGAGGGAAACTAATTGAAGGCTGGCTAAAACACCGCGCCCATGCCCCGTTACATGCACCATGATCTACGCAGCAGATGGAACTATTTATTTGTAGCTCTGGTTAACAGTGAAAACAGTCTATTCGTATAGTTATTTTTATTGAACAGTAAACAGTATTTTAGAGTGAAAAACATTTTATACTGTTTTTAACAGTATGGTGGGTAACCCTAACTGCACTGCCATTAGGTACTCATTTTTATTTGGAAACGAGCAACCCGCCCCGGCTTCGCACGAGTCTTAGCGTAATATTAGCCTATTTTTTTTCTGCCGTAGTGTCGTATCAGCCTTTTGCGTTGAGCTTAGAGGGCTAGATTAAAATGTAATAACTGAAGTTCATCCTACTAGGAGTATTTAAAAAATCCGTTCGGTAGTTTAGAGTTTAGCGCGAGAGCGACCCGGCGCGGCAAGGGGACTTTGTTTTTTTTTGTAGTGATATTTAACTGATACTCTAAAAACTTATTGGCCTTCTAATGATGTACACCTTTTTAAATAACGGAGCCTCTTTTTAAATTGTTGGCCTTTTATTATAGTTGGTCACAGTAACTTCAAACTGGTTAGGTTAGTTTACCGAATGCCCGGTGCAAGTGTGGGCAGGGAACACCGGGGTGGTTTTTAGTCAGTACCAGTCTGACAGACCCCTTCGCCCGCCCCAGGGCGGAGGACGTCCATGAGGATGTTCCACGCCGGGAACAAAAATATAATAGTTTAGGTTATCGACGAGAACCGAGAAGAGCCGAACTGTGTATGCCTATGTCGACGAGGTACCATCCTGCGCCGCTCAGACACTTTATATTAGCATAGATATTGTGGTATGTGGTATCTTACTACTTCCACGCAAATGAAATCGCGGGCAGAAGCTAGTGAACTATCTTGTAGAGGGCAAAACTAATGAAACTATTAAGACGCAGATATATGCTAGTGACCTTGAGTGGTTAGCTTGCGTGTTCTGTACTGAGCTCACGCAACGCGTCGTACGTTCAGCCAGTAATAGGACTCGCCCATCAAGGATCGCTGTCCCCAATTTGACGCATTATTAATTTATTATACACAAAACAAAAGGTATTTTAATAAAACGCGTATACTAAAAGATCAATAATTAAATTATCTTTAAATTGGTGAAGGTTTCAGAAAAATACGCTTGGTAGATTTTGCGCCATTCTCAGTTTTTTATCCACGTTAGACATAACTTTACAAATTAATTTCACTATGTAATATAAACATAATGTTAAGGTGATCAGGCCGAGGTTTGCTTATCAACACATATTCTAAAATATTCACATAGTAAGTTATTGAGAAAATGCTGTTTTTTAACATAATATATTTTTTCAAATCATTAACACTACCCGTTTAGACGTGATCTCGAAACGTCGACGAAAAGTCGTTTATCGTCATCTTAACAGTTGCTGTGACTGGCACGAATGGTTTTGCGCCACGAAAACTACCTATAAACCTAGTAACACAAGCTTTTACGTAGGAATTTGAAAAAAGTCTAAAAGCTCAAAAAACTAAAAAGCGCGCGCGTAAGCGTAAAAGCTTGAAAATTAGATATTAATAGATATCTATTTTACTGTGTGTACCTAAATACCTAATAAAATAAATAAGAGGGCTTTTTTCCCTTAAGAGACTGATGTAAAATAATTAATGATGCAGCACACTCCCAACATTGTTTTATACTATACTCCATTTGAAATAAGATTAGACATTTAAATAAACTTGTTTACAGTCCGTTCAACCGATTTTGACTTCTATTCCGTAGGCATAAGGATGGCATTGAAAGCAAAAACGTGGTTACAATACCAACTGTTTATTACAGTTGCCATTTGTCATGCCGTCAACGCAATAGAAGTTAAAATCGGTTGAACGGACTGTAAACAAGTTTATTTAAATGTCTAATCTTATTTCAAATGGAGTATAGTTGCAAGTTAGCTAGCTATGTATCAAATAGCTTGTTGGGCTGTACATACTTTTAGTGAGCTTGTTGAATATAGTGGCTTAACTAAATGGCTTCTGAACCTGCTCGATAAGCGCTCGAAGTTTCGTTGCGTTTTATCCCTATTCCCTCAATTACAAATCATTATAATTAATTGAGGGAATTGTGATATCAATTGTTATTCCAAATTCCAATTTTGATGTGAAACATCTATATAGGTGCACGTAAAACCGATTCTTGGCGGAGCGACGCATGCCGCGTGGCGATTCACCGCTCACTCCGCGCGCGCGGTCCTCCCACTACGCGACCCTGACCTTTTTTCGATCTTTCACATCTGCCAGACGTCCCGTGACGGCTCACATTTTTTTTACTATAAAAATGTCGCTTGTATTTCTTACCTGCCATAACATAAAGTCAGACAGTCTCAGTTCTCCTGATGTCCTCACAAGGAGCTCAGCTTCCCCAAGTTCTAATGTTTTTGATACAAGCTCATCATCAATGTCTTGTGGTGCTATTTCATTGTTCCTCACTCCATCCACTATGTGAGAGGCTGCTCGGCTAATTTCATCCCTTCCTGAAAACATTACATACATATTACCTACTTGAATTTATATTTTACGTAAAATAAGTTTTGTATGTCTACTGCTACCGTATAATTATGAACATCGTTAGTTTATAATTATAACCTATCGGTATTATTTCCGTTAAATTAAAAACTGTCACACAACAAACCATTTACAATTTAGCGCATTATTTTTCGATAGTATAAAATCTATTTATGGGATACCGACAAATTGTGAACTGGTATCAAACTTGCTTGCAACGTAACACATCTTGCGCTAAATACTTAATAGCCTGCCTAGCTGCGAGCAACTTGGAAGTAGTGCCCGCCAGTCGCTGCAGCTGCCGCGACACCGCTCGTTTCGCTCGCTCGGCTCGCGCGCGGTTAGTCACAGTACTAACCTTTTTTTTCTTTGCCGGGTTGGAAAATCCTCATGGATGTCCTCCGCCCTGGGGCGGGCAGAGGAGTCTGTGAAGCTCTTACTGACAAAAAACCACCCCGGTGTTTCCTTCCCACACTTGCACCGGGGAT
This sequence comes from Tiliacea aurago, assembly GCA_948098905.1. NCBI lineage: Eukaryota > Metazoa > Arthropoda > Insecta > Lepidoptera > Noctuidae > Tiliacea > Tiliacea aurago. The sequence goes on along the minus strand of OX402579.1, from coordinate 21,281,149 downwards.
CTTGGGATCCAGTGAGACTCCCCCCTCCCCGAAGTCTGAAACGGGCGCGCGTGGAACACTACGCGCCACCACCTCAGGTCCAGTGATAGGGGGCGGTGGACGTCCCCAAGTCCGCCGTCCCTGGAACCTTTTAGGGGGGCCGGAAGAGGGCATTATCTGCCCTCTGCCGACGCCCAGTGCGCCTGCTGCGGGCCGGGTGAGCGGACGAGATCTCCCGCTCCCTTTCCGCAGCCTCCTTCTGCGACACGATTGTTTCGCAGAGGATACCACCGCGTCACAGTTCTAACCTAACCCATTTCACCCAGTTCACAATTTTTCTACAGATTATAATCTAACGGAAATAACACTGATAAATAATAAACAAACGGTTCTCACAATCTGACGGTGACTTATACATTTCATTTTTTTTCGGGTAACCGCTGAAAATCAGCGCTGTGTTGTTGGTCCCCCATAGCACAGCATCATGCTGAGTGCAAGCCTTTTTGTCACAGTCATGACGTGCAGTTGCCGACTATTTGTTATTTTTGTGCTCGTGATTATAATTTAGATAGGTTTTTTTTTTTTAATGTTTACTTGCTCGAGTTTGTGTTTTCCTAGGCACGTGTTTCTGTGACGAATAAAATTATTTTTCTTTCTTTCTTTCTATTTAAGTAAGGTTTAAATTCATCATTTTCCTGCCCGTAGCCAACGTGGCTTTTTCTTCCATACCTACTTCTCTATTTGTCATCATCTTGGTAGTCACTCCCTACAATAATTTATTCATAGATTCATAGATTGTAGGTAATTAAAATAAGTTGTGATAATAAAATGGGTCCTTGTATGTACAAGGACCCATTTTATTATCACAACTTATTTTTGCATGCATTTTCATAAGATTCACTATGACTTGACTGTCATGCAGTAAAGTATGAATATTTTTACCATAAATAATATAATTCATGTACCTGTATATGCATATGCAATGTTGAGTCGCAGCTTATTGTTATGTCTGGTTGCTAGCATAGCTTTTGAGACTTGCCCTCTTAAATCTTCTGGTAACAGGGAAAGTCTGCCAGCAACATGAATTCTTACACCCCACTCGTTGATTTGATCACTATTATGAAAACAAAAGTTTTTATATAGGTTGATCAATGTATCTTGTTCTTGAGTAGGTACCGTCGCGTTAGTTCCCGGTAAACCACTTTTCGCCCTTATTACTATGGGAATAAGGGCGAAAAGTGGTCGACCGGAAACTAACGCGATGGTACCTAAACCCTGTTTTAGGAACGAATGTTTTAGGAACCATAATATTTGATTTGCTTTTACAAAATTTTGGAAAACTGAGCATTTATAAATCTGATCGTGTTGACCATTGCACAAAGGACAAAGAGTAGTTCGGCTAGATGTGGCATTGCCGACGGATTGGGGACGATAACCGACTTTTAATGATTTTATACTGAAGATCACATCTAAACGAGTAGTGTTAATGATTTGAAAGAATATATGTTAAATTAGAGCATTTTCTCAATAACTTAATATGTGAATATTTTAGATTATGTTTATATTACATAGTGAAATTAATTTGTAAAGTTATGTCTAACGCGGATAAAAAACTGAGAATGGCGCAAAATCAGCGCATTTTTCTGAAACCTTCACCAATTTAAAGATAATTTAATCATTGATCTTTTAGTACCTATACGCGTTTTATTAAAATACCTTTTGTTTTGTGTATAATAAATTATTAATGCGTCAAATTGGGGACAGCGCTCCTTGATGGGCGAGTCCTATTACTGGCTGAACGTACGACGCGTTGCGTGAGCTCAATACACAACACGCAAGCTAACCACTCAAGGTCACTGGCATATATCTGCGTCTTAAGGCTTCTACAGACCCGCGCGACGCGACACAGAGGCACCGCTAGTCGCGCGACACGCGGGGCCTTCGCGTCGCGTCGCGTGTCGCGCCGGTCTGTAGAAGCCTTTATACAATTTAGAAATTGTAGGTAAGTATCTATTTTACGAGGATACATTTTTGTAGCTTCATACTTTACTGACGAAGTACGCTGTAATATTTGATTGTGCTCGCGCACAAACGCAACTAGGTCCTTGAAAGATGGCATTTCACAGCCACGTCTTTCAGACTCAAACGAGCGGGCGGAGGTCAACGACCTTTAAATGCTTCAAAGCGGCGACAGACCAAGCGAATTTATTTTGAAAGCTTCTAGATTTTTAGAGTTTGCAGACGAGATAGGTTTGAAATCAAATATTTGGTCTAAATATGAATCGGCCGAAAGCCGCTTGTCTTCATTTAGCTTTGAGCAAATCAAATATCCACGAATAATTTTCTAAACAAGAAGTAATTCCGGCGCTTATGGAGCGTGCCTTATCAGTTAATTTACCTATCAAATAAAATTTCTCAGAATCCGTGAGTGATACGTTATTGTGAACGGCATTCTGAAAGCTAGCGTAAAACAAAGGCCAATTTTTTATATCACCGTTTAACTCGGGAATCACAATAGGAGGCAGTCTAGGGGACCTATGTTGGCTTGATGACTTGCAGTCATCGCCAGTACCTACTATTCTATAACCTGAGGCCAGTACCTACGCGGGTTCGATTCTTATTTGTTGGGGGCTCGTTTCACGCAAGCTAATAGGTCTTCAAAACTCGAGAGCCACTGGTAATTAACGGCATAATCGCGATTTGATGTTAATGCAATAGTTGCTATTTATCCAGCACACTTTCAAAATCCTCACGTAATTAATCTACGGTTTCAATTTCACATAAAAACGTTTCTGCGATTACAAATATTTTGCATATGGGAGAATATCCTATCTCTCTTGGGTCCCGCGCCCACTCAACCCGCTTAGACTCGACCCGAAGAATTAAGCTCAACACACACAGAACGCGGGTGCGGGTCGGGCGCGGGATGGGCGCGGTTCAGTTCGTGTGGTGTCGTTCATATAACTACAGATAATTCTGCCGCCGCGCCGTACTGCCGTCCTGATTCTGAACCGCGCCCGACCCGCACCCGCTGCATGTGTGTGTTGAGCTTAATACGTCGATGTACAGTCAGACAGAAAAGTGTTGATTTAACGCTTGCACCATAGAGTGTAAAATTTAAATGTTTGGATAAATAAATCAATAATTAAACAAGTAAGTACTTATCCTTTTTTAAATAGTATAGGTATGCTTTGTACTTTGTAGTATAAATCACAGATTATTGTTAATTATCATTACAATTTTATAGCTAGTTGCACGGTGGTATTTATTGAATCAGTCCGTCTATCTTTATAAAGCTACATCTTTGAAATGAAATCACTGACTACCAGGATAAATTACGTATCATAACAAAATATTAAGTATTATATTTATAGTAAGTTGACATCACTTTGCCTGACTGTACAAATGGCACTGAATTGGTAGTAAAACATCTGGTATTATTCTTCGGATCGAGTCTAAGCGGGTTGATTGGCGCGGACCCTCTCTCTTAGCATATAACAATTTCAAAGTTGTAGATGATTCTGTAGATGCCATTTTGGTGGAATGATATTAACCAGTACCTAAAATTATTAAACTAACTTGTTGACGAAATAGCGATTCAACCTATCTTATTTGTCCTATGCGAGACGGAGAACAGAAGACCCCAAATGTAAGTAGGCATTCAACAAGTACCCACTTTAACTTATTGTTAGGTAGGTTACGACTGTTTCCTTTACGAAAGAATCTGCGATAATATTAGATTCTATGAATGTACCTAACTTCCTAGTATAGTCGATGACAATCTATTGATTGTCGTTTAGACCGCTTAGACTCTTTGTAACGAAGTTCATTCCAACCACCTCTCAACTGTTGTTTATTTGCTAAGTGCTCAATATTATACAAACAAAAGGGTGGAAAAATATGTTTCCATTTCAGAACAAACGAAAGATCATGAACCGTTACTGAAATGCACTTAGAATGATTAATCCTAGCTTTATCCTAACTTAATATTATAAATGAGAAAGTGAGTTTGTTTGTCTCACGCTTTCATGCTGAAACGGCTGAACAGATTTGGATAAAATTTGGCACATGGGTAGTCCATAACCTGGGTTAGGACATATAATGTGATACTTTTTATCCTTTTTTTTTTTTTTTTGGGTGGGAAATTATCAAATAACTTCTCCCGCTTTGGGCGGAGCGGGAGGGCGTGTCAGACTTACTGACTAAAAACCCCCGGATTCCTTCATTTGCCTGTGTGCCAGGGCCACGATATCCCTTTCGGACAAACTCGCAACCCTGGTAGGCATTGGCCCTAGCGGACCCCGCCAATACTTTTTATCCTGGTTGTATGTTTCCGTGGGATAATTTCCGACCTCCACGCGTAAATAATAAGAGCAATAAATTAAAAATGTACAATATAAAATGAAAACTTACATTTCCTCTAACAATCTCTGAAACTTGTCTCTAGCCAAATCCATAAGACCATCAACTTCCTCTTTACTTCTTTTAAAATTTTCTATACTGAATGCATAGACTGTTACTTCAGGTATTCCTAGATCTAGACACCACTGAAATCAAAATAGTACACTCATATTACTTTCTCATTAATCTAGCTGAATCAAAATGTTGTTGCATCAAATCATTTATTTAATTTATCATTTAAAGATATATTTATATAATCTGTTGCTCTTCCCAGCAACAAATTGTGTTTACAAACTTCAAACTCAAACTCAAACCATTTATTTCAAATAAACCAATTACAGGCACTTTTGAATTGTCAAGGGGGTCGGTCAGTCATGAAGATGAAGCTAGTTGCCCATTCCAAAGCTTAGTAGGTACCTATGGAGAAGAACGGGCAAGGAACTCCACGGACACTCTTTTAAATTAACATATGGTTACAAAATATTGGTTACATCATTCGTGTTGAAATTAAACATGTGAGAACGATGCAAAACGTCAAAGGCGTCCGTAACAAAAATATTAAAAAAAAACAATTCAAAACTTAAATTAAAATAAGCCAAGGCCGCTAAGAGATGACCAGTCCCTACTGATGGCGCCCGTTCACGAACATGACGCATGGATTAGCACCATTCAACTCAACCATTTTGAAGGGAGCTAAATGATCCAACACACCCGCCACCATCAGCGAGACATTACAGTGAGCATGACATACTCTCAGCCGCCAGGGCACATTCAAGTCAATGAAAGAAGTACTCAGTAAATGGTAGCTTTATAGTAAGTACATAGTGCTCACACATGTGCTATGCAATTATATAATACTAAGAGATTGAATTTATACAAAGCAAAGGTAGTTTTTGAAATCTTCAGCAGCTCCAACAGTATTTTCAAATGTTAATCAATTAGTTGAGGTTGTGGAGCTGGACCAGCATTGAGCCAAGCATTTTTATCAGCGATCTAATCCCCCAAATTATAGTATGCCTGCTTGCATAGTGTGCGTTTTATACAAGATTTGAATTTCGTCTCATTCAGTTGAAGTATGTGGGGAGGAATTATATTATAACATTTTAAACAGTACCCCATGAAAGACGAGTCTACTTTTGCCAGTCTGAAACCTGGTTGAGCTAATAAATCCCTACTTCTAGTACTATAATTATGTATTTCGCCTCTTTTACTAAAAAGATGTAAATTTTTTCGGTAAATGTAAATTTCTTCTATACACATTATAGATAGCCCTACAAACCTTGAAGTACAATACAATCTACCCAAACAAAACTATTCACGACAACTCACCTTCAAAGTTTCAGATAACTTGTCAAAGCCTTTATAATGACCAGCACTGTTGCCCACACTGTTCTTCTTCGCATAACGGCGATTCCCATCCATAATAAAGGATATATGCTGCGGAACACGACCGGCCTTCACGACTTTAATGCAAAATAATTGAAAGAAAGAAACACAGTTCTCTTTGACCCAAGACATGGTTAAGTTCAGTGATATTTAGATTGTAACCACGTATACCAATTCAATGTACTTATTTGATAATAATTAAGAGGAACAAACGACTAAAACCACGTCAGAACTGCACACTTGCATTAATGTACTACTGATGTTTATTTAAAGTATGAAAGGGAAGTATCAATGTTATTTACAACGATTGGTGTTTAATTTACATGTAAATACAATTAATTTGAATGCATATTAATCTGTTTACTTCCGATCCAATAGCAAGGGCAAGTGCGAAATTTAATCTTGAATTGTTGCTTTGAATGTAATCAAAGAGTAGAGTAACTATATACGGAATGTAATGTCAAAGTTCGAACTGTCAAAGTCACGATTTTCGCTAGCGTAATTTTCGAACGTGTGTCGCTAAGGGTACATTCTGAATTATGCCCTAATCCCTCACAGCGCTCACATCAATTTGGGTTCCGATTTATATAACACGATGACAGCTGAGAGCTGTCAACAATTTGGAACACGGCTGGTAATCTTAGAACAAAAAATATGGGAATTAATAGACGTATTTGTCTATGAGTGATTTCTTCCGAAATGACAACCGCCCCTCGTCCCTTTTCCCTGTGTCGCCTTTGCAATCGACGCCATACTTGTTTGTTGTAAGTCTATCGATAGGCTATCGTAGTCTGTGGTTCTGCAACCGCCATTGCAGTGTCATTGTTTACTATTTGATTTACATTTATTTCCTATTGTATCCTCACTGTCTCCTGAAATAGAATAATTGTAATAAAAACTTGAAGTATGTTCCACAAGTGCTATGTTGTGAATTGGCAGTTGACGAAAGGACGTCAATACTTACTGTTTCCCAAGACCTAGTTAAAGTGAAAAATTGCAAGCAAAGTCTTAAACATTTTAAACAAGTTTTTCTTTGTGTTGGCGCCTAACCCACGTTCTTCTAAGACGACAAAATTAGCTGTTGCATTTATCAAACTATGCATTCTGACCACTTGCACAGGTAAGAACGTAAATATCACGATAATACTTTTATCATTGACTAAAGTGCATCATTCAACAACCCCTAAGATGACCCTCTGACCCAATCATGTAATTCATAGGTACCGTAGCTTAGCTACTTTAAAAATACTTAACTAAATACAAAAAAAATATGATCCCATAAGAAAATTAAATAGGTAAATGAAAATTTTATTATTTATAAGAAAAGCACAGCCACAACACATTATTCACTAAACACACTCAGTAATTATTCTTAATATCATCATCCTGCCCAGCCTTTTCCCAACTAAGTTGGGGTTGACTTCCAGTCTAACCGGTTGCAGCTGAATAGCAGTATTTTACATGGAGCGACTGCCTATCTGACCTCCACAATCCAATTACTGGGTAACACAATACTTCTTGGTAGAGACTGGTTGTCAGACTTTTGTGCTTCTGACTACCTGTAAGTAATTACTCATAATAATAATTGAATTATTGAACAAATTTTTATTTCCAGGAATTATTGCTACATCTGTTTGTTTTGAAAACTCAAACCTTGTGGTCATACGACAACACCACCACTTCGGGCAGTGGAAATGAAGCCTCAGAAAACCAAATCATGAAAGGTAAAATAATTGAATATTATAGTAAGTTATCATTGACTAGTAGTGTTGCAGCAAATATGGATATTTCTTTCCACTATAAACAGATATTTGTTTACACTACTTAAGTTGACAACAAACTAAAACACACACATTGTAGCTAGCCGTCTGATTAGTAGCCATAGGTACCACACATACAAGAAATACATGGAGGGTATAATTATACAGAGTATATCTCAATCTGATTATAGTGCATTAGCTTTTGTTTAAAAAACAAATGAATATTGATGATAGTGAGAACTGTAATAATTGTGCTGGTATGGAATCCTTAGTGAGCAAGTCCATGTGTCCATGCAAATATTTCTGGTTTTTCAATCTGCTAAGACTTGTGTTCCTAATATTTTCTTTACTTGTTACAGATGCAGTTGTTCCTGAAGTTACAAGTTTCAATAACAGAAGTCTGAAGAAGGAGGAGTAGTCTGAACAAGGCATGTTGTTTTAATCAAAAATCTGTAGGCTAATTATGCCAAGTTCTAAACTGTGTCATGAATTTGTAAAATCGTTGAAGCAAGTTAAATCCAGATCAAGCTTGAAGAATACTCAAAAATGTATGTATTAGGTACTCGGTTGTCAACTATGTACTTGTTTCAAAATGAAATAAAAGTAAAAATTTATGATATCAAATGCATTTTATTCATTACAATTTCCAATTATAATACTCGTAGGTTTAAATACAGAACCCCCTTTTTTCCCAGTCGGTTAAGTTGCTTAAAAGGCTAGTATTCAAATTATTCTAGGCTCGATAAACCTCGGCAAAAAGACTCGGGTTTCGAACCACTACGACCGACAACATTTTTGTGCGATAAAATTAAAAAAATACCAAACGTCACAATCAAAGCAAGCAGATTCTAAAGCGATTTTTCTTGTACGGGAGATTACCATCTGAGTACTACTTAATCTGTGATTTGGAACGCTCGTGAACGCGCTCAGTGCTCGCCAGAACTTAGAACATAACCCCAAAACTTGAACAAGAAAGGCCGATTGGATATTTTCTCGAAAATGGAAGTTCAACGCATTGATACTTCTGTTTTGTTGGTTCACTCTATCGACTCTGATGGCTCAGATTTTCAGTTTGAGAACGATGATTCGTCTAGTGATGAAAAGGATGACGAAATGCTTACTAGCGTATTTATTTATGCTTCCACTCACCGATTTACCCCGAAGAACAATACCACGAATTAAAATTACATAAACTCAACAATAATTAAATATAATGCGCATGAGTTTATAACTCATTTTAGGTATACTGTTACGTCTTGGATTTTAATGTGTGCCACTGAGCCCTTTCGTCACAACGGGTGACAAATTTCTGTCATGCTCACAGTCTTACACCAGGAGCAATCTGGTGTGAGCATGACATAAATGTATCACCCATTAGATACGTCAGCTATATTCATTTGAATATCCATGGTTGATTTACTTCTTCTTCTTTTTTCTTCTTCTTTGGTTATCTGGCGACTGTAGCTAGAAGCACAATTTCACCAGAGGCAAAAAATGCCACGTTAGTTTAACACAACTGTCATTTTTGACAACGCTTACGGTGTTATTAATTTAGGGCATGGTCAGCGTTATCGCAAGATGGGACATGTCAGTACGTCATCTATGACGATACACGGGACATCGTTATCGCGCTCACGCTTTCTGAACGGGTGTAAGCACGCTCAATTCGATTACAGCGCAATTCGGATTGTACTCACAGCGTGTTGTCCACTGACGTAGACATCAATAAATGTCAGTGGTGTCGTCAGATCATGATTGACAGAATTGCAGCGCTACCAACTGAATCTATAACAAACATCTAACTAGCGCTTTTCGAAAACTGGTTTTATTAGGCTGTGGCTATTTATCTATTTATACTGGCAAGTGGCAACATTCTGCTACGGAAGGAAGGTTGAAGGAAGTAAAATTGACAGCACATTGACAGATTGGATTGTTTCATGTTTGTGGTTCGAAAAATCCAAATCGCCGGAATCACAGGTTATTTGTTGGAACCTCACGTCAATAAAACGGAATAAACTATTATGAGTAATATATTTAAGCTTAAACTGAGTGCTTTAGGCCATCCTAATCCAGGAGATTTCAACTGTGAAGGTAAATATCAAGTTACAAGTCTTGTTTCCATTTTGCATCTTACGCTTCGGCCGATTTTACATTCTACCATAATTTACAGATGAAAAGGAATACAGGAGTGTAATTCTGTGGCTTGAGGATCAAAAGATCAGGCATTACAAAATAGAAGAGCGAGATGGTCTAAGAAATATAGAGAAGGATAATTGGAAGGAAGCTTTTAACACTTACCAACGAGATTTAGTTAGCCCTGTTCCTGAGGGCACTCCTAACGAACAGTTGAACTGGATACTATCATATGCTGTAAGACTAGAGTATGCAGATAATGGTATGTGATGTGATGAATACTTTTTTTGGTATTGTTCAGAGTGATTGCAAAAAAAGTTTATGATCCATTATTGTCACATATTGTGTGTTTGCACAAGCACTGATCGAATTACACTATGATTATAATTGGTCTCTTTTCCCTGCATGCTGGCCCAGATTAAATATACATTTATGTTTGTTTATGTACATGTGAAGAACTTTCATAGTTATTGGTTTGATTCATGACTCATAACTTGCACAATGCTGTTTTCAGTTGATAAATATAAGAATGCTAAAGTGGAAAAAACAAAACAGGCTACACCCAATGTTGTGTCTTCCAATCCTCTGGATAACCTTGATTGTAAGTATAGAAAAGGAAAAAAAAAACTATTTTATTATGCATGAACGTTTTTGTAATACTTTTTTTTGTTAACAGTTTCAAGTCCAACATTTAAGGCAGGTGTAGAAAGAGTGTCAACATTAGCTGGTGTTGGGCCACACCCAGACCCTAAGTTTCGGTTGTCAGCCTTAGCCAAAATACTTAAAACTACTCCCCACCCTGATCCACCTGCAACCGAGGTGAATCTCATCCAGCAACCATCTGATGTCCTGAAGCTATTGTTTGTTCAAGACCTGCGAGTCTTGCAGACCAAGATCAATGAGTGTTTGGTTGCAGTCCAAACAGTTACTGCTGATCCACGAACGGACACTACCCTTGGAAGGGTTGGGAGATAAATTTTTAAGATCATCAATAGGGCATCTCACAAAGAAAACAATCTAGTCTGTTACATTGACTAAATAAAAGTTGAAAATAATTTATATAATTATTCTTCTCTTGTAACTACATTATTGGAGATGCCCAGGTGTAACATACTGTACATCACTGCATTTACTTACTGAAAATTAAGTTTTACTGTGAATTTGAAAAGATCTTTCAGATAAATCTATGAGAATACACAAACCTATTTTGAAACTTTCAAGTGTACTAATTTTTTTTTCTGAAGCCTGTGCAGTGAGAAGTATAAAGATAACTCCAAGTGAACTGATTTCAAACTATTTATATCAATAAATAAAACAATAACTTTAATACCTTAGTTTAATTCTGTCATTAAATTAACAATTTGTTTAGGTACTCGCTAAGTGTACATTTTTAGTACAATAAACAACATCATGGCCACTAGCTACTATGATAAACAAAAATGCACATATTCATAATAATATTGAACCTAAAAATGCACAACACTTGCATACATTAACTGAGCTACAGATCAGTTTATAACAAATATATTACTGTAAAGATTTAATGCATTCCACCTCCTTTCTCAAGCATTTGTGCGAATCTATTGGTGATGAGTAGTGAAACATCTATAAACCTCTCAACACAGTTTGTAATGCAGGTTTCTGTGCGAGAGTCCAGTTTCGCTCCAGGTTTGTCCACACATTTGTCCCAGCAAAAGTCGTTGAATTCATGGATCTGGAATTAAGAGGAGCTTAAATAAACGCTCATGCAAGATCGTTTATAAAAATTGGTAGGACGGTCCATAACAGATGCATTTTTGGCAGTAATTAACACGAAAACGTAAAAAAAAGTAAAGTATAAATATACATCTGAGTTTATTGCATGAGAATATTTGATGCAATGGTACAAAATGTATTACCTGTGCATGAAACTGAGCCTTCTGTTTTTCTGCAAGGAGAAAATCTTGCAGTTCAGAGTCTGCACCCTTAGGACTTGGATAGTCTGATGATAAGTCATTCATTATTAATTTTAAATTTTCGGACCTATTTTCTCCCAATTAAATTAACTTCAGCTTGGTTTGAGGTTATGCTTCTTTCTTGCGTTTCGATTCAACTCTGACAAGTCACAAGTGGTGACAAGCTATAGCTTCAAAGAGACATACGGAAAAACTTGAAAAAATTAAACGCACCATTTTTTTTTAAATTGGCTTAGAGACAATGGCTTTCGAGAACTTTAGCAGGTTTATCAAGATCGCCGGTGCTATTTTACTGGGGCTTCAATCAGGGTGCAAATACTGTTTTAGTGTTACTACTTCTCTATACTTTACCCAGTATCTTGGGTTAAGAAAAGCTGCTTTTAGTGGCGAACTAAGCAAGCTCGCCCAGAGAAGCAGGAGAATGTAGAATACAAGAGCGAGCTGAGAGAGCTTAATTTTTTTGGCACACCGCCACTAAGACGTTGACAAGAGGCAAATGATAAAAGTAGGCTTGTCTTAAACCGTCCTCACCTTCCGCCTGACGCAGGTCCTCACCGGACATGGTTGATTCGGGAGGTTCCTGTTCAGGATAAAGCGGGAGGAAACGCCCGGGTGTCACCACTGTGTGGATCGCCCGGAGGACACGGTGGAGCATACGGTGGAGGTCTGCCCGGCTTGGGTGGAGCACCGCCGTGTCCTCACGGAGGCGATCGGCGGCGGCGATCTCTCGCGTCCGGCCCTGGTTCGGAGCGAGAGTGCATGGGAGGCCGTCACCTCCTTCTGCGAAGCAGTAATGCTTGCGAAGGAGGAGGCGGAACGCGTGAGGGAGAGGCAAGGTTCGCGCCGTCGCGCCCCTAGTCGCCGCAGGAGACGCCCCGGGCGTTGGGAGTCGCAAGCCGATTTCCGGCCACCGTAGGCGCGGGCTTGCGGACGGTGAGCGATGGGTAGTTCACCGTCCGATAAGGACCAGGCCCGGGTCGACGGCGCGTTGTATTCCACGCGCGCCTCAAAGAGTTGTCAGCAGCAACTGACGGGGTCCGTTAGGGCCAATGCCTGCCAGGGTTGCGAGTTTGTCCGAAAGGGATATCGTGGTATGGATATAATTTCCCACCCAAAAAAAAAAAAAAAAGGCTTGTCTTAAACAAAAAATATGAATAGGTAGAATGTAATTGGGCCACGATATTCTTAAGTTCTTGATTTGTACCTACATTCTAGCAAATAAATGAATTTGAATTTATGAGCCGTCACTGAACGCCTGGTAGATGTGAAACATCAAAATTCGATTGAAACGCCACGCAGCATGCGTCGCCCCGCCAGTTATCGGTTTTCCGTGCGGCTATAGATATTTCATATCAAAAATTGCCAAATCTATAAACCTAGTTTGTGGTACCGGACAAAAAATATATGTCATTCTTGAACATATTTCTCAGAACTTGGTTGTTACCAAAACACGTTTAGAAAAACATCATCGATACAAAATAACGGTAAACTAATCCTTTACTTTGTTTGAGTTTCAATCCAAAATATCTGTAATAAATGGTACAAATTGAAATTGTACAACAATTGTATTAAATATCAACGCACGGTTGTTAATAACAAGAACGTCTTATTTGTATGCAGAACTTGGTTGTTTTTTATTTTCGATTACCTACTCAACTCATTTTAAAGAAAATAAAAATAAATAATCTAGTTGCTTCTTAGTTTTTAAAATAAATGCGTTGTGTCATCACGCTTCTCTTTCTTTATATTTGGATCTTTTTTTTTTTTTGGGATGGGAAATATCAAATAACTTCTCCCGCTCTGGGCGGCGCCGGAGGGGTCAGACGTTTCCTGACTAAAACCCACCCGTGTTTCTTCAGAATTCCAGATGCCTGTGTGCCAGGACCACGATATCGCTTTAGGACAAACTCGCAACCCTGGCAGCCATTGGCCCTATCGGACCCCATGTGTTGGTTGGCCGTCGACCCGGGCCTGGTCCTTATCGGACGGCGAGGTACCCATCGGTCACCATCCAAGCAAGCGGCAAGCTCGCGCCTACGGTGGCCGGGAATCAGCCTGCGACTTCCGACACCCGGGGCATCCCCGCGGCGACTAGGGGCGTGAGGGTGTGAATTTTGCCTCTCCCTTACTCGTTCCGCCTCCTCCTTCGCAAGCATTACTGCTTCGCAGAAGAAGGTGACGGCCTCCCATGCACTCTCGCTCCGAACCGTGGCCTGAACCAGGGCCGGATAGAACGCGTCCACACCGGTGCCCCGTAAAGGGCCACGGACCGCACGACTCCCGCGTAGAGCCTCCGGAAGGAGGTTTTTGGACCCCCTAGATTGGGCAGGAGCCGCTTCAAGGCAGCCCCGGCCCGCTTTAGTCTGGAATGTTTGGATCCTACGTTTATATTTTGCATACGTAGGGGGCCTCCCAATTACTAACTGCCTTTTATTTATTGAACATTATTTTAGGCTCGTTTAGGATTTTATTAAAAAGTGTTTCCCGAGAATTAGGGCCCCCCCTAGGGCGGGGGCGGACCACACGTACGAATGTAAGGTGTGCTAGGTGTGTGTCCAAATAATACGAATACATTGTAAGTTATAAAACATCCTGTATTGTCATTTAACATTTTTTACATTAATCATAAATTCACAAGGAATGTTTTCCAATAAAATTAAGTAGTTTATCGTTGAGTGCTTTACGAGCGTTATCAGCAAACACATATTGGCACGCATTCAGGGCTAATCTTGCAGTTTGTGATGAAGTTAGAGAAAATGTGTTAACACATATTTGGTATTCCCGTGATAGAGATGTTGCGAAAACACCTTTGTCGTCCGTCTGTGGAAACAAAAACACATTCGTAAATAATATGTATTTGTAGTGTTACGGACAACGAGTACATAAATATTAAATAGCTATTTACCTAACTTAACTTAGCGAATTAACTAGAATCTAATTAGAATCCCACTAGTCAATATAATAATAAGAGAAATCCAAGCAGAATATCGCTAACTAAAAGTAAACAAACCGACGTTGGGTAAATAAGCTTATGTACGTGTACCTAGGAAGTAAATATTTTACGGAGAATTGGAAAACCGTTAAATATAATCTTAGCTACTATTGGTGGCCAAAATCGAGGCATAATTATTAGCCAATAATATAAAAAAAATGTGGTCTTCAGCTGTGGCCCGAAAATATGATGTAATAATTTCTTAAGCGAAAAAGTATAAAAGAAGGTCCGGGCGGGCGGCGCGAGCATTACTGGACGCCTCGGGTAAGCTGCACTCAGGTTACACGCGGCCTACCCGACTCAATAGTACTCTACAGATAACTCATACAGCTGTTACGTGGCATGTTCTAAGTTAATATAGGCACGTTACGTAACTAACAACAGACATCCACTACTACACAAGCGACCTAACACACAAACGCAGGCGTGGCGCGGGCCACGGTGCGTGTAGCCACTGGGCGGTGTCACACAGTACAATGCCGCCCACACACACACACGACAGTCCCTTAGCTCGGACCGTGATCGGCTAGCTCTGAGATCGAGACGAGCGGGGACTAATCATCTATTCTGTAGGAGCGTCGAGTCGGCACTCTCGTCGCTGGTCGCCTTCGCTGGGCCTCCCCCGAGGAACCGGGGGTCTCACCTGGTGGGGGTTGACCGCCGGGGTGTCGTGAAGAAAGCGGCGCTAACGTATTAGCGCCGTGGCGCCCTTACAGAAATACTCTGCTGTTACTCACATGGGCGCACAACTGCGCCCAATATTCTGAAAGGCCGCCATAGGCCAACACATTGAGGGGCTCGCATTGGCGAGCCACCGTGCTGCATCCGCGGGAAAGGGGCGCCGCCCAACCCCGCTTGCCAAGAGCGACTTCCCCGATCGGCGCGAGCATTCTACTCTGACACGCGGCGCTATCGACATCTCCGACTTACGACGATTCAAGACATCAGCGAAGCACCCTATTCTCTACGACACAGCGGACCCTGGGCGACTCATAGTCCTTTTCCTTCTGCATTTATGAACGAGTGAAGATTTCATCGAGGAGGCGTTATTCAAGAGCTACGAGTTACGAGTCGAGTTCGTTGATAATAGCGTCTGTCGTTTTGTTAGGCGTCAAAGTTTTATTTTATTTACTTCGTTATTGTTGTGTACCAAGTTAAGAAAAATATAGTGTGCCTTTCATCGACCACGGTGTTTATCTTCACATTATTTACCCCACTGTCCCCTACATGTAGTATAAAACGCCTCACCGCATGGTTCATTTACGGATCTATCTATACCTATATCTAAAATAAAAAAATCTTATTAAAAAAAAACAACCGACTTCCAAAAACACACTATTTTGGAAGTCTGTATTTTAGTTTTTTTTCCTCCGACATCCGAAATTAAAATTTTCTGACAAACTTACCGCCCCTTACCGGTTTAAGGGGTGTTAATTAATGTTTGTATGAATCTTAACGTACGGTCCGATGAATGTCAAAATCAGTAATTGACCTAAAAAGAAGAATTAAGAGCGTTTACACCTTAGAGCATTTCATGCAAACTTTCAAGCCCTTGTTTTTCGAAACTACTGAACCTATTTTAATTAAACTTCATACGCTTAAGCAGGATATAAATGCCGTAAAGCCGGGTCTGCTGCGCCCATAGTTGCGTGTTTCAAACAGTAACAAACATGTTTCAAACACGATTTATACAAACTTTCAAGCCCTTATTTCTCGAAACGACTGAACCGATTTTAATTAAACTTCATACGCATACGCAGAACACAAAGGTCTAAAAAGTTACATTTTCGAAATGTCTTATTTAAAAACAGATGACTGGAAATCTCTGTTTCTATAGAAAATTTAAAATCTGTCTAATTTGGCTGTAACACTATTTTTTGTATCCTGCATACGCGTATGAAGTGACATTAAAATCGGGTCAGTCATTTCGAAGAACAAGGGCGTCAAGCCCTTGTTCTTGCAGCTTGTATGAAATGCCGTACGTCGTAAACGCTAAGGTAGCCCGCGAAATTCAAATTTTCTTACGTTTTTTGCAATTTGCAGGTCAGTAACATCATTTAGATCATCATACAACTTGTATGTTGATCTAAATATGATTGGCGGCCATAACAAATATGGCTTTACAGAATTATAATCATTAGAATCAGCATTACAGCTCTCTAAGTTCATAAAATCCTACTGAATGATTATTTCAGAACTAATCGTTCAGTAGGATTTTATGAACTTATTCTTTTCTATTCTTGCGTAGATAATAGGTAATGTGAAATATTTTCGGGCAGATATTTTCCAGCACAAGTATTTTCTCAGATACCTACTCCATATTGTAATACTTACACATATTATAACAGGTACTTCTGCATCATAAAGAAGTTTGAAGTGGTGAGAATCATAATCTGGTGTTGACTTAGTATTGACATTACTTGTGAGGCACACCTCTGGAAAAAAGTTTATAGGCAATTTAGAAACATGAATGAAAACTTGTACATGCTTCAGATTAACTCACAATAAAATTGTGGATTAAATATACAGGGCATGAGATTGGTTTCAATTGTTAAATGTTGTTTACTACTTACCAACTGGTATTTTTAGCTTACAGAGGGTTGACCATGTTTCTTCAGTTCCACCATATTTGGGATGAATACAAGTGCCATGTCCAAGCCTATCTGGTTTGAAATTTAGCATTTCAAGTATTTCTTCTGGGTTGCAAACTTCACCACAATGTAGTGTCACCTGAAATAAAATAACACAGAAAACCTACTTTCCTAGTCCTACTATTAATGTAAATGCATAGGTGTGTTTGTTGATTTATCTTCATTTCTTGAAACAGATTGTCGAGATTTTATGCATACATATAGTTTATAGGCCGGAGATTGAGGCTAGTTATTATCCTAGAAAAACGCACAAGTCTTAAGGAATAGACCATGGGAGCGAAGCCTCACTCAGATAAAAGCTAATTGTAAATATAATAATGCTCACTTTCAGGCCTGCTTCCTTTGCCAGCAGCAGTGCTGGTACAAAACTCTTGAACATCCCTACCATAGGGTCACCACTTAATTCAATACCCACAACCACATCTGGATATTTTTTGTAGCACTCAATAGCCAGGTTAGCTATTGCTTCTGCCTCAGAAATTGGCGATTTTCTATTAATAGAAATGATGAGGCAGGTCATCATTGAGAGATGTAGAGAAGATTTCCTGCAAACAAAATTTGTTTTAACATTTTGAATAACAATAGCATTTTGATTAATAAGTTCTTTGACATTAAAAATTCTCCATGATGCAGACACTATTGTTACACAATTTCTGTGAACAATTTATGATTTAATGGACAAGGAAGTTGTTCAAATGGATTTTACTTACTGTATCGCCTGAACGATGGTTTCAATATACTGCAATTTGGTCATGTATGGGGTGTCCCGTGGTGTACTTCTGAGTTCAAGGTAACAACAGCCATCATCTTGAAACTCTTGAAGAGTCAGACTGGTGGCCAGCTCTAATGCTTTAGGAATACTTGTTAGGGAATGTGCAATGCTGAAGACTTGAAAACAACTGTAGATAAAATTACATGGTTGTAAAAATTACTCATAGGTAATATATTAAAATATAAATCAATATAATATTTGATTTTTATTTATATAATGCTTATTTCCCGTACATACAATAATATATAAAGTTACTTCTGACAGAACTGCTTTAACTGCGGTTAACAATATAATGTGTATTATATTCTTATTTAAATTAACATGATGCTGTTTATTTAAATTGTAGGTATATTTACATGCACAACATATTTTATGGGTGACTAATAATTTTAGATTAGATACACATTTGCAATGCTAAGAGTAGAGGAAATATACGGAACTGACTGCACTCATCTTAGCTAATCAGAAACACACATTAAGATGAATGAAATAACTGATTTAATAGCCGTCATAATGTCCATTGTGCAGACAACTTTGAAGGATTACTGCAGATAAGGGGTTTCTCGGACTTATGTTGTACATTACATTCTAACACAGATTAGTCAACCAAGTTATTTGAGCAATATATTAATATAGTACGATGTTACCTAAACAGTTCCAATGGTGGTGAATGTTAAGTATTACACTTACTCGGAAAGGTTTCTAGAGTCCCCGGCGCCGATTTGAAATTCATCAAAGAACGCATTCGTTTTGTCTTCGAGACCAGAATCAGCGTGATATCTCTTTAGTTCTAGCATTGTAGCTGAGCTCAAAGAACCGTTTAGATGAGCGTGCAACTCCTAAAATGCAAAAATAATAAGATCAATTTATTAAAAAGAAAACACTTTTTATTTTGTTCAAAAACTACACCGTATACTTACAACTTTTGGCAATTCTACAAAGAAAGAATCGGAGTTCATTGTTAGTTTTTAATAAAATAACGAACTATGCCTTCCAAAACTTTCCGAACTGCAATATTATTATCACAGAGCACTTTAGAAAACACTCCACCTCTCAAATAAGTACTTCTCAAAACAAGGAAAACTGTCAGTGAAGAATAACATCATACTGTACGTTATCATAGAGTTATCTTTGGAATTTTTAACCAATCACGACTTAGTTCCTTATCAATATAGTGTGTTATTGGTTTATATTTGTTTATGTCACAATTACATTTCGTTAAAAAAAAAAGTGATCTATGCGCGAACTTCAAGACGTGTAAAACCTCCTGAGTTACCCTATAAACTATTGTAGTCTGTGCTCCTGAGTAAGTACCTATGTTCCTTGTGTAAAACAGTGAAGCAGATAGAAAAAGACCCGATAATCGAATCTTGAATTTTCTGCGAAAAACTGTCAATGACAACTGATAACAGTGATAAGATAGCGATATTGCTTAAATCTGTTGTTGATTTGTAGTGGTGTTGGTTACTTTTGAACTGCATGATTACTATTAGAGTAATGTTTAAATTATTAATTATAATGTTCTATTCATGTTTTAATTATTATTTAGTTGAAAGTGAACCGAATGTTCCTATAGTAATTACGACGTGGTGGTTTGCAAATTCTACCGTAAAAGGTAAACAAACCTTAATAACTTGTTAGGTCTACATAAAAGTTTTAAATTAGACGAGCTCTAGCTCGTCTAATTTAAACTGCACGCCCCTCCACTGCTTGTTGCATAAATACATGTTTGTAATTACATACATTTTAGTGGAGGGGCGTGCAGTTTTAAATTTGACGATCTCTACCTAATTATATCTCATAAGAGTTTTAAATAGAAGGAAAATTATGCGCGTCTACATGTTTCAGAGAATATGATTTATTTTATTTATTGCAGCCTGGGAAGTTCTTAAAGAAGGAGGTACAGCATTAGATGCTATAGAACAAGGTGCGTCAGTATGTGAAGTTCAGCAATGTGATGGGACGGTAGGGTATGGAGGAAGTCCTGATGAGAACAGTGAGACAACACTGGATGCCCTTATTATGGATGGGTAATAACCTTTCCACATACATTGCATTAAAGTAAACTCACAGTTAAAGCTTTATGTATTACATTTTCTAAAAATATAATGAATAAGTCAGCAATATGACAACACAATACACACATATTATAAATAAGTAATAAAATGTGCAAATAATGTCTCATAAAAATAATTAACTATAAATCTATTTTGTTAGCTAAGTACCTATTCATTGAACTTAAATAAGTACATAAATTATTGTAATATTTTTGCCTTCATTTGAAGGCCATGGTTTTCTTATTTCCTGCTATGGTAACTGATAATTTCCTTACTACAATTGTAAAATTTTTAGGAAAACAATGAATGTGGGTGCTGTAGGAGCACTCCGAAGGATAAAAAGTGCAATATCAGTAGCACGCCATGTTCTAGAGCACACAAAACATTCCTTCCTCGCTGGTGAACTGGCAACACAGTTTGCTATCCAGATGGGCTTCCATGAAGAGTCTCTTTCTACTACTGAATCTAAACAACTATGGTTGAAATGGCACAATCAGAACCACTGCCAACCTAATTTTTGGATGGTAAAGTATTAAAAATATAATGTTATAAAGACAGATACTCATTTGATTTTAAAATTAAAATAATCCAATTCTTTAAAATTGTATTATTTTTATTTTTAATATTGGACGAGTAGTTTCGGAGAAACCTACCTCCTTTTACCTCTACCTCTTTTTATTATTATTAGTTTAGATTTAGTTTAGTTTAGTTAGAAACTTTGGCTCACAGCCCCACACTAGGAATTTGGCTCACAGCCCCACACTAGGAATTTCTCCTGTATTGCGGGTGTGTTTACAAACATTTAAAACTCACATAGGTACACAAACAGCCAGACCGGGAACAACTACTTGTAGGTCATACAAATATTCTTTGATTATTTTTATTATTGGAATAATGATGACCTATTTTCACCATTTCATTGATTTTCAAGTAGGTACATAAAGATAATCATAACAACATTCAATTTTTCAAATCTCAGGGTGTCAAGCCAGATCCCAGCAAATACTGTGGTCCATATCATCAAATTAAGAAGAACAAAGATATACGTCCTGAAGTACAGATGATAGTAGACAAATATAATCATGATACAATTGGAATGGTTGCTGTGGACAGAAACAACGACGTTGCAGCCGCTACTTCGACCAATGGCGCTAAATACAAAATACCTGGGTATAAAATTAACAGTACCTACACATTTTTTTTATATTCCTTATAAATTGTACACACGGCTACACATCAAGCTATACATTTCCAGTATACGCTGATCTCGCACTGTACTGCAATCCTATAAAATGCGAGATCAGCTTATACTGGAAATGTATAGCTTGATGTGTAGCCGTGTGTACCTAAAGTTGTAAAAAAGTAATAGGCCCGTTTTGACATTTAAATCGCGATGGTCAATCGCGAATTCGCGACTTTCAAATGTTTCACATTAAAACAGTTCTTTAAGGACTAATTTTAAAATCGCCTCCTCACTTTTTCTATACAAATACTGGGACAAGCAGTTGAAACTTTGAAAGACGCGCAAATTTTAAATTAGTTGATCTGTAGCTAAACTAAACAAAAAACAAACAAAACACCACAAAAAAAAACTTGAAACTTTTTTTTTTATAAAGTTGTTCTCTGAAAACTCGCGTATGAATAACTCTTTTCAGGGAAGAACAACTATTAGTTTATCAATACAATTTTAACGAACAACTATTTGCATAGCAACAAACTTTTTATATATTTTTTATTGAATTTATACAGGAGAGTTGGCGACTCTCCGATTCCCGGGGCAGGCGCATACGCAGACAATGAAGTAGGAGGTGCCGCGGCCACAGGCGATGGTGACATCATGCTCCGGTTTTTGCCAAGGTAAGCGACTATTTGAATAAGGAAGACGGGGAGCCGAGTGTTATGAAGGCTTATGTCCAACAGAGTTGACTGGAAAAGGCCCAGTGGATTGGTTGTAGATAAATAAAGCAAAAATATTTATTATAGTTATTCACCACGGCATCGGCAAAGGTCTCCCTTTATTGTTTGATGTGAAACATCTCATGCGGCGGGTCAGACCTAGGGCTCGCCGTAGGTGAGTATATATTCCTGGCCGCAGACCGGCTATTGGCGTGGCGACGCGGCCTGCAGCCAATGTACACAAGAAATTTATATAAAGATATTTTTAATGTGAAACATCTATAGCCGCATGTAAAACCGATTGCTGGCGGGGCGACGCATGCCGTGGCGACTCGTTGACACTATACAGTCTATAGTAGTAGTGTGTAAATCATTTCGTGTTTCTAAGAACATTTTTTTTTTTTTTGAAAAATAATTCTGTGCCGTCACGGGACGCCTGGCAGATGTGATACATCGAAATCAAACAAACAAACATCGAAATAAAGGTCAGGGTCGCGTAGCGGGGGGACTGCGCGCGCGGTGAATCGCCACGCGGCATGCGTCGTCCCGCCAGCTATCAGTTTTACGTGCGCTTATAGATGTTTCACATCAAAAATCTGAGTACTTGATTAGTTTTTGATTAAGCCATTTTTATTTCCTTTCATACATATTTTCTAAACAAAATAACTAGTTTTGATGTTTCACATCATCACAGTCGTCTACCAGGCGTCCCGACTAACGCGACGTCGACGGAAAATTTTTTTTCGTGTCTAAGCCAGTATGCCTAACCAATGCCGCTCGCATAAAGGCAGCTTGGCCCCTTTTATTTGTAATCATGATTATGATTACTTTTTCAGCTTTTTAGCAGTTGAAGAAATGCGTCGAGGAGCTTCCCCTACCGATGCTGCGGAAACGGCTATCAAAAGAATAGCAGCACATTACCCTGATTTCATGGGAGCTGTAATAGCTTTAACAAAAACAGGGCAATATGGAGCTGCATGTCATGGAATCCCAGCATTTCCTTTTGTCGTACAAGATAAAACGCGAGATGTGTTTAATGTTGTTACTATTAAATGTTGATTTGAATTATGTTTGTTGTAAATAATTGTAATATACACCCTATTACAGTGGTCTTAAAGCTGGAACATGAACACTTTACTCAATACACTTATTTTTGTGAATTATCAGTTTATCACTGCACTCTTTATAAAAACCTCTTTTTAAAATCTGCAGCATTAATTTTGAAATAAATTTATGGTAAAGTTGAGGATTAATGTGTTTGACGAAATCACGATTCCATAAAATTTACTTCATAGAAAAAAAATCCAAAGTTACCTCCGGTAGGCGCTGAGCTAGAATAGACCCCTAACGAGTTCTACCTCAAGTTATTACAAGTAGGATCCCAGGGGGTATTGAATCGGTTAGCCAACTGAGTGTGCCGTCACGGGACGCCTGGCAGATGTGAAACATCGCAATCAAACAAACATTGAAAAAGGGTCAGGATCACGTAGCGGGGGGACCGCGCGCGTGGAGTGAGCGGTGAATCGCCAAGCGGTATGCGTCGCCCTGCCAGCAATCGGTTTTACGTGCGCCTATAGTTGTTTCACATCAAAAAATCGTATAAAGCATTATGGCAAAACAACCAGGAGTCAATTAAAAAAAAAAAAGACACCATAGACAACTAACGCTGGCCGAACCCCGAACGAAACAAAAGTCAAAAACGCGAATTCTTCGGCCATTTTGTGTTTGACTGTCTCACTACGCTCACAGTTCAACGTAAGTTTTATTTTATTACTTTGCGGGTGATATTTTGTTGAATTGAGTTTTATTTTGTTTCATAATAACTCATCAATTACAAATACATACATATTTCGAAAATAATTTCGGTTTCACAGTGTGTGGTGTTCTAAAGTGTGCGAAGCCCCCACGTGGTTTCAGATTTTTAATTTCCATGATGAGAGCTAAACCTAATTTCATTCGTGGTATCTACCATAGTGTTAACACGGTGATGGCCTTAACGCGTCTGATTATCAAAGAAAAAAAGGCTTATTTTGCGTTGAACAAAGACCACGCGACTAATAATGTAACCTTATTTACAGAATGGCGGACGCTGCTCCAGCCGGTGGACGTGGCGGTTTTCGCGGCGGATTTGGGTCTCGTGGTGGCGATAGAGGCCGTGGTGGCCCTCGTGGCCGTGGACGCGGTCGTGGTCGCGGCCGTGGACGCGGCAAGGAAGACCAGAAGGAGTGGGTGCCCGTAACCAAGCTAGGCCGTCTAGTACGCGAGGGAAAGATCGACAAACTCGAGAGCATCTACCTGTTCTCTCTGCCCATCAAAGAATTCGAAATCATCGACTTCTTCCTCGGCCCCTCTCTAAACGATGAGGTTCTCAAGATCATGCCTGTACAGAAGCAGACCCGTGCTGGTCAGCGTACACGTTTCAAGGCCTTCGTGGCTATCGGAGACAACAACGGACACATTGGTCTAGGTGTGAAGTGCAGCAAGGAAGTCGCCACTGCCATCCGTGGTGCCATCATCCTTGCCAAGCTGTCTGTCCTGCCAGTCCGCAGAGGCTACTGGGGTAACAAGATCGGCAAGCCCCACACTGTTCCCTGCAAGGTAATTTGTAATTCTAATCATTTTCAGCCTACCTATTGATATAATTTTAATGATGATACTGATAATCATTTCATTCGTGGTATCCCCTGAGGTTTTCCAGTGAAGTTCGTTAACGCGTCTGATTTATGCCACTCAAAATCATTGAGAGTATTATTATGACTTTGTATTCAATTTTTCTTTATTTCTACTTTCAGGTCACTGGAAAGTGTGGTTCCGTCACCGTGAGGTTGATCCCTGCTCCTCGTGGTACCGGTATTGTGTCAGCTCCAGTCCCCAAGAAGCTACTTCAGATGGCTGGTGTCCAGGACTGCTACACTTCAGCTCGTGGTTCCACTGGCACCCTTGGAAACTTTGCTAAGGCCACTTATGCGGCTATTGCAAAGACCTATGCCTACCTTACTCCTGACTTGTGGAGGGACATCCCACTGACCAAGTCACCTTACTCTGAGTTCAAAGCCTAAAGACAGTTGTTAAACTGAAATAAATATGACTACCATCTTATTTGTAATTTTATTTTTCAACTTTACGATTTATATATTTATGAAGATACTTTTAATGTCTCATTCTATATTATAATAAAGCTTCATCAAAAGGTACAAACTGTGCCATACACATACTTCTTGATAAACTTAGGCCCCCTTATTACAAAACAAGATTTACCTATATCTGACATGGTTTAAACCATGGAGCCAGTTTTTGTAATAAGAACGTAACTGATTGAAATACCGTTCTTTTTACAGAACTGAAAAATTTGTTCGGTACTAAGTTTCAGTTTTGTGTTTAGGAACTTTACCACAGTCTGAATAAAGTTCGAAATTCAATAATGGCTCCATGTTATAAACCTGGTTCTGAAGATAAACCTTGTTTTGTAATAAGGGGGAGGGAATACAAGTCTGTTCACCACACTGCCCGTATCAATAAAATGATACATCTCGCCCGCCCTTTACCACGTTTTAGCTAAGTGGCATAACAAATTCAATAGAAGCATAGCTGCGACGGTGTGCGTTACCCAGGCCAGATGTTGTCGAAAATGGTCATTTGAATCTAATAGATAATTAGTTTTGCGGCTTCTGTAATTGTTGCGCACATTTTTAAATTTGTTGCGCTTATAGTTTTTTAATTATTTCACAAAAACATTTCCTGCTGGGGTAACGTTATCCCAGCCAGACCTTTTTCTTTCTAATGGGAATATTTAAATGAATACTAGCTATAAAATTAGTTGTCTAGATGAAGTAAATGTTGTGCCTTATTTTGTATTTGTTCTTTCATCGGTTGCGAAGTTATTCGAGATTTTGCTGGGGTAACGTTTTTGGTTTTGCTAGATCTTTGAAACGGTTAAGCGGATTCTTATCATATTTTGTACATGACTTCTTAGGAATTAGTTTAAATTTGTTCTGCAATAAAAAAACCAAAATAATGCATAGTTTAAAGGTTATTTCATTAAATAGAAAAACACTTCAATTAGTTCCAGCACTCTCAATAAGAGGTCTAAAGACTTACTTTTAACGTTATTTTAAAGCTTGTAAATGCCTTCAAATGTATGTGAAGTTTCATTAGTATCCTGTAAGTATTTAACAAGTTATGATGATATTCAGTTCATCACGAGCACGGTCATGATGCGCGCGGTGTTATTTGGCCACTGGATTGGATATATGAACTGAATGTTATGTCAATTATTAGTTGTTTAGTTCAGTTGTATAACAGTAAAATTTCAGCGTAGTACATTGGATAATTAATGAGATAATACGATTAAAGTCATTAGGAAGTGAATGACCGAGGTAACCCGACCAAGTTTAGTTGGTTACGAAAAAGCGAAATCGCAGAACATTATGCTATCTTTTGAAATGTTTAGTATAATACACCTTACAATTTCGGTACAGACGCGTACACTGTTAAATACATAATAATATCTGAAAATCCCCAACCGATCACCATGTTCGGCAAACCTATCCCTTGGGAGAAGCGAGCCAAATATCTCGGTGTGGTCTTAGACCATCACATGACGTTCGGCGAGCACATAAAACAGGTGCGCTCGCGCGCCAGTTTTGCTCTCGGCCGACTACACTCCGTACTCAACCCGCGCAGCAAGTTGTCCCTTAAGTGCAAATTGCGTATTTACACCGCGTGCATTCGACCGATCATGACTTACGCCTGCGTAGTCTTCGCTCACGCAAAGTCGTATCACATTCATAAGATGCAGACGCTTCAAAACCGATTTCTCCGTAGAATTACGAAGGCTCCTTGGTTCGTTCGGAACGAACAACTTCACGTAGACCTTAAGATGCCTACCATCAAGCAGTTTATGAAGCGCCTTGCAAAGCGCTTTTTCGAATCCGCGGAACGTCATCGCAACCCCTTGGTTGTGCAGGCCGCTAGTTACAGGCCTTCTGCCATTAGTCAGACTCGCCGACCGAGGCATACTCTCTTAGATCCGGATGACCCCGTCACTCTCCTTCAGGAAAGCAATAGGGCCACGAGTACAGTGCACAAAATACACAAACCGACCTTCCGTCCTCGCCGCCGAGGTACCACGCGAACTTCCCGAGTAAATGGTAATAAAATTCCTCCCCCCCGTCCCTTGAATGTCGATGCGCCAGCCGCCCGGTTAGAGGCTGAGAGCGCCGTAGCAATAAATATAATATCCCCTGATAATAATCATGATCAAAATGTTGATCCAGCCCGTCCCCAAATTGTTACTAATTTTGTGATCCCCCAACGACGCCCTAAGCCGAGGTCCGTACCCCACAGGGGGTGCCCTTAGTGCGCGGTCGTTTAGTTTTAATATATATAATTTGCGCCCTGGCTGGAGGCTTTAAGATTAAAAACCTTAGGGCAGCCACAGGAATATCCGGTTAAGTAGCAACGATCTCTCTAGGTCTGCTACGAGATGCCATTAAAAAAAAAAAAAAAGTACTATGAAAACATTATTATTATCTTCCAGTTGCACATAATTATCAAAAATCACCGATATAACATGTCGTTCGGTGGGACGCGGGAGGGGTGGGGTGAAGGGGTAATTCATTGTTTGCATAACGCACTAAACATGCTCCATAATCACATAATTCATCTTGTAGTGCGCGTGCGCTTCGGCAGTTCCGTTTCCTGTTTTTGCAAATATTTATCGAGTGCGTGATAGCTATATAATAATAAGTGTGGCGAATTACTGTTAATGTGGAGTGCTTCTATTGATGATCATAATTATGGTGCGTGTTGCTTGATGAATTCACGAACAAGGTAAGCTTGCATAATGTAACTACAGAAATAGTAGCAAAATTATTATTAATATGTACATGTTGTTAGGTACCTACTTATCTAAAACTGTATTTTTTTTAAGGCTTAAATATTTGAATTTAGGAACTTACTTATTATTTTCTTTTTTTTCGTACTTAGTTATTACCTGGACTGGAATTCTCAACAATGATAACGACAAATTTATCCTTCGCTACATAGTACCTATAAAACAAAGTCGCTCCCCGTTGTCTGTCCCTGTTTGCTTAGATCTTTAAAACTACGCAACGGATTCTGAAGTTCATTTGAAATGATTATTTTACCTGTTAATAAAAATTCTTTAATAAACATGTAGTTTTTTTTTAAACTTGTGTACATGTCTGTACTAAATTTGTAACACTATCCTACATATTTTAGAAGGTACCATAATGTTCTGCGATTTCGCTTTTTCGTAACCACCTAAACTTGGTCGGGTTACCTCGGTCATTCACTTCCTAATGACTTTAATCGTATTATCTCATTAATTATCCAATGTACTACGCTGAAATTTTACTGATATACAACTGAACTAAACAACTAATAATTGACATAACATTCAGTTCATATATCCAATCCAGTGGCCAAATCACACCGCGCGCATCAAGACCGTGCTCGTGAAGAACTGAATATCATCATAACTTGTTAAATACTTACAGGATACTAATGAAACTTCACATACATTTGAAGGCATTTACAAGCTTTAAAATAACGTTTAAAGTAAGTCTTTAGACCTCTTATTGAGAGTGCTGGAACCAATTGAAGTGTTTTTCTATTTAATGAAATAACCTTTAAACTATGCATTATTTTGGTTTTTTTATTGCAGAACAAATTTAAACTTATTTCTAAGAAGTCATGTACAAAATATGATAAGAATCCGCTTAACCGTTTCAAAGATCTAGCAAAACCAAAAACGTTACCCCAGCAAAATCTCGAATAACTTCGCAACCGATGAAAGAACAAATACAAAATAAGGCACAACATTTACTTCATAGACAACTAATTTTATAGCTAGTATTTATTTAAATATTCCCATTAGAAAGAAAAAGGTCTGGCTGGGATAACGTTACCCCAGCAGGAAATGTTTTTGTGAAATAATTAAAAAACTACAAGCGCAACAAATTTAAAAATGTGCGCAACAATTACAGAAGCCGCAAAACTAATTATCTATTAGATTCAAATGACCATTTTCGACAACATCTGGCCTGGGTAACGCACACGCTGCGACGATAACCAACTTTTAATGATTTTATACTGAAGATCACGTCTAAACGAGAATGATTTGAAAAAAAAAAATGTTAAATTAGAGCATTTGTTCAATAACTTAATATGTGAATATTTTAGATTATGTCTATATTACATAGTGAAATTTATTTGTAGTTATGTCTAACGCGGATAAAAAGTGAGAATGGCGCAAAATCTACCAAGCGTATTTTTCTGAAACCTTCACCAATTTAAAGATAGTTTAATAATTATTGATCTTTTAGTATACTTGTTTTATTAAAATACCTTTTGTTTTGTGTATAATAAATTAATAATGCGTCAAATTGGGGACAGCGCTCCTTGATGGGCGAGTCCTATTACTGGCTGAACGTACGATGCGTTGCGTGAGCTCAGTACAGAACACGCAAGCTAACCACTCAAGGTCACTGGCATATTATCTCCGTCTTAAGTTAGAACTTTACTGTATACAATACGGCTGTACAGCCGAATAGTATGCATGGAAAGTAACATTATTAACGCCTATTTGCCTACACGAATAAAAATATGGTTCCCTATGGGTTCCATCCAACAATTTGAGCATAATTTTTATTAGGATTCAACAACACCCAGTGCCATCTGTTGCAGAATGCGAGTAAAGGTTCCAAGTGAAACCCATTTAAAAGTTTTTTGCGGTTTTCTCTAAATGTAGGTATGTTGAAGCAATGCAACCTTTTTATACCAAAAGCACGTACAGACAGGCTAGGTGGTACTTGTCGTGGTACGTGTGATCGGGGCATAAACACACTTCAACGGATGAGTAAATCTCACACATATGCTTCACTTTAAACTGGAAACGAGGATTTTTAATTTGGGTAGAGGAGAGGTAATAGGTACTGAGTAAACATTTTATCTATTCATAGGTACTATGGGTAAAGGGAAGTATCAAACAATATTTTACATTTTGCTAAAATCTTTTACTTCTTTTTCAAATAAATCTATTGTGTGATCACATACTTTTTCTAAGTCTTTCAAACCTCTTTTCAGTATTTCTAGTGCTGGTGTTTCTTTTGATTGTATCCTAAAGTGCATTTTTGATTCAGCTGGATGTGGTACTGTGTAGCCGCAGAAATCTACATCTTCACTGCAGACAAAGTCACATGAATTAGTTCATATTAAGGAGAATAATAATGTGCAGTCTAAAGTTTGATTGTTTGAGCCTTATTATTAAGCCTTTATTGCCAACATAATCTTCAAAAAATAATCTTACACTATACCTACCTAGATAGTTTTTACAATATAAATTTTTGTATTTTATAATTATTAACAATCCTAAGTAGTTGAGCTTGTTTATTGTATTAGTTATTGGGCGATGGTGTGTCTTTGCAATACGAAGGCCTCCTCCAGCTCTCTTCAGCCCACTCTCTTTCCAGTTTACTCTTGTTTGAGTTGTTCTGTGTCATAGTGGACCAGCAATCTTTTTGATGTCAGCAGACCAACATTTTCTTTGTCTTCCTCTTTATTTGGAATCTAGGGGTCCATTTTGTTATATATTTTGTCCATTTATTACCATTCTCTCTCATGTGGCCTATGCCTACCCATCTCCATTTAAGTTTTAAAAAAACAACTTAAATGTTTGAGCCTTATCCATAATATCCATGCCATAATGGAGTTTCAAAGAAGTAAAAGAGGGATATTTTAGTATATCTAAAATGTAGTAAATTGCTGAAAATAGCTTAAGTACAACATGGGTTCATCAAAAATACTTACTATCTGTTGATAATACATTTTAAGGCATTTCCTAATGTGTGACTCTCATTTTGAAATACATAGGTTCTGCATGTTGGGCCTGAGTCCTCATCCCCTGCAAGCTGAAATATGTAAAAGAACAAGTTTTATAAAAAACACTTTCTTGACAGATACATAACTCTTGAAAGATTTGTACTTTAAAACCTGACCAAAGCTGAAGAGTTCGTTTTTTTGAATTTGCTAATCTCTGGAACTACCAGTCGGATTTGAAAAAATATTTTTGCCTTTGATAGTTAAGACGGCTCATAAGGGTCGTAGCTTATTGTGATGATGTTTAATAGCCTATTTAAGCCTATATAATAACAAGAAAAAAAGTCAGAAAGAACGCAAAGCGAAAACAAAGTAATAGCGCGGGCGATGCGATGCAACGGGATGGGACGGGGAACAAGAAATTTCACGCGGACGAAGTCGCGGGCAGAAGCTAGTAAAATAATAAATTGTATTGTTGTGTTTAGAGGTTATGTTGTCATGTGGTAGTTTTTACAAGGTAATATGTTTTATACTTTTGAACTTTAGCAATTATATCAAGTTTGAAATTTGGGAAAAAGTATTTATCAAAGGGCAATTTACCTCTGATATCTTCATTTTTCAGGCTTTTCTAAGTACACAAAATTTCCTGATAGAATTGTCAACTAGCTGCATAAATGAAAAGTAGCAATAAGGTAACAGTAGCTAGTAGCTACAGAATTAGTTCATCAATTTGTTCAGTAACCCAGATCTTGGTGGACCCAGGTTCTTGATATAAAAAATCACAAAATAAAAAATATAGTTTTCATGCTGAATGTTTACTCTTTTAATTCTATTCTAGTTTGACACTGGCAGTCCTTTGACGCTGTCAATGTCATTCTGATCTGACAACAACTTTTTTTATTTTTTGAACACAATAACTAGTCTTTTGAATTAAAAGTACCATTCAATGTCCGACATTTGAAATCATGAAACCGCAGAGTATAATAAATACTGAAAATAAATAATATTGCGAATGCTTCGTTTTATCTGAAAATAAAACTATAATCAAATATAAGAATCACGAATAGTACAACGCAATGCACGTGAAAAATAACTATAAACATAGATATAACATTAAGATTCCACTTATAATTCAAAGGCTAAAGGCAAGCCGAGCTTTTGATCGTAATTCTTTTTTTTTTTTTTTTTTTTTTTTTTTTTATGTATGTACCTAGAGAGGTCGTTGCTACTTAACCGGATATTCCTGTGGCTGCCCTAAGGTTTTTAATCTTAAAGCCTCCAGCCAGGGCGCAAATTATATATATTAGAACTAAACGACAGCGCACTAAGGGCACCCCCTGTGGGGTACGGACCTCGGCTCAGGGCGTCGTTGGGGGATCACAAAATTAGTAACAATTTGGGGACGGGCTGGATCAACATTTTGATCATGATTATTATCAGGGGATATTATATTTATTGCTACGGCGCTCTCAGCCTCTAACCGGGCGGCTGGCGCATCGACATTCAAGGGACGGGGGGGAGGACTTTTATTACCATTTACTCGGGAAGTTCGCGTGGTACCTCGGCGGCGAGGACGGAAGGTCGGTTTGTGTATTTTGTGCACTGTACTCGTGGCCCTATTGCTTTCCTGAAGGAGAGTGATGGGGTCATCCGGATCTAAGGATCGTAATTCATAATGATGTGTGCATTTATAGGATAGACACATTTGAAACATAGACTACTCCAAGGAACAATAAATTCACATAGTTCAAATTAGGTGTCTTTTTTTAGGTGTTTTAGGGTAGGGATAATCTGTATATAAAGTTAAAAAGAGATCCAAATAACGAAATACTTCAGACAACACACCAGCAGTATAGAAACTTCTGCACTTCACTTCTGAAGACCGCTAAAATAAATTATGAAAAACAAGAGATTGAGAACGCAAGTGGCAGCAAAAAGAAGTTATGGAATGTAATAAAACAGATTAGCGGGTCCAACAGGGCTACATATCACTCTACACTCCTGTCTCATCTCAAGCGTGAAGCCGGACAAGAATATCAACGAGGTCAATAGTTTCTTTGCAAACGTTGGACGCCACCTAGCCGAGCAAATCACTTCTCACCAATTCCCTCTAAGTTTAAGTATGTAACCAGTAGTAAATTTCTTCAAGGCTGATAAGCTGGCGAATAAACCGCTGCTCGTCGTTCTTTGGTCATGCTCCCTACGGACGACTCTGAGATCCTGCAACTCGTTCAAGGATTAAGGGAAAATTGTGCTGTCGGATTTGACCAGATCCCGGGCCGGTTACTGAAAAGATATAGTCACGTTCTGTCTCCCGTTCTTCTTACCCACATCTGCAACTGGGCCATATCATCAGTGACATGTCCGCAGGCCTCAAAAACCTTTTATAATAACTCATCATAATATTACGCCTGTAATCCCCGAAGGGTTAGGCATAGGTGTTCCTATGTTATTTTTAAGTTCCATGCAATAGGGGGCGAGCCTATTGCCATCAACCGGGCTCAAATCCAGACTCCGGGCTGCTATTGCGGAAATCCCAATAACATTTTGCCCGACCTGGGAATCGAACCCAGGACCTCATGCTCAGTAGAGGCGCTTGCGACCACTAGACCCTTTTCCCAAATAAATAAAATAATAAAATAGACCAACGAGGCAGCCGTTTATATAAAACCCATTTTTTTTATTTATGTTTAAAAAAAAAACGTTAGCCCACACTAGGAATTTCTCCTGTATTGTGGGTGCGTTTACAAACATTTAAACTCACATACACAAACAGCCAGACCCAGAACAACTACTTGTCATACAAATATTTGTTCCGTGCGGGAATCAAACCCGCGACACGCAGCGCACGAGTCAATCGCTTAACCACTGCGCCAACCGTGTCGTCAAACTTATAAAGGTAGTGAGTACTAGTGAGGGACTGTGTCAAAAACTTTAGACCCATCTCTATTCTTCCAAGGCTCTCAAAAGTTCTGGAGCGCCTAATGAATGATGAGCTGATTATTTCCTCGAGGTTAAAAACCTCCTTTCATCTTCCCAGTTTGGATTCCGGTAATGAAAATCTACCAATGACGCGTAAATTGGTAAGCTCTTAGCTTGGTCATAACGACCTTGGATAAGAAAAGATAGTGCCTGACGGTGTTTTGGACTTGCTAAAAGCCTTCGACACAGCTTCTGTTCCATACTTATTGCACAAAATGGAAAATAAGGGAGTACGAGGTCTTCCCTTAAAATTATTCCAAAACTATCTACCTTTATAACCGGAAGCAGCAAGTTAGAATTGATGGTATGGTGAGTAGCAAAGAGCCAGAACCTTTGGAGTGCCTCATGGCAGAACACTCGGACCGACGCTCTTCTTGATCTACATCAACGACCTGTGTCAGCTTTCCCTTGATAATGGCCAAATTTTTACATTTTCCGATGACACTGCCGTTTTTTTTAGTGGTGGTAGCTGGGATGAGGTCTTTGTTATGGCTCAGGAGGGGTTTAACGGGGCTGTTGCTTGGTTACGGAATAATATGCTGACTCTCAATGTCACAAAAACCAAATAAGTGCATTTGCACTTCAAACGAATGTACTACCCCCACGTTCACTTTCATTAACGGCCCACACGTGTTGGTCAACCTACCAGCCATGCGTATGTTCTTCTCTTCAAAGAACAGATAACATCCCTTGGAGTTACATTGGACCTGTTCCTCAGCTTCAAACAACATATAGACGTCCTGGTAACGAGATTGCGCAAACTCATCTACATATTCAAGAGTCTAAAATACGTAGCCGATCTTCGTATCATCAAGATGGTCTACTATGCTTTGTGTCAGTCGCTTTTTGACTACAGCAGCATCTCCTGGGGAGTTGCTGTTAAAACGCACTTGATATAGGAGGAAAGAGCTCAACGTGCTTAAGGTTGCTGCGGGTCTTTCCTTCCGCTTTCCTACAGTCGACTTGTACAAAATGTAGAATGTACTGTCTATAAGACAGACTTTCGTTCTACATACAGTCCTCAAAAAGCACTCGGAGCTAGTTTATGATTTGGATCTATTTATCTACATTTTTCCGTTCAAGTCTGGCACCCACAAGCTCTTCTGTTACCTCGGGGATTATATTTATAATGTTATCGACAAGGGTCTAAATATTTATCCACTACACAAAACCAGTTGTAAGCAAACAGTAACCGACTTCTTGAAAACTCTTTCCTATGATGACACAGAGAAATTGCTCCACTCAATTAAATAACACTTGTATTCAAACAATTACCTACATTTCACCACCATTCACATACACATGCACCACCATTCACCTCCTGTCACCACCATTCCCCTACATATTCACCACCATTCGCCACACCCTTTGACTGCTTTTAATGTAATATATAATCAAATAATTTTTTTTTTTTAATTATTATATTACTATTATTAAATTGCAAAAGTAGCTCTACATTAACAGCTCTTAACAGTGTCAAATTATTAGTAAGGGCAGAGATGCCACTGCGCCAGCCCCAACCTAACGTTAGGTGTAATGAAGTGCTTATAACATACGAAGTAATTTCCCTTTATAACCTTTGTCTCTTGAGTTTAAATTTATCTCATCTGGCGTTTCGCGAGTGATCTTTCTCGGGTAAATTAAACTTTGCGGGCGGCTTGGCCCATTATGTTGGTACCGTCATAGTAATGTTTCTACATTGTCTCAGAAACGTTGAGTACTGAAAGAAGGGAGATATTGAAGAAATCATTTGATATTGGGTGTCGTTATAATATGAAGGTTAGGTCCTTTTTTTGCCTTAGTAAATACTCATGGATATCCCATGAGTATTTACTAAGGCAAAAAAACCCCTCCACCCTGGGACGGGCGGAGGGGTCTGTCTGACTTTTCTTGACTAAAACCACTCGGTGATCCTAACTACCTTTAGCCGGGGTGCTGGAAGACTTGCCCAGTCCGTCAGGTTCCTCCGGCAGGTATAATTTCCATGCAGACGCCGTCATGCTCTGCGGTTGTGTCATCTTGAGGGTGTGTGCGGAACACAATACGCCGCCGTCAGTGTGATTGGATATATCTACCAATATTTATTGTGGGTTGTGCGATGCACAGGCTGACTGATTACTAAATGCGGCAGAGAACCAACGGACTCGAACTAAAGGCTCCCGCAGGCAGGCGCGATGCCATAGCGAGACGCGACTCTAGTAGAACCATTTGTATGAAAACTTCATGGAAATTGTTCTATCAGAATCGCGTCGCGCCTGTCCGCGGGAGCTTTTTAAAGTTAAGAATTGTCTGCGTTGTTTAAAGTCATGACTGATTGTCAACATAAAATAAAAAATAAAATTATACTGCAAATAATACATACCTATATTATAATATTTATAATAAACTACGGTGTGGACACGCCAAAATTGTATAGGTGCATTTTGATCATATTGAAGCGACGAGTACCGACTATTTTTATTTTACATACGGTTTGGTATTCAAGCCAGTATCACTGGCACCAACGTATACATTATCCGGGAACAGACAGCAGCTTTATTAAATAATACCGTGCAAGAGTTTGTCTCTCCTCTCCACGTATTACCAGTAAGTATCCACACAGCTTGGTTAAAAACGGCTTGTCAACCCTACTCACTATCTTGCATGTGCTCACTATAGATAGATCGCATCGGGTACCGCATGGAACTGTAGCTCAGATACATCCAATAAACACAGGAACCCGAACGTAGGTATCCAGAAGGACTGAAAAGGGAAGGTACCTAAGTACTACGAACTAAACAAAGAACATGATGTTCTGTTCATTGTTCGTTCAGTTTAAGAGAATATCTACCAGACCATCGACTAAAACCGCCACAGACAGTATT
Source organism: Tiliacea aurago (assembly GCA_948098905.1). Taxonomy (NCBI): domain Eukaryota; kingdom Metazoa; phylum Arthropoda; class Insecta; order Lepidoptera; family Noctuidae; genus Tiliacea; species Tiliacea aurago. The sequence continues at coordinate 21,244,480 of OX402579.1, read as the reverse complement.
GAACCTTATTTAGAGTAAAAATTGAGCTTTTAATAGCGTGTAGTCGCCGCCGCCACAAGGTGGCGGTGGGCCTGGCGGTAATGGCGACGCCGCCGCCTATGGGCGGCGTTCGGGCCGGGAGATGCGCTAAGGTAGCCCGCGAAATTCAAATTTTGTCAGTAACAGGTTGTATGTTGATCTAAATATGATTCGCGGCCATAACAAATAGTTAAGTATGGCTTTACAGAATTATATTTTTTCGTCGTTGCCGAAGTCTTTACTCTGTTAAGTATTATAGTTTGTATAAAAGCAATGATACTGACCAGATTGCGTATATTGAGAGTAAAAACGTTGGAACGGCGGCGTGCATTTTAGAGTAAAAGATCTCTACCTGTTTATTTTACCTACATACCTAACAGATAAATACTGACAAAATTATATGTTTTTCACAGGTGGTATTGTTACTCGGTATAAGCAGAGCCTGCAGAAGCAGTGAGCTCACAAATCTAACAATTAACGATGTTATTACTTGTAAAAATGACTAAAACAAAAACAAATATTGAGCGCACGTTTATAGTACTAGAAGAGTTTACAAAAATACCAACATACTCAACATTTATTATTATTTTTATTTACTATTTCTAAAGTCTTTTCCAAAATTGCTATTGTTTTAGATTTGAAGATTTTTAGTATTTTTTGTTTTTAAGTACCTAACTTAGTTTGCTGTTATGATTTATTTTATACATTTTAACACGTGCTATCATAAGTCCACCATGTATGAAGGGGATCGGAACTGTTTCTCCTAAACACAGGTTATTTTTTAATCTATCTAGGAGACCAGTACGGCACCCACTAACTAGATTTAAACTTTATGCTTGTGCTTTATAATTATACTAGCTGACCCGTGCCCACTTCGTTGGGCGGTAAACATTTTACAGTCTTTTCATTTTTCGGATTAAATTATGGCCTTATGTTATGACACTCACAAAATAATAACGTGGCTTTCAATGAGTAAAAGATTTTTCAAAATCGGTTCAGTAGATCCAGAGATTACCCCTACAACCTCACAAACTATAAAATATTAATATAAGTAGATGAAGCAACGGTTTAGCAATATCCTTAAAAAAAAATGACTCGCATTCCGTCTGCTCACTATAGGCAAGCGACAAAATCAATAGCAGTGAATTGGGACTGGGATTGTGAATTCAACTGCACATTTACCGCTGAGTCGGTGACGGTCGGTGATTCTTCAATTTTGCCGGCGTGAGGGGTCAAAGGATATTTTTAGAGTTCCGTACCCAAAGGGTGAAACGGGAACCCTATTTCTAAGGCTCCGCCGTTTGTCCGTCTGTCACCAGGCTGTATCTCATGAGCCGTGATAGTTAGACAGTTGAAATTTTCACAGATGATGTATTTCTGTTGCCGGTATAACAACTAATACTAAAAAACAGAATAAAAAAAGTATTTAAGGGGGCTCCCATACAACCAACGTGATTTTTTTGCTCGTTTTTGCTAGATATTGATAACGGCAACAGGTAGACGCTTGAAATATTCACAGAATATTAAGTTATATATTCACTTTAAAAATAAATAATTAAATTAAAATAAACCAAATATTTAAGGGGGGCTCCCATACAACATACGTGATTTTTTTTGCCATTTTTATAGATAATGGTACGGAACCCTTCGTGGGCGAGTCCGACTCGCACTTGGCTGGTTTTTTTATTATTTAAATTAGCCAACGGAGTTAAAACATCAAAATGACCTTCAATAAAGTTTCCTGAGAATCGGATTATTTTGACTCCCTGCCGTGCTTCCCCAAAACCAGCAATAAAAATACCATCCTGAAATACTTGGAACTCAAATGAGAATAGTTCTGCCACTGCCATTTTTTTTTTGGGTGAAATTATCAAATTTAAAAATAACTTCTCCCGCTCTGGCCGGAGCGGGGAGGGCGTGTCAGACTGTTACTGACTAAAACCCACCCGTGTTCCTTCAAATGCCTGTGTGCCAGGGCCACGATATCCCTTTCGGACAGGCTCGTAGCCCTGGCAGGCATTAGCCAGGCATTAGCCAGCAATTGGTGCTGACATCTCTTTGAGGCGCGCGTGGAACACAACGCGCCGTCGACCCGGGCCTGGTCTTTATCGGACGGCGAGCTACCCATCGCTCACCGTCCGCAAGCCCGCGCCCACGGTGGCCGGGAATCGGCCTGCGATTCCCGACGCCCGGGGCGTCTCCTGCGGTGACTAAGGACGTGAGGGCGCGAACCCTGCCTCACCCTCACGCGTTCCGCCTTCTCCTTCGCATGCATTACTGCTGTGCACTCTTGCTCCGAACCATGGCCTGAACCAGGGCCAGATGCGAGAGATCGCCGCCGCCGACCGCCTCCGTGAGGACATGGCGGTGCTCCGCCCAAGCAGGGCAGACCTCAACCGTATGCTCCACTGTGTCCTCCGGGCGACCCACACAGTGGTGACACCCGGGCGTTTCCTCCCGCTTTATTCTGAATAGGAACCTCCCGAAACAACCGTGTCCGGTGAGGACGTGCGTCAGGTGGAAGGTGAGGAAGCCGTGGCGCCTCTCTAGCCACTCCTCATAGAGGGGACTTATCACCACAATTGTGGCATGCAAATTCTTTGCCAAATAGTAAATATCCCTGGCGATGGCGCATGCTTATTTTCATCTCTCTCCTATTTGGTGAACAGTAACGTGGCCATGTCATTGTCTTCTCAAATTCGAGACACCATTGTGCGCCACGTGTCTAAAAACTGGGAAATATTCCAACCTTTCACCCAGGATCGGTCAGGACGAGGTGAAATACGTCGCTGAAATGTCTTGTAATGGCACCTACGGAATCACCTGTGAACTCATGGCAGCGAGAGAACTATTCCCATTTGAGTTCCAGGTGTTTCAAGATGGTATTTTTATTGCTGGTTTTGGGGACGCACAACAGGGAGTAAAAATAATCTGATTCTCAGGAAATTTCAATGAAGGTCATTTTGAGGCGTGTCAGACTTTTACTGACTAAAACCCACCCGTGTTCCTTCAAATGCCTGTGTGTGCCAGGGCCACGATATCCCTTTCAGACAGGCTCATAACCCTGGCAGGCATTGGCCCTTTCGGACCCCGTCAGTTGGTGCTGATATCCATTTAAAATGGGAATAGTTCTCCCGCCTTTTTCCAACCCTTACAACACCAGCCTAAACCAAAGATACTAAGCAATAAAATTAAAATACGAACGTACGTTGTGTTTCACGCGCGCCTCAAAGAGATGTCAGCACCAACTGACGGGGTCCGTTAGGGCCAATGCCTGCCGGGGTTGCGAGTTTGTCCGAAAGGGATATCGTGGCCCCGGCACACAGGCAACGGAAGGAACACGGGTGGGTTTTAGTCAGTAAAAGTCTGACACGCCCTCCCGCTCAGCCCAGAGCGGGAGAAGTTATTTGATAATTTTCCACCCAAAAAAAAAAAAAAAATAATAAAAAAAAAAAAAAAAGGTATTCAAGGACACTTTTTCTAGTAAGAACGACTAATACTAAAAACTATTATAGTAATACCACAGTGTGAAATACCTACACAATAAGTAATTCGCAAAGAAATAGAAATAACAAAATTTCAACCCGGCAATAGGTAAAAACACATTTATTATCCTCCAATTTAAAATTAGGAAGCGAAACAAACCAAAACGTAAACCAAACAACGACGATGAAAAATATTTCAACGCAAATTAGTAGTAAGTAATAACAAAATATCGCAGAACAGAAATTTCGGTAACTATAGCTTGAACGTGTATCGCTTAGGTTTGTATTCTGTGATTAATACATGACTTCGTTTTTTGATACGATCGGCTTGCAAGCCGCGATTAAGGTTAAACATTGTGAAGTTTTCCCCTTGGCATTCTCGACGTTAATGCTATAAATGCAACGTTCAAATTACCTGAATACCAATTAGAACCTCATTTCATTATCTTTTAGCAGATGCCTGCATACTGAAAAATACTGGCCACCTAGAACTGGCATAAAAACTTTAGAACGTTACATAGCACGCCTGCACTGAAACATACTGGCCACCTAGAAAAAAAACTAAATATAAACCTCAAGAAACTTCCAAAAATTCTTATTTCAATGCAAAATATGCATTAACGCGTTGTCGTAAAATTCAATTTAGATCTTTATCGGCCTCCGAATTCTAATTTCAATGTAAAGTATGCAATAACTCGTTGCCGTAAGATTCAATTTGGATCTTAACTGCATTTGGTACATTTTTCATACAAACATTAAAAACCCTTATTTTCACCCTTAAGCGCCGAATTTCGTAAAATCCTTTCTTAGTGAGCACCTAGAAGTCGAAAGGAACAATCAGGCCAACATCCATGTCTCTAACTTTAAAAACATAGGAGTTTCATACAAACTTTGACACCCCTTTTCAACCGCTTAAGGTGCGAATTTATAAAAATCCTTTCTTAGTGCGCGCCTGCACCCCATAGAGAGTGCTTGTGCCAAATTTTAGACCTCACGGCCCAGTAGTTTCCGAGATTTCGTGATGAGTGGTCAGTGAGTGGACTTCTCTTTTATATATATAGATTACCTTGTCATGTAATCTAGTCCTAGTTGAACAATAAATCTTTCAATAAATATCAAACTTTTAATCTTTAAATATCAAAAATCTGACCTAATGACATACAAACGGATCGATTTTTTCTCAACTACCAAAAGGGAAAATGCTATAATCAAGTGATCGGTAAAAATAAAATCTCAGGTATGCCGAAGCAGATGCAACATATTTGAATTTACCAAACTGTGAACAGTTTACCGGGGATTGTTATAGAAGAACGTCAGCGACACTGTTAGCCGATTCTGGGGCGGACTTGACAATGTTAAAAAGACATGGAGGATGGAAATCCAGCACAGTCACGGAAGGCTACATTGAGGATTCTGTTCAAAATAAAACTAAAATTTAAAACAAATTAACTGAGACTATAAATTTACTCCCTGATTCGCCTCAACCAACTACTTCAAGGGAGTCTCTGCCATGGATTCCATCGTCTAATCAAATACCAGTCTCCTACTTTTACAGACATCCAGCACAGCCAAATTTGTCGTAATATATCAAACAGCGTAAATTATCCAAACAAAATTTTAACTTTAAATTTCACAAATTTTTCTAACTTCTCAATTAACTTTAAATAGGTACTACTCATGTATCTATAAATATTTTAGAAAAACTACTATTTTTTACTTTCCTTTTATTCGAAATGAAAAGTAGTGCTTAACACGAGTGAAAGTCACCAATTCCTACTCGGACTATAGACGCCCTCGCTGCGGGCGTCTAAATACCTCGTATGGGAATTGGTTCCTTTCGACCCTTGTATAGCAATCTACTATTCTGTTCTATTCTATTAAATTCGATCCAATTTACAAGTTAATGGGCCGGTATCATCTACAGCTACACCTACAGTGTCACATCGGTGCGGCACAGCACTACGCTTTCTGTGGACTTTTAAGTTTAACACATAAGTTTATCTTTTATCAGACCAAATAAATTAAAATTGTGTTTAAAAATCTTCCGAATTTATTCCCAACGTTGAAAGAAATATATTTATGGAAGTCGTAAAAGTAAAGTTATAATTCAAAACCGTTCTGAGAGGTTAGAAAATTACCTAAAAACTGTTTGTGTTCTTTATTTAAAGTAGTCGACTTTTCCTGAGTTTCCCGCTAAAAGCGTGAAGTAGTCTTATTATTGCTGTATGCCACTAGAGGGAGTAAAACGCGACAGTTATCCCGCTATTTTTACACTGCTTGCTTGTTCATCGTTTTTTTTTTAAGACGACGTTAAGCCACTTACTGCAAGGACTTAGCGGTTCTGAGACAGATTCTTCCTGTTTCCTGGTTCAGCCGTTTTCATCATAACTTTGTTCTCACTGGATTCTAATTGATTAATTTCTTTTATGTACCTCTTGTTGCGCTTGCAACACCGAGAGCCTACGACCTACATATTTTGATCAACTTGCTATATTCTACTCAGGAACGAGACGTCTGATAGGTGCGCCCTCTGAATATGCGCAAAGGAATATATTTTGTTTGTTATGTCTTCACCTACCAAATTCGCAAGTCACTTTATTCAATTTACTCGACATCGTAAAACTTAAGGGCTGACTCATAAACGTGGTTATGGGTTATAGGCGACATTATTAACTGAGGCGCCTTGAGTAAGGGTTTCGTCTAAATATGCCTAAATAACTTGAATTCCAAGTTGTCACAAGGAGGTGGTTTAAAGGCTCCCGCTGACAGGCGCGACGCGACATTATTATAGAACAATTTATATGAAAACTACATGGAAATTGCCCCACCAGATTCTCGTCGCGCCTGTCTGTGGGGGCACATCGCGGTTGTACCAATTAAAATGAGTAGGTATACTAGGTATGGCCAATAAAGTGTTTTGTTACGAGATTAACTTCTAAGTCTGATACATTCGAAGTAATAAAGTGTTAGGTACCTATCGTCATTCTCATTAAACTTAAAGTTCTACTTGAAATGTTAATGTTTCTGTTGTAATAAAATCTTTATTAACATAGTTTATTGTAGTGAGTTATCTACTGTTACATGCTCTAAGTATATTATTATAATAAAAATAAAATGCGGTACTTTGGTAACCACATCACTAGAGAACGACTGGATCGATTTGCCTGTTTTTTGTTTTAAAATGTTCGTACCTAATAGTCCGAATAAGTTCTTACGGAATGAAAAATTGGAATACGACCCGGAAAGTTTTTGAATTCGGAAAAACCTGAATGTCCTTTTTAGGGTTCCGTACCTCAAAAGGAAAAAACGGAACCCTACGTTGTTAGTCTGTCTGTCAACCGCGCGAAGGTATCAACTTGAAATTAATATCCAATACTTAGGTCTACAATGCGTGGAACGTCTTTGGGAGAACGTGTGTTTTTAATTTTTTAACGTGTTTTTTAACTACAATGTTAAGTTTTTTTTTGTGATTAAATCATCACAACAGACTACGGAACCCTTCATTATGCGTGGTCCGACACGCACCGGTCCGGTTTTTGTATGTATTATTGACATTTGGACAGGATAACGTCTTTCGGGTCATATAGTTTGTTATAAAACTCAATTATTCATCATTCAGTCATTGTATCATCATTATGAAAAACCATAATATAATTTTTATAATTATATCTATGTGAACAACTTTTTCTATGGACCAATCCAGAAATCGCGAAAAGAATGAGAGCTCATACATACACGAGCGGCACGTGGTCAACGGCAGAGGCAGTTCGCTGTTCTCTACATTATACGAACATAAATGTACCAATTTATGGAGCAATAGTAGATTATTATACAAGGGTCGAAAGGAATTGGTGACTTTCACCCGTGTTAAACACTCTACTTTTAATTTCGAAAGTAAAAAAAATTGTATTTCTAAAATATTTTATTTTCTTGTTTGCTCGCTACTTCATAAAATCATTGTATGTAAGTAAGTATATAAATATCTTTCCTTTGAAATTTCTGGCAAAAGATTTTCTATTACTGTATTTGCCTCGTCTTTAACCGAATCTGGAGTCAACATTTCAGAATCGGTTGAATTTTTTATTAATTAATCAAATATGTATACTAATATTATAAAGCTGAAGGGTTTGTTTGGTTGAACGCGCTAATCTCAGGAACTACTGGTTCGAATTTAAAAAATCTTTTTGTGTTGGATGGTCCATTTATCGAGGAAGGCTATATCACATCACGCTACAACCAAGAGGAGCGGAGCATCAATGAAAAATGTTGCAAAAACGGGAAAAAAATCCTTTTGTGAACTTCCGTTGCGAACGCCGCTCTTACTAATCTTCTTCTATCTTCTATTTATATAAAAGGAAAGCGTGATTGACCGGATAGACCACTATCAACCCAGAGCTCAAACCCCTGAACGAATTGGTCTGAAATTTGGCACGCAGATAGTTATTATGACGTAGGAATCCGCTAAGAAGGGGTTTTGTGTTGTAAAAAGGGGGGATTTTGTTTGCATGAAGAATCTATTCCTTGAGTTAATAAACTTGAAACTTGGCACGAATACTTACCTAAGTAAATGATAAAGTTTAACACTTTTAGTTTTTTCAAAGTTGTGCCTGAAGGGGGGATTGGGGATGTCAAACTTTGTATAGAAGAATTTTAACGCGTAGTCCGATTAATTCGAAACTCGGTATGTATACTTAAAACCAAAAATATAGAATAACGAATATCAGGGTTTTTTAAAATAAACTTTGATTTTCTATACAAAATATCTGTATTAAATATCAACGTGCGAAACGTCTTATTTGTATGCGGAACTTAGTTGTTTTTAATTTTCGATTACTCAACTCATTATTGAGTAAATAGATAATTGCTTCATATTTTGCAATAAATTACAAGCGTTGTGTCATCGCGCTGTAGTCTGACAGTGACCGCGGTTTAGCGGTTGTCAGCGTATTAATAGGTTTTTTTAAATACACACTGGCTGTTTATACACTCACAAGACTGCAGCTTTAAAAAAAAAAATAAGTTATAGAATTCGTAGGCGACTACATAACCAAATTTAATTTAATTTTTAAAATTATTCCCGCCCTAGAGGGGGAAGTAATTACTATGAGTCCAAGGGTGGGTGGAGCGTCTGACCACCCGCTACTTGGATCAAACAAACACTACTTTCCGAGTACGAGAAATGAAAAAAATATTAACACCTGTTTAACATGTACTGTACCTACTTAATATTATACACATTTATGTACTTTACCTACTTAATATTTACATACTTAAGTACTGTACTTAATATTACTTATTTTTCATTTTATTAGGTAATTAAAAATAGGATTAGGTAGGTACTTAGATGGATTTTGATTAAATGCACCTCCTAAAAGGATGGGTACTTATTAGTTTAATTGACTTGGTAAAACATTAAACAAACATAAGATATACTTAGATATGAGTGCCCTGTGCAAGAGACCGACGAGTATCAGTTCTTGAAGGTGAGTTAGGGTATCTATTTGTGGAATCGCACGTTATACTCTGCGCACTTGGGGAATGAGAGTTAGACCGTGTCGCCACTTGTGCAAGTGCGCAAAAGCGAAATGAACCTCGTTCCAACCGGTTGTCCCACGACACCTCTCGACCTTTTGTTTTATTCTTATGCTCCTTTTGAAATAAGATTAGAAATTTAAATAAACTTTTTTACAGTCCGTCCAACCGATTTTGACTTCTATTCCGTAAACATAAGAATGGCATTAAAAGCAAAGACCGGCCAAGTGCGTGTCGGACCACGCACAATGAAGGGTTCCGTAGTTGGGATGAATTTATCCAAACAAACTTAACATTGTAATTGAAAAACGTGATCCCCATACATTCCAACTGCAAATGTAAGTTTGTACGCACAATATTGAGCGATTTACCATGTTATTTTAAGATCACAGACTTCTTATAAGTTTTCCTGTAATCTATAAGTAAATAACTATTTTCTGTATTTTTATCAAAATTTTAGGCGGAGATAAGGGGCAATGGACAATTTTCAACTATTTTATTAAATAATTTCAAAAGCATGTATTTTAAAATTATAATAAAACTATATATAAAATCCTTAAAACAAGCCCTTTTATTTGATATGTCACACGGTACAGTCAGCAAAACATTTTTTTTAAATTTTCTAATTTGCTTCTCAATAGTGACCTCCATATTCAAAATTAATTTATTTACGTAACACGTCCGTATTTGGGTCACAGAAGTTCATATGTGTAGCAAATTTCAACTTAATCGGTCCAGTAGATTCGGAGCAAATCAGCTGTGACAGACGGACAGACAGAAAGACAGACAGACACACGAGTGATCCTATAAGGGTTCCTTTTGAGGTACCGAACGCTAAAAACGTAGTTACAATATCAACTGTTCATTACAGCTGCCATTTTTCATGCCATGGCACCAACGCAATAGAAGTCAAAATCGCTTGAACTGACTGTAAAAAAGGTCCGTATTACAGAACAAAATCAAAATCAAAAGTCATTTATTCAAACTAGGCTGAGAATCAGCACTTTTCGAACGTCAAAAATTACATGAGACAGTCCCCCAAAAACGCCCACCTTTCACCATCTCCTAGTGCTTTAGCTGGGAAGAAGAAACGGCGCAACAAACTCCCCAGCAGCACAGCTGTCTGTTCACATATAAAACTTGAATCTATACAATAAAATGTAAAATAATTTGCATTACGCAACAGAAAACATTAAATTAAATTATTTGCCTTATGTTAGCTAGCACACACCACTATACAAAAAAAAAATGTATACTTATATATAATAATCGTCGAAATCGTATAAGAACTGTACTCAAGCAGAAATAACGTAAACAAAACGTATCTAACTAAATAAAAGCCTCGGCATAATGGGCGTGCCCGCTTAAATAAAGCTATAGCCATAACTATAACGTTCTTCAAGTCCAGTTTGAGCGCCAATCAGTCGATCACTGTTTAAGTATAGAATCAGTATTTGAGCATCGGTCTCATTCCAGAACGGTAATCAATCTATACTCAGCTGAATCGAGACTCAAATCAGTATACTCAGCGCTCTGTGCTCAATCAAGCCTTAAAGGCGCTGACAACAAGCGAATGATAAAAGTAGGCTTGTCTTAAACAAAAAATTGGCAAATGTATATAGTTTGTGGTAGTGGAAAAAATATAAAATATGTTATTCTTGAACATATTTCTCAGAACTTAATTGTTCCAAAGCACGTTTAGAAAAAGAAATATCGACACAAATTAACGGTAAACTAACCCTTTACTTTGAGTTTCAATCCAAAATTGGTATTAATTAATACGAGTAAAAAGAACGTCTCAAGGCTTCTTATTGGCGCGACACAGACACGTTCTAAAATCAAAGCTAGTTTTAAGTTTTATACAGACATCAATGCTTGAGTTTCATTTATGTAATACGGTATCCCTAACATGTAGTTTGCACGTTACTTGTTTACTAAGCGCCAAGTTAGATCGTATTTTGTTGGCACACGCTCACCGGTGCCTGTCTAATTAGGCTGTATGAGTGTCATACAGCCTAATTAGACGGGCTGTATGACACTATAATAATGTTTGCCTATAAAAAACTCCAACCCCAACACAGTTGGGAAAAGGCTAGTTATGTGATGTTTATGTATTCAAATATTTTTTTTTAAACGTTGCCCCATACTAGGAATATCTCCTGTATTGTGGGTGCGTTTACAAACATTTAAACTCACATACACAAACAGCCAGACCCGGAACAACTACTTGTAGGTCATACAAATAATTGTTCCGTGCGGGAATCGAACCCACTCGCTTAACCACTGCGCCAACCGTAAATAATCAGGAAGACTACACAATTATTTTATTTAATAACAAAAAATATATTCTATTTAATTTAAGTACCTGTGTAAACTTAAACAGCTATAAAAAACCGGCCAAGTGCGAGTCGACTCCCTTCGTGCGCGAGTCCGACTCGCACTTGACCGGTTTTTTGCCGAATACGGTACCCTAAAAACTAGAGCCAATTTCTAAAAAAGCTATTTGCGGTTCCATTCAGTCGTGGTAATCGTGGTAATAAGATCAACTCTCAAACACCCCCGCGCGGCGTGACTAGTGTTATCAACGATTGTAGCGATTTTGTCTCATTAAAATAGAGGGACATTCCATTTTGATTCCATTATCACTCTTATTCTTATTGCAGGTCACGCAAAAAGAACGAATGTGTTTACGACACCCACGGGAAGAAATGGGATTGTGCTATTCTTTACGTCCTCCGGCACCACACGGAACCGGAACGGAGGGCTTGAATGTTTGTATGAAATGCCGTACGTCGTAAACACTCTTAATCAACTAACAATGAACACAAATGGAAAAAAAAACAAACATTATTTGCCGATTGGGCATACAAATTGTAAATACGAGCTACGTATCCTTCTTTAACACAACACATGAGCCGTGTTGAGGCGAAGAAGGAAATGTGTTCTATTTGTACGTAGACGTGTTTACAAGCTTATTCTATTCCTGCCAAAACTTGCACAGGTGTTGTAAATACTAAAGAAACTTTTGAGCAGACAAATAAGTACGAGCTACGTAGAATAGAATTGAATAGAATAGAATAGAATACTCTTTATTATGTATACCATAAAAGTTACAGATATAAATGTTTAAATTTTTACATTGGGTGACACAATGGGCGGTCTTATCGCTAAAAGCGATCTTTTACAGACAACCTTTGGATGGATTAAAGGGAGCAGGAGAGACGATACGGCAGGTAGTCAGTGGTGTACGATTAACATATACATTATATACATACATACACAAAGCATACACTTATCTAATAAATATATACATATATACAATGATACACATGAAACAAGAGAACAAGGGCAGGGAACTGTATTATGTAATGATGATGTTTAAGGAGAGAGGAAGTGTTTTTTTACCTGAATCTTAAAAGTAGACAAAGGTTGAGCACGCCTTACCGACACGGGCAAGGCATTCCATAGCCGCACTGCTTGAACTGTAAAAGACTTGTCATAAAAGCTAGTGGAATGCATCGGCATCTTTAGTCTCAAGTTTTCCGATGACCTCAGATATATATTATGTGTGTCATGAAGGAACTTGAAACGTTCTTTAAGATAAGAGGGGGTTGTAGGATTGAACAGAATACTGTAGAGCTGAAATAAGATACGAGAATTCCGGCGAAGACGTATGGGTAACCACTTGAGCTTTGTACGGAATTCGGAAATGTGATCATATTTGCGCAGGCCAAATATAAATCTTATGCAAAAATTTTGAAGTCGCTCAAGTTTATCCAGTTGTGCCTCAGTGAGATCGAGATAACTGACATCAGCGTTGTCAAGGATGGGTAGTAAAAGGGATTGTGCAAGCGCAGTTTTAGTGGCAGTTAGAAGAAAGTTCCGCAATCGTCTCAGGGACTTCCCGGATGCAAAAATTTCACTCACCGGACACAAATCACTACCAACTGCGTTAGATGTGATTGATACTACGCTCTACGTATGTTTCTTTAACACAACACATGAGCCGTGTTGAGGCGAAGAAGGAAATGTGTTTTATTTGTACGTAGACGTGTTTACAAACTTATTCTGTTCATGCCAAAACTTGCACAGGTGTTGTAAATACTAAAGAAACTTTTGAGCAGACAAATAAGTACGAGCTACGTATCAGATCCTTCGTTAACACAACACATGCCATCACCCGTGTTGAGGCCAAGAAGGAAATGCGGTCTGTTTGTACGAAGACGTGTTTACAAATGCTAGAACTTGCACGGTTAGTGTAGGTATCTACCTACTAAAGAAACTTGAGCAGACAAATAAGTACGAGCTACGTATGTTTCTTTAACACAATACTTGAGCGTTGAAGGGCAAACGGACTAAATCTTTATACATTTTAAAGATTCAAGTTCGTGTTCTAGTTCCATTCATACTAGATTCGTACATAGATTTGTGATTCAGTACCAGTGTTAATAATAAATTCCTCACGTATGTACTGCGGCGACCGCAATGGTTTGCGACACCTGCTCCATTTGATTGTGTAACCCACCACACAGCGGCTGCCAACATTTCTATGCATCACAATGAAGTTGCTAGCTTTTCAGAGTTACTCAAAACAGTGCTAACCTTCAAGAAATGGAAGGATGACTTTATTTTGTTAGACATGAACTTATACGCCATTCCCTTCCCCATTTATTTATTGTACAGTTTACTTGCACACATATAATTATGTATAAACAGACAAGAATAAAGGACATACAGGAGAATAGATGAAAGAGATGACGACACCGTGTGTGAGTAGAATAGAAAATAAAATATATAAAACTGAATTCAATAAAACATACAAAATACCTACTTACATACATAACAAAATAAATAAATAAAAAATAAATAAGTATTTACTATACCTAAATTACAAAAAAAAAAAGTTCTTGTTATAGTAAGTACTATTAAATAATTAATTAACTAAGGACCCCTCGACGGGTATAGGCCTCCTCCAGTAATTTCCAGTTTTTTCTGTTTTTTGCTTTTCCATTGAAAATCAATTCCACTATCTTGTCGTCCCAACGTTCTGCTCGTTTGCCTCTTTTTTTCCGTGTGGGCTTATCCAATCGGTTGTTCTAAGGGTCAGTAAGTATATAAATATCTTTACTTTGAAATTTCTGGCAAAAGATTTTCTATTACTGTATTTGCCTCGTCTTTAACCGAATCTGGAGTCAACATTTCAGAATCGGTTGAACTCATTTTTATTAATTAATCAAATATGTATACTAATATTATAAAGCTGAAGAGTTTGTTTGGTTGAACGCGCTAATCTCAGGAACTACTGGTTCGAATTTAAAAAATCTTTTTGTGTTGGATGGTCCATTTATCGAGGAAGGCTATATCACATCACGCTACAACCAAGAGGAGCGGAGCATCAATGAAAAATGTTGCAAAAACGGGAAAAAAATCCTTTTGTGAACTTCCGTTGCGAACGCTGCTTATCTATCTATACTAGTCTTCTTCTATCTTCTATATAAATAAAAGGAAAGCGTGATTGACCGGATAGACCACTATCAACCCAGAGTTCAAATCCCTGAACGAATTGGTCTGAAATTTGGCACGCAGATAGTTATTATGACGTAGGAATCCGCTAAGAAGGGGTTTTGTGTTGTAAAAAGGAGGGGTTTTGTTTGCATGAAAAATCTATTCCTTGAGTTAATAAACTTGAAACTTGGCAAGAATACTTACCTAAGTAAATGATAAAGTTTAACACTTTTAGTTTTTATTGGGGATGTCAAACTTTGTATAGAAGAATTTTAACGCGTAGTCCGATTAATTCGAAACTCAGTATGTATACTTAAAACCAAAAATATAGAATAGCGAATGTCAGGGTTTTTTAAAGTAAACTTTGATTTTCTATACAAAATATCTGTATTAAATATCAACGTGCGGTTGGCATTTAATTAATAACAAAAACGTCTTATTTGTATGCGGAACTTAGTTGTTTTTAATTTTCGATTACTCAACTCATTATTGAGTAAATAGATAATTGCTTCATATTTTGCAATAAATTACAAGCGTTGTGTCATCGCGCTTATCTTTCTTTTGTATGTAGTCTGACAGTGACCGCGGTTTAGCGGTTGTCAGCGTATTAATAGGTTTTTTTAAATATACACTGGCTGTTTATACACTCACAAGACGGCAGCTTTAAAAAAAAAATATGTTATAGAATTCGTAGGCGACTGCATAACCAAATTTAATTTAATTTTTAAATTCATTCCCGCCCTAGAGGGGGAAGTAATTACTATGAGTCTTTCCCACCCAAGGGTGGGTAGCAGCGTCTGACCACCCGCTACTTGGATCAAACAAACACTACTTTCCGAGTATGAGAAATGAAAAAAAATATTAACACCTGTTTAACATGTACTGTACCTACTTAATATAATACACATTTATGTACTTTACCTACTTAATATTTACATATTTAAGTACTGTATTTAATATTACTTATTTTTCATCTTATTAGGTAATTAAAAATAGGATTAGGTAGGTACTTAGATGAATTTTGATTAAATGCACCTCCTAAAAGGATGGGTACTTATTAGTTTAATTAACTTGGTAAAACATTAAACAAACATAAGATATACTTAGATATGAGTGCCCTGTGCAAGAGACCGACGAGTATCAGTTCTTGAAGGTGAGTTAGGGTATCTATTTGTGGAATCGCACGTTATACTCTGCGCACTTGGGGAATGAGAGTTAGACCGTGTCGCCACTTGTGCAAGTGCGCAAAAGCGAAATAAACCTTGTTCCAACCGGTTGTCCCACGACACCTCTCGACCTTTTGTTTTATTCTTATGCTCCTCTTGAAATAGGATTAGAAATTTAAATAAACTTTTTTACTGTACGTTCAACCGATTTTGACTTCTATTCCGTAGACATAAGGATGGCATTAAAGCAAAAACCGGCCAAGTGCGTGTCGGACCACGCACAATGAAGGGTTCCGTAGTTGGGATGAATTTATCCAAACAAACTTAACATTGTAATTGAAAAACATGATCCCCATACATTCCAACTGCAAATGTAAGTTTGTACGCACAATATTGAGCGATTTACCATGTTATTTTAAGATCACAGACTTCTTATAAGTTTTCCTGTAATCTATAAGTAAATAACTATTTTCTGTATTTTTATCAACATTTTAGGCGGAGATAAGGGGCAATGGACAATTTTCATCTATTTTATTAAATAATTTCAAAAGTATGTATTTTTAAATTATAATAAAAATATATATAAAATACTTAAAACAAGCCCTTTTATTTGTTATGTCACACGGTACAGTGAGCAAAACATTTTTTTTAAATTTTCTAATTTGCTTCTCAATAGTGACCTCCATATTCAAAATTAATTTATTTACGTAGGTAACACGTCCGTATTTGGGTCACAGAAGTTCATATGTGTAGCAAATTTCAACTTAATCGGTCCAGTAGATTCGGAGCAAATCAGCTGTGACAGACGGACAGACAGAAAGACAGACAGACACACGAGTGATCCTATAAGGGTTCCTTTTGAGGTACCGAACGCTAAAAACGTAGTTACAATATCAACTGTTCATTACAGCTGCCATTTTTCATGCCATGGCACCAACGCAATAGAAGTCAAAATCGCTTGAACTGACTGTAAAAAAGGTTTATAATAAAAAAAAAAAAAAAAATGTGTTTATTATCTTAAATCTATACAATTAAGTTGCCGGGGCTTCCCAGAAAGTAATCCGAAGATACTTGTGATGGGATAAACCTCGCTCTTCCTCAATTAATTAACAATTGTTTCGTTGTGCTAATTCGGTATAGTTAATACCGATAAATTTAAATGTCGAATTATTTATTTACTTACATACTATTTCGTGTTTTGTAAATAATTTCTCCACCAATATTTTAGCACTTTATTATTGTCCTGCCAAAATTACTCGCTGCATATTATACGAGTAACTTAACTAAGGTCCGTATTACAGAACAAAATCAAAATCAAAAGTCATTTATTCAAACTAGGCTGAGAATCAGCACTTTTCGAACGTCAAAAATTACATGAGACAGTCCCCCAAAAACGCCCACCTTTCACCATCTCCTAGTGCTTTAGCTGGGAAGAAGAAACGGCGCAACAAACTCCCCAGCAGCACAGCTGTCTGTTCACATATAAAACTTGAATCTATACAATAAAATGTAAAATAATTTGCATTACGCAACAGAAAACATTAAATTAAATTATTTGCCTTATGTTAGCTAGCACACACCACTATACAAAAAAAATGTATACTTATATATAATAATCGTCGAAATCGTATAAGAACTGTACTCAAGCAGAAATAACGTAAACAAAACGTATCTAACTAAATAAAAGCCTCGGCATAATGGGCGTGCCCGCTTAAATAAAGCTATAGCCATAACTATAACGTTCTTCAAGTCCAGTTTGAGCGCCAATCAGTCGATCACTGTTTAAGTATAGAATCAGTATTTGAGCATCGGTCTCATTCCAGAACGGTAATCAATCTATACTCAGCTGAATCGAGACTCAAATCAGTATTACATATACTCAGCGCTCTGTGCTCAATCAAGCCTTAAAGGCGCTGACAACAAGCGAATGATAAAAGTAGGCTTGTCTTAAACAAAAAATTGGCAAATGTATATAGTTTGTGGTAGTGGAAAAAATATAAAATATGTTATTCTTGAACATATTTCTCAGAACTTAATTGTTCCAAAGCACGTTTAGAAAAAGAAATATCGACACAAATTAACGGTAAACTAACCCTTTACTTTGAGTTTCAATACAAAATTGGTATTAATTAATACGAGTAAAAAGAACGTCTCAAGGCTTCTTATTGGCGCGACACAGACACGTTCTAAAATCAAAGCTAGTTTTAAGTTTTATACAGACGTCAATGCTTGAGTTTCATTTATGTAATACGGTATCCCTAACATGTAGTTTGCACGTTACTTGTTTACTAAGCGCCAAGTTAGATCGTATTTTGTTGGCACACGCTCACCGGTGCCTGTCTAATTAGGCTGTATGAGTGTCATACAGCCTAATTAGACGGGCTGTATGACACTATAATAATGTTTGCCTATAAAAAACTCCAACCCCAACACAGTTGGGAAAAGGCTAGTTATGTGATGTTTATGTATTCAAATATTTTTTTTTAAACGTTGCCCCACACTAGGAATATCTCCTGTATTGTGGGTGCGTTTACAAACATTTAAACTCACATACACAAACAGCCAGACCCGGAACAACTACTTGTAGGTCATACAAATAATTGTTCCGTGCGGGAATCGAACCCACTCGCTTAACCACTGCGCCAACCGTAAATAATCTGGAAGACTACACAATTATTTTATTTAATAACAAAAAATATATTCTATTTAATTTAAGTACCTGTGTAAACTTAAACAGCAATAAAAAACCGGCCAAGTGCGAGTCGACTCCCTTCGTGCGCGAGTCCGACTCGCACTTGACCGGTTTTTTGCCGAATACGGTACCCTAAAAACTAGAGCCAATTTCTAAAAAAGCTATTTGCGGTTCCATTCAGTCGTGGTAATCGTGGTAATAAGATCAACTCTCAAACACCCCCGCGCGGCGTGACTAGTGTTATCAACGATTGTAGCGATTTTGTCTCATTAAAATAGAGGGACATTCCATTTTGATTCCATTATCACTCTTATTCTTATTGCAGGTCACGCAAAAAGAACGAATGTGTTTACGACACCCACGGGAAGAAATGGGATTGTGCTATTCTTTACGTCCTCCGGCACCACACGGAACCGGAACGGAGGGCTTGAATGTTTGTATGAAATGCCGTACGTCGTAAACACTCTTAATCAACTAACAATGAACACAAATGGAAAAAAAAACAAACATTATTTGCCGATTGGGCATACAAATTGTAAATACGAGCTACGTATCCTTCTTGAACACAACACATGAGCCGTGTTGAGGCGAAGAAGGAAATGCGTTCTGTTTTTACGAAGACATGTTTACAAATGCTAGAACTTGCACGGTTAGTGGAGGTACCTACTAAAGAACTTGAGCAGACAAATAAGTACGAGCTACGTATGTTTCTTTAACACAATACTTGAGCGTTGAAGGGCAAACGGACTAAATCTTTATACATTTTAAAGATTCAAGTTCGTGTTCTAGTTCCATTCATACTAGATTCGTACATAGATTTGTGATTCAGTACCAGTGTTAATAATAAATTCCTCACGTATGTACTGCGGCGACCGCAATGGTTTGCGACACCTGCTCCATTTGATTGTGTAACCCACCACACAGCGGCTGCCAACATTTCTATGCATCACAATGAAGTTGCTAGCTTTTCAGAGTTACTCAAAACAGTGCTAACCTTCAAGAAATGGAAGGATGACTTTATTTTGTTAGACATGAACTTATACGCCATTCCCTTCCCCATTTATTTATTGTACAGTTTACTTGCACACATATAATTATGTATAAACAGACAAGAATAAAGGACATACAGGAGAATAGATGAAAGAGATGACGACACCGTGTGTGAGTAGAATAGAAAATAAAATATATAAAACTGAATTCAATAAAACATACAAAATACCTACTTACATACATAACAAAATAAATAAATAAAAAATAAATAAGTATTTACTATACCTAAATTACAAAAAAAAAAAGTTCTTGTTATAGTAAGTACTATTAAATAATTAATTAACTAAGGACCCCTCGACGGGTATAGGCCTCCTCCAGTAATTTCCAGTTTTTTCTGTTTTTTGCTTTTCCATTGAAAATCAATTCCACTATCTTGTCGTCCCAACGTTCTGCTCGTTTGCCTCTTTTTTTCCGTGTGGGCTTATCCAATCGGTTGTTCTAAGGGTCAGTAAGTATATAAATATCTTTACTTTGAAATTTCTGGCAAAAGATTTTCTATTACTGTATTTGCCTCGTCTTTAACCGAATCTGGAGTCAACATTTCAGAATCGGTTGAACTCATTTTTATTAATTAATCAAATATGTATACTAATATTATAAAGCTGAAGAGTTTGTTTGGTTGAACGCGCTAATCTCAGGAACTACTGGTTCGAATTTAAAAAATCTTTTTGTGTTGGATGGTCCATTTATCGAGGAAGGCTATATCACATCACGCTACAACCAAGAGGAGCGGAGCATCAATGAAAAATGTTGCAAAAACGGGAAAAAAATCCTTTTGTGAACTTCCGTTGCGAACGCTGCTTATCTATCTATACTAGTCTTCTTCTATCTTCTATATAAATAAAAGGAAAGCGTGATTGACCGGATAGACCACTATCAACCCAGAGTTCAAATCCCTGAACGAATTGGTCTGAAATTTGGCACGCAGATAGTTATTATGACGTAGGAATCCGCTAAGAAGGGGTTTTGTGTTGTAAAAAGGAGGGGTTTTGTTTGCATGAAAAATCTATTCCTTGAGTTAATAAACTTGAAACTTGGCAAGAATACTTACCTAAGTAAATGATAAAGTTTAACACTTTTAGTTTTTATTGGGGATGTCAAACTTTGTATAGAAGAATTTTAACGCGTAGTCCGATTAATTCGAAACTCAGTATGTATACTTAAAACCAAAAATATAGAATAGCGAATGTCAGGGTTTTTTAAAGTAAACTTTGATTTTCTATACAAAATATCTGTATTAAATATCAACGTGCGGTTGGCATTTAATTAATAACAAAAACGTCTTATTTGTATGCGGAACTTAGTTGTTTTTAATTTTCGATTACTCAACTCATTATTGAGTAAATAGATAATTGCTTCATATTTTGCAATAAATTACAAGCGTTGTGTCATCGCGCTTATCTTTCTTTTGTATGTAGTCTGACAGTGACCGCGGTTTAGCGGTTGTCAGCGTATTAATAGGTTTTTTTAAATATACACTGGCTGTTTATACACTCACAAGACGGCAGCTTTAAAAAAAAAATATGTTATAGAATTCGTAGGCGACTGCATAACCAAATTTAATTTAATTTTTAAATTCATTCCCGCCCTAGAGGGGGAAGTAATTACTATGAGTCTTTCCCACCCAAGGGTGGGTAGCAGCGTCTGACCACCCGCTACTTGGATCAAACAAACACTACTTTCCGAGTATGAGAAATGAAAAAAAATATTAACACCTGTTTAACATGTACTGTACCTACTTAATATAATACACATTTATGTACTTTACCTACTTAATATTTACATATTTAAGTACTGTATTTAATATTACTTATTTTTCATCTTATTAGGTAATTAAAAATAGGATTAGGTAGGTACTTAGATGAATTTTGATTAAATGCACCTCCTAAAAGGATGGGTACTTATTAGTTTAATTAACTTGGTAAAACATTAAACAAACATAAGATATACTTAGATATGAGTGCCCTGTGCAAGAGACCGACGAGTATCAGTTCTTGAAGGTGAGTTAGGGTATCTATTTGTGGAATCGCACGTTATACTCTGCGCACTTGGGGAATGAGAGTTAGACCGTGTCGCCACTTGTGCAAGTGCGCAAAAGCGAAATAAACCTTGTTCCAACCGGTTGTCCCACGACACCTCTCGACCTTTTGTTTTATTCTTATGCTCCTCTTGAAATAGGATTAGAAATTTAAATAAACTTTTTTACTGTACGTTCAACCGATTTTGACTTCTATTCCGTAGACATAAGGATGGCATTAAAGCAAAAACCGGCCAAGTGCGTGTCGGACCACGCACAATGAAGGGTTCCGTAGTTGGGATGAATTTATCCAAACAAACTTAACATTGTAATTGAAAAACATGATCCCCATACATTCCAACTGCAAATGTAAGTTTGTACGCACAATATTGAGCGATTTACCATGTTATTTTAAGATCACAGACTTCTTATAAGTTTTCCTGTAATCTATAAGTAAATAACTATTTTCTGTATTTTTATCAACATTTTAGGCGGAGATAAGGGGCAATGGACAATTTTCATCTATTTTATTAAATAATTTCAAAAGTATGTATTTTTAAATTATAATAAAAATATATATAAAATACTTAAAACAAGCCCTTTTATTTGTTATGTCACACGGTACAGTGAGCAAAACATTTTTTTTAAATTTTCTAATTTGCTTCTCAATAGTGACCTCCATATTCAAAATTAATTTATTTACGTAGGTAACACGTCCGTATTTGGGTCACAGAAGTTCATATGTGTAGCAAATTTCAACTTAATCGGTCCAGTAGATTCGGAGCAAATCAGCTGTGACAGACGGACAGACAGAAAGACAGACAGACACACGAGTGATCCTATAAGGGTTCCTTTTGAGGTACCGAACGCTAAAAACGTAGTTACAATATCAACTGTTCATTACAGCTGCCATTTTTCATGCCATGGCACCAACGCAATAGAAGTCAAAATCGCTTGAACTGACTGTAAAAAAGGTTTATAATAAAAAAAAAAAAAAAATGTGTTTATTATCTTAAATCTATACAATTAAGTTGCCGGGGCTTCCCAGAAAGTAATCCGAAGATACTTGTGATGGGATAAACCTCGCTCTTCCTCAATTAATTAACAATTGTTTCGTTGTGCTAATTCGGTATAGTTAATACCGATAAATTTAAATGTCGAATTATTTATTTACTTACATACTATTTCGTGTTTTGTAAATAATTTCTCCACCAATATTTTAGCACTTTATTATTGTCCTGCCAAAATTACTCGCTGCATATTATACGAGTAACTTAACTAAGGTCCGTGTTACAGAACAAAATCAAAATCAAAAGTCATTTATTCAAACTAGGCTGAGAATCAGCACTTTTCGAACGTCAAA
This sequence comes from Tiliacea aurago, assembly GCA_948098905.1. Lineage (NCBI taxonomy): Eukaryota > Metazoa > Arthropoda > Insecta > Lepidoptera > Noctuidae > Tiliacea > Tiliacea aurago. The sequence continues at coordinate 21,221,652 of OX402579.1, read as the reverse complement.
AATTACATGAGACAGTCCCCCAAAAACGCCCACCTTTCACCATCTCCTAGTGCTTTAGCTGGGAAGAAGAAACGGCGCAACAAACTCCCCAGCAGCACAGCTGTCTGTTCACATATAAAACTTGAATCTATACAATAAAATGTAAAATAATTTACATTACGCAACAGAAAACATTAAATTAAATTATTTGCCTTATGTTAGCTAGCACACACCACTATACAAAAAAAAATGTATACTTATATATAATAATCGTCGAAATCGTATAAGAACTGTAGGTACTCAAGCAGAAATAACGTAAAAAAAACGTATCTAACTAAATAAAAGCCTCGGCATAATGGGCGTGCCCGCTTAAATAAAGCTATAGCCATAACTATAACGTTCTTCAAGTCCAGTTTGAGCGCCAATCAGTCGATCACTGTTTAAGTATAGAATCAGTATTTGAGCATCGGTCTCATTCCAGAACGGTAATCAATCTATACTCAGCTGAATCGAGACTCAAATCAGTATTACATATACTCAGCGCTCTGTGCTCAATCAAGCCTTAAAGGCGCTGACAACAAGCGAATGATAAAAGTAGGCTTGTCTTAAACAAAAAATTGGCAAATGTATATAGTTTGTGGTAGTGGAAAAAATATAAAATATGTTATTCTTGAACATATTTCTCAGAACTTAATTGTTCCAAAGCACGTTTAGAAAAAGAAATATCGACACAAATTAACGGTAAACTAACCCTTTACTTTGAGTTTCAATCCAAAATTGGTATTAATTAGTACGAGTAAAAAGAACGTCTCAAGGCTTCTTATTGGCGCGACACAGACACGTTCTAAAATCAAAGCTAGTTTTAAGTTTTATACAGACATCAATGCTTGAGTTTCATTTATGTAATACGGTATCCCTAACATGTAGTTTGCACGTTACTTGTTTACTAAGCGCCAAGTTAGATCGTATTTTGTTGGCACACGCTCACCGGTGCCTGTCTAATTAGGCTGTATGAGTGTCATACAGCCTAATTAGACGGGCTGTATGACACTATAATAATGTTTGCCTATAAAAAACTCCAACCCCAACACAGTTGGGAAAAGGCTAGTTATGTGATGTTTATGTATTCAAATATTTTTTTTTAAACGTTGCCCCATACTAGGAATATCTCCTGTATTGTGGGTGCGTTTACAAACATTTAAACTCACATACACAAACAGCCAGACCCGGAACAACTACTTGTAGGTCATACAAATAATTGTTCCGTGCGGGAATCGAACCCACTCGCTTAACCACTGCGCCAACCGTAAATAATCAGGAAGACTACACAATTATTTTATTTAATAACAAAAAATATATTCTATTTAATTTAAGTACCTGTGTAAACTTAAACAGCTATAAAAAACCGGCCAAGTGCGAGTCGACTCCCTTCGTGCGCGAGTCCGACTCGCACTTGACCGGTTTTTTGCCGAATACGGTACCCTAAAAACTAGAGCCAATTTCTAAAAAAGCTATTTGCGGTTCCATTCAGTCGTGGTAATCGTGGTAATAAGATCAACTCTCAAACACCCCCGCGCGGCGTGACTAGTGTTATCAACGATTGTAGCGATTTTGTCTCATTAAAATAGAGGGACATTCCATTTTGATTCCATTATCACTCTTATTCTTATTGCAGGTCACGCAAAAAGAACGAATGTGTTTACGACACCCACGGGAAGAAATGGGATTGTGCTATTCTTTACGTCCTCCGGCACCACACGGAACCGGAACGGAGGGCTTGAATGTTTGTATGAAATGCCGTACGTCGTAAACACTCTTAATCAACTAACAATGAACACAAATGGAAAAAAAAACAAACATTATTTGCCGATTGGGCATACAAATTGTAAATACGAGCTACGTATCCTTCTTTAACACAACACATGAGCCGTGTTGAGGCGAAGAAGGAAATGTGTTCTATTTGTACGTAGACGTGTTTACAAGCTTATTCTATTCCTGCCAAAACTTGCACAGGTGTTGTAAATACTAAAGAAACTTTTGAGCAGACAAATAAGTACGAGCTACGTATCCTTCTTGAACACAACACATGAGCCGTGTTGAGGCGAAGAAGGAAATGCGTTCTGTTTTTACGAAGACATGTTTACAAATGCTAGAACTTGCACGGTTAGTGGAGGTACCTACTAAAGAACTTGAGCAGACAAATAAGTACGAGCTACGTATGTTTCTTTAACACAATATTTGAGCGTTGATGGGCAAACGGACTAAATCTTTATACATTTTAAAGAGACCAACGTCGTTTTCTATTTTCATTCATACTAGATTCGTACATAGATTTGTGATTCAGTACCAGTGTTAATAATAAATTCCTCACGTATGTACTGCGGCGACCGCAATGGTTTGCGACACCTGCTCCATTTGATTGTGTAACCCACCACACAGCGGCTGCCAACATTTCTATGCATCACAATGAAGTTGCTAGCTTTTCAGGGTTAGGTACTCAAAACAGTGCTGCACCTTCAAGAAATGTAAGAAGGACTTTATTTTGTTAGACATGAACTTATACGCCATTCCCTATTTCTTTATTTATTTTACAGTTTACTTACACACATATAAACAGACAAGAATAAAGGAACATACGTACAAAGGTGATTCTTATTTCTAAAGATAATCTTTTCCAACATACATGAGAATAGACTGATGAAAGAGATGAAGACACCGTGTGTGAGTAGAAGAAAAAATAAAATATATAAAATTGAATTAAATAAAACATACAAAATACCTACTACCTATACAAAATGAATAAATAAAAATTTATAAGTATTTACTATACCTAAATTACAAAAAAAAAAAATAAGTTCTTGCTAAGTAAGTACCTACTATTAAATAATTAATTAATTAAGGACCCCTCGACGGGTATAGGCCTCCTCCAGTAATTTCCAGTTTTTTCTGGTTTTTGCTTTCCCAAGCCATGATTTGCCAATCGAACCACTATCTCATCGTCCCAACGTTCTGCTGGTTTGCCTCTTTTTCTTTTTCCGTGTAGGCCTATCCAAGCGGTTGTTCTAAGGGTCCACCTGTCACACTTACATGCATACATACTTCTAAATAAAATAAATATCACTAAAATCTATTTTTCCGAAAACGGATGCATTATCTTAGGACCTTAGATATTAAAATTACACAAAAAAAATAATCGTTGATTTACTTTATAATAATTAAAGAATTGGATTTATTGAAGAAGATATGAAAAACATAAAACAGATTGGAACAAAGGTCACAATAACACGTCTATAGATAGTACTTGATAATTATATAAATATTGATAAACACGACAATGCCTGTTGCTGCCAAGACCGCTTAGGTGACATCATTCTAGAATCTAGATGATTAATAAATAGGTACTTTTGAAAACTTAGCATCCATTTCCAAAAATAAATGCTGATAAAACCTTTTACAAAAAAAAAAACTATTGAATTCCAAAAAAACACTACAAAGTGAAAAATAACTTTAATTTCGGAAGTCGGTGTCATTGGATCTGTATTTTATTTAGTTTTTTGCCACCGACTTCCGAAATTAAAATAAATAATATATTTTTAAAGTTTGCAATCTGAGTCGTAGTGTAAAAGTCTGTGTAGTGTCTGAGTGTAGTGTTAAAGTTTGTAGTGTTTTTTTTGGAAGACTTGGATTTTTTTTTCGCATTTTGTGGATCTGTTGGAATTCATCTAAGTTACAATAGCCAAATGTCAACTGCTCATCATCTTTAAAAAAATATTGCTTTTCTTGATGTAGAGGCGTTAATTGTTGAGGAGTTCTCCTGGGTGAAAACCACAGCTGGGGAGAACTAGAACTGTTGGTAACTTCACTATACGCATTATGACGAACATAAATTGCTTAGCAACCATATTTAAAGTGTCTAATCGAATCGCAACCGTGAAATACTTATTATTTAGTAGTAGGTACCGGTGGCCATCTGTTGTTTATATCATCAGTTCCACTTCACCAAATGGTGCTTTCTAAGAGAAAATGCATAAGTTACTATAAAAAATACCCAAATCGCTATAGGTGTGCCTACTTATAAAAATTAAGATTTTTTTTCTATTTCCATGGGATACCCTCATCAGATTCTGACTTGGTGGCAATGGGTCCACCTCGTGGTCCTCCCTTTCAAACAAAAAATCATTTTCAAAATTGGTCCACAAATTGACGGAGAAAACAAATATATAAAAAAGGAGGAGGTTAAATAACCTCCTTTTTTACGTTTCGACTTCCAAAAAGGAGGAGGTTATATGCTTGTATACAAACATATAACCTCCTCCTTTTTGGAAGTCAGTTTGGAATTGTATCGCTGCGCTGCGCCTCCGTGCCGCAACTTTACCGATTGGATACGCCCTTCTTTAGGTAACCTTTACCGATGTTTGAAGGTAAATTATAACTCATTTTTTATGTATTTTGAGAAACATTTGAAAGTTTAAGAAAAACATAACATCACGCCTGTTTTCCCCGGTACTTTATCTAACCCGGCAGAGATGTACTGATAGTACACCCACATTTCGGCTGTTATATTTAGTCCCATGTAAAAGGGGAGGAGCTTATTGACATCAACTGGGCATAAATCCAGAGTCCGGGCTGCTATTGAGAAATTCCTGATAGTATAAAACCCAATAACACTGTGCATCGACCGCACGCTTCACCCCACCTGCGAATCGACCGCAGTAGTATTTTTTTTTTTATGTATGGCATCTCGTAGTTGACCTTGAGAAGTCGTGACTACTTAACCGGACTATCCTGTTTGAGCTTAAAGCCTCCAGCCAGAGGCTAAATAAATACCCCGCAGCAGTAGCGCTTGCGGCTAGTGGCCGCAAGCGCTACTGCTGCGGGGTATTTATTATTATATACGATTTATTATAAACGAAAAGTTTTAAAACTATTTTTGAAAATAGAATCCGCTAGGTGAGGCACTCGGAGGAGCTTAGCTTATACTTAAAGGTCACTTCAAAATACTTATACTTCAAAATCATTCAGATGGTGATTGATAGTGTGTTACGCAATTTGGGTGCTGAATTAGGTGCTGAACGGTGTTGGAGCGGGACGGGGCGAAGACGGAACGTGGTGTTATGAAAACACGGACGCACCGCGACAGTGACGCGAAACTAACTAGTATTAGTACGCGAAACTTTAAGGTCGCCGCATACACTTAACGTGTTTTAAACCGTACGGAACAGAATGACAATGTTTGGAAATATAGTTTCATAGAAAATGTATACAAAAGAGCATACGTCACGGATGCACTAGCTTTCATGTAGCATTATATTTAATTTTGCATTAGCTCTCCCGAGCGACTGGAGCGACTGTGGTTATGCAGCGGAACCACGGATGGCACGTGGCGTGCGCAGTGTGGAACATGCTAAAATCGTCATCAACGACATTTTTCCCGTCCCTTGGGTGCCAGGGTGCCACGTCTCTTTGGTATAACGTTTCTATGAATCGCTGTTGCCAAAAATTGTCGTTCCGTTCCGTCCGGGTAAAAACACGTTAAGGATGCAGTGACCTTTAGTATAAGCTAACCTCCTCCGAGTGCCTCACCTAGCGGATTCTATTTTCAAAAATTGTTTTAAAAGTTCTCGTTTATTTCGGAGGTACACCCTTGTAGGGCGCGGTCGATGCGCAGTGTAAAGGCTTCTACACACCAGCGCGAATTGTCCGCGCGACGCGACACGGCACAAAGGCCCCGCGTGTCGCGGGACGAGCGGTGCCTTTGTGTCGCGTCGCGTCGCGCGACAAGTCGCCCCGGTATGTAGAAGCCTTTATTTCCCAGTAGCAGCCCGGAGTCTGGATTTATGCTCGGGTGATGGCAATAGGCTTATCCCCTTTTACCGGGACTAACTAACCTTAAAGTTTCGCGTAGTAATACTAGTTAGTTTCGCGTCACTGTCGCGGTGCGTCCGTCCGTGTTTTCATAACACCACATTCCGTTCTTCGCCCCGTCCCGGTCCAACACCGTTCATCACCCTAATTGCGTAACTCACTATCAATCACAATTTGAATGATTTTGAAGTATAGGTATTGATAATCCATTGCTTCATTATCTTAAAAAAATTAGTTTGCTCAACAACGTAAATATCGCAATCAAACTGTCAAAATGAAACCTACCGGGTAAAACGGAGTGAATAGGGATGCAGGGGTGAATCGGGATGCAACTTTAAAATGGATTTTAATTTTTAACGTTGAAATAATATCTTTTGTTGCCAAAAAGGACTACTATATTTTAACGATTAAGTGTCCTTGTTGGCAACAAACTTATTACTTCAAGGTTAAAATCAATTTTAAAGTTTCGTCCCGTTTCACCCCTGCAGCCCTATTCACCCCGTTTTACGGTATTGCTAGTTGCTACTGATAGTATGTTACGCAATTAGGTACCTCGCAGTATGCAGCGACCTTAATAAACTAGACTAATAAAAACTATTGAGAACCAGTTTTGAGGTACATACCACAACTCACTGCCAAAGCATTTTGTTTCGTTGTTTTTGTTAAATTTGCGTAGTTTGTGTACATTATGTAGGAATCAAAGACATTAAATTAATAGTCGGGACACAGCGAACAAAATCGTAATCCGATACATTTGTCCTAGTGGGCAAAAGTCGCTCAGTCTAGTGTGGTAAGCCACATCTCAAGTCGCATTTCTCATTCGTGTCCACCAAAAGAAAATTATTTTCGAAGTATAATCCTAATTGTGCAATATGCTAATATCAAACTTAGATTTTATTGAATTTTGCTATATTACGCTAGACGGCATCACTGAGACATAGGATCACAATTTTATTTGACATTACTTCTGATAGCCTCTCTAGTCTCTATAGTATCTACGAGTATCTTAAATCTCTGGTAGGAAGATAATATATATGTCGCTTGTTTATGTCACTGTATAATTACAAACTTCGTTACTTTATAATCTATCGGTATTATTTCCGTTGGATTATAAACTGTAGAAAAATTGTGAAATGCAACAAACCATTTACAATTTAACGGACCATTCTTCGATAGATAATCTATCTTTGGGAAACCGACATGTGAATCAACTTGGAAGTAGCGCTCGCCAGCCGCTGCCGAGACGACGCGCGCCGCCGCCGCGCCGCCGCTCGCCGCGAGCCACTCGCTTGGCTCGCTTCTAACCTAAACTAACCCATTTCACCCAATTCACAATTTTTCGACAGTTTATTATCTAACGGAAATGATACCAATAGATTATTATAAGCTAACGGTGCTCTTAATCTTACGGTGAGATAAATATACAGGTACATAAACCAATTTTTACGTTCTCTGTTATATACCGAGTGAGAAAAATTAAAACTAAAGCCTATTACTCCTATGAACTAAGGGTATATTTTCCATCACGCAGTTATAAATTAGATCTAATTAATTAGATTGGTTTAGATCATTTAACTTGGGCTAGCCTAGTTACCAACAAGACAGGCAGTAGCATCCATATATCATGTCGAACCTCCCTGGAGTGTAAATATAATCCTGTTTCACAAGCTATGGGACACTTACCAGCCCAGGTACTTTACGTAAGGGTCCGTCTAAGTGAACGCATAGCGTTGCACATCACTCAAGTATTGTTTATGAATCGGATTTACCGGCCCTATGCGTTGATGGGCACTGTGAGACCTCATAGTATCGTTCTTGAATACGGGGGTTAATATCGTGTCCTGCGCGTTCTGTCGTCTGCACGTTACAAGAACTGATGGACGCTATTGATGGCGCCAAGCACGTACCTAGCCGAATTCTGGGCCGACTCCGTTTAAATTGCCATCGACACGCAAAGAAAAAGATATAGCCAAGCCAAGCTATAAATATGTCTAGATAGACAGTCAAAGCTGTGAACTCGTCGAAAAAACGTCGTGCGTCCAACTGTTGGCCACAAAATGCACGCACACTAGAATAACACAATGACATGGCGCGAGATTAAGACGGAGCTGTCACGCACACCAGCCAATCAAAGTTGGCCTGTTTCACCTGTTTGTTTTAGTTCTTTTGCAGCGCGACACTCTATCTAGACATATAAATAATCAAAGGATGTAAAACATGAACAAGATTTTCCTCAAGGGTGTAAAAGATAGATCTATGATTGGTCATAGGTCAGCAGTGGACGTAATTGGTATAAGAACTTGACATCTCGTGTCGAATGCATCAGTTTACCTAAAACAGTTAGAATAAATAGATAAGTACAATGACGTATTATATATAGACACGTTATCAACCAACATCTCGGCGCTTAAAAACGGCGAAAATACTAGATAACTACCTACTTATACGCGTAAAGAAAGGGAAAGAAAATATGACACCGTACGGCGGGATGCCTGTTGCTAGAGGGAGATAATAATAGTGTCCCAACCTCCCCTAACGTCACGTGACTACTAACTTCATGCGCCGGCCGCCATTAGACGCAGCGTCGTACAAAATAAAATAAAATAATGTAGTTTTGTAAACTTACGCGTGAAATGACACATTTTTGTCTTTAACTTTTGGGGTATAATTTGTACATCCTCTGAAAACACACGACGGCATGTTTTCTTTATGTTTTGCACAGGTTTTCACACACGATATAAATTAAAAACAAACATAGCGTCGCACGACAGGTTAGTGCGTGACTGAGCGCAATGTGGCCAATTGGCTTCATTTCATGTTGCCATTTTAGAGTGCGGACAACGTATCTATAGTTTTATACATCATTGGATAAGTATAACTGATTAGTCGCCTATCAATCAGTTTTACTTCTAAGCAATTAAACTATTAACACTATTTACGAAAACGCAGTATTTATTCATTAAAATGCTAGTGAAAACGTCTGTCTATATACGTAAAGAATTCGAATTATTGAAGATGTTTTAATTAAATTGAACAGTTGAACCAAGTGTATTGTTACCAAGTTATTACCAATCGGTATACAACTATACAAGCTCGTACCTACTTGTATACAGATATATCAAGAGTGTCAAGGCTTCTACATACCGGGGCGACTTGTCGCGCGACGCGACGCGACACAAAGGCACCGCTCGTCCCGTGACACGCGGGGCCTTTGTGTCGTGTCGCGTCGCGCGACAAGTCGCGCTGGTATGTAGAAGCCTTTAAGAGAAGCCCATAATTATGGTCGTATAAATTATCGTTACAGTAAAAAAATTAGGTAAATTAAGAATCATTGTCAAACAGTGTTTATTAAGATTAGTGATGCTTTGAAATGACCCGGTATGACATGACAATGTGTGTTTATGTTGTGAATTTTATTCAAACAACGCGTGTAATTCCATATTTAAACTGTTACGCATTAAGGCTTCTACATACCGGGGTGACTTGTCGCGCGACGCGACGCGACACAAAGGCACCGCTCGTCCCGCGACACGCGGGGCCTTTGTGCCGTGTCGCGTCGCGCGACTAGTCGCGCTGGTATGTAGAAGCCTTTATGGCATTGACTGTGTGTGTACAACTTTTTTATTTTAGTTGCCTTATATCTTGCCGGCCTGCAATGTCCGGTTGTAGACTTGTAGTCGCGCATTTTGATTACAAACCTCATCGAATGTGGCTGAGTATTGAGTAGCACGTGCCAGTGTTGTGATTAAAAATGATTTTGTTATTAGTATTTGTAGTTTTAGTGTTAGCGTTGTTAATATCGTGGATAACTTTGGTTAGGGAAAGCCACCGGTTTAACGTGAAAGGGCCAACGCCTTTGCCTCTGGTGGGAAATGCTCATTTGTTTGTTGTTAAATCAACAGGTATGATTTATTAACTTTTTTATTTTTATTTGTTTATTTTATTTGAAGTGTTTTATTCAAGATTATGAGGCACTCATGTCATCAAATATGTGTAGATACCTACATAAAATAGCATTGATTGCATTTGGCATTGATTTATATCATACCTAAGTATATAAATAAATAAACCATCTTGTATCTTTGAATATAAAAAAAAAATGTTTTTGCCTTTTTCACATAAATCCGTGATTCTGTAGTATCTATTTACTCGCAATAAAAAAAACACCTAATGCCAGAGACTGTTATTTTTATAAAATATAAACGAAAATTGATTAAAAAAGCATTAAGAAATTCAATAAACTTGTTTCAAGAAGCATACCTATACGAGTATTTATAATAAATTGCAAAAAAAAAATATGACCATAAAACATTGATCGTCATAGCTCAAAACCTGTTGTCAAAATCCGGGTATAGTTATTTAGGAACCTGTGTGATCGCTTGTAGCTGCTAAAAATAATTCACCATAATTTTACTTTATTGCCCGATGTCATTGACTCGCCAAATATTTAGTCAAAACAAATATTTTTTATCGCTTCATTCGCTTCCTTCATAACTAAGTAGAGCCTAGCGGCTGCGCCGAGTTTCTGATGAAAGGGACTAAGCTGTAAGGGTGTAATATAGTAAATAATAACTATATTATACAGGATTACATTAAGTTAACTGGCGAAACTTCACAGACGTGATGGGAACCGGGACCGCACAGCGGGTTAAGGATGCATTTGAAAAATTTAACAAAAATTTGGTACATTTTGCGGCAAAATTAAACTAAATCAAATGTAACTAATAATTGCCACAGATAGACTACTCCTTCATCTCAAATATTAGCAGATTTTTATTCGAAAGTGTTGGTTCATAATCTTGTAATTCCGTTGCCTCTTCACAAAAATTGACGATATCGTGTTGAATTTAGGAACATTTTTCTTCAATATAATAACATAAATAGTTAACGTAAATAGTTTTAAAACATATATTATGTAAGCAGACATGTTCAACTCAAAAAAATAGCAAAAATAACGATCAAAATATTACAAATAGCCTCAGAAAATAATGTTGAATAAACCTATATTTAAAAAAAAAATATTGTCGGTAATATTTTTTTTTCCTATTATTTAACAAACCTTAACAATAAATTTAAAAATCGCACACTGAGCTTCAGCTATCCGTGTGATAAAATCAAAATTGTATTTTATGATTATACAATAATCTTCATTAAGTAAACCAACGGCGAAATAGGTTATACTTTCGAGAGCGCAAAAGTGATGAACTATTAACAGGTGCTGACACGAATGGTTTATCACAACGAAAACTGTACTTTTATAGTTACACAGCCTTAATGTTTCAATTATTTCAAGCTTTCTCACAATGTTATAAGAAAAAAAAAACAACAGTCCAAGAGATAATCCAAAGTCAAAAATGTGACTTGAAGTCGGGCATGGACTCAAAGTCAAAAAAGGAAACTGGAAGTTATAAAACGGCCAAACATTCGGATTATCGCTTCGGAGTAAGTCCCCAGGAATCAGCACCCCAATTTCGTAACCCAGTTTCAATAGCAATCCGAAGGACTTTGAAGGAAATTCTTAATCCATTGTTTCATACATACCTACTAACTTTGAAAAATCCGTCTGCTCGACAACGTGAATATTGCAATGAATGTTGTTTAATTGTCAAAAATAATGGCATTGCCATTGTTGTAAATGTGGTACGCAATTAGATACCCCGCAGGTAAAAATGACATTAGAAAAAAATTAGGTACGTGTAGGTAATTTGATAGTTCCTGTATGACATTTGCGTGTTGAGATGATAATTACCTACATAACCTACTGGGTACTTAAAATCCTATTCAATATGAATTGTACCTTCTAAGTTTCATTATGCTGCAAATTGCCGTTCGTTCAATAATAGCCTGTAATTATTGAACTATAAATGAGGAAAAATTGGTATCCATTTTGTAAAGCTGATGCATCTTGTTTGCTCTTTAATAATATTTTTGTATTAACTACTTCTCTTATGAAAATAAATAAAATTTAAGTGCCTGTTTGTAATGTCATAATAACAGATTTTGTACTAAATGCATATTTATATTATTTTTTTCTTTGGATGACTTACAGCTAAAACAAACAGAATAAAAATAGTACCTATGTGAGACTGACAGCCAATTAAAAGTCTTCAATTCTAAAAACAGATTGGAAAAAAGAGTGTGTCCAAAAAAAGAAACAGTATAATATTCCAATTTATTAAAGCTATGCTTGCCGCGGTTGGTCCAATATTTTTGATTAAATGACAAAATAAAAAAATAATGTAATAAAATTGTAATTATAAATATATTTTTTTTAAAGGATAAAAATAAACATTTTATTATTAGGTAAATATTATAAAAAATATTTAATCAGTACATTTAATACAATTTTTTTTAATAATAGATTACATAAACACGTAAAAGTGTCGTGACTGACGGTCACAATCATTTCCTATATCACAATGTTCCAACTTTTTTCGGTTTCTGCTCTCGTTCGTCAAGTGTGCGGATAAAACGTGCGATAAGGAACTTCGTTGCACAAAAAAAAACAAAAGAATCCTACATTTTCTAATTTTCTCTACCAAAAAAATGCAAAAAAAGAAACAGTATAATATTCCAGCTTACACTAAATTCACATTAAAATTTAATATTCAATACAAGAATAAAAACCTGAACATACAAAATCTTAATAAAAAACAATATGAAAGTAGGTATATACGGTACAATCACGGGTGCGTACAGCGAACCTGGGGGTCTACTCCGAACATAAATCCGAAGTATAGGCTGTTGCTTGACTACGGGTAATAATAGCTGATTGCGGCTAAAGAAAAAAAAAACAACAGTTAAAGGATGGAAGATATAAAATGGACGAACATTCGGCCGATACACCGGATTAAGAGGAAATGCGGGCGGAGAGACTTTTAGAGTAAAAAGTCATAAATCGAGGTTCGGCTCTCGCCTATTTCCTCCTCCAATATTGGACCAATTTAGTAGATATTTCTTATTTTGAGTTTAGAATTAGAAATAATCAATACAATATATTTAATAATCACTAGAATTTTATCGAAGTAATAGATTGCAATGTACTGAAGTCACAAGAGTGTGCGTAAAAACCAAAATGGAACGAACGTATGTGTCGAATTTCAGGAGTATAAAATATGGAGTGCCTTAAGGTAGCGTGCTTGGGCCACCATTATTTCTCATTTACATAAATGATTTGCCAAAAGTGACACAACAACAAATGATTTTGTTTGCAGACGATAGCACTGCCATAGTAAAATGTAAGGACGTAAATACTTATCAACTTGACATTAATAATACTCTTACTGACATAATTAATTGGCTTATTATGAATAATTTAATAATCAACCTTAAGAAAACCAAGGTAATGCATTTCCACCAAAGAATTGAACTTCCAAAAACTTGTGTCAATTACAATGGCAACGAAATAGAAGAAGTAAAAGTAAGTGTGTTTTTAGGTATCCATATTGACAACAACCTTAATAACAGCTCTAATAATAAATCTGCCTATGCACTTTTTCAATTGGCTAGAAAAGTAAATACAGACACGTTACTTGTTGCCTATCATGGTGTGGTAGCCTACTAATACTTACGCTACCGGCGATATACATATTAGAAATTAGTACCTTTGTCAAAACAAATCCAAAACTTTAAAAAAATTACAATGGTACGAAATGTTCCAATTCGTAGTCAGTACAAACATTCTTTGAGTAATTATAAATGTAAAACTGCAGTAAAAAATAACTGACTTCCAAAAAAGAAAACACTACAAAGTGAAAACTAACCTTAATTTCGGAAGTCGGTGTCTTTGGATCTATTTTAGTATTTTGTCACTGACTTCCGAAATTAAGGTTATTTTTCACTTTGTAGTGTTTTCTTTTTTGGAAGTCGGTTATTTCTTTTTGTAAAAAGATTTTTTATTTTTCACTTTTTAGTGGGTAAGTTTGCAATTTATTTATCTAAGTTACAATAGCCTAATGTCAACTGCTCATAACCTTTTACAAAATATTGCTTTTCCCGATGCAGGGGCGTTAATAGTTGAGGAGTTCTCCTGGTAAGAACCAGGAGAACTGGAACTGATGGTGACTTCACCATATGCATTGTGACGAGCATAAATTGCAACCATATTAAAGTGTCTAATCGAATCGCAACAGTGAAATACTTATTATTAAATAGTTCCGGTGGCCATCTGTGGTCTTCATCATCAGTTCCACTTCACCAAATGGTGCTTTCCGAGTGCAAATGCATGAGTTACTATAAAAAATACTGAAATCGATATAGGTGTGCCTATAAAATTTGAGGATTGCCTTTGATTTCCATGGGATCCCCTCATCAGATTCTGACTTTGTGACAATGGGACCACCTGACAATTTGTGTTGTATGTATTGTACTCATGTTTGTGCAAATAAATGATTATCTTATCTTATCTTATCTATCTTTGGTTGAGACAGAATTCTATGGAATGTGCCTAAATCAAGTCAGTTCAACCTCAACACCCCAAACACATAATTTCTATCAGACTCATATCGAACACAGTCCATAAATAGTGATGTAAGCCTTCCACAACTCCACACAATTAGGAGAGTTAGTTTTTTTCATCATGAACGGAATGTGTCCAAATCTTTGTCTCTAAAACTAATTTTCTATTTAAATTACTATTCATGAGTGAAATACTTACAAGCCTTTGAGTAAGTTTCAAGCATTATGATTTAGGTCTGTCCGGTTATTACCCTGTTAGAAAAAAAAATACTTTATGTCTTATCTTCTTTTACACATGTATTATGAAAAGCCATTGACCTATTACTGCTAGGGTTCCCACCTCTCCCGGAATTCCGCGATTCTCCCGGCTTTCAGCAATGAAAAGGAATTTCAAATAAATAAAATCCCAACAAAAACATTTCATGTAAAATGTTGCCAAGACGACCACATAAGGTTTACCCTGTGAAAAAGATATCAGATCTCATGTAGAGCCAAGCTTCTGAATCTACACGGCCTAACTCTACCGACCCTTTTTTTTTTTTTTTTTTTTTTTTTGGTGGGAAATCATCAAATAACTTCTCCCGCTCTGGGCGGAGCGAGAGGGAGTGTCAGACTTTTACTGACTAAAACCCACCGTGTTCCTTCAGATGCCTGTGTGCCAGAGCCACGATATCCCTTTCGGACAGGCTCGTAACCCTGGCAGGCATTGGCCCTTTCGGACCCCGTCAATTGGTGCTGACGTCTCTTTGAGGCGCGCGTGGAACACAACGCGCCGTCGACCCGGGCCTGGTCCTTATCGGACGGCGAGCTACCCATCGCTCACCGTCCGCAAGCCCGCGCCTACGGTGGCCGGGAATCGGCCTGCGATTCCCGACGCCCAGGGCGTCTCCTGCGGCGACTTAGGGCGGAAGGGCGGGCACCCTGCCTCACCCTCATGCGCTCCGCCTCCTCCTTCGCGAGCATTACTGTTTCGCAGAAGGAGGTGACGGCCTCCCATGCACTCTCGCTCCGAACCATGGCCTGAACCAGGGCCGGACGCGAGAGATCGTCGCCGCCGATCGCCTCCGTGAGGACACGGCGGTGCTCCGCCCAAGCAGGGCAGACCTCCACCGTATGCTCCACCGTGTCCTCCGGGCGATCCACACAGTGGTGACACCCGGGCGTTTCCTCCCGCTTTATCCTGAACAGGAACCTCCCGAAACAACCATGTCCGGTGAGGACCTGCGTCAGGCGGAAGGTGAGGACGCCGTGGCGCCTCTCTAGCCACTCCTCAAAGAGGGGACTTACCGCCGCAATCACAAATTCTACATATCAGTAAAAATGTATTTTGAGCGTGGTTTTAGTATATTAGTTATTCGATAAGTACGTAATTATTCTAAGGACAAAAGAAAGAAACCGCTTATATGAAGAACATGTTAGGGTAGAAATAGAAACGTTTTTCAATTCTAAAATGGACTGCAGAGTTTTTTTTAAGTTAGTTCAAGATTCAAGACTATTTTGAAGTCTGTAGGTACGTTCAAATAGAAAATATAAGTTCAAAATAAAATAAAAACTAAAAAAAAATCGCCTTTTTTTACTCTCCCGGATTTAGACTAACAAGAGGTGGCAACCCTAATCACTGCCCATTACTGTAATCCCGATACGTTATCATTTTGTTTGCTTAATAACAAACTTATTATTCACTTCTATTAATACCTATCATACTCTTTTGCGAAGAAAAGATCCAGAGGTTTTCAGAATAACAAAAAAAAATACTTAGGCCCTTTGTACACACACGTTTCGCTTGCCGTGAAACCTACGTTGTATTAGCCGTGTGTAGGCAAAGTCGTCAGTGTTGTATGGATCACTATGGAAGCTTGTTGACGAACTTTTTCACGGCGCGGATTCAACATCAAAATTAAAATATTTTATCTCACTGCCTACATGGGCACTTATGAAACGACAGAAGCTAGGTGCACGGTTCCAATTAGTCGATTCCTATGGAGAAGAGCCGGCAAGAAACTCCACGGTTACTCTTTTAAAAATAATTGGCTTCTACAATGTTATCAAATTACCTACAGTGTTAATAGGTATAGGAGGAGAGTGTAGGCCCGTCAAAAATACCAGGTGCTTAACATAATAGAAAATTGTCTATAAATCTACAGTGTATTAAGCCTACAACGTTATCACATTCAGAAAATATAAAAAAAAAACGTTATACTTACAATATTATTGAAATTGAACTTAAAATTGTAGGTATATAAATGTCAAATGTTTATTCGCCGTACCGTAAAGAAACCGTGTCGTGTACAAAGGGCCTTATCGTTTTAACCATGCCGGCCGCCGCCGCCGCCGGTGCCGGTTGCGGCAGAGCCGTTGCGCGTTGGTCCCGGCCGTCATTCCTAGATCTTTGACAGTCGTACGGGTAGTCAGAAGCTCAAAAGTCTGAAATGCAGTCTTACCAAGTGGTATCATATTATGGCTCCCGCAGATAGGTGCGACGCGACAACGGTCTGACGCGATTCTGGTTACACAGTTTCAAGTTTTCATAGAAATTGTTCTACTAAAGTCACATCGCGCCTGTCTGCCTGGGAGCCTTTACCCAGTCATTGGGTAAAGGCCAGGGGTAGTGGTCAGATAGGCAGTCGCTCCATGTAACATACAGGTATTCAGATGCATCCGGATAGACTAGAGGCCGACCCCAAACATAGTTGGGAAAAGGCAGACTGATTGATTGTGATGGTTTTATTTATATACAATGGGGCCCACACGTAGAAAAATTGTCAGATAGGCTTAGTTCGGCTGCCTATGCTGTTACAAAAATTAGGCAGATAACTGATGTAGATACTGCCAGAATTGTTTATTTTAGTTATTTTCATAGTCTTATGTCATATGGCATTCTTCTCTGGGGAACCTGTGCGGACATTAATAATATCTTTGTTTTACAGAAAAGGGCTGTTCGAGAATTCGAGCCATTTACAATCTAGGTCCAAGAGATTCACTTCGTGAAATATTCAAAGAAATAGACATTCTGACTGTAGCCTCTCAATATATATTTGAAAATCTATTGCATGAACACAAAAATAAATCAAATTTTAAGAAAATGTCTAATATTCATAGTTTAAATACCAGAAATAAACACAATCTTGCTGTACATCGCACTCGCCTCCACAGAGTAGGCAACTCGTTCATGGGTCAATGTATACGCTTTAACAACAAACTTCCTACTGACATTCGGAACTTACCCATTAATCGATTTAAAATCTGTATTAAAACCGAACTTTGTAAAAAAGGGTACTATAAAATTTCTGATTATTTAAGGCTTCTACATACAGGGGCGACTTGTCGCGCGACGCGACGCCACACAAAGGCACCGCTCGTCCCGTGACACGACAAGTCGCGCTGGTATGTAGAAGCCTTTAGAGGACTAAAAAGCTTGGGATTGAGCTGCCCCCATTTGCTAGCCTTGTGATAAAACTAAAAAAAAAATTAAAGAAAAGAAAATGACCCACATAGTGCTCACATTCACAATAAATTAAAGCAGTAAATATAATACTTTTCAAAGTAAACATTCATGTAAAATTGTATACAATATTCTGCAATTCAATATGTATATAAAATCATGCATAACAGATTTTATATACATAATGAATTAAAAACAAAAAAAAAAAACATAAAAAAAAACCCTGTTATGTTTTAATGATGGTCTGGTATTTTGAGCGCTTTATGCGGCCTACCCAAATGTCCTTTCTTTGGTATTGTTCGTCGAGTCGTTGAGCTCCGTAAGTTTTGAGTTGAGCTGCACGATTACTGACAAATGCTTACACTGATTGGACAGGTCCGCTCAAATTTGTGTGGTTCTTTCCTCAAAAGACCATTTCTGACACGGATCTACATGGTCCTCACATGATATGACCAAGATTATGTCTGGACTTTGACCCCTGAGTTTGTTTCGCTATTTCTTCTCAGGGGTAGTCAGATAGGAAATGTCGGCTACATCTAGATTATTTTTTCATATGACGTGTAAAAGTGATTTTAATATCCTATTTACAGAATAAACGATTTCATTTCATTTTACTTCATTTCATTAAACTTTGTTAATTGCATTAAAATCTATAATTATTAGGTCACCTATACGTTGATAATTTTATTATTGTAGTTAGTATCCTTATTATGTTATCATCCAGTTCCACTCTAACCATCAGCCAAATGGATAATCCTACCTTTTCCAATTGAAATTTTATTATGATATTTTTTCCTTTTAGAATTGGAATTTTATTATGACATTTTTATTGTAATTAAAACTATTTGACATTAATATAAACTTATTTTGCATTATTTTATTTTCCTAATTGTCATTTAAAATTATAATATCTTTGTGTAAATTAATTAATAATAATTATGATTTGCACTCCCATGTGACGGTAGAATATGGAGGACTATTATAATAAAACATCTAAGTACAAATTACCCATGTTTGCAAACCAATAAATGATTTGATTTGATAACAAAAAGAAAATAGCATATTGACTGCTGGTTCTTGGCATCAATATACATTTAAAGCACATAGGATATCGCTATGTGGTATTTCCGAATATAAATACTAGTAAACTAACCAATGAGCGCTAGTTATATTTTTTTTGACTGCGGTCTATTGACTGTTCATAACGACATATTGACGAAATTGATATATAAAGCTATATATAAGCTCTTTTTGTGATTCTGTGCGATTTTTTACTTCACGGAGCTGACTGATTTTGTCAGATATATTATATTATTATGATTGTTTATTCTTGATGTAATTATGTCAGGTAGCACAATTTCTTAGTTGCCTTGTAGGTAACTCACTGAAGGCATACGGGTAAGCAGGCGTTGCTTCAAAGATATTTGAATATCATTGATTCTTTAGATCCGGAATCATTATGCAAAATGTCAAGGTGCATTTTAAATATATTCCATTGGCTTGAAAATTAAAATTATAAATATTTCTTTTTGTTACAGAGTTTTTGAAATTAATTCAAAGACTATCGGTGAAGTACGGGCTTGCGTTTCGGGTACATTTTTTCTCCACTCCATACGTGATGATCTGCCATTCAAAATATGCTGAAGTGAGTTGCACATACATAATTATGATATTATTATGCTTATTGTTTTTGTGTAGGTACAGTCCGATTCAAACTTTATAGCGGCTCGGAATATGAGTCATATGTCAGCGGGAATAAAGGGTGCGGTACTGCGCAGTGAGTTAGCGCACTTCAGATCCGTCATTAAGTTTGACACGTACTATATTATTTAAATACCTTTAAGTACTTCATTTGAAATAAGATTAGAAATTTAAATAAACTTCTTTACAGTCCGTTCAACCGATTGTGACTTTTTTAGAGGTATGAGGAACAGGGTGTAAAGTTCACTCATCCTCCATAGAAAAGGGAGGATCCTCCGACCAGACGGGTGTTGTGTCTGGTGGGCAAATTCCGAACGGTTGATGTCGGGATGTTGTCTATATGCTAGTTGCGCGATAAACTCTGCTTGCGCGATGCAGGATTTTGCGTGACGTCAGTGTGACGCGTAGTTCGCATGTGGCGATAGTGATGCCGCTACACTTCTATTCCGTATGCATAAGGATGGCATTAAAAGCAAAAACTTGGTTACAAGACCAACTGCTTATTACAGTTGCCATTTATCATGCCACCAACGCAATAGAAGTCAAAATCGGTTTAACGGACTGTAAAATAGGTTTAATATAAATGTCTAATCTTATTTCAAATGGAGTGTAGTCATTATCTATGAGGAATTGTAAGTATCTGATCTATGTGTAGAAGAATGGAATTCGTTTGAAATTTGAAATCACTTGTTGAGTTACAAGAATCTAGTTTTCATTCAAAGAATAAGTTTGTTAAGATTGACTGAAAATAGATGTTTAGGAGCAAAATATGCTCAGCTAATAAATAAGATTTAATTTGTTATACTTATTATTCGAACGGTTTTTTTAATTAATTTTATTTAAAAACTGATCGTATTACAATAATTAATCATCAGAATAAAAAAATCAACAACATCTTTATTTAATCGAAAGAAATGCTGTAGCTGCTAAAACCGGTTACAAGACCCGTTTATAAAACACTCCGATGTGATTCGAAATAAATATTGAAATTTTGCAGATTTGTTATTTTGGAAATTAATTAGAATAGAATAGGTACTCTTTATTATGTAGATACATCTTAAGGATTCAAAATATAAATGTAGAAATTTTACTTAAGGTGACATATTTGGCGGTCTTGTCGGGATGTACATGGCACGAGGTTCGTTTTTGAAGCCAGGATAATGATCTAGGGTTACTATGATTTATTTATTTAAAAAATGATAGAGTGTTATATGGATCATTTAGCTCTCCCTTCAAAATGGTTGAGCTGAATGGTGCTGATCCATGCGTCATGTTCGTGAATGGGCGCTGTCAGTTGGGACTGGTCATCTCTTAGCTGCCACAGCTTATTTTTAATTATTTCAGTTTTGAATTGTTTTTTTTTTGTTTTGATCTTTTTATCACGGACGCTTGTGACGTTTTGCATCGTTCTCACATGTATAATTTCAATATGAATGATGTAACCAATACTTTGTATCAATATTTTAATTTAAAAGAGTGTCCGTGGAGTATTTGGAATGGGCAACTAGCTTAATATTTGTAACTGACCGACTTCTTGACAATTCAAAAGTGCCTGTAAATGTTTTAATTGAAATAAATGCTTTGAATTTGAGTTTATGCTAGCAAGCTAGTAACTCTGAATTCGTGTATACAAAACAAGCTTCATTTCTAGGCTAGTAAGCTAGCGTCTCAAGCTGGGGTACTTTAATAGGATGGGGTTCTATTTTCCAAGCAAGTAGCGCTCCTCACCACCGATTTTGGTATCCTGGCTGGTGTACTAGCCACGTGTGGCCGGCGAAGATACTCAATCTGATCATTTTACTCTACGAACTAAGTCAATGCAATGCTATTGGCTTAAAATTTACTAGCAGCGTGTAAACCGCTCTCGCATGGTGCCATGTCAGGATAGTTAGCAGGATATTACTTGCTTGCTATCCTAGCTTAAATAACTATCCTCGTGTAACCCGGGCATTAAGACGCAGATATATTCCAGTGACCTTGAGTGGTTGGATTGCGTGTTCTGTATTGAAAAAAAAAAAAAAAGTGTATATTCAGATTATTAATATAAAGACATCATATTTACTTCTGCCAAACAGCACATCAGTTTGTTGGCAGACGTAGCTTTTGAGTGGTTAGCTTGCGTGTTTTGTACTGAGCTCACGCAACGCGTCGTACGTTCAGCCAGTAATAGGACTCGTCCATCAAGAAGCGCTGTCCCCAATTTGACTCATTATTAATTTATTATAAACAAAACAAAAGGTATTTTAATAAAACGCGTATACTAAAAGATTAATAATTAAATTATCTTTAAATTGGTGAAGGTTTCAGAAAAATACGATTGGTAGATTTTGCGCCATCCTCAGTTTTTTATCCGCATTAGACATAATTTTACAAATTAATTTCACTATGTAATATAAACATAATCTAAATTATTCACATACTAAGTTATTGAGAAAATGCTCTTATTTAACATATATTTTTTTCAAATCATTACCACTACTCATTTAGACGTGATCTTCAGTATAAAATCATTAAAAGTCGGTTATCGTCGCCTTAAGGAGAATGTTTACCTACATAAAGTAAAAAAAACTTCACTTTATTTGGAAGTCGGTTATTTTTGTTTTGTAATATGTTTTTTATTTTTCAGTTTTTAGTGCCGAAAAAAAATTTTCCAAATAGTTTTTGTAAATGACGGGAGTTATGCGCGAACAAAAAACGCAATGCAGAGTAAACGAAAAGATCGTTAATGTAGACAATGTAGATCCATTTTTAGATTTTTGTTGTTTTTTCCACAACCGCTTGTCCGATTTCGATAAAATTTTCATGGGACCATTTGGGAAGTATACCCTTTCCAACAAAAAAAAAGAATTTTTCAAATCGGTTGGCAAGCGACGGAGTTATGCACGAACAACCATAAAAAAAAAAATACGAACATCCGAATTGAGAACCTCCTCCTTTTTTAGAAGTCGGTTAAAAAGAGGTAGATAAGTACATTCTCCGCAAGTGGCACGTCAAAATTTGGCTAATTAGACATATTTTCCTCCACTTGTCTCTTTTTCGCTACCGATAGTTACGACATGCCATCCTACTTCTACGTGCCGTCGAATAGTAAGACATTGCGCCGTTTTTGAAGATCGAATATTGAGCAGGAAGAAGAAAAGACGTAGTCATTGTACATACGTTAGTAATTCTAATTAACAGTCTCATATTATTAATATTTACATGACAACGTTTAAAAACAATAAGGTACCTACTTATCACCTTGCAAAATACAAGTCGAATTGCATTGTGACGTAAATTAACCACAAGGTGACCTGAGGGCTAATTCACGTAATTTCATGACGCGCCGATCAAGTTGCAGTGCAGCTGTGCTATTCTTTAACCATCTCACTGTGAAAACTTAGGTGAACTGAGCATGGAGTGAACTGTCAGTGAGGGATTGACACTATTAACAACTCACTTCAAGCTCACTTCACCTACGTTTACACGGTGAGAACTTTTCAGAATAGATCGGCAGGTGCAATGAAGTTTAAGTTTGAGTGATAGCTGAATATATATAGTATCTGACAGCCGTAGAAAATGGTATAATACGAAATGAGTTGTTTTGATCGAAACTTAATTGCAACTGCACTGCTACCGCACTTTAGTTACGTGAATTAGCCTGCTGTCCATTTATAACTTTTTAAGTTAGATCATATTGGAAAGGCCAGCATTAAAAAAACTTGGAAGATTTCAAGCAGTTTGACACTATGCTCTACGCTAAAATACCTATATAATTATGTAATGTAATTATAAATTTTTGCTTTTGTTTTGTTTTGCAGTGCCATTACCGGGTGCATGTTTTAAACTTTTATTCTTATTCCAACATCTGTACCACTTGTTTAAAATAACATATTAAATCACTTAATATTGTGCGTACAAACTTACATGTGCAGTTGGAATGTATAAGGGATCATGTTTTCAAATCAAATCAAATCATTTATTTTTTGCCAACATGGGTAGGGGTTCAGATGTAAAACAAGTTTTGCTAGCGTTCTCCATGCTCTTCCGTCACTTGGGCATGCAAAATTTACACATAAATTACAATCTACTATCAAAATACAAAATTATTAAATTGGAAAATCATTTTATCTTTCAAGGTCAAGAAGTATCAACTACAATGTTAAGTTTGATCTTAGGATAAATTCATCCCAACTACGGAACCCTTCATTGTGTGTAGCCCGACAGGCTCTTGGCCAGTTTTTAAATGATCTAATTGGTCGGAAACGGAACAAAAAAAACACATGAGTACGGGGTCGCGGTAATGTCCAAAATTATGTGTGGTGTGGTGACGTTACGCAATGTTTAATTTTAAAAGGTCACGTCAAAATAGTAGTTTTTTGTTACAATTAGGTACATTTTAATGATGTTCACAATTATTTTATTTTGATTGTTATCGTCGTCGGTTTGAAATACATTATCTAGTTTTTATCTAATAGATCAAAATGTTAACATAGGTAGGTATATTACCTATGTAAATAAGAAATAAATGATAAAAAGATTTTAAATGTAAGATTTTTTCTGCATAATACTAACCAATGAAACAATGATAGTTTCAAAACTATGACGTTATCAACGATCCATGAATGTTAATTTCTAAGAGATAAATAAACTCATGAAAATCGTGTAACAAAGTCTGTATGCAGTAGGTAGGTACACTCAAGCACTAAAAAGTTATCTTTCTACATTTACGCGGACAAATTCGCCGGCACCGCTCCCCATCCGATTCGCGCAGGCGTCCCTCAGGGGTCTGTGCTGGCTCCGCTCATTTTCACTATATTCACTGATATCCCCAAATGTAGAAAGGCACAGTTAGCTCTGTTCACAGACGACACGGCCATCTACTGCACCTACTGCAGGCAAGATCAGATTTTCCGCAACCCCCAGACCGAAGTCAACAGACTCGCGGCCTGATTTAGGAAGTGGAGAATCTAAGTCAACCCTGATAAGAGCCAAGAGGTCCTATTTTCTAGGCCCCGGCAATCACCCGCCCTCCCCCAATCGATCACCATGTTCGGCAAGCCTATCCCTTGGGAGAAGCGAGCCTAATATCTCGGTGTGGTCCTCGACCATCACATTTCGTTCGCAGAGCACATAAAACAGGCGCGTTCGCGTGCCGCTTTCGCTCTCGTTAGGCTTCACCCCGTACTCAACTCACGCAGCAAGTTGTCCCTTAAGTGCAAATTGCGTATTTACACAGCGTGCATCCGCCCGATCACGACCTACGCCTGTGCAGTTTTCGCACACGCCAAGCCCTATCTCATCCATAGGATGCAGACACTTCAAAACCGATTTCTCCGTAGAATTACGGGCGCTCCCTGGTTCGTTCGGAACGAAACCCTCCACTTAGATCTCAAAATGTCCACCATCAAGCAGTTCATGAAGCGCATTACGAAGCGTTTCTTCGATTCCGCGGATAGTCATCGCAACCCTCTGGTTGTGCAGGCCGCTAGTTATCTAGGCCTTCCACTATTAGTCAGACTCGCCGACCAAGGCATACTCTCTCAGACCCAGATGACCCCATTACCCTCCTCCAGGATAGCAATAGGGCCACCAGTACAGTGCACAAATTACACAGACCGACATTCCGTCCTCGCCGCCGAGGTACCACGCGAACTTCCCGACTAAATTGTCCTCACCGTCCCTTGCACGCGAATCACCAGCCGCCCGCGCCGAGGCTGAGTGCGTCGTAGCATTAATAGTAACCCCAGTAATCATGATCTAAGCTTTGATCCAGCCCGTCCCCAATTTGTGATCCCCCAACGACGCACTAAGCCGAGGTCCGTACCCTACAGGGGGTGCCCTTAGTGCGCAGTCGTTTAGTTATAATATATATTTTATGTCCTGGCTGGAGCCTTTAAGCTCACACTTAAGGCAGACACAGGAAAGCTCGGTTAAGTACCCACGGCCTCTCAAGGCCACCTACGAGATTAAAGCCGGCACCGCTAGGTAAGAATAAAGATCGCTTTTATAGTACATTACTGCAGCGGCCTGCAACAGGAGCATTGATGGACGAACGTGAAAATGTGGGCGGAGGCGAAGCCGAGGCACTCATACGTAAGTCCATCAATGCTTGGTTGCGGCCAAGGTTTGTATAGTGCTTTGCTTAAATAATGCACGGAAATTCAAATAAAGTAAATCTTATATATAAAATTCTCGTGTCACAATGTTAGTTACCATACTCCCCCGAAACGGCTTGACCGATTTTTATGAAATTTTATATGCATATTCAGTAGGTCTGAGAATCGGCTACTATCTATTTTTTATAACCCTAAGTGTTAAGGGTGGCTTTCCCACGGGATCGAGACTTACGCGGGTGAAACCGCGGGGCGCAGCTAGTTTTTTGGTGTTCATATTGTGTTCATTTGTTTTTCTATAGTTTCTGCCTACCCCCATGGGAAGAAGGCGTCAACTTATGTGTGTTATGTATTTCTTCCCGTGGGTGTCGTAAAAGGCGACTAAGGAACATACTAGAGAATGGGGAGCAGCGTTCTCTATGAATTTTAACACCATATGCGATCGCCAACTCGCCTGCCAAGCTTGGCTATTATGGCAACTATGTCCAGTAGTGGACTTCTTTCGGCTGAAATGGTGAATGAATGATATAAGTGTACAATAAATGTATAATGATAAGTATAAAGGTCTGATATGACCATTTTATTACACAAAGTGTAGGCTAGCACATGCGAATCATATTTTGATCAAGATGCAACCTGACACTGCCCTCAGACCTGCAATCTGCAATTAGCAAAAAACGTTAGAAAATTTGAATTTCGCGGGCTACAGCTGCGGATCCACCGCTCGAATGACTTTGACATTGTGAAATGTTTTGAAAAAAACAAGATGGCGGCGTTAGTTCAGATTTTGGGCACGCGCCAATAGATCTTTGTACCGCTATAAAAAGTAATGTATCCGATTTGTTTCAGCCGCTAGTGTCGAGCACGGAGCATATAACAAAAGGCAGGTCATACAGCTTCCTGACGTGCTGGCTCGGTCAAGGTCTGCTCACTGCCACGGGTAAGAACTAGTTCGCTTCTAGTATTGGTACCGAATACGTTGCAAGTGCATTACAATCGCGGAATGTAAAAGTTCACGAGACATGATATATTTTTTCTATTACTACTACTTGTTCTACTACTTTGTGCTCAATATGCGATACAATTTCCACTTGTCTAGGCCCTAAGGTAAAAGCCATATGTAGCCGTGTGTAATTTCAGCGTTATTTAATCATGCATTTGTTTTAGGTCAAAGATGGAAGACTCACCGCAAATTCCTAACCCCAGCCTTCCATTTCAATATTCTCCAGAACTTCTTGCCAGTATTCTGCAAGAACCAGCGCATTCTGACGGAGAAAATACGAGGAATGGCCGACGGCCGCCCGATTGACATGTTCCCCATTATCGCTTTAGCGGCCTTAGATAACGTGACAGGTAACTTTTCATGTCATCTATATTGTGTTTAACTAAAAATTAATTGCTGTTCGTATGTCTCGCTAAAACTCGAGAATGGCTCGACTAATTGTGATGAAATTTTTGGTAAACTGTAGTGTGCGCGCCGGAGAAGGCTCCTTACAAAAAAGAACAGGTATTATTTATTAATGGATTTTGAATTCCGCCAGGTTGCAATTTAAAATGATCGTGGAAGACTGTCACGTCAATTGCATTAAAACGATGGCAATTCAATATTCCCGCTAGTTCTCAATTCAAAATCCGGCTTCCCAAACCTTATTTATTTTCCCAGAATCCATCATGGGTGTATGTATGAATGCCCAGAAACACAGCGAGTCTGAATATGTGAAATCCATCGAAGAGTAAGTATACCTATTTTTAATCACAAGAAAAAGAAAATCATTAATTATAAAACTGATATAAATGAGAGTACTTACAGCTATCACATAAATCAGTAAGAATGATTACAATATCCTGGCTCAATACACGTAATCAATTATTTTTAATTATAGATTGTCCGCAATTGTGACGATGAGGATGCAAATACCATTCTTCGGAGAAGACGCCATCTTTAATTTGTTGCCTCACAAGACCAAGCAAGACAAGGCGTTGAAGGTTTTACACGGACAGACTAACAAAGTGATCGACGCAAGACGAGAAGAATTGAAGAAGGCTAATATAACTACTCTTAATGACAACAGTGATATTGGTAAGCTTCCTTGAGAAAAACAAATTGGACCAAGTCCCTAAAACATCGATTGAAGACTGTCCGTTGAATTCAAATCAATCGTAGCAAGTAGAATATGCTATCTCCTTGGGTTAGGCTTTAGAGGTTACAGAGCAGTGATTTTTTATTTACAAAATATTGATTGCCCACTTCGATATACTAGAACTACACTCTAAATCTCCCTAACCTGTGTAATGAATGTACATAATTAGCCGCAATAACCTCACAAAAACTGCTTCAGTATGAAGTCTATAATTTGTAGGCGTAGGCCTACAAATTATAGACTTCATACAGCATGACTTCATGAAGCAGTTTCATAATATCAAAACTCGTTTCATAATATCAAAACTCATTTTTACTCTTTTGAGCGAACGCAGTATTATAAACAGTTACAATATTTGAATACTTTTGACTTATTTCATAACCAGCTGCTTCGTTACGAGATATTAATGCTCTAATGGGGCATTTAATTTCTGGGATAAAGTCTTTTCAGAGACATAAAATTTTGTTAAAACGGTAAGGGTAACCAAAAATTGGTATTTACTTCTTCGTTGTCTTGAACTGTTATAAACATGATATTTTTTTCTCGTTCTGGCGAACTTTTTATTCAGCTTTAATGGGAAAATCTAATTGTCTCAAACATGCATGGAAATATTGTCGCGAAGTATCGAATTTACGGTCAAACAAATCAAATCCACTGCAGGAGCGTTTTTTGAATTTGGAACATTCAGCAATATTGTATGAAACGGCGTGCTGGGGTTATAAATACTCTTTTCTCAAACATGCTTGGAAAATCAAGCATTATTTTGACAACCTTCTTCGAGATAAATCGAAATTGATGTACTGGCCAAACATGCGAGCAGCGGCCACCAAAAGTTGTATGAAAATCCATGTGTCGTGGTTTAGCGGCCAAATAAATTACATAGTAAACTCTTAACTATCGTGTAATTAAATGGAACGATCTTCTACTCCGAAACATGGCAACCAAGGAGGTAACTTATCAAAGGTTTTATTTAAATTTCGAACTGGCTTGCAAATAGAAAGCTGTATATTGAAAAAAAAAACAAATGAACACATTGGCGCGTGAAAAATTATCGTTGTTGGTCATTGAATCTGGAATTTATAAATAATTTACTTTCCCTGCATTCTTTTGAGAAAAGCACTATACATGCCTCGGCGGAAATGGCAATTGCCTGTCTCGTATTAGTGAAGTCCCCGCCTTATTGCCTATTTCACGGCCTTTGCCATAATGTACTATTTACTGCTCTCTTTATTTTCTAACAATAATTTTTCTATCGTTATTATGTTTATTTTAAAAGTAGTTATTTCATAAATATTTGTTATAAAAGGTATAAAGAACAAGCACGCGTTTTTGGACCTGTTGCTGCTGGCTGAAATCGACGGAAGAAAGATTGACGACGAAAGTGTGAGGGAGGAGGTCGACACATTCATGTTTGAGGTGAGTTGCTTTCATACACGCAAGCTGTATTAAATTACCTAATACAGGTTCATTAGAAAACCAGCGTCAGAAAGCATCTGTCTGGAATTAATGCTGAAATTAACCTTTTTGGCGCAGCCGTGAGGCACACATTATTGTTGTTAAAACATTATTTTCACCGTTTTTTTTTTGTTGTTTGTTTTTCACGAATTGTGTCCAAATAAACTATATTCTTTCTTTCTTTTACTTAATTTGTAAGATTAGCATAGTCCACGTCAGATTTTTGTGGGAAATTGTGTCTGTTGTCACCATTATCAAAGACAGAAAGAAAGAAATTTTACAATTATACATACAGAATTAAAATAATACATGCATGCAAAATCCTAAATAAGAGTGGTTCACGACATGTCTGCCATTTCTCATGGCGTGCAAATATCTTAGGTACAATTATTATTACTGAAACAAAGATTTTTAACTTTTACACTTATACATTAAATATCAGTCATACTTAAACAAATTTCTTGTATTCAATCATTTACATTATCCACTTATTTATTATTTATTTTCCTTGTCCAGATTACAATTATCACAATGACCATTACATCACTTTTAATAGGCATTCAATTATTTATAATAGAGGCATAATTAAGTTCTCCACTACTACATTATCTAATTACTACAATGTTAGCTATATTTATTTATTTATTTTAATCACCATGAGTCGTTTAAAAACTCTGTAATAATTATGCTTTTTGTACCAAAAGCAATTTCATTGTTTTAGTTTGCTCCTTCCAACTTTTGGGCAATGAATAATAAGTTCTAATAAGTACTACCTACCATTACTATGCTCCCGGCTGTCATTCGTGCATCTTTGACATTCGTTACGGATCGTCAGAAGCCCGAAAGTCTGGACAACCAGTCTTACCAAGGGGTATGGGTGTAACTGGTTTGTGGAGGTCAGATCAGCAGTCGCTCCATATAAAATACTGGTATTCAGCTCCATCCGGTTAGACTGGAAGCTGACTTCAACATTAGTGGGAAAAGGCTAGGCAGATCATGATGACTACCATTACTATGCGGTGCGATCTACCCAGATTTTGGTCAAGCAATGTGTGGAGTGAGTTCTTAGGTTGAGTCGATCATATAAATCAGTCACAGGGGGAGATCTATAAGCTCGTCTGTTAAAGATTAAATAAATAGGTAGAAAATATGGCTCCTCTGAAAAACTGACTATAATGAACGCATCATCAGGCCGGGACACAACCAAAGCGGAGATGTGCGGAGATGTTTGTAAACGACCAATAAGATACCGATAAGATAACGTTACCGTACCATTGCCGATATCTTATTGGTCGTTTACAAACATCTCCGCACATCTCCGCTTTGGTGGAGTCCCGGCCTGATACCTACCTATAACAATGTGTTAACTGAATTAAAGCACATAATGAAGTTTAGTTGTTCAGAATAGGTTACTAAATCGATTACTGAAATTTTTATTTAATGTAATTTTTTATCCCTTATACAATTAAAACTACTTAAATTACAGTCACACTTCCGCTATACAGTCAAAATAAACCAAAATGGACGATGTACCTACTACGCTAGACCCTATAAGTATGCGACTGTGTGCGTGCGTAGATTTGTAATGTGACCAAAAATTTCTTCCACAATCAGTAATTTAATTAATAAACAATGTTTTATACATAACTAGCTGCGCCCCGCAGTTTCACCCGCGTAAGTCTCGATCCCGTGGGAATATAGGGATAAAAAGTAGCCTATATGTTGATCCAGAGTGTCAGCTACCTCGATACAAAATTTTATCAAAATTGGTCCAGCCGTTTTTACGTGAAAGAGTAACAAACATCCATCTATCCATCCATCCATCCATACTTACAAACTTTCGCGTTTATAATATTAGTAGGATAGTAAAATTCAGTATTTGTTTGTGTAATATGATAATAACATAATATTCTAATTGGGGTGTTGGGTGGTGTTCATTAATTTTGGGACATGTTGTAAAAAAAAACAAAAAACAGTGCTTTTGTATAAATACAGTGCATTATAATTATAATAAAAAGACGATCATGATCAAAAGCAGACATGACATTGATCAGCCGGATTTGATTATTTTTTCAACCCCGGCTGTCACTGAAAACGAGCGCTGGGCTCTGTCTCGCATAGGGTCGCAGCATTATGCTGAGCGCTGGCCGTTTTGCGTGGATGTGACGCATATTTCCCCCAACTTGTTCTTTTTTATTTGTATTCTTTCTTTGCGTCATGTTTAACGCAAATAAACGTATTTTCTTTCTGATATCAGAAGTCAGAATATTCGGAATTTAATAGGCATTCTTAGAACTGTCGGCTCTGTACTGCGGGTGTTTCAGGGTACCAACTTGTATACTACCAAAATCCTTATTCGAAGGACCTTTTAGGTCATTTAATACCACAATTTAGTCTGAACTATTTTACTAGTTAATCAAGAATTTGAATATGAAGTTTAGAAGCAAGTTAAGTCCCTTTTCTACGTTTGAACTAAGACCGTTTCCCATAGTTTGGAAACCCTGATCAGCTGTTAGGTTGTTTGAATGATACACTGTCAAGTTAGATATACTTTGAAACATCATTATTATCTTTGTATGTCTACTCTAAATGAAAGTATCTTTTCTTACGATTCACCATAACTAGCGAGCATTACTATCTTTCCGAATTTTCCAAACAAGACGTCAGGTGAACGGTTTTCAACGTCTTTTACGTTTTTTTTTCGAGTCCATTATGATTACACCTAACTCACGTCAGAACTCGGGCTTTCGAGGTCTTCACTTTCCTAGCCATATATTACAGTCAGGGAGTTTAATTCTTTAGTAAATTGACACCCTGTGCCAATTTGTGGTGTGCTTTGATTATTTATATGTAGATATAGTGTCGCGCTGCAAAAGAATTAAAACAAACAGGCCAACTTTGATAGCTACGTCTTATACTCTAGCCACGTCATTGCGCTGTCATTGTGATATTGTTAATTGTAGTGTCATCTCATTAATTTTGCGGCCAAAAGTTGGTGGCAATTTTTATCGACGAATTCACTGCTTTGTTGTCTATCTAGACATATAATATTTATATCTTTGACCTTGTGTTAGCCATTTCATACAAATGTCAAAGAATTAGTTTTTTTTTTAAATCATTTATGAAAAATTTAAGTTGGTACTGAACATTTCCCTGACTTTACAATGAAACTGTTTCTATAGGGTCACGACACCACGACTTCAGGCATCGTGTACAGTCTCCACTGCCTCTCAAAACGCAGAGATGTCCAAGAGAAAATCTACGAGGAACTTAAAACTATCTTCGGCAGTGAAATGAGCAGAGACCCGACTTATCAGTAAGTTTAATTCTCTTTTCTCTTAGTTTAGCCTAGTTTTACCAAAACTGAGCAAAAGTACCGGGTGGGCTCATAATTATTTGATAAGAATGTACAGAATGGTTTGTTCCAAAAACATTAAATTATTTACTCAACAATAGACGGGATATAGGTAACAAAATCGTAATCCGATACATTTATCCTAGTGGGCAAAAGTCGCTCAGTCTAGTGCGGTACGCCTGCATGTTAAGTCGCATTCATGTCCACTAAAAGAAAATTAAGAAAAGTATACAGGGTGTTAAAGAAATTGCGTCCCATAACTTGGGTAGGTTCAGTATCGATATCCTTTATCAGTACTGAACCTAAGCTATGGCACCAGGTAAACACAAGCAATTCTTCTATTCTTCGAAAATAATTTTTTTATTTGTTAAAAAAATTTTGGTAAAATAATTGTTATTATAAACGATTGCTATTTTAAGTTAGTAGGTAGGTACTTTAATAGGTTGATCTTGCAAATATTTTTTGTTTTTTTTTTTTTTTTTGTTTTTTTTTCTGGGTTCCTTTATTACTGACCCTACCCCTTTTTTTTTGGTGGGAAATTGTCAAATAACCGCCGTGTCAGACTTTTACTGATTACCTAACAAAACCCACCCGTATTCCTTCATTTGCCTGAGTGCCAGTGCCAAGATATCCCTTTCGGACAAACTCGCAACCCCGGCAGGCATTGGCCCTAACGGACCCCGTCAGTTGGTGCTGACAACTCTTTGAGGCGCGCGTGGAATACAACGCGCCGTCGACTCGGGCCTGGTCGTTATCGGACGGCGAGCTACCCATCGCTCACCGTCCGCAGGCCCGCGCCTACCGTGGCCGGAAATCGGCTTGCGATTCCCGACGCCCGGGGCGTCTCCTGCGGCGACTAGAGGCGCGAGGGCGCGAACCTTGCCTCTCCCTCACGCGTTCCGCCTCCTCCTTCGCAAGCATTACTGCTTCGTCACTGAGACATGGGATCACAATCTTTCTATGACATTACTGCTGAAAGCCTCTCTACTTATAGTACTTATCTATCTTAAATCTCTTTGGATTGTTCCCACATTTTACCTTATTAAAATGACGCCATGATACCGAACTGCGTGATAATGAGGGTTTATGGAACGGTAGAGAGTCAATCTACCTGATGCCTTTTCCCAACTATGTTGGGGCTGGCTACCAGTCTAACTAGATGCAGCTGAATACTTACGGGCCCTATCAGAATACCAGCGCTGCGACACTTATTTTTAAGTGCCGCAGCATCATGCTGAGATACGGGCCTTTTGGCCTCGTACAGGACTTTGTTTTTATTTTCTTTTTGTTTAGTTTGTTTTATTTTTGGTTTTGTTCTTTTTTTTTGTTTCTATGAGTGTATTTTATTTAATTTGTGATCTGTGCGTGTCCTAATAAATGTTTTTTTTTCTTTCTATCTTTATCAGTATTTTACATGGAGTGGTGTTAATTTCAATTTCTGGTCATACATGAACAGGCAATTTGAACAAAATAAATTCATTTATTTCAGGTAAATAACACCCATTGCCAATCATAAACTAATACTTAGAAATAGACCAAAGCCCTACACTCACACATCGAAATCACGAACCATGAAAATAAAATCGTGACAAATTAAATTTCAAAATTTTAAAAATATTATAAATTATAATTAATTAACGAAAAATTGCCAAAATAAAATATAAAATGTCAGAATCTACACAAAATAAAATGTCAAATATAAAATAGTAAAAGTCAAATTGTTAAAACGTTATAAAAATGTCAAGCCCACGGTTAGAATAGAATAGAATAGAATACTCTTTATTATGTACACCATAAAAGTTACAGATATAAATGTTTAAATTTACTGATCATTAGACAAATAATATTAGTAACTTGTTGTCGGTGTCAAGCGTGTGTCGAGATATTAATTACCTTGCGTTGGCAATGAATTGAAGATTAGGTTACAAGATATTCAACCACAATTATTATAATTACATGCTAGACTAGCTTATACCCGCGACTTTTTTAGCGTGCAACGGTGCAATTTCTTGTCCCCAGACCCACTGCCTCGCATTGCATCGCCCGCCCGCGCTATTACTTCGACTTTTTTTCTTTTTGCTTGGCTCCTATGGGTCGTACCGTGATGTTAAATACCCTATAACCTTCCTCAATAATTGGACTATCCAATGCAAAAATATTTTTTAAATCCGACGGGTAGTTTCAGAGATTATTCCCTACATACAAACAAATTTTGCCTCTATAATATGAGTATTAAATATATTTTTTTTTTAAACGAATTAACTCGTATATTTAATTGATACGCCTTATTCCTTGTTTTCTCATAGAATAGAATATAATAGAATACTCTTTCTTATGTATACAATTCAAATTACAGATATGTATGTAGAAAATTTACATAGGGTGACATAATGGGTTGCCTAAAGGCTCGTACAGACAGGCGCGATATCGCGGGCGCGACAAGGTTTGCGCTGCCTGTTGCGCCTGCGATATCACTCCAGTCTGTACGAGCCTTTATAGCTAAAAGCGATAAACGATTATAATAAAATTATTATAATCGTATATCGCTTTAAAAAAAAAACATAGTTCAAGATGAGAATGCAAAACAATAGTATTAACTAATACCTACTATTGTTTAACATTCTCATCTTGATCTGTGTTTTTTTTTGTAAGTAGACGTAATAACTATTTGTACTGGAAAAGTTATTATCTGTTAACATTATCGTGGGGTGTTCAAACAATAAAAAGTAGATAATTGTCTGTGAAATTAAATTATAAGTAATTATTATATCTTATGTCAAATATTATTCATAGGATTTATTATATTTCTAGAATCTATACAAAATAATACAAATAAATAAAATGTGTCTGTTTGTATTTGCAAAATAACAGATTTTTACTAAATGTATATGAAAGTACTAATAACAAAAAAACATTTTTTAAGTTTTTTGTCTGTCTGTTTGTTCCGGTTAATCTCCGAAAGGGCTGGAGCGATTTTGACGGGATTTTCAGTGGCAGATTTGATTATTTTAGAAAAAACCACGCGGGCGAAGTCTCAGGCAGCAGCTAGTCACAATTAATGGGCTTTATAAGAGCCAAAGGGCATTGAAAGTGATGGTAATAAAGTCATAAATATCTAAATCTTTAGTGCTAGTATAATTATTTGCAGTTGATAGGTGTGCAGTAGGTACCTACATAGCAGAACATACTAAATCACATTTAAATATAGACACACAACCTTGTATAATAAAATTACAAGTTCATTCTATTTCTTATTAATAATGTTCAAATAGTGGTTTAACCAGTTTGATGGTAAGATCACTCAGGTTCAAGGATTGATTCAAAATTTATTTTGAGCAGAGAATTGAATAGATGTAAAAGATAAAAACCGGCCAAGTGCGAGTCGGACTCGCGCACGAAGGGTTCCGTATCCTTATCTATAAAAATGGCAAAAAAATCACGTTTGTTGTATGGGAGCCCCCCTTTAATTTCAATTTAATTATTTATTTTTAAAGTGAATATATAACTAAATATTCTGTGAATATTTCAAGCGGCTACTCGTTGCCGTTATCTATATAGAGCAAAAAAACATGTTTGTTGTATGGGAGCCCCCCTTTAATATTTGTTTTATTTTTATTTAATTATTTATTTTTAAAGTGAATATATAACTAAATATTCTGTGAATATTTCAAGCGTCTACCTATTTCCGTTATCGATATAGAGCTAAAACGAGCACAAAAATCACGTTTGTTGTATGGAAGCCCCCTTAAATATTTATTTTATTCAGATTTTTAGTATTTGTTAATAAAGCGGCAATAGAAATACATCATCTGTGAAAATTTCAACTGTCTAACTATCACGGTTCATGATATACAGCCTGGTGACAGACGGACAGACACAGACAGACAGACGGCGGAGCCTTAGTGATAGGGTTCCCCTTTTACCCTTTGGGTACGGAACCCTAAAAATAATGGTAGGTTTTAAATGTACAGAATATGCAACACAAAAGTATGCAACGTCACACATCGAAGTAGCGTAGGAAGTTAAGAAAAGAGACAATCAATTTAGAACTGATTATCCTAAATATAATATAATAATTATTATGGATGCGAAAGTGAGTTAGGTTCGGTTATTTGTACCGCTTTCACGTTAAAACGGCTGAACGGATTCGGATGAAATTTGGTACATGCGTAGACCATGACCTGGACCAGGACCTGTTAGGACATAGAATAATTTTTATCTTATCGAGATCCCTGTTAGGACATAGAATTGAGCCCCTGATCCCACGGAATCAGGGGCTCAATTCTGTAAAATAACCAACGTGTCAGTAGTGTC
This sequence comes from Tiliacea aurago, assembly GCA_948098905.1. NCBI lineage: Eukaryota > Metazoa > Arthropoda > Insecta > Lepidoptera > Noctuidae > Tiliacea > Tiliacea aurago. The sequence continues at coordinate 21,184,848 of OX402579.1, read as the reverse complement.
TCAATAGAATAGTCATTGACATTTGCTATTCTGCAAACTGTTTATGGTCATTCACTTGCCACTGTAGTGCCATTGAAACGCCATAGTAAGACGATTGTAATAATTGGTAGTCTGGTCCACTACAGTGTTACAATGGCATCATGATGGCCAAACTTACGGTAGTCTGTAAATATTTTAAGTGTATTTGACAGTTGTTTCTATCACTATTCATAATAGTGTTTTGGCCATGAAACCGCCATTGTGAAGCCATCCAACAACGACACCTATTTTAAAATAAAATGTCCTTGTGTGTGTGCGTCTTACGTATCGAAATGGATAAAGTGGACGTAGTTTTTCGCCATAATGAGGCCTTCTGTACCTAATTTGCGGTGGCGTATTATGTAATTGGCTTATAGTGCCGACCGCCAATGTTTGCTTTTGCGCCAGCGCCGCAAATCTCACGCACTAATGAAGCTGCAATGCCTTTCATGAACTTCCCAAGATGTGGTTTGTCAAAACGTTTCAGCTTGGTAGGGAACAAGCAAGGGAGCTAATTGACGAGCTCATTTCCTTTCTCCAGAGACACCGACGGCGGAATGGAATCCCTGCTGAATTAAAGGTTTGTATGTGAAGGTACCTAACTTGACACTCCGACCGAAAACCATGAGACGATGTAAAAAATCCACGAAAAATTGTTTTTTTTCTTCAGTATTCAATTTTTTTTTTTAATAAGATTTAAATTCAAATATTTCGAAAACGGTGCGTCCTAGGCAAAAAATAACCAAAATTTGACCCCCTCCTTAGGTACACCCCCCGTGTAAGCAGCATCGCAACATGAATTTAAGGTCTTTTTTTATTAATAAAAAAAAACAACAAAATAATAATCGAAGGCCCATATCTCGGAAACGGTGCGTCGTGGGGCCATGCGTCTCAGAGTCTAAATGGTTTCTATAGTCAAGTTTAAAGGCTTCTACATACCGGGGCGACTTGTCGCGCGATGCGACGCGACACAAAGGCACCGCTCGTCCCGCGACACGCGGGGCCTTTGTGCCGTGTCGCGTCGCGCGCCAAGTTGCGCTGGTATGTAGAAGTCTTAACCCGGTACTGCAATAAAATTGGCAGAATATCGAAAAAAAAAAATACGATACATTTTTAAAATTTCAAATCCTTGCGCCATAGCGTCCCTAAGGCCTACACTCATTAAACGTTATTAAACGCATGTTTTTAGTGAAATTTGATGTTTTTAATAATAAAACGTTTTTATATTATTAAATAAACCCATATTATAAAGATTTAATTGATAAAAATTGGATTTAAAAAGTGGTAGGTTTGGTGTACCTCATTGTAGATTTTTGTTAGCAACACTCAAAACTATTGTACTGACACACTATCGACACACTACTGAGACACCACTGAAACGCCATTGAAGTTTTTGCAGAATGCCAAATTTGCAACAGTGGCAAAATAATGTCTGTGGTGTGTCGATAGAGTGTCAATGGCGTGTTGCTTAACTCAAAGTTACAGAATTGGGGCCCTTGACTTATGCAGGTGAAACCGCGGGGCGCAGCTATTATACAATATATGACGCAACTAACAATTTACACTAGGTACTAAATTAAATGACTAACTAATTAATTAATTGTTTTGCAAATAACTGACCGTTTTGTAAAACAGCGGATTCGACAATCCACCAGCGACATCTACACCTACCTACATACTTCAAAACTGGACGAGATTTACGTAAATCCAAAACTATTGCAGATAGAAGTTTTCATTCATAATAGCCATCTAGAGATTTAGAATCAAACAACTATCATTACGGTACGAATTCGGCAAAGCTCTCTAAGACACTTTAAACTTGCCCGGTAAAGTTGGGTGCAGGCGACAATACTGAGCGCACCGAGCACCTAGAAACTACGAACTTACTCTTCATTCCTGCACTGGTGTGTTAAACTCAGTTAAACTAACAATCTGCTATGCAAATGGTTCTATTTCAAGATAGAATTAAAGTAAATATAGTACAATTTGTTAGATAAATACATCAGTAGTTATGCTGTGCTGTTTCTATTTTTGTTTTTTTGGATGGTCTGTTTATTTTACCCGACTGCGGTGAAGCCAAAAAGGAGGGTTATGTGTTTGACCTATACGTATGTTCCCTCGTAACTACTAAACGGTTGAACCGATTTTGATGAATGATATTTCGTTAGATTTTTCTTGAATGCGCTAGTGTCACTGGGTATTTTAAAATTATAACAATTAAAATGGCGGATCTTTGGCGCCAAAATGTATCATACCTATCGAGTGGGGTAGGTATCAAAATGAAGGGTTTTAAAAGGTGATTACAAAAATACATATACAAATTATATTTAAATGTAATTTGGAATGAGAAATGATAAAAAATACTATCCCGAGCTTTTGGAGTGAGTGCGTAAGAGGCCGTTATCACCCGATTATAAGTGGGTGAATAACCTTATTTACCCATTTATAAAATCGGTCTTATAATCCTTACAAAAAAGTGTAAAATATTGTAAACAAGATTTATATTACTTATTACTTTTAAACAATCTCATGCAGTCGGAAGCAATAGGTCTAAATATAAAAATGTTAAATATGAGAAGATGCCTCCGACTGCATGAGATTGTTTAGGTATAGTATTCATGTAAATAAATCTTGTTTCCATCTTTTTTAAAGATCACGTTTTAAGGCTTCTACATACCAGCGCGACTTGTCGCGCGACGCGACACGGCACAAAGGCACCGCGTGTCGCGGGACGAGCGGTGCCTTTGTGTCGCGTCGCGTCGCGCGACAAGTCGCCCCGGTATGTAGAAGCCTTTACGCAGTCGGGGCTTTTGATTTTTTAAATTTACCTTTTTAGGGTTCCGTACCCAAAGGGTAAAACGGGAACCCTATTACTAAGGCTCCGCCGTCTGCCTGTCTGTTTGTCCGTCTGTCACCAGGCTGTATCTCACGAACCGTGATAGTTGAGACAGTTGGAATTTTCACAGATGATGTATGTCTGTTGCCGCTATAACAACAAATACTAAAAAACTGAATAAAATAAATATTTAAGGGGGCTTCCATACAACAAACGTGATTTTTGTGCTCGTTTTAGCTCTATATCGATAACGGAAATAGGTAGACGCTTGAAATATTCACAGAATATTTAGTTATATATTCACTTTAAAAATAAATAATTGAATAAAAATAAAACAAATATTTAAGGGAGGCTCCCATACAACAAACGTGATTTTTTTGCCATTTTTTATAGATTATTATTATTGTTTATTTATTTTATAAATTACAAGTTACAACACTCAAACAAAGCACACAATTCGACCTCTGGGGTCTGTCTGTGTAGATAATGGCATGGAACCCTTCGTGCGCGAGTCCGACTCGCACTTGGCCGGATTTTTTTAATTTTACATACATACATAACATCACGCCTGTAATGGTTAGGCAAAGGTGTACCTATAGTACACCCACATTTCGCCAGTTTTGTTTAAGTCCCATGTAATAGGGGGCGAGCCTATTGCCATCAACCGGGCACAAATCCAGACTCCGGGCTGCTACTGCGAAATTCGTAATGGAAAATCGCAATACCACTTTGCCCGACCTGGGAATCGAACCCAGGACCTCATGCTCAGCGGTAGCGCTTGCGACCAGTAGACCAACGAGGCAGTTTTTTATTTTAATAGCAGTAAAACCAAGTCCCCCAAGTACCAAAGTAGTTTGAATATATTTATGTATATTTATTTGTGCATAGATTTATATAATTAGGTGTGTATATTATATTTATAGTTTTAATAGGTATATGTATCTATATCTTTATATTTAAATAATATTATTTTATTCCTCAATTCTCACTATTGCACCTACCACTGTTTGTCTCTGCATCGCCCAAAGGTTGACTGGTAGAAAATGCCTATGGCAGTAAGTCCGCCTCTGTACATTTCTGTGCTTAAAGTATTAAATAAATACCACGGTTGTTTCTTGGCGGGAAAGTGAAGCGTCATGTTCAGCAGTTTGTTTAATTTTCCAAAATTTGTGTTTAGCCGAATATTAATGTGTAATAATGGTGGATTATTAACCATTAAGTGTTTGTGAACGTGCATTAGTGTAGGCAAATGAAACAACAGTGCAACTTCGCTTCAAGTTATCTCAAGAAGTCCGCGTGAGGTCTCAGTAAAGTGCCACATCTTTACTGAAACTCAAGGGGAGTGGGTGGGGATATCATCATCATGCATTTATAATTCATTTCATCAATATTATACAAGAACTAAAACGTGACATTGGCTAAATGCACAAACCGTGCGAAGCCAGAAGGAAAGAAAAAAAAAAAAAATACCACGGTTGAAAAGCTCCTTCACTTTATGTTGCCTATTCTGTCATCAAGTTCTCTGGTTGGTAGGACAAGGTCCATTAAAATAGTTTATATACTAGACAAAAACACAACATTACAAAAATTCTTCTGCATAAGTTCCTTGCCAAAACTTTGAATGAGTGCATAGTTTTCGTTGAAAAGCAATGTTGGTTGTATCTGGGGCAATAAAAACGAACAAGATTCAAGGTGACGGCCAGTAAGAGGACTATAAAAAAAAATAAACATGAAAAAGCGAAAGACTCCTTTCACAGAGCAGCATGATGTTTTTTCTTAAAAACGGCTGTTGAAACGGAGCGAAGTAGGCAAGACTTGAATTGCCTCTAGCCTTACAGACTCTGAATTTGTGCCTATTTGTATTTTTATTACGTATTACTTTAATGATAACTTTTAATTAGTATACAGTACATTTTGAATACTTTGGTACTAAAATAGGTTTATTCAAGACGTACTTGGAAGCAAAGCCTGCTCAAGTTCTGTTACTTTTATTTAAAATCTTTATGTTTTGTTGTTTAGTGAGCTTCATCAAATGAAGTATTTGGAGCTGGTCATCAAGGAGTCGATGAGACTGTTCCCACCAGTGCCACTCATCGAAAGAAGAATTATGAAGGACTGTGGTAAGTAGCTATACCTACACTACATAAACTCAACTTCTCGTCATCATAATCATCATCATCGTAATCATCATCAACACCATCATCATCTGTCCATAGCAGTCCACTACTTATAGTAATCGTATCAAGAAAAGAATTAACACTTAATAACATAAGTACAATATATTTTATCAAAATTGGTTGGATTTAAATTAAATCCTAACACGACGGTAAACGAGTTTCATACACCGAAGTTTGCAGATTAATTTGGTTATTTATTTTATTATTTATGTAACACACAGCAAAATACAGAGCAATATGATACAATAAAATGAAACACATATAAAACACACACACACACACACACATATTTATATTAAAACTAGCTTTTACGCGCGGCTTCGCCCGCGTGGAAGTCGGAAATTATCTAACGGAAACATACTACCGGGATTCATTTATCACATGTGTTAATCCAGGCTATTAACTATCTGTGTGCCGAATTTCACCCATATCTGTTCAGCCGTTTTTTCTGTCGTAGTAATAGCAGAGGAAAAGGTCACTGACGCTCGCGCCAGCGTCATCGTTCGACGTCATGTTAAAGAAACTGCGTGCCATAGCTTAGGGGTAGGTTCAGTATCAATAAAGGAACCCAGGAAAAATAAAATAAAATTTCAGAATCAATTCAAGAATTCAGAATTAAAATGATTTTATTTGTTTAAATGCTGACCTACTAGGTAAGTAATTAAAGCATTTAAAAAAATAAAATAATTTTAATTCTAAACGATTGCTATTTTAAGTTAGTAGGTACTAAAAATTTTTTTCCCTGGTTTCCTTTATCGATACTGAACTTACCCCTAAGCTATGGCACGCAGTTTCTTTAACACCCTGTATATTTTTTGTTATTTTTTTTTAAACGTTGCCCCACACTAGGAATTTCTCCTGTATTGTGGGTGCGTTTACAAACATTTAAACTCACATACACAAACAGCCAGACCCGGAAAAACTATTTGTAGGTCATACAAATATTTGTTCCATGCGGGAATCGAACTCGCGACACGCAGCGCAGCAGTCAATCGCTTAACCGCTGCGCCAACCGTGCCGTCAATATCATACTTACCTGTTATTTATTTGTAATTTAGTCAGGGTAATGTAAAGCCCGTACCAAAATCAAGCTATGATTTGTTGTCTTATAAGAATCCATTGTGCGCTTTTATAATTTCTAAGGTGGACAATTTTTTTTGTTACTTGAATTATTGTAGACGTCCACGTGCACGTGAATTAAATGTATGGAAATATGTACCTACCACTTCAGTCATTCGCTTGTTTCATGTGTTGTGTCTTCAATTTTAATGCTTTTGATTCGTTCGTATTGGTTAAAGGAGCCGTTTATTAATAAACGAATATTGACCCAATCTCAAATCTAGGTGCAAAGATTTATAACCTTGGCCCTACTAACTATGTACTCGTAGATTACATTCATATTATTTCTTTCCTTTGGAAGACTTACAGCTAAACAAAACAGATTAAGAAATTGAAAATGTGACTGACAGCCGATTGGCTGTCAGTCACAGACAAGTCTATTAAGTTCATTTTCGACCCTTCCAAATTCTATTCAGATCCCTAAGCAATCAAATTGAACAATCTAAATTCCAAACATGAGTATTGAACATTCCGCGCGGTTGCATTCTGAAATCTTCGAAGCTCTCGATTGCTTTCAAATGCAATTCGAAACCATCATCAATAATCAATGTCGTTGAAACAAATTGATCGATGAATGGAACAAACATTCACCTTCATCTATGCTTAACCAAGTTGATCCTATTCGGAAGAGCAGCGTTATACAGTATGTAACAAAAACCCTGTTGTTCCTTTTAGGGACGTATACATTTACCTACAAGCACAACATTGGTGCAATTATAATTAAAAAAAAAATAAGAATTGGCTAGTCGAGAAGTCAAAATCAAAGAACTAAAGAGGTAAGAAATCAGTTAAACGTTACAAATATTAATAATTAAATATTTATTGTAATTATTTTTGTTGAACAGTTTTTATAAATGACTTGCTTTATTACGTATGTATACCGATTCTTAAAACGTAGGTAGAAGGAACAACAGGGTTTTTGTTACATATTGTATACACAAATCTGTAATCTTAGGTCCACGTACTCATACTCAATCTGAATAGCAAAGTGCTAATTGTACATGTAATTGCACATAGTGTTTTAGAAAGAGACACAAGTACGTGAGTGACAGAGATGACATTAAAGAAGCTAAACTTTTTCTTAAACTCGATGGGCCATATTAACGACTACCCAGGTCTATTCGGTAATAATCTCACCATGAAAACTTAGCTGGAGTGAGCTTGAAGTGGGCTGTCATACCTCCTGATGCTAGGAATTGACACTATTGACTCACGTCCAGCTCAGTTTTTCTATGTCAAAGACATTAAATTATTTACTTAACAATAGACAGGACGAACAAAATCATAATCCGATACATTTGTCCTAGAGGAAAAAAGTCGCTCAGTCTAGTGTGATAAAGGCATGTCAAGTGACCACCAAAAGAAAATTATTTTCGAAGTATACAAGATGTAACATAAATAATGCACAACCTGTTAAGGCGTCATTGTACTCATCATTATGAACAACTTTTATTATGGGACCAAATCTAAAATCGCGAAAAAATTATCAGCTGTTCCCTACATTTATGTTCTCATAACTCGTCAAATGTAGGGAACAGCTGATATTTTTTTCGCTATTTGAGATTTGTTCCCATAGTAAAAGTTGTTCATAATGATGAGTACAATGACCCCTTAAGACGTTGTGCGTTATTTATGTTACACCTTGTATAAGCAAATCTCGTAGTGATTAAACGACTAGACTTAACCACGGTTTATTTTCGTCAGTATTTAGTAATTTACCCAGTATTTAGATAAAATAAATAATTTTCTTAGATGTTTCCTAATATTTGACGGTAGGTGTCGGTAAAAGTGTAACGTGTCAAACTTAGCTATTGTGTAATTTTGCTATATTTACGTTAGATGGCGTCACTGAGACCTCAATGGGATCAAAATGTTTCTATAACATTATTCTGATAGCCTCTCTATAGTATCTAATATATCTTAAATCTCTTTTATCTAAGTGTTCACGGTGAGATTTTACTGAATAGACCAGCTGGTACCAGAGCTAGACTAACGAATTCTCTTCGTTCCAGAGGTGGGAGGACTGAAACTAGTAAAAGGCACATCTGTCGTAATGAACATCTACCAGATCCAACGCCAGCCCGATTTATATGATGATCCCCTGGAGTTCCGTCCGGAAAGGTTCGAGGCGCCGCTGAAGAATCCCTTCAGTTGGCTCGCATTCAGCGCTGGACCTAGGAACTGTATTGGTAAGTTTATCACATAATAATATCCCAGCCTATTGTATAGGAACCAAGTAACAAAAAGCCGCAGACTTTATTTCTGCTGCAGAGCATCGTCGTAGTCTTTCGATTTGTAGACTATGGACTAGAATAATACTCCATGCTCATACCCATTTTCCCTTATTATGTTATGGGACGCCCGAAGAATTGCCAAGCATATGTGGCAGTGGGCAGGGCAAATTGCTCGCAGAACTCATTGCCAATAGGGCCGAAAGGTTCTGGAGTGGCGACCGCGTACCGGAAGACGTAACGTTGGAAGGCCTCCTACAAGGTGGACTGGTGACCTTGTGAAGGCCGCAGGTATCCACTGGATGCGGGAAACACAGAACTGGTCGAAGTGGCGGTGCTTGGGGGAGGCTTATGTCCAGCAGTGGACGTGTTTCGGCTGAAATGATGATGATGCTGATTTTATGGGAGGAGCTCGAGGCGAAGTAATAACATCCACACCGGTCGATCCATCAGGTTAAGCTACGCTTACTAGGGTTGGGTTAATGTTACCGTGGATGGGTGACCATGTTTACATACCGAGACTCCTCCTTGGTCCCGGCTGTCATTTCGTGGATCTTTGACAGTCGTTAGGGGTCGTCAGAAGCCAAAAAGTCTGACAACCAGTCTTACCAAGAGGTTTCGTATTACCTAGTTACTGAAATGAAATCGATATGAAATCGTTTATTCTGTAAATAGGATATCGGAATCACTTTTACAAGGCTCATTAAAAAAATATAAAAAAATAAGCTAGATGGAGTCGACGTTTCCTATCTGACTATCCCTTAGAAGAAATGGCGAAACAAACTCAGGGGTCTTGGAAATGGTGAAACAAACATGGTTGTGGGTCAGATAGGCAGTCGCTCCATGTAAAAGACTGGTATTAACCTGCATCCGGTTAGATTGGAAGCCAACCCCATCATAGTTGAGACAAGGCTAGGCAGATTGATTGGTTGATTGGTGCCAGTGTAGTTACAGGCTTGCGAGAAGATGAGACACACACACATTCAGCTTTATTTCTGTGTTAGCAACGCATATTTGATGCCGTATAGCCTCATGATATTTGACATAATATATGCATGATATATGCCTCATGACCATAAGAAGCTGTAACCACTTTTAACATTATCTGGGTCATCCGCTGGTTTACCAACTAATAACATAACAAACCAGATGCTCATTCATCATCATCATTGCAGCCGAAAGATGTCCACTGCTGGACATAGGCCTCTCTTAACGGGGGGTTTGCCATAATCGCTACGCTTGGCAGGCGGGTTGGCGATCGCAGTATGATGTTAAAATGCATAGAGGACGCTGCTGCCCATTCTCTAGTAAGTCTCTTAGTCGCCTTTTACGACACCCACGGGAAGAAATGGGATGGTGCTATTCTTTACGTCCGGCAACAAACGGACAGTGATGCTCATTATCAGGTGTTTATTGCAAGCGGCTGCTACCTGATCTCCGCAATCGGTATACGAACTAGGAGTTCTTAAGTCAGATGGGTCATTCACTACCAGTCATATTTGGTCTCACAATAGATTGGAATAGACACAATACAACAATAGTGACCTATTAAAACATGAACCGTTATAGTTCGTTCATACATTATTTTTTGGTCTGGGCGATCCATTCAATTCGATTCTTCCAAATAGGTAAAATTAGAGCGCTTTTAGAACTAGCGCAATTTTTTATTACTCTTAATCAATACCAAATTGATCAGGATTTATCATACATTAAACAAGATTACACATCATTTACGAAGTGCATAACTGGCCAAAAAATATTACATAGTAACATGTCTGCTGTTCTTCCCCAGGTCAAAAGTTTGCGATGATGGAACTCAAAATCACAATCTCGGAGATTGTCAAGAACTTCTTCATATTGCCAGCAGCTCAAGAGCCTGAACTAAGTGCAGACCTCGTGTTGAGATCCAAGAACGGAGTTAATATAAAGTTTATGCCAAGAAAATAATGTGATATATTGATGACACTAAATACCGGATGACATTGTGAATTAGTTTTAGGATAGGATAATATGTATTTTTGTACTTATATAAATCAAGTCAGTAAATATTTTTTTGGGAAGGAATAAAATGTTATAAGTTTAAAGATATTACGACATTTCAATCCTCATCACTCCTGAAAATTAATATTTCCCGTGCGAAACAGCGAAATAACTCTTCAGCTTTCATTATTACAAGTTCAGAAAAACAAGTTGGGAACAACATTCTTTCCTTCTTCATCAGAAAGCAGTCTGCCTTCTGAATTACTTGAATTGTACACAAAACAAAACAACCAAACAGGTATTGTATATTTACTGGTTTCTCCAATAGAGGAAGTGCCCACCGCGGGAGGAATAACAATTCTCTGTGATTGCATACGGATTGTAACATTTTAGGGTATTGGGGAGGTACTTCGGGAGACTATCTACGAAACTGTTATGCCAGGGTATTCAATTTCCTCGTTGGAAAGGTTTAGTATATACTTGAATTGGAAAGGCACGTGTATTGTTAGTGAAAACGTGAAGAGTTTGCTCGCAGTAAAATTGGAGACGGTAATTGACTTTAGTGGGTAGGTATACCTATTTCTTGAGAATATAATTATCACTAGTTGGGCTTTGCAATAAGAAAATCTTACAAGACGATTTAATTTAAACTGTTATTATGATAATATTATGTAGGATTACAATAAGATATTTTTTATATTATTGCTATATATAATATAGGTACCCTAAGTGCAAAGTCTAAGGTTAAGTGGAACAGGTAAAGTAAACCACAGAGGTAAACTGGTTTCAAAAGCAGTTTAACCATCGAAAGAAACGGAGTGATTACGTAATTTGCTGCCAGCTATGTTTGTACTATAAACACTATCCTTGCTATATTACCTTCGTTGAATGCCTGTCAATGGACTAACAAATTGCAACCTATACTTTGTTTGGTACGCAATTCTATTGTATGATCTCTGAACATATAATTACAGAGTCAACCTGCACCCTATTTGCGCACAGTTTGAATCATGAATGATTTTGAAGTATATTGCTAAGCCATTGCTTCATAAGTTCGAAAAATATGTCCACTCAACAATGTAATTATCGCAATGAATGTTGTTAAACTGTCAAAATGAAACCCATTGCTACTAATAGTGTGTTATGCAAACCCCGCAGGTCATAACACTTATAAACCCTACACTGTAATTGGCTCTAATAAGACTATTTAGTAAAAGTCATGCTGAAATGCTGATAACTAACAAGATCTATCATTGTACTAGTGCACACATAGACTAGATACCTATGTATAACTGTGCTAATGCTAAATGGCAGCGTAGTCTACGAGACTGGGCTACCAACGAAAATGCAACTTGGTACCTACCTATATTCGTTGCCGTGAATAGGACGACAAGTCATCATAAAGTGAATTGGTTTTGATTGTATGTATTCTATTTTCTCTTCTACTCTTACACACGGTGTCTACATTAGCGTGCTACTATTTGATAATCTGTGGTCTACATCTGTTTATCTACTTTCCTGGACTTCTTGGCGGGAAATTGAAGCGTCATGTTCAGCAGTTTGTTTAATTTTCCAAAATTTATGTTTATCCGAATATTAATATGTAATAATGGTGGATTATTAAACATTATCCGCCTTATTACAAAACAAGGTTTATATTTTGACATGGCTTAAACCATGCAGCCAGATTTTGTAATAAGAACGTACCAGTGATTGAAATACCGTTCTTTATACAAAACTGAAAACTTAGTTTGTTACTAAGTTGACAGTTTTGTGTTTAGGAACTTTACCATAGTCGGAATAAAGTTCGAAATTCAATAATGGCTCCATGTTTTAAACCTGGGTCTGAAGATAAACCTTGTTTTGTAATAAGGGGGTATGTGTTTGTGAACGTGCATTAGTGTAGGCAAATGAAACAAAACAATGCAACTTCGCTTCAATTTCTCTCAAGTCAAGAAGTCCGCGTGAGGTCTCAGTAAAGTGCCACATCTTTACTGAAACTCAAGGGGAGCGGGCGGGATATCATCATCATGCATGCATTTCATCAATAATAACAAGTTTTGTAACTAAATAAAGACTTGGCGAAAAGGTCCAAGCAACCAGGCCATTAAAATATTATTAAAAAAAAAATCTGCTTTCCTATCGCAGGTATCCTGGAAGAGATTTCTTCAGAAATAAGCATAAACATTGTACGTATTTTTGTGTTCCTGTCTGTTTGTATTTGTGTGTACATAAATGGTTATAAATAAATGAATAACTGCCTATATATCAGTCATTTAGCCTCATTCGTCACAGTCAACCCCACTGTGATTAGGTACTTCACAACTTTATGAATCTACTCCAACTGTTTTAAACCGCCTTATCGAAGTTTCACCTGTAGGGCTACGTCAAGATACCTGTAATCTGTAACCATCAAAGTTGAGCCTTTATCAAACAATGACACTTCGCAAACTAATTTCGATTTAGTTTACAGAGGATAAATCCGTGGGTGGACGCTCTACGAGGAAAACAGCGTCGTGTTTGGGTTTGAGAAGACATTTTGGGTCGCTCTTCGCTGGAACCCTTGTTATGTCATTATTCAATGACTATGTTGTATCCGCGTTTTGTGGCTTGTGGGCTAAAATCAAATCCGTGCGATTCGTTACAATTAACAAAAAATCAAAATCAAAAGTCATTTATTTCTAGGTTGAGAATCGAACGTCAAAATTACATAAACCAGTCCCCCAAAAACGCCCGCCCTTCAACACTTCCTAGTGCTTTAGCTGGGAAGAAGAAGTGGCGCAACCAACTCCCCCCTATTCAGTTAGAAAAACTTGATTCTATACAGTAGTATGTAAAATAATTTATATTACGCACCACAAAATATTAAACGTAAAACGAAACATCATACGTATTTCTCGTTTAGTCCACTCTCGGCCCCTCAACCCCTAAAAAAAGATTTGCTAATTTGTATCCTCTCAACCCTTAAACATAGTTCACACTCGACCCCTAGGGGGTGAGACTGAACTTTCATACAAAGGACAGGCATACCTCGTCCACTTTCAACCCCTAGTTCGGGAAGTACCTAAAATTAATATTTTGGTACAGTAAGGCACAGACTAATGGCAAAATTCAGGAATTTATATAAAAAAAAATAAACGAGCAATATTAGAGAAAACTATAGTCCACTTCTAATATTGTCACAGTTCCGTAGCATGTAGGCCTTTTAATACACCGCCAATATGATGTTCCGTTTTTAAACTTTTTCTTGGTATGGTATTGATGACCTTCCAGAAGCAGTAGACGTCGAAAAATATATTGAGGGTATTTTAGTTTCGGTCCTAGGGCCGCATCTGTGGGACATCGGTTACGAGTGGGTGCTGCGCGCCGACCTCCCTGGCGGCGTCAGCGTAGTGTGCTACGCTGACGACACACTGGTCCAGGCGCAGGGAAGGTCGCATCAGGCGGCGGCTGAACTGGCGGCATGTGGGGTTGCAACAATCGTCGATAGGATCCGGCAATTGGGACTCGAGGTGGCTTTGCACAAGTCCGAGGCCATGTGTTTTTATGGTCCTCGGAACGCGCCACTGTCGGGTTCCCAAATAACGGCACGAGGGGTTCACATCGGCGTCGAGTCGACGATGAAGTACGTGGGACTCGTCCTCGACAGCCGGTGGAACTTCGTGGAGCATTTTCGACGTTTAGCTCCCAGACTGGAGTGGGCCGGGGCTGCCTTAAAGTGGCTCCTGCCCAATCGAGGGGGTCAAAACGCCGTCACCTCCTTCTGTGAAGCAGTAATGCTCGAGGCGGAACGTGTGAGGGAGAGGCAAGGTTCGCACACTCGCGCTCCTAGTCGCCGCAGGAGACGCCCCAGGCGTCGGGAGTCGCAAGCCGACTTCCGGCCACCGTAGGCGCGGGCTTGCGGACGGTGAGCGATGGGTAGCTGATGATAAGGACCAGGCCCGGGTCAACAGCGCATTGTGTTCCACGCACGCCTCAAAGAGATGTCAGCACCAACTGACGGGGTCCGTTAGGACCAATGCCTGCCAGGCTTGCGAGTTTGTTCGAAAGGGACATCGTGGCCCTGGCACACAGGCAATGGAAGGAACATGGGTGGGTTTTAGGCAGTAAAAGTCTGACACGCCCTCCCACTCCACCCAGAGTGGGAGAAGGTATTTGATAATTTCCCAGCCATAAAAAAAAAGAGGGTACTTATTTTAGTTAAATAGTATGCAACTATAGAGTACTGATGACTGTACTTTGGGGGTCGAGAAGAAACTAAAACTTTGCTGGAAAATAAAATCCACTCTCGACCCCCAAGGGTCGAGAATAAACTATATTTAAGGGTCCAGTGGACACATTAATTATTGGGGGTCGAGGGGCCGAGAGTGGACTAAACGGTATTTCTATGGTACATACTCTTTTATACCTACAGCATCCGGCAATATTTTATACCGTGACTGAGATTCTCAGTTAAAAAACTGTCAATTGCAGCCTGCGAGTTTACTTAGTACCTCGTTGTTGTAGCAATTAGCGATTCTAACTACCGAAGACGTGTCCCATTCATACAATTTAATGGTGGAAAATAACGAGCCCCTCAACAATAGGTATCTAGATACATATAGGTGCCTATTTTGTATCCACATTGATAAATTCACTTGCACAGTAGAACAACGTAATGTAGAGATTTGTATTCCGCGCGCGACGCGCCTGCGTCGAGACGACGACGTGCGGACACGAACAGAAATATGTTATTATATCACCAGTTTTAAACTGATATTTTTGGTCCTTTTGTTCAGATTTTGAACGTGAATTGTTTAAAACTGGTGGTTTATGAAAGTTTTGCCGATTTCTCTCTGGCTGCAGTTTGGCATTGGGTATGTGTATCTACACGATAAAACAAAAGAAAAAAAAAATCAGCTGTTCCCTACATTTATGTTAAATACGTGTTCAATGAAAGTTACAAGGTCCTTAGCGTTGGATTGTTGTTTTAAAAATCTTATGGTTTTCGCAACCAGCTTACCTACCTAAACTCCGGCCGATGAGATATTGCGTTCCTGACTCCTGTCAGCTGAGTACAAAAAAATACGTGTTTTACGAATTTATTTATTTTAGCACATGGAGGACTTAGAGCTAATAAAAACAAACAAAAAGAGAAACCCATAGTCACCAGAAAGCCAATTACAAATCCTCACATATAGACTTATAATAATAATATGGTGTGAGCACAAAAACAAAAAACTCATCGCCTTAATTAAAGTAAAAAACAATAATATAAATACTTGGTTTGAAATTATATGACTGAAATAATAGAGAAAATAATAAAAACAAAAACAAATAATATACCAACCACCTTCTGGTCTGGCCGAATTAACACTTTTGTCTTGAAAAATTGTGAATGGATCAAAATCATAATTATTCCTTGGATATATCATTGAATTTCTGCTTGCGCGCACAATATAACTGTTCTGTATATAATTCGAAGGTGTATGAGGTACGTGTATGGGTGGATTACAACGAAATGCTTTAAACTTTAATATCCTAATCGTGTCCAACTGACAGTCAGGAACGCATTCTCTAGGTGGCTGGTATGTAATGGCTGTAAGAGGTAGGTAATAGAACTATGAGCTGCTCGACTAGTTTTATACCGAAGAATGTACAGAAAACAAATCCTACCAATCTTTATGATTGCAGCATTCCTTATCAGTGATTTTCGTTTGGCTGTACTACTGAAGAGTTATTCTGATTAGTCTTCTCAAATAAAAAGTGTCTGTCTGTGTGACCGTTAGTTCTTCTAAACTACATTTGGTGGATTTTGATTTTGATCATTATTTAGAGAATTTATTCCGGAAGGTGTATGTATGTACAGACGTAAGCACATCAAGCTACTACAATCTGTCAAATTTCTTTAAAAGATTTTCAACTTTATTGTTAAAGCATAAGGTTCAAGGTTGATTAGGAAATTTTTTTTTTTTTTTTTTTTTTTTTATATTTTACGAACCTGAACTATCGGCGCGCGGCGCCTTGGAGCTTTTCATTAATTTTCTTAAATAATTTTAATAAAAGTACCTTTTATTCTAAAATTATACAAAAAATATACCTGAAATCGGTAGCCCTTTCATTGATATGTCACTTTTTTATTGAAATTTTCTAATTTGCCACCCAAAAGTGACCCCCATATTAAAAATTCATTTATTCACGTTACTCGTCCGTATTTGACTATTTAGGTTACAGAAGTTCGTTCATAAGTGTACCAAATTTCAATTTAATCGGTCCAGTAGATTCGGAGCAAATCTGCCTTGACAGACGGACGGACAGACAGATAGACAGACGGTATTTTCCTTTTGAGATATGGAACCTTCAAAGGTACCTATATATTTTGATTTTATGATACCCGCCCACGCTTTTATTCCAAAGTTCAGAAAGATAGTTTTGCTTTTTATTCATAAGTCTTTGAGTATATTCTTATTGCGTCTCGATTTGTTAAAGAAATCGATGACTTATTGTGGCCTTCGTTGATTAAAGGTTCGTACAGACTGGCGCGATGTCGCGGGCGCGACGAAGGTCACGTTGCATGTCGCGCCCGCGATATCGCACCAGTCTGTACAATCCTTTAATCAACTGCTGTAACATGGTACCTGAACTTCTGTATTGTTTAATTTGAACCTCACTAAAGTGACTGGCCGGCTGGCTGGGTTGTCCGTGTGGTGCCGGACGTAAAGAATAGCACTAATCCATTTCTTCCCGTGGGTGTCGTAAAAGGCGACTAAGGGACTAATTATTTACTAAAGAATGGGCAGCATCGTTTTCTATGCATTTTAACACCATACTGCGATCGCCAACCCGCCTGCCAAGCGTGGCGATTATGGCAAACCTCCCCTTCGGGGGAGGCCTATGTCCAGCAGTGGACGTCTTTTGGCTGAAATGATGATGAATGATGAAGTGACTGGACTCAATTTCTGTGATGAGATAATTTAAGTGATGTTTAGAGAATAATGCAAGCGGATAAAGTTTCAAAAAACTTTTTATTCCGGATGATAATTAAAGTTAACTACGATAACATGGCGCGCCCCTCCAAAATTCAAAATGTTTGAAAGTATTTATGACAGTATTTACAAAGCGCCACCAAGACTCACAACGCGTTGTGTGCGTACTGAGACTGCCGTCTCTCGAAAATTAATTTAAGTATTTATTTATTCGTAAGGTAAGGATGTGACTACACACATTGAAATACTAATTTCGAGGGGCGCGCCATGCTATCGTAGTTTATCTCTACAAGCAAAACTGTAACAATACAGAAAGAAAGAAAGAAAGAAAGAAAAGAAACATGTACATGTAAACATGACGCAAAAAAGAACATAAACACAAAAACAAGAAAAGGTTAGGGGAAACATGCGTCACATCCGCGCAAAGCGGCTATCGCTCAGCATTATACTGCGACCCAAGACAGAGCCCCAGCGCTGGTTTTCAGCGACAGCCGGTACTGACGTAATGACGAAACGACGTGACGGCGTGATGAATATGAAATGTATATTCCACTCATATGTTTATTTTCCTCGTTGGTCTAGTAGTTGCAAGCGCTACTGCTGACCATGAGATCCTGGGTTCGATTTCCGGGTTGGAAAAAGTGTTAAGGGGTTTTCCCATTTGGAATTTTGCAATAGCAGCCCGGAGTCTGGATTTATGCCCGGTTGATGGCAATACCACGCTCCTTATTTCACGGCACTTAAACATATCTGGCGAAATGTGGGTACCTATACTACAGATACACCTCTGTCTAACCCTTCGGGGATAACATGCGTGATGTTATGTTTGTTCTACTTGTTCAAACCAAACATTTCTCACCATAAAGGCGCCCAAAAGTTGGCATGGCTGTTATGGAATCCGAGGGAATATTTACCTAGTGGAGAGTATTTTCCCTAGTGAAACATGAGTTTTATGAAGGTCGTAACTTGGAAGGGTTTCATACAGAGCTTGTACAATTTTAATATGTATGTATAAATTGTGTTATTTTCTAGATAAGTTACTTTTTAAATGGTTTCGCTAAGTAAAGTGCCTTGAAGTTTAATAAACGAAAAAGCAATAGTCGGTTGATCCTGTACTGGTTGGACCCTGGACCCATTGACCTTAGACATAAAAACTGTACGCGAAACGACCCTGACAGGTATTATTATAATTAATCGTTCATTTTTATTTTCGCAAGGTCTGATGCATTTGAGAGTTGAATTTCCGAAAAAACACGGACCAGTTTATTGTAAACTTGATTTTTAGGGTTTCGTAAAAAAATGGAACCCCTATATGATCACTTGGTTGTCCGTCTGTCAGTTTGTCGAGACCTGTACCCTAATTGCGTAACACAGTTTGAATCGGAATCGGAATGATTTTGAAGTATATTGCTAATCCATTGCTTCATACGGTAGAAATAAATGTCTGCTCAACAACGTAAATAACGCAATGAATGTTGTTGAACTGTCAAATTGAAACCGATTCCTACTGATAGTGTGTTACGCAATTAGCCCTCTGTTTCCTGTATTCTCAGGAATGCGCGGAGGTATCAAGTTGAAATTTATTTCAAATACGTAGGTCTACGGTCCCTTGGGTTTCTATAGTTTTTTTGGCCGTATTTTTTTTCTTTCAACTACGTAGTAATGTTACCATTAATCACTAAAAAACCGATCACAAAGCACGTATTTTTTGCTTAGAACCAAAACAGCGCAGAAATGTTATATGAAATCTCATTGTTCCACTGAAAAACAGTTCATGAACATTTCTGCACTGTTTTTATTTTTTATTTAGATATAAATTTACCACAGAGGTTTAATGTCTCCCATTAAGTTTAATATAAAATGTATGCATTAGATCAAAAAGATACTGGCTGAAAATAAAAATCGGCTGAATAAAACCGACTTGGTGAAAAACTTTATTTTCATAATTCTTGAGTTTTTATTTTGAGTAGGTATATTTTATCACGGTAGGTAGATTGGTAGTTGAAAGAAAAGTAGATTACGCACCTTGCTAAACTGAGTAATTAATACACTCGTTGATAAATGATAAATGATTTTATTTCTGGAAGTAGGTTTGTACAAACACTTTTACTTGACTCACTTGATCTCATGATCCCCGGTGCAAGTGTGGGAAGGGAACATCGGGGTGGTTTTTAGTCAGTAAGAGTCTGACAGACGACTCCACCTCCAGCCCCGTGAAAAAAAAAGAAGGTCAACGCAATAAAAAAAGCGGCCATTTATGCGACATATTTAGGTACCCGAAAATAAATCAAAACCAACTTCCCGTTGACCTATCATAAAGAAACATGAAAGGTCAACAGGAAGTTGGTTCTGCAAGAAGCAAGGTCTCACAGCACAAGTAAAGGAAAAAGTCCGAAAATCGTTAATTTGTAGTATAGTATAGTATATATATACATTAAAAAAAAACATTATAAACTTACATTTGCAGTTGGAGAATTGACCGTATACCGATGTATGGGAGAACATGTTTTTCAATTACAATGCAAAGTTTTTTTTGGGATAAATTCATCCAACTATGGAACCCTTCATTGTGAGTGGTCCGACATGCACTTGGCCGGTTATATTTTTTACTTTTGGTTTCCAAAAATAGTTTAAATGTCGGGGTCGAGATCTGCATAAGATTCTTAATACCTAAGGTATACCTAAGAGTTTTTTTTTGCTGATTTAAATAATGATTTTGCGTGTTTACTTAAATTTAAAGATTAAACACAAGTTTGTGAACAATATTTTTTTACCTGAATAATGGGTTCTGTGAAAATGTAAAATACAATGAATGCCATGATGTCAATAATTAGCAGGTTAATATTAGTAATACTTGGATATACATAAAGCTATTTGTTATCTTTTTTTAAAACCTTGTAAGAATAATTGTTCCGGTGCCGAACGTAAAGAATAGCACCATCCCATTTCTTCCCGTGGGTGTCGTAAAAGGCGACTAAGGGACTAATTACTAGAGAATGGGTTGCAGCGTTCTCTATGCATTTTTAAAACAATACTGCGATCGCAAAACCGCCTGCCAAGCGTGGCGATTATGGCAAATCGCCCCCCCGTTTTTGGGGGAGGCCTAGGTCCAGCAGTGGACGTCTTTCGGCTGAAATGATGATGAATAATAGGTATAATCGGCGATCAACCGGCTGATAATTGCGCTTCTATAACGTCGATTAGTAACTATATAGTAGTTGTTCCGGGTCTGGCTGTTTGTGTATGTGAGTTTATATGTTTGTAAACGCACCCACAATACAGGAGAAATTCCTAGTGTGGGGCAACGTTATTTAAAAAATAGATTAAAGAAAAATAATAGAGAGGGTGTCAGACTTTACCGACTAAAACCCACCCGTGTTCCTTCCGTTGGCTGTGTGCCAGGGCCACGATATCCCTTTCCGACAAACTCGAAACCCTGGCAGGCATTGGCCCTAATGGACCCCGTCAATTCGTGCTGATCTCTCTTTGAGGCGCGTGTGGAACACAAAACGCCGTCGACCCGGGCCTGGTCCTTATCGGATGGCGAGCTTCCCATCGTTCACCGTCCGCAAGCCCGCGCCTACAGTGGCCGGAAATCGGCTTGGGACTCCCAACGCCCGGGGCGTCTCCTGTGGCGACTAGGGGCGTGAGGGCGTAAACCCTGCCTCTCCCTCACGCGTTTCGCCTCCTCCTTCGCGAGCATTACTGCTTTGCAGAAAGAGGTGACGGCCTCCCATGCGCTCTCGCTCCGAACCATGGCCTGAACCAGGGCCGTGGCATTTATTATTTGTATGACATTTATTTTACATTCTGTGATTACCTTAACTCACACACGTACTGATATTATTATTTTTTTAGGAAAACGTTTTTATTTTACAATGTTTGTAAATTTGTGAGCACCATGATGTATCTATCACATAATTAATTTATCTGTCATAGCTTCATTCTTTATTCTTTTTACCTAATGTGGTACAGTAACTTTATTTTAGGTGCATCGTCTTCATTATACAAAATATTTCATTATTCAGTATACAAAATATTGTAAAACATTTTAAAAGAGTAACGGTGGAGTTTCTTACCCATTCTTCTCCATACGAAGCTACCTTTTGGAAGGGGCGACTAGAATCAATTATATTTTTTTGTAAATGTTGACGTTCAAAAGTGCCTTTTATGTGCCTATTTGAAATAAATAATTTGGTTACAACAAAAACAGAAAAATAATTTTCAAATTCGGTCCTCAATTGACGGAGAAGTCGGTGAAATTGAACATACATAAAAAAAAAACAAACACAAAGCCGAACATATAACCTCCTCCATTGTGGAAGTTGGTTAAAAATCGATTGAATTTACGTTACGTAATTATTAAATTTCGAACTTTATTCCGACTATGGTAAAGTTCCTAAACACAAAACTGTCAACTTAGTACCGAACCAAGTTTTCAGTTTTGTATAAAGAACGGTATTTCAATCACTGTTACGTTCTTATTACAAAAACTGGCTCCATGGTTTAAGCCATGTCAAAATATAAACCTTGTTTTGTAATAAGGCCGCTAGCGTCTGGTGTAACAGAGTAAAATCTCTATTCCTGCATAATTTTCCATCTGATCCGATCCATTCGGTCCCTTGCTGCCCTCCCACAGCGACGCCCTAAACCGAGGCCACAGACCTTAGCATGTGGTCACTTAGTTTAAAAGTGTGATGTCATGGCTGGAGTCCTTAATTAAGGCACCCACAAGATAGCCCGGTTAAACGGCCGACAACCTCCTAGGTTGACCGGTGTGATGCCATTCACAAAAAAAGGGCATTGCCCATTCTCTTGACAAAAGCCAGCCAGAGCGGACATTCTATTGATATTCCCAGCTATTATCACGTCTCATAGAATCTGAACGATATTATTTTAAGCGTCCGAAGACCGTAAAGCCATAAGGATCATTTTATGACAACGATCTTGCTTAGGTTTAACATCGCTACTGTAATGTGTTTTGAGAAACGCTTACATTTTATCTTCAGTAATAAAGATGATGATATTTCTCAAATGGCTTTAAGTACAATTATTATTTTATATAGGTTTTATTTAATGTACCTTAAGATTGTTCAAAGTGATAATGCTCCTTAATTAGAATCACGTGGCACTTGAAATCAGTTGTTATTTTTGTAGAACCATTGAGTTTTATTTGTGATTCAATTAATAAGTTCTTACCTGCCTCTTCCTGAATTGTATCCAACTAACATTATTATTAGGGCGAATTTCACCAACGAAACTGAACGCGATCAGCACATCTAAACCGAGTTCAAGAGCTGTCAGTGTCAATATTCCCAAAAAAATAATGACACTGACAGCTCTTAAACGTGGTTTATGTGCTGATCGCGTTCAGTTTCATTGGTGAAATTGACACTTAAATTAAATAATTAGAGATTAAACGAACTTACCTGTGAGTGAAGTTCGATCCTAATTATATGAAGGCTTCGTCCGAAGAGATTAGCATTTTATACACATGTAGTAACGCGTAGTACACACCATTCCACACTATTTTGAGAATATTTTGATTTATTCTGCATTTTTTTTTTTTTTTTTTTGATGTGGGTAGATTAGTCCACTTGATTCCTGCGCCCGCGATCCGTGTCATATAGTTTAGAGTTTAGCCCATTCACTTCATATTTTACGATTGATAAGGGTAGAGACTGAACGAGTGGGTGGGGAGGGTTGCTAATCTCTTCGGACGAAGCCTTCATATAATTAGGATCGAACTTCACTCACAGGTAAGTTCGTTTAATCTCTAATTATACTTCAGGCTTCGTCCTCGAGATTAGCATTTTATACACATGTAGACTTTTAGAGATATGAATCGTAAAATATAATTAAACTAGCTTTCGCCCGCGGCTTCGCCCGCGTGGATGTCGAAAAAAAGCAGCTTCTCTATCAGCAGCATTCCCCCTAAACATTATACCATATCTTAGTTGGAACCAACGTAAGCGTGGTAAGCAGATAGGAGTGCAGTTTGATTTACAACTTTATATAAAGCATATAAATACAAACTTCGTTTTGTACATACTTGTTCAATATACCTACGTGTCCTCCTCCATTTCATGTCTAAGTCTATTTGTAAGTAATTTTGTATTGTTTATTTTTTCTACGTTTTTGTTCTTAAATAATAATTGATGTACCAACTTTTGAGTTATTCAAGGTACGCAGTAAAATTCTCCCGAAAACTATGTACCCCTTTGAGGGGTAGTTTTAAAAAACGCAAAAGTTATGACAAACTTTGTTATTTAAGTAATGACTGCCTCGTTAGTCTAGTGGTCACAGGCGCGACTGCTGAGAATGAGGGGTGGGTTTGATTCCCAGGTCGGGCAAAGTGTTATTGGATTTTCCATTAGGAATTTATTAGTAGCAGCCCGAAGTCTGCATTTATGCCCGGTTGATGGCAATAGGCTCGCCCCCTATTACATGGGACTTAAACAAAACTGTCGAATTGTGGGTGTACTAAAAATACACCTCTACCTAACCCTTTGGGGATTGCAGGTAAGCAATAAGTACTCGGGCCAAATTTCAAGTTTATATATCAAAAGAAATAAGATTCTGTTCACACAAACTATATCGCCCCTTTTTACGCATTCAAAGGGGTAAATTGTTGAAACATCGTTTTTGACGTTTCTATTATTGGATTTATAGGTTATTTATACCAATTTTCAAAATCACGCCACACAGTAGAATCCTCCCTTGTAAATTGACTATCTCTTTTCAACCCATTTAAAGGGGCAGATTTAAAAAAAAACCTGATAAAAGTTATTCTTTATTTTAAGTTTTCAGTATAAATCCTGAGTTTCAAGTTAATCGGACCGCGCGTTAAAATTATTCCATAAAAGTTTTGATATCCCCCAATCCCCCTTTAGGGGGTCGATAAGGACCAGGCCCGGGTCGACGGCGCGTCGTATTCCACGCGCGCCTCAAAGAGTTGTCAGCACCAACTGACGGGGTCCGATAGGGCCAATGCCTGCCAGGATTGCGAGTTTGTCCGAAAGGGATATCGTGGCCCTGGCACATAGGCAAATGAAGGAATACGGGTGGGTCTTAGTCAGTAAAAGTCTGACACGCCCTCCCGCTCAGCCCAGAGCGGGAGAAGTTATTTGATAATTTCCCACCAAAAAAAAAAAGGGGGTAGTTTAAAAAAACAAAAAATGACAAACTTTATATTTTACTTAGGTTAGTATTCGTGCCAAGTTTCAGGTTTATTAACTCAAGGAATAAGATTTTTCATGCAAACAAAATCCCCCTTTTCACCCCCTTAAAGGTTGAATTTCCAAAAACCCCTTCTTAGCTGATGCCCACGACATAATTTGGGGTTAATCAAGCCACACAGTGGAATCCTCTCTTGTAAAATTGACTACCCCTTTTCAACCTGTTAAGGGTCATTACCGCACGGTCTCCCGTGAGGCGGCGAACCTCCTTGCCGGACTGCCGCCGTGGGATCTGGAGGCAAAAGTCCTCGCGCACATCTGGGAGTGGTGCCAGGAGGGGAAACGCTGGGTCTAAACTCCGCTGCCACGAGAAATCACGGCACAGCGGACGAAGCTCCGGCGGGATCTCATGGTGGCATGGAAAGTGCGATTGTCGCAATACAGCGCTGGGCACTTCTTTGAGGAGTGGCTAGAGAGGCGCCACGGCGTCCTCACCGGACACGGTTATTTCGGGAGGTTCCTGTTCAGGATAAAGCGGGAGGAAACGCCCGGGTGTCACCACTGTGTGGATCGCCCGGATGACACGGTGCAGCATACGGTGGAGGTCTGCCCGGCTTGGGCGGAGCACCGCTGTGTCCTCACGGCGGCGGTGATCTCTCGCGTCCGGCCATGGTTCAGGTTATAGTTCGGAGCGAGAGTGCATGGGAGGTCGTTACCTCCTTCTGTGAAACAGTAATGCTCGCGAAGGAGGAGGCAGAACTCGTGAGGGAGAGGCAAGGTTCGCGCCCTCGCGCCCCTAGTCACCGCAGGAGACGCCCCGGGCGTCGGGAGTAGCAAGCCGTCTTCCGGCCAGCGTAGGCGCGGGCCTGCGTACGGTGAGCGATGGGTAGCTCGCCATCCGATAAGGACCAAGCCCGGTTCGACAGCACGTTGTATTCCACGCGTGCCTCAAAGAGATGTCAACACCAACTGACGGGGTCCGTTAGGGCCTGCCAGGGTTGTGATGTTTGTCCGAATTTTGTTTGTTTGTTTGTTTGTATCATAGCCCTGGCACACAGGCAACGGAAGGAACACGGCCCACCCGTGTTCCTTCCGTTTTAGTCAGTAAAAGTCTGACACGCCCTCCCGCTCCACCCAGAGCGGGAAAAGTTATTTGATAATTTCCCACGCAAAAAAAAGGGGTCAATTTTCGAAAAACTGATAAATTCTTTTATTTATTTTGGTTTACAGTATAAATACTGAGTTTCGAGTTAATCGGACCGCGCGTTAAAATTCTTCCATGCAAACTTTATCATCCGCAAATACCCCAATAAGGAGTAGTTTAAAAAAAAAAACAAAAATGTCACACTTTATAATTTACTTAGTTTAGTATTCGTGCCATGTTTCAGGTTTATTAACTCAAGGAAAAAGATTTATCCCCCTTGTTCACCCCTTAAAGGTTGAATTTCGAAAAATCCCTTCTTAGCGGATGCCTATAGTTTCCAACAATAAGCCGAAAGTAAATAATAATAACTTAAAAAGAAATTTAATTAAAAATAAAATTTTATCCCCTTTTTCACCCTTTATGGGTTCAAATTCTAACAACACCGTTGCGTTAGCTTCCAACCATAAGCCTAGATAATAAATTTAGTGATTTTACTTCGAAAATTAAGGACTTTCCATACACAACATCATCAAACCCCTTTTTAACCCTTCGGGGGTGGAATTATCAAAAACGCTGAGACATGTATCAATTAATTTTCAATCGTCAGCCTAAACACAAAATTTTAATATTCTAACTTCAAAACTGACGGACTTTCATATAAACTTCCATCCCCTATTTCACCCTCTTAGAGGTAGAATTTCGAAAAACCCTTTCTTAGTGGATACCTACTCTTTACAAAGAACACACCCTCCAAATTTCATGTCTCTAGGACCAGCGGTTTAGGCTGTGCGTTGATATATCAGTCAGTCAGGACTTTGAATTTTATATATATAGATGAAATACATGAGTTTATAGATTGCAAAGTATTTTATATTGTTATAACGAAAAAACGAATTATTGCTGTAATTAAGTAACTAAAAGGTTTACTTGCTAATTGAATCATTCATAATAGCCATACCAAAACAATCATTAGACACATTATTAACAGGTCTACTATAAAATTTTACAAATGTTTGGGAGCAAGGGTTCCAACCAGCAGCTTTCTGAATTTGATCAATATTAACACCTAATCTTTGCGCAGCAGTATGTTTTATCCATCTAGATAACGTTTGTGCGCTTACTGACTTATGAGGCCTTTTAAAACGGATAAAAAAGTATCCGTATTAATACTAAGTCCTTCAGTCATTTCGAGGTAATCGAGTATAAGTAATTTTTGCTGATTAATTCTCTGGTTTTTTATCTAAAAACGGAATAACAAGCGTGCCACATGCCACAATTTTCTATGTTTTTAGGAAACTTAAGTTTTTAAATCTTTGATTTTTTGATAACGTTTGCACTCTGTGCAATGATGACAGCATAAGGTAAACAGTTTTTAAGGCTTGTGTCTTCATTTGGGTACCATTTTTCCAGATAATTTAATACCAAAGACGTGTCCTAGAACTAGAACGAAATACTCCTATACAGAATCTTTTTATATCCACATTCCCGGAAATGTTTTCTTTAGTAATTAAAATCAAAGCGGACCGGTATGAATTTAATGTTCCGTATTGGGCCTGGTGCCCAATACGGAACATTAAATTCATACCGGCACATACATTATACGCAATTGTTAGGAAGTTCATAATATTTGGAATTGATACCTCATACATGTTCAATTTATTCTCATTACAATAAATGAACCACTTTTTTGTTTTAGCACCCTTTATAAAGTTTAGAAGAGTTCTCAGAGAGAGAGAGAGTTAAGTACTTTATCCATAGATAAAAGTAGTCTTATCATCGCCTCGCGGATAATATCCCTGCCACCAGGGTAATGCTGTTGCGCATGGAGGCGATTGAAATCATTAGACAAAATTAAATTATCATTAACCCTGAATTTTACCATTTCTGACAATAAAATTAAATAAAGGGTGTGGTACCCTGCTGTTTTGGCCAGTGTGGGACAACCAACACCCTTGGTGTTATCAGACTGGATTTTTCGTAATGATTTTTATATCATAGTAAACAGAGGGAACGCATAAAAATAAAATTCCGACTATGCAATTGTAAAAACATTTACTGCGTGCGCGCATCGTGGGTATTTATTATTTAACCGAATAGCGAAAAAATCTGTTTGGGGACCAAATTTTGTAGTAATTTTACCATAATCTGCAAGTTGCCACTCAATATCTGAATGCGTACGACTTGACTCCTGATCTGCTTCAAAGTTGTCTGAAGAGCTAATATATGAAGCGAAAACATATAAGTTTATATGTTCCTTTATATGAAATAGCGGTGGCGATTCGAAGAAAAATCTGGGAGTAAGATACGATCTATACCAAATATTTAAGATCAACCAACCAACCGATCGATCAACCATGATTTCTAGATAGTTGATATTTTGGCTGAGTTTAACGGCTCCCCACAGGCCACGAGCTCTCTGATCACCACACGCAATTCCCCACCCCGTTGTTGAGGCATCAGAGAAAATTTCAAGGTCATATTTATCCATTATAATTTTACAAACAGAAAGATCGATAGCATGGTTCCACTGAATGAATTTGGTATATTCTTAGCTGTTTCTTAAATAGTTTGTATTTTTTAAATTAAGGTATTAACATGTTTCAAGTAGAGCCACAGCTCCACAGCTGCTAGCTTGGCAGGCAGACACCAAAAGACCAACAAAGCTAGTGAAAGCTCTTATTTCGCATTGTTTTAAATTCGACATTCTTTTAATTTCTAATTTTATACTATTGATTTTTCTTTTGATAATGAGACCTGAAACTTTATTGTATCTAAAACATACCCTAAATATCTACAAGTGTGTGAAGGAATGAAATTACTTTTTTCCTTATTTATAATAAAACCAAGGCTCGTACGGAGGTCTAGAGTTTCTTGCAGGTTTTTATAACATGTTTGTTGATCATGACGAGTAAGGTACATCTAAATATAATAAAGTAGATAATAGTATCCACTTGTTCTCAATAGTTTCATCACTGGTTTCATAACCTTTGTCAATACAAACGGAGGTATTCAAGCTGAAAGTTAGCCTATTAAATTTATAAATAGAATGCTCAAACTGGAACCTGAGATAGTTTTGATCATCTTTATCAATCTTAATTAAATAATATGCCTCTTTTAAGTCAATAGTGCATAAGTAACTATCTCTCGTGTTATCAGTAAAACTAACAGTTCTCAAGTTTTCCAGTTTGAAATGATTGTTATCGATATTTATTTAAACATTTTAACATACATCACGGCTGTAATCCCCGAAGGGTTAGGCAGAGGAGTACCTATAGTACACCCACATTTCGCCAGTCTTAAAGATTTAAGTTTAATATAAAACGCATCTTTCTGTTTGGCTTGGGTATTAAAAAGACATTTGACAAATATTGGTCGGAGCTTCACATTCTGAAATAGCTTCTAATGATAATAAATTATCGATGGCTCCAATGAAGTGTGCCCTTTTTGACTCAGAATATTTCCGAATGCTAGTAGGTATTGATTGAATCGGTAACCGAGACATATGAAAGGATTATTGGACCATGACCATTCTTTATAAAATACAATCGACCAGCAGGTTTTGCCGTGTATAGCGACGTCTGTAGTTCTGTCGCTGCTGCGGATGCTGAGCCTGCTTGAATGAGTTACCTGGCCGATTGGGCGCGTACAGTTGTCGCAAGCTCTTTCATCCTTGATGGACCCGTCGGCCTGCGAGCCGGACCCGGATTCCTCCAGTTTAATTTCCTCGAAGGATTAGCTCAGCTCTGTGTAAACTTCTTATTTGCAGGGTTGTCAGTGATTTAAGATCTGTACCAGATTTATTGAAGGCTTTTGCAGTTTTCATGGTTTCGGCTAAGTTCTCAGCGAAAAGAAGCTTAGCAATTTTTGTATTCTGTAGCTGCTCTCTAACTTATTTCTTTACAGCATTCAATACGAAGTTTTTCCGCGTCACAGAGTCAGCATGTTGACAGTCGCAGATGGTATACGAGTAGAATCCATCAGAAGTTTGAGTAAAGCGGTGTTTTTTTTTTTTTTTTTTTTCTCTTATAATATAAGCGTGATAGATATTTGATTTGATTTTGATTTGAAGGAAGTAATGGCTAAGGTAAGTTGTTTTTGTTTACTTTCATATCTGAGTCGTGTTTTTATTTCTGCATATAATTCTGGAGGATCAATCAAAAATATTTTTGTTTATTTTTTTTATGTTTTGTTGCCAATTGTATTCAACAGTTCATTATCAAGTCCTGAGTCTTCTGTTGCAGGTATCGTCGCGTTTGCAACCGGAACAGGCTCTGAGACTACGGGCGGTGAAGGGTCCGCAAGATCCGGCGCAACTAACATGACAGACTGAATCTGGATAGATATTTCATCACGTGATGTGCTGGGGAGTGGATCTGGTTCCAGCTCCATCTCGGGCTGCGTAAGGTCTACGGAACGAAGGGGAGGGATCTGTTTGTAGGCTGACAAAGCGAGTCAATATTAAATTGTAAGTGACAGTCCCTAGTTATTTTAACACGTACCTACTGTCCACAAACAAATATTTCTAGCACCATGATACAGTCCCATTGTACTGCTCGGCGGGCCGGGAAATGACTGCATTATTATCGTAACAATAAAATAGAACAAGGTGTTCACTTTATACGTTTACGTTTATATTTTTAGTGTTTTTTAATGTAAAACACTTGTTAGTTACGTAATAATCTAAAAGACTGAACGGAATTGTTAGAAATGAACAGTAAGAAACAGTCCCAATGCAAGCAAGTACTGTCCGCAAACTATTATTTCGTAAAGAATAATTGAATCTTATTTTGTCTGGCTCGTACTCGTATTAGTGAAAAAACAGTCCCAGTGTACTGTCCGTAACACTAATTTCTCGAGTAGAATAAACTATGAAGTATGTATCTACATTGATAATGGTAGGCTATAATATAGCCCAATTATATTATACTTACAATGTTAAACAAAGTAAACAAGACGTAATCTCATATACTTACATTTTACAAATAGATTAAGATCGTTAAGCAATCAAATTGAAGAAAAATAATTATGTAGTGGGTATGTAGGTCTTTTACTGATTCATAATTATTTATTAGTACGAAAATAAACAATACCTTGATCCTATTTTCCGTATTTATCCTAAAAAGAAGCTTAACGAAGCCGAGAGTCACTTGTTCTTCCCGTCATTGTGATATATTTTTTGTAGACCATACCTTGGAACTTTCTGAATAATAATAGTCCTCCAGACCGAATTTCGGCCATGGTGACCCATCTCAGCTGAGACCAGCCTTCGGCGCGGGAGATATTATAGTGCACAAGTGTGTGCAGACACAGGTGCACACACTCTTCCCTCACTCTCATAGTCCGATGGGACGGCAATCCGACACGACCGGAGAGAGATCAGGCGCAGGACCAATGGCTTAACGTGCTTTCCGACGCACGAGGGTATACCACCGCTAACTTCAAAACTCTGGGCTGTTACTAAGAAATTCCTAATGGAAAAACCCAATAACAGTTTGCCACACCCGGGAATCGAACCCAAGACCCCATGCTCAGAAGTCGCGCTTACGACCACGAGACCAGCGGGGCAGTCAAAACCTGGGAATTTTCTGATTATGTAGATATTGAAGGTCAATTCAATTCAATTTTTTTGAAGGTTCTGGCTCCATCGATGACGTTCGATGATTTTGCCAATGTCGAGGTATGAGAAAGTAAACTATAAAAACTATAAATTGTTATAACTATTGATCAGTGTTTGTAGTGGTGACATCCATGGATCCCCATGCTAAAAAAAGGACAAAACATTTTTGGTTAGAACATGTAAAACGTCACAAAATAAATGTTAGAACATTCAGTAGGTCTATAATAAATAAATAGAAAATATCAACTATAACTGGATTTTGTTAATGCTAATGAATTTATAAAGGATTTTAACTGCAGGGGTATGGGCTAAAGATAATAGGAAAGGAATGTTAATTGGGCGGGGAATATCAGAAGGGAGTATGTCGTAAAGAGGAGTGGTTAAACGAGGACAGGAAAAAAACAAGTGCTCTAGGGTGCCCTCGTCCAGACCGCATTCACACAAAGAAGAGTCCCTCACGCGTATTTTGGCCAAAAAAACTGGAGTGCAAACGAACCCAAGTCGAAGTCTAATTATGACAGAGGTGGCTGTTTTATTAGAAAATTTTAGTTTGCTGAACCAACATTTAGATGGAATGAATGGTTGGATAGAGCCATAAAATCTTCCCTTCAATAATCGAGTTTTTTGCCAATGATCATTCCAATTCTTCATCATCTCGGGTTTAACAAGACAGCGCAAATCTTGGGGATAACAAGACGGATGAGATTCAATCCGAGTTCCATTCCGAGTTGCCAGCTTGGCAATCGAATCCGCATTTTCATTATCAACAATTCCAATTTCATTGTTGGAAAAGCCAATGCAAACATCAGACATGAAAACACTTAGACTATCTAGAGTTCCCATACCTCTTCGAAAACCGAACTGAGAACTGGATAAGATGCCTTTAGTTTCTAAGATCCACTCAAGTCGGTTCTTAATGAGATTCTTCATAATTTTAGCCAAGACGGAAGAGAGGGCGATAGGACGATAGGAAGTAGAATCTTTTGGGTCTTTCCCAGGTTTCAAAATTGGGATGATTATTTGGGTTTTCCAAGACTCCGGGATTTTGCCAGTAACGAAAAATGAATTGATTAGGTTCAGAAAGATTAGTTTACAATTAGAAGAAGATTTGGAAATAAAGGAATAGGGTATTCCGTCGACCCCCGGAGCAGAATCCCGGAGATGATCTAAGGCACAAATAAGTTCTGAATAAGAGAAAAGGTCATCAAATCTATCACAGGAAGTGGGAGGAGGAGGATCTATAGTGGGAAGACATTCGGGAACTCTAGATAGTCTAAGTGTTTTCATGTCTGATGTTTGCATTGGCTTTTCCAACAATGAAAGTGTTCTCGGTATTTTCCTAGACATAGCTTCAGCCTATGATAATGTCCAACTTCCAATACTCAGGCAAAAGCTGCTACAGCTGAGTATCCCTGTGAGGATGGTCAACATCATTTGTAGTCTCCTTATGTCGCGTTCTATTTCTGTTCGTCATCAAAACTTCCTCTCCCCATCTCGTCTAGTGTGGAAGGGCCTACCCCAGGGGTCGGTATTAAGCCCCATCCTTTATAATATATACACACATGATTTGGAGTCTTCAGTGAGTTGTTTCTGCAAAATCCTACAATATGCCGACGACATTGCTCTCTTCTTTAGTTCAGCTTCCCTTTCAGATGCCTCATCTCGCTTAAATTCTGCCCTTTACTACTTAAACCAGTGGCTGACCGATCACGGCTTAAGTTTATCAGTCTCCAAATGCAATGCAGTTGTCTTTTCTCGCAAGCGTAATATTCCCCCTATTAACCTTTATGTTGAAAATGAACCCATTTTGATCCGTGACAAAGTAAAATTTCTTGGCCTCATTCTTGACTCAAAATTATCTGGTCTCTATCCTCTGGACTACATCTCAAAGAAATGCGAAAGAGGTGTTAATGTCTTACGTGCCCTTTCTGGAGTTCGCTGGGGAGCTCATCCAACTTCCCAGAAAATCCTACATAACGCCATAGTTCGTAGTCACTTTGACTATGGAACCATTCTGTTAGAACCATGCAACAAAATAGCCCTGGCCAAACTGGAAAGGATCCAATCTAAATGCTTGCGTATTATGACGGGTGCTATGAAATGCTCACCTATTAATGCCCTTCAGGGTCATTCTCACTATAGAGGATTTTGGAGTCGTTCTCAAAACCTGGCTTAGTAAATACGGACTGAATTGAGTCAGACGGCGGCTTATTTCTTTTCGCGTCAACAAAAATCTCAGGACCTCCGGGACGCTTTCTAATCTCGGATCTTACGCGATCAGTGTTTTGGGAACACTCCACAACCTCCATAATATCTGGAGGAGTACCTCCACCCCCATCAGGGGGTTCCTCGGCACTCATTTCCTTAGAAAATGAGTGCCAAGAAGCTTATAATACAAACCTTATACCCAAACCAGACCACACAAAACAATCACAACACCACACAACACTACAAACAGATTTTGTTATCAAAATAAAGAGTGAGGTTAAGAAACGCGTGCTTAATCTCACCAAGACAATAGCCATATTGAAGGTCAAAGTTACAATATTTTCTGTTTTTTCTTTTAAATAAAAATGCCTTTTGCACTCTTGTACCGTTGCATACACCCATACTCACAAATGTTTTGCGTGCGTTACATTGAGCGCTACTGTAAACAGCGATTTTTCACACCAAAAATTAAAATACGTTTTCCAGCAATTATTTGTGTGCATTGTTAATTTGTTACTTAGTTTGACGTACAGAATGCGCAGTTTATGACTGATGGGTCTCACTCTGTCTCTCTCTCTTCGTTTCAAGGTGCTCTTCACTAGAGGTCAAAATAATTGAAGAAATTTATATGAAATTAAAACAAAGAGATGTTGGATACCCAAATTAAAGGGTCTCCAATGCAAATTTAATATTAATGACCTCTCTATATTAATTTTCGTTGAGGTGAAATGGTCGTCGTAGACAATATTAATTTAGCTTACTTGCCTTAATTTTACATCGCCAACAGAAAGGGTGAATAAAAAATGCACTCAAGATTGTCTTAAATTCCTTGCCAAATTGCTGTTCGGAATACGAACTTTACACCCTGTTGGTGTAAAGTTCAGTCATCCTCCATAGAAAAGAGAGGATCCTCCGACCAGACGGGTGTTGTGTCCAACTGCCTGACGGTTGATGCCGGGATGTTGTATATAATTATGCTATTCGCACGGTAAACTTTGCTTGCGCGATGCAGGATTTGCGTGACATCAGGTTTTTGATGCGTAGTTCGCATGTGGCGTTGTAGATGCCGCCACAAATAATGTTTAAAATAGTAGGTAGAATTGAAGAATGGTGAACTTTTGAAGAAGTTATTTTTCGACCCGAATCGTTTTTTTTTTTTATATATGGCCCTTAAATATTTATTTTATTCTGTTTTTTAGTATTGGTTGTTATAGTGGCAACAGAAATACATTATCTGTGAAAATTTCAACTGTCTAACTATAACGGTTCATGAGATTCAGCCTGGTGACAGACGGACAGACAGACAGACAGACAGACGGCGGAGCCTTAGTAATAGGGTTCCCGTTTTACCCTTTAGGTACGGAACCCTAAAAACGATTAAGTTGTAAAAGTGGTTGATTGAGTGTAGCTTCTATAGTGTAAAATCATCATTTCAGCCGAAAGACGTCAACTGCTGGACATAAGCCTCTCCCAAGGGTAGGGGGTTTGGGGGTTTTTTTTTGTGTAAAATAATAAAATTAATGGATAAAAAAATTGATGTAAGGTTGTTTCAAAAACCCCGAAATTTTGCATGCTATGTTTTATATTAGCTAGACATGTTTGTGCCATTGTAATTTATTTTAACACCATTGTATGTATACCATGTCTTATGCAAATGATTTGATTTGACCAGAGAGACAAGAGTGCTATGAAGATGTAGACTTATTGCAAGCTTATTGCCTTTAACATTTCTTAAAAAATCCTAGAAAATTTAAATACCAAGAAAGAAAACACATTTACGTACTTGCAACTGTAGCGGCATCAACAGCGCCACACTGACGTCACGCAAAATCCTGCATCGCGCAAGCAGAGTTTACCGCGCAACTAGCATATATACAACGTCCCGACATCAACCGGACGGGTGTTGTGTCTGGTCGGAGGATCCTCCCTTTTCTATGGAGGATGAGTGAACTTTACACCCTGTTCCTCATACCTCTAAACAACTAACTACTTAGTTATAACTGTAACATCAAGTCTACTGTCATCTGTCCGATCAAGACGTGTAGGTACTGTAAAGGAAAAGTCGTATCCGTGGATTACAGATACAATCAAAGCTATGATGCGTTTACGTGACGACGCACTTAGTAGTTATAGGAAAACGAAAGCCGACTCAAAAAAATATATTACAAAGAGCTAAAACACTTAGTAATTAGTTCATTGTACAGTGAAAAAGTAGCATATTTTAAGCACAACATAAACAATAGAATAAAGGATCCTAAACTATTATGGAAAAACCTAAAATCCACTTTATCGCCCTATAAGCCCAAACAAGACCTACCGTCGCACTTTACAGACCCTGACTTAATAATAACAACTTTTTAGTTGTCGCCGGTAACCCCGTGGCAAGCACATCACTTATGAACTATTATGAAAATCATAGACATGGTGAAGAAATTTTCGCAATCACTCCAGTGGATGAGAACGACATCTCTCGTGTTATCTCCAACTTTAAAAGTAACGCTGAAGGTTACGACAACATTACTCTGGATATGATTAACATGACTCTGCCACACACGTTGAATGTTGTAACGGCCATAATAAACCGCTCCCTATTGACGTCTACGTTCCCCGACCTATGGAAAATTGCCTCCGTTAGGCCCTTGCCAAAAAACTCAAATCCGTCTACTTTAAAAGACCTACGCCCTATAAGTATATTACCTTGTTTATCCAAAGTATTAGAAAAAGTCGTTAGCCGCCAATTAACGCTGTTTTTGGAAAAAAATAACGTTCTACCTGATTTACAATCTGGTTTTAGAAAACAGCGCAGTACATCTACTGCTTTACTGGATGTTACTGATAATATATTATCTGCCCAAGATAAGGGTATGTGCTCATTACTGGTTTTACTCGACTTTTCCCGGGCATTTGATGCAATAAATATCCCGCTATTATTAGCGAAGTTAAATTACTATGGTTTCGACCCTAGCGCTACGCAATGGTTCCGCAGCTATCTAAGTAATAGGGAGCAACTTGTTGACTTGCGTTTGGGTGACGGCACTACCCTTAGATCAAGACCTATTTCTGTAGATAGAGGAGTCCCGAAGGGCTCCATATTGGGCCCCATTCTCTTTATTTTGTATTGTGCGGATATTATAAAATGTCTCCACAGATGCAAGTACCATATTTATGCCGACGATGTCCAACTTTATATATCATTTAGACCAGACGAGTACGATAATGCCATTAAGGACCTTAACGATGATCTTCAAAGAATCGCCGCCTGGTCTGAGGAGAACTGCTTGTCGTTAAATCCAACAAAAACGAAATATATGGTATTTGGCACAAGACAGCAGTTGGCTCGGTTATCAGTGACATTTGACTTGAAACTTATGGGTGAACCAATTGAGCGAGTGAATGAAGCGCGAAATCTAGGTATTATTATGGATAAAGACCTTCGTTTTGAGAAACACGTAGCAGACTCGGTTAGAAACTGTTTCTATCGCCTTAAGGTTTTATACAATGTGAGGCGTTTTTTATCCGAAAGACTGCGGGAACAGCTAGTGGAAACTCTGGTTCTGTCTAGGTTGAACTATGCTGACACGGTTTACGGCCCGCGCCTATTAGCTCGTACCGACCGCCTCATCCAAAGGGTACAAAACGCCTGTGCTCGTTTTTGTTACAATATCCCTCGCAGAAGCCATGTAACACCTTTTCTAAACAAGCACTTTACACTAAAAATGAAGTCCAGACGCAAACTACACTTGGCTTGCCTTCTGTTCGGTGTGGTTAAATATCAGAAACCAGACTACCTATTCAACAAGCTAAGCTGGGTTACGAGTAGACGAGAATGCGGGAGAAGGCAATGCTCACAACAACTCTCGACACAGTCTCAGGGTTCAGCCGCTTTTAGGGGTAGCTTTCGTTATGCGGCTTCCAAAGTATGGAATAACCTCCCACCACCGATTAGAGTAATTAACAGCATAGACACTTTTAGACGACGCTTACGGCAGTACCTTATAGAAGCGCAACGGGAGCTGGACATGGTGGCACTAAATGTCTCAATTATATGATGTATGTGGGTACCTACCGACTTAGGTATGTGTTAGTGTTTCTGTGTCTGTCGGTGAAAGTTGCACGAAAATGCAAATAGCCGCTGTTATATATATTACATGTTATGTTAGATTTCATTGCTGGGAATTGCTCTTGCTCATGCTCACGCTCGGCTCTGCTCACTGGCTCATGTCTAGTATGTCCTCGGCCCCGAGGTTGTTGCGATATTCACGGCATCATTGCGTCTTATTCGCAGATGTGAGACCTGTTAAAATAAAAGACTACACATTTAATTAAACATTTATCTCCAACTTATGCATTGCTGAATTCATGCGTTGCTGTTCAATTTACCCAATGTGCCTGGCCAACTTGCACGCGGCTGAGACGTACGATGTCTGGATGGCGCCATTTCACCCATCCTTCACCAAGCTCTGTGCAGATTGTGGTTTTCCTTCCCCATAAAGAAGCATAATGACTGTAGAAGGGGAAACGAGAAATTAAAAGTGGGTAGGTATCGTCACATTATAAAGATTTCATAAAGATTTCATAACGACTTATAATACTAATAATGACTAGCGCTTACCTTTCATATATATTATGTTTTATCTTTCGTTTATGTACGCTTGTCTGCTCTTTTCCACTTTCACCAACAATGTTTAGATGACTTATTTAAACTATTCAATATAACCACAGTATTTAGTCATTCTCAATACCTAGCATGGCTAAGACAAGTATAAAAAACACATAAAGTTGCAATTTGTTCGTAAATAGTCCGTCGCGCTCGGCTGCTTGCAGCGTATTGTGCGATTATGCGATGAAGTGCACGGATTAATAATGAGTCAATGTGTTGGAACATGGAAGTTTGGCATCGTTATTTTTTTTTTTTTTTTTTTTAAACAGGTTTTTTGTTCGACTTGTTTCGAAGGATTTATTTACTTAGATATTAACAAGGTCCTGATGTGTCCTTCTCATTTATTTATTAGTGTTTTTTTTGTTTTGTTTTTTTGCAGTTTTCACTATAATCACACTATATTATTTTTTATCTGACACAAATTTATTTTATTTATTTATTTATGTATGCAGTATAAAACTGATTCACATCCGTCACCTCATACTTCAGTTCCAGTTGAAAACCAGCGTCAGGCACTAGTTGTCTAACATTTATGCTGAACTGGGCCTTTTTGGCGCAGCCGTGAGGCACACTTAAAGTCCATTTCACGAAAGAAGTCCCGCAGACGTGGCGCTGCAGGCATGGGTTATTTTAGGAATGTTGCTAACTTAGCGTATAATAATAATTAGTTCCACTTATTTCCGCGGGACTTCTTTCGTGAAATGGACTTTATCCGCTAATTTCTTACATCGCACTTTACACTATTTACTTGTTTTTTATTTTTTATTTTTACATGCTGTACTTATGTTATATTGTGTGCTTACTTAGTCTGTGCTGAATAAATGTATTTTCTTTCTTCTTTCTTTTCTTTCTTTAACACATTTAAATATCTTTTAAGTTTTTGTACCTAACTATAACTAACATAAATATGGATCATTGTTGTCTACGACACGTTATGACAAGCAATATTTCACATCGCAAATCATTCAGATAAACTCTAATGCGTGACTGCGAATTTTTTAAATAATGTGGTCAATATAGGTCGTCGTAGATCGAACACGAAGTTTTATCGCGGCAACGCGACATAAACCTTTGCGCGACAGTATGGCCGTAGCATTACAATAAAACAATTTTTAAACTAGGTAGGTATTAATCACTAAGTGCAGAAAAGTCCCAAATTATTTGAACATGAAAATGCAAATGCATACAAGACAGGAAAATAATACAAGTGACACAGAAATGCAATTGTCATTTTATTTTTCCCTGTACAATAAGACTACATCGTATACAGTATGTTCAAAGAGGTTATATAGTTACAGTTTGACCACGAAGAATGTTAAAATTCCTCGCGGTCAAATCAGTTTGACTACTAAGTTAGACCAAGAGGAAGGAACGCACTTTACACCTTGATACTTTAATGCGAAAATTAGTAAATATTTTCCAATAATTATGAAAATGAATTCACATTTTCATCGGATTTAGCATTTTATTTGGTTTACGAAAAACGCGTTCTATAGATACACCTCTGCCCAACCCTTCGGGGAAGCAAGGCGTTACGGGCAAGAATCTCGGTGGACCACCAGTACATTCGGGTCCTTGTGGACTGCGTGTGGATGCATGGCATGGGTGCATCGCAGATTTGCACCATTGCCTCACTCAATACAAATAATCAGCCTATAATGTTCCCACTGCTGGGACACAGGCATCCTCTCTGTGAGAGGGAGTGGCCCTTAATCCACCACGAGGGCCCAGTGCGGGTTGGTAGATGTCACATGTCTTCGAATTGTTGGTTCTAGGACATGCCGGTTTCCTCACGATGTTTTCCTTCACCGTTTTGAGAGCAGTGGTGATGAAATAAGTTACACAAAGTAAAGCACTTGTTAGGGTTCGAACCTACGGTACGACCTACAACTCTTAAGTCGCGGTCGTTACCACTGGACCACAACGGGTCCACTCGATAATTTTGAATAATTATGTGAAAACGTAAGATCTATCTTTGAATTCTTTTCATCGTGTGAATTTAGTACCTACAGCATATTCTTTCTTTAAAATTATACAGGGTGTTAAAGTAACTGCGTGCCATAGCTTAAGGGTAGGTTCAGTATCGATAAAGCAATCCAGGAAAAAAAAAAATTCAAAACAAAAATGAAAACACAAAAAAAATTTTGCTAGATCAACCTAATTTAGAACCTACTAACTTAAAATAGCAATCGCTTAGAATTAAAATTATTTTATTTGACGGTCCTAAGCCCGTTAAAGTACGAAGAGACCTTTTTTATGTTTAATTTTTTATTTTATTTTTTTCTGGGTTCCTTTATCGATACTGAACCTACCGCTAAGCTATGGCACGCAGTTACTTTAACACCCTGTATACATTATTACATACATTGTTGGCCATGATTTAATAATAAAAGCATTTTAATTTTAAAAACTAAACTTGGCTTACACCAGCAACAGTTGCCTGGAAACTTTCCAGTTTACATTAACTTCTATTTTTACTTTACTGAGGAAAATTGAGGAAAATAAAACGCTTGACGCTTTTCTTATTATTATTATTTAATTGCGTTTCAAACCAATCGTCTATAAGATGTAACAAAAATCTCTCTTCTCGTAATTCTTCAAACGATCCTTCAATTTGTGATTTTAACAGGACATAATTCTTAAAGGTATTCTTCTCACCGGCACTCCAATTAGCCCATGATTTTCTCCTCAATTAATTTTCAAATCGATTAAAAGCGGACCGAAGGACCAAAAAGGTTTGGCCTTGAATTTCGAGCACTTAAGTGAGCAACGTTCTTCTTGCGACCCTTATCAAGTGCAGGCGGCTTGTGTGATGTATTTAAGGCGCTGACAAGAGGCAAATGATAAAAGTAGGCTTGTCTTAAACAAAAAATTGCCAAATCTATACATTTTGTGGTAGCGGAGAAAATATATGTTATTCTTGAACATATTTCTCAGAACTTGGTTGTAACCAAAACACGTTAAGAAAAAAAAAATAACTCGATACAAATTAACGGTAAACTAACCCTTTACTTGGAGCTTCAATCCAAAATATCTGTATTAAATATCATCGTACGGTTGGTATTTTATT
Source organism: Tiliacea aurago (assembly GCA_948098905.1). Taxonomy (NCBI): domain Eukaryota; kingdom Metazoa; phylum Arthropoda; class Insecta; order Lepidoptera; family Noctuidae; genus Tiliacea; species Tiliacea aurago. The sequence continues at coordinate 21,143,645 of OX402579.1, read as the reverse complement.
AATAACAAGAACGTCTTATTTGTATGCAGAACTTTGTTGTTTTTTAATTTCGATTACTCAACTTATTTTTGAGTAAAAATATAATTGCTTCACATTTTGCAATAAATTACAAGCGTTGTGTCATCGTGCTTCTCTTTCTTTTGTATGCAGTCTGACAGTGACCACGGTTTAGCTGTTGTCAGCGTCTTAAGGTGAATCCGGCGAATCATTTGTTCCATTGAATTACATTTTCATGAAATCATGACATTGGGGAACAAATCTAACTTAGAGATATGTATTAATGATTCTAATGATTATAATTCTTTAAATACATAACTGTTATAGTCGCAATTGCAAAAAACAGTAAGGAAATTTGAATTTCACGGGCTACAGCTGCGTATACACCTTAACAGGTAACATACCCCTTAGGCTTATATCTCACAATATATATATAGGTACATATTTTTTTTTCTTAACGTTGGCCCACACTAGGAATTTCTCCTGTATCGTGGGTGCGTTTACAAACATTTAAACTCAAATACACAAACAGCCAGACCCGGAACAACTACTTGTACGATCATACAAATAAATGTTCCGTACGGGAATCGAACCCGCGACACGCAGCGCAGCAGTCAATCGCTTAACCACTGCGCCAACCGTGCCGTCTTACACTATAGAACACTTTACACTATAGGACACGTCTCACACTATAGGACACCATGGTGGCGCAACCATGGTCGCGCTGCCAGCAAAATATAAACAGCTTTAAGGCTTCTACATACAGGCGCGACACGCGACATGACACAAAGGCCCCGCGTGTCACGCGACGAGCGGTGCCTTTGTGTCGCGTCGCTAGTCGCGCTGGTTTGTAGAAGCCTTTATGGTGGGTTTCTCACCAGGAGGTCTAGTCCCTAAGCACGAAATCCGTAGTTACGGCTGAAGTTACGGGCGATTCCTACTCCGTATCACCTACGGCCATAAAATTAGTTTGGGGTCCAATCTAAGAATGAATGACACCATGATTTGACAGTTGTTCCTACTCCCGATGTGTTTTCTCCCGACACGTGCGAAAAGGGTAATTAATCGGGCGTAACAAAATAAAAGAACGAAAAATATTTTATTTGGACACGCACAAGAAATACAAAAATAGCATACAGTATAAATAATGTAGGGTTCACTCCGTAGTTTCGAAGTACTTTCGCACGGGCCCGTATCTTTGTTGACGGTTTTAGAGTTTAGGCGGGACAGGCATCCTTGGCTGTGCAACCATGGTTGCGACGCCACTGGTGCCCTAGTAAGATAGGGCCCTTAGTGATCTTTACGTACGTTATTTAGTATTGCGTAGCGAATTTGTATTTATTTACATAGCTTGGGATCACATATTATATTAGTCGTTAATTAATAACCAATTATGCTCCGCAATACCTTACACATGTAACAGGTAATTTCGCAGTCATCAAATCAAATTACCTATGGATACCTAGTTTCCACGTCACTAGATGAGAATCCTATAATTGCTTAATAAGTTAATAAGCCGGCTGATAGGCTGAGGAGTCTCGTTGGTAATGACGTCTAACTAGATTATTGAGCAAGCGAACGTTATGCTGATAAAAATACTTGAATATTTATTTTGTGCAACCGGACGTTTTGGACCGGCTTTTGTACTGGGCCCCAAGTCTGCTATTTTTATAAATTCAGTCACAACACGATCCCATTGTTATTTTGCTAAAAGTTCGTAATCTGCTAAATTCATAATTGTCGATCATTGGTCGGTCAATGTTCTCGTAACAGAATTGTGTTACATATAATGGCATTGTCGTATTGCCATTATTTTAAAACCCATTAGTAGAAATGTCATTAATTTATCATTATGTACGAGATTACCAATAAATGCAATTTCTTTCAATTTAGTGTCAGTGGCCGACGTAGATTACCAAACTTGTCCAAATCAACAGTTATGAAATCATTGACAGCACGGTTGGCGCAGTTAGTTAAGCGATTGACTGCTGCGCTGCGTGTCGGGTGTTCGATTCCCACACGGAACAAATATTTGTATGACCTACAAGTAGTTGTTCCGGGTCTGGCTGTTTGTGTATGTGAATTTAAATGTTTGTAAACGCACCCACAATACAGGAGAAATTCCTAGTGTGGGGCAACGTTTTTAAAAAAAAAAAAAAAAAAAAAAAAAAAAGGAAAAAAAGAAAAAAGAAAAAAAAGAAAAGAATGATCGACCATTCTGACACTATTGTAATAGAAGACTTGAGGCCTGGGCTGTTGGGTTTCAAACCTTTAAAGTAAAACTGATTTATGTAAATTAAACGCTTTACATGACAAAAAGTTTTACTATTATCACATCACACTAATATTATAAAAGCGAAAGTTTGTGAGTGTGTGTGTGTTTGTTACTTCTTCACGCGCAAACGGCTGGACCAATTTTGATAAAATTTTGTATGGAGGTAGCTGATACCCTGGATTAACATATGGGCTACTACGTTCTTACGGGATCGAGATTTCCGCGGGTGAAACCACGGGGCGCAACCAGTAATAATTATAAAGGCGAAAGTAACTCTGTCCGTATATTAAGTCACGAATTTGGAAAACCGCGAAAAGGGAAAAAAGGAAAAGGAAAAACCTTTTCCTATTTTAAAGCGCTGACAAGAGGCAAATGATCTAAGTAAGCTTGTCTTAAGGGGGATGGGCTAAGGTAGCCCGCGAAGTTCAAATTTTCTTACGTTTTTTGCAATTTGCAGGTCAGTAACAGGTTGTATGTTGATCTAAATATGATTCGCGGACGTAACAAATATGGCTTTACCGAATTAATTATCATTAGAATAAGCAATATTTATTTATTAAAACTTTATGTACAAGTAAAAAAATACTGTACAAAGGCGGACTTAATGCCTGAGGCATTTTCTACCAGTCAACCTTAGGGTGATGCAGAGACAAAACATGGCAGGTGCAACATAGGGGATAGATAACTCGAAAATCAAAAATATATACTAATACATACATACATAAAAACAAAATAAAAAGTGTCAGGAGAAATAACGATTGGTGGAGGAGAAAACGAATCAACGCTGGGATGATCCTGTCAACTTATTACGAATATATTCCCGTGCCTTCATTTTAAACGGTAACCGTCCGGTTGCCATCCTGATGCTCAGAAGGAGCGCATTCCAAAGAAAACCCGCCTGGACAAAGAAAGAAGAGTGAATGAAACCAGAGCGGTGAGAAGGACATCGTAGAAGACGATTGTTGGTGGAACGGAGATTTTTACTGTAGGAAGAGCACAAGTATTGAACATGGGAAGTCAGGTAAGAAGGAGAAGTGGGTTTGTCGAGTATGGAAAACAACATAGACAAAGCCCTCAACTCTCTGCGCTGACGAATGGGCAACCATTTTAAAACCAATCGGTGCGCGGACACATGATCATACTTACGAAGATTGAAAACGAATCGAATGCAGTTATTTAGAAGGCGGTTAAGTTTATTGAGGAGATCAGCATTCAGGTCATAGTAACATACATCACAATAGTCAATTATGGGAAAGGTTAAGGACTGTACAAGCATTGCCTTTATATGTGAAGGGAGAAGGTTTTTCAACCGATAGAGTGACCGCAACGTTCCGGTGACTTTTTTACTGACAGTCGTGACCTGCCTTCGCCAGTCAAGACAAGTGTCGACATGCAGACCAAGATCCTTAACATCGGAGCTAAACGGGATGACTGAGTTGTCGAACATCACAGGTGGCACAGTTGAGCCATTCAGCTTCCTCATACTGTGGGGGCCACACCGCCACCCCAAAACGATCAGACCAGCTTTTAACCACACCTAAATCCCGGTTTAGCTCCTCAATCGCATCAGATATCATGTGGTCAACACCCGCCTGGCAGTAAAGTTGTAGATCGTCAGCATAAAGATGATACGCAGTCCGAAGCTCGGTGGTGATAAGATTAATAAAAATGGAGAACAAAAGAGGAGATAATATATCGCCTTAGAATAGAATAGAAGAGAACCCCTTGCCGCCCCGCCGCCTTAATGCTAGAACTAGCTAAGCTAAGAACAGACTGCTGTTCGTACTGGAGACTCTTCATCAAGTTGGTGTGATCTTACAGCTGGCGTGCCTCAAGGCGGTATATTATCTCCTCTTTTGTTCTCCATTTTTATTACTCTTATCACCACCGAGCTTCGAGCAATACATCTTACTCTCTTCGTAGAATCCTATTGAATGACTATTTCATGAGATTTGACAGGTGCAAATGTCAAATTCTAAATTGAAGAAACGAACAACGGTCATTTGAAATGTCTTATTAGTCTCTTTTTTTTTTTGGGCGTGGAATTGTCAAATAACTTCTCCCGCCCTGGGCGGGTAGGGCAGGTCAGACTTTTACTGACTAAAACCCACCTATGTTCCTTCCGTTGCCTGTGTGCCAGGGCCATGATATCCCTTTCGGACAAACTCGCAACCTGGCAGGGATTGGCCCTAACGGACCCCGTCAGTTGGTGCTGACATCTCTTTGAGGCACGCGTGGAACACAACGTGCCGTCGACCCGGGCCCTGGTCCTTATCGGACAGCGAACTACGTATCGCTCACCGTCCGCAAGCCCGCGCCTATAGTGGCCGGGAACCAGCCTGTGACTCCTGCCGCCCGGGGCGTCTCCTGCGGTGACTAGGGGTGCGAGGGCGCGAACCTTGCCTCTCCCTCACGCGTTCCGCCTCCTCCTTCGCGAGCATTACTGCTTCGTAGAAAGAGGTGGCGGCCTCCCATGCACTCTCGTTCCGAACCATGGCCTGAACCAGGGCCAGCATATAAGTTAGTATATTTATCCCGGTAGTACGTTCCCGAGAAATAATTTCCGACATCCACGCGGCCATCCAAGCCACGGGCCAAAACTAATGTACGTATAAATCTTTTGGAGACTTAAACAAGAAGCTACCTGGTCCTTATGCAAATTAATTGATTAAAGAAAACTGGCGCGCGGAACTAAGGACCACTTTACAAAAATGCATAACATTACGTAGACTTTATCCACCCGGGGAAAGTTAAGGTAGAGAAAGATATTACATAATCCGGGGCTGGATTTCATGCAAATAGGATCCCGGCTTACCCAGTAGTCCGGAAGTTGGTGACGTTAAAACCATACATCAGTGTCACAGGTAAATGCGGGAAACTAAAATTCGGATGGCAACTTTTACTTCGTAGAATTTCCTGAAAAAGTATTTTTGCAAAGATACTCCTTTGACATTTTGAGAGATGTGTGGTCCATTAATATGAGAGTTTTCTTACTTCGATTAAGTGTACAGAATGGAGTTCATGTATTTAATCTTCTTGTGTTTTTTGTTCGAAACCCATGCTCTGTTTTCGTCCGTGACGGCCTGACTGGGCGCAGTGGCTGAAGGCTTGTAAACTACACAGCTTTGACAGCTGACAGAAATTCGGATTCGGAATTCGAATTCGGATTCGGAATTCGGATTCGGAATTCGGATTCGGAATTCGGGTCTGAATGTTTGTGGATGTGGATCTGCAAACGCACAATGGACGAGATATTGTATGCTGTGACTTATTTATTTGCGACATATTCGTTTGGAATGAGCAAATAGCTTCAAATTTCTGACTAACTGACCGACTCTTTGACAATTCAAAAGTCAGGCACTTTTGAATTGTCAAAGAGTCGGTCAGTTAATAGGTTTAATTGAAATAAATGTTTTGAGTTTGAGTTTGTTTACTCTACCCAAAGTAAGATCTATACTCTGGATCTATATCTAGATACGTTAAACGTTTGATGTATGCCTCTACCGTGTATTTTTTATTCAAAGCGTGAGGATTATTTATGGTACAGCCATTATCTGTAATCCGTTTGCTTTCGCTCGACAGGTGGATCACCGGCACAATGAAAACCACGTCAACCTTCGTGTTTATGATCTATTGAACCTGTTCTTATTCTGGTACGACGAAATTAATTATTCAGCTTTTCACATAAACATCATTCAAAAAATCGTCACGGATATTATTATTACATTGTTTTCTCTCTAATATTGTTTTTCTAGCGGGACGGATTTTATTCAAAGTCAAAATCAAATTATTGATTTCAAATAGGCACTTATGAGGCACTTTTGAAGGTCAAAATTTACAAAAAAATGGAATTGATTCTAGTTACACCTTCCAAAAGGTAGTTTCGTATGGAGAAGAATGGGCAAGATACTCCAACGTTACTCTTTAAAAAAAATGTTTTACAATATTTTGTTTAAGATAATTATATGTGAAGACGATGCATCTAGAATAAAATTACTATACCACAATAGATAAAAAAAAAATGAAGCAATGACAGATCATTTAATTAAGAGATAGATACATGGTGCTCACATATTTACAAACATCGTAAAATTATATGTTTAAAAAATAATAATAAGAAAGTATATGTGTGAGTGAAGGTAATCAAAGAACGTAAAATGAAACTTAAACTCAAACTCAAAACATTATTTGCCCATTCCAAAACGTAGATCTCTATGGAGAAGAATAGGCAAGAAACTCCAAGGACACTCTTTTAAAGCAAGATATTACAAAATCCTGGGTACATTATTCTTGTTGCTTCTATGTATATGTGAGAACAATGATGTAAAAAAAATTAAATTGTTTATTTAAAAACAATTCAAAAAATAAGATTAAAAGATAACAAATAAGCCCTGGCAGTTAAGAGAAGACCAGTCTCAACTGACGGCGCCCGTTCACGAACATGACAATGTCAATGTCATACCAATAATAAATTATACAATAGCAACCAGTTTGATTTTGTCTAGACTCTAGATTGTTCTATGGAGCTGGACCAGCATATTAATGTTAAAAGTGTAGTAATAATCAAATGTTAATAAATATTTTTTTTACTTTCATGAATGTTTGTACTCATTGAATACATGAAGTGGGCTGCCGTTGAAAAACGATTAAAATGCCACGGTGTATTTAGAGAATTATGTGTATCGTCATCTGCCCAGCCTTTTCTTAAGTATATTGGGGTCAGCTTCCAGTCTAACCGGATGCAGCTGAAGGAGCGAATGCCAATCTGACCACCTGATAACCCTTGGTAAGACTGGTTGTCAGACTTTCAAGCTTCTCACGACCCGTAACGACTGCTTTAGATCAACGAATGACAGCCGGGATCAACTTGACGGGCTTTCCGAGGCACGGAAGGGTCTTGGTATGTAAGGATGGTCACCCATCCACGGAGCAACCGTGGCAGGTGTTGCTTAACCTGATCGATCAACCCGTGTGTCTGTTATTACTTAGCCACAAGCCTCTCGTGTGGTGCCGGACGTAAAGAATAGCACTACCCTATTTCTTCCCGTGGGTGTCGTAAAAGGCGATTAAGGAACTTACTTGGAAACATGCTGGTCCTGCTCCATAGGACAATCTAGACTCTAGACAAAATCAAACAGGTTGCTATTTTAATTGTATAATTTTTTATTTGTATGACATTTATTTTAAATTCTGTGATTACCTTAACTCACACTGATATTGTTATCTTTTAGGAAACCGTATATATTTTTTTACAATTTTTGTAAATATGTGAGCACCATGTATCTATCACATAATTGATTTATCTGTCATTGCTTCATTCTTAACTCTTTTTATTACCTATTAATTTTATTCTAGGTGCATCGTCTTCACATATAATTATATAATTAATGTACCTATAAAAATATTGTACAAGATTTTAAAAGAGTACCGGTGGAGTGTCTTGCCCATTCTTCTCCATACGAAACTACATTTTGGAAGGGGCGACTAGAATCAATTCTATTTTTTTGTAAATATTGACGTTCAAAAGTGCCTTTATTGCCTATTGGAAATAAACAATTTGACTTTGACTTTGACTTTACTAGAGAATGGGCAGCAGCGTTCTCTATGCAAAATCAAAGTCAAAAATATTTTTATTTCACATAAGCCTACATGGGCGCTTATGAAACGTCAGAAGCTAGGTGCAAGGTTCCAATTGGTCGTTTCCTATGGAGAAGAGCCGGCAAGAAACTCCACAGTTACTCTTTAAAAAAATGCATTGCGGCAACCCGCCTGCCAAGCGTGGAGGAGGGAGGCCTATATCCAGTTGTAGTGGACGTCTTTCGGCTGAAATGATGATGATAATGATGAAGCCCCTCGTGTGTATAATACATCGATATTAAACCTACAAATAATAATCAAAATCTCCAATAATAAAGAAGCGAGGGCGGGTCGCTAGCTGTTATTATAAATGACTAATGGATTCAATATAACAAGCAGATGATGCACATAATTTTAGCAGCATTATGATGTTATTCAAAATTAAATATTACTTTCATTTTCTTGACATGAAGAAGATTTATTACTTACGAGAAAGTATTAGTGCTTCGTCAGCCGATGTATTAATCGTCTTTCAAATAAAATCTATATCAAAGTCTTTTTATAAAGAAATTGACTAAAATGACTTTCGAAACTTTATAAAGCTAAAATGAACTGACTTGCTAAAGAATCTGTTATACTTGCTATTAGTACATAATAACTAAACTTTTAAATCTTCATTTAAAAACTTAGTTATTAGTACTCAGGTAGCGGCCCAGTGTACGGATTTGTGCCCGGTAAATAAGATAATTGTATTTTGCGTTGCCTGGCATTTACTTTGCCATTATTGAGCGCAGGTAACGCATCTAAAGGTAATACATCATTGCACAACACAACATAATCATCCTACAAATATAAAAAAAAACAAATGAAAAGTGTACAAAATTGAAGAAATTTGCAGGTAAGTGTGCCTCGCGGCTGCGCCAAATAGACCCACCTCAGTAAAAATGCCGACAACTAGTGCCTGACGCTGGTTTTCAACTGGACCTGAAGTGTGAGGTGACGGATGTAAATCAGTTCCATACATAAATAAAATAAATTAGCTTAAAATAATAATATTAATGAATATTTAAATATAACTTTATAATTATACGTTATTATGGTAAATGAAATTACATAACAAAACAAAAACAAGCTGATAAATAAATGAGACGGACACATCAAAGATCTAGAAATCTTTGGAAACGAACAAAATCTGTTTTGAGCGATGGCAGCCTTGCTCGTTCCAACACATTCAAAGTCAAAGATTTATTTGCAAACTAAGTGTACATTTTGGTGTTATCATTTATTAATCCTGTTGTATCTACTATAATCTCTGCCTACCCTTTTGGGGAATACAGGCATGATACTTTGTTAATAACTGAGTCCGACTTACTTTAATTTACAGCAGTTGTACTCGAACAAAGGAAATTAATCACTGTAGACGACAATACAATTTATGCAAGTTACAGAATTTTAACCACTGCAGCGGTCCCGGGGCGGAAAAACATGAAAAACTGGCTCTGCAGTTGTCGGGAAACATGAGTTATTTTACTTATCTATATTTTTTTTTTTACTTTGCCGCACACTAGGGATTGCTCCTGTATTGTGGGTGCGTTTACAAACATTTAAACTCACATACACAAACAGCCAGACCCGGAACAACTGAACGATACCTGGAGGTGGTGATTAGTATTATGTTTGTAATGAAACACCTTTTCAGTACGAATATTTCTGTAGGTATTTAAATTTTTGCACACATACAAACTTGGTAGGTATATAGCAATATTTAACAAACTATTTAATTAGGTAGGTACTCAATATAATATCAGTACTTTAGACTTCTTGAAGACAAGCTTTAGGTTCCGAGGCTCGAAGAGAATTGACGTATCAACTACGTGACGCCCCGAATATCATGTTTTTCATTCTATTCTGTTAAAAAACCAGTACTTTTACCGTAACTGTCAAATATGAGATACTTTAAAACTTCACAACTACATACAAAAATCATTTGAGGCAAATCACATAAGTACCTTAAATTTTATATTTAGTATTAAAAATTACTACAAAACTTATTAAAATTGGGAAATCAAGACATTTTATTAGTAATTTGTCGCATTTGTATTTTTCTCGAAAACACATCCATAAAACAAAATTATGAATTTCGGTAGTTTGCGAATGGGCTCGGGAAATAGTTTTCGGACGATCCATAACTTTGATAGTTACCTACCAAAAGTAGAAGGGTTTTAAAGAAGGTTGACGGGTTGGTGAAGAGTAATGAAGCAATTGTAGGAAGCCTATCTGAAGCTCACTGACTGCGATATAAATAGATTACGGGAAGTCTTAGAGATTAAATAAAACTCTAACAGTCGCAGGCACAATTACGCTACGATTCATATTCATTGTTAGCTCCATAGCATAATCTCAACGAAACAATAGAAAATAGATCTGGAAAAACCCTCATTGTTTCATCCCTGCTTATAAAACCGGTGCTTTTCCATTGACTGCGCGATTGCACGGGATCGTAGTAAATCCCTGCTGAATAATAATGCAGCGTTCCCCATTGTTAGTTTGTGATTTTAATTTTTCTACCGTAGCTCGTGATGGTAGTTTATTTACTTAAGGCACTGACAAGAGGCAAATGATCTACGTAAGCTTGCCGTAAACCAAAAAAAAATTGCCAAATCTTTATAGTTTGTGGTAGCAGAAAAAATATATGTTATTCTTGAACGTATTTCTCAGAACTTGGTTGTAACTTGTTGTTCTATCTTTTTTCGTTGTTACCAAAACACGTTTAGAAACAAAAATCTCGATACAAATTAACGGAAAAACATCTGTATTAAATATTAACGTACAGGTGTTATTTCATTATTAATTAGAACGTCTTATTTGAATGCAGAACTTGGTTGTTTTTTTATTTTCGATTACTCAACTCATTTTTAAATAAATAGATATTTTGCAATAAATTACAAGCGTTGTGTCATCGCGTTTCTCTTTCTTTTGTATGCAGGCTGCCAGTGACCGCACTTTAGCTGTTTTCAGCGTCTTAAAGACTGCGCAGTAAGTAGTAATTACTGAAGATAGATCTTTAAGATACAGGCTATCCCTAGTTTAGGAGACAGGATTTTTTTTTTCACTTATGTCCATTGTTATTTGATTAAGTCTTAGCATGTAACTAGTATACAACCCGTGTCTATGTATATTTTTGAATCAATAAACTTATTACCTATTTGTTTTATTTTATGGATTAACGGTTTTTCTATTCTGTTATTTATTATAGATGACACTTTCTTGTTTAAAAATACGTTGTAACTTATAATGAAACTAGCTTTTGCCAAAAACTCTTAACACACTATTAAAGTTTCTTTAATAATATAATTCAATCATGATTCGAAATACACGTGGCGCCATCTATTATCATAAAAACGTTAAAGTTGTTTTCGTCGGGAACAGTACTTTTTTTCGGGATGAAATGTACCCTAAGTCCGTTTCTGTACACCTGACAACATATATGCAAAATTTCAGGATGATCGGTTTAGTGGTTTAGGCGTGAAAAGGTAACAAAAAAACAAAAAAACTTACTTTTGCATTTATAATATTAGTTAGGGTTAAATTTATTTTTGATTTTTACGATAGTTTCTTCTTTTATTACTGTGTGTTTCTTTACTGTGTATTACTTTATCATTTATTCATATACTACTCTTCGTAGATGTAATTGCTTGAGCACAATTTTTTTGTAGATTTATAATAATACTATATTATTTTGTAATTTGTCTATTTATTGTAAAGAGCCCAAAAAGACAGGTTCTCTAAACGTCAGCGAATTATAACGTTGCTAAATTGAAGAGTACAAGTTGTAGGATGACAACTGAAGTGACAGGTATTACGTTTAATCGGTTACTTGATAGCTCTCTCGTCACGTGTTTTTTTTTGTTTACCTTTATTTAACTATCTAAACCAACGGAGTATACAGGGTCAAATTTAATTAGCTAGCGAAACTCCGCAGACGTGATGGGTATCGATATATAAATACGATAAAACGAAAAAAAAAACAACTGTATTTTTTGGGTCAACGACTAGCAACCTGAAACTTGAAATATGAGTTTCAAAATCATTTTTTTTTCTGTGTAAACTTCACAGACGTGATGGATATCGATATCTTAACACGATAAAAGAAAAACTACTTGATGTAACTTCACTACTAGTCATTAGCACCAGAAAACATTTTTTTTGTTTTTTTTGTTTTATCGTGTTTAGATATCCGATACCCAACAAGTCTGCTGAGTTTCGCTAGCTATTTAAATTTGACCCTGTAGAAGCGAATAAGACATAAACAAACATTTGTTTAATTGCGCGCACGGATACTTCCTAACGACTACAAACCCACTTCAATTAAAAATAGCTTTATTTTAACTCCAAGTTTGTTGATTACTTCTCATACATCTAAAGCCGGCTGACTACCAGCTCTCCCAGTAGACTTTCGGAACAATTTAAACTCGTGAAGGATTGTTATTATTCCGGGCAAAATTAGTACAGCCGAGCTTATCTTTTGACGAGCCATGTGTGAATACCGCCAGAAGAAACATATTTCATGAGGCATTTCCATAAACGAGCTGAATTTATTGCTACAAAATGCTGTGTCTCTCGAATATAATAAGCCATAAATTCAAGCAGAATTATTTCGCTCGTATTGCAATTTTGGGTCTTCTACATCTAAAATCCCGGCCAAGTGCGTGTCGGACCACGCGCAATGAAGGGAAGTTGTAGCGTAGTTGGAAAAAGAAACTTAACATTGTAGTTGAAAAATATGTTCTCCCATACATCGATATACGTCACGGTCAATTCTCTAACTGCAAATGTAAGTTGATCGACTATTACCGTTAACTTGTAAACCCTACTTTGCTCTGATAGTTTTCCTTTTAATTTCGTTATACTACACTAACTACTATACTACTGCCATGAATTTTACTTATCTAAAATCAACCATTTAGCTAGCAGGGGGGACACATTTGACTCTAACAAAAATAGCACTTAAAAGCTTAATATTACGCAAACGGAACCCTGAATCAAAAAGTGGACAAACCCGTAATATTTTTGAATGGCCTATCCAACGGTACTCCACACCATGGGTAGACGAGAAAAAAAAAATCCCCACTTTACGTGCAAAGGTAACTAACCAAAAAACTTTTTTTTTGAAGATTTTATTTTACCAGTTTGTCGGCGTGATTAATATTATATGTAGACCCATGCCAAATTCCACTTTCTAGTACTAAGAGTCTCTGAGCTAAGCCGCGGAAAGACAGACGGACATCGCACAACTATAAGGGTTCCTTGTCGACTACAGAACCCTAAAAGTACGTAATTTGGTAAATGATTTTTGTCGGCTGTAAAGGTACAATTTTGGGATTTCACATCCGTTGTTCCGCGAATTTCGTACAATTCTCATCATCGCGGCCGGATATCCTTTTGTTCAATTAACGAAATTCCAAACACTGTTTCTTAATTAGTATTTGTAGCACTGTCCGTAATTGTTCTATCGGCCCTTGGGTTCGATTGTGTAGCCTTGTAAAATTGGCCTTTTCAGCAATTTAAGTTGAAGCCGTCTTAAAAGTTCTACCAAGCAAAAATAATAAATTCACTTACTTTTCTACAATTGCTTAAGGACTTATTAGTAAGTAATTTAACAAAATAAAAACAACGCTTTGTAAAAACTTCACGTTTGAATGCTCTTTAATTAGTTCAAGAGTATTTGGACTTGAAAGTTGAAGGTGACCACTGGATTTAAAAAAAACCGGACAAGTGCGTGTGGAGCCACGCACAATGAAGGGTTCCGTATTTGGGATGAATTTATCCGAAAAACAAACTTAACATTGTAGCTGAAAAACAGTTCTCCCATACGGAAAGTACCCTATGTAGCATAAATCACCGTATATTTTTATTGAGTTGATTGAGAAGCTTTTAGAGCTTCAAGGGATCGTAGACCTACGTATTTGATATTAATTTCAACTTGATACATCCACGCGTACCTGAGAAAAAGGGTCTTGACAGACTGACAGACAGACAGACAACGAAGTGATCCTATAAGGGTTCCGTTAAAAAATGGAACCCTAAAAAACCGTTTTTAAATTGGTTTGACGAAAACGGTCAATACACCTTTGATTGTACTTCGTTAAGCTTTTGTAATTGGTCAATCTTTTTAACTAAGCTTTAAACCCAAAATTCTCAGAAAATTAAAAAGGCCAAAGGCACAATAAAGAACTCCACTACAAGACAGGGCTTTTTAACCTCTAGTTAGCGTCAGTAGTGGTAAAAAGTTGAAAATTTCAGCGGAACTGACCATCTGTACGTTCCGAAGTGGTTCTAACGGCAGATTAAGTTTAGGACCTTCAAATACAGTGTTTAGTGAAACTTTAATTAATTCAACTGGACCCTAATAATTTCCAAGTGGCTGGATACGTTTTGCACGTTCTTGTTAACGTTTTGAAGTACCTTTGTAGTTAAGTTACTTCCTCAAATGGCTTAGCATGATCCTCGGTTATGTTGAAAATACTGCAGCATTCATTTTGAAATAAATGTATGGTAAAGTTGAGGATTCATTTTAAGTGCTATGTTTGTCGGAAACACGAATACATACAATTTACTTGATAAAAAAAAGTCCAAAGTCAACTCCAAACCGAACCACTGGTATAAAAAAAAAACTTCAAATAAACTTTTTAACTGGACTAACTACGTATAAAGCAGGTCTTATATGTAATTTTTTTTTATTACCATTATTTTCACCGTAAAAATAAATAAACTAAACTATCGGTGCCTTGGAGTCTTCTCCTTGCCGATTCAGGGATCCGTTTGCGCAATATTAAGCTTTTAAGTGCTAATTTTTTGTCAGAGTCAAGTCCCCCCCGTGCCAGCTAAATGGTTGTTTTTGAATAAGTGAAAAAATCACGACTGTAGTGTTATTAATTATATACTTACTACTGCCGTGATATTTTCCTTCCATTTTTTGCTTCATTTAAATTATTTAGTTTGGATAAATTGGTTAAAATGGCTTCAAGCCTAAGTGGTTTATCGTTAAAAAACGTGATAGTTTGTGTAATGATTTTTTTTTATGGTCGGGTGTAACCCCTACTCAGGGGGACTACTCCGAACATAAATCCGAAGTATCTTCCGAATGTTCAGCCGTTGCTTGACTACGGTTAACTATGGTTGACTACAGCAAAAGAAAAAAAAAACTATAGTCAAAGAGTTAAGCCAAAGTCGAAAATGTGACTTTAACCGCTAGTTGCACGTACGTCCATTAAATTTAATTCCCCATTAAAAGTAATGCTGTCACTTTCTGATACGTTCCGTTAGATAAAGACACCATTACTTTTAATGGGGAATTAAATGTAATGGACTTACGTGCAACTAGCAGTGAGTCTGGTAAGGATTCAAAGTCAAAAAAGGGAAACTATGGAAGTTATAAAACGGTCGCACATTCGGCCGATACTTCGGATTAACGCTTCGGAGTACACCCTCAAGTGGCACCCGGTGCGGACCCCCCACGCCCCCCGCCCCCTAGCTACGTCATGCTGGCTGTAATCGTAATTGGATGTTAAGCTTTACTGTCAAATCTTGTTCGATTAAGATTGAATACTAGGATTTTATTTGGGCCCCACGAAACCTAGTACTTATTTAATCTATTTTTGTATTTGTCGCCTTTAGGCAAGAACTGATAGGAGTCTTAATGGATGCTAGTGATTCATTCGTTTCTATTTTTAGCCCTTGTAAAGATTTAGCAGGTAGACCTAGTCGAAATGACTTTAACTTCACACATGATAGTATCCTCTTACTTAGCAACTTCATAATATTAGTCACAAGGGAACGTCGTCCGTAGACACAAAAAATAAAATTATTTATTCATTTGCTGGCGCGGTTTCTTTGATACGATTCTAAACATTAATAATTGGGCTTCAAAGGACCGAATTAAATAATATACCTACAGGAGGCATATACAACATGTCCCAGAATTAACGCATACCCTCATAAGGGGTCATTGTACTCATCATTATGAACAATTTTTACTATGGGACCAAACAAGAAAGCGCGATAAAAATATCAGGTGTTCCCTACATTTATGTTCGAATAATTCGTCAAAATGTAGGGAACAGCTGATTTTTTTTTTCGCGATTTCAGGTTTGGTCCCATAGGCTTCATTTTGGAATACACATTAATCCATACGTCATCACATGACGACAGTGAGACACATGAGAGCAGTGGTGGCCCAGTGGTAACAGCTCCAACTTACGAGTTTGTAGGTCGTGGATACGAACCCAGCCAGGCGCTTTACATTGTGTAAATAATTTTATCATCACTGCTCTCTAAACGGTGAAGAAAAACATCGTGAGGAAAGGCATGTCCTAGAACCAAAAATTTCGAAGACATGTGACATCTACCAACCCGTACTGGGCGCGCGTGGAGGATTACCGCCCACTCCCTCTCACAGAGAGGAGGCCTGTTTCCCAGCAGTGGGAACATTATAGGCTGATTATGCTTATGCATCACATGACATTTTTATAAATTACCGGATTTATTCAAACCTTTGACATTGGTAATGTCCTTTAGGAATTTCCAATATCAGACTGAAGTCAAGATTTGTGTCCCGCTGTTGGCAATAGGGTTGTTCCCTATTTTATATGGGACTATGTTCTATGTTAGAGGGTTTGGTTTCCGCACTTAGTCCTTCATGTGGACCATTGTGCGTGGGCCATGGCGGCCGTCAGTTGATTATTCCAACCAGCCCACCTCTCTCCAGAAGCTGATTAGGTCTTCTTGTCTGCTGAGGATATCTGTGAAGGATCTGGGTGACCCGAGGGTTTCTGTTCTGATCTGGGTGACGCCTGTGCAGTCAAAGAGCACATGCGCAACGGTTTCTTCAGCCTCCATGCAAGCCCTGCACAGAGGGCTGTCCGTTATGCCTATTGTGTGGAAGTGTTTGTTTAGTGGGCAGTGTCCCTTGATGGTCCCCGTCACCAGGCGCTCCTGCCGGCCGTTCCTGTCCAGGCGTAGCAAACGCCTGGTTAGTATTTACATGGGACTTAAACATGACTGGCAATATGCGGTTATACTGTCTCTGTCTACCCCTTTGGGAAATACAGTCGTGATGTTATTTTGTATGTTTTAAGAAGGGCTAGTGGCTAAGCAATAACATCCGCACGGGTCGATCGATCAGGTTAAGCTACGCTTGCCGCGATTGGTCCGCGGATGGGAGACCGTCATTACATACCAAGACCCCTCTGTGCCTCGGAAGGCACGTTGGTCCAGGCTGTCATTCGTCGGTCTTTGACAGTCGTTACGGGTCGTCAGAAGCCCGAAAGTCTGACAACAAACAAGGCGCATGTGTGCGGTTCGCCTGAGCGAGGCAAGTGACTGAGCCGATTTGAACCAGTTTCTCTTCGTACGGACGAAGCCGCCAGTTGACGCGCCTCATGCTTGTATTAGTGTACATATCATACCGTTGTTGTATAAAACTGTCCGTTTACTTTGTATCCATATCATGGGACCCAAATAGCTTTAGGTAAGACAATTTCCAAAACAAAGAGGATTATCGAATCCAATTATTAATTAGCTTGGGGTTCTAGTTGAAGCCTCGGGTAGGTATGTTAAAGGGCTTAGAGGCCAAATCCTCTAACACCCGACTAAATCTGGTAGAGGGAAACAATTTGATATAGGATAGTGTTTGGGCAGGGTCGATCGAGTGGAAATATTCAGTGAAATGTATGCTTAGGGTTGCACAACTTTTTGTAAAAGAAAAAAGTATATTATGGTCAAAGTGGGAAAATAAATATTATTTTGGATAAATAAACAGCATTTTAAGTAGAATAGAATAGAATACTCTTTATTATGTACACCATAAAAGTAGATGATGATGAGATGATGGTGATGTGTAAGTAGATGTTTTAAATAGATTTTTGAAGGCCACCACTCAGCATTTATCACTGAAATAACGATCACACAATCTATATAGTACTTAATACTTACATGAGTCCACTAATTCTTTAATTTTAAGCCTACCACCTGTTTTACTAACATTATGGAATGCAATAAAGAAATGTGTATTGATTTGAATTGTGAATTGTGAATTTGTACTTAATAATTCCATGCTAAAGCTGCCACATATGTCACCTGTCTATTTTCAAGTCATGAGGCCCTGAGTGTGGGTGAAAAACGCATGGTAGTGTGTCTAATGTATTTTTTTATTAATTTATAATTTATTTCCAATGCCAAATTTCATACTCCTCCGTCCGCGTAATTTTCGTAAAAAGGGGTACAAAGTTTTCGCTTCACGTATTAATATAATTATACTTTATTTTTGTTGGGGGGCTTGTGGCTAACTAATAACAGTGGCACGGGTCGATCGATCAGGTTCAAGCTACGCTTGCCACTGTTGGTCCGTGAATGGGTGACTATATTTGCATACTAAGACCCCTCCGTGCCTCGGAAAGCACGTTAAGCCATTGCTCCTGGCTATCTTTTTTAGATCCTTGACAGTTGTCAAGTCGTCACAAGTCTGACAACCAGTCTTACCAAGGGGTTATCGTGTGAGCTAGTAACTGGGTTGTGGAGGTCAGATAGGCAGTCACTCCATGTAAAATACTGGTATTCAGTTGCTTCCGGTTAGACTGGAAGCTGAACCCAACATAGTGGGGCTGATGATGAAGATACTTTATTTTTGTTGAACAGTAAACAGTATTTAGAGTGAAAAAAAAACAGCAGGTATAATACTGTTTTTAGGGCTCCGTACCAAAATGGTAAAAAGGAACCCTTATGGTGAGACTAAGTCTGTCTGTCTGTCTGTCACACCTGAATATCTCGAGAACTACTAATGCTATCAACTTGAAATTTAGAATAGTTTTAGATAACGTTAGACGTACGTCGAGATATATTTTTTTAAATTTCTTTCTAGTTTGCAAATTAGTTGGGCTACTTTGCAAACTAGAAAGAAATAAAAAAAAAATATCTTTTTTGCAAACCAAGGGGCTACTAAGGCATGTGGGGTATCATTTGTTTTTTTTTTTAGGCAGCCCAGTTTCCGACTTTTGATGAAAAATTAAAAAAAAAATACCGTTCCCCCTTATCTCCGAAGTTTGCATAGATAAAAATCTGAAATTATTATATGTGATAGAAATTTATGTAAAGATTACAGGAAAAATAAAACGATGTCTCTAAATTGCACAGTTTTTCAGAAATCATCAACATCATATATACGTACGGAACCCTCGGTGCGCGACTCCGACTCGCTCTTGACCGGTTTTTTTTTACAGTATGGGTGGCAACCCTATGTATAATTAACCGAGATTTTGTTACAGCAGTTTAGCGGTTCGGACTACCTTCAGACTACTGAGTTAAGGGTCGGGTAATCGCCGTTGACCTTGGCAATACAAATGCGCGTCGCGCTCACGCCGCGCTGCCGTTCGGTTTCATAGGGAATATTTATTTTTAGTAACGAAAATACGAGTAGGTGGTATAAACTTTTGGTTCTTACGCGTTTTGGCCCATCTGTATTTTCGTCTTCAGCAGACCGTTTTCCGTTCTGATTGATAACTTGAACCTCTCCATTCTCTTGAGAAATTGATGCTTTATGCGTCCTAAGGGCCTGTGCACACTACGTTTTTTAAACGCGCCGTTGACGCGCGTTTGTAGCGATACAGACGCGATACGCACGCGAGTCAGACACAGCCTGTAGACCTTCGCACACGCTCTGTAGGATAAAAGCGCGCCGTCGACGCACGTTTCTAAAACGCGCGTCAACGGCGCGTTTAAAAAACGTGGTGTGCACAGGCCCTAAAACGTAAAATCACAGTTAATAACATATTTTTATAAATATTTGAAAAAAATCGCAGATAGAATTTATAGATAATAAAATAGTCTGTTTTACAAAACATGCGGGGCAGTCTTTGGGGACTGCCGATAGAAGTGAAAACAGTATTAGCTCATGGAAAGCGTTCGGTGATGATGACGCGAGTTCCATGATTTACGTTCACCCAAAAAGTGCTCAACGCGGCTAAAGAAGATTTCACTTAAAAAAAATCATGAAAATATCTTAGGTAGTTTGAAAGTTATATAGTTTTTAGGGTTCCGTAGCCAAATGGCAAAAAACAGAACCCTTATGGATTCGTCATGTCTGTCTGTCTGTCCGTCCGTATGTCACAGCCACTTTTTTCAGAAACTATAAGATATACTGTTGAAACTTGGTAAGTAGATGTATTCTGTGAACCGCATTAAGATTTTCACACAAAAATAGAAAAAAAATCAATAAATTTTGGGGGTGTAATACTTAGAACTGAAACTCAAATTTTTTTTTCATTAAACCATTACGTGTTGGGTATTTATGGATAGGTCTTCAAAAATGATATTGAGGTTTCTAATAAACTGAATAGTTTGCGCGAGAGACACTTCCAAAGTGGTAAAATGTGCCCCTGTAACTTCTAAAATAAGAGAACGCGCAACTAGCATACATACAACATCCCGATATCAACCGTCGCAAAGTCCGGTTAAGTAGTCACGGTCTCTCAAGGCCACCTACGAGATGCCATACACAAAAAAAAAAAAAAACCGTCGGGCAGTTGCCCACCAGACACAACACCAGTCTGGTCGGAGGATCCTCCCTTTTCTATAGAAGATGAGTGAACTTTACACCCTGTTCCTCATGCCCCTAAACACACACACATTGCAACACAGCACACACAACACACAGATACACACAGATTCACACAGTACCTATGGGTTTCATTTTGACAGCTCAACAACATTCATTGCGTTAATTACGTTGTTGAGCAGACATATTTTTAGAACGTATAAAAGCTCGTACAGACTTGTGCGATATCGCGGGCGCGACAGGCACCGACAAAGAAATTGTGCTAGTAATGTCGCGTCACGCCCGCGATATTGCACCAGTCTGTACGAGCCTCAAAGCGATATCATTCAAATTACAGTTGCAGTGCAGTTGCAGTTGTAGTGTGTTACTCAATTAGGGTGTTGCTTAATATTGTTAATAAATCAACTGTTTCTTTCTTTCTTTCTTTATAAATAAGGTTTTTTTTATAAAAAAGTCAGACATTTTCATACTCCAGGTTATCTCGAGGCCACAGTGCAAGCTTGGATAACTTTTATAGATACTCTCAATTTTTTATCTCCATTTTCATTCTAAGCAAAATCCTAGATTGTAATTTTTTAGGGTTCTGTACCCGAAGGGTCCAAAGTTCGAAACGGAGGGGCTATTGCTGTCACTGAAGTATTCGTCTGTCCGTCGTCTGTCACACAGGTTTAACAGCCAAACGGTTGGAACTCCAGTCTTCCAATTTTCACAGTTTAAGCATCTTGTTGACCCAAAGGCATAAAATTTGTCAAAAAATATTTTTAAATGTTTTAAGGGAGCCCTCCCTTTACTGTTAAAGGGGGGCGCGAAAAAAAAATGTTGCCTACCCCATCGTCGGGTATCGTTGTTTAGAACTCGTTGAGTAAATAAATACTGTATTTTTGTTTTAAATAATATTGGAAAACAAAGGAATGAGGAGCCACCAAAGTCAGCTTTTTTTACAAAATGTTCTGCGATATTTTTTAACTACCCATTGTGCATAATTATGATCCTCTTGTTGGTCGAAATAAACGTTTTTATTTTCATTGACCTATGAACTTGAAATTTGGTAATAATGTTTATTAATACGTATATTTTATGTATACGTAGATTTGGAGCCTCACAAAAAGTGTTAATAAGTTCACTCACATACTGAATAGTTCTGCCAATCTAACGGCTTATATTTTACATTTGGTACAGAACCCTAAATTGTCGGTTTTTTTATCAATGTTGTGCACCTACTCCGTACTATTGTAGTCGATTTATCGACTCTAGGTAAAAGCGTCAGAGTAGTCCACGAAATTCAAATTTTGAATTTCGCGTGCTATCTTATAGCATACTTTAGCGCTTAGCCTCCTTTTTTTTTTTTTTTTTTTTAAAAACGTTGCCCCACACTAGGAATTTCTCCTGTATCGTGGGTGCGTTTACAAACATTTAAACTCACATACACAAACAGCCAGACCCGGAACAACTACTTTTAGGTCATACAAATATTTGTTCCGTGCGGGAATCGAACCCGCGACACACAGCGCAGCAGTCAATCGCTTAACCACTGCGCCAACCGTGTCGTAATAATAAAGAAAAATTTTTTTTTTAAAGTTACCTAATAATAACTCAACTGGTAATCAAAGCTAATTTATAAAAAGTCAGACATTCTCAACCCTCAGGTTAATTCCAGGCCATAGTGCAAGCATAGATAACGTTTTATTGATACTCACAATTTGATATCTTCATTTTATTCAGAGAAAATCCTAGTTGGGGCAATAACATTACCCGCGTAGCTACGACGCGGCCTATTATTAAAGTACTCTTCAACCCCTGTCTGAGGCCAGCTCCGCCATTTTAATAGGAGCCGTCATTATCCGTGGCAGGGCCTAATGAACGCTCTCGTGGTAGAGCCAAATGAAACGTCGTGCCCTCCATCGCTTACATATATTAGTCTGTTTATTTCTGAAAGAATATTTTATTAACGAATTTTTGTAAGGCGCTTTCATCTGTGATGAAGATTAACTGTGTATTTTGTTGGCATTTTAACATGTTGGTTGGTCCAATTATTTTAGGCTTTTTTTTTTATTTAAAACATATTATTTCAGTACTTATATTTTAAACATACTACATTTGTATTTATAATCAAGGCTGTCTTTTACAGATGATTGATCGTGACATGAAGTTATCAGAAAACGTCGAATATTTTTAAACATGTACGTCTACATGTTTAAAAATAGTTCACGTTTAAGGTGAATTGAACAACGTTTTCATGAAATCATGACATTGGGGAACAAATCTAACTTAGACAGATGTATTAATGATTCTAATGAGTATAATTCTGTAAATACATATCTGATAAGGTTGCGAATCATTTTTTTATCAAGATATGGCAAATTGCAAAAAAACGTAAGAAAAATAAAATTGTATTTTCGCGGGCATCAGCTGCGGATTTACCTTAACGTAAAATACTAGTTTACCTTAAATACATAATTATACAAATATTAATAACATCATCTTCATCATCATTTCAGCCGAATGACGTCCACTGCTGGACATAGGGCTCCCCCAAAGGGGGGGGGGGGTGGCCATAATCGCCACGCTTGGCAGGCGGGTTGGCAATCGCAGTATGGTGTTAAAATGCATAGAGAACGCTGCTGCCCATTCTCTAGTAAGCCCCTTAGCCGCCTTTTACGACACCCACGGGAAGAAATGGGTTGGTGCTATTCTTTACGTCCGGCACCACACGGAACTCATAACATAACATCACGCCTGTAATCCCCGAAGGGTTAGACAGACGTGTATCTATAGTAAACCCACGTTTCGCCAGATAGGTTTAAGTCCAATGTAATAGGGGCGAGCCTATTGCCATCGACCGGGCACAAATCCAGACTCCAGGTTGCTACTCAGAAATTCCTGGTTGCAAACCCAATAACACTTTGCCCGGCTCGGGAATCGAACCCAGGACCTCGAGCTCAGCAGTAGTGCTGACCAACGAGGCAGTCAACAAATATTAATGTATGTCAATAAATTGTTATTGTCGGTCGGTGTCGAGCAAAATTGTGGCGTGAGCAGAAACAGCAGGTGTAAATAAGAGGAACGGAATCCATTGATATTTTCCCTCTCGGACATAATTCATGGCGGAAAATTTTTAAACCTCCTGGGAAATTAGAAAAAAAACATGGGATTACCTATATGTCAAGAAAATCAAATAATATTCTTATACAATATTAGTTTTAGTTTATGCGGAACCCGAAACACGTGTCTAGTATTTTTATGTAAAGAATTTGATTTGATTTTGTTTTTTGTTTTTTTTTTATTTTTCATGATACATCATGAAAAATCACAAATATAAGGTTGTAATGTTACCGGGTTGTCCATACAAAAAGATGCTAACGGCGCCCCGCGTCTCCAGGGTCGGCCTGCGCTCATTGATAATAATTTAGCAGTAGTTACCTAACCGTACGGTGATTGTATTGTAAGTAATTAAATGGTGATAAAATTTTCCATCACACTTAAAAATTTTTGGGACAAAATATAACAGGGTGCAAAGTTATTGAAATCGATTCAGTTCCTTATTCTGAACAAACTATATTCAGGTTTCGCATATACTAAAAATAATGTTGTATACACCTGGCTACCTCGGTACCCTAGGCGCCTACCTCAGGTACACCTACTTCAGGAGTCAGAGGCTTCAAATAAGTTTCTGTAACTTATTATGTCAATAAATAATTATTTATTTATGTATTTGAAATGGTTTTAACCCGCCACGGCAAAATGGCGTAGTGTGTCAACTTGATAAACAATAAATTTCGTTGACAATAGGTACCTGTAGTAGTATTTCAAGTAGTAAAATTGAATCAAACTATCAAAACCAAAGGCAGAAAACAAAATCTTCCAGTAAATCTAGGGTTATTTTGTGCCAATTTAGCTTAGCGTCGGAAATAAATCCACGAATAGCGATTTAGAGAGTGGTCCCATTCCCGATTAGCTTTGAAAATACGAAACAGTAGCGTACCCCATTTGTATTTGGAATCCAATCAATTTATTTAGAACCTAATTTGGTGGAGGTACCCTCTTGAACCCAAAATGCCCGAGGTCTACGGCTGAAAGCTGCTAAGTGACGGGTTGTGTAACATTAAATCGGGCACGTGTTATCGAAGGGCTAAGTTAAGGATTAGCAAGAGAGGAGCAGTGGTGGCCCGATCGTAACGACTTACGAGTTGTAGGTCATAGGTTCAAACCCAGGCAATCGCTTTACTTTGTGTAAATCATTTCATCACCACTGCTCTGAAAACGGTGAAGGAAACCGGCATGTCCTAGAACCAGAAATTCGACGACGTGTGACATCTACCAACCCGCACTGGGCCCGCGTGGTCGATTACAGCCCACTCCCTCTCACAGAGAGGAGGCCTGAGTCCCAGCAGTGGCTGATTATGTAAGAGAGGAGCTCGTAGCTAAGTAAAAAGAGCCGTACGGGTCGATCCATCAGATTAAGCTACGCTTTCCGGGGTTGCTCCGTGGATGGGTGGCCATCTTTACATGCCGAGACTCTTCCGTGCCTCGAAAGGACGTTAAGCCCTTGGTCCCGTCTGTCATTCGTGGATCTTTGTCAGTCCTTACGGGTCATAATTTTCACGTTTGAATATTTTCCAAGACGGTGACTGTGTTTCAGTAATGTGTTGTGAATTAATTGCATTGAATAATGAGAATGAATTGCAGAGACATCATCATTCCGACCTACGTTACGAGATAAATGTGTCATAAATAGTATTACCGCGTCGTACTGCCTCGTTGGTCTACTGGTCGCAAGCGGTACTCATGAGCATGATGTCTTGGGTTCGATTCTCAGGTCGGGCAAAATGTTATTGGGTTTTTCTATCTGGAATTTCTCAGTAGCAGCCCGGTGTCTGGATTTGTGACCGGTGGTTGGCACTAGCTAGATGGACCGATGACCTTAAAAAGGTGGCTGGGACAGACGGGATGCGGAGGGCGTAGGACAGGGTGTTGTGGTGCAGCCTGGGAGAGGCCTATGTCCCGCAGTGGACTCCTATAGGCTCAGTTGATTGATGGCAATAGGCTCGCGCCCTATGGGACATACATGGGGACTATTACATGGGACTTAAAAATGACTGGCGAAATGTGCGGGTCCATAGGTTCACCTCCGCCCAACCCTTCAGGGAAACAAGGCGTGATGTTATATAGTATTCCAAAGCATTTTCTCGTTTCGTGTTTCACTATTCGTTGATGACATCTTCGGTCACGCCAACAGTTTTATTAATCTTCGTGACTTCCACCATTATTGAATATTTTAGAGATTGTTTGTAATGAAAATCTACCGGAAATTGGAGCCAGTTTGGAATAACTTCTTTGTCGTTCCTCTTGAAGGTAGCAAGTTCCAATTTATTCAAACTGTTCAATACTTTTTACTTAACTACAGTTGGGCACTTGGCTTTATCGTTCTGAGAGATGAAACATTTCGATTCCGTTTTGCAAAGTAGATTAAATGGATTTAAAAGTGTTTGTTATGTTTAAAATCGGAAATATTTAACTTATTCTCTAAAATCTTAGTGACCTTGTAATGATGGACACTTTTTAAATTAATGAACCTCTAATAACATTTTTGCGCTTCTAAGAATGCGCACTTTTTTAAATTATAGAGCCCTCTTTTAACATTCTGCCGTTTTCTCAAAGTTTGTCGCAGTAACTAAGTTAGGGCCCCCGACCAAATGAGTTAGGTTAGGTTAGAACTATAAACAAAAGCGCGCGAACCGAGCGATACAAGCGACCGGTGCGGCGACAGCGGCCGGCGAGCGCTACACAGAGGTTGGTCGCAATTACTTAGGTATTTAGTATTTTTAGGAACCCAACATAGGAATTATTAAATAAGAGGTTCACAAAAAGGTACACAATCATTATATTAGTAGTGTTCAATAATATTTTTAGGAGAGAGTAATATGAATTATTTGAGGTTCGATTAAATACATGCTGTTTAAAAATGTTACCGAGATGGTATTATTAGTTTAGTGTCTGAATTCATTGGGCATTTTATTGACTGAAAATATATTCTCGGGTCTAGTGTTTTCGCCTGCCTTTTAGCCACAGACCTGGCTATTTCAACAGACCGATTTTTAAGTGAAAATAACATAAAATTTACTTATTTTCGCTCTCTATTTATTTTTCCGTGGAAAAGTAATAAAAAAGTTTCCAATTGAATTTTGGTGGCTTTATTTTTATTCCAATACTATCTGACCTGAGACGTCCTTTCCAAATTCATACAGGAACGAACGTTCAGTTTTTTCCGAATTTGAAGATTTTCGATCGGGAAACTGTTTTCTATCGAGCCTAAAATGTTGAAAAAAATAACAGAAAATAGTTGTTATTGATTACAGGAAAACCTACAAGAAGTCTATGGTCTTATAATAACATGGTAAATCTCTCAATATTGTGCGTACAAACTTACATTTGCAGTTGGAATGTATTAGGCATAACAATTAAAGCGTATTTTTAAATTTTTTAAACAATATTTTTTTGCTGTAAATCATTTTTTTTATTGCATTTTTTTTTTGTTGAGTGTACAAAACTCTCCAGTTGATCCTGCCAATAGCCATAAATGCTTGTCTCAAAGTTTAAGTCATGTATGCCTTAGTACTTGACACAAATCACTACAGTTTCTCTGAATACTGAATAAAAATAAATGAATGAAAAATCGATAATCCTGAAGATCCTGGTAAGGATAATGGGACAAACTTATTAAGTCATTGTATCATCATCGGTCTTTGGTATGCAACAAGCAACATTTTAAATTAATCCGACGTTTGGAAGAGGTCTAAAGATTCCGTTACATACTCGTACATACATATACGTAGATACACGCGAAGCTAATAAAAGCGTGTTAATAATAAAAATCGGCTAAGTGCGTGTCGGACCACGCACCATGCAGGATGTAGGGGTGTAGGGTCCGTAGTTAGGATGAATTTATCCCAAGAACAAACTAAACATTGTAGTTAAAAAAAAATGTTCCTCCATACATTACAACTGCAAATGTAAGTTAGTATGCACAATATTGAGAGATACACCATGTTATTTTAAGACTTCTTTAGCTTTTCCTGTAATCTATAGAAATATTTTCTGTGTTTTTTTTTTAATTTTATCCTCAATAGTTTCGGAGATAAGGTCTAAGGTCGGTAATAAGGGAAAATGGTAAATTTTCATCTATTTTCCTAAATAACTTGAAAATGATTTATTTTATAATTATAACAAAAAAATATTCTTTAGACCAGACGGTATTTCATTTGTCACATGGTACCTACAGTGTGCTAAACTTTTTTTTAATGTTTCATTTATTTACGTAAGACGTTCGTATTTGGGTCATATATGTGTATTAAATTTCAACTTAATCGGTCCATTAGATTCGGACCAAATTGACTGTGACAGACAGACGGACAAACAGACACGAGTGATCCTATCAGGGCTCCATTTTATCATTCGGACATACGGAACCCTAAAATATTACCTTTTTATTATACAGTGTGTCTTCAAAATGTGCACTATCGAAATGAGGGAAACTAAGCTTAATTTCATCGAAGAAAAAATCTAAAAAAAAATACAAAAAAGGAGTCTCTACCTGCTAAAGTAAAGTTCGTAGCCGAGTGCAAGGTCTTCCTTTTTTAGGAAACGTTGTGATTGACTTATAAACATGGTTTACTTTTAGAAAGCTGATACGATGGAGAATAATTTAAAGTTATAAAAATGGGTGGGTAATCGGAACTTTTATTGAGATATTTTACGATTATTGGACAAATTTATGAAAAAATATCAGTTTTTTGTTATAAAATCACGCAAGTTCTAAATTGAAGGCGAGTTTTTTCTTTAGGTTTTATTTTATAACGACGCCCAATTATTTTCAGTCATTACTGAGTTTGTTCCATCGTGATAGATCGTTTAGTTTAAAAGTTATACCGATTTGTTTGCACAGAGGTCACAGCAACGCACAAGAATTTAAAAAATGCTATAAAAAATTGAATTTTGGTTGTTTTTTTTTTTATATTTTTTCTCTCGACAAAATTAAGCTAAGTTTCCTTAATTTTGACATGTACAACTTGTGCACATTATCAAGACTCACACATTATAGAAGATAGATCTGGTTATCCATTAGTCTTTTAAATTTCGAAATTCAAAACAAAGTTTAAAATTAAAGTTGCTGAAGTTAGACTAAGGAGAAGTCATTAATATTGATTGCCACGAATTGCCCGAATTAGTCGGAGTCATTAAGTGCCACCTTAATCTAATGCCTCCGGAATTAATGATCAAACATTTTTGTCTGCCCGGACGTAAATTCCAGTTTGAAATAATTTATTTTGTTCCCTTCTCGCAGTTGATCCGTGAGGAAAATTATAAGTGTGGCTTTTATCAATGTTTGTCTAGGATATTAAGAGACAAATTAACTTTTCGAAAGTTTGGTCTTGGAAAATAATAGGTTTTCGCCTATTTTATAGCAAGAGAAAAAAAGGAAAATTGGACAAAACCAAAATTGGCTTTGCCACTTTTTCAATTAGGTTCGGTATAAAGAAAATAAATAATAGACCGACTTTGTAATACCTATAATTCACAAAGAAGGTATCGTGGTTTTAAACTAGCAAATTACGTAGACAAAATAATTTAATCTTGATTAATGTGCCTAATGCAAAGGATTAACCGTTCATTTTAAGAATTCACGCGATTAATTAACTACATTAACAAGGTATAAATAACTTTAATTCTTGTGATTTTGTTTGACGTCATTGCATAGGTCACATTTCAGATGATCCTAAGTAATTATCTATACATTATGGAATGCAAATAATAAATTAATGATATAATATATGAAGCATTTAAGTTTTTGTTTAACCAGGTAATGTTCAAATGATTGAGCATTTAGATTGTACAAAAGCTACATTTGCCTATAGTTAAATAATTAGTTGTTTACTTATGATGATTAAACAACATTAAGTATCTGATAAAAAATTGTTTTAGTACAAGTATTTTTAAGTCGTTGAATTGCTCATATTCACGAAATCTATAATATATGTATAGAGTGGCAATTAGGTTATCACATTATATAGTAAAGCGGTTATTAAAAGCTTACAAAAATAGAAAAATGAATTTTTCAAACAAAAATAAACCACTCTTGATAAGAAGGCACTAGACACGTGCGGGGCGATGGTATCAACAATTCAACATAAACAGGTATGGTATTATTACCAAATAATAACAAATTAAGTTTAATGTTTGTTAAATACTAATACGAAAAAAAAAGGTCCTACCGCTAGAATGTTAATTGTTATGAATTAGTAATGGTAAGTAATTAATGGTAAGCTCACTCCATCGTCGACTTTGTTTCTGTCATCTCTGTCCTAGACTAAGGTTAAGAGCAAACCCATCCTATAAAAATAAAAAATAAAAATTGTGATTTAATTAATGTGATAATCTAATCGCCACACGGTATACTATAATCCAACCAGTAGGTTCTTTATCATCATTGTATTAATCCATACCTGTTCACTAAGTATCTATTAACTTCTCCAGAGTAGGATAAGAAATCAGAAAAAGTTATTTTTAAAATAAGTAACAATTTATTTATTGGAACAATGTACTGGAAGGATTTAAACTACACACGAAGAAAATCTCAGTAGAAACCTTATCATACTATAACGAAAATAATAACAATCAAAATAAGATCCACCCTCTTAATGACCAAGACTCCATTAATACAAATAATTACACTAAACGATATTCTTCACGAACAAGACTTGCGGTATCCCAACTTTCTGCAAGGCCAGCATTATCTTAACGGGTCATTTTTGCGGCTACAAGATAATGAATGGAAATTGTTAACAAAATTTGTTGGTGGAAGCTGCTTTATCAAGCAACGGGGCGTAGTCACGACGCAATTAAAGTTCGGCGTCTTATCAAGTCAGTTTATCCGAGTCATTGGTATTAAACGGTAATTACGTTCGTTAGGTGCCGCTGGAATATTTTGGTATGGATTTTAATGATTGGTTTGTTGAATTTCGAATTTATAAAAACCTCTTTTTAGTGGACTGCCTCCTTGGCAGGTCCTGGGTACGATTCCCAGGTCGGGCAAAGTGTTATTGGGATTTCACACCAGGGTTTTTTCAGTAGCAGCCCGGAGTCTGGATCTGTGCCCGGTTGCAATAGGGTCTCCCCTTATTACATGGGACTTAAACATAACTAGCGAAACGTGGGTGTACTATAGAGTACACCTCTGCCTAACCCTTCGGGGATTAGAGGCGGGATGTTATGTAATGTATGTTTGTCTTCTTAGTGGCAAAATTTCACCCCATGAAAAAATCTATCTCCTAAACTATATTTGTCTTTACCTGACATCAGTTTTAATTTTATTCTCTTTGTATTGGAAGTTTGTGGATGTTTTTTTTTTTTGGAAAATGCATCACGTTGTTAATGTCAAGTATCACCTAAAATTATGGTTTACCCTGGGCCTTATGGAGCATGACTGAAATTAAGTAGAGAGTTCAAAATTACTCAAGCTTAATAGCCACAAAAGTTTGACCCTTGATGAAAAATTAATAATACCCCTTTTTTTGGTCGGGGATTAAAAATTGTGATAATGGCTTTTAAGTATTTCTAAAAACTGCTATCGATCTTCAATAATAAAAAAAAACATTTAAAAAATCAGACTTCTATCGGTATATTTCTATGTTACTTCCCTTTAAAGTAAAATACGAAACCCTAAAAAAACGAGTAACTTATTAGGGAAAAATCTTTAATTTGTGATTAATTATAAATACAGTAGAGCTGTAGTTTCAAAAATGCTCTTTTGTCATTTATATCTGATTTTAAAGACTGTTTTCTGAAAGTACAACATCTTGTCGAGTTACTCATTATTCCTATTTATTTTATAACAATCAACTGTGTTTTATTTCAAGCTTAAGCTTGAGCAGTAATTTTGAACTCTCTACTCAATTTCAGTCATGTTCCATAAGACCCAGGTAAACCACAATTTTTAAAGTAGTACTTGACATTATGTTGATGAATTATCACAAGAAAAATATCCATAGACGTTCAATAGAAAGTGAAAAAAAACAAAACCTAAATTATCACAAAAATCATTTAAACAAATCTATCTCCTAAACTACTAATAATCGCGGAACATACATGTGGGTGAATCGGGTGCCCCGCAATAAAAGGTATCAAAATTTTATATTTAGATGTCATTTCTCCGGTCACCCTGTATCCTATAGATAAAGTTGATACATACTTCTTTGTGTAGCATCATTGACAAAACACAAGACCTCGATTTCAGTCGAGGTTGAGTTAAAGGTTTTCAATAATTTTTGCGTAACTAACAGCAATATTATAAACGGATTGACAGGTAAAAAAATAATTGATATTATTAAAGCGTGTCAGTCTTATGGTTATGTCTATAATGAAAAAGCGAGTCTGATAATACTTTAGGGACTACGGAACCCTAAAAAGGTATTCTCAGACTCTCTCTCGCTTTCTTATTCTCTGTGTATGGTTCCGTAGTCAGGGTAGCTCGCCGTCCGATAAGGACCAGGGCCGGGTCGACGGCGCGTTGTGTTCCACGCGCGCTTCAAAGAGATGTCAGCACCAACTGACGGGGTCCGTTAGGGCCAATGCCTGCCAGGGTTGCGAGTTTGTCCGAAAGGGATATCGTAGTCCTGGCACACAGGCAACGGAAGGAACACGGGTGGGTTTTAGTCAGTAAAATCTGATACGCCCTTCCGCTCCGCCCAGAGCGGGAGAAGTTATTTGATAATTTCCCACACGAAAAAAAAGGGTTCCGTAGTCAACAATAAGGAACCCTTATAGTTTCGCCATGTCCGTCTGTCTGTCTGTCTATCTGCGGCTTAGCTCAGAGACTTAGTAGTACTAGAAAGCTGTTATTAGGCATGGGTACATTAATCACGCCGACAAAACGATAAACTAAAATCAAATAAAAAAATAGGGTACCTCCTTTGCACGTTAAGTGGGGATGATAATTATTGTTTCTCTCGTCTATCCCATTGTGTAGGATAACGTTAGATAAGCCGTTCAAAAATATTGAGGGTTAGCGAAAACCATTTTTCGATTCAGAGATCCATTTGCGCAATATTAAGCTTTTTTTGTTAGAGTCAAGTGTGTCTCTGCCAGCTAAATGATTATTTTTGGATACGTGACAAAAGTCACGGTAGTATATATAATATAACGAAATTAAAAGGAAAACAATCACAGTTAAGTAAGCTTTATAAGCTAACGTGTAATAGTCGACCAAATTTAATTTTCAGTTGGAATGTATGGGGAACATGTTTTTCAACTACAATGTTAAGTTTGTTCTTGGCATAAATTCATCCTAACTACGGAACCCTTCATTGTACGTGGTCCGACACGCACTTGACCGGTTTTTTATTTTAAGAATCTTCTTGTCCGAATATTCTTTTAGTACAAAAGTAGGTCGCCACCTATTTTCTGTAAAGATAACAGAAACTTATTTAAAATTTTATCAATGTAATTTTTGTCAAGGGCCTAATATATTCTTCTGAAACGCGACGGTTTTAAGGCTCGTCCTTTATTCCTTACATTCAATAAAGTTTAAGCTTTATTCAAATTTTATCACCGTTCTTAGATTTTCGCCATTTCATTAACATTTAGATTTTAAAGTCAGTCTACAGAGCCCATAAAGAAACATTATCATAAGACCAGAATCATGAATTTAAGATAGGTACAATGTTTAATTATTGAAACCTCGATAGCTTTTGTTTAAGGGAAAGAAACTGAATTAAGACGCAGATTTAAGTGGTTAGCTTGCGTGTTCTGTACTGAGCTCACGCAACGCGTCGTACGTTCAGCCAGTAAAAGGCCTCGCCCATCATCAAGGAGCGCTGTACCCAATTTGACGCATTATTAATTTGTTATACACAAAACAAAAGGTATTTTAATAAAACGCGTATACTAAAAGATCAATAATTAATTAATTATCTTTAAATTGGTGAAGGTTTCAGAAAAATAAGCTCGGTAGATTTTGCGCCATTCTCAGTTTTTTATCCGCGTTAGAAATAAATTTACAAATTAATTTCACTATGTAATATAAATATCTAAATATCTAAAATATTCACATATAAGTTATTGAGAAAATGCTCTAATTTAACACATGTTTTTCAAATCATTAACACTACTCGTTTAGACGTGTTCTTCAGTATAAAATCATTAAAAGTTGGTTATCGTCCCCTTAAACATGAATCTTTCAGAGCTCCAATAGTTTCTTTATGCCTTTTCTTTTTCATGAGGTTGTAGGTTTTGTTAGAAGCATATTGAAAGGGTAAAATCACTTCTACCTTCGAGATGAAATCAAATTCAGGAAGTTTTAGGTTTATGAATAAGTAGGTACAGTGGTACCCAATTGATAAGGCGCGTCGTGAATCATCGTTCGCACAGAAAAGAAAGTATGGCCCCGAAGATTAACGAAAGAATGCTTAAAACTTACAATCAACCTTAGGTCACTATTATAAGGTTCATAATACACTGGAGCTGCTAGCGTGCACTCGATCAGAAGTATGGCGGCTGACAAACATGCCACGCGGCGCGCGCTAACATGGCGGCAGTTGCCGACCAATAGCGGTACAGGAAAAAGAACCGCGGTGCGTGGAGCGTGCCGATTGGTCAATAGCATTTCCCGCACTTTTAAAATTCACCTTCTGCGCAGGTACATCGGTAAGCCATATCAATTGGGTACTACTGTACCTACCTAGCTAGTTATGTCTGGAAACGGGATGAGGAAAAAACCGACCTAATGCGTGTTGGACCACGCACAATAAAGCGTTCCGTGATGGGGATTCATTTAGTATAAGAACAAACTTAACATTGTAGTTGAATAACATGTTTCCTCATTCATTCCAACTGCAAATGTAATTTTGTACGCACGATATTATTTTATTTTAAGATCATAGACTTCTTATAGGGTTTCCTGTAATCTTTATGTAAATAACTATTTACTGTATTTTTTCTTCAAAATTTTATGCTCAGTAGTTTCAGCCCCACACTAGGAATTTCTCCTGTATTGTGGGTGCGTTTACAAACATTTAAACTCACATACACAAACAGCCAGACCCGAAACAACTACTTGTAGGTCATACAAATATTTGTTCCGTGCGGGAATCGAACCCGCGACACGCAGCGCAGTAGTCAATCGCTTAACTAACTGCGCCAACCGTGCCGTCAAAGTTAAGAGAGTTGTCAATTTTCGTCTATTTTCTTAAATTATTTTAAAAGTATATTATATATTAAATTTTGTAATTTGCCCCCCAAAAGTGACCCCCATATTCAAAATTCATTTATTTACGTTACACGTTCGTGTTTGGGTCACAGAAGTTCATATGTGTACTAAAATTCAACTTAATCGGTCCAGTAGATTCGGGGCAAATCGGCTGTGACAGATGGACAGACGGACAGACAAACAGACTGACAGATAGACAGACAGACCGACAGCTAGACAGACAGCCAGACATACGGGTGATCCCATAAGCGTTCCGTTTTTCTTTTTGAGGTACGGAACCCTAAAAACGTCGATATGATCTAAATTCAATAATACATTTGCGTTTCATTTGCCTTCATGTTGTTTTTCATCAAACTTATTGTATAACTACGTAGTACTATTACTTATTTTGTGGTATAAAAAACATAATTCACTGTCTGTGGTTTCGTCCGTCATACCAACTAACCAGTGCAACTAACCAATAAGCACAGTCAAACTCAAACCCCCTTATTACAAAACAAGGTTTATCTTCAGACCCAGGTTTAAAACATGGAGCCATTATTGAATTTCGAACTTTATTCCGACTATGGTAAAGTTCCTAAACACAAAACTGACAACTTAGTACCGAACTAAGTTTTCAGTTTTGTATAAAGAACGGTATTTCAATCACTGTTACGTTCTTATTACAAAAACTGACTGCATGGTTTAAGCTATGTCAAAATATAAATCTTGTTTTGTAATAAGGCGGAATGCATTTATTTCAATTAAACCATTGACAGGCACTTTTGAATTGTCAAGAAGTCGGTCAGATACAAATATGAAGCTAGTTGCCCATTCCAAATAGTAGGTTCCTATAGAGAAGAACGGGCAAGAAACTCCACGGACACTCTTTTAACTTAAAATGTTGATACAAAATATTGGTTACATCATTCATATTGAAGTTAAACATGTGAGAACGATGCAATACGTCAAAAGCGTCCGTGATAAAAAGATAACAATTCAAAACTAAAATAATTAAAAATAAGCCGTGGCAGCTAAGAGATGACCGGTCCCAACTGACAGCGCCCGTTCACGAACATGACAGTTAAAGTATGAACAAGACATCTAACTTTATATTAACCCTCCCAAGAGTCAGCTATTAATATTTATAGACACAATACAAAGTAGTTGCTTGATTAATGCTTAGCGCACCGCATTAGTTGAAATATTTACAGTTTGCATATTCATAACTTGCTTAGATTTAACTGAGATAAGGTGTTTTTTAATGTAACTTGAAGGTTGTTGCGTGGCTACTTAGAATAGGCCTAAGTTAGGGTTGTTTATTTATTAAGGTTAGCCAACAATTGTTTATACAATACATTTACAATATTTTCTATAATAGCTAGTAGATACATTTATATTTTAACATCATACTGCAATCGCCAAGCCGCACGATTCATGATGATGATGATGACATTTATAAGTGCAACAATCACTTACAGGCTAAAGGCTTCTACATACCAGCGCGACTCGACACGGCACAAAGGCCCCGCGTGTCGCGGGACGAGCGGTGCCTTTGTGTCGCGTCGCGTCGCGCGACAAGTCGACCCGGTATGTAGAAGCCTTAACACAACATGCACCATTTTATGGTTTTACGTAATAATCATCATCATCATAATCATTTCAGCCGAAAGACGTCCACTGCTGGACATAGGCCTCCCTCAAGAGGGGGGGGGGGGGGATTTGCCATAATAGCCACGCTAGGCAGGCGGATTGGCGATCGTAGTATGGTTTTAAAAATGCTTAGAGAACGCTGCTGCCCATACGCTGCCACGTAATAATACAAAGCCAAAAAGGATATAATATACAATTTAAGTTATAACAAAAAATTAATTCAAAATAATATAACAAAAAGATTAAAACATCAACATTTAACAAAAAAAAATTATAAAAATCTAAGATAATAAAAAAAAATATTCAAATTTAACATTCGCTAAGGTGATTATTGGTTATTGGAATAGTACTTAATAATTATTTACACGAAAAACAATTATTATTCAAGTGTCCTTTAGCATTTTTCAATTATTGCATGATCTTATATTATTGCATGACCTTATAAGTTAATGGTTGCTCCTATGAGTTTCGGGTTTTCTTACGAGGCGTTGTTTTCACAGGCAGATCAGACAAAGAAAAAAAGAATAAAGAAAAAAAGAAAGAAGGAAAAAAGAAAAAAACATTTATAGAATCTCGCACAGGAAGAAGGTTATACAAACTGAATAGTATACTATTCTACGATACAAACATATAGTTACAAGAATTACAACAGAAAGTATTAAAATACTAACAAAAAATCCTGTACGAAGCCAAAAGGCAGTAAGATTGTGCTGCAAGTCTGCAAGTCGACGAAATTAAAAAATAAATGTCTCAGTGCTGGTTTTCTGACAGGGCCCACTATGATGTCACAGGCGGATACGGAAACAACTTAATATGTATATAAAGAAAACAAAACGTGTAAAATAAAAAAATCGCATCGCAATATCCGACGTATACTTAGACTTAGTGATGTACAACGATCTTTTGGAGCGTGACCAAAATCGGAACTAATGCCACCATCTTGTTTTTTGGGGTACGTACCTCAAAAGGAAAAGACGGAATTTTTAGGGTTCCGTACCTCAAAAGGAATAAACGGAACCCATATAGGATCAAGTCGTTGTCCGTCTGTCTGTCTGTCAGTCTGTCTGTACCCTTTTTCTCAGGAACGCGTGGAGGTATCAAGTTGAAATTAATATCAAATACGTAGATCTACTCGGTCCCTTGAAGCTGCATAGCAAAGTTGGCCCGTTCGTTCGTTTTTTTTTAGTTTTTTTGCAGCGCGACACTTTATCTACCTATAAATAATCAAACGTTCAAAGTTTGGTATTTTTTTGAAGATGTAGTAATAATAATAAATATCAGTAGGTATTAATGTTTTCACTTAACTATCCAGTACCATGAGAACCACAATAGTTTTCAAATCACGCAAAGAATACATCAAAACATAAACCGTAACGGATGCTGTCAGTTACAAAGAGAACTCGAAATCCAAAACTTCCGACTGTTTTAAATGTTGTCGAGATAAGCTTTAAAAACTTGCCCTGCCGCATTTGAAATGAGGGTTGAAAAACAAAACCGTTCAGCGGCCAATGGCAATGGTACACATACAAATTCAATAGAGGCGGAAAACTATGTAATTTTCTAAGTGAACACAGCGGCAACGTGCTTACAGAGCTCTACCAGACTTTATTAAATTTAGACTGAACAGAAATTCTGGAAGGAGGCGTCTGAGGTCCTAGTGTCAGCGATAAGCGATGTTGACAGCGGCAAATTGTGATAATAATGGTAGTTTATGAAAGTTCATAAACTACTAAGTAAGTACATTAAAATACCAGGGTGAGTTAAAAACCGAGCCGTAGGTGAGTGTTATAATAGTATCATACGATACACCGGATAAGCAACAGTTTCCAAACTTACTATTATTATTTTCCAATCAGAAGTTTCGGAATTCGTCTCATTTAAGGGGGATGCGCTAAGGTAGCCCGCGAAATTCAAATTTTATTACGTTTTTTGCAATTCGCAGGTCAGTAACAGGTTGTATGTTGATCTAATTATGATTCGCGGCCATATCCAATATGGCTTTAGCTTTTTTCCGCGAATCATAATTAGATCAACATAAAACCTGTTACTGACCTGAAAATTGCACAAAACGATGGAAAATTTGAATTTCGCGGGCTACCTTAGCGCATCCCCCTTAAGTAAAAATTCGGGAAATTCCTGTACAATGGCGGTCTTTATTTTTCAAACACCTCTGAGCATTTTACAAAATGGCATTAAGTAGGTTTTGCAGTTTATAAAGCTGTTACAAAACATTACATGGGTTGTTAAAACACCAGTGTGAGTTTTAAATAGTTATCACACGAGTGTTTTACTGTGTTTTAATACCTAGTTACGTGCAGTTTCATATACTACTTTATCTAAACTGATGCAAAAGTCCCAGAATTAACACACAACCTATTAAGGGGTCATTGTACCAAACCTGAAATTGCGAAAAAAAAAACAACTGTTCCTTACATTTTGACGAGTTATTCGAACATAAAGGTAGGGAACAGCAGATTTTTTTTTCACGTTTTCAGGTTTGGTCCATAGTAAATGTTGTTCATAATGATGAGTACAATGACCCCTTAAGAGGTTGTGCGTTAACTCCTGGACATGGTGTATAAAGCGATTTTGTTTTGTTATTTTTATAGATTATAATAATACCTATTTCAGTCGCACACACCACCCCAACTATAAATCCCTCTTATGTGTACGAAGGTATATGTGTTCCCCTGTAATAGCCCTAAGTGTGTGTAAACGACGGGGTCTAATAGTGGGGTGTTTTTTATGTTAGCAGTTATGCACATTACGTGGGAGCCATTCTGTGCCCGGGTGAGGTGTTACCAAATGAATTATTTGTTTGTGTGCGTTTACGTGTCGTAGCGTGTGTGTAGTATGTGACCTCCCACAAGGTGGACCGCTGACCTTGTAAAGGTTGCAGGAATCCGCTGGATGCGGGAAGCACAGAACCGGTCAAAGTGGCGGTGCTTGGGGGAGGCGTATGTGCAGTGGATATCTTTCGGCTGAAATCCAAAGGTCCTGTTTACCGCAAATAAACGTATTTTCTTTCTTTCTTTTAAATGATGACGTCATCATCTGCCTAGCCTAAGGCTGCGTTTCCACCAGAGATGTGCGAGGATGCGTAGCGAGGGATGTGTTTGTAAAGAACCAATAGAATCGCTTCATTTACATTTTCACAGCACAGCTAGACATCCTCGCACGACACATTTCCATCGCATATCTCTGGTGGATACACAGCCTTAACCAGCTAAGTACCTATGTTGGATCAGCTTCCAGTCTAATCGGATGCAGCTGACTACCAGTATTTTACATGGAGCGACTGCCTATCTGACCTCCACAACCCAGTAACTGGGTAACACGATATCACTTGGTAATATAAGGACGGCAGGACGGGAGACCCGGCTTAATTTTCGCCTCCACCGGCACTATTCTGGTTTACAAAGAATTCTTCGTTCTGTACTTTTGATTGGCACATGATGATATTTTTTGCAAATAGTGTGCAAATTGATGAGTATCACGCAGGAGTACAGTCCAAACTAAACGCGAACATGATTTGATTCCTCGCTTGAATGGCAGGGTCGCCATATGAGGACGGGTATTAAACACAATGAAACATCTCGAATTCTGGTTAGACACTACGTATATTTGGTCCATTCATTGACAATATAAACACACACACCCTTACTATAACGTGCTATTTTTTTATATATAGTATTTTAATGGCCTGGTTGCTGGGACCTTTTAGCCAAGTCTTTATTTAGTTACAAACTTTGTTTGTATTGATGAAATGAATTATATTCAATGCATGATGATGATATTTCCGCCGGCCTCCCCTGTAGTTTCAGTAAAGATGTGGCACTTTACTGAGACCTCACGCGGACATCTTGAGAGAACTCGAAAGTGATCTTTCACTGTTTTGTTTCATTTGCCTACACTAATGCACGTTCACGAACACTTAATGGTTAATAATCCACCATTATTACACATTAATAATCGGCTAAACTCAAATTAAAGAAAATAAAACAAAACTACTAAACTTAACTTTCCCGCAAAAAACCCCTACCTACTACTCGTATAACATGCTTACATAGGCACTACACCACAGTAAGACTGGTTGTCAGACTTTCGGGCTTCTGACGACCTATAACAACTGTCAAAGATCTACAAATGACAGCTGGGACCAACCGCTTAACGTGATTTTCGAGGCACGGAGGGGTCTTGGTATGTAAAGATGGTCACCCATCCACGGACCAACCGCGACAAGCGTAGCTTAACCTGATCGATCGACCGGTGTAGCTGTTATTACTTAGCCAGAAGCAAAATAAAAATTATGTATCGTGGCGATATGTAAGTTTATATTATGTATGTGCGTGTTTATATTATGTATTATTCACAATGAAATGAAATGAAATAAAATCGTTTATTCTGTAAATAGGATGTTAGAATCACTTTTACTCGTCAAAATTGAAAAAGAATCTAGATGTAGCCGACATTTCCTATCTGACTACCCCTGAGAAGAAATGGCGAAACAAACTCAGGGGCAAAGTCTCTTTTAAAGTCCAGACATAATTTTGGTCAGACCATGTAGATCCGTGTCTGAAATGGTCTTTTGAGGTAAGAACCACACAAATTTGAGTAGACCGGTCCAATCAGTGTAAGCATTCAGCAAAATCAACAGACAGAGAGATTCAGTTTGTGTAATCGTGCAGCTCAACTCAATCCTTACGGAGCTCAACGACTCGACGAACAATACCAAAGAAAGGACATTTGGGTAGGCCGCATAAAGCGCTCAAAATGCCAGACAATCATTAAAACTAACTGAGAAAAAGGAAAAAAAAATATTTAAAGAGAGAAAAAAATAAATAACCCACATAGTCCACATAGTAGTTAAACAAATCATAGTGCTCACATTCACAATAAATTAAAGCAGTAAATATAATACTTTTAAAAGTAAACATTCATGTAAAATTGTATATAATATTCTGCAATGTCAATATGTATATAAAATCATGCATAATAAATACAGGATAATAGAGCCAGTATTTATTTTGAGTGCCGCTGAAAAGTCAGTCAAAGGTACTAGTCTCGGTGAAAATTTTATGCAGTTTTCAGTATAAAATCTCTCGCCGTTCAGTATGACTTTCACTGGTTGTATGGTCTTAAGAGCCAACTAGTCGCGGGCTCGAACTCACTGGCGGGCGCGGCCAAAAAGCACGCTGTCTCACCTAGCATCGTGTCCGACAGAGATAGCACCAGTGATGAGCAGTTAGAAGCTAGTCTACACGCATAACGTCTAGTCGCACGCACACAAACACAGTGCATGACGATTCATACTAAACCGCGCGCGTAAAAATATACGAAAACTCCTTTGGAAGGTGGGGTTTTATGAAAAAACTCCTGCATAAATCAACTACGAATAAAGTTTATTATAATCTTCGACAATTGAGCTTTGTCGGAACGAGCGTTGTTTAGCGTAGATTTTATACATCTTTTATTACTTATTTACGCCCAAAGTTGCGTTAAAATTAGCAGGAAAAACGAATCTTTGTTGGCTCATAACTTTTTAATGCCTTTGTTTTTTACTATTCTGCTTCTGCACAGACAAAATTAATAATAAGACAAAACGATATCATGTTTTACTTTAGATGTACAATGTGTAACAGTGGAGTAAAACCCCCCCGAAATTTGTATGGAAAAAGTATCGACTAGTTGCGCCTTAAGTTTTAAATTCAATTTATTCCTTACAAGCCTTACAAGCTCCTGATTTCATTTATACGTTCATTCATACAAGCAATGTTCCCAATGTATTGAAAAATTACGAATTTCCATACAAAGTTTCATCCTATATTTAACACCTTGAAGGCGCAGATATATGATTTTAGTGACTTTTAAATCTATTATTACGGCTTCAAATAATGCAAGTAAGTTATGCATAAAATATATGTTAAACAAGAACGCATTC
This sequence comes from Tiliacea aurago, assembly GCA_948098905.1. Classification (NCBI taxonomy): domain Eukaryota; kingdom Metazoa; phylum Arthropoda; class Insecta; order Lepidoptera; family Noctuidae; genus Tiliacea; species Tiliacea aurago. Next base: position 21,101,353 of record OX402579.1, on the reverse strand, counting down.
ACATCAATTCAATATGTGAATATTAAAGTATTGTAGTAAAATACTTTATGAAATAAATTCAGGAAGTAATGTCTACAAAAACCTAAAAAACGATATTCCTTTCAAATTACTTACTTAAGATTTTTTCATGTTTTTTTTTGTATGAACAGACTATTTTATTATCTATAATTCTGTGTATTTTTTTTTTCAATTATACATATTTTCGTTACTAAAAATAAATATTCCCTATGAAAGTTAATGGTTGCGCGGCGTGGGCGCGACGCGCATTTGTATGACCAAGGTTAACGGCGATTATCTGACCCTTAAGAGATGAATTTTCAAAAATAGCCAGGATTTTTTGTATAAGGCAGTTTTGTTGTATAAGGTTCCTTATACCACAAAACTTTACTAAGGAAGGATTTTTGGAAGGATTTCTTGTGCAAAAATTCATGCGTCTAGACCGAACGGTTTAGGCTGTGCCTTTCGTTATTTATTATAATTATGTCTAGATAGAGTGTCGCGCTGCAAAAGAACTAAAACAAACAGGCCAACAACTTTGTTATGCTGACGCATGACAGCTACGTCTTACACCCGCGCCACGTCATTGTGTTATTCTAGTGTGAGTGCATTTTGCGGCCAACAGTTGGACGCATTTTTTTTGTACGAGTTCACAGCTTTGATTGTTTATCTACAGAACATTATATCTTTGCTTTGAACCTACCTTTCGTCTGCACGCAGTTGACAATGGTGATCGGAGCGTTTGGCAGCAAATGGTCACAAAAAAGGCACAGCAGACATTCACACTTTTGTGGTTCGGTAGGTAACTTCCACACAACACTTTCACTGATTGCATCTTTGCGAACATCTTCATCTTTTTTGCATCTTTTAGTCGAATTGATAATTAAGTTGGCTTATTCTTATTAGCAGTTCTTCCGATACATGCCATTGTATTGTTTGTTTTGCGCTGTAATCTTTTTAATCTTGTACCCTACTTTTATAAAAAAAAAATATCTTCGACGAGTTCACTTTGACTGTCTATCTCCGATATTTTATGTCTTTGGGCTGTGCGTTGTCTGTCAGGGAATGAATGAATTTATTAGGGTAAATCGCCGAAAAAATCGCTCGTGGGCCCGCCCGCCCACGAGCGATTTTTTCGGCGATTTACTCGTCAATTTTTGTCAGAAAGAAATACATTCACACAAAAACCGCCGAGAAAATCGCCGAAAAAATCGCTAGTGGGTGAGCACCCTTAACAAGATTGGGTGATTTGCCTACTAAAATCCTGTGGTGTATGAATCTATGGTATTTAAGATGTGGCCAACAACGGCGGTGGCATTGGCAATGCACGCCATCACCGCTGTCACTACAACCCATCCCAAGTTAAACAGATGTACCTATGTACGTATCTATTAAGGAAGTATTACCTCGGCAACATAGCGGTAATACGTTTGGTGACGTTTTCATTTAAGAAATAAATAGCGATGGCACGTGGTACGCATACCACTCAACTCAAGTTTGTATTCTGGTGGTGGCTTGCGAGTCGCGAGAATTTGGAGTGACGTCATGACGTGTGTCACTGTCAGGATTGGTTAGCGTTAACTTTCTTTTAAGGGTAGACAATATAAGCTTTTTTTTTTGTAAGCGTGCTGCAGTATACAGGCTGTTAAAGAAACTGCGTGCCATAGCTAGGACTGAACCTAACCGAACCTAAGCACGTAATTTTTAAAACATCCTGTATATTGTTAACCAACCCCATGTTTAGTGCGGAGTAATGTCCGCTTGCATGAGCATCACAAATAACTAAATACTAGAGATGGGCCGAACGTGGTTTGAACCGAATACGAACTTCGGCCGAATATTCGGTAGAAATAAAAAATCGATACTTAGAAGTTCGCCCGAACTTCGGTTATTTTCACTAGGAAATATACTACGAACAATAACGTTACAGACTCCTGCCAGATAACGCAGATTCCTTGGTGTTTTTGCCCTTGGCAAAATTTTAAATACCAGTAGGTACGGTATCAAGATTTTCGGAGAATTTCGAAGTCAGTGTCTTTGGATCTATTTTAGTTTTTGCCACCGACTTCCGAAATTAAGGTTATGTTTCACTTTAAAGTGTTTTTTTTTAAAGTCGGTTGTCTTTTCTTTGTAAAAAGTTTTTTTATTTTTCACTTTTGTAGTTTTGCAACAGTTTACATACTTAAATACAACAATATGCACACCACAAACATACCATAATTATTATGTTATAATCAGAATACATACACTGAATTTTTACTATCTATCTATCTATCTATATTATACAACATGTCCCAGAATTAACGCACAACCTCTTAAGGGGTCAGTGCACTCATCATGAAAACGCGTAAAAAAGAACTGATGTTCCCTACATTTTGACGAGTTTTGCGAACATAAATGTAGGGAACAGCAGTTTTTTTTATTCGCGATTTCATGTTTGGTCCCATAGTGATAGTTGTTTATAATGATGAGTACAATGACCCCTAAAGAGGTTGTGCGTTAATTCTAGGACATGTTGCATATTTTAATATAAAGAGGAATGATTTGATTTTTTGTTTGTTTGTAATGAATAAACTCAAAAACGACAAAACTATTTAAAAAAATATTTCCCTTGATTGGATATGGATTAATTTCATGATCTGTGTTTTGAGCGCGCAATCGGGAAGACTTGAAAACGTCCTTATTGGGACGTATTTTACTTGTAGTTTTTTTTTTTTTTTTTTAAACGTTGCCCCACACTAGGAATTTCTCCTGTATTGTGGGTGCGTTAACAAACATTTAAATTCACATACACAAACAGCCAGACCCGGAACAACTACTTGTAGGTCATACAAATATTTGTTCCGTGCGGGAATCGAACCCGCGACACGCAGAGCAGCAGTCAATCGCTTAACTAACTGTGCCAACCGTGCCGTCATAAGTTAAATGTAAAATGAATGAAAACTGGGTATGTTTGCTGCCGCTGCTGCGCGGAACACTTTTTTCGGTTGTTTTGTGAGTGTATAACATATCTGTTTAATATAATATCATTGCATATAGCTGGATTTTTTTAGGGGTAAAGATGAGTACTATAATTTATTTTTTATTTTTATATAATGTATGGCCTATGTATCAAATAAATGAATTAATATTATAAACATGTAGTACATTATTTTATGTATCATAAATAGTTTTCGCAGCGCACGCCAAAAATTACTTTTGTATGCAAATTTTTGATACCTTGGGCTACAATATTTCTTGTCTCTTTATAATCTTTCTTTATTCTTGAATAGGAGACAACCATACAGAGTAACTGTATGTGTGGTGCCGGACGTAAAGAATAGCACTCCCCTATTTCTTCCCGTAGGTGTCGTAAAAGGCGACTAAGGGACTTACTAGAGAATGGGCAGCAGCGTTCTTTATGCATTTTAACACCATACTACGATCGCCAACCCGCCTGCCAAGCGTGGCGATTATGGCAAACCCTCCCTTAGAAGGAGGCCTATGTCCAGCAGTGGACGTCTTTCGGTTGAAATGATGATGATGATGATACAGAGTAACTGAATAATAAACACAGGATAGCCAAAAATCGTTATAAGTTATTTTGACAATACAATTTAGGTAGTCAACAGTTGCAGAATGTGAAACGGATCGAAATAATGGTGTGGTTGTCTTTGGACTGATTCGCCCTATCCCCTCGTACTAGTATAAAACTGTATCACGTAATATTAGTGTAAATGATAGAAATCGATTCAGTAGGTAAATGATTCTGAACCAACTACTTTCATAATGTACATTAATTTAATACTTATCTATAAATATTTTCTTAAAAAACAATATAAAAAGAAGGAAAAAAAAAAATGGAGATCTTAATTTATATGCAAAATTAAAGGTTTTTCTATGTCTATTCTGATGCATGATCAAATAAACCCTTTCACCCCCATATTTAATAATTTAAACCACACATAATTATTAACATGCTCAAATAAGTTAATTTCTAACTTCAGAATATAATTTATAACGCTGCGGCATTTCTGCTGGGTAATATAGTGGATGAAAACTTTATGTAAATTTGTTCAGCACAGTGACATCCAAAAGTTGAAATATTCAAATTAACTCGTTGAAATATATTAGAGCTGACTTTATTTACACATTGTAACACTGGTTATATTGAAACTGCTCTTTAGTTATCTGTACTTAGCTGTTTATATTCTTTAAGCAGAGCAAGTATTAGTACTGCTACATGAATCCTGCTGACGAGGAAGGTTTTTACCCTAAGTACACACAGCTAAGGTACCCCTCTGCCCAACCCTTCGTGGAATTACAGGCGTGATGTTATGTACACACAGATCGTAAGCCAAGCAAAGCTTATTATTTTTGTATGCGGCGTAATTTCTACAATAATAAGATTTTTCAACAGTCTAATCTATACTTTTACAGAGTGGCGCTTTGGTGGCGACATTAATTTAACACACGTAGGTATACGATTTAAGGCTTCTACAGACCGGCGCGACACGTGACGCGTCACAAAGGCCCCACGTGTCGCGCGACGTTCGGTGCCTTTGTGTCGCGTCGCGAGTCGCGCTGATCTGTAGAAGCCTTAAGCCTTTACGTTTTATGAACATATTTTAATTCTCTAGGGTCTGGCTGTTTGTGTATGTGAGTTTAAATGTTTGTAAACGCACACACAATACAGAAGAAATTCCTAGTGTAAAAAATAAATTAAAAATAAAAGCCATTAAACGTTATTATTTATTGATTTATTTTTCTAAAATAGCATCTTTGATCAAGCTGTACTTATAGAACTGTAGCACAGAGGTCATTTTCCGGGGTCCCGGATCATAACATCGCATCAATGAAATTAAAACAAATAACGTGCAAAAATAAGGCGAATTGAAGGAAGGAGAGAGCTTTATTATTTAGTGTGTTTATTTATTTTTATTTAAGTATTGTTATTTTATCTAATTATGTTTTTTTATGATTCGGTACTGGCCACTAGCCCCATCAGTGTGTACGGCGGCACGTTGTATAATAATATTATAAAGAGGTAAAATTTGTTTGTAAGTTTGTATGTAGGGGGTAATCTCTGAACCTACCAGTTAGATTTGATAAATGATGATTTGTGCATCTAATAGCACAATTCTTGAGGAAGGTATTTAACATCACGCTACAACCCTTAGGAGCCGAGCAAAAAGAAAAAAGTCAGAAAGAACGATAAGCAAAAACGAAGTAATAGCGCGGGCGGGCGATGCAATGCGACGCAGTGGGTCGGGGGAACAAGAAATTTCACGTGAAGGATGTCGCGGGCAGAAGCTAGTCTTTTAAATAAAACCCACCTGTTAAAAATATAATTTCAAACCTTTCCTTTAGTGCAAAGTGACACAAAAGTCATTCCGAGCTAATTTGTGATTCAAATACCTAATCTTAGCTAATAAAACAGAAGGAATATTTATTTTAACGTCTCTTAACAACACCTGAGAAGGGAACCAAGTTTAATTACTTTTAAACTTTCTTTAATTAATTTGCATAATGCGGTCCGGCACAGCTTCCAACTACGAAGATTAAGGTGACAACTTTTGACTTTAAAATTTAAGTTTGAAAAATGGATACGAAATTAATGTTGATGATGTAGATCTACATCACCACATGCAAACTGCGCATCAAAGAGCTAACTCACACAAATCCTGCATCGCGCAAGGAGAGTTTACCGCGCGACTGGCATATAATTTTTATCATCGACATCAACCGTCGGGCAGTTGCTTACCGGACACAACACCCGTCTGGTTAAAGAGAATCCTCCCTTTTCTGTGGAGGACGAGTTAACTTTACACCCTGTTCCTAATATCTCTATACTCATACTGTTGATGTAAATAAAGAGTGTGACATGAAAATATGAGGAGCAGAGGATTTTGTAGGTACAACAAGAAAATTTCAAAGAAAAAAAAAAAAAAACGAGTTTTGCAAGACTACGAAGTGTAGGCTGCCTCAAAATTTCGGTAGAGAACGGTAATTTCCACAGTAAATAAGTATTAGCATCTTGATGCAACGTACTTTCAAACAACGATAATATTTACACCGGTATATTACCTACAGACCGATTAAGTTATGTACCTGATACCTACAACTCGAAAGAGCCTCACGGTGGAAAACGAATATGCTTCCTGCATTCGCAAAACCCTTAAGCTCAACATACACAAAAGGCGGGTGCGGGACGGGCGTGGGTCGGGACGGGCGTGGGTCGGGACGGCAGTACGGCGGGCTGAATTCCATGTGTTCATTTGAATGACAACACACGAAATGCGTGCGCGGATCGGGCGCGGAGCGGGTCAGGAGCCGGAACCGCGCACGCGTTTCGTGTGGTGTCATTCATATAAATACAGAGAATTCAGGCCCACGCCCGACCCGCACCCGACCCGCACCCGCTGCCTGTGTGTGTTGAGCTTAAACACTCATAAATAATATGCAGTACCTAACGTTGATTTCCTCCGTAAAGCAGTTTACCCAAAAGCTTGAAGAAAGCGCCAACTCAAGTTATAACGGTTATGAATCGCAAAGTGACAAGATTTATGATTTGCAATTTTATCGCGCGCTGACGTGGATTGATGCAGCCAAGCTCATAAGCGAGATGAAACTGTTTCATATTCGTATCGGCCTATTTTGGCCTTATTTTTGACACCCTTTTTTATCTTTTCATATTCAATGACGTTGCAAATGTGGGGTTGATTATTGGGATTTTGTACCGGGACTGGAAACCCTCAGTAAAACGGAGTTTTGCGAATTTGATTTGCGTACGTCTGGCTGGCACTGTCTGTAACATGTCAGAGTGTCTATCATGCTGTCATACTGTCAAACTGTTTGCTCTGAGATAGAATCTGATGTAGAAAATAAACGATTTTCAGTGTGTGAATTGTCCAATTCCATATTTTCGAAGACAGTAATTTAATTTAAAAAGTTATTGTATTCGTATAACAAATATTCCTGTCAAAACATTGTTCAGACAAAATTGAACATGCAAAACACTTTACACAGAATAATCTAAAACACTCAAGTCTCGAGAGTTCGTTAAAAAGCTTAAAGACAGACTTAACGTTTTAAAACGCTTGTTTCGAGCGAGATTAAGTAAACACGAGCTAATGGAGCTCTCGAGCTAAGACGACCAGGCGCCCTCTACCGAGTGTCAATATACATTAAATTATATTGTTCGCATTCGCATTCAAATTCATGTCGCGAACTTGGATGAATGTGCGAATCCAGGCATTAGGATAAGTGACTTTATCTACATTTGAAATGGATACGTTATTGTGTTAATGTACACATTTACATTTGTATCGAACTGAGCCCATTGTAAATAAATGTATATATTATGTATTCTATTCTTGCTCTTTCATTTTGCATTATGTTGTCGCACGTGGGTGTTGGTGAAATTGAATGTTCAAATTGATATTGAAGAATAATAGCACTCGAGATATCAATTTATTCACGTCACCTTGTAAGCTGAATGAAGGTAAAGTAACTTTTAAACATTAATTTATTTGATTTGGACTCCAACAATTGGCATTTAAAGTATTTCCAGCTAACACTTACAGTCAAGACAAGAGCCACTGAAATTCTTCCCACATTATATTTGCCCATCTTTGCTTTTATTTACCGTGATACAGTTTCGACTAGTACGAAAGACAGCGTGAATCGAATGCTACAACCTAAATAACAATATCATGAGTGATTAGTGCTTAAATACGTACTATTTTCTATTATCATATGAAGTAAGTTAAGGAACAACATTTTTATGACGCTATAAAGGTGAGAAATGTAATATCACATTATTAGTTAGTATTTAAGTGCTGGAACCTATTTATTTAAGGTCTACCTACCAAATATAAAAATACCTATTTTATGGTTGTACTTTTATGATGCAAATAAAGTTATATCATTAAGGTCTATTCAATTACTTATTAGGCACTACAGACCGCAGAAGGCGAGTAACTTCATGCCACGGCCTCGTGCCACAAGGCTTGTTTAGTGGCATGCTTCTGACAAGGGTACCATCCCTTGAACCAACTTCTACGAAATATTAGGTACTTCGGTACTTCCCAAAGTTTCAGACATCTTTCAATCTCCGATATTACCCACCTTCAAATTGTTTAGTAAAATAATTAAAGGTATAAGGGCGGGGGCACACGATGCGTTGCGGCGGCGGTGCGGCGCCGGAGCGGTGTCGCTGCGTCGTCTTACATAGAAATATCTGTGGCATGTCACACGATGCGCTCCGGCGCCGCACCGTACTTGCAACCACCGAGACGAAGCGGGGAGGGGTGATTGCGTTGCTACGTCGGAGCGGCACCGTTCAGTTGTTTATGCGTCACAAGGGAGGGCGGGGGCACACGATGCGTTGCGGCGGCGGTGCGGCGCCGGAGCGGTGTCGCTGCGTCGTCTTACATAGAAATATCTGTGGCATGTCACACGATGCGCTCCGGCGCCGCACCGGACTTGCAACCACCGAGACGAAGCGGGGAGGGGTGATTGCGTTGCGACGTCGGAGCGGCACCGTTCAGTTGTTTATGCGTCACAAGGAAGGATACACGCTCGCTCGTTTCGATTTATTTTCTCCAACATCCAACGCTGCTACGGCGCCGTTGCGACATAACAACGTTGCGGCGCCGCACCGCTTGTGTGCCCGCTGATACGGTGAAATCTTTGCGGTGCGGCGCCGCAACGCATCGTGTGCCCCCGCTCTAAGGATACACGCTCGCTCGTTTTGATTTATTTTCTCCAACATCCAACGCTGCTACGGCGCCGTTGCGACATAACAACGTTGCGGCGCCGCACTGCTTGTGTGCCCGCTGATACGGTGAAATCTTTGCGGTGCGGCGCCGCAACGCATCGTGTGCCCCCGCTCTAAGGGAGTTCGTGGAATTTGCTTGAGTTTGATTGTCTATTGTTTTTGTTCGGTGTTTGGTACATAGTACTGAATTGAGATAATAATACAAGGATGTATGTTTCCAATGCTAACCATCTTGTCTGTTAATTGATAGAATCGTCAAAGTCAATCCTGACACGCGATTGCCTATAAAAATAGATTAAGTACATCAAACTGAAACAAAAGGTTAGATACACTTTAACGAAACCGACAATGAAGTTTAAATTTACAATTGTTTTTCTGAAATAATCTATAAATTATCCCTTAAAAAAAATAAAAAATATTACCGAATCTTTTCATCGAAGAAAGGTAAAGCCCTCATTATAAAAACACAACCAGTACGGTCCTCTACAGTATGGCACCCAAATCACTTCCATCCTGAATTTTGTTTGCAAGTTCTGATAAATATTTTCAGTAATTTAGGTACTTTTTTAGTTAAAGTAATTTAAATATAAAACAAGAGCGAGTCGGACTCGCGCACTGAGGGTTCCGTTCGTATACCTATATGATGTTGATGATTTCTGAAAAACTGTGCTATTTAGAGACTTCGTTTTATTTTTCCTGTAATCTTTACATACACTTCTATCACATAGAATAATTTCAGATTTTTATCTATGCACAGGAGATACGGAGGGGGGAACGGTATTTTTTTTTACATTTTTCATCAAAAGTCGGAAACTGCGCTGCCAAAAAAAAATAAAAATGTTTGAGAATGTGCAAACAACACTCTTTCATATGGTACCCCACATGTCCTAGTAGCCCCACTTTCAATTTTTAAGACCCCCCTTTCAGCAGTCTTGTTTGCAAAATAGTTGGGCAAACGTCATCTAAAACTATTCTAAATTTTAAGTTGATAGCATTATTAGTTCTTGAGATATCCAGGTGTGACAGACAGACAGACAGACAGTCTCACAATAAGGGTTCCTTTTTACCATTTTGGTACGGAACCCTAAAAACATCGAGGAATTAGCTAGATCCTTCTGTACCAACCCTATATCACTATTGGGTTGGTTACAGAAGGATCAAGCTAATTGATCGAGTTATCGAGGTTATTACTACTGTACAGGATGATATTATTTTGAACATTGCCACAATAATCAACATTTAACACGAATTAACATTCAATAACCATGTTCTAACAAGTTCAAATGTTAGAAAGTTAGACTGCCGTATCATGGGCTCAACCAATCTTGTTATAAATTGTTAATTTTAGCCCCGCCGCTCTAGAGGGTGTTCGGAACGACATGAATTATGAATATTCATCAAACATTTAGAACTGGTAAGTAAGATTGTGACTTACATAAGCTGTTAATGTGGATTATCTTTGTTGTAATTGTTAAGTGAAACCTGTTACCTATAATAGTGTATACCAGAAAAGGTACTTGGTTTGCTTCTATCATTATTCAGTGTTAAGTTATTTCTATGGTTATATTAATGTCATAGACAAAAACAACTTCTTTATTGTGTCATACATGGTATGCTAGCCAAATGTGTGTAAGTAGTGATAACAACAACCCGATGGTTGTCCCAACCCTCTGCGTATCAGCACTAGCGATCAGCACGAAGTGATCGATAGACGAAACAAATAGAGATCTTGCGAAAATGTATATTTTAAGACCTTTTATGTACTATGTTCACAAATAAAGTTTGATTTGATTTGATTTATTTCTTTGTATACAAATATAATTGTTATAAAGTATTCATAGTTTAATTTCAAGACCTAACAGTAGGTAATGATAGGATACCTAAATAATTTCAGCCGAAAGACTTCCACTGCTGGACATAGGCCTCCTCCAAAGAGGGGGGGGTTGCCATAATCGCCACGCTTGGCAGGCGGGTCGGCGATCACAGTATGGTGTTAAAATGCATAGAGAACGCTGCTGCCCATTCTCTAGTAAGTCCCTTAGTCGCCGTTTACGACACCCACGGGAAGAAATAGGGCGGTGCTATTCTTTACGTCCGCCACCACACGGAACCATAGGATACCTACTACGTATGAAATGAACATACGACCACTACTTTTTCTTCTTTTTTCAGGTATATGGCTAACATTTTCCTTGACAAATATTGGTGGCCAGGAGTCAAAGTCTGTGCTTCTTTCGGCTTCCTTCTGAGTCAGTCCTTCTCAAGAAAAATGAATTCTACATTTGAAGTTCCAAAGTCAGCTCATTCAAAAAAATACCTAACTAAATAACTACAACCCTTGCGGTCACAGAACACTTATACTCACTTGCGGTTCTGCGTGCTAACTCAACGATTTCACGTCTGTGTAAAAATCTAAACAGTTGCAATGATCTCACTGATATACATCATGACAGCATAGGAAAATTGTATAAATCAATTGTTGAGCACCATTCTCCGAATGATAATTATAACTAAAATTAACGATCAGTAGCGAGATCATTATCTACTGAATGTTGGTTTTAATTTTAGGATTCTATAATGTATTTGTATTAAAAAAAAAAATCGTTTAATTCAGGTATTAAACCCATAGTAAAATTACAATCCATTATTAATTTAAATTAAATTACATGCACGAAATTAAATTAAATTGCAATAGATATTGAAAATGTATCAACCTGGTTTTTTAATTATTTATAATGAAATTTTTGTTATTATTATTGTTACTCATGAATTATGTAACTTTAATTGTAAATATTTTTTTGGCTTTGTTATAATAATTATGTAAAACCATATATATCGGGCATGTTGTGTTAGCCTGGAAGTAATTGTTGCACTTATAAACGTACCTACAATTAAAGAAATTATTTTAAATGTATTGTGTAAACAGTTGTTGGCTAACCTAAAAAAATAAAAAAAATAACCGACCAAGTGCGTGCCGGACCTCGCACAATGAAGGGTTCCATACTTGGGATGAATTCAAAAAACAAACTTAACATTGTAGGCGGAAAACATGTTCTCCCATATATCGAAATACGCCACGGTAAATTCTCCAACTGCAAATGTAAGTTGGTCGACTATTACTTGTTAACTTCTACAGCCTACTTAGCCGTGGTGGTTTTCCTTTTAATTTTGTTGTATACAGGGTTATTTTTAAAACGTCAATAACCTCTTAAGGGGTCATTGTACTCATCATTATGAACGACTTTTACTATGGGACCAAACCTGAAATCGCGAAAAAAAATCAGCTGTTCCCTACATTTTAACGAATTATTCGAACATAAATGTAGAGAACAGCTGGTTTTTTTTCGCGATTTCAGGTTTGGTCCCATAGTAAAAGTTCTCCTCCTCCTTGCACGTAAAGTGTGGATGCTATTTATATAGCCCTAAAAAGATTTTTCGTACCACTTGCTCAAAAAAGTGACATTCTATGCCACAAAAAGCGAACATAACAATAGTCATTTTTAATCTGTTAAAAACAGGGAAAGAAAATTGTACTGAATTTCATTCATCCTCTAGGGGGAGAATGTGATTTAAATTTGGAATACTTACCGAAATTTATATTGAACTACATCTGTGTTTACACCATTGAGTTTGTATATAAAGCATTATACATCTTTTTGAAAAAGGAATACGCATTTATTATGCAGTTATGATTATTAAATAAAATTACGAAAACCGACGAGGCCGTATGAGCTTGATGCCTTTGCTTTTCCGACAAAAAAATATTAGTCTAGGAATTTGCCGCGTTTTTGTTTTCTTCAAATACATAAACGTTATTTTTTCGCAAATGGTACGAAAAGTAGAGTATTTTCCTCGGAGATAAAGCTGTCTTAGTCTTGGGTGAACTTAAATCCCTCGCTACACTCAGGACTCGTCTTAAATCCCTCGCTTCGCTCGTGATTTAAGTTTTTAATACCCTCGCTACGCTCGGGAGTAAACCTCGAGTCCTTCGTTACGCTCGCGATTTAAATCGTCATCCGCGACAGAAGACACTGCTTTATCCCCTTGGTTAATAATCTACTACTATTTTACCACTTTGTCGGCGGCGTCTTCCGTGTGGTGCCGGACGAAAAGAATAGCACCAGCCCATTTCTTCCCGTGGGTGTCGTAAAAGGCGACTAAGGGACTCCCAGCGGGAACACGCTGCGCATGCGCAGCGAATTCGTTGCAGACGCGCAACAAGAGCGCCGTGAATAGCAGCGAGCAGCGCGGACGCCATTTGTACTTTCTCGTACAAACGCTAGCCCGTCTGCCCTGCCTTTCATCTTCTTCCTCACATACGCGACGTCCTCGCTGTGCAGGCGCAGCGTGTTCGCGACGCATTCGCTGGGCGCCCGCCCCGCCCCGCATCCGTTCATAAACCGCTGGTATGATAAGGACCTTATCATATTAGCGGTTTGCGAATGGCTAGTTCGAATAAAAAAATACAGTAATTTTCTGTATCAGTTTTCCTAGTCTTAAGAGCTCTGTGCTTATGTAACTTCCACAGATGTCAGTGACGTAGATATTAAATGATCTCGCGTGCTTGTACTAATTATTGACTATTACGGCTAATGAGATCTGTAATCGCAAACTGTTTGATGCCATGTGTAGGTATTTATGTAGGCAAGCCTTATGCAGTAGTGTGCATTTATTTTTTAATTTGAATGGCGCAGAAATAAGAAGTCCGATACTGGTCGGACAGTTACTGAAAAATTCTAAAGGAAAAGCCAAAATAATCGAGCAAGCCTTACAGTATTTGCATAAGAAGTGTAACATCTGACATCTTACCTTGGTAATATGCAACTGAGCAGCGACAGAATGTAACCTAAAAAAAATAGCTAAATACTGAAATATTTATTCGAATAATTATTCATTACCAGTGGTCGCCCACTGGTCGAAATTCAACCCCCTCTACTTAAATTCTATAGAGTACTTACTAATTCCATGGGTACACTGTACAGTACTTATTTAATTATTCCATGCTAAAGTACTTACTGATTCCATACTATTAAAAAGTACTTACTTATTCCGTGCTCAAGCTGTTACTTCCTGTTACCCACTTTTCATGAAATAACTCCCACAGAAAGCGTGAGGACAGTTGGAAAAGGTGTTACACATCAATAACACTTTGCCCGACATGGGGATCAAAGTCATAGTCAAAGTATTTATTTCTAATGGGCACATAAATGGCACTTTTGAACGTCAAAATATACAAATAAAATAAAATTGATTCTAGTCGCCCCTTCCAAAAGGTAGCTTCGTATGGAGAAGAATGGACAAGAAACTCCACCGTTACTCTTTTAAAATGTTTTACAATATTTTGTATAGGTAAATCAATTATATAATTTTATGTGAAGACGATACACCTACACCTAGAATAAAATGAATATACCACAATAGGTAAAAATAATTAATAATGAAGCAATGACAGATAAATTAATTATGTGATAGATACCGTGTATTCCCGTTGTCCCCGTACGCCCGTGTCCCCGTCCCACGGGGACAGCGGTACTTCAATTAAATATTTAAAAATACTTCCCGTTGTCCCCGTGGTTTGGTTTTACATTCAAAAATATGTTTCTGGCGTGGTGTCTTGTGTGGTCACAGTTCTAACCTAACCTAGCTGTTTCGATTTAAAAAAGGTTTACTTCGTACGATAAGGGGACAACGGGAAATAAATTGAATCACGTCCCGCTGTCCCCGTGATGGGGATATGGCAAACGGGGACAACGGGAATACACTATAGATACATGGTGCTCGCATATTAAAAAAAAAAATGTCATAAAAATAATAAATTATACAGTTAAAATAGCAATCAGTTAGATTTTGTCTAGACTCTAGATTGTCCTATGATCGAACCCAAGACCCTACGGTCAACAGTCACGCTTACGACCACTAGACCAAATATAATTTAACTGAACAGACAATGATAACACACAGTTACCTTGTCATTGCTAATGATGAATGCTTTAGGCCGTGTTCAGATAACCCGCGTCAACCACGCGCACACCCCGCACATGCGTTGTGGGCCCGCCTTGCACCCGAATTCGCCACGCGCAAAATCCGCGCCCGTCTCGCACTCGCTTATACTACTTATTATTTAATAAAAAAACGCTCTTGATCACAGTCAATACGGCACTAGCCGAAGCGCGAGCACAAGGCGTGTGCAGCCCGTGTTCGGCGCGTGTGCGTGGTAAGCGCGGAGCGGGCGAGGGGCGGGTGCGGCGCGGGCGTGTGGCGGGCGTGTGGCGGGCGTGGGCTGGGCGCGAGGCGTGCGGGTAGCGTGTGCGGGTCGACTTCGATAAATGCAATTTGAGATCTATTGATGTGTCATACGACTTAAATTATATACAACAAATTTCAAAGTGAGTTAGACGCGGGGGTTGACGCGCGTGGCGTGCGCGTAGCGGGCGCGTGTCGTCTGAATGCAGCCCTGTAACAAAGTACTGATTGCACGCGGGATGTTAATGTTAATTCACGCATTATCATGTAGATTGGCTTATTGGCGGTGACGTCATTACCATGACGTGTCATTGAGTTGAATCATGAAATTTGGCAAGAAGCAAGGTCTCATAGCACAAGTAAAGGAAAAAGTAAAAAATCGTTAAATTATTGTATATCACATTTAAAAAAAATTGCGATTACAAACTTACATTAGCAATTTTATTTTATTTTATTTTATTTATTTGGGACAAAAAACAGTTATACATTACAGCATTTACAAAAAGTCGTTTTAGTTCAGTCGAATAAACGTATAACCCACACTATTGTCCACGAAATGATATTGGTGTATGAAAACGAACGCATGTTTAAAACCATTTTTTTTTTACATAATTTAGAAGAAAAACCTACGAATTGAAAGAAGCGAATGACAAGAGCATCCATCTTAAAGGCGACTTCCAAGAGATTGTGAAACCATTTTTTGAAGTTAGATTGCGACAGCGCGAAAATATCAAAATCAATGAAATGTGTGTTAAGGCTTCTACATACCGAGGCGACTTGTCGCGCGACGCGACACAAAGGCACCGCTCGTCCCGCGACACGCGGGGCCTTTGTGTCGTGTCGCGTCGCGCGGCAAGTCGCGCTGGTATGTAGAAGCCTTTATACGTTTAATCTCGATGTATGGGAGCATATGTTTTGTTAACTCAATGTTGAGTTTGTTTTTGGGATAAATTCATCCCAACTACGGAACCCTTCCTTGTGCGTGGTCCAACACGCACTTGGCCGGTTTTTTTGTGATTACGATGTTGGTCCCATAGAGAAAGTTGTTCAGTTTGATGGTCTGCTGTACCATACCATTAGATATGACCACACATTTCTGATACACTTTGTATAAACGTTACTTAGCCCGTACTTTGGCTTTAGGGTGCTCGCCCACGAGCGACATTTTGTAGCTCCGATAATCTCAGCGATTTTTGTCAGTGATTTTGTGAGCTACTCAACGCACACGTCCGATATTTCGTCGTTGGCTATTGTGGGAACTGCACGTCATGGATTTACAGAGGAACGATGTATTTCTTTCTTCGAAAAATAGTGTTCAACCGAAATCAATAGTTCAAATAAGTAAACGCTTGAATTATTATAACAATTAGAATTACCTACCGTTTTATTAGGTACCTAATATAATATTAAACTATTTTATAAATTCATCTTAGGATCTACCTCTAGGTAAGTAATTACCTCTCTAACACTTTCACCCCTAAACCTCATAGGTACTTACAAAAACGTATTACGTAACAAGGTACTTACTAAGTAGATGAAAATAAATATTCGGAAGTTTTCAAATCGTATCGTACTGTGTTTTATGAATGAACGCGTAGTAATATTAAAAAAAAAATATATATACATATATATAAAGTCACTGGCATTAACGCTATCTAGCAGGAAAAAGCTGTAGTTGCTCGGCATCGGCGACGCTACTGCTCGCCTGCACGTGTCGGCCCACAGCCTTTTAGCCATTCATAAAATCAAAGAAGTATTATTCGATGCCTAGTAGCGATGGGCGTTGAATGAACGGACTAGTTAAATCAACCGTCGACGTGACGTCGACGCTTCAACGGTTCACCATACTTAGTTCGATTAGTTGAATTCACAGACGGCTAAACAAGAAACGTTCATAGTTCATATCAACGCGCAACGTGTCGACGACTCATAAACATAGTAGTATTATGCAAATCTTCGTTTGATCGTTTATACTTCAAGTTTGTAGGCGACTCGTTGTAGTTGTAATTTGACCTTTAAGTACTAGGACAGAGCGTTGATATTTGAATGAGCACGATAACGAGTCACGAGAGATATTAAACTTAATAATTTGTTAATAAATCTAGCAGGATGCCAAAAAGAGAATTTATTTATTTTATTAAGCCACTGTCAGCCAGTCCTAAGCCTGGAAGTAAAACTATGAAGGGAGATTTTAATAGAACCGACAAATACGTAAAAACAAAATAGGATGGCACCAAACTTAATAATACAGTTCGCGAAATTTATATAAAGCAACTATTTGCAAATCGTACCGTCGACGCTTGATTCGACTAGTCAGTTCAATCAACCTCATCTCTCTAGTCGCGACGAAACGGTCAGTTTAAAAAGTTACACAACGTCCACAGTTACACACGTCAACTAGTCGACGAAATCAACTAGTTGATCGACTAGTTGACGAACGACAATGAACGGTTTAGTTTCGTCGACGATAAATACGTCGACGACCCATCTCTAATGCCTAGTAGGTACTAAATATTTCTGCGTAAGTAGTTATCTACTTGTTATTACGGTACGGAGTGTTGGTACGGAGTACCGTGAAAACGCTTTTGCTTTACGATGTATCTACCTAATGGCAAAGTAATGAGGTAAGTTAAGTAGTTAGGGATATCTATGTATATTTTTACGACGATGTTTTACCCAAAAGTATATTTCCTTCTTTGTAGAATAGGTGCATGTTCAACCGAAATCTATAAGTAGTTCCCTCTACTATTTAATTTTAAGCATATTTCTTCCCATACCATTCTCTTTATATTGCTAATATGATACTCTGGCGATCCTGTGTCGTTTATAGCAAGCCGCATTTCGACTTCTTCGATTAAATTTCGATATCGATATCCATCGGTGAGCTATGACGCAACGTCCTTCCTTAGCAAGAGCACGCGGCCGATTGTCGGTGAGCCCGTGTGCGTTAGCTAGTACATTTCCAAACGTTCCATTTCACTACGACAATCGCGTTGCCCGCGATCTTCCCCGGGATGCAGCGATTTTGTTTATGACCGACTTTTTGTAGCACGTGGGCGTTACAGTATTCAAAATCAAAATCAAAAGTCATTTATTCAAACTAGGCTGAGAATCAGCGCTTTTTGAACGTCTTATTGAACTCTGTATCACACTAATATAAAAAAAAAATATATATATAAAGGCAAAAGTTTGTGTGTGTGTTTGTTTGTTACTTCTTCACGCTCAAACAGCTGGACCAATTTTGATAAACTTTTGTATGGAGGTAGCTGACATCCTGGATTAACATATAGGCTATACTTTTTATCCCGATATTCCTACCGGATCGAGACTTACGCGGGTGAAACCGCGGGGAGCAGCTAGTGTTCTATATTTGGCGACAAAATAATCGCAAAACAGTCTCTTTACCTACCTACTCCTATTAGGAACAAAATTCAAATGGGGTCAATAATATCATTTTGGATGTACTCAATAAAATAATAAAACGTTGCAAATAATTGGACAACTTGTGCGCGTACTCTTATTATTTATAAGAGTACGCGCACAAGTTGTTCACAGATACCTATTAATTTTAATTGTACAATATTTTTATTCATTGCTGTTCCAAATTTTTGTAAATAAATTTTTTACATATTTTACTATTTGAACGAGTAAAATTTTTGTAGCGCCTGTTTGCCAGCTATTTTGTTTGCAAATGAAAATATTTATAATACGCTAGCGACTAAATGGAATTCCATACATCCATGTGAATTAATGGAGACTAATATTTTCGCAGGGAGATTAAAAACTTTAATTTTTTTTATGTTTATTGGAGTTGTGTTCTGTGTGTTTTTTTTTCAGATTCAGAATAGAATAGAATAGAATACTCTTTATTATGTACACCATAAAAGTTACAGAAATAAATGTTTAAATTTTACATAGGGTGACACAATGGGCGGTCTTGTCGCTAAAAGCGATCTTTTACAGACAACCTCAGTCCACTTTTCTGCAGCAAAGTCTGAATCGTGAGAGGAACCGTCGATGACAGAATTAACATATTTTATTTTGGGTCATCACCATTCTCCTGCCGTTCATCATCATCATTTCAGCCGAAAGACGTCCACTGCTGGACATAGGCCTCCCCCGAAGGGGAGGGTTTGCCATAATCGTCACGCTTGGTAGGCGGGTTGGCGATCGCAGTATGGTATTAAAATACATAGAGAAAGCTGCTGCCCATTCTCTTGTAAGTCCCTTAGTCGCCTTTTACGACATCCACGGGAAGAAATAGGGGAATGCTATTCTTTATTCTCCTGCCCTTATCACAATTGATTTGTGGTCGGTGCAATATGTCACTCCCATTTCTAGCCATATTCATCTTTCACACAATCCATCCATCCTTTTATTTATTTATTTTAATTTGGGTCACAAAAAAAAAAGCAATAATATTGGGAGAAAGAATACCACCTATAATTCGAATCGAATAAGATTCTCAATCAATATTCTAAGTAACCTGCCGAAAATGTAATATTGAGAGAATTCAATGTGATATTGGCGCCAAGAATAAATTATTCCATTCAATTTGCGGGCGCAAATTGTCCTAGGCCGTACCTGGTCCAGAGTTGCCACGTTAGAAAATTCGATACACAAAGATTTTTGTAGAAACATATTTTGATACTATTGCGAAAAATTTACTTTTGTTTTGCAAATTGAAAATAGATAAATAAACAAGTGAAAGATTTTTCAATTTGTTGAAGCGAGAAGAAATAATGATTGCGAGTGTATTCTAAACTTCAAATGTAGCTCCTTAAAATAATAGCTATAAGGAGATATATAATACCTTTGAGCTTTTTGAAAGAATACAATGAACTATTGAAACTTACAGTCGTTATCTATGATTTTCCCAAACCCAACTAAAAGGGTAACGGCTCCGCTCGCCCCTTGGATCTTGTTGTCGTTTTTTATTATTTTGGTGTAGTGATTCGCCCCTTACGAAGAGGCGAGTGGAAAATTGTCATTTAAATAATTATTTTGGTGTATCGATTCGCCCCTTGCGGCATTTCCTTTGAAATTTAACCATAGACGGTACAGTTAGACAAAAAAAATGCACACATTATGAATAACGCCATGTTTGATTACTTTAATAACTCTATCTGTAATCTCACTAACTCTTAAGAAAAAAATATTTATTTCAATATTTAAAAACTTAGAGTGCTGACAGTACTTTTAACATAGTTAATAATCGGGGGCGATTTGGCGTATCTAATATTCAAGGGGGCGAGTTGATACACTTAGGCAATCAGGGGCAAGATCCAAGGGGCGAGCGGAACCCAACCCCATTAAACAGACTAATTTGGGGCTGCCTGGCAAATAATATATTGTAACCCACCTTTTTTTTTTTTTTTTTTTCGTGTGGAAATTTATCAAATAACTTTTCCCGCTCTGGGCGGAGCGGGAGGGAGTGTCAGACTTTTACTGACTAAAACCTTGTTCCTTTAAATGCCTGTGTGCCAAGGCCACGATATCCCTTTCGGACAGACTCGTAACCCTGGCAGGCATTGGACCTTTCGGACCCCGTCAATTGGTGCTGACGTCTCTGAGGCGCGCGTGGAACACAACGCGCCATCGACCCGGGCCTGGTCCTTATCGGACGGCGAGCTACCCATCGCTCACCGTCCGCAAGCCCGCGCCTACGGTGGCCGGGAATCGGCCTGCAATTCCCGACGCCCGGGGCGTCTCCTGCGGCGACTAAGGGCGGAAGGGCGGGCACCCTGCCTCACCCTCACGCGTTCCGCCTCCTCCTTCGCGAGCATTACTGTTTCGCAGAAGGAGGTGACGGCCTCCCATGCACTCTCGCTCCGAACCATGGCCTGAACCAGGGCCGGACGCGAGAGGTCGCCGCCGTCGATCGCCTCCGTGAGGACACGGCGGTACTCCGCCCAAGCAGGGCAGACCTCCACCGTATGCTCCACCGTGTCCTCCGGGCGATCCACACAGTGGTGACACCCGGGCGTTTCCTCCCGCTTTATCCTGAACAGGAACCTCCCGAAACAACTGTGTCCGGTGAGGACCTGCGTCAGGCGGAAGGTGAGGGCGCCGTGGCGCCTCTCTACCTACTCCTCAAAGAGGGGACTTACCGCCGCAATTGTGGCGTGCCCAATATTGTAACCTAGCTGTAGATAATATTTTCAGCTACTCATGTCGTCTGGCACCCATGGTAACGACCGCGACTTACGAGTTGTTACTTACGGTCGTAGGTTCGAACCCTGACACGCCCTTTACTTCGTGTAAATTATTTCATCTCCACTGCTCTCAAAACGGTGAAGGAAAACATCGTGAGGAAACCGGCATGTCCTAGAATCAACCATTCGAAGACATATGTGACATCCACCAACCCGCACAGGGCCCACGTGGTGGATTACGGCCCACTCCCTCTCACAGAGAGGAGGCTTGTGTCCCAGCAGTGGGACATCGTCTCAACTTGATGTTAACCTGTGAACTTCCTTACTGTATTACCTCGAAAATAAAATATTCAGATACCAAGGACTGTTACTGTTACAAAGAGAAAACTATCGATCTCATTTTCAGCGTTTAAATATTCTAACATTGCCCAGCCTGTACATACTTGTGTTGTTAGTTAATTTAAAAAAATATATCAATGAATACGTGTCTGGGGAAGAAAGATTAGCCAGGGAAAATACTCGTAGAAAGGAATTTAAAAATAAAGTTGTACCTAATTTTAACATAGTCAAGCATTGCCCTCATTACCAAGCTGTACAAATATTTAATAGACTGCCAGCGGATTTGAAAATGTTGTTATACACTAGCTCTTTTAAGGCTGAGCTCAAAGCATTTCTGTTAGACAAAAACTTGTACTCAATGGACGAACTGTAATTTAATTATTGTTTTTTGTAAGCATGTTTTGAATGTTTTTATTTTGATTTTTATTATTATTATTGCTGCATGATAATTTAGAATTTATATGAATATTATTAATTAAGAGGTAATCAAATTGTTCCTGATAAATAAATAAATAGGTACTTTTACTTTCACTGCCAGGTTCGTCTTATAAAGGTTATTTTTCGATTACAAATATTTGTCATAGTATTCTGAACTGTGTTCAGCCATATTGAATTGTTCACTTGTCTTGACCTTCCACAAAGTCAGTTGAATATAAGTAAGATTAATTGCTATAAACTTATTAGCACTCGAACTAAATTGGCAAACTTTTGTAATTTATTCCTACAAAATTATTTATTTGAATATTGCTTGCTAATACAATTCTGTTGCCAATATTGTTTGTTATATTTGCAAGCAGTAAATTCTATCTAGGATGAATATAAGCTTGGTTTACAAGATATATATTATTTTGAAGGATCCATCAGATTTGCTGCATGCGCCATTATAGAAGTAAATGGACTCTTCCATTCAGATCGGCCCGATATGAAAAGATGCTATTTCCGAACGAATATAATGCACGGAAAAGGGATACAGCTAAGGCGGATTTACGGGAAGCCAGGCTTGGATCATAATACTCGTATTTTCAAAAAACTTGTCATGAGTATAATAATTACATAGATCGGACTAACTTACCTAGTGACGTCCGATCCTTAATTATGTGAGGTAATCTCGTTCTCTTTTTTACTATGTAGTCATACTTTAGTGTTACACGCTTTCTCACATTATTTGAAGGCCTACGCCTCCTTCATCATAAAGATAAAAAATAAATGTTGTCTGTGGACGCCGTTGCCGGTGCGCGCCTGGCATCTGTCAAATCATTCTTTCAAAGCCTATGAACGAGACTTCATGATGACCGATACGGGCATCTGAAAGTCCCGGCATAGTGCATGCAGCACAATACAACTTTGTAGAAGGGGATTAGATAAAACAATCCAATACACATAAGTTAATTAAATGGGAAGGGTTGGGATACAATGAGAACGAGATTACCTCACATAATTAAGGATCGGACATCACTAGGTAAGTTATCGCCTAGGTAAGGTAGTAGCAGTATGTAATTATGCTTCGTAATCTCGTTCTCATTGGTTACTATGTAGATGTTCAAAGAATAAAGTTGTGTTGGTAATAAATTCAGCATTGTTAATAGAATATTGTAACTTAACAATGTTATTCAAAGTTGCTACTTACTTACTCATGATTAAAAATGTGTTTCTATTTAAGAATCAGTCTTCCGTTAAGGTAAATATAGCCTAGCTTAATTTATAATTATCTAATTACAGTTTTTTTTTTTTTTTTTTTTCAGTCTTGAATCATCTAGTGTCATAATCTTATATGGCACATATCAATTACTTAAAATCAGACAATTGACATTAAAATATAATAACTTTGATGAAAAACCACTCTGTATAGAACACAGAGCTTGTGCAGGAGCATTAAGATTACTTATTAACTATTGGTCTCATAATAGGGGGGAGCAAGGGTTGAGAAGTTTGTGATTCTTATGACCTCAATATTAATACCTCCACAGAGGTCTTTGAAGTACAGGCCTGTCTGTATGCTTATGTGAATTTCGAAATATCTATTCCACTACCACTTAAGTTTTGTTTTATCCATCTAATATTGGTTACAGTAGAGGCGGCATGTTATGGTTTTCTTAAAGTTATAATTTATAGTTACAAATTTTTGGTTAGTCATTCTAAACCAAGGGCTAGCTTAGGAAATAAATTGGGTAGATAACCCAAAACGATACTGAGGTCCCAAACTATTTCGTATTTGGGGTAGTTTGGTCTTAATCTAAATATACCCTAAGAAACCTTGACACTCTCTATGTCATGTGGGGGCCTTAAAACTAGAGAAATTGTTGACTATTATATCGCTTACTCCAACTCTTAGTACCATTAGGGTATTGAGTGAGCTATTACGACAATCCTTAATTAAATATAGTGGTCATAAATAATATCACCATGGTGACTGAGCCTAGTAGGGTCAATATCTTGATTCTGACAGAATGGAATTCACTGAATTAGATTATATTGCTTTCTTGTTTTGCTAGTCAAGGAAGCTAGCATTATGTGAATTAAAGGGATCGGTTTTCCTCTTTTCAGGAAAATGTTTTATAAAATATGGCAGCAATAAGTGTGAGACTCCTATGTAATTTCGCAAGGAATGCATCTACAGAACATGCACCTGGATCAGGGAGCCGTGATATGACATTCCATTCTGGTACTCAGTATTGGACCTGTTTGCAAACAAGTCAACCTGTGGCTGACCCAGTTCAACAATTGACTTGTAGGCTGTATGACATCACATCCAATCGTTTTCTATGTTAGGGTATCTAGATTCTAGATTTGCCAGTGTTTTCTTTGGAGCTAATGTAATATGTGCACCATTGCCACAGCTGTCTAGCTAAGCTGTTTGGATGAGTAAAACGAGTACCACCCACCCATCTTATTCATAAATAAGCTATGGCCGTTGTGATATTTATTTTAAGTAAATCCTCTCCAAGTAAATTTTTTGAGCCCTACAAATGATGTTATTAGATCAAGGTAACTTATATGGAACTTTTTATCATGAGCTGTCCAGTGTCTGTTGCTTTTGATATCATTACGTACCAGTCCCCAGCCAGTCTGAGAAGTATCGGAGAATGTTTAAAGTACCAGGTCAAATAGATTAATTGTTTTGTGTTGTTGAGATGTGAGACAACCAACCTTTGCAAATATAGTGTTTTAAATTTTGATCTAGTTCTTAAGTTTTTTTTTTTTTTTTGTTACTTTCCATTATTTTGGTGTAAAGCCATCCATTTTTAGGGTTCCGTAGTAAACAAGGAACCCTTATAGTTTCGCCATGTCCGTCTGTCTGTCTGTCTGTCTGTCTGTCCGTCCGTCCGTCTGTCGCCAGCTTAGCTCAGAGACGCTTAGTCCTAGAAAGCTGTAATTTGGCATGGGTATACATATTAATCATGCCAAAAAAATGGTAGAATTAAATTATAAAAAAAACATTTTTTTTTAGGGTACCTCCCTTACACGTGAAATGGGGATGATATTTTTTTTTCTCGTCTATTCCATGGTGTGGGGTATCGTTGGATAGGCCGTTTAAAAATATTGTGGGTTTGGCGAAACCATTTTTCAATTAAGGGAGCCGTTTGCGTAATATTAAGCTTTAAAGTGCTAGTTTTTGTTAGAGTCAAGTGTCCCCCGCCCTGCCAGCTAAATGGTTGGTTTTGGATATGTGAAAAAATTCATGGCGATAGTATATATAACGAAATTAAAAGGAAAACTATCACAGCTAAGTAGGCTTCACAAGTTAACGAGTAATAGTCGACCAACTTAAATTTGCAGTTGGAGAATTGACCGTAACGTATATCGATGTATGGGAGAGCATGTTTTTCAACTACAATGTTAAGTTTGTTTTTGGGATAAATTCATCCCAACTACGGAACCCTTCATTGTGCGTGGTCCGACATGCACTTGGCCAGTTTTTTTTATAGTTGGACAGGTGCTTAAAATTCTTTACGGGCTAATAGATGAACTCAATATTTATCTAAGGAAGGGAAGCGGCAAACTGGACTGGATGTAATAAAAATCCTAGCAGCTGCAGTGCTGGCAGCACTATCTGGGTTCTAGGGCGCTCTTTCCAGTCAGTAAATCATAGATTTTTTAACGCAGTTTGGGTAGGTAGTAGACACATTTTCTAAGCACTTTGCATATGAATCGGCAATGCTCAGAATATTATCAAGATATATAACAGAAAGCAACCCTAATGACCTCAGGAGATAGACAACTGTATTCATGATCCTTGTGAATACATAGGAAGGTTAGTAGACATGTAAACTCTTACAATATATCTTGAAACAGAAACTGGAGATATCTTCTAACATATTTTCATAGGGGTAACAAGTAATATGCTTTTTAGGGTTCCGTACCCAAAGTGTAAAACGGGACCTATTACCAAGTCTCCGCCGTCCGTCCGTCCGGCACCAGGCTGTATCTCATGAACCGCGATAATTAGACAGTTGAAATTTTCACAGATGATGTATTTCTGTTGCCGCTTTATCAACAAATACTAAAAAATAGTTTTTATAGTTAATGGTACAGAGCACTTCATGCGCGAGTCCGACTCGCACTTGGCCGGTTTTTTAAAACTATTGTAGGCAAACAACTACAGGGTGTAAGGGACAGCCCTCCGCAGACTGATGTGGTGAATTCAGTATATCGTACTAAGATAACCGGTACATGAAATTATTTCAGGCACGTTATGGGAATCCAATGAACCTGATTTGTCGCGGCGGGGTGGACGGCCGCGCTCGCTGATTTCAGGCGTCATTCGTTAGAGAATTTCAACATCCATTGCTGTTTTATTTTATTTTAGCTGTGTTATTTACATTAATGGAGTACTGCGTACAGAGAATGTAATTATACATTGAAATAAAGGAATAGTAACTGAAATTACGATTAAAAAATTACAATTTTCCTGAGAAAGTTTTCAGTGGAATATGATTCAAAATAAGGAGCTGAATGCACCCTGTTAATTTGCGGAGGGCTGTCCCTTACACCTGTATATACTGTCCTTCACGCTACCAGTTTAAAGTGGTATTTATTAACATACTTTTTAGGTTTTTTTTTTGAGATTTAATATCTCCAAGTGCCATCTGATTTTATAAGGCACCTAGTTGTATGAGATTATTAATTTCTATGGAGATATTTGTTCCTGGTTGAAGTTGTTATTCGGAAGTTTGAACTGAAAACTCAATTATAGGTAGTTATAATCTTTGATCTGAATGTGTATGGTTGGATTAGTAGTTATACTACTCCATACCTCAGAAATGCTGCATCTATCAGTCCGTACATGAGCTAATGACAATCCAGGCTCTGGCGACGTTTGATAGCATTGAATTTATCTTGAAGCTTATAGGCGAACAGGTATTCAGATAGTGGTATTTGCTCCATTAATTATTTCTTTTCCTCACTTGGGTAGGATTAAGAACCTCAATGTGATGCATTTGTCATGCTAAATGTCACAAAATAGTCTACCTGAGACACTTAATGTTGTGATTTAACCTGCACCACCTTCGGAGGCTATTAAACTATTAAGGCCTTTGCCAATGGACGTAATGGCAGTAGCCATTGTAATACACTGCCCCCTGATTCTTTGGTCCTATTTTATTCCACTTGCACTTGGTGCTGCCGCCACTTTTTAGTCCATTTATTAAAAACCATGCTCACCACTGTGTAGCCAGACTGCTATGCATTTACATAGGTAAGTGAAGTTAGTAACTGTAGCCCCTCATCTCTGAGTAGATTCTCAATACTTGAAGGTAAGGTTTCAGTTGGGGTATGGATACCATTTCACTCTCAACTCGTAGTTTACTTACTTAAGTATTAACGTAGCTTACAAGTTACATTTGTATACAAATACCTAGAATCATTGTAACTATGTTGGAATTTTTGAAGACAACTGGATGTTGTCTAATAAATGAATAATTTATATTTGGCAGCATTGTGTACAGCTGTGCCGAGTCCGGCTGAGTCGAATTCGGCCTGCTGAGCCTGTTCGACTGTAATGTCTTCCACGGAAGTGGGTTTCGTACACATCTACGAAGAATAATTAAAGTTAGGTTCCAGACTAACCTCTCGTGATAGCTCTAGGGATGCAGCAGGCACGTGTTTTTAACACTGAACGTGTAGACCATCAGCTAACCTCTCATGAAAGCTCGCGTGGTGACGTTCTTTTGTAAGTATACAGCACATTTAATGTTCTCATGGCTAACCTCTCGTGCAAGCACTTAGAGACTGCTAGGGATCCCGCATGGACGTGTTTTTGACACGGAACAAACATACCACCGGCTACCTTCTCGTGAAAGCTCATGTGGTGTCATGATTTTGTAAGAATACGGAGAGTTAATGTTATCATGGTTAACCTCTCGTGAAAACTCTTAGAGACTTTGAGACTGAACATACATACCATCGGCTAGCCTCTCGTGAAAACTCATGTGGTGTCGTTCTATTGTAAGAATACGGAGAGTTAATGTTCTCAGGGTTAACCTCTCGTGAGAACTCTTAGAGATTTTGACTCTGAACATACATACCATCGGTTAGCCTCACGTGAAAGCTCGTATGGTTTCGTTCTTTGTAAGTATACGGCACAGTTAATATTCTCATGGTTAACCTCTCGTGAAAACTCTAGAGACTGATGTGCGTATTATGGCACGGAATATAATTTTAGGAAAATTATTTAAACTAACGACAAATTGGTAGGTATATCGGGAAACTTAGGTACCTGAGTTTTGATGACGATTCCGCCTTCGCTTCTTCACTCGGTTTTCCTTCTCGCAGACGTTCGTTCAGCTGCTCCACTTTCTTGTCACGTTTTCTTCGATATTCTTCCATTTCGTTGAAAATTTTCTGAACTTTTTAGCAGAAACGTGATCAGCGCGCGGCACAATAAAGTGCAATGATTTGACAGATGCCAGGCGCGCACCGGCAGCGGCGTCCACAGTCCACAGTGTAACACTAAAGTATGACTACATAGTAACCAATGAGAACGAGATTATGAAGCATAATTAACTCAAAGTCAAAGTCAAAGTCAAATTGTTTATTTCAAATAGGCACATAAAAGGCACTTTTGAACGTCAATTTTTACAAAAAAAAATAGAATTGATTCTAGTCGCCCCTTCCAAAATGTAGTTTCGTATGGAGAAGAATGGGCAAGAAACTCCACCGGTACTCTTTTAAAATCTTGTACAATATTTTTATAGGTACATTAATTATATAATTATATGTGAAGACGATGCACCTAGAATAAAATTACTATACCACAATAAAAGAGTTAAGAATGAAGCAATGACAGATAAATTGATTAGGTGATAGAACATGGTGCTCACATATTTACAAAAATTGTAAAAAATATATACGATTTCCTAAAAAATAACAATAATATCAGTGTGAGTTAAGGTAATCACAGAATTTAAAATAAATGTCATAAAAATAATAAATTATACAATTAAAATAGCAACCTGTTTGATTTTGTCTAGACTCTAGATTGTCCTATGGAGCAGGACCAGCATGTTTCCAAGCATTCTTATCTTGTATATAATCCTCTAATTTGTAATATGCTTGTTTACAAAGTGTTCTTTTAATATGAGTTTTAAATTTTCTTTCATTTAGTTGCAATATATCACAAGGTATTTTGTTGTAACATTTAACACAGTACCCCATAAAAGATGTATGTACTTTAGATAACCTGAAAAATGGTTGATCTATTTTGTCTTTATTTCTAGTATTCAAATTATGTCTATCACTTATTTTATTAAAAAGATGTAGATTTTTCCTTACATACATAATATTTTCATAAATGAATTGGCAAGGTACCGTCATAATATTAATATTTTTAAATAGTTCCCTCTTAGGGAACTATTTTTCGAAACGAACGATTCGCGGCGACTTAGATTATAAATTGCTCTGACAGCTCTCTTTTGCAAAATAAAGATTGACTCAATGTCAGCAGCCCGACCCCACAGTAAAATGCCGTACAACATAATGCTGTGGCAGTAGCTAAAATAGACCAAACGCGCGGTTTCTACATCTGTTAACTGTTTTATCTTTCTAACAGCATAAGCCGCCGAGCTTAGCCGCCCCGCAAGAGATGTTATATGTGGTTGTCCCCATTGTAATTTTTCGTCTAGAGTGATTCCTAGGAAAACCGTTTGATTAATAAATTCCAGTTTTTCTCCATCCAATATGATATTACATTCACTACTTCTAACATTAGGTAATTTAAATCGAATGCATTTGGTTTTTGCTTTATTTAGTACCAAATTATTTACCGTAAACCAATCTTGGACCTGAAGAATAGAGTTATTCACGTCGTCAAGATTTTGTGACCGTCGGTCTATTTTAAATATCAATGATGTGTCATCTGCAAATAACACCATCTACGGTTGTTTTTGAAATAATTGGGGTAAATCGTTAATATAAACTAAAAAGAGGAATGGACCCAATATTGAACCTTGAGGAACGCCCATTGCCATTTCAGACCCCAACTCCTGATGTACTTACCTACCTATCTACTTTTCACCGTACAAGCTGTGGGAAGAACAGCACCCACAACCATCTCACTTCTTGAAACCCCAGGAACATCAGGTGGCAGTATCTATACGGGAACTGCAGTGGCCAATAAGGAATGCACTCAATAGATTGCGTACCCAGGTAGGCCTGACACCCAATATGTGTGCGGTGTCCAGAACATGACCTACTTGCTGGAATGACCGAAATTTCCATACACCTGCGCTTTTAAGAATCTAATGAACGCCACTGTTGCTGCTATTAACGTGGTCACGTACTGGGCACAACTGATTTAAAAGCACTAATGCACTATTGAATCGAAAAGAATATACCATTTAAGTATTTAATTTATTGAAATAGGGACAAGTCATTAATATCGGGTGTAAAAAGACCCTTTCCGAAGCCGAAAGCTACATATTCTACCCATTATTTGGATCGTTTTTTTCCACTAGACCATACCTGGGAATCCACTGGTTCTGAAGATATTGAAGGCCAAACTCGCATATTTTTGTTTTTTTTTACGAAAACGAATTCCAAGTGTTATTATAAAACTTTTTTCCAAGCAAACATTACCTGAATTTTCGATTTTTCTTACATTAATTTCGTTCATAGCCGCGAGTACTCGACAAGAACTTACGCGTACCGCGTAGAACGAAGGGGCGGGGCTTAACTCATACAACAGCACTGAGTCCGTTTGCCTGGGTTCACGTTACATTGCGCGCAATAAAAATTGCAATTTTTTAATCCCTAAAAATAAAAATCGGTTCCCAGCAATAATTTTTGCGCAAAGCTACTTAGATGTACAGAATGCGTAGTTGATGGCTTTGTGATGTGGCTTTTTACATCCTGTATAAACCCAAACTCTTGCCGACTACTGAACCAAATGAAAAGTCTTTTGATATTTCTCAAGAAGCCCCATAAGAATATGTTTGCTTGAAGTGCTTCATTTATTCTAACAACCAAGGACAAGCATTTTGATGAACGGGCATTCTTATTCATCCCCAGACTATTCGACCCACAGATTTAGAGTAGGCTAGACACCACAAGCCGTCCCACCAAGCGTGCCCCGAAGTTTGTGCTGTGTACAAACTTCGGGCATTATTGCGACTTCCGTCGTCCACTCCTGACAAAGTCTATTAGCTGACAGATTCAATTAGCGATAGCGATTGAAATGATTCTGTTTACGTGGAGTACATCACTAAATGGCTGGGGTGAGGTCATCGTATGTATAAAAAAGATGACACGGTCGGTTTTTAACAGACTTCC
Source organism: Tiliacea aurago (assembly GCA_948098905.1). Taxonomy (NCBI): domain Eukaryota; kingdom Metazoa; phylum Arthropoda; class Insecta; order Lepidoptera; family Noctuidae; genus Tiliacea; species Tiliacea aurago. Next base: position 21,070,093 of record OX402579.1, on the reverse strand, counting down.
AAAACGGAGGTGGTTATATGTTCAGCTGTAGGTTTGTTTTTTTATGTTTGTTCACCGATTACTCCGTCAATTGTGGACAGATTTTGAAAATTATTTTTTGTTTGAAAGGGTATGCTCCCGAAGTTAGAATCTAATGAGGGGCCATCCCATAGAAATTGAGGGCAATCCTCAAATTTTATAGGCACACCTATATCGTTTTCAGTATTTTATTATAGTAACTCATGCATTTGTACCATTTGGTGAAGTAGAACTGATGATTAAGACCACAGATGGCCACCGGAACTTCTTAATAATAAGTATTTCACTGTTGTGATTCGATTAGACCCTTTAATATGGTTACTAAGCAGTTTATGCTCGTCACAATGCATATGCTGAAGTCACCATCAGGTCTCCTGGTTCTTACCAGGAGAACTCCTCAACTATTAACGCCCCTGCATCGGAAAAAGTAATATTTTGTAAAAGGTGATGAGCAGTTGACATTAGGCTATTGTAACTTAGATAAATTGCAAACAGACCCACTAAAAAGTAAAAAATAAAAAAAACTTTCATACAATCTAATGAACATGCGGTATCTAGCCTACTCTAAATCTGTGATTCGACCATTGAAATGTTAAAGAGCAAACGCGAAATGATTGAGGAAGTCAGACAATGTAAATGTTTGTAGATGGGATGAAGGGAAATGGAAGAATACACGAGGGTACAGATGGATGAATAGAATTGTGTAAACGAATGATCATGACACCGAATGAATGTGAGGGATGTTTGCCGACAATCTTGTTTGAACGCTCATTGTGAATGAGTGTTGATATTTCGAATGGTTTATAAGTGTTTGTCAGTGTTTCTGAACAAAAGGTTTCAAAGCCACAAGAGGATGCTGTGCTTGTGTGGGGTTAACATCATCATGGGCGGTTTCCATTGGCTTAAGGTTTTTTAAATCGTTATGTAGATAGTATAGAACCGAAACATTTGTCTAATTAGCAACAGTATGTGCAATTCCCAGACCGGGAAAATGGATTAAAATCAGGATATTTGGGCATACATATTATTATGTGTTTGATTCGTTATTGCACTCAATTATATTTATTGTATGAGTAGTGCCGTATGGTGCCGGACGTAAAGAACAGCATCTCCCTATTTCTTCCCGTGGGTGTCGTAAAAGGCGACTGAGGGACTTACTAGAGAATGGGCTGCAGCGTTCTCTATGCATTTTAACACCATACTGCGATCGCCAACCCGCGCGTGGTGCTGATGATGATGATATTTTAACGGCATCCAAATGGAACCTAGAAACATGCAAATAATTTATTCGAACCATTTACACCCCACACAGAACTAAGTAATACGAGAGGACCGACTCAGTCTAATTGATACCAGCCCAGAAGTTGTTGAATTAAAATTTCTAAGTTGGACAGATTACGACGGTTCAACTTAAGGATGGCTTGAAGGCTGACGGCATTCACTGACCCTTCAAAACTTTAGCTATTTAGGTATCAGATTTCTCATCACTTTGCAACTTGATATTAGAAATGTTGAATTAAAGTTTTGATGACATAGAATAGAATAGAATACTCTTTATTATGTACCCCATAAAAGTTACAGATATAAATTTTGAAATTTTACATAGGGTGACACAATGGGCGCTCTTAACGCTAAAAGCGATCTTTTACAGACAACCTTTGGATGGATTAAAGGGAGAAGGAGAGACAATACTGCAGGTAGTCAGTGGTGTACCATTTGCATGTACAATAAATACATACATACATAAAGCGTACACCTATCTATATAGATATATATATACAATAATAAACATGAAACAAGAGCATGGAACTGTATTCTGTAATGATGCTGTTTAAGAAGAGAGAAAGTGACTTTTAAACCAGAATTTTAAAAGTGGACCAAGATTGAGTACCACTAAATAAATAGTGCTGGCGGAATTTTGCAGACGACCATGACAGTAGGATTCGATTATAGTTCGTAAAAAAATAGGATGAAGCACCAGACATTTATTCGTCTCTGGAAGTCTACTCTCTAAGTCCGTCAATGAAAGATACGGGCCCGTCCAAAATAGGTTGATCCGTCAAATAAAGTGACAAATAAAAAGATTCTAACGGGTAAATACACATCGGGATTAGGGACAACTGTCAAATCATGGTGTCACACATTCTTAGTTTGGGGCTTGAACTAATCTTATAACCGTAAGTGATACGGACTAGAAAACGCCCGTAATTTCGGCCGAAACTACGTTTTTTGTGGTGAGGGAATATACTGGTGGTTGCTACGGCCTACGGCTCCAAGGGCCATACATTTTTCGATAATTATGACTTCTTCACGCCTTGTTTCCCCAAAGGGTTGGGCAGAGGTGTACCTGTAGTAGCATCCTACATTTCGCCAGTTATGTTTAAGTCCCATGTAGGGGGCGAGCCTATTCCCATCAACCGGGCACAAATCCAAACTCCGGGCTGCTGCTGAGAAATTCCAGATAGAAAAACCCAATATAATTTTGCCCGTCTTGGGAATCGAACCCAGGACCTCATGTTCAGAAGTAGCGCTTGCAACCACTAGACCAACGAGGCAGTAATTATGAAAGTACCTAAAATAGAAGATTAGGTTACAAGTTTTAAAAATAAACATGATGATGTTGACGCCCATTTTGCATTTCAAGATTATAGAAGCTTCTAATAATTTAAAACCGAATGAATGGCCTGTTATTAAGAGTCAACTAGTCGCGGGCTCGAACTCGCTGGCGGGCGCGGCCAAAAAGCACGTTGTCTCACCTAGCATCGTTTCCGACAGAGATAGCACCAGTGATGAGCAGTTAGAAGCTAGTCTACACGCATAACGTCTAGTCGCACGCACACAAACACAGTGCACGATAATTCATACTAAACTGCGCGCGTAAAAAAATACGAAAACTCTTTTGGAAGGTGGGGTTTTATGAAAAAAACTACTGCATAAATCAATTACGAATAAAGTTTATTATTATCTTCGACAATTGAGCTTTGTCGGAACGAGCTTTGTTTTCCAGATTTTATACTTCTTTTATTACTTATTTACGCCCAAAGTTGCTTTAAAATTAGCAGGAAAAACGAATCTTTGTTGGCTCATAACCTTTGAATGCCTTTTTTTTTTTACTATTCTGCTTCTGTACAGACAAAATTAATAATAAGTCAAAACGATATTATGTTTTACTTTAGATGTACAATGTGAAACAGTGGAGTAAAACCCCCCCGAAATTTGTATAGAAAAAGTATCGACTAGTTGCGCCTTAAACATACCTACCAACAAGTTTAATTTTTTATAGTAATCTGTAATATGATCATTCATCATCATCATTTCAGCCGAAAGACGTCCACTGCTGGACATAGGCCTCCCTCAAAAAGTGAGAGGATTTGCCATAATCGCCACGCTTGGCGCCTGCGGGTTGGCGATCGCAGTATGGTTTTAAAAATGCATAGAGAACGCTGCTGCCCATATAGGTGTGCAAGTCCCTTAGGCGCCTTTTACGATTCCCATGGGAAGAAATGGGATGGTGCTATTCTTTACGTCCGGCACCAAACGGAACGTGATCATTATGTCATTGGAATTAAGAGTTACTTTAAGAGACATTCACCGAAATCTTTTACGATAAGTTATTAGTTTAAAGCTGAAGTAAACCGCAAATAAATTATAAAGTTCACAGACCTTATTAGATATCATCCAATAAGCTATCTGGCAATAATAACTAACTTTATAATTACTAAACCATTTTAATGAGATAAACTTTTCGGCTTCGTACCAAAGGACCAACTTTTATCAGCTTAGGATTTAGGAGTTGAATTTCAACAGTCACATTTCTTGCAGGTTTTTGTATACTGTTTATTTAAGTTTTTGTTTTTTAATCGTTTCCGAATCCCGCGAAATTCATATTTTCATATCGTTTGACAATTAATCTTAAGGGGGATGCGCTAAGGTAGCCCGCGAAATTCATATTTTCATATCGTTTGACAATTAATCTTAAGGGGGATGCGCTAAGGTAGCCCGCGAAATTCATATTTTCATATCGTTTGACAATTAATCTTAAGGGGGATGCGCTAAGGTAGACCGCGAAATTCATATTTTCTTACTTTTTTTGCAATTTGCAGGTCAGTAACAGGTTGTATGTTGATCTAAATATGATTCGCGGCCATAACAAATATGGCTTTACAGAATTATAATCATTAGAATCAGCGTGACAACTCTAAGGCTGCGGCTAGAGTTGTAACGCTGTCTAGTAGGCAGATTTGATTGGCGATGCAACTAGAAGAGCGAAACGAGATAAACATGGTATGGCTACATTATAAGCGAAAATCCGTATAGAAGGTGTACTTATCATATAATATGTTGATGTAGCCGATGCCGTGATAACAGAAATGTTATTCCGATCGCTTAAAGAAATCAAAGATCGCTAGTAATATTTGATGTACGGTGTAGCCATATACGTGAGCATTTGTTATTTGTTTTAATCGCTCTTGTGTCGCAGGTCGCGTCGCGGTCTAATGTAGCCTCAGCCTCAGTTAAAAAAATCCTACTGAACAAATATTTCTGAAATATTCATTCAGTAGGATTTTTTTAAATGACTTAGATTTAAAAAAAGATAACTGGATATCTGTTTCTATGGAAAATTTAAAATCGGTCTAATTTGGCTGTAACACTATTTTTCGACTGTAAGGTGTAAACCAACAGAATTTGTATTGATACTAAATAAATCTATGTTGTGTGAGCAAGATAATTTCTATGTTGTTAGTGTTGTTCATGTCGCCTTTCCAATTGTGCCTTATACAATTTTCTGAGAACTTATAAATTGTATCGGAGTCGTCCGGCTGCTTTGCCGATAGTAAATAAGTTTCTCATAGTTGCGCACATTCAACTACTAACAAGCTTTATATTTTTGCAAGGTTGATTTTGAAAATTAACTGAGTGCTGAAGCTACTTCTACACTACCTACTCAAAGTAAGTGTAGAAAATTAATTAATTTTTTCTCACTTTTCGTCAAAACTGATATGTAGGGGGGCGTAGCTCAAATGGTGAGCGTTCGCTTAGCATGCGAGAGGTACCGGGATCGATACCCGGCGCGGCGCTTCCAACCTCTTGTCTGTGTGGTGCCGGACGTAAAGAATAGCACTCTCCTAGTTCTTCCCGTAGGGGTCGTAAAAGGCGACTAAGGGACTTACTAGAGAATGGGGAGCAGCGTTCTCTATGCATTTTAACACCATAGGTACTGCGATCGCCAACCCGCCTGCCAAGCGTGGCGATTATGGCAAACTCAGGAGGGGTTTGGGGGAGGCCTATGTCCAGCAGTGGACGTCTTTCGGCTGAAATGATGAGCGTCGCCTAACACTCTATTTACTGAAAAACTATCATCATTAGCCTGATTTTATCCCAATTTATTTGGGGTCGGTGCAACATGTGTTTTTAGAGTTCCGTACCTCAAAATGAAAAAAAAGGAACCCTTATAGGATCACTATGTTGTCCATCTGTCTGTCTGTCAGTCTACCCTTTTTCTCAGGAACGCGTGGAGATATCAAGTTGAAATTCATATCAAACATAATATATGTAAGTTAACGGTCCCTCGGAGCTCTAAAAATTAAGCTCCTAAGTCAACGCAATAAAAAAATACGGCGTTTTTGCGACATATTTTGATACTCGCAAATATATCAAAACCTTGTGTACAAGCAATCAATGAGTACTTCCCGTTGACCTAGAATCATGAAATTTGGCAAGAAGCAAGGTACCAAAAATTGTTAATTTGTAGTTTTCACATAAAAAAAATACTTTTTGCGATTACAAACTTACATTTTCAGTTGGAAAATTGACCGTGACGTATATCGATGTATGGGAGAACATGTTTTTAAACTAAAATGTTAAATTTGTTTTTGGGAAAAAATCATCTCAACTATGGAACCCTTCATTGTGTGTGGTCCGATGTTGTCAAAAAATAATAGGCCCGTTTTGACATGAATCGATTTATCGTGAGTATCGAGTACCGAGTCGTGTATTGTTACTTAACTAAACTCAATTTGAAATAAGATTAGACATTTAAATAAACTTGTTTACAGTCCGTTCAACCGATTTTGACTTGTATTCCGTAGGCATAAGGATGACATTAAAAGCAAAAACGTGGTTACAATACCAACTGTTTATTACAGCTGTCATTGGTCATGCCACCAACGCAATAGAAGTCATAATCGATTGAACGGACTGTAAAAGGGTTTATTTAAATGTCTAATCTTATTTCAAACGGAGTATAGTTACATCGCGATTGACCATCGGCCTATTATTTTTGACAAGAGTATAGTCGTCAGCTCGGTTGTTACCTTCTTTCTACCCATATCATCTTTCACACAGTCCATCCATCGTTTCTTTGGTCTTCCGCTATTCTTATAGCTATCCACAGTCATGTTCAAAACATTTTCCTTAAACCTCTGTATCACATGAGTAATCATAACAACCGATTTCCGCGATACTTTTCAGTCACCAGTGCCACTGTCAGACTTCTTCTTATACAGGGTGGAATTGTCGAATCGTACCTGGAGGGAAAGTAGGTACTCTAAATACTGAAGACAGCAAATTTTACTCAAAGGAAACATTCCTTTATTTTTAAAAAGAAACAAAACTGCTTTTAAAGATTTTTGAAAATACGCTTGCCACACCAAGGAATTGAACCGACTAAAATCCAAAAAATAGCATTCTGTACTTTTATGGCACCAATCAATAGAGTCAAATATAAGGATCAAATCTCTCTAGCAATTAGTTTACAGAAATACCATGATAACTAAAAATATCACCAAGAACAAATCCTAAAACTTATATACAACACACGAACGATTCACACCGATTGGCGTTCTATAAACGAAACAATAAAATGGCTGCCGAATGGTTTCTTTCCCGCGAACAAACATGGAGTCTAATATCGCTAAAAGCCCGCGCTGTGGTCCGTCGTCACGCGCCGGGCCCGAGCTTTCAATATTCGTAAAAGGCAGCAGCAACTATTCCGATAGTCGATGCCAACTATTTTTTTTTTATTCGGTTCAAATAAAATAAGTGTCAAAATTACGGGAAAGTAAAGACATATTCCTTTTTAGGATTCGATGAAGGCTTGGTGATTGTGGATCTTCGTAAATTCAGCTTTTAAAACCACAACGTATTAAAAATAATATAATAATATTATTAACGCATCTCGGGTTGTCACTGTGCCTAAAAAAGACGATGTTGAGACGTGGAATAATATGGATATACCTATGCGCAGAAATGGGATAGTGGGTAAAAAAACCAATAACTAAATAAGGCTTTAACAGCTACAGATTTTCACAACTCAGGCCTTTCAAAAGAAATATTTACTTAGAGGCTCCTTGGATTAAATGTATAGTAATATAAGTAAATGTCGAGCAGAAAGTGGTTGTGTATTTTACTGAGTATATATTTATCTTCACGTCCACAAAACGCTACTATAGTTAATTAAACAGCTATAGTCCCATCTGTGATTTGTTAGAAAATACAAAAGGCCCAACTTAAGTACATTGAACCTATTTTTTTAGAGTGGGCCATAAGGCTTCTACATACCGGGGCGACTTGTCGCGCGACGCGACGCGACACAAAGGCACCGCTAGTCCCGCGACGCCTTTGTGCCGTGTCGCGTCGCGCGACAAGTCGCGCTGGTATGTAGAAAGAAGCCTTTACAGACTATACCGAGGTATTTATTTTATTTTATTCGGAATAAGAGTATTATTTTCAAAAATAAATTATAAAGACTAACCATTTCTTATCATCCCCACATTGAGATCTCGAAAACTAGCCTAATCATTTTTTTATAAACTTTACGGTGCTCCAATGTAGTCCTTCATCAATTTTTATTTGTTTCGTTTTGCATATGTACTTAATTATTTTTTAGGAATGAACCTTATGCCTTACTACACTCTGAAATATCGTTGAGCATGCTTAGGTTCTTATTTATCATCAATTAATATTATAAATAAAACTAATACTAAACAAACTAATATTATAAATGCGAAAGTAAGTTTGTTTGTTATCTTTTCACGCCTAAACCACTGATCCGATCATCCTGAAATTTTGCATATATGTGGTCAGGTGTACAGAAACGGACATACATACACCTTTCATCCCGAAAAAAAAGTACTGTTCCTGAGGAAAACAACAATAACGTTCTTAAGATAATAGATGGCGCCACGTGTCTTTCGAATCATGATTGAATTATATTAAAGAAACTTTATTAAGAGTAGTGTGTTAAGAGTTTTTTTTGCCGCCAAACGCCAAACAACAAGCAGTGTACAACCCGAATTGATTGACAAATTCCAAATTAACGCGAGCGAAGTCGCGGGCTAAAGCTAGTCTTAATAAAGGTGCTTTCATAAAATTTCTTAATATTTTCCCAACTACGTGTATACGAAGAATTTAAATACTACAACATAATACCAAATGCTAACAATAACAGTTCCTTGTTAGTTTTCATTTTCAATATTCGTAATGGTCGCTCGCGTGCGGCCGCCACTTACGACCGTGCCCTTGGCAATCGCCACGAATCACATCAATGTCATCGGCGCAATGATTACCTACACTCCATTTGTTCCGAAAAGCTCGTGCACTTAATTGCCAAAGAGAAAATAATATGTAAGTATAGGAAAATTGTGGGCTAATGTCAGGGCTGTTGTGGTATTAATACAGAGTATAAGTTCCAGTACAGTTATTTATTATTGGCCGACCAACAAAGTTCGATCTAAAGAAAAGCGGCCACATTCCTCTAGATCGTACATTTTGTTGCTTTGTGTCTCAATATGAAACTATATAAAAGGCATTAGAAAATTTTAGACACTCTTACCGAGGGTCCCCTACTAGCCGTTATTCATAATTCCTTCTCAGTCCCGAGATAATATTTTTTTAAAGGAGTGGCGCTGGTGTACCGTTGTACGACCTCTTAAGGTGATTCCTTCAAATCGTCATATTTTCACTAAATAGAATAGACAGAATACTTTTATTTCAGACAGATGTCCATAGGGTTAGTAACAACTTTACTTATCATCTAGTGTTAGTACAGACAAATATTAACAAAACAATTGTAATTCAGCGTGGAGCTGCATCCACCTTCTGAACATCGGGGAATCCCACCGATCTCGCGAACAAACTGAGAATACTATTGGTGCTGCCGCGACGTCTGGGATGTACATCTTTTTTCTGATAATAGTCTTATTTGATAGTCTTGTTTGAGTCTTATTTGAAATAGTCTTATTTGCAGCAAATATAATTTGCTGCAAATAAGACTATTTCACCACATTCGAGTGCTAAATTGATGTTTTAAATGAATTTATTTGAGTAATTATTTTATTATAAATGCCGCGTATTGAATTTTGATAAATATACAACGTAAAACAGCGCTGCGATTTGCAAAAAACGTAAGAAATTTCGTGGGCTACGTTGACCGTTGTTAAGTGAAAACTTTATACTGCACCGTTGCAGTTGGTCTCGTGGTCGCAAGCGCTATTGCTGAGCGTGGTGTCCTGGGTTCGGTTCCCGGGTCGGGCAAAGTGTTATTGGGGTTTTCCATACCTAAGGAATTTCTTAGAAATAGCCCGGAGTTTGAAAGTTAGTGGTGTGATACTCCCGTGCCTCGGAAAGCACGTTAAGCCGTTGGCCCTGCACCACGCTGCACTGCGACGGTCGACTCCATCTAGCTTATTTTTTCATATTTTTTTAATATGGCGTGTAAAAGTGATTCCGATATCTTATTTACAGAATAAACAATTTCATTTAATTTAATTTTCTGATCTCTCTCCGGTCGTGGCGGATTCCCGTCCCATCGGACTATGAGAGTGAGGGAAGGGAGGGTGCACCTGTTTCTGCACACACTTGTGCATTATATTATCTCCCGCGCCTAAGGCTGGTCTCCGCTGAGATTGGTCGCCATGGCCGAAATTCGATCCGGAGGACTAATTATTATTAAGTGAAAACTGTATAGTGCCTCTACATTTGTAACGGCATCAACATCGCCACATGCGGACGACACGTCACACTGACGTCACGCAAAATCCTGCATCGCGCAAGCAGAGTTTACCGCGCAACTAGCATCTATACAACGTCCCGACATCAACTGCCCGGCAGTTACCCACCAGACACAACACCCGTCTGGTCGGAGGATCCTCCCTTTTCTATAGAGGATGAGTGAACTTTACACCCTGTTTTGTTTGTTTGTTTTGTTTTGGTTAATTCTAAAACAAGTTAGAAGTGGATCTTCTGTGTTTTACTGTTTCATAGTTCTGCATTATTGTATGAACAATGTAAATGTCATCTGCTGCATTTTGGTAACTAACTACTCTGGCATTTACCTTAGTAAGGGCAACAAAATAGATATAGGGAAAACTCTATCTATGAATGTTAGGGTTGTTGACAGGCCCCAAGAAAGTCGGTACGACTTGGTTGTTAGTGGAGAACCCTTTTGCGGTCGTTGCATAATTGAAACGTTTAGAAACTTAACAAACAAGTAGTTGTGTGTTTTAGAAATGTTGTGTTCCGCTTAAACCTCCTCCATTCTTTGAAGTTGGTTAGGTATAAAACTTTTAATTTTCACACATTTTGTTTAAAAAGAGCAGTTTATTAAAAAAAAAAAACATTTATCTCTGGTTAAACCCATGTCATATCGAATAAAATTTCATAATTTTTATAACTTTATATATTAAAATAAAAAGAAAACAAAAAAAAATGCTAGCCCACCGGCCCCCATTAACACACCACGCACATAAATGAACCCGCCCAACTACCCATACGAAAAATATTCTGAAAAAGATGTTTCCCCTGAAAATTACATGATTATTAGAAATGTCCATCTTCAAAGTGAAGGAATTTGTGTTCTGTCTGTTATATTATAATACTTACATATCAGTTGTGTGAGACGTGTCGCAGGTGTCAGTTTCCATATTTTTCATAAATAAGTGGACGTACAAATAGGTTTCATTGAAATGAAAAAAGGCAATTTCATTTTGAATAATATGCTTGATATGTCTACTTCTTGTGATATAATTAATAAGAATAGGTATAGGTACTTAATATTGTTTTAGCTATTTATAGGAATAATAAGTAGGTGTTCAGATGTAAAAATACAGCGTGTAAAGCTGGGTACTGACCGGCGTTACGGGGCGTAATGTAACGTGTTACACAGCGAGCATTCATGCAGTCAGTACGTCGTGTTACGGGAAAACCAGCAAGCAACGAGCCGCTCGTTGCTCGCTTTGAGTGCTCCACCCGGCTGTCAGTTTTTTGGCGAATCCTTTGACTGGCGGCGACGGAGCACAGAGTTTTGACGAGCATGTTACGTCGATTTTAAGGACACTGCGTAACATGCTCGATGAGTAACACGCTCGATGCGAATGTTACATTACACCTTGTAACGTTGGTCAGTACCCACCTTAAGGGACAGCCCTCCGCAGACTGATGGGGTGAATTCAGTATATCGTACTAAGACGACCGGTACATGAAATTATTTCAGGAACGTTATGGGAATCCAATGAACCTGATTTGTCGCGGCAGGGTGGACGGCCGCGCTCGCTGATTTCAGGCGTCGTTCGTTAGAGAATTTCAACATCCATTGCAGATTTTTTTATTTTAGCTGTGTTATTTACATTAATGGAGTACTGCGTACAGATAATGTGATTTTACATTGAAATAACGGAATGTACGTACGTAACTGAAATTACGATAAAAAAAATTACAATTTTCCTGAGAAAATTTTTAGTGGAATATGATTCAAAATAAGGAGCTGAATGCACCCTGTTAATTTGCGGAGGGCTGTCCCTTACACCCTGTATAGTCTGCAACGTATTTGATTGATTTATTTATTTTTCTCTCCCTTGTAACTATTATTACAGGTTCATCACCTAATGCGATAGTGCGGTCTCTTATAACTATTGTTAGCGGAAAAGTCATTGTCAAACCGTTGCAAGGAGGGGACGACAGACAGCCGTCATCGCGCGCCTATATAAGCCGCTGCACGCTCATTTTCGGCCCTTTTTTCCGTCAAGTCAACATCATAAGAGGACTCTCTGCCCGATTGGATAGCCAATTCTGCCTACTTTAATTTTCTTCTGATTATTTAGTTTTCTATTTTTACTGTAAAATTTAATTGTTTAAAAATAAATCGCCTTTTGTTCGTTATTATCTTTTTTTTAAATCGGTTTAGTTCTATTTTGCTAAGATCAGAAGTGGGATACCACTCTCACGTGCCCTGATCGTTCTGCAACCTGAGTTAAGGCAAATTGGCTATTCAAACTTGAAAAAGTAATGGTTTCTTAGTTCGTAAACAGAAGTTATTTTTTTACTGCGAGTGGTAAGTGGTGATGTTAGAAGGTAAGTAAAGTATACGTTGGAAAAAATCTGGTGAGTACCTACGTTCCAATTTGTTTAGAGTGCATTATTGATTTGAAGACTGTAGTGCGTTTATGAGTACATTCCAAAAGAACATTGCTCTATAGCTTGTTGCTTGTTGTTTTAACTTTACTTACCAGGTTTAGCCTAGTAAGGTTAATTAGCTATCCTTTTAAGTGTTTTGCTCAGTAAGTAAGTTATTAAAGTACCCCCATATCACGCTCGCGTGTTAGTGGAAGTGTAAACATGCCTAATGATAGCCGTAAAAGCAGAAGTCATTCTAAGAACCATGATTCTAAATTTGAAAATCGTGATTAGAGTTCTGGTCATCGGAACTCACTCTACTCATACTCGAAAACGGGATAGGTCTTCTAAGAATGTACTAACAGAACAAATGCAACAAATACTAGATCGGCTGACAACATTGGAGGAGCAGCGCCGCACGCCTCCGCCACTACCATGTGAGGCGAGTGCGGGTCCGTCCCCAACGATGCCGCTGCAGCCGCGGGAGGCAGCTGAGACTACGGCAGAGCGTCAAGAGTCGGCGGCCCCGTCCTCGCCGGGTCGTTCCGAGAGTGCTGTAACTAACCGCGATGCCGCATGCCGGTACGACCGAACGCATCATCGAGGCTATTCGGTCAATCAACACGACGGTGAGATCTAACCAATCTTATTATATTTCTAATTTTGATCCAAGCATTAACGATATAGACACCTGGTGCGAAGAAGTAGACCGTGCTAAAGTTTTAAATTATTGGAATGATAATGAGTGTTTGTCTCGCATTGGGAATTGTCTGAAAGGTGATGCTAGGACTTGGCTTAATGAGTGGGTCACTAATGACCGTAGCTGGAGCAATTAAAAAAAAAGAGTTTAAACCTTTGTGCCCTAGGAGATCATGAACACTAATTCTGATAAATACCCGACATACGCTGATTATGCTCGCCGGTCCTTACTACGATTGCGCATATTTAAAGGATTGAGCGACGAGTTAATTTCAGCAATAGTGATAGGCATTACAGATCCGCAAATTCAGGCTTCGGCTACTAACGCGAAACTAATGCCAAATGAATTAGTAGAATTCTTTTCGATTTATGTTAAATCAAGTATGCCAGTCCATAGTAATAAGAAATCTGGCGATACATCACAAAAAGATAGTTTTTCAAATTCGGGTAGTACACATCCACGTAAACGGCGACATGAAGAAAGCAAATGTTTTTTGTGTGGCCAACGTGGCCATAAACACTAGCTGTACCAAGAAATCCAAACCTATTTCTAGTGATGACGATGCTCAAAAAAATAATTCTGTTCATAGTTCACTCATATCCGATCCGTGTAGTTTCTGCAAAAAGCCTGGTCATAAGGTCGACACTTGTTTCGCTAAACTAAAAGTTAGTTCTTACAATAACAAGGTCTGTTGAGTCTTCGTAAAATCCTTCAGACTTTGACAGATTTTTTTCTCTCAATCTTAAGAAATGCTCTTTCCTATCAACGAAATTAGAGTACTTAGGACGCACATAAGTCAGGGTCAGGTACAGCCGAGCAAAGGAAAGATCGAGAGATGCACCATTCCAACGGGCAGGTTGAAAGTTATTGCCGAACGTTATAAACATGGTTCGCATAGAATGCAACCATCGACAAAACGAATGGTCAGACGGTTATGTGGCAATTGCAGTTGGTTTTGAATATAACAAAACAAAAAACCACCAGGTTATCCCCCTTGAACCTTCTAGTCGGCATAAAAGCGGCTACACCGTTCATACGTCACCTTGTCCGAGATGTCGCCCTAGAAAAATCTCATTCGAACCGCGAGGCATTGAGAGAAATGCAAAGGCAGAGAGCTTCAGAGCGTTTGAGGGCGAACCAGCATCAGCAAGATGCAATCGCTAACGCTGATCGTAGAACTCCTCGGCTGTTTGATTCTAACTCATTTGTTTTTGTTATTAAACAGGCTCAAGCATTTGGCAAGCTCGACTCGGGCATGCGCGGGCCGTACCGTGTGGTCAAGGCGCTTCCCCATGGTCGATACGAGCTGCAACTATTGGCAGGCTCATACGGAAAATCGACCCAGGCTGCGGCAGAGTTTATGGTGTCGTGGCGAGGGAAATGGACTCCTGATGCGTGTGCCTGCCTTTTTCGAAGGTAACTGTGTGCTACACCTGCTAATACGCTAACGTCGTGCCTATGTTATGCAGGTGTAGACTGTGTGGTATGCTAACGTCGTGCCTATGTTATGCAGGTGTAGACTGTGTGGTATGCTAACGTCGTGCCTATGCCATACAAGTGTAGAGACTGTGTGGTATGCTAACGTCGTGCCTATGCCATACAAGTGTAGAGACTGTGTGGTATGCTAACGTCGTGCCTATGCCATACAAGTGTTGAGTTCATGGTATGCTAACGTCGTGCCTATGCCATTTGGATTTGTTAGAAAACGTCGTGCCTGTCTCTTACACTTTTTTTTGTTGTTTGTGTGAACATTGTTCACTGTGGGTCTCCGGTGGACCCGGAGTTTTGCCCTTATTGTAAAATTAGATGTCCAACAGTGATAATGCGGCTGAGATGTCTGCAGCGTCTTGGTTGCATTATTTCTGAATGTAATTTCTGAACAGAAGTTAGGTGTAATTTTTGAAAATCAGGATAGTAACAACAAGCTGTTTGTGTTTTCAGGCGCAGGCTGTAATGCTGATGACGTGGAGTCCACGCCTGAGCGAGCTGCCAGACACAACAATGAGCCTTCTGGTGAGATGATGCCAGAGCCCGTACCAAGCACCTCCAGTGCTGCAGAAGCCCTGCAGCATGAGAAACAGGAGTGCGAGGACGTCCTCCAGTCAGGAGAGGCCGTGTTAGCGGAAAAGTCATTGTCAAACCGTTGCAAGGAGGGGACGACAGACAGCCGTCATCGCGCGCCTATATAAGCCGCTGCACGCTCATTTTCGGCCCTTTTTTCCGTCAAGTCAACATCATAAGAGGACTCTCTGCCCGTTTGGATAGCCAATTCTTCCTACTTTAATTTTCTTCTGATTATTTAGTTTTCTATTTTTACTGTAAAATTTAATTGTTTAAAAATAAACCGCCTTTTGTTCGTTATTATCTTTTTTAGGGTTCCGTAGTAAACAAGGAACCCTTATAGTTTCGCCATGTCCGTCTGTCTGTCTGTCTGTCTGTCTGTCCGTCCGTCCGTCTGTCGCCAGCTTAGCTCAGACACGCTTAGTCCTAGAAAGCTGTAATTTGGCATGGGTATACATATTAATCATGCCAAAAAAATGGTAAAATAAAATTATAAAAAACATTTTTTTTTAGGGTACCTCCCTTACACGTGAAATGGGGATGATATTTTTTTTTTCTCGTCTATTCCATGGTGTGGGGTATCGTTGGATAGGCCGTTCAAAAATATTGTGGGTTTGGCAAAACCATTTTTCAATTAAGGGATCCGTTTGGGTAATATTAAGCTTTAAAGTGCTAGTTTTTGTTAGAGTCAAGTGTCCCTCCCCCCTGCCAGCTAAATGGTTGGTTTTGTATATGTGAAAAATTCATGGCAATAGTATATATAACGAAATTAAAAGGAAAACTATCACAGCTAAGTAGGCTTCACAAGTTAACGAGTAATAGTCGACCAACTTAAATTTGCAGTTGGAGAATTGACCGTAACGTATATCAATGTATGGGAGAGCATGTTTTTCCACTACAATGTTAAGTTTGTTTTTGGGATAAATTCATCCCAACTACGGAACCCTTCATTGTGCGTGGTCCGACATGCACTTGGCCGGTTTTTTAAAATCGGTTTAGTTCTATTTTGCTAAGACTATACTGTCTTTATTAATTATAATAAAATTATTTACTATTTAAAAGTATTAGGAACTTTAACTTAAATACCATAACATTGCAAAAAGAAATTAGAAACTTTAACAATTACAGCAACCTTTCATTCAATAACTATCAAATTAAACCTACAGTGACATAACTGTTACGACAATAATATAACTGTTCAAATACTAAATTAAATTATGCTTGATTTAGTTTTTAAAAACATACAAAAATACATTTAATAAACATAGTAGGTATATTATGTTCACTGTTTTTAAAGGGTGGATTGTGTAGAACGCACAGGACGTATTTAATTAAAATAATTTATTTGATAAACTAAACAGCCAAATCCCTAAACATTGCAGAGTATTTTTTGGAGTTTTTGAGAGAAATACTCTAGTTAAAACTAAACATAAGTACTCATTCATGTAAATATCTTCAGCACAAAACGTGTATGTACAAGTTCTATGCTAAGGGGTATACTCGTATACCAGAAATTCATGGTTTTGGAGAGCTTTGATTCGGAAATCGAATACCTACTGTACCATATTGAATTCTGCGGTCTCGTCGAACATTTCTCATGTAAAAGCTTTGAAGTTCAAATTAAAAACCGTTTTTCGGGTACGACAAAGCCGAGCTATTATGAAATGTAAAAATAAACTTTAAGCTTAAAATAGAAGTTGAAAGTATAAACCAAGTATGGCAAGAGTTCAAGATAAGATATTTAATATATGATATTTTTATTTTATACCTTGCTACCGACTGTCGACTAGATCTAAAAAAGTCGTCGGTTACACATAAAAACTATACAAATTAAAAGAGGTGGACGTAAAATCAATATACCTTAGTGCACGATATTATCAATGAAATGCATCACTTCAAATTCAGATTTTGGCAATTTTTTGTTTTAAAATGTTCGTAATACTCCGACTCAAGTTCTTACAGAAAGAAAAATATCAAAAGTTGCCGGAAAAATTGGAAAAAACTGAAAGTAAATCGAATTGACAGTACTCAAGTCTGTTTACCCTTCTGTCTTATTGTCAAAGTTTATGTTTTGTGTTTTTTTTTTATTATTTTAATAATATCTATGGGAATTCTGTATGAACAGGTCAACGTCGGGTCAGCTAGTTATCAATAAAAGAACTTCGACTGGTTTAGTAAAACAGTTACCTAAACTAATAAAACTTTTGTAACATTAAATTCAGTTTGTATTTCACTTAAAATTCAAAGCACGAAACGTTTAATCTCATTAAAATGGTCAAGTTATGTTTCAGCCTTTAGCTTTCAGTATTACTAAAATAATTTGCAGGGATATACCTAAGTCCCTTCAGTAACCGCAACACATGTTCTGGGTTCTAAATCATGCAACATTTTAGACATAAGTACTGCCCACTTCGGTCATTAGCAAAGTTTGAAGTGTACATTGTACGTAAAATTTGTACTGGCCAATTAGTTATTAGGGACCAAAGTCGGCTCTGAGGAATCGTAGGGATATAGAATGTGCCGTAGGATACAGTAGCGAAGCTATAACTTTTGTTAGAGGTAAGCCGAAGAAAAAGTTGTTCAGTTCTCATAAACTCTAGATAACGTCAAAATTTATTAACTCAAAAATTTTAGTACTTCCTTTTATTTTTTAAAATTTTACGCCAGCTAATGGTTATGGTATTAATTGTTCAGTGAAAAACATTGGCAGTTTTTGGAATATTTTTAATCTTATATGATGTTTTAAACTGGTATTAAATGTTAGTAATGCGATGCGATGGTGTATCAACACACAGATGTTAGAAGACCCCTGCCAGGGTTGCGCGTTTGTCCGAAAGGGATATCGTGGCCCTGGCCCACACGCATCTAAAGGAACACGGGTGGGTTTTAGTCACTAAAAGTTTGACACGCCCGCTCCGCCCAGAGCTGGAGAAGTTATTAGATAATTTCCCACCCTCGATAAAAAAAAAATGTTGTAAGAAGACTGGTGGTTCCGAAGGGAAACCGATAGGAATCGGGTTGTATGGAGGCTGCGCCTCTGGTAGGACATCAATTTAGAATTCGCTTTTATTAAATGTTGGCTGCCGTACGTATTTCCGAAAGCGGCGTTCCTGGGTTGAAGGGAAGGAGTGAAATTAAAACCACATGAGATTTTTTTTGTGTCTTTAAGGTATTTGCAAACCCTTTGATGTAGTGTTAATACCACAATGTTAGTACCATAGTTGATAACAAAAAAAAATTGGACTATCCTTAACCGTGTTCCGTATACATTTTTGACCACTCCCTTCCATCTTTAGTATTCATAACAGCTTTCCCAAAAGTCTCGCAACACATTGAAGAAAATAAATAGGATACACTTACAGTTAGCAACCCTCCTTTATCACGTCGACCAAAAAGTATTACACAACACAACATCGGAATACAGAAAATAAAGAATGCGTGACCCGAGCTAGTTTCTATAAATTCTAGTGGAGGTGTGATTGGCAGAGAGAAATGGCCGCGGCCCCATTGGGCTAAGAATGAATTACGTTTGCCGATTTTTCTGACGAAAACCTTCGAAGTTCCCATATGTACGGCCAACCTGATATATTGTTTCTTGTATTGGAAAATTGCCCTTGGGAACTGGGGAAAAGATAACGCATTTTGAATTCATGGTGTCAACCTGTATTTTTCTTACATAAACACAATTACGCTTATTATCAATACAGCTGAGACATGTATTTTTCTCTTGGGGTCTGTGTGGTGCTGGACGTTAAGAATAGCACCGCCCTATTTCTTCCCATGGGTGTCGTAAAAGGCGACTAAGGGGCTTACTAGAGAATGGGCAGCAGCGTTCTCTATGCATTTTAACACCATACTGCGATCGCTAACCCGCCTGCCAAGCGTGGTGATTGTGGCAAACCTTTTGGGGAGGCCTATGTCCAGCAGTGGACGTTATTCGGCTGAAATGATGATGATGATAATGTATTTTTCAGTTAGACCGTGTTGTGTTGAGAGAGGAAGGGAGGTTGAAGAGAGGCCCAAAGAAGAAGTATTGTCTAAAATACTGCGAACATTTTATTTTTCTGTCATTTGCGATTATTTATAATGGTCTCAAACTGAGTTCCCTCTGAGTTCAAACAATTCAATTAGAAGAGATTAACCTATATCATTTAAATAATTTGTAACCCTTGAAGCTTTGATACCCCTGTAAGTGTACCTATTGTGTACGTACGTATTAAAAGGGGTGATGAGTCATGTAAATAAAACGACTGTTCCGGCGAGCGCTAGTACACGACTGACTAATGGATAATCATTTATTTCAATCGATTAATTATTTGCTTACGTACATTATTCCCCCTTTTTTTTTTTTTTTTTTAAAGTAATAATCTCTAATACACTTTTATAGTACGCTTACATAACAGATTAAAAATAAAAATATAATTGGTAAACAATATGAAAAAAAAAACAATATAAATAAATCTTGAATGAAATGTTATATAAATAAGTAAAATCACTTGCACTACACCTTTACACTTTTTTCTATTAATATTTGAGTTCTCTGGGTCTCTCTTCACACACCTTGTGTGCCTTGAGCTCCATTCGGATGATGGCTACAGCTGCAGCGCATGGATACCGTTGGGAGTGGAGTCGCTTGAGCTTGTCTGCCCTCCATATGCCGACGCACGTTTTTGTAGAATTGGCTTCTACACTTTTTGTAAAGGCAGAACGCTAATACCGCGACGGCTATGATGAAAATGCCGCCCATGGTTACTTCAGTGATAGACACGCTGGAGCCGCCAGACCCGTTGGAGGCGGCTGTTTGAGCCACCACGATTTCTTCCTTTGATCCCCAGTTGCCCATGATTTAAAATTGGTGCTACTTTTCTTGGTGTTGTTTTATAACGTGTGTTATTCCTTTTGTGCTTTGTTGGATTGTGTTTGGACAGTATGTTTCGTTTTAATTTGGTATTTCTCTATTGCTGATGTTACGGAATTGCGAAACGTACCACTGGACGTATGACGCGGCCTGAACGTGTTGTGTTCGGCGCGGTCTTGCTGTTTTCCGCTGGCTCAGTGCTCTTGCGTTCGTTCACGTCTCTATTGGTACTTTTTATGTGTGCTAAAGGTTCATTTACCTTGTCTTCTATTAAAATGTAGGCTGGTTTTAGTCTGTCCACCGATACTACAGATGTTTTCCTTGGCATTTGGATTCTGAAATGCTTCTCTTGCTTCTCTAACACTTTGTATGGTCCTTCGTATGACGGGGTCAGAGGTTTCTTAACAGCATCCGTTCTGACGTATACGTATTCACAATCTTTCATGTCTGGGTGAATAAACGGTTTGTGGGTTGTGGCGTGGTGGTTGTTGTTAAACGGACTTTGCTTCGCCATTGTCCTTTGCAGAGTCTGTGCATAGTCTTCTGGTGATGTTACTTGCGTTTTCGGCTCGATAAACATTCCAGGCAGACGTATGTTCGTTCCGTACAACATTTGCGCGGGGCTGACATTTTCTTTCAATCGTAATGCCGCTCTCAATCCTAGTAGGACAAAAGGTAATTCGTTTGACCAGTTTGCAGTATTACCGCGTGCGACTAGAGCTGTTTTCATTGATCGATGCCAGCGTTCTACTAAACCATTTGACTGCGGATGGTAGCTTGTAGTCCTGGTCTTCTTGATACCGAGTGATTTAGTCAGAGCGATGAATAAGTCTGACTCGAACTGTCGTCCTTGGTCCGTAGTTATGGTGTTTGGGCATCCGAATCTCGATATCCAGGTGTTCATGAATACTTCTGCTACGACTTTTGCTGTTATCTCTGCAACTGGTACTGCTTCCATCCATCTCGTTCCTCTGTCGATCATTGAGACGATGTATCTGTTGCCTCTGGATTCTGGTAATGGACCAACAATGTCTATGTGCACGTGATCTAAACGTGCTGTTGGTGGGAAAGTTCCGATTGGGGACGAGTTGTGTCTGTGTGTCTTGCTTTTTTGGCATGCCTGACATGTTTTAGCCCACATACCTACGTCAGTATTCATGCGTGGCCAGAAATAATGCTCAGAGATCATTTTCTTTGATGATCTTATACCGGGATGCGTTATGTTGTGCATAGTGTCGAATACTTGTTTTCGAAGTGTCATCGGCACATATGGTCTTGGGTTCGGGTGTGAATTTTCGCAAAATAGTTGTTTTGTTCCTGTTAATTGTATACTTTTCCAACTGAGGTTACTGTTGTTCAATAGCTGAGTGAGTTCAATGTCATTGCCCTGCATATCTGCTATCGCATTCCAGTCGACAGGTGTTGGACAATCTATTTGTTCGACTCGCGATAATGCGTCAGCTACTGGGTTCATGTTACCGGATATGTGGCGGATGTCTGTCGTGAACTGTGCAATGAACTCTAGGTGACGTAACCTCCTTGGTGCGATCGGTTTACTTGTGGAGTTTTGTTTATTAGTGAAAACATGACATAATGGCTTATGATCGGTATATACAATCAACTCTCGTCCCTCGACATAAGGTTGGAAATGTGTTACTGCCATGTAGATTGCCAGCAATTCTCGATCATATGTGCTATATCTTGATTGCGTTTCACTCAGTCCCTTTGAAAAAAAGGAAAGTGGCTTCCAGTTTCCGTTTTCGTACTGTTGCAAAACGGCGCCTACGCATGTCTGGGATGCATCAGTCATGAGCGATAGCGGGGAATGTGTTGTTGGCGAAGTCAATGTAACAGCGTCGCTTAGACTTGCTTTACATTGATCGAATGCTTCTAGTGCTTCTGGAGTCCATTGTATTTCGGTTTTGTCATTTTTCTTTGAGCCAATTAGGTATTTGTTCAGCTGTGCTTGATGACGGGCTGCTTGCGGAATATTGTTTCGGTAAAAATTAATCATGCCTAAAAATCTTCGTAACTCTTGCACTGTTTTCGGAATCGGATATTTGGTAATCGCTTCGACCTTGTCGGGTAACGGCTTGATTCCGTCTTTTGTTATCTGATAACCGAGGAATTCTATCTGAGGTTTACCCAGCACGCACTTTTCTTGGTTGATTGCAATGCCATGTTCGTCTAACCGTTTGAACACTTCTTGTAAATGACGTCGGTGTTCGCTGGCTGATGATGACGTCACTAGTATGTCGTCTATGTACACGAAAATAAAGTCGAGTCCGGCTAAGACTGTGTTCAGGAATCTGACAAAGGTTTGACCTGCGTTTCGTAGTCCGAATGGCATTCTCGGAAATTCGAATAGACCGAACGGGGTAATCATTGCGGTTTTTTCTACGTCTTGTACTGGAATCTGATTGTAGGCCCTTTTTAAATCGATTTTTGAGTATATACTGGTTCCTGGTAATAGGTATGCGAAGTCTAGTACTCTTGGAATCGGGTATCTATCCGGCACAGTGATCGCGTTCAATCTCCTGTAATCTCCACATAGGCGTATTTCACCATTTTTCTTTGTCGCTACGAGCAATGGGCTTGCCCACGGACTCTTGGAAGGCCTACACAATCCTGCCTCTAACATATGCTCTATCTCTTTTTTTACTCTCAGATATTTGTCCGCCGGCAGAGGTCTTGACTTGGAGTAAACAGGGTGTCCGTTGGTAATGATTTGATGAACCACGTCATGCTTGGGTTGCGATTGTGTGTCGAGTGGTTTTAGAATGTTCGGATATTTTGCCAAAATGTCTGCATAATCGTCGGTCAAGTTTACGGTCCGAAGCGTTGGTGTGCTCGACTTCATCAACTTTGCGTTCCTCTGAAGTCCAGTCGTACCATCTATTAAACGTTTATTTCGTATATCCACCAAAATGTTGTGCTTTTCTAAAAAATCGGCACCCAGTATTGGTTGCGTAATGTCAGCAACGATGAAAGTCCATCGATACGGCCGTCTCAAGTTTAGATTTAACGTCAGCGTTTTGTCACCGTATGTTTTAATTCGCGTTCCGTTTGCGGCATAGATTTTATATGAGTTGTCTGTTTGCAAACGGTTTCCTCTTTTAGGTATTGCTGAGATGTTAGCGCCAGTATCAACCAAGAAACGATACCCACTTTTTCGGTCGGTAACGCATAGGCGGTTTGAAGGAATGATAGCGCTGACGACCGCCTCTGTCAACGCAGAACTTAGTTTTCCGACGGCTTTTTCCAGTTGCATGGTTTTTCACAGTTCCGGGCTCGATTCCTGTACCGAAAATGATACTTGCATAACCAGTTTGGGCTGTCAGGAGTAATCCTCGATCTTGAGAGGGACCTTGGGCGCGACCGGCTTCGATTGCGTCTATAATTATGACGTCCATTGCCCTGTGAGTTGGCTTTTAGTGCTGCTATTTCCATGGTTAATTTGCTTACTTGGTTAACTAACTCAACGATAAGCTGATTTGGACCGCCTGATACTTCCGACATTTCTCCTGATTTTCCTTCCAAAATCTTGTCTGCAATAGCGGCGAGGTTGTCGAGTTTTTGGTCCTGACTGACCATTAAAACTGCTCGTACATGATCCGGGAGCCTTGATGTCCACAGGTTATGTAATGTTTTTTCGGCCACCTGACTCTTTCGTGCCAATTCTCTCATCCGTCTCAACAGCTGTGACGGTTTCTGGTCGCCTAATTCCACTTCACCTACCAGCTTCTGGAACTGCCGCTCTTCGGATTCTTCGTATACAGCGAGGAGTCTCTCTTTGAGGGCACCATATTTATTGGTGGCGGGAGGCGAAATAATTATGTCGGCCACCTGACTTATCGCGTCCTTGTTGAGGTTGGCCAGCACAACGCCGTATTTTGCTTCGTCGCCTTGTTTTTGAGGAGCCATCATTGTCTCGAACTGAGCGAACCACACTCTGGGCATTTCGGACCAAAATTCGGGTATCTTCGAGGACATTCCTATTGCCGCGACGTCAGTCTGCTTGAAGTCCGCTGCTCCGCACAATGCTGCCCCATTTCCACAATTTCCGCCTGACGTCATGTCTGGATAACTATGTGCCTCTTGAAAACCAAAACCAGGGAGATCCGCTTGTGGAAGGCTGATTCGGTTGTGCAGTGCAGTTATCGGGACACAAGAAAAATCACGGATTAAAAAAAAACTTTAAATCGCGGCGCGTGTTAGTGATATCGGGGTCACCAAATGTAAGTGTACCTATTGTGTACGTACGTATTAAAAGGGGTGATGAGTCATGTAAATAAAACGACTGTTCCGGCGAGCGCTAGTACACGACTGACTAATGGATAATCATTTATTTCAATCGATTAATTATTTGCTTACGTACACCCCTTTTAGCTACGGGCTTACCTATTATGGTAGATATCCACCTGGTATGACTTAATTACTTGGACAATTCTCGTTAGTGTGAACCATCTTTAAGCTTATGAATTAGCTTGATTGACAAATAGTACTTATAGATATTGTTATTCGAATATAAATTAATTAATTTAAATAAAAATGAAAAAAAATAAAAAATATTTAAACTTTATTTTACACACAAAAATACTTATCAAAAAATAAATCAAACAATACAAAATATACAATGGGCGGGCTTATTGCTTTCTGCGACCTCTTCCAGGCAACCTTGGAATGGACAGTGTCTGGACATAAACTGGGGTTGTCGTTGATGCAAATAATAATTACACATTATATTCAAATAGATACACAGAGTCAATTGGAGGATTTAAATATTTATTTTGTCTCGCCAAAATGCCAAAGACACAAAAGAGTATTTTAAAGGGCATCAGGCACGTCGGAAAATGTAAAAGTTGTTAAGACATTAATCAAGAATAACTTTTTAATTATTTTACGCCCCAAATTGGATTCAGTTTTTTCAAGTAGATATTAATTTACTTTTTATTAAACCATCAACATTTTTTTTGTAAGCACAATAGCTACGATGCTAAACAGCATTTAGCAGTAAGTATTTAAAATGTAAAAATTGTTTATTTTATCCTTAAAAATAACAATATTGAGATAGCGTTGGTCCCAAACTAGGCACAGCCTGTATCTTGGGCACCATGTATAACATTAGTTTTTGTTTACCCTAATACTGAAAAGGGGTCATTGTACTCATCATTTTGAACAACTTTTTCTATAGAACCAACATTGAAATCACAAAAAAAAATCAGCTGTTCCATACATTTTGTCGATTTAAGTGAACACAAATGTATGGAACAGCTGATTTTTTTTCGCGATTTCAATGTTGGTCCCATAGAAAAAAAAATCAAAATGATGAGTACAATGACCCCTTTTCAGGTTTAGGGTAAACAAAAAATAATGTTGTATATTTCCATACATTTTATGGACGTGGACGTATACGATCACGATAATATCATCATGTTACAAATTATAAAAACGCACTTCTAGAACGATTTCGATCAGTTTTATTCTACAAAATCGTATTGAACCCAACCAACTTGGATACACCATCCCAAGGTGATAGAACCGTCTAAATTGTCACGAAAACAGTCCCATTCATTGTTAATTCGACCTCTTATCAGTCGGCTACATTCGCAACTCCCATTCACAGGACCGAAGACCAATTAATGTTGTAATTGGAATAGGTAGGTTCTGCCGAGTGTCGGGCGTCCGATAAATATTATCGGTTCTTATTCAATTATGTCGTAGGCCATGCAAGCTGAGGGGTATACGTCTAGGGTCCTTCGTTTGTGTAACAGTGGAATTGGAATTGTACATGTTCGTTTAGTAAGATAAGGACAGAGTTAATCTTGTTATGTCTGTTTTGGGGACCTTATCTTATCAAATCAAATCATTTATTTCTTTGCAAACATGGGTAAAGTACATAAGTGTTTTATATGAAAAAAGTTCTTCATGGGCGTGCTAATGTTTACAATTCCTTATATCAAAATTAAAATTAAAAAAAAGAAAAAAATAAACATATAAATCAAAAATGTCAGCGTGGTCAACTTAAATAAAATAACACTATAATATAATGTCAAACATAAATAAAAAGTAAATGAAACCAGGATCACAATAATATGTCAGTCAGAGAAATAGTAGATAGTGAATCATCATTAAGAAAATCGTCAACCATGTAATAAGTTTTCATAATTAAAACTTTTAGCTCCCTTTTAAATTTTAATGTAGTCATATTTTTTATAATATTAGGTACTCTATTATCCATGAGTGAGGCAATACCAAAAAAACTTTTTTGCATTAGTGCGGTTAGGATTACGATCCGATGACGTTGTTTAGCAGATCACAAAATGAAGTTGTATAGATGTCTCTCGCCATGGGAGACTGATGAAACGCTGGCGTGATGACTTACAGGCGTTTATGGAGGATAAGCTGGTGAAGGTAACACACATGGAAGATTGGAAAGCTGTGGGGAGACCTTTGCCCAGCTGTGGGACAATACAGGTTGATAAAAAATAAAAATATACTATAGAGTTCGACTATAGCGATTTTTCATAGTGGTAGCTAATAATTATAGCAGCCTTCGCTGATTAGCAAGCAGACGTGTCCAGGTTATATAGATCTGGCTTTATGTTGTCCTCAGATCAGAACGGTTTTGTTGCGGCGGTGAGACTTTATAATCTAAATAACAAAACCGGGCAAAAGCGCGTTGGAACACGCATAATGAAGGGTTCCGTAGTTGGGATGAATTTCCCAAAAACAAACATAACATTGTAGTTGAAAAACATGTTTTCCCATACATCGACTACAAATGTAAGTTGGTCGACAATTACTCGTTAACTTGTAAAGCCTACTTAGCTGTGATAGTTTTTCTTTTAATTTCGTTATGTGTACTACTGCTATGATTTTTGTCACATATCGAAAATCAACCATTTAGTTGGCAGGGGGGGGACACACTTGACTAACAAAAATTAACACTTTAAAGCTTATTATTACGCAAACGGTTCCCTAAATCAAAAATATACTCCATACCATAGGATGGACGAGAAAAAAAATCATCCCTACTTTATGTGCAAGATACCATAAAAACATGAAATCAAGTTTTTATTTTACCACTTTGTCGGCGTGATTAATATGTACACCCATGCCAAATTAATATGTACACCCGTGCTAAATTACAGCTTTCTAGTACTAACCGCTAGTTGCACGTAAGTCCATTAAATTTAATTCCCCATTAAAAGTAATGCTGTGTTTAGATAACGGAACGTATTAGAAAGAGAAAGCATTACTTTTAAGTAATGCGGTCTCTTTATAACTCGACTCAAGCCCTGGTGGTTCTGTCAAGATAATATAAACCATCTCGCATTGAGAGTCACCAGGGCTTGAGGAAATTTACAGATTAATTACATTACATTAGGGGATTACATTTAATGGACTTACGTGCAACTGGCGGTAATAGTCTTTGAGTTAAGCTGGGGTCAGACAGACAGACAGACAGACGGACATGGCGAAACTATAAGGGTTCCTTGTTGCCTACAGAACCCTAAAAACACCCTCCATTGACGCCCATCCTAAAAAAAATGTTTATGCATAAAAGATGCAATATCGTTGATCTATGCAAAGTCCAGGTCACAAAGCTTGTTTGTTAGAGCTAGGTGAGATTCTGGACCGAACACCATTTACAATTCAGATCTGACGTCCCAACTGGAAAATAAGAATAAAATGTGTCGTCTCTGGCCGTCCCTGGCCGCCTCCGGCCCGCCACGTCGGTCTGCAAACAGCCAAGTCTTGCGGCAAGAATGCAAAGACTGTGCAAGTTCGTTAGTTGTCTGGCAGTTGGCACGAGAACAGTGTTAAATAAATCCTAGAAAGAATTTAATTTGGTTGAATAGATTTAAGAAATAAGGGGATTTGGTGTATGCAAATCTGATTTGGAATTTATAAAGTTAGCAACTAACCTGAAAGGCTTATGAAGGTAGTCGATCATGTGTTTTTTCAGGTTGCTTCCAAAAAATCTGTACTCAAAACTTCGCCCATCGGTGCGTGATGAGCTCATGATTAGGAGTTCCGTTCGAGTTCGAATCTGTTCGGGCAAATTCGAAAATAATAACGCGTAAAACAGTAAACATAAATAGATAATTCAAAAGGTAATACTTTTTTAGGGTTCCGTACCAAAATGGAAAAAGGAACCCTTATCATATGGTGAGACTAAGTCTGTCTGTCTGTCTGTCACACCTGGATATCTCAAGAACTACTAATGCTATCAACTTGAAATTTAGAATAATTTTAGATGACGTTTGCCCAACTATTTTGCAAACAAGAATGAAATTTAAAAAAATATATCTTTTTTGCAAAAGGGACTGAAAGGGGGTCTTAAAATTTTTGAAGTAGAGCTACTAGGGCATGTGGGGTATCATATGAAAGAACGCTGTTTGTACATTCTCAAATATTTTATTTTATTTTATTAGGCAGCATAGTTTCCGACTTTTGATGAAAAATGTAAAAAAAAATACTATTCCGAAGTTTGCATAGATAAAAATCTGAAATTATTCTATATGATAGAAGTTTATGTAAAGATTAAGTACAGGAAAAATAAAACGATGTCTCTAAATAGCACAGTTTTTCAGAAATCATCAACATCATATATACGTACGGAACCCTCGGTGCGCGAGTGCGACTCGCTCTTGACCGGTTTTTTTTTAACTACTCTTTAAGGTGGAGATTTCTAAAAATGGTCAAAAATGTGGTTTTTAAAGCAGTGTATCTCTTAAACCGTAAATATTTTTCAAGAGCGAGTCGGACTAGCGCACCGAGGTGCGCGTGTCCGACTCGCTCTTGACCGGTTTTTTTTCTTACAATTACTACATAATAATATATTCTTTTTGTATAATATCAGCTTACTAGCTCTTAATTTCTATTAAGGATAATAGGGTCCAAGTGGTAGTAGAACACCGACTGCTAAGTCACAGGTATTCTTAGTTCAGGAGTCAAGGTTTCAACTTTTGTGCGCCTTTAATTATTGTGAATTTTAGCTAGATATTAAGTATATTTTAAGGGCTTGTATCAATAAATTATACATTATATCTTTTATATTATAGTATAAGTAAGCAGTTGCGGCATTGGATCACCTTACATCTTATCGATGATTCAGCTAGATTGATACATCGAACAAGTGATTTAATAATGATAATTTATGTAGGTACTAATAAATTATATAACTCCGTGTGGTGCCGGACGTAAAGAATATCACCATGCCATTTGTTCCCGAGGGCGTAGTAAAAGACTTACTAGAGAATGGACAGCAGCGAATTCTCTATGCATTTTAACACCATACTGCGATCGCCAACCCGCCTGCCAAAGCGTGGCGATTATGGCAACTCCCCCCCATTGGGGTAGGCCTATGTCCTGCAGTGGACGTATTTAGGCTGAATGATGATGATGATAAAGCTATATTACATGGGACTTGATGGGACATAAATATAACGGAGGTACACCTCTGCCTAACCCTTCGGGGAATATAGGCGTGATGTTATGTTATGTTATTTAGGTACATAAAGGTTTTGAGGGGCTCGTGGCTAAGTAATAACAGCCACACGGGTCGATCGATCAGGTTAAGCTACGCTTGCCGCGGTTGGTCCGTGGATGGGTGACGATCTTTACATACCAACCCCTCCGTGCCTCGGAAAGAACTAGTTTAAATAAATAAATATTCGTATCGTGCATCCTCGCGCCATGACTAACGAGGCAGATTGATCAGAGATTTTGTAAGGCTTTTTATGGTGATAGGCCTCTTGTGAAATGTGGGGATATATCTCGTAAACTAGAAGATTGTAAGGAATAACGCTGAATAAGATGTATGCGATAAATGTGTTTCAAGGTGTGTGTTAAAGTTATAATATCTGGAGTTTCTTGCCGGCTCTACATCATAGGAAACGACCAATTGGATATGTGCATGTAGCTTCTGTG
This sequence comes from Tiliacea aurago, assembly GCA_948098905.1. Lineage (NCBI taxonomy): Eukaryota > Metazoa > Arthropoda > Insecta > Lepidoptera > Noctuidae > Tiliacea > Tiliacea aurago. The sequence goes on along the minus strand of OX402579.1, from coordinate 21,040,127 downwards.
AAACGGTGCACAGTCATGGTCATGGTCACAACAAACGATGTACTTGTACTATATTACGTTTATTATTTTAAAATCGGACAGTTTCCACTTAAGGCTTTTGCACTTGGTGACGGTTACAAAACGACTGATTCGAACTGCCTTTATTTTCCTTTTGCCTGTCATCCGCATTTATAGGTCTCACTCAAAGAGTATATAACCACATAGTCTTTGGTCTCACTAATAACTGAATATTTCGATTGCATTACTTACTAACGAGTAAAATTAAATAACAATTATTAACAAAGATATAAACGAATTACAGTATATAAATCAATAATCTTAAACCAACCATCAATTTAAACTTAATACTTGGCGCGCCGGAAGCTGACAAGCTGAAGGCGCCATATTGGATATTAAACAATTCTGATTATTTTAAATCACCAAGAATAAATCAAACATTTTTAGCTAAACAATTTCATAACAATTAATATTGATATTGATTTTAAGAATGATTGAATGATGTTACAAAGTCGAGCTGATTTAAGCAGGACCGGATAACACTTCTGACTTTTGAAAAGAGCCCATATGTAGGTTATGTGAAATAAAATATTTTGGTTTGATTTGATTTAAATATGATTAAAATACACTTACCGTCAAAACCAAGTACCCACAGCAACATTTTCATACAAACGAGGTCATTGCGAAGCCTCAGTTCTCCGTCAGGTAACGATTCGGATGAGATCTGATAGTAACTATCTAGAGTACGGATGGAGGAAGTCTAGAGCGCCTAAGGCACCCAACTGATCTGACAAACCATTTACACCAGAGAGTGAGCCTCCTGCTCGTAGCTCTTGGCTATCAGGCTTAAGACTATTAATATATGTCAGATCGTCAGGATTTTACTCCGTTAGATTCGGTCATCATGTGGGCAGAAGTTGGGTTTCGGCAATGAAAACACTGGGTAAGATACTCAGCGTTTATTGAAATCACAAATTGACACCATGACTACAAATTATAATCACCACAATAACCGAGCATAACGAATCGATTACAGTTCCGCGACGTCTTAACTCCGATGCGATCAGACCAGACACTGAATCTTGAATGTCCTCGTCGCCATCGGCTCAAAACATCACGACTCTGTAGAAGCGCACTAGAGGTGTGGGTAGGTCACCCGATGTCGCCAGTAGTAGCGCGCTGCGATTCGTTTCTTGTCCGTACTAATGACCGGATCCGACATTATATATAATTACTTATATAATGTTATATATTTTTATTAGGTCCTCAAACGATTTACGACTATGAAATTATACTGTGAATCTACTGAGAGAGAGGCAGGTCCAAAGAACATTACACTAAAGAAGTCATTTAATTTTGTAATAGTCTGGGTATGACGCAAAGGATTGCGATAGCAATTTTGGTTCTTTGTAGAAATACGTAAAAAAAAGTTCCATTTATGATGATTAATAAACAAATCTCGAAATCCGTTACTTAAAAAATACTTTCATAATTATATCAACCTAGTTAATAAGCGAAATTCCGTTTATATAATCACAGCAGCTAGCGTACTCTATTTCAGTGTTGCCAAACATTGGGGCTCCATTTAGGCTCGATAAAAGCTTCCAAACAAATGCCTTCAAAGGGTATTAGACTCCCCCAAGCCCGTGTTTAGCGCCTTAAGCCGTATAAGTAACATTGCTTTTATTTTTCCACTCCATTCGTAATGGAATAAATAAGGAACGGATCTTTATTTTATTTAAAAGCGTTCTTATTATTGAGCTTAATGTCTGTTTTAGTAAAAGTAAGCCCTAGATCTTACTTTAAACATAGGCATTAAGAAATCACTTGTTGAAAGCTTTTCCTGTCATGTTATTTTAATAACATTTGAGATGTTGATTTGATAAATAAACATTCCTAAATTATGCTGTCAAACTGTATAAGATTGGAAATTAGAATATTTTAACAGCTTTTCTGTTCTCAGATTGTATTTTGAGAGTGGATTGTTAATACTATCCTTGTTGTTCATAGACAAAAGAATTAATTATTATTATCTTTCGTCTTTGTATGAGTAAATTCACCTGTCATTCATTCATCACTGTCTTTTGTTTTAATTGTGTTAAATTTAATCTACTATGTATTCATTACGTAAGTACAGTCCTATGTGGCTAAACATAGTATGATATTCACTAGGGATGCCTCGATACGCCTTTTTGCCGATACGATACCAATACTGACACTCTTATAAATATACCGGCGATACCGATACCGATAAGCTTATTGAATTCAAAAATGAAGGTAAAATAAATAAAACACAAGTCAGGTTAATTTATTAAATTATTAGGTATAAAAAATATAGACAGGTTGAGATTAGTTAATAGTTTTAGTAATTAAAATTAACACTGATTAGATTTTTATTAAAAAAACAAAGTATGTTTTGCGGAGAAAAGCAAATTCCCAAATTTGTTTGAATAAGACCTACGGTAGAAAATAGTCTCTCAGATGCGACAGAACTCATTTGGATACTAAAGTACTACTGCGAAATTTTAAAAGTATCGTTGAATCGGCCATAAAAATATCGCCGATGCCGATATATCGGCAAACCATATTATCGGTATCGGTATCGGATGCATCCCTACTATTCACCATTGATTGGTACACCTGGTATGATTGCTTCGATCTATCCTTGCAGTCGCCTTTGACTAAATGCCGTGATCAAATCATTAGCCAGATGGTCTTCTTTCTTCTTGTTCCTGTTGATATACTTGTCAAAAAATAATAGGCCCGTTTTGACATTTAACGCGAATCGATTTATGGTGAGTATCGAAACGGCCCTATTATTTTTTGACAACTTTGGGGACTACCCTGGTGTCAGAGTTTTTATGTCGCCTATGGGTCTTGCCTTCACATGCTGTTGAGAAATAGCTCTCAGGCACGCCGGTTTCCTCACGATGTTTATAAAGGTTATGTTTTACGTTTTTGCCCCGTGCCTTGTGCAAAAACGGTTATACCTACCTATATGTTATCTTGATTTGGTACTCATCAACATTTTCGGGTTTTCAACACGTACCTTCTTGAAATAAAATAAAAAATTATAAAAATTGATTTAATTTCTATTGTAATTTAATTTAATTTTGATGCATGTAATTTAATTTAAATTTATAATGGATTGTAATTTTTCTTTTTTTGTAATTTTGCTATGGGTTTAATACCTGAATTAAACGTTTTTTTTTTAAATATACTAGGTACCCGTGGTTTTGACCCAAACGCACTTTAGACAGATAAAGACAAAAATAATCTAAAATAAAAATATGGCGCATTCAAAACTTAACTTTTGCACATTTACACTTTAATCCATTTAATCTTTGCTAGAAAACAATTTTAACATAGGTACTTTAATATTTATCAAGATATTTCATCAAGACAACTTTTTTCTTATTTATTTTCGTGGAGCGTGCATCAACGCCATTGAATGTTTGGTGACAAACTAATTAGAATGGCTAGCTGCAGCTGGCGAACGCGCGCGTAAACAAAAATATGTCATATATGAGACTAAACTGCCTTGTCCTGACTTTACCCCCGGGTGGTTGGGGACTAATCTCCCCTAATATTGTCATTTTTGTGTACCTCTTTTTAAGAGATTTAAGGGATTAGAAATATAGTCATAGTCTATCTTGAGGTGACATTTAGTATTTTTTTAATTTTTAATAAAATCGGTCCACTCGGTCTATTCTATTCTATTTTTATTACATGGCAAGCAAAGCCGTTGTCGACTATTCTGCCAATGTCTAAAGTGAGTCGAGAAAAAAGTTTGTGAGAAAGTAAAAAGTAAAAAAAAAAAAGAATTCAATGTTTAAAAAAAAACTAATAAAATTCTTCGACTGATACGTTGAACACAATGTAGACCTTTTAAGGTCCACTCGATCAGAAGTTATTACAATTTAAATTGATCAGCATAATTTAAACTTTTGACTATTACATCGAAAAATTAATTATTGTAGCAAGTCGAGGAACTCTTTGCCTAGTGACAACAAAGTCCGTTTGTACATTAGGTTTTCAGGAAAACCAATTCTCCCGCGAGGGTCTCGTACGCTGCGCCTTGAACAGGTGTTCCTGTAGGTACTCGCATTCAAAAGGACCTATAATATCGCGTGATCAAGCTGTTATTTGAAGAAGTAAAAGACGTTAATGGCGAAGTAGATAAAACGATATAAACAAACTAACAAAGTCGAAACTGACAAGACGAAGAAAAAAAATGACATACAATTTTAAAACAGAAACCACGGTTATTCTATTCGTTATGGCCCGATTGATGAAAAAGGGTCCTAATTATGTCTCAAAATACTACCGATCTCAAATATAGAAGTAACGGCGTATGTGTAGTGTGTAGTGACGTATCTTGACGATACATCACTTTAAAAAAAAAGGGACGCAGTTGACTCCAACAAAAATAGCACTTTAAAGCTTAATATTACGCCAACGGATCCCTGAATCGAAAAACGGTTTTCACAGACCCGTAATATTTATGAACGGCCTATCTAACGATACTCCACACCATAGGATAGACGAGAAAAAAATATCATACCCACTTTAAAAAAAAAAATTGTTAAACCATTTTGTCGGCGTAAAAATTACAGCTTACTAGTACTAAGAGTCTCTGAGGTAAGCTGGGGACGGACAGACAGACGGACATGGCGAAACTATAAGGGTTCCTTGTTGAGTACGGAACCCTAAACATTGATAGAAGACAGGCAGATTGATAGCGAAGCTCACATCCTATCTTCTTCTTAGCGTATTGATGGCAAACAAGAAATTTGTTGTAAAAGTTCAAAATTATATGTAGCCCAAAATTCTGCCACGCGAGCTCCGCAGCCTACGAATGCTTAGTTAAACCCTCACCGCCTTATTACAAAACATGATTTATATTTTGACATGGCTTAAACCATGGAGCCAGTTTTTGTAATAAGAACGTAACAGTGATTGAAATACCGTTCTTTATACAAAACTGAAAATTTAGTTCGGTACTAAGTTGTCAGTTTTGTGTTTAGGAACTTTATCTTAGTCGGAATAAAGTTCGGAATTCAATAATGGCTCCATGTTTTAAACCTGGGTCTGAAGATAAACCTTGTTTTGTAATAAGGGGGTCATTGTTTAGTAACACTAAAAAAACATAATCTTAATAAATACAAACCTAGTTGAACATTATTTACTTAAGTTATTCGTAAACACAAGCTTGTTTGTCACAAAATATGATTACTCAAACAAAAACCTTTTCATCTTATTCTCCCGTCCCTTGCGGCAACGTTTGTATTCTATTACACAGCTCAAAAGCTTTGTCCAGATTCTTCAAACTGTTATGTTGTTTGATTGGATAGTCAGAGAAGTACGGTCCTGTGTTTATTTAAGAATATTTGATTATATTTGTAGAACATAATATAAATTATTTACGTGTTTGTTATAATATTATTTATTATACATACATGAAACATAATATTTGTTCTGCAAATAAATATATTTAATTTTATTTCAACGACTGATAAGGTTGATGGAAAATATCTGATAAAACGAGATAAACATAGAATAAAGCCAAGTTTTTTGATCGTAACGTTTGGCATTGTTGGAACGACGTTTTTTAATGCGGCTTACGGTAGGAGTAAACTGGCAAAAATCTTTGAAGCGTTAAAAAGCGTTGTGCCTGAAAAAGTCATTTTCAAGTGTCAAAAGTTGTTGTTTTTGTGTTTTAATGCAGAGCCAAAGTATACGACTTTTTTTCAACCGGGTGTCCGATCTACCTATCTGTTTTTCCTAAAACGATAATTTAAATAACAATAGTTGCATTTTTATATTTATTTATCTTAATACAATATACGCTTATAATATTATCACCAACTCAGGTCTTGTCAAAAGTGTTGTAGCATTTATAAACAAGATTATTTAACGCGATTAGGAATAGTTTCCTTACCGCAATATTTAAAGAAAATATGTCGGCCATACCGTTAAAAAGACATTACAAGTAATAAAAACCTAACGTGAACTTATTTGATATCCTTAAACACAAAATTGTAAGGGCCCTTTATGTAATTCAGGGCTTGTTGAACTGTTTTTGGCGGGGGCCCGAACCATTCCACTTGGAAGTTTTCTATTAACCTCGCCACAAATGTATCCATTTCTAGTTCAGCTATGCGACGACCTGTGAACGAGAAAAGGAAAACTTTATGAGGCCTGAGTAATTCCATATTATTCAATATTCCTATTGCCTTATAGAGCGTATCTTGGTAAAATTAAAGTTTAGAAGCATGATAAAATTGCCTTTTGGTATCTTAACAAAGAACTTATTAGGAACTGTAGTGTCTCTATGCTAAATAAATTACACAGATGCCTTGTAAATTGGCAGATATGTACACATCCACCCTTCAATTAAATTCACATTTACTACAGATTTAGAATGATTAACTTAACAAAAGATTGCCTGCCTCGTTGGTCTATTGTTCGCAAGAGTTACTGGTGAGTAATAGAGGTCCAGGAGGCCTAAAATGGACGCTTTGGCAGAACCATAATATGATCTGCGTACAATTCTTATATCCCGCAATTCATCTGTTTGACAGCTGCTATTTGACATTAGAATTCAATATGGCAATTCATATTTCATATATGTGGACCATTTTACGAAACTCCATACAAAACTGTCAAACAGATGAATTGCGGAATATGAATTGTACGCAGATCATATTATGATTCTGTTAAAGCGTCCATTTTAGGCCCCCTGGGTTCGATTCCCAGGTCAGGCAAAGTGTTATTGGGATTTTTCATATGGAATTTCAACGGAGCAGCCCGGAGTGTGGATTTGTGCCCAGTTGATGGCAATAGGCTCGCCCCCTATTACATTGGACGAAATGTGGGTGTACTATTAGGTACACCTATGCGTATCCCTTCGTGGATTACAGGCGTGATGTTATGATATGTGTAAGAATGATTAAATACTTACCTATGCAGCTACGGGCACCAAAGCCGAAGGGTCCATAAACAAACGGATGAACATTCCCATAATAAAGTGGGTCATCTTTCTTGGCCACCCATCGCTCTGGGATGTACTCATTAGCTCTGGGATAGTGCTTTTCCATTAACGACATTTCTTGGTGAGCAAAGACTACATCAACCTGAAATATACCGCGTTTAAATTATTGCATTATTTTACTGACTGATACGTATAAAATCTTTAGGGCCGTGGTGGACATTTGTTTGTAAATATATTTCGATCGGTTCTTCTCGCATCCAGCAGATTCGTGCGGCCATCACAAGGTCATCGATCAGAACCGGTCGAAGTGGCGGTGCCTGTGTCCAGCAGTAGACGTCTTTTGGCCGAAAGTATGATGCTGATATTTCGATCTGGTGGGGTTCAGTGGAGCGGTGTGAACACTCGAGTATATTATATATATATATTCCTGGTAGCAGATGATGCTACCCTGCAATCTATGATTAATTACATCACATAAATAATTATATAGAATATTATTGGTTTGATTTTCTTTGTCTCGAAGAAGAGAGAAATTGAAGTCTGACAAGAGCCAGTCGGCGTTTAAGTTTTTCCTAATCTAAAGAAGTCTGAAAGAATCTACAGTGATTGGTTGTTCAAAGCAATTTCAGTAACAGTGTGTTAAGCTAATGTAGTCGCCTTGTACAAGTCTAGTGATCAATGCTCATACCTTCTTTATATGAGAAGTATAAACAATAACACAACACAATAAAAGGATGAGAAGTGAAAGCTTCTTTAGGCGGGTTGAGCACTTTTTGGGTGAACAAATATCATGGAACTTGCGTCATGGTTACCGAACGCTTTCCATGAGCTATATGTATACTGTTTTCACTTCTATCGGCAGTTCCCAAAGACTGCCCCTTTTTTTTTAAAGATAGTAAGACTCTTAAGATATTTCACTTACATCTTTCGGCACCTCATAACCCAATAGGTTGTACTCCTTCGAGGTCTTTCTAGCATTCCCTGACACTACAGGCATCATTCTGAGAGACTCTTTAATGCAAGCCCTCAGATATGGTCTTCTCTCTGAGTTCGACATTATTTCCTCTCTTAGTTTGTCTTGTTTCTCTGGATTTTTCGCCAGAAGGTAGAGAGTTGCTGTTACTGTGTTTGCAGCCTGAAAGAGATCATAATGACGAATTATTCAGAATGAAAAACTGTGCATCGAATGCGGTGCCATTTGGACTTCTGAAGTGTTAAAATTGTTATTTTTATTTATTTCATAGAAAGTTGTTGTATATTTTATTAATAAAAGATTTAAAAGGAATAAAGTTGGACGTATTACATCAGTTTTGTACATTAGTTTGACTTTATGTATGCTGTGCTTTGTCAAAGATATGCTTACCGTATCAACACCAGCAAATAACATATCACTGGCCATGACGTGAGCCGCTTCTTCATTGATTTCCAACAATTTCTCTAAAACTCCTTTCTCGGTATCAGTTTTGTTCTTTAGGTTGTCCTTTCCCTTTTTTATGAAGTATTTTGTTAAACTGAAATCATATGATGTACTTAACACTTAAGGATCTGGGGGATTATTCGTGGTGGGTATAGACATGACAGTTATAAAGGATTCCAATAAATTCAGGCCATTATAAGGATGGAAACTAATAGTTCAGGATATTGGTAAAATATTACTCTTAGTAAATTTCTGGACCCTATGAGGTGCCAGATTAACATCAATGATCTCAATTATGAAGACCATGAAAGTTATTTGATTGAATTACGAAATTTGCTATTGAAAAGATATATTATATAATTATACTTTTTTTTCTTACTTTTCATGATGTTCATACAACTTCATAGCTTTCTTGTATAATGGAGTCGAGAACCATCTCCAGAGGTTTGGTTTGAAGTCTATTTCGTTAGCTGTAACAAATAGGTCGTGGACGCACTGGATCAACTGCCACTCTGGAGAGTCTCCGGGCAAGTTGGGATCGAAGCAGTTCAGGCGGCAGCCAAGAGCAACTGTGCCAATAGATTCCAGTGCCCATAAGTTCATTTCCTTGTCGAAGTCCTTCTTGATCATGTTCTTTTCATCACGGTTGGCTCTCATTCTGAAAATGAGGTGATTTTGTTCTTTAGTTACATTCAACAAAAATTTGACTGCAATAATCATCGATTTTTAAGCTATGGATTCTCATATATCGTCTGAATTATGATCGTTGCAGATTCGCTAAGATCCTTCGCGAAGTTTTTTTTTTTTTTTTGATAAATAAATAAATAAACAGTGGGTTATTATAATTATTTATGATAATTATGATGATTATTATTCTTATCGAGTAATGAGATCTTTAACGAGCCTTAAGGGAGACAGTAAGAAAATAAATTGCTAAAAATCTCAAAACAAAACAATAAATATCGGCTGTTAAATACTCGTATAATGAAGAATTTAAAACCATTTTAAACCATCTACCAGTAAAACGGAACAAAATAAAAGACATCCTTTATTTCACCGGGAATTTAATTAATAAATAGAGAGAAGGGAGGAAGCATTTGTCTTTTGGCAGTAATGAATGCTTCTCATTATTTCGCTTAATCTCATCCTCGTCTGATTGAACTCGATGAAGATTAGGTGATTCTATTAGATGAATTAATATAGCGTTCTATTCAATGCTATTTTTCTGTATTGAGGTAGAAATTCATTGCCTGGTTTATATTGTTAATACAGGGTGAGACACAGCTACTAAATAGATGAAATCTTGCAGTATTTTTTGCTAGTTTAACTGGTTTAATGTGTATATAATACTATATACACATTAAACAAGTTCAGACATTTCTATTATTTGATGAGCAAAAGTGCGAGTGATCGGTATTTGGATGGTGTCACTAGTACTGATGATTGCAAACAGCTGCAACAGGCACTTAAAAGCTGACTTTGTTTCTCTTGTAAAAAGATAAAAAATGGAATGTTAGGTTTGGTTCCTTGAGAAAAACAATGGCTAAAAAAGTTGGGTCAGAAGAAATTTCTAAAATAATAAACTGTATAGGCTATAACTACCTTGCTATCATGTCCTGTGCCACCTCATCAAGTACAGTTGCGTACAGTTTGATCGTCTTAGGTTGTAACATCACTGGGTTGACTGTTGAGCGGAAGTCTTTCCATACCTCACCGTGGCTAGAAAAAAGGGAATATATATTTGAATGCTTAGACACGTGCATTAATCGGTTACCCATTTTTCGTAGGTTTTTGTATGCATGTAGGGTTATATTATTACTAATAAAGGCAGATGTCTGTACAAAACAGAATATTTTTCTTAATAAAAGTCAGTGTTTTGCGTTATAATCATAGAAACAAAGAAAGCAACATTCAGCGGCGGCGCTCATCATCATCATCCCGAAAGATGTCCACTGCTGGACATAGGCCTCCGCCATTGGGGGGGTTTGCTATAATCGTCACGCTTGGTAGGCGTGTTGGCGATCGCAGTATGGTGTTAAAATATATAGAGATCGCTGCTGCTCATTCTCTAGTAAGTCCCTTAGTCGCCTTTTACGACACCCACGGGAAGGAATAGAATTTAACATGGAGCTAAAATAATGTTATTTTGGCACAATATTTCTCCAAGAAGCTACCTTTTTGTAGCCTCACATCTGCCACTCAATTACCCCATTTACACTTTTAATCCCACAGTCACAAAATGGAAGAAGGATATAAGAGTAGACAATCGCAATCTCCGTCTTTTAGTCATAAGGCACAATTTGACGTGTCTTCTATCTGTAACTCTGTTGGTTAGAGGCCCATCGTCGTCGACGATGCAACTAACCCCAAATTAGTAAAAACCTTTTTAGTGGGTCAGTTAGTAATTTATCTAAGTTATAATAGCTTAATATCAACTGCTCATCAGCACCTTTTATAAAATATTGCTTTTCTCGATGCAGGGGCGTTAATTGTTGAGGAGTTCTCCTGGTAAGAACCAGGAGAACTGAAACTGATGGTGTATTCCTATTCACCATAATCATTGTGACGATTATAAAGTTCTTAGCAACCATAATAAACTGCCTAATCGAATCGTGGGTAGTAAATTTTGACCTTAAGTGGTAGGGTTAAAGGTTTAAATAAAACAATCAAACTGTATACTGTTTTATTTATATAGCTGGTAATATATTTGCTAAAATTTACAAGACCCTAACAATATTGTTGTAACGAAACCATAACGCCTTCTAATTCGATGCCAACGCCATCTAGTTGCGTCATGTACAACTTTGAAATAAAATACAATATAATTGATTGACCTAATGAGTGGCTTTTGCTCATGCATGATCAAAAGCAACTCATCAGATTCTGAAAGTCACATCGTGGTAGGGACCATCATTAAAATATGCTGTGACATGCTCGATACTCGTTGGTGATTTGAGTTTGTAACAGCACCCTAATTGCATAACACACTCTGAATAACAACTAACACTACAATGCCCACCGCTGCGATGCACTGCGATACGGTGACATAACAATATTATTATAATTAAATATGACATTTGATATAATTGACCATTGACATGCATGTGAAAATAAGTTATAATTGATTCATTATTTATTACAAATTCATGTAATTTACATTATTTACGCGAAAGGGACTTTGGATTGTGTAGATGCAGATATTAATAAAAAAACTAAGATATTTTTTGTAATATATTTTCCTCAAAGTGTCTACTTTCCGCCCTTTCCTTTTTCTTACCAACCTCCTATACAAATCTACTGTGAAGTATTAACAGTTCGGCAATTATTTATAATGGGCATTGTATTAAAACAACACACATCTCTACCCTACGGCACTGAAAATTCTAATAAAAGACGTAAAGATTTAGTCTGCCCACAAAATGCAACAAAACATGCTTTTGTATACAAATTTTACCTGTACCTCGGTCCTCTCCTCTCTAATATACTAAACTCGAAAGCAAACATTTACTCCCTGAACTACACAAATTGTAAGAGAATTCTCAAGGAGGCTCTCCAAAGTATGTCTTACGAAGATACAGAGAATTGATTAACTGTATTAAAGTAAATATGTATACTAACCTACTATAAGTATTTATCAAATTTAGAAAATAAGATTGAAGCTACTCAACATAGCTATAATTTATTTGTCCATTCTCAACTTTTAGATTATTTTTAGTTGTTTAAGACTGTTTTAGTACTTTTCGCCTGAAATACAGGATTACCTAGTTCAGGCACGTAATTCATAAGAATATAATTTAGATTTAAGCAAAACTGTACACTTTTTTTTACCTTGTAATTTCTGAATAAAAAACATTATTATTTTTATTATTATTTGTACACCTATTTCATTAGTAGGACATAGAATAGAATAGAATACTCTTTATTATGTACACCATAAAAGTTACAGATATAAATGTTTAAATTTTACATAGGGTGACACAATGGGCGGTCTTATCGCTAAAAGCGATCTTTTACAGACAAAACAAAAAACAAAACACATGAAACAAGAGCAGGGAACTGTATTATGTAATGATGACACACAATACACACATAGAGATAGAGCTCGACTAAGATACATAAGACCTTTATTGTAATACCTGTGTTCACAAAAAAAGATTGATTGATGGAATCATTTTGAAGTATATTGCTAATCCATTGCTTCATATGTTTGAAAATTTGTCTAGGTACAACAACGTAAATAATGCAATTACGGCGCAACTAGTCGTTACTTTTTCCATACAAATTTCGGGGGGGTTTTACTCCACTGTTTCATATTGTACATCTAAAGTAAAACATAATATCCTTTTGTCTTATTATTAATTTTGTCTGTACAGAAGCATAATAGTAAAAAAAAAGGCATTAAAAAGTTATGAGCCAACAAAGATTCGTTTTTCCTGCTAATTTTAAAGCAACTTTGGGCGTAAATAAGTAATAAAAGAAGTATAAAATCTGGAAAACAAAGCTTGTTCCGACAAAGCTCAATTGTCGAAGATAATAATAAACTTTATTCGTAATTGATTTATGCAGTAGTTTTTTCATAAAACCCCGCCTTCCAAAGGAGTTTTCGTATTTTTTTACGCGCGCGGTTTAGTATGAATTATCGTGCACTGTGTTTGTGTGCATGCGACTAGACGTTATGCGTGTAGACTAGCTTCTAACTGCTCATCACTGGTGCTATCTCTGTCGGAAACGATGCTAGGTGAGACAACGTGCTTTTTGGCCGCGCCAGCCAGTGAGTTCGAGCCCGCGACTAGTTGGCTCTTAATGTTGCTGAACTGTCAAAATGAAACGCATTGCTACTAATAGAGTGTTACGCAATTACTCCGCTGGTTACTTTTGAGTAGCGTTGTGGACATGGCCGTAATGATAACCTAATGAGTCTCGCTGTGTAATTTAAGCTCGAATCAGGGTGTGATATGATTGCGGACGGTAAGTGATGGGTAGCTCGCCGTCCGATAAGGACCAGGGGGTCTACTCTGAACATAAATCCGAAGTATCGGCCGAATGTTCGGCCGTTGCTTGACGACGGCTAACTATGGCTGACTACGGTGAAAAAAACGACAGCCAAAGAGATAAGCCAAAGTCAAAAATGTGACTTTGTGATTCAAAGTCAACAAAGGAAACTATGGAAGTCATAAAACGGCCGAACATTCAGCCGATACTTCAGATTAACGCTTCGGAGTAGGCTCCCAGGCCTGGATCGACGGCGCGTTGTGCCACGCGCGCCTCAAAAAATGTCAGCATGAACTGACGCCTAATGCCAGGGTTGCGAGTTTGTCCGAATGGGATATCGTGGCCCTGGCACACAGGCAAATGAAGGAACACGGGTGGGTTTTAGTCAGTAAAAGTCTGTCACGCCCTTCCCGCCTCCGCCCAGAGCGGGAAAAGTTATTTGATAATTTCCCACCCAAAAAAAAACCTTATCCCCCTTATTCAGACCTAGGTTTAAAACATGGACCCATTATTGAATTTCGAACTTTATTCCGACTATGGTAAAGTTCCTAAACACAAAACTGACAACTTAGTACCGAAAAAAGTTTTCAGTTTTGTATAAAGAACGGTATTTCAATCACTGTTCCGTTCTTATTACAAAAACCGGCTCCATGGTTTAAGCCATGTCAAATATAAATCTTGTTTTGTAATAAGGCGGTTAGTGTCTACACATCTGCCTACTCACTCAGAAATAAGGCCTGTTGCGTGAAACTCAATCCCTTTGCTTTTCCTGTAATCTTTTCTGTAATGTTCCAGGGACTGAAATCCGGGCCGGACGGGAAACCAGTTTTCACTTCGTAAAACCTGTAAAAAGTGTTAATTATTTTTAATGCGTTTAAAGGTAGTTTCTTATTTTGCATCATTATTATTTCAGCCGAAAGACGTCCACTGCTGGATATAAGCCTGTTATTGTACTTTAGTGGCCGAACTATAAGCAAGATTAATAAAACTTAATTTGAAAAAAAAAAACAATAGATGCCAATGTTTTATTGTGCTTTTTTGGGTAAGACTGGACATACAATTGGTAGTTTTTGTCGGCGAGAAGGCAATTACTGCGACCACTCGAAGTCTTGATAAAAAGTTCAATTTGATTTGACTGGTCCTAACACAATCTAGATAATTTGATTGAAATTTAATATTAATATATTACGAGTATACATGAAAATCTGGTATTATCTACCTCTTTTTTTTCTACCCATAATTTCCTTTTGGCATAATTTTTCTCAAAATATACATTGTATAATAACATACATAGTCATTTAGTTTATAATTCACTGATAAAAAAAAACTGATTTTAATAAACGAACTGAAGAGATGGAAACAAGATGAAAAGAAAAAAGAGTACCCTTTATGTACCAAAAATAAATAAATGCAGTCGGAGGTATCGAGGATGTAACGAACGCGTTAAAATTTTAATTTCTTGTTTTACTTTAAGCTTTTTAGTGTTATTACGAGTAATGAACAAATAGATCAGTTAAGAGCGTTTACGACGTACAGCATTTCATACAAACTTTCAAGCCCTCGTTTTTCGAAATGACTGAACCGATTTTAATGAAACCTCATACGCATAAGCAGGATACAAAGGTCTAAAAAGTTAAGAACGTTTTTGAAATGTCTTATTTAAAAACAGATAACTGGAAATCTCTGTTTCTATGGAAAATTTAAAACCGGTATAATTCGGCTGTAACGCAATTTTTTCTAAAATGTTCTTAACTATCTATTAAGACCTTTGTATCCTGCATAAGCGTATGAAGTTTCAATAATTATTATCCCATAATATTTAATTTAATTCCCGCTTCTCTTTTTTGATTCGTAGATGCCATATAAAAATTATATTCTATATCACTCCCGCAATTAAAACAAATATTATTTATATCTCATAAAATAATTATGTAAAAAAAATGCGCTAGGCTACTTACTTGCGCTGAACTTTCAGGATCACTTAAGAATATCATAGGAGGCTTGCCGAACATACCGTCTAACCTAATTATCGGCCCAAATGTGTCAATTAGTTTCGTGATGGTTGCAGGGTCCTCTATTTTGGCAAAATCTCCTGTAAAACAATTATAAAATAAAATAAAATGTCCCCAAATTCGTCAAAACACTTAAGAGCCTATACTACCTCAAATGGCTTAGCATGATCCTCCGTTATGTCGAAAATACTGCAGCATTAATTTTGAAATAAATATAATATGGTAAAGTTGAGAATTAATGTTGACGAAAACACGATTCCACAAAATTTTCTCTATAGAAAAAAAAAACAAAGTTACCTCTAAACCGAACAATAAACCGCTGGTATTCAAAACATACTTCAAATTAGATAATGAAACTTTGCATATTAACTGAACAACTGTAAAGCAGGTCATAAGTTATATATATTTTTTAATACCATTATTTTCAGCGTAAAAAAAATAAACTAAACTATCGGTGCCTTGGAGTCTTCTCCCTGCCACCCTGTCTCGCTTGCTCGCGTGACCGCTAGCAGTAGGTGCGAGCGAGATAAAGAGTGAGGTGGCGCTGAGATAGTATAGACTCTTAAAAGTAAAAGAGAAATGCGATCTCTCGCGTCCAGCCCTGGTTCAGGCCATGGTTCGGAGCGAGAGTGCATGGGAGGCCGTCACCTCCTTCTGCGAAACAGTAATGCTCGCGAAGGAGGAGGCGGAACGCGTAAGGGTGAGGCAGGGTTCCCACCCTTCCGCCCTTAGTCGCCGCAGGAGACGCCCCGGCCGTCGGGAGTCACAGGCCGGGCAGCCCACGGTAGGCGCGGGCTTGCGGACGGTGAGTGATGGGTAGCTCGCCGTCCGATAAGGACCAGGCCCGGGTCGACGGCGCGTTGTGTTCCACGCGCGCCTCAAAGAGACGTCAGCACCAATTGACGAGGTCCGAAAGGGTCAATGCCTGCCAGGGTTACGAGTCTGTCCGAAAGGGATATCGTGGCCCTGGCACACAGGCATTTGAAGGAACACGGTGGGTTTTAGTCAGTAAAAGTCTTCCGCTCCACCCAGAGCGGGAGAAGTTATTTGATGATTTCCCACCAAAAAAAAAAAAAAAAAGGTAGTGTGCCTAATACATTGACCGTATTTAATTAAGAAACTCTTCAGTCAAAGTAAAGGTATCCACAAAAGATGAGCGGAAACTACAAAAATCCATGAGCAAATAAGGCGCGGACTGACTACGATTTTAAACGCTGTAACTGCACTCACACAACCGCTTCAAATAAGGTTGAAAAAATAAACATTTGTGTTGACGATGTGACTAAGCTGCGAATGGGCATTTATTTTACGAGTTTTATTTAGATTATTCGGAATTTACACATTATATTAAATAATTGTCCGGTAAAGTTTTAAAACAAAGCTAATTTATTTTTTATAACGTTGCCCCACACGGAATTTGTCCTGTATTGTGGGTGCGTTTACAAACATTTAAATTCACATACACAAACAGCCAGACCCGGAACAACTTCTTGTAGGTCATACAAATATTTGTTCCGTGCGGGAATCGAACCCGCGACACGTAAGAAAAAAAATACATATTTTTAGTAAAAGAGGCGAAAGACAGAATTATAGTACTAGAAGTAGGGATTTATTAGCTCAACCAGGTTTCAGACTGGCAAAAGTAGACACATCTTTCATGGGGTACTGTTTAAAATGTTATAATAAAATTCCTCCCCACATACTTCAACTGAATGAGACGAAATTCAAATCTTGTATAAAACGCACACTATGCAAGCAGGCATACTAACTATAATTTGGGGGATTACATCGCTGATAAAAATGCTTGGCTCAATGCTGGTCCAGCTCCACAACCCCAACTAATTGATTAACATTTGAAAATACTGTTGAAGCTGCTGAAGATTTCAAAAACTATCTTTGCTTTGTATAAATTCAATCTCTTAGTATTTTATAATTGCATAGCACATGTGTGAGCACTATGTACTTACTATAAAGCTACCATTTACTGAGTACTTCTTTCATTGACTTGAATGTGCCCTGGCGGCTGAGAGTATGTCATGCTCACTGTAATGTCTCGCTGATGGTGGCGGGTGTGTTGGATCATTTAGCTCCCTTCAAAATGGTTGAGTTGAATGGTGCTAATCCATGCGTCATGTTCGTGAACGGGCGCCATCAGTAGGGACTGGTCATCTCTTAGCGGCCTTGGCTTATTTTAATTTAAGTTTTGAATTGTTTTTTTTTTAAATCTTTTTGTTACGGACGCCTTTGACGTTTTGCATCGTTCTCACATGTTTAATTTCAACACGAATGATGTAACCAATATTTTGTAACCATATGTTAATTTAAAAGAGTGTCCGTGGAGTTTCTTGCCCGTTCTTCTCCATAGGTACCTACTAAGGTTTGGAATGGGCAACTAGCTTCATCTTTATGACTGACCGACCCCCTTGACAATTCAAAAGTTCCTGTAATTGGTTTATTTGAAATAAATGCTTTGAGTTTGAGTTTGGCCACTGTATTTTTTGCGTCGGATATTTTCATTGCGTTACGTTATACTCGACTATCCAAGAAACCAGTTTTTGTGAATATTGAGGTAACACTGTGCCAAGCCAGTAGCAGTCTGATTCTGGACATATATTATACATCTCCAATCGTCATTTCATTCTATCTCCAGTCACTATAACCTCTTCAAGCCACTCAGCCCAGCGAACGTCTTCGGTCCGTCCATTCCGAGGGCATCCAAGTTCCAACTCTATGTTTGCGAAGTCATGGTCTTCATTCAAGAACCCTTCAAACTCACAGGTCATCGGCTCTTCAACTTATTGTTTTAGACATCCCCTTCATGATACATACTCAGCCTATAATGTTCCCACTGCTGGGACACAGGCCTCCTCTCTTGTGAGAAGAAGTGGGCCGTAATGCACCACGCGGGCCGAGTGCGGGTTGGTAAATGTCACGTCTTCGAAATTTTAGTTCTGGGACATGCCGGTTTCCTCACGATGTTTTCCTTCACCGTTTTGGGAGCAGTGGTGATGAAATAATTTACACAAAGTAAAGCACCTGTTAGGGTTCAATCCTCCATTATCTGCTCCTCCTCATCATCTGCCTAGCCCTTTCTCGACTATCTTGGGGTCGGCTTCGAGTCTAAACAAATACAGCTGAAATAGCTACTAGAGCTACTGTCTACCTGACCTCTACAGCCCAGTAAACCGAGTAACACGATACCCCTTGGCAAGACTGGACATCAATCAATCAACTCAGCCTATCACAAACCACTGCGGGACATAAGCCTCTCCCAGGCTGCGCTATAACACCCTGTCTTCCACCTTCCACATCCAGTCTGACCCAGCTACCTTCTTTAGGTCGTCGGTCCATCTAGCTGGGGGCGTCGCACACTATGCTTGCCGATCAGGGACCGTACAACCCCGGTTACGAGTTAAGCCTTTCGAAGGGGTAACCCATTCAATGGGTTACCTTTATCATGATGTAACCCATTGAAAGGGTTTTATACTAGAAACCAATTGAAAGGGTTACATGATAAATCGATAACCCATTGAATGGGTTTTATACTTGAAACCCAGTGAAAGGGTTACATGATAACCCATTCAATGGGTTCTATACCTACTTGAAACCCAGTAACATGAAAAAGTCATAATATTATGTTATTTCGATATCCGCCCAGCAGGCGTAGCATGACCAATTCTATCTCTATTCTACCCAGGGACCATTTGGTTACCATTTTAGAAAAATCCTATCCCTTTCAATGGAAAGGGTTTTCGATAGGGTTTTTCTAAGCAGTTACTCAAAAACCAATACGGTGTGGGTAGTTTTGCTTAAATTAAGCCGTTCAAAAGGGTTACCCACACCGTATGGGTTTTTATCGTAAACCCTTTCAATGGGTTACCAAAATATGATTTAAGCCGTTCATAAGGGCTACTCATATCGTATGGGTTTTTGTTTAACCGCGGTAACCAATATGGTCCCTGTTGCCGATACGCGGTCTCCACTCCAGGACTCGTCTGCTCCATCGGCCTTCGAACATGGCCAGCCCACTGCCACTTCAGTTTGCTTACTCTGCAAGCTATGTCGGTAACTCCGGTGCCTTTCCGGATAATTTCATTCATGATTTTATCCTTTATAGATACTCCAACCATAGCCCGCTCAATAGCGTGCTGGGAGACTGGACATCAACATCATTAAAAGTTTGCGGTTCTGGATCTGTAGATTCTACATAACTCACCTCCAAGTATGAAATGATGCAGCTGCCCAATGATGGGCAAAGACGAAGGTCCAGGAATCTCTGTCCATGGCTTTACGTTTTCTGTCTTAACAGCAGTGCTTGCCACTGCTACAGTTCTGAAATCAACCAAAATCTAAATGGGAATATTCTTCTCTTGATTCTATCGGTATGAATTGTATAAATAGAATAGAATAGAATACTCTTTATTATGTACACCATAAAAGTTACAGATATAAATGTTTAAATTTCAAGCATAGCATAGCATTTATTTCAATTAAACCATTTACAGGCACTTTTTAAAGTCAAGGAGTCGGTCAGTCAGAAATATGAAGCTAGTTACCCATTCCAAAGCGTAGTAGGTACCTTTTGAGAAGAACGGGCAAAAAAAACTCCATAGATACTCTTTTAAAATAATATTGTTACATAATATTAGTTACATCATTCATTAGTGTTGAATTTATAATGTGGGAACGATGTAAAAAAGACATAAGAATAGCTCATCAGCCATAGTGAATACATAAAGTCAGCAAGGTGATAGCTGACTGTCTAGTTGTGTCAGGCCTACATTTAATTAAGGGCCGTTACACTTAGTGTTTGGCCACACTGGTAGCGCGGTGCGGGAGCGGCGCGGGTGCAGGAATACGCGCGATTGTGCCTGTCCACAGCCGACCGCGCGACAAAGCGCGCGGTCAGCTCGAACTAGTTCGAGATCCCCGCTCCCGCGCGGGTTGTGTCAATGTCGCTTGCCGCCCGCGCGCACTCACTGCGGCCACTTGTATGAAGGAGCTATGGCGCGAGTTACCCGCGCGCTTCCCGCACCCGCTACCCACGCCCACGTGCCTACTATGGACGCTCAAATGAAGTTCTTATGTTTGAGTACGTCGCGCCGAGCCCGCGCCGCGCCCGCGTTTGCAGTCTGGCCTCACACATAGCGTTGCGGCAGCAGCGGCACCGACGCGCGTCTCCGCTGCGGTGCCTCTGCACGCTGCATAAGTCACGCTTCTATTTGTATGGACCCTTACACATGGCACTGCCGCGGCGGCGGCGGCGATTCTTGATACCGCGGCGGTGCCATATTATGTAAACGCTCTAAGTGTCGCCAATCGTGGAGCAATTTTATTACACTCCAAAAAACCGTAATGATACTGCAGGTATGACTACTCTACAGATAATCTTTGCATACACATTGTGACTAGGCAAATAATATAATTATGGTACACACGGCTACACGTCAAGCTATACACTACCAGTATACGCTGACCTCTCATTGTACGGAAATCCTACACAATGCGAGATTAGCTTATACTGGCAATGTATAGCTTGATGTGTAGTCGTGTGTACTCGTACTCTTGTAAATAATAACACTATCTATGCAAACACTTATACACAACCAGATAAGACAGTGGCTATGTTGTCATTTTGTCTGTAGGTACCTACTTGACAGATTACTCGTATACTTTTGTATTATTATCAACTTTTTCTGTTAATAGCATGTTTAACGAAATTATATCAATGACGCATCAGTTGGCTCAAACTCACCAATTTGGTTTCAAGACTGGTTTTGTGAAGAAAAATGTTACAAGCTATAATTATGACCAATAACTATAAAATTGTCTCTAAACTTGTGTTTAAACAATAACTCAATTATCTTTTTATTTGCTTTTCACAATGGCTTCTGTATTAATCAATTTTGAATTAAATCATTAACGAAGAAGTGTCATCATGGACGGGAACGTTCCCAAAGCGACCGTTCACGAAATGACGATTTCAAATAAACGCGCGTTTTTTTTATCGGTAGACTTAGACGCGGTCTGACACGGTAAAAGTAAAATATTTGAGGATATTTTGTTGGTATTGTACTCTGAAAGGTATTTTTCTAGTATTTTTAACTCTAACAAACGTATTCCCGGAATGACAAAACTATTGATGTACAGTCGCCAGCATATCAAGTTACCACAAACTGTCAAATTTTCTTATTCGATTTTGAACTTAACCTTCAACATTTTAAGGTTTAAAATCATTTGGAGAAATTTGACAGTTTGGTATAACCTGATGTGCTGGCGACTGTACCTACGCTGTGTAAAAAATGGATTGAAAGGTACACAAACTTATAATTTACTAGCTTCTGGCCGGGTCTTCGTGAAATTTCTTGTTTCCCCCACTGCGTCGCGTTGCATCGCCTGCCCGCGCTATTACTTTGTTTTCACTTAACATTCTTTCTGAGTTTTTTCATTTTGCTCGGCTTCTAAGGGTCGCAGAATGATGTTAAATAGCTTATAACCTTTCTCAAGAATTGGGCTATCAAATGCAAATTTTTTTTTTCAAATCCGACTGGTAGTTCCAAAGACTCCCTACATACAAACTTACAAATAAACTTTTATCTCTTTAAAATATTAGTATAACTAGCTGCGCCCCACGGTTTAATGCGCGTTAAGTGTCGGTCCCGTGGGAATATCGGGATAAAAAGTAGCCTAACTATATGTTAATCCAGGGTGTCAGCTACCTCCATACAAAATGTTATTAAAATTGGTTCAGCCGTTTGAGCGTGAAGACGTAACAAACACACACTCACAAACTTTCGCTTTTATTTTAGTAGTGTGATAGTTTTGGCGGTAAAAACTCTGACATCCGGGTAAGAAATTACATTTATTCCTACTGCTGGGCCATAGCATCTAATGGTTCATTGTCGGACAAATATTTTGGCATACTTTTATAAAAAAAAATAAGGTTTTCTTAAATAATACTTCATTAATCTTTATTTGATAAAAATACTATTGATACATAATGGAAACTGTTCAATATACAGGTTGTTAAAGTAACTGCGTGCGATAGCTAAGGGGTAGGTTCAGTATCGATAAAGGAACCCAGAAAAAAAAAAACAAGTAAACAAGTAGTTTTATTAAATATAAAAAAATAATAAAAATAAGTCTCTTCGTACTTTAACGGACTTAGGACCGTCAAATAAAATAATTTTAATTCTAAACGATTGCTATTTTATGTTAGTAGGTACTAAATTAGGTTGACCTTGCAATATTTTTTTTGTTTTAATTTTTTTCTGGTTTCCTATATCGATACTGAACCTACCCCTAAGCTATGACACGCAGATAATTTAACACCCTGTATATTTTTTAAAGTTCAATTTGAAGGATTACACTTTTGGACGCGTTCTAGAAATGCCTTCCGACTGCCCACCGCACGCCGCGCGCCACCCGCGCCGCCCGCGCCATCTTGTCTTCCGTGTGTTTTGACTTTCTTTATATACTTATTTTCAAACAAACGAATTCAGTTTACTTTTCAAGTGTATTGTATTCAGTACGATTCAACCCAATCAATTTTAATGTTCTATATGGTCCATTGTTCAATAAAATTACAAATTTAAGTCATTTAATGGCGGGTGAAGTTTATTTTCCACATGGGTGATTTTAAGCCAGTTGAACACTGTCCACTTTAATTTCGGTTAGATAAATTAACTCATTGATTGTAACTTAAAAAATCTACAAAAATAAACTAACACTTTTCATCCTTCATAGCAGAACGATAATCATTTTATTTATCCTTATAAATTAAGATAGGTATCCTAATTTATTAAGAGTCGAGATGTTTTAATGCTAACAATTTTTTTTGCAGCAGACATCCATAGATTAACAGAGCGGCAGCGTAGATTTCAACTTCGATTTTATAGCAAAAACTGCATAAAACCACTAACCTTATACATTCCTTATTAATTGCCGCCAAATTGAGCAGCGGCTTGAACTTCGTCGTCTGCATGTTGTTGCTGTTGATTACACGATAACACTAAAAACACTGATGTTGTTATCAATTCACGTGTAACTTTATACTTAAAAACAAAAGATAGCACGGGCTGATCAATATTGTATCTCTAAGCTTTAACACTTTGAGGAAAACAAAATTCCTCCAGACGATAAAACTTATACTGGGTCTCGTTCAGTGTGTTCAACCGATTAAGTATAGTTTATTTTTCTTTACTTGTCCTATTTTGTAAACAAACACGTTTCGAAAACCAAGGTGTGAATGGTGATGATCTTTCTAGGAACATCACATTATATACAATGCTTGGGATTGACCATTTCAACTGAATTATTTTCTCAATTCCTCATACATATTAATTGTTTACAAAATAACGCAGGTGAACAGTATCAGTTTTAAGTAATAATTACGTAGTTTGTTTTTTTTTAATATACGAAATATACGAACGTCCGGCAGCAGCGTGTTTTGGAAATGATTGTATCTCATTCGATGCATAGATGTGTTGAACGACTTTGACCTTCGCTAAATTACATAACAAGCTCATAACCTAATCGTTTGATACGTATCGTGTTGCTTGATACTCGAATAACAGCCTTATTCAGTTGTGATAAAGACAGATTTTGATTTGTTTTGAATTTTTTGTTTTTGTTGACGCAGGTATAATACAATTACTGATTATACTCTGGTACCGATTTCAGGGAAACCTGTTATTGAACAGCAGCACTAAGCTAAATGAATTCTATTTTGAATCGACTTCAAAAAAGGAAGAGGTTTTCGATTCGACTGTATGTTTTTGTAATGGCAATCTTGACATACAATCTGCTTTAACATGTTCTATGCCTTTTACATGTTTAAATGTATAATCAAAACTTGACAAATATAATGACCATCTTTGCAGACGACCTGGTTGCCATTTGTGGTAAACTCTTGTGCTCACCAAATAATGCTAATAACGGTTTGTGATCAGATAATAACTCAAACTTTCTACCAATTAAATATTGATATAGTGTTGCACAGCCCAATAAATTGCAAGCGCTTCTTTACGAATCATAGAATAACTCATCTCAGCCTTTGAGAAAACTCTAGAAATTAAACTAATTGGTCTGTCTGACCCATCTGGCAAAATGTGGCTTAAAACTGCCCCTATTCCATTTTGTGAAGCATCACAAGCTAAACGTAAAGGCATATCTCTACTGCAATGAATTATAACATTATCAGAAATAATATCCCTCTTAATTGTATTGCAATTCTTTTGACATTCTCTATTCCAATAAAATTTGTAATTTTTCTGTAATAAATCATATAGGTAAAGGATTTAGTTTTTGTTGAGACCAGCCTCCCTCAACATCGCCGCGCGCTGGCGGCAGTGAACGAGGGGTGCGGGGTCAGCGACGAGCAAGACGGCCGCACGGCCGGGCGCTGACCTCCGCGACACACTAGTCAGCTATTGCGCGCCTTCAAGCACGGCTGCGCTCACGCATTTTACTGTCGTCCGTTGTTATTCTTGTTAACTTATTAACCGACACAGCTTCTATTTTCCTTTTAATTTACATGTTTATACAGTCCACTCCTTTCGTTTGCTCTAATTACGACCTATCGTCGCGATCAGTTTTATAGACAAATTGTGAATGAATATAAGTACCATCATAATTTACCATTCCTAGCCATGAACGAACTTCTGAAACATTCTTAGGCGCAGGTGCATTAACAACAGAGTCAACCTTTGACATATCTTTGGATAATCCACTCTTTGAAATAAAACTGTCCTAAATATTTTATTTTCGGTTGCATAAATTCACATTTACTTTTGTTTAAACGAATACCTGCCTCTTTTAATCTTCTTAAAACTTCCTTTAAATTTTCTAAATGTTCAACATCATTAGTACCTGTGACTAGGACGTCATCAATGAAATTTACAACACCCCGAGCCCCTAACAATACTTACTCAAGTTTGTTTTGAAAAATCGCACTAGCAGGCTTTGTACCATATGGCAATCTATTTACTCGGTATATCCATTTTGGTGTTGACCAAGCTAAGAGTTCACTACTCTCCTTACTTAAACACAAATGATTAAATGCATTTCTTAAATCTAATTTTGAAAATGATGTACCACCTTGTAGTGCAGTAAAAATGTCCACAATTATAGGTAAAGGATGGTTAACATCTTTAATATGTTTATTCACAGTAATTTTGTAATTTGCACATAACCTTATTTTATTATTTTCCTTCAAAACTGGAACTAAAGGTGTCCCCCATTGGGATGTTTCTGCTTCTGTAATAACACCTTCTTTCTCTAATCTAGTTAATTCACATTCAACCTGATCTTTAAAAGCATGAGGTCCTTGCCTCGGTTTGTGAAAAATAGGCTTTACATCTTTATTAATTAACTGTAATGTAATTTTCTCACCTTTAATAATACCTAACTTACTTTTAAATAATATTTCAAATTCCTGTAATAATAATTGCAATTTCTCTTCTGTACTTTGCACATAGTTAATTTGCATAAGTTTTGAAATATCTAAATTAAATTGCTGAATTAAATCTCGACCAAATAAAATTTTACAACCATTTTTAACAATAACCATACTACAGTTCACCTCTTTATCTTTTACCTCAATTCTACAGTTTATTTCTCCAACTGGTTTTAAAATATGACCATTATATGTTTTTAATTCAATATCTGAATTTTCTAACTTAATGTGAGAAAATTTAGATAAATAAATGTTTTCAGGTAAACATGAAATTGCAGCACCGGGGTCCAGTTCCAATTGGACCGGTTTGTTATCAATACAACATTTAATTGATATTGGTAAAACATAGTTAACATCTTTCTCTATTGCAAAGATATCAATAGAATTATTGAAAGTTTCTTCATTTACCTCAACATTATGAGTGACCCTTACTCTAAGGCTCTTACAGCTAGGTGTCCAATTTTGCTACATATTTTACATTTGAATGACTTAAATTTATTTTGCTTCTACTAAAAATGTCACCGACTTGGAAACATCTTGTTTGCATAACTTTTCCTGGATTGGTCCTGGACGCAGACTCGTAACGAATTTATCCTTAACACGTTCTTCTAATGTATTCGTAAAATTGCATCCCGCAGCAAATTTTCTAACACGAGCATACCATTTAGCTATCCCCTTCCAATTGTTGTAATTTTTCGAATTGAACCCTTTTTCTAAATTGCGAAATTCTTTTCTCGAAACTTAAGTTTTAATAAATTCTGCAGCTCCAACTATATAACAACTAAACTATATATCTATAGATGTTATCTACAACAGGAGTAATTCCTAAACAGCTTCATCAGTCCCTTAGTTCCTTTAACCTGTCATATAAAACCTACCACCTGGTGCAGAAGACAGTGATTCTTAACACATGCAGCCTGCATGTGTTAAGAAGAGTTAGAACATGTCTTTAGTGTGAGCCGGCCATCTGGCACCAATACTCCCACTCAAATATAGTTTCGTCTACCATACAGTCTACGTATAACATTACTCCTACACTTAACCCCACTGCTGGACACTTGGCTACGGCCCGTGCCATCAGTACTATCCAGCTAGGCCGAGGAAAACAAATATAGAAACAAAAGTAATAATAATAATCGTTTATTTTTATATGGGTCACATGTACAATAAATACCTTAAAAATTAAAATAGAGCACAGTTGCTTATTTGCCTGAAATAGGTTGAACCTGTGCTTCAGGCTAGAAAGTGCATAAATAAAGTAAAAAATTAACAATGACTATAAAGTAAAAACTAAAATTAAAACTTAGGTAAATAATAAAATAGCATGTTAGCAGTTATATTTACAGACAACAAGCAGATCTTCTGACTGTGCATAATCTATGGTTAGTAAATATTTGTGTATAATTTTTTTTACAGCTAAAGTAATTTAGGTTATAGATAAGTACTAAGTTTTCTATTTAATATTTTGTACAGAAATGGGCGTATGTAAAAAATCTTTCTACAAAGACATGTTTTGAGGTTGCGTTAGATAAGCATAATAAATACATATAATATCATTCCGTCTCTTGTGAGTATTGTCAGCTTTGTAGGTAAGTATGGTGTGCTGTTTTAATACTAAGTGCATAATGAAAAGCTGGCGAACCGCCAATATGCTGCAGGTTTTCTATAGTTGATCTGTGGGAAAGCAGAAGGGATGGTAGTTTGCTACCTTTAAAATTGCTCTCTGAGCTCTTTCCAGTGGAAGAAAATTAGTTTTCGGTGCGCCACCCCAAGAAGTGATACAATATTGAATTTAGAGTGACATAGTGCCAAATAAACTTGTGTGATTAATTTTGAACCTGCAAATGAGCGTAATTTTTTGAAAACATAATTATATTAGTTTGTGCACTCTATTAACTAGACTTTCAATATGTTTTGTGGCGAGGAGATTGGACGCCGGATACATATGCAGCGTTCTTTACGGGTGGTGTGTTCTTTTAATAGTCACGTGCGCTTGCCTTATATCAGCTACCTATGGCGTGTACTGTGTTGTTTTAATAGCCACGTGCACTTGCCTTATGGCAGCTACCTATGGAGTGTGCTGTTTTGTTTTAATAGCCACGTGCGCTTGCCTTATATCAGCTACCTATAGCGTGTACTGTGTTGTTTTAATAGCCACGTGCACTTGCCTTATGGCAGCTACCTATGGAGTGTGCTGTGTTGTTTTAATAGCCACGTGCGCTTGCCTTATGGCAGCTACCTATGGCATGTGCTGTGTTCTTTTAATAGCCACGTGCGCTTGCCTTATGGCAGCTACCTATGGCGTGTGCTGTGTTGTTTTAATAGCCACATGCGCTTGCATTATGGCAGCTACCTATGGCATGTGCTGTGTTCTTTTAATAGCCACGTGCGCTTGCCTTATGGCAGTTACCTATGGCGTGTGCTGGCAGCTTACAACTAGCTGGCTTGTTTCACATTATGTTTCTATAAAACTATTAGATGATAATGGTTATGCGCTGGTCACGAATATATGAGTGCACGCTTACATTTGTGACAGAGAGCTGACAATTGTTATAGAAGTCTAGATAACTAGATTGAATAAACATTACAACAGCGTTGTTTTACAGATGTCTGCGATACTGGTGACTTCCATGATTACAGGGATCCACCCAAGATCAGGCGCGCCTCGAGGACGCCTCGCTATCAGGAAAGGCCGTGTTAGAGGAATCAGACACGGGGCGGGGCCTAATATCGTATCATCATGACGTAGGATCACGTGAGCGGTGGGGCGAGCGACGTACCGCTGGTGGGTGGATGGTGGATTCACTTTTGCAGTGGCATTCGGACGTGACGGACGTATATTACTTGTGGCTATAGTTGTGATTAGGTTTCTTTAGGATAAAAATCAGTTTTGTTATTAATATTTATTTTCTTTAAATTAACTCCACTTTTGTTTTAGAATAATGTGTATAAAGAGACGAATTAAAAACCTCGGCTTTTTTTAAAGTTAGTTAAAAAAAAGGGATGGATGAAATAAGGTAAACACATTATTTAACATCCTTAAATACGAAATTGTAAGGTCCCTTGATATAATTGAGAGACGCCTGCTCTATCTTCGGTGGGGGCCCGAACCATTCCACTTGGAAGTTTTCTATTAACCTCGCCATAAATATATCCATTTCTAGTTCAGCTATGCGACGACCTGGAGAGGAAAAGATTACAAATATTAGTATACTTACTTGCGATTTAATATAGGGTGTGGTCCAGCCAAGCACAAACTATGTGCTTAGCGATGCGAACGCGTCAACGCATACATTATCATAAGTCCATTTCTTCTAATTATAAGTTGGCTTCGTCTCTTCTAGAAACATTTGAAATTAAACAATGCAATGCACCTTAAATACCTCTTTTGATTGTTTTAACACACAGCGAAGTATTACAGACACTATTTGATTAGTACATGCACATAGTCGAGTCAGGAAGGATTGGCCTTGAGTTTCCTCAGGAGCCCGTAAAAATCGGTAACTCGGTTCTCAACGAACATGCCAAACGCACTACACCGCCAAGGCAGCTATAATATAGCTCTAAAGGCGTTAATATATTGTACACGAAAAGTGTTATAAGCACTCTTCGTGTACGTGTACCAGAGCTGACTGGTGTAGAACGACTGACAGTATAATAAGCCACGAACAGAGTTATTAATTTCAGACTTATTTTCGTTTTTAGGGTTCCGTAGTAAACAAAGAACCCTTATAGTTTCACCATGTCCGTCTGTTTGTCTGTCCGTCCGTCCATCTGTCCCCGGCTTAGCTCAGAGACGCGAAGTCCTAGAAAGCTGTAATTTGGCAAGGGTATACATATTAATTACACCAAAAAAGTCGTAAAATAAAACCATGAAAAACATTTTTTTTAGGGTACCTCCCTTGCACGTAAAACGGGGATGATATTTTTTTTTCTCGTCTAATACATGGTGTCGGGTATCATTGGATAGGCCGTTCAATGTTGTTTGTCAACGTCAATGATAAGTTTGTTTTTGGGATGAATTCATCCTAACTACGGAACCCTTGATTGTGCGTGGTCCGACATGTACTTGGCCGGTTTTTTTAATTAAATCAATATTCATTCATTATCTTGATGCAGTAGCCGGCAGTTTCTGATACCTAGTCTTTTGTTGTACGTGTAGTTATTTCAACTTACTCAGGTGTGAAAAGTATGGCCTTTACTTTTCTTAAATTCTTTTCTGTAGTATACCAGGCTCTGGAATGCTAGACGGACGGGCAATGAATTTTCACTGCGTAATATCTGTAAATATAATTTGAGATGTAATGGAGGAAATGAGTATTCAAATTAAAATATTTACTTTTTCTCCTTATTTAGTTCTTTTTACTTATTATCGTGGTTTCGTTTCGATTTTATTTCACGTAAAACAAAAAAGTAAGTAAATCTACTTACGTGTTGTGAACATTAAGAATCACTAAGTAAAATCTTAGGATCCTGGCTTAACATTCCATCGAGTCTAACGATTGGCCCATACGACTCAAATAGTTTCATGATGCCTTCAGCTTCTTCGATGACTTGGAAACGACCTAGAAAAAAAAAGAAATTAAATAAAATGTTTCTTTTTAAATAAATAAAAAAGTCATCGGTCCGCTTTATAGGAAGTAGATTAGCCACCAGTACCAGTACTGCCTAGGCTGAATATCATAAAGACTTTTAAAGAGGTAAAATCGGCCAATCATAGAGGTAAAATCGGCCAATCATTGACGTAAAATCGGCCAATCATAGAGGTAAAATCGGCCAATCATAAAGACTTTTAAAGTTTTCTGTGCAAATTAACCTTTAAACCAGTGCATATAAATGCAAGCAGCATTTATATGCACTGGTTTAAAGGTTAATTTTAAATATAGTTAGTAATGGCGGTTACATTTCTCGGACGAATACTTTTAAAAGAAATTCTTTAACTAGGTACGACTTTTATACCAAATATAACTCACCTCCAGGCATGAAATGGTGCATTTGCCCGATGATGGGCAAAGACGAGGGTCCGGGAATCTCTTTCCAGGACTTCAAATTGGCATCTGGCTTTACAGCAGCACTTTCTTCCGCTACCGTTCTGAAAACAACATTCATCTTATTGAAAATCTTACGTACGTATTATTTGAGAATAGAAATTTAAATTCATCACTGGTAATTTTCTAAGGGTAAGTGACAAAGTGTGAAAGTAGCTTATCCACTGTATTTTGGATGTCTGACTCATCAACAATCTGAATTTTATACATTCTATACTTAATAAACACTGAGGTTTTGCTAGTGGCTGAGTAATAACTACCATACCGATCCATCAAGTTAAGTTACGCTTGCCGGGGTCGGTCCGTGGATGGGTGACCATCTTTACATACCATACTCCTCTGTGCCTCGGAAAGCACGTTAAGCCGTTGGTCCCGGCTGTAATTCGTGATAAATGATTTATTTTCTGTAAGTAGGTTTGTACAAACACTTTTACACGTCAAACATATTTATAAAAACAAAAAAAAACTAGATGAGGTCGGCGTTTCGTAACTGACTACTCTGAGAAGAAAGGCCGAAACAAACTCAGAGGTCACAGTCTCTTTTAAAGTCCAGACATAATCTTGGTCAAATCATGTGAAGACCATGTAGATTGGTGCCTGTAATGATCTTTTGATGAAAGAATCACACAGATTGAGGGGACCTGTCCAGTCCGTGCACGCATTTGTCAGTAGTCGTGCAGCTCAACTCAGAACTTCAGGAGCTCAACGATTCAACGAACAATACCAAAGAAAGGACATTCGGGTAGGCCGCATAAATTACTCAAACTACCAGACAATGATGAAAACTAACTGAGTAAAAACAAAAATAAACAATAACCCACATAGTCTTCACATTTACAATACTTAATTAAAACAATATAATACTTAACAAAGTAAATATTCATGTCATAGTATATATAAAATTCATCAATGTCAATGTGTATATAAAATACGGATATAATATTGGTCAGATCATTTGAGGACCATGTAGATTGGTGTCTGAAATGGTCTTTTGAGGAAAGAACCACACAGATTTGAGTGGACCTGTCCAGTCAGTGCACGCATTTGTCAGTTATCATGCAGCTCAACTCAAAACTTAAGGAGCTCAACGATTCGACGAACAATACCAAAGATAGGACATTTGGGTAGGCCGCATTAAGTACTCAAACTACCAGACCATCATTAAAACTAAGAGAAAAATAAAACAAAAACAATGACCCACATTTCATAATAATTAAAATAATATAATACTTTACGAAGTAAATATTCATGTCATTGTTAATGTAAAATTATGTATAAAAAACAAAAAGAAAAATATAAGTACATAGTGGCAAAAAAAAATGTATATAAATCAAATCAAGATTCACTGTAAATTTATTGGAGCAGCTCAATCCCAAGCCTTTTTGTCCTCAATATAGTCTTTAACAGTATAAAAGGCTTTCTGGCACAGTTTCCGCTTTATAAAACATTTGAATTTATTAAGGCTTAAGTCTTGAATATGGCTAGGAAGTTTATTATAGAAACGTATACACTGGCATCTAAATGAGCCACCTATTTTTTTAAGCCTGGTCGTAGGAACAACAAATTTGTACTTGTTCCTAGTGTTTACATTATGGATATCACTGTATTTTTTAAGGGCGTAGCCTTACCAGTGTCGTAACACAAAGTAATGGCGGAAACACATTATTAAAACGCGACGCGACCCGATGAAACGGGATGCGTGTTGAGTGAATCAAATGTATTGTTTCCTATAGACCAGAGTCACACTATGAACATCCGACGCGACGCCATGCCCGCACACGCCACCCGATCCAGACGTGCCAGGTCGGTGTGTTGCCCATGGTGGGGGTAAACACGCCATCCGACGCGGCGCGCGCGGTATGTTTCTAGACAACACCCAACGCACAGCCTACAATAGTATATAGGGTAACCCAACGCCACGCGTCAGTCGTTCGAGAACTGACACAGAGCTTAGGTGTATTCTTTGACCGCATCCCTATTCTTCAAACTGTCAAACGGAATTTATGCCAATTTAATAATTTTATTTTTTGCATTTATTTAGCGAAATGACCAACGAACAATTAATTGAGTTGGTAAAACGATATCCTGTTCTATATGACATGAATTTAGCTATAAACAGGGATCATACTGTGAGAAATAATGCATGGGAAGAAATTGTCTAAGAAGAATAGTCTTCATCTGACTCGTTATTAATTAAATCCATAGTACAGACGCCAGCAGGTCAAGTTACACGAAACTGTCAAATTTTGCCTATTAACCTTGAATCATAAGCTGTAGGGAAAAAGTTGAAAATCTATTAAAGAAATTTGACAGATTGTAGTAGCTTGATGTGCTGGCGTCTGTACATAACCATACACTTCCACTGCTGTTAGCTAACTGGATTCAGAATTTGCTAGTATGTCGTAGCGTCGCGTGTTGGTAATGTGCACGGTGCAAATAGTGTCGTCACGTGGCGTCGCGTCGCGTTTTAATAATGTGTTTCCGCCATAATAATTACGCATTATATTGTCTTTGGTCCCTGGCCCTGACATCTGGCAATGGACAAGATTGTCAAACTTTTTATTGTTGAATATGAGGCTTTTGGCTACTGTAT
Organism: Tiliacea aurago; assembly: GCA_948098905.1. Classification (NCBI taxonomy): domain Eukaryota; kingdom Metazoa; phylum Arthropoda; class Insecta; order Lepidoptera; family Noctuidae; genus Tiliacea; species Tiliacea aurago. Next base: position 21,006,618 of record OX402579.1, on the reverse strand, counting down.
TTGTGTGCAATTTATACTTATTTCATTGTAATGTGCGTTTTATTTGTGCAGAATAAACAATGTTTCTTTCTCTCATGTGTGTATCATGTGCCTATGGATCGAGACGAGATGCCGATGGAGGGTATCTAAAGTTTAGCTAAAGGTATCAATTGAAACTATGTATTTTTTGTTAATAATCCATAAAATTGTTAGAATTCCCTAAACCCATCAGGGCCTTCCATCTCTATATTATTCTATAAGTAAAAGTACTTGGGACCAGGAAGTAAGTTTTTTATGTCCTCTAAATTGCAGCTTTGGGCACTTTAATATGTGGGCTATCATCTGGTCAGGAGCACAGCTTTCACACAGGAGCGCATTCGCGTTGGTGTTTGAGGGATCTATAATTCGTCTCATATAAATAGGCATGCCAGTGGCTAGGAATAACCTACTCAAGTTTGCCCCTATGTCACGAGCTGCACCCCAGATAGCAGATCAGTTTGCTGCAAACTTGATTTTTATTTGAATTTAAATTGCAATATATTCAATATGGCAATATTGCTGCAAGCTTGTTAATATAAGGATGATGGTTGAAGTTTAAAGTAAGTTTGTAGCAGTCTTGCATTTTATGCTATATTTCACACATGAAAGTATCAAACTTGTTTTAAGGTTGGTACAAACTTGCGTTTTCCGTTATCGGATCGGAACAGGAAAATAGAAAAGAGTACCTAGCTGGGTAAGAGGTGGGATGCCTGGGACGGGCGCAAAAAAAGATGATTGGTCGCCACGCGCACTGTATGAGTGCAGCACTCTATGATTGGCTAATAAGTGTGACGTTGTCAATCTCATTATTTTCATTGGTGATACTTATTGACGCATCGTATCTCGCGTTCGGCGAGTTGAGACCTGTTTTGTTTTGACTTGACGCCAATATGGCTTACCATTTGTAATAAAATTGTACGATTAGAGTCTGTGCCAGTACCCCAGTGGATTCAAAGAGAAGTGTACCTAACTATACATATTGGATTACTTAGGTGCTTCTGTTGTGTTGTGCGCGAGGGACGCGCGTACTTTACATAACGTGCTGAGGAATAACGGTTTGTTTATTTATTTATACTTTTACAGACAGAACAAATGGTAGTTAAGTGCCTGCTATCCAACCTAATCGACGGTCCAAGTGCTCCTGTCCTAAATAGTGCCCACGTGTACCTGTATTGCTAGCTGGTATTTCATAATAAGTCCATAAAGGTATCTATAACTTCAAAAATTAACAACTCTATCCCTTTATTTTCTTAGAGCAAGAAAATAAAGGGATAGAGTTGTTAATTTGTTGGCTAGCATCTGTAGCGGCTAGCCAATTGTATGTATTTCGGGTTCCTGTAACTGTTTTAAGTTTAGAATATAATAGAATACTCTTTATTATGTACACCATAAAATGGAATCCTCAATCCAATCATTTGAATGACCAATTATTAAAAATAAGCCAGAATAAATAGGCGATAGTATGTGCAGACGCCAAGCACATCAAGCTACTATACATACTGTCAATTTTTTTATTTTTTTTAAACGTTGCCCCACACTAGGAATTTCTCCTGTATTGTGGGTGCGTTTACAAACATTTAATTAAATTCACATACACAAACAGCCAGACCCGAAACAAGTACTTGTAGGTCATACAAATATTTGTTCCGTGCGGGAATCGAACCCGCGACACGCAGCGCAGCAGTCAATCGCTTAACTAACTGCGCCAATCGTGCCGTCGTTTTAATAGATTTTCAACTTTATCGCTCTATCTTAAGGTTCAATGTTGATTAGGAAAATTTTACAGTTTCGGGTAGCTTCACCTGCTGGCGCATGTACCTACATAGTACTTAAAAACAAATTATTAAAAAAAATAACCCGACTGCAAAAAAATGAACTGAAAAGATGGAAACAAGATGAAAAGAAAACCAGTATCGTTTAAGTATCCAAAATAAATAAATGCAGTCGGAGGCATCTAGGATGTTACGAACGCCGTAAAGTTTGCCTCCGACTGCATTTATTTATGTGTTATAAAATATATATATTTGGAATTGGCTATTTACTAGCTTTTATTTGATACCCATATTAATAAAATCGTAAAATATATTTTTTTATTCGCAAATGCCATAGTAAAATTTTATAGCCTATGTCACACCGGCAATTAAAACGAATCTAAGGATACCTCATATGTTAAAATCCATCAAGCCGTTTAGCCTATAGAGCGTGCCAAAGAAATAGACATACATACATACACTCGAAAAACATAACCCTCCTTCTGAAGCAGTCGGGTAAAAATGGGCCAAATTTTCTTATCGTTACTATGCTAATTAAAAACCTTTTTAGATGTAATTTTTGGCTGGTATTGGAGGTAGAAACGTCCGAAGTCTGACAACTAATATTTTGAGAAGAATATTTACTCGATGATGTGGCAAAATAAAAAATTCCAGTAAAAAAGCATTTCTTTTTTGCCACCGACTTCCAAAATTAAAGTTATTTTTCACTTTGTAGTGTTTTTTTGGAAGTCGGTTGTTTTTTTTTGTAAAGAGTTTTTTATTATTCACTTTTTAGTGGGTCAGTTTTTATTTTATCTAAGTTATAGTAGCCTAATGTCAACTGCTTATCACCTTTTACAAAATATTGCTTTTCCCGATGCTGGGGCGTTCAAATTGTTGAGGAGTTCTCTTGGTAAGAACCAGGAGAACTGCTACTCACCATTTGTATTGTGACAAGCATAAATTGCTTAGCAACCATAATAAAGTACCTACCTAATTGGATCGCAACCCGTTAAACTCAAACTCAAAACATTTATTTCAATTAAACCTATTACAGGCACTTTTGAATTGTCAAGAGTCGGTCAGTTAGTCAGAAAGTTGAAGCTATTTGCCCATTCCAAAACGTAGATCTCTATGGAGAAGAATAGGTAAGAAACTCCAAGGACACTCTTTTAAAGCAAGATATTACAAAATCCTGGGTACATTATTCTTGTTGCTTCTATATGTGAGAACAATGTAAAAAAAAAAATATTGTTTATTTAAAAAACAATTCAAAATATATGATTAAAAGATTACAAATAAGCCCTGGCAGTTAAGAGAAGACCAGTCTCAACTGACGGCGCCCGTTCACGAACATGACGCGTGGATCAGCACCATCCAACTCAACCATTTTGTAGGGAACCGAATGATCCAACACACGCGCCACCATCAGCGAGCCATTTAAGTGAGCATGACATACTCTCAACTGTCACGCTTTTTTAAGTCAACATACATCTTATCATAATAAACGGCTCCATGGTACTCACATTAACAAAAATTCAAAAACAATTGCTTAACTTATACAAAACTATAGCTTGCAATGTATTTCAAAAATTTATAAAGTTTTACTAGCAAAAGGAAAATCATAATTACCTATTAAAGTATTCAACAACTAAAACTTGATTACATTTTCTTCTTCTTCTTAGTCGTCGTCGATTACATTTTATAAAATCGATATGATTGTAATGTCAGAACATAAAAAAAAGGGGGGAAGCATCTCTTCCGAATATTATAATTTTAACAAGTGAGCCCAAGTGGTTGTGGAGCAGGACCAGCATTAAGCCAAGCATTTTTATCTACGATATAATCATCCAACCTATAATATGCTTGTCTACATAGTGTGCGTTTAATGCATGTTTTAAATTTCTTCTCATCTAATTGAAGAATACCGAGTGGTATTTTATTATAACATTTTACACAGTACCCCATAAAAGAAGTGTGTACTTTTGACAATCTGAAACGTGGTTGATCTAATTTGTTCCTATTTCTAGTGTTAAAATTATGCCTGTCACTTATCTTACTGAAAAGATGTAGGTTTTTTCTAACATACATAATATTTTCATAAAATATTGGCAAGGGACCGTCATGATGTTAATTTTTTTAAAGAGTTCCCTTAGAGAGTCGCGTTTGCGGAGGTTGTAGATGGCTCTGATAGCCCTCTTTTGCAGAACAAAGATAGAAACAATATCTGCAGCCCGTCCCCACAGCAAAATACCGTAAGACATGATGCTATGAAAGTAACTAAAATAGACCAGTCTCGCTGTATCCACGTCTGTTAATTGGCGGATTTTCCAAACAGCGTAGGCGGCTGAACTTAGCCGCCCTGCAAGTGATGTTAAGTGAGGACTCCAGCTTAGAGTCAAGCGTGATTCCCAGGAAAACAGTTTTGTCGACGAATTCTAGTATCTCTTTGTTCAATACAACGTGACATTCACTACTTCTAACATTCGGCAAGGCGAATCTTATGCATTTAGTTTTGAATATATTCAAAATCAAATCAAATCAAATCATTTATTTTTGCTGAATACACTGTTACAATGGTGTTATAAGAATTACATGTTTCAAGTGATTCTACCGTAAGGCATGCAAAATTTATACAGTCATAGTTATTCATCAATTAATCAAAAAAGACATTGGAATAAATAAAATTAGATGAAATGAGCACGATATAGTTATAATAAGTTAAAGTCATAGTGGAAAATAAATTATAAATTAAATAATAAAAATATTTAGACTATTCCAATGTCAATGTCAAAATTAGTTATTAAGAGATACATGCATAGTTAATTGAATAATTGATTTTAGTTTATGTCACTGTGAGGTCTTTAGTTTGGCAAAATTATCATTGAGGAAGTCATTCAAGTTATAGTAGCATTTATTAATCAGATTTTTTTTTAGAGTTTTCTTAAATAGGGCCGTATTCATTGCCCTTATTTCTTTAGGTAATTTATTGAAGATTACAGGAGCCATATGGAACACACTCCTGTACATTAAAGAGGTACATGTTCGGGGTACATAGAGGCGTAGTGCGTCTCGTTGTTGCCTATTATTTATTTCTGATGCTAATTTAAATAGGTTTTTATTGGTTTTCACAAATAATGAGACCTCATAAATATACAGACTTGGGAGAGTCAGAATCTTATAGTCCTGGAAAAACGGTTTACAGGTTTCGACCATTTGAAGCCCAAACATAGCCCTTAAGCACCGTTTTTGTGCTTTAAAAATTATGTTATTATCCTCAGAATTTCCCCAGAAAATTAAACCATACCTCAGTACTGAAGCAGCTAAACCATGATAAGCCGCTAACAACGTATTTATATTTGAGACCTTTTTAAGTTCATGTAGGGCATATACTGATTTATTTAATCTTTTGCACAATGTTTCAATCTGGTATTTCCAATTTAACTTATTATCCAGGGTAAGCCCAAGAAATTTTGTTAATAGAACTTCAGCTACAGGTTCACCCTTATAGTTAATCTTAGGTGTACCTGCATTTATACGCTGACTAAAATGCATTATTTTTGTTTTCCCAATGTTTGCCTTCAGATTGTTACTATCTAACCATTGAATGATTGCATTTAGGCTACTGTTTATATCATGCTCGTAAGATGTTCTGTCACTACATTTAATTGCAATAGTGCTGTCGTCGGCAAAGAGTGTCATTGGGTTTGAATTCGCGTTCGGAAGGTCATTAATGTATATAATGAAAAGTAGTGAGCTCAATACGCCTCCTTGTGGGACACCGTACTGAATTTCACGTCCCCCTGACAAATATGTCTCCTCCATCTTAGTTCTACTGTTAATTCTATTAATTTGTGTATATTGAGTGCGGTTCTTGAGGTACGTTTCTATTAATTTTAAAACGTTGCCCCTTATGCCATATAACTCGAGCTTATAAAGTAAAACGTCATGCACCACGTGATCGAAAGCCTGTGTCATGTCCATAAAGATGCCGCAGATCGGTATTCGCTTGTCGACATTAGACATTATGATTTCTAAGAACTCATATATAGCAAGGTTGATACTTTTATCTTGTCTGAATCCTTTTTGTTCCTTAGCTAAGATGTTATGGGTTTCAAAGTATTTAGTCAGCTCACTATAAATGTATTTTTCAAAAATTTTTGAGACGATTGACAGTAAGGCAATAGGTCTATAATTAATCATGCTTTCTTTACTCTCTTTTTTATGTATCGGTTTTATAATTGCTACTTTTAATTTTTCTGGGTATATACCAGTTTCAATAGACAGGTTTAAAATGTAACTCAGGGGTCGCGAAATACATTCCGTTACTAGCTTGATGACTTTAGTGCAGATACCGTCATATCCTACACTATTGGTGTTTTTTAGCCCTTTTATAATTTGTTTTATATCTTCTGGTAGACATGGCTTCATGAAGATTGAGTTTAGCCTAGATGTTAGGTATTGCTTATGCTGATCGATGTGCATAGTATTAATGGGTGATATCTTATCTACAAAATAGTTATTAAATTCATTAGATATGTCATACGGATTTGTCACGATATTATTATTCGATTCAATATATGGGATAGATTCTGATGGTCTGTTTTGCTTTGCAGTATTAAAAATTTACCATACAGCTTTTGGTTTATTACTAGCGTTCAAGATATTGTGATTGTTTTGTGCTCGTTGCGTCAAAGATACAATCCTCTTCAGTCTTTTGGTGTATTGCTTCAATTTTGATTTATTGTCCGCACTTGGTGTTTTTCTATATTTCCACAGTAGTTCACGTTTCTTAGCGCTACAGGTCTTAATACCCCGTGAGACCCACTTGGTTTTTTTGTGGAGGTGTATGGTTGTAGTTTTGTAGGGAAAGCAAAGGTCATAAAACAACTGAAATGTATCAATGAAAACATTATATGCTATGTTTGGATCACAAGTAGTGTACATATCTGCAAATGACATTTGACCTAAATAATATTTGAATTTGGCCTGATTTTCTACACATAAATCCCGTCTCCTGATTCTCCAGTTCTTAATTATACATATGTTTCTCACTTGGCATTTTAACAATTGTGCGGTGTGGTCCGACAGTGCTAGTTCAATTACTTCTGATTTACATGCTTTCCCAAAGTTATGGGCAAAATTGTCAATACATGTTTTACTTACATGTCTGGTAGGTTCTTTCAATTGTAATTTTAGATTATAATTTAATAGTAAACATTCAAATTCGTTTGTCAACTTACACTAATTTAGAATATTAATATTAAAATCTCCAGCTATAACAATCTTATGTTTGTGATGGTGTTAATAGAGTAAGGTTAGAATCTTGTTCAGTCTATCAAAAAATATATCAATATTACTGGCTAGGGGTACTCTATACACACAGACAATAACAATTTTGTCGTCCGTCAGCACAACAGCACTACACTCAAACGCTGAGCAGACTGAACAACTCGTTAATGTTAATATTTCTTTACAATTATGTCCCTTCTTGACAAATATACAAGACCCGCCTCTTTTTGAATTCGTTCTAGAGTAGCATGATACCAAGTTATAGTTGGGAATCGAACAGATATCCTCACATCCAGACATCATGAAGTGCTCGGTGAGACAGATAACATCAACGTTTGATTTTTTATCTAGTAATTCTTGTAGGGCAACTGTTAATAACTGCGATTTTGTCCGTAGCCCAGCAATGTTTTGGTGAAGAATGTTTAGATATTTAGGGGCGAAATAGCGATTCATTTGAACTTTTGTTATTATTTCAAACGTTACACACCCCCCAAGGGCCAACCCGCCGCATCTTGACCTACATAAAATTGGTTTCCATTATTCCCATAATTTTGTATGCCCTAACATTATTTTGCTAATAGTCATTACGCCTAGTAACATTATGCGAATTAAAACTTTATTATGCCAAAACAAATTATCCAGTATGCCGAAAAGGGTTATGGCAATAAATGATTATACCAAAAAAAAAAATAAAACAGTTATGCCAAAATATATTACTAAAAAAAACATTATGCGAAAAGGGATCCCGTCATTAATGGAAACATTTCTTGGAATTTATTGTTTCGGAAACATTCCTTTCAAAGTTTAGATTATGCTTCGTGCTGCATGGTTTCTGGTTCCATCTTATTGGAAATCACGTCTTTTCTACGTTTAACTGATTGATTGCTAGTCGTAGTCGCCGTAACAGCACACACTTTCCCGTAGCTTCTTCAAGGAAGAATGGTGCCTGAATGGTGTGGTGTTTGAATTATTCCACTTAAGGGGGATGCGCTAAGGTAGCCCGCGAAATTCAAGTTTTCTTACGTTTTTTGCAATTTGCAGGTCAGTAACAGGTTGTAAAAAAATCCTACTGAATGATTATTTCAGAATTTGAGAGAGTCGTAATGCTGATTCTAATTCTGTAAAGCCTTTTTTTATTTGCTATGGCCGCGAATCATATTTAGATCAACATACAACCTGTTACTGACCGGCAAATTGCAAAAAACGTAAGAAAATTTGAATGACCATTCCCCCCCTCCCCCTTATCTCCAAAACCACTCAGACTAAAATGTTGAAAAAAATAAAGAAAATAGTGCTTTACTTATACATTACAGGAAAACCTATGAGAAGTATCTGATTTTAAAATAACATGGTAAATCACTCAATATTGTGCGTACAAACTTACAATTGCAGTTGGAATGTATGGGGGATCATGTTTTACAACTACATTGTTAAGTTTGATCTTGGGATAAATTCATCCCAACTACGGAACCCTTCATTGTGCGTGGTCCGACACGCACTTGGCCGGTTTTTAGGGTTCCGTATCAAAATGATAAAAAGGAACCCTTATGATGGGACTAAGTCTGTCTGTCTCTCTGTCACACCTGGATATCTCAAGAACTACTAATGCTATCAACTTGAAATTTAGAATACCTAGTTTTAGATGACGTTTGCCCAACTATTTTACAAACAAGAAATAAATTTTGAAAAATATGTCTTTTTTGCAAAAGGGACTAGAAGGGGGTCTTAAAAATTTGAAGTGGGGCTACTAAGACATGTGGGGTATCATATGAAAGAACGCTGTTTCCACATTCTCAACCTTTTTTTTTAGGCCACATAGTTTTTGTCTTTTGATGAAAAATTAAAAAAAAAACCGCCCCCCTCCATTATCTCCGAATTTTGCATAGATAAAAATCTGAAATTATTCTATGTGATAGAAGTATATGTAAAGATTACCGGAAAATAAAACGATGTCTCTAAATAGCACAGTTTTTCAGAAATCATCAACATGATATATACCTACGTACGGAACCCTCGGTGCGCGAATCCGACTCGCTCTTGACCGGTATTTTTTTAACTCGTTTGTTTATTTTGTAGAAAGTTTTTCTTTATTAATAAATAGCTTTCGCCCGCGGCTTCGCCCGCGTAGATGTCGGAAAAGTTTCAAGTTAATCGAACCATGCGTTAAAATCTTTCTATGCAATTATTTTTAAACACCCCCTCCACCCCCTTTAAAAAGTTGTCCCATTACCCTTTAGGGGGTTATATAAAATTATTATTACAAACTGTATTATTCGCTTAGGAATGTATTCGTGCTAAGTTTCAAGTTTATTAACTCAAGGATTTTTTTTCATGTAAACAAAATCCCCCTTTTTACCCCCTTAAAGGTTGAGTTTACAAAAAGCCCTTTTTAATGGAACCCTACATCATAAAAGGAACCCTAATGCAAAATTTTACGTCCCTAGTCCCAGTAGTTTAGTTTGGGTTGTGCGTGTTGATACGGCCATCAGTCAGTTTCTCCATTTATATAATATAGATAGATTAGTTACTTCGATCAATATAAAATTACGACTTTTTAGATTTTTTTGTTGTGCAAGTAAATTTCAAAATTGATGATATTTACGTGATCAACATCCCGACAAACCTTGAAAATGACACCGATGTTGATTTTTAGACAACTCTTTTCACCGCCTGAAGAGGTTGTTTTGAAAAGCATGAAATGTGTATTTTTATTTCTCCATACAAATTTTGAATCCCCGTATTAAAATCCGTTCTTAGGAGATGCTTACGTCATCATAACTACCTGTCCGCTAGTTTTACGTAAGTCCATTTAATTTAATTCCCCATTAAAAGTAATGACGTCTTTAATAAGCTGTGTGTTAATAGACCAGTCAATCATAGTTTCCTTTTTTCACCCCGTCTAAGGGTAGATTTTCGAAAAACCCTGATAAGATTTATTCTTTATTTTTGGTAGTAAGTATAAATACTGAGTTTCGACTTAATCGAACCGCGCCTTAAAATTATTCTATACAAACTTTGACATCCCTCAATCCCCCTTTAGGGGGAAGTTTAGAAAAACAAAAATTGGCAAGCTTTATAATTTACTTAGTGTAAGGCGTACATTTATTCAAGAAACCCTAATTAAAATATACATGTTAACAGTAAAATATATATAGTATGTACAAGTTTAAAATAAAACAGAATAAAATAATAAAGGGGGGGGGGAAAGCTCATTGGGCATCAAAAAATTCGTCCGCATCGCTGTCAACGGGAAAGGTGCCCAAAAGGCTGGCAGCATTGCCACGTTGGATGGCAATGCTGATTCTTTGGGCTAAAAATAGACCAGCCCTCTGGTCGCATGAAGAGTCGACCAACCGCTTGGCGATGTCCTGAAAAACTCGATGAGCACTCGGACCCCAAGGCCCTAGCGTTTCAACCCCAAACGGCTCAAACATATAACTCCCAATAAGGTTGTTATATTTGCGCCGTTTGAGGTTTTCTGCTCCTGTAGCTGCCGCCCCGGCACAGCCCGTCGTGCTAGGAAGATGGGATGGGGCGAGGGTGTGGGACAGGTTGCATCCCACACCAAAGGCCTACCCAACTTCCACGGCATTATGGTCATTCCGTCAGGCCTCTTCCCATCGTCGCGTGCCAAGCCATTGGGTTGTAAAACAGCTGGCACCCCGGCGGTGACAAGAGCCCGACGTATGATGTCGTTAATGCATGACGTGCCATCCGACCAGCGCTCTTGCTACAAGATAGGCCGTGGTGTCCTAGGCAGTCGACTTCTTCATCACATTGACAGCGATGTGGAGCCCCGCAAGGAGCGCCCAGACGCAAACACGTAGCGAGCCGGAATGTGATGTCACCCAGCATGGTGCCAATGTTGGGTGACGGTAGTGCCTGAAGCCAGAGGCCCGACTCCCATTCACCCACAGCCAGCAGGCGGGCACGCTCGGCAGTATTGGTGGACGTATTAATAAGTTTATTCCGTATCAACCTGCAGAGCGGCTCATCCCACTGTCTCTGGGAAGATGGGTTCTCGGGCTGAACCGTATCCGGGCAAGCCACTTTCCAGGCGTTCATAGCATCGGTCAAACACGGCACTTCAGAGTCAACCTGAGAAAAGTCTAAAATTCTTTTGATTAACTTTTCAGTGCTGTGGACCGAGGACAGGAACGCCGGTAGGTTTACACTAGAAATTTTGCGGACGCCGAGCCCACCAAAACGAATGGGTAGTGTGGCTTGCAGCCACGCTCGGTCGTCTAATGCCACATTTAAAATGGAAGTAAGAGTACTTCGAATAATAAGATCAATTTTGTCTAAAAGGTGTGGCTGCTTCCATAAAGAGGAAGAGCGGAGAAAATACATAAAATTTGGACCGAAACAACAATATCTGATAAGGGTGAATGCCGAGTGTAAATTAATTTTAGAAAGTCTATCCTAAATATCGATGAAATGTTTAATTTTTTCCTCGATGAATGGTGAAAAACTGTCCTCTAAAATTGGGGAACCTAGGAGGTGCAGTGAACTATTTTCCAAAACTTTGATATCTGGGGCTACTAAATTGAATTTTTGTGTAGTCGATTGTCTGTCAGTATTGTCACAAAGGTAAATTTCACATTTGGAGTTGTTGAGGTCAAGGCCTATGGATTGGAACTGCTGCTTTAGGAATTGAAGATCTTTTAGAACGGTGTCTACGTCACCTCCCAGTGTTCCATCATCTAAATACCACACATTAAATTTTGAATTTAGTTGTTGTATAATGGGATGAATAGCCAAACTGAAAATGACTGGCCCAAGAGGGTCACCTTGTTGGCATCCGACTGCAGATTCTAAAACGTGATCTTTATATAATAATTTTGAAGGGTGTCTATGGCACTGCCACATAAAGCCATATATTTCTGGTAACACCTTTTTTACTTCAGCCAACAAAGTGTCCCTGTTAACGGAGTTGAAGGAATTCTTGACGTCAACCTTGAGGATGACCTCACCTTTACGGGCATGTAAAAAACTGGAAAGGGCATGTACGGCAGCCTCGCAGCCTCCTTTGGAACCAAAGCCAAGCTGAAGGGGCTGGAACTTGTTGGTCAGAGTTTCGCTGTACAATTTGCAGCATATTTTGGCTGCCGTACGCCTGTAGGTGCACCCAACGGCAATGGGACGAATACCGCCGTCCTTCTTGCGAAGGGCACATAAGTTGGCCCCGTACAAGACATCGACGACGGCATCATTCACACCGCCGTTGAGCATCAGGTTAATTAGAGCCGCAAGCTCCTTCAAAAGCGACTCACCAGCTTCCCCGGCGCCTGAACTCAATAAATCTTTTAAATGCTGAGGAGTCAGGCCGTCGAGGCCACCAGCGGAACCACTTCGGAAGGAGCTCACGGCTGCAATCAGCTGGGGGGCAGTAATATTAAAAGGAGTTGAATCCGGATCGGGCAGGAGGGGGGGGGGGTCGGGGAAGGTGAGACCATCCGCAGGCGCTGGATGTTTATTCTCCAGGGCTGAAAGAGTTTCTGGAGAGTAGGGCGCCACCACATCACTACTGAAAAATAGCCTGGCCGCTCCCCTGATATCACCTTCACTTAATTTGGATTCCACATGTGAACACAAGCCTCTTCGTGAATGGTTACTGAAATTTGGTAATTTTGGATCTAAAATAAGAGTCAAATTGTTACAGTTGTCTTTAATTTGGTTTGTCAATGTTTTTTTATCTGCCAAATTTTTTTGGACATGCAGAATCCTATAAGGGAAGGTGAGTAGTTGCTCCCAGGCGCTATAAGTATTCTCCTGGGTTGCGAGGCGGAGACATCGCGTTAAACTTAGAGCAACAGACCGCCTCGCGCCCCGGGGAACTCTTTTTAAAACAGGGGTTGAATTTTTTAAATTTGAAAGTCTTTTCCAAAGTGTTTGGTCTGAAAGATTTTCCAAAGTATTTGTGGCTGGGGGGCACAAAGGTACACTATGAGGTTTGTGAACCTTTCCATAGTGTATCCGTAGCCCCCGTTCGCCTTTAAAGAAGCGTGCCTGGGAGCAATGGGGACATCTCACCTGGACATCGAGCGATGTGGCAGGTTGACTGGCACTAATTCCGGCGTCGCTACAGGCGGCATTTAACATTAGTAAAAATAACACTTACAACAAAAAAAAAAAGATGAGAAAAACACAAAAGTAATTATTTACACTGTTATAACAAAAATGTAAATAACTTAAAACAAATTTAAAAACAAAATAAAGTAACACTAAAAACATGAAAAAAGTCAAAGTCAAAATATGACGGCTGCTTGTATTGGTAACAAAACGCATGCGTTGTTACGTAGGTGCGTCACAGGATGAGTGGAGGAGACCTAGCGACGCAAGTCGTGGCTAGTACAACCGATGGCGGCCTTAGCAACCGCGTAAATGAAAAATATCTTGATAGATTTTTATATGCAGGTCTGAGCCGTCAGGAGATTAAACTGGCTTAGAAATAAATATTTTAAGTGACCTGAGCCTGCTAGTCACTTTTGTTATTACTTTTATTTTTTTGCAATTCAATTCAGATTGTTAATGAATATGCACTTCCACGTTTTTTGCCTTGTTCTCTTTATATCTGTAGTTTAAGGCTTGGATAACACTGTCACTGATATCACAACTTATTACGAATGTATTTATGTACTTTTTTGTTACTTAGACCGGATCATTATATTATTAATTAATTAAATTACACAGAACGGTGTTTGACGTGTTTCTGACATCTTCTGTTTTTCTCGAAAAAAAGAAGATGTTAGTTGAGTATTCGTGCCAAGTTTCAAGTTTATTAACACAAAGCATAGAATTTTTCACACAAACAAAATCCACCCTTTCAGTTAAAGATTGAATTTCCAAAAACCCCTTCTTAGCGGATGCCTACGTCATAATAACTATCTGTGCATTTTTACTTCAATACAAAATTTAGCGAATGAACAACTTCAATACAAAACTTCTTTCCCCTTTTCGACAACGATTTAGTTTCCAACCATAAGCCGAAATATTAGTGATTTTAACTTAAAAATAAAGAACTTTAATTAAAAACAAAATTTCATTCCCCTTTTCACCCCTTAAGGGGTTGAAATTCTAACAACACCGTTGCGTTAGCTTCCAACCATAAGCCTAAAGTAACCGTCATGAGAAGCTATAAATACATAAAATTGCAAATTATACAACTATCAACTTTAAACTCAAGATATCTAAGTTGATTTATGAATGAAGAAATTATCGCTAAACATCATAAAATAATTTTAGTTGCAATGGAAACTGAACCATACGCAATTTCAGTTACAGTTTTAAATCCCAAAGTATGAAATTTATCTCGTCTCATGGCGTTGACTTTAGATAATAAACATAACTGACGGACTTTCATATAAACTTCCATCCCCTATTTCACTCTCTTAGGGGTAGAATTTCGAAAAATCCTTTCTTAGTGGATACCTACTCTTCACAAAGAACACACCCTCCAAATTTCATGTTGATAGGATCAGCGGTTTAGGCTGTGCGTTGATATATCAGTCAGTCAGTCAGTCAGGACTTTGAATTTTATATATATAGATAGATTATGTTTTGAGTTCCATTACCTTATGCACAAAAGACTTGAAAATATCATACTGTTTATGTTTTGGTAAAAATATTTACGGTTTAAGAGATACACTGCTTTAAAAACCACATTTTTGACCCTTTTAGAAATCTCTGCCTTAAAGAGTAGTTAAAAAAAACCGGTTAAGAGCGAGTCGATCTCGCGCACCGAGGGTTCCGTACGTATATATATGATGTTGATGATTTCTGAAAAACTGTGCTATTTAGAGACATCGTTTTATTTTTTTTGTAATCTTTACATAAACTTCTATCACATAGAATAATTTCAGATTTGTATCTATTCAAACTTCGGAGATAAAGGGGGGAACGGTATTTTTTTTTACATTTTTCATCAAAAGTTGAAAATTATGTTGCCTAAAAAGAAAAAAAAATGTTTTGAGAATGTGCAAATAGTGTTCTTTCATATGATACCCCACATGCCCTAGTAGCCCCACTTCAAATATTTAAGACCCCCTTTCAGTCCCTTTTACAAAAAAGAGATATTTTTTTTAATTTCTTTCTTGTTTGCAAAATAGTTGGGCAAGCGTCATCTAAAACTATTCTAAATTTTAAGTTGATAGCATTAGTAGTTCTTGAGATATCCAGGTGTGACAGACAGACAGACAGACTTAGTCTCACCATAAGGGTTCCTAGTTACCTTTTTGGTACGGAATCCTAAAAACAATAAATGTCACACTTTATAATTTACTTAGGTTAGTATTTGTGCCAATTTTCAGGTTTATTAACTCAAGGAATAAGATTTATTCCCCTTTTTCACCCCTTAAAGGTCGAATTTCGAAAAATCCTTTCTTAGCGGATGCCTGCCTATAGTTTCCAACCATAAGCCGAAATATTAGTGATATTATCTTAAAAAGAACTTTCATTACAAATAAAATTTTATTCCCTTTTTCACCCCTTAAGGGTTGAAATTCTAACAACACCGTTGCTTTAGCTTCCAACCATAACCCTAGATAACATATTTAGTGTTTTTTACTTCGAAAATTAATGACTTTGATACACAACTTAATCCCCCTTTTTAACCCTTCGGGGGTGGAATTATCAAAAACGCTGAGACACGTATAAATTAATTTCCAATCGTCAGCCTATACATTAAATTTGAAGATACTAACTTCAAAACTGACGGACTTTCATATAAACTTCCATCCCCTATTTCAACCTCTTATGGGCGGAATTTCAAAAAACCCTTTCTTAGTGGATACCTACTCTTTACAAAGAACACACCCTCCAAATTTCATGTCTCTAGGACCAGCGGTTTAGGCTGTGCGTTGATATATCAGTCAGTCAGTCAGGACTTTGAATTTTATATATAGATATATATATTTTTTTGTATAGATTATAATCAAAATTGCTACTTGTCTGTTTGTACTTTACTGTGACAACAATACTATTATCTTTATTATTTATAAAAGTGGAATGATCAAGTTGCTATATCGTATTAAAACAAAGAGGTCCTAAAACAGTTCCTTGGGAACTCCTTTCTGAAATACTTCTTTAGAAACGTAATGCATTGGGAGTAAATTTATTAAAAAACAAATTGTGACATACATAAATTAATCGAATACTTTTGTGAGGTCAGGACAAAAGTTTTCAACAACTCATTTTACATCCTTAAATACGAAATTGAAAGGTCCCTTGATATAATTGAGAGACGCCTGCTCTATCTTCGGTGGGGGCCCGAACCATTCCACTTCGAAGTTTTCTATTAACCTCGCTATAAATGTGTCTATTTCAAGTTCAGCTATGCGACGACCTGGAGACGAAACAAATACAAATATTAGTATACTCGCGGCTAAATATAAGGGTGTTGTACAGTCAAGTAAACAATCTGTGTGCCTAGCGATGTGAAGGCGTCCACGCATACATTTTCATTCGTGCATAGGTTCTTGTTGTGAGCTGGCTTTATCTCTTCTAGAAATATTTGCCATTAAAGATTGCAATGCCCTTTAAAATATTTCTTTTGTTTTTTTCTTCAATTACCTATACAACTACGGACTCCGAAGCCAAAGGGTTGATGGGCAAACGGATTGGCATTCCCGTAGTAAAATGGATCATCTTTACTAGCTAACCACCGCTCTGGGATGTACTCTCGAGGCTTGGGGTAGTTTTTGTCCATCAGGGACATGTCTCTGTGGGCGAACACGACCTGCATCTGAAATGGTAAGCAAAGCAGAATTTGAGTGCTATTTCGTAACCGATACAAGAAAAACCAATACGACAGTTTTGATAATAATTACGGTAAAAGTATTAAATTGCATGATATGAAATAATATGAACAAGCAGAGAGAAAGAGATAGTGCAAGCTTTCAACAGAAGGATAATAATTTAAAATCCTTAGAAAATATTTCATACTTACGTCTTTAGGTATCTTATAGCCCAAAACATTATACTCCTTTGATATCTTCCGCATATTTCCGGATACTACCGGCATTATTCTCACCGATTCTTTGACACAAGCCCTCAGGTATGGTCTTCGTTCTGAGTTTGACATTATCTCCTCCCTTAGCTTGGCTTGTTTGTCTGGGTGTTTAGCCAAAAGGTAGAGAGTTGCTGTTACTGTGTTGGCGGCCTGAGTAAAATGAAAAGGATTTTTAGTCAAAGATTCAAGTAAGCTGCTTTAATAAGCTGCTTATTTCTCTCTATCAAATTTTGTCTAAGTTGTGCGTACCGTATCTACACCAGCTAACAACATATCACTAGCCATAATATGAGCCACTTCCTCGTTGATTTCTAAAAGTTTTGCTAAAACGCTTTTCTCGTTATCAGATTTGCTCTTGAGCTGTTCTTTTCCTTTTTGAATAAAGTGTTTTGTTAAACTAGAACCAAGAATGTCACATAATTTACTTATGGTTTACAATTTTTTTAATAAGTTATTTGATTAAAAGAGAAAAAGTTCGACGAATTAAATCGGAATTGAACTAACTTTTCATGATGCTCATACAACTTCATAGCTTTCTTGAACATTGGCGTCGAAAACCACCTCCAAAGGCTTGGTTTGAAATCTAATTCATTGGCTATAACAAACAGGTCCTGGACGCACTGGATCAGCTGCCATTCTGGAGAGTTTGCGGGCAATTTGGAATCGAAGCAGTTTAAGCGGCAGCCAAGAGCAACTGTGCCGATAGATTCTAACGCCCATAAGCTTATTTCCTTATTGAAGTCATTACTCATCATATTCTTTTCGTCACGGTTGGCTTTCATCCTGAAATTGATCTTGTTAATTAAAAAAAAAACTTATCATGGCAAACTCTTGTTGTTCATAACTTACCTTTTGACCATGTCTTGTGCTACTTCATCAAGTACTGTGGCGTACTGTTTGATCATCTTCGGTTGTAACATCACTGGGTTCACTGTTGAGCGGAACTCTTTCCATAGCTCTCCGTGGCTGGAAGCAAAGAATTTTCGTTTTTTCTTATTTACTTAATTTCAAATCATTATCTTGATCTGGGATTGTTTAAAATTGTTTCTGATGCAAATCTTTTTTCTGATTAGCACGTGTAGTTATTTTAACTTACTCTGTTATAAGGCCTGTGGCGTGAAAACTATGGCCTTTGCTTTTCTTAAATTCTTTTCTATAGTATTCAAGACTTTGGAATCCCGGACGGAGGGGTAACGAATTTTCACTGCGTAATATCTGTAAATAGGCTTTAAAATATAATGGAGGAAATGAGTATTTAAATTCAAAGTCATTATTTCTTTTTTGCGTGTTATCTATCGACTTTACTTCACGTAAAACAAAAGAAGTAAGTTAACCTACTTACGTGTTCTGAACATTCAGGATCACTAAGTAGAACCATCGGTGCCCGGCCCAATATTCTATCATATCTAACGAGTGGCCCATACGACTCAAATAGTTTCATGAAGCCGTCAGCTTCACTGATGTCTTGAAAACGACCTGGATACAAAAAATACCAATAAATAAATGTTTATTTCGTTATTTAAATAAATCAACGGTCCGCCTGATAGAAAGTAGATACTGCCGAGCCTTTTTTTTAAATTAATTTTGTTTATTATAATTACACCCTTTTGGAGTGTTATTACATGGAACCTAAACATAACTGGCGAAAATTGTGGGTGTACTATAGATACGTACACCTCAGCCTATCCCTTCGGGAAAAAACAGTTGTGATGCTATGTTATTTTTATAAAACATCATACATACTTATACTCATGCCTTCTTCCAATAGGGGAAGGCAGAAACTGTAGAACGCAACCTGCTACGCTCCTTACATACTCCTTTTACTACGTTTATGTTAATACATCTGGTCACACACTCACACTGGTACTACGCATCTGACCTTTCTGAAGAACATCACCAATTAGGTCACTATATGTCCTCCTAAGGCGTCCCCTCCCGGCATTTCCACTCACATCTCTCTTGTAAATACATTTTGTTAGTCGCCTTTCATTCATCCTCTTAACATGACCAAACCATTTAAGCATACTTTTAAAAAAAAATATCACTACATCTTCTTTTAAATCGCACCATTGCATAATTCACATAATTTTTAGCCTATCATGTATAGTCACGCCACACATGTTTCGCAAGGAATACATTTCTACAATATTTATTCTCCTTGTATGCTTGATTCGCCACACCCAAAATTGCTTCCATACATAAGCGTAGGTACCAGTGGACCATTGTAAACAGCCAGACGACGACCTTTTTTGGGCCTTAACTGGATGGTCACAATCGCATGTCTTTGACCATTGACTTTATTTCCCGCATTTACTCTTTATAAAACTTCCCTTTATACTAAGTTTGTAGTTATGGTCAAAATGCAGTCAAAATAGCAGCAGCACTCAAAATATACAGACTCAAGACCGGTGAGTTGGTAGCAAGCGACGCACAGTTGTCCTTCCTTTGCCTGTGTATAGACTAGTTGTGGTGAGTAGTTAGTGTGTGTGGAGTAGTTAGTCCTGCGATCGAGTCCGGAGTCTTCAGTAGCAATTATTCATTTGCTTGCGAGGTTTTTCGTTTTCAGTCAATTAATGAACGCCTGCGTTCCTGTA
Organism: Tiliacea aurago; assembly: GCA_948098905.1. NCBI lineage: Eukaryota > Metazoa > Arthropoda > Insecta > Lepidoptera > Noctuidae > Tiliacea > Tiliacea aurago. The sequence continues at coordinate 20,986,954 of OX402579.1, read as the reverse complement.
TACAACGTGTTAATGAAATAACCCAAAACCTTGGACACCCCGACCGATTTTTATAGTAATAAATTGATATGACGTATAATTATTTATTTTCATAAGTTATAGTAAAAGATATTTGTAAATGTAGTTGTCGCGCTACTTCTTACAGATTCGTAGCTCTATCGCCGCGCCGCTGTCAAATGTTCGTTGACACGGGAGCACAATCGTTTGAGGTTAATCCCCTCTTCTGTTATTAAATAATGCGTATGTTTTGCTTTGGAATAGAAAAGTGACTCAAGTTTTTCCATCACACTTTTTCCATTGGGCTGGCTGCATGTAAACCTACCACGCTTATAAATAAGCGAAGGGTAGTTGAAAGAAAAATCAAAAAGTCGGTGGTGGTAACAAAACTTGGCGTGTTTAAAAGATTTGAATCACCATATTTACAATAATTATTTCAAATAAATCAACCTACCTATTTACAACCTCCTCTGTCTACTGCGGTCGGAGGCCTAAATGTACCGTAATCCCGTAAGCGCTGTTTAGCGGCCAACATTGTCTCGTTCGACACAGATACTCCAAACTGTTCCTGATAAATTCGCACAGCTAAATTAACGTTATCATCACATCGCGCTAACATTCGCACCATTTCACAATATTGTACATTTGTGAAGCGAAACGCCATTTTGCCGCCAGGAGACGTAGATCGCATGCGCTCGTCCTACCCCGTGTTGACACGTAGCGCACGCGCCGCTGCGCTAGGGAGACTACGGAAGTACGGAGGGTAGCCGAGGTGGCGCGTCTCCCGGCCTTGGCGCCAGCTCTAGCACCCCCTCTCTTCACCCTCGCCCGCGCTGTTTGTTTACATCGCGTTGGACAGTACCTAGTGTACAGCGTCGTTAAAAAATATTAGATGCGGCATGACAATTAATAATTTTTTTGAAAAAAATAACCTATATTAAAAAATATTGTTTTCGATTTTGCTGCCGATTCTAAACAAACTAGTTTCAGGTTTTGGGTTATTTCATTAACACATTGTATACTAAATGTCACAAAACTGATACACTGACTGATGTATAATGATAACATAATATAAAAGTAGATTATGCAGAACAAATGGCCGATGGAGCCGAAAGGTTCTGGAGTGGCGACCGCGTACCGAGAGACGTAGCGTTGGAAGTGCTCCCACAAGGTAGACCGATGACCTTGTGAAGGCCGCAGGAATCCGCTGGATTCGAGAAGCACAGAACCGGTTGAAGTGGCGGTGCTTGGGAAAGGCCTATGTCCAACAGTTTATGTCTTTCGGCTGAAGTGATGGTGTTGTGATAAAACTACAAACTAACAATTTTCTGACTTCATCCTTTGCTTGAAGTAGTAGTAAGGTTTTGATTTATTTGCGAGTATCAAAATAATGTCGCATAATTGGCCTTATTTTTTTTGCGTTGACTTAGAAGCTTGAGTTTCTTAGAATTCCAAGCGACTGTAGACTTACGTAATTGGTATAAATTTCAACTTGATAGTTCCACGCATTCCTGAGAAAAATCTTTTTCACTGACAGACAAACAGACAGACGGACGGGTTCCCATTTTTTTCTTTTGAGGTACGGAACCCTAAAAAGTAAGTTGTAGTCTCATTTCCCATTACATGTTTGGGAAAAAGCTTTTTACGATTTCTGACACTTCTCTTCTTTCTTCTTCTCTTCTTTGACCTCAGTTGGTCTAATACCCCCTTATTACAAAACAAGGTTTATCTTCAGACCCAGGTTTAAAACATGGAGCCATTATTGAATTTCGAACTTTATTCCGACTATGGTAAAGTTTCTAAACACAAAACTGACAACACTAAGTTTTCAGTTTTGTATAAAGAACGGTATTTCAACCACAGTTACGTTCTTATTACAAAAACTAGCTCCATGGTTTAAAGCATGTCAAAATATAAATCATTTTTTGTAATAACGCGCATAGAGTTTGTTGATCCTCATAAGAAACAGGATCAACTGGCATCAAAAAATAGTTTTGTTTTAATTGCCCATTTACTTGCTAACTGTATTTTTTTTTCAAAATCTGTGTATGCAAATCAAAATTCTTAAAACGTTAAGGACAGTCTTATCAACCGATTTTGTGTAGCTACATTGGTTAAAGTAGGGTATAGAGCCCAATCTCAAAAAAAAAACAGCTTAGCCTCTATAGATATAGCGTGATGATTAAATCTGTAACTATCTGCAATTATTGGAATATACATGCAAAATTTGAGCTGAATCGATCCAGTAGAATTTGCGTGATGCTAAAACATAACATTCAGAAAACAGACAAAAATTCTAAAAACGATAATTTCGGCATTAGAATCGATCCCAGACCTCGTAGCAATTACTTTTTTTTTTAAATATGCAATGTACAATTTTGACTTCGCTACGATTTTATAATAAGTATAGATATAACTCACCTCCAGGCATGAAATGGTGCATTTGCCCGATGATGGGCAAAGACGAGGGTCCGGGAATTTCTTTCCATGACTTCAAGTTGGCATCTGGCTTTATAGCAGTGCTTGCTACCGCTACCGTTCTGAAAACAACATTCATCTTATTGAAAATCTTATGTACTTACGTATTATTTGGGAATAGAAATTTATATTCATCACTGGTAAGTTTCTAAGAGTAAGTGACAAAGTGTGAAAGTACCTTAAGAAAGAGCCTCCGCTGTATTTTGGTTGTCTGACTCATCAATAATCTGAATTTTATACATTCTATAAGCATTCTATACTTAAATAACACTTAGCACAAAAGGTTTTGCTAGTGGCTAAGTGATAACAGCCACACGGGTCAATCTATCAAGTTAAGTTACGCTTGCCGGGGTCGGTCTGTGGATGGGTGACCATCTTTACATACCATACTCCTCTGTGCCTCGAAAAGCACGTTAAGCCGTTGGTCCTGGCTGTAATTCGTGGACCTTTGACAGTCGTTACAGGTCGCCAGTTCAATAGTCGTATATCCCGCCATTCATCTGTTTGACAGTTTTGTATGGAGTTTCGTAAAATGGTCCACAAATTATGAATTGCTATAATGAAGTCTAATTTCAAATAGCAGCTGTCAAACAGATGAATTGCGGGATGTATGAATTGTACGCAGATCATATTATGATTCTTCCAAAGCGTCCATTTTAGGCTCCCTGAGCTGTTTTCTTTTTTAAACGATAAAGACGTAGTTTTTCCACTGATGAAAGTGGTTATGGTCGATCGCAAACGTCATCCTTCTCACGCTACACACTACAAGGGCCGAAGGGCTGTCCACAAGGGGCGTCCTCTCGCCGCTTCTATAGAACATGGTTGTAGACAGGTTCATCAAAAAAGTAATTGAAAAGTTATTTTTTTTATTTTTTTTGTATTTTATTGTAGGCTACGCCGATGACATAACCATAATAATGAATGGCACCCACGAAAACACCTTATGCAATCTAATGCTCCAAGCTTTGAAAATAGTAGAGGACTGGTGCAATAAACACCAACTATCGGTGAACCCTACAAAAACCGAACTGATTCTCTTCACAAAAAATAGGAAGTTGATGACGACAACTACCACGATTCTTTGGAACTACCTTAACCCTATCAACTGAAACTAAATACCGGGGCATCTTTTTGGAAAAACAGCAGAATTTGGTAAAATTTACCAACTACATCACTACAAAAGCCAGCAGGCAGTGCAAGCGACTACTTGGAAGAAACTGGGGCCCCAAGATCACCTACTGACTATACATTACAGTCATCCGACCAATTATCACATTTGGCTCACTTGTCTGGTGGCCCAGGACGGACTTAGCACAGCCCAAATAGATTTCGAAAAACTCCAGCGGTGCGCTTGTGTGGCAATCACTAGCAGTATGAGAACTACAACCCCTGCCACCCTACAAGCAATGCTTGGACCCCTACACCTCATCGTGCGAGAGGAAGCAGCCCTGGCCGCCTTTAGGCTCTATATATCGGGAACCCTGAACAAAGACTATAGAGTCAAGCACACACGCATAAAAGAAGATGCAATCAAATGACAACCGATGATGGCATCACCCTGCGATAAAGCCCTGAAACTACACTTTATTCAGAAACACTACAACATAATACTCACAGAACAACGGTGTGACTACTCAGGCCCGAAAGAGATGAGACTATGCACCGAAGGATCTAAAACTGACTCGAAACCAAAGTCGGAGTTTTCTCACACTATTTCAACATAAATATATCTAGCCCGCTGAGAATGTTCAACACCGTTCTACCAGGCGGAATGCGTGGTATACAAGCGACTTATGCCATAAAAGCCAAGAGAGTTACGGACACTTAATATAGTATACTCTCCGATAGCGCCTCAGTTCTGCAATCCTTAGGGAAAAAATATATTACCTCGAGACTAACACTAGAATATCATAATGCACTAGAACGGGTGACGGTGTGCAACCGTAACACAGTGACACTGCAAGGGATAAAGGGAAGCAGCGGATCACTAGGTAACGACGCAGCTGACAAACTAGCTAGGAGAGCATCCAGTGCGTCAGTCTGTGGACCCGAACCTATCGTACTCATTCCCTTCAACCAATTACACAGGTGGCTACAGGAGATTACCCACACACAAGCAGAGAACTGGACACCGGGCTGCAAGCAGTCCAGGGAAGCTATGCCATCCTTAGATAGCAGGCTAACCAGGCGTTTACTACGCCTGGACAGGAATGGCCTGTTCTTGGTGACGGGGACCATCACGTTACACTGCTCACCAAACAAACACTTCCACACAATAGGCATAACGGACAGTCATCTGTGCAGGTAATGCATGGAAGCTGAAGAAACCGTTGAGCATGTGCTGTTTTAATGCACAGGCGTTACCTAGATCAGAACAGAAACCCTCGGGTCACCCAGACCCTTCATAGATATTCTAAAAAGACCAGGGGACCTAATCAGCTTCTGGAGGGAGGTAGCCTGGTTGGAGTAACCACTGACGGCCGCCATGGCCCACGCACAATGGTCCACATGAAGGACTAAGTGCGGATACCAAACCCTATAACATAGAACATAGATAGAACATTATGTTATGTTATAACTCTATAAATCCTTTTTTGTTTGTTGCGATAAATACAGATTACACTTTAGTCTCTCAAATACTGTTTATTTCGTTAAATCCCAACAAATAGTTTTAATGCTATAGCGAGTTCTACTGAGCGTCGCCTGGGCAACACCTCATTTTAGCGCTCACTCCCGCGGTCTGTAACATAATCGCAGGAGGTAGAGATCGCCAGATGGATCTTCACAACGATTTAACTGTCACTTTTGTAACTTTAAATAAATTAGGTAACGATATTTTTCTGGAATGACGGGATGACGAAGAAGAGGTTCATCGAATTCATATCAATAAGGAACTGTAGCAGAATATATCGAGTCCCGACGTTGTATTTAGTTTTATTGCTAACCTATAGGTTAGGGGTAATTTATTATTAGAAATCTATTAAATTCCTTGGCATAGTCTTTGATTACCTACCCGAGTGAAGCTGGGGCGGGACGATAGTTTGTTATGAACGTCGTAATTATGTTGTTTAAGAGCCAACTAGTCGCGGGCTCGAACTCACTGGCGGGCGCGGCCAAAAAGCACGTTGTCTCACCTAGCATCGTTTCCGACAGAGATAGCACCAGTGATGAGCAGTTAGAAGCTACGAGTAGTCTACACGCATTAAGGCTTCTTGGCAACTTGTCGCGCGACGCGACACGGCACAAAGGCCCCGCGTGTCGCGGGACGAGCGGTGCCTTTGTGACGCGTCGCGTCGCGCGACAAGTGGCCCCGGTATGTATATATGTACGTCTAGTCGCACGCACACAAACACAGTGCACGATAATTCATACTAAACCGCGCGCGTAAAAAAATACGAAAACTCCTTTGGAAGGTGGGGTTTTATGAAAAAACTACTGCATAAATCAATTACGAATAAAGTTTATTATTATTGTCGACAATTGAGCTTTGTCGGAACGAGCTTTGTTTTCGAGATTTTATACTTCTTTTATTACTTATTTACGCCCAAAGTTGCTTTAAAATTAGCAGGAAAAACGAATCTTTGTTGGCTCATAACTTTTTAATGCCTTGTTTTTTACTATTCTGCTTCTGTACAGACAAAATTAATAATAAGACAAAACGATATCACGTTTTACTTTAGATGTACAATGTGAAACAGTGGAGTAAAACCCCCCCGAAATTTGTATGGAAAAAGTATCGACTAGTTGCGCCTTAATGAACGAAGCGGAGGTATGGAGTGGGTGAAGGTAACATATACGTAGTCAATCAATCTGCCCGCCTTGTTCCAACTGTGTTGAGGTCGGCTACCAGTCTAACCGAATGGGGCTGAACACCAGTATTTTACATGGAGCGACTGCCCATCTGACCTCCACAACCCAGTAACTGGGTAATATGATACCCCTTGGTAAGACTTGTTGTCAGACTTCTGACGACCCGTAACGACTGCCAAAATCCACGGATGACAGCCGGGACCAACAGAATAACGTGCTTTCCGAGGCACATAGGAGTCTCGGTTTGTAAAGATGGTCACCCATCCACGGACCAAACCTGGTAAGCGTAGCTTAACCTGATGGATCGACCCGTGCGGCTGTTATAACGTAGCCACGACCTCCTCCTGACTGTTCCATAAGTACCTATTTGATGAAAATTTAAAAACCTATTGTCATCTACACCGTTTAATACAAATTTCACAAACACTACAAATACCATACATATAATACATATTGAATACCCAATCACCCAATGCATCCTTTGTTTAATAAAATCCTAGCATTCTTTACATAATCTTTAGGTAACCATTACGTAAAATTAAAATGTCAAATTATCAAATTCTTTATGACAGCTGACAGCTGCACACACAGATTGCCTAACATGAGCGGCGCGCGGCGCTTGAGCACGGTGGTATAGCTTAGAACAAAAGTAAGGGAATTATAACCAGCCAGTATTGTAGGCTTCTGCTTTTGGAGATACACTACTTAATTCAACAGATTTTTAATTTAGTCGTATAGTAATATCAAAAGTTAAAATGAGTTATTGATAGATGACGCTGTTCTCAAAATGATATTGGTTTAGTCTAAACGTATGTTCCATTTTGCTTAGATTTTCTTCAAATAATAACAATTTTTTCTTACAAATAAAAATATTTAAAGAGTTGAGACACCTTTTAAATTAATTGTGTTAATACACAACGTTTGTTTAAATGGATAACATCATCCAATAACGTAACACAATTTTTTAGACTGATAAAGTAGAAAAAAAGGAACGCAACCCGCGTTAATGCTCCTAGCCTATATACAAATGTACTCTGTGGCTCCTAGAGTACAGAGCCACATATAGCGCTTTTTTTTATATATTGTAAAAAAAATATTGAATTAAAGTATTTGACATTGTATTTAATGTTTCATTTTTAGTAACTACCACTACCACTTAAGTAAAAGGAAAGGAAAAGACCAGGGTCTACAGCAGATTTGAAGCTGGCTATACAAGGGCTATACGGATAACCTTAAGTAAAAGGAAAGAAAATAGACCACAGTGTCTACAGAAGATTTGAAGCTGGCTATACAAGGGCTATACGGATAACCTTTATGCATCATTGATTGTTGTTTTTACTTGTTCGTAGAGGGCGCCATGAAATGTTCGAGTGACGTCTCTATCCTCCTATAAACAATGTACTGCTTGAGTCGTTGCCGACGTTACGGAATGTTGCCGTTCTAGAAAATATATTTATATAAACATATAGAAGGAAGTATTGTATTTATTTTATTTCTTATTTTGTTTATTTTTACCTCATTTAATACGAGAAGTATTGTATTTATTTTATTTCTTATTTTGTTTATTTTACCTCATTTAATACGAGAAGTATTGTATTTATTTTATTTCTTATTTTGTTTATTTTTACCTCATTTAATGCTGCACCGGTTTGACGTCATCACGTCAACGTCAGCTGTCGCTGAAAACCAGCGCTGGGGCTCTGAGCGATGGCCGTTTTGCGTGAATGTGACGCATATTTTCCCTGAACTTGTTCTTTCGTGTTTGTGTTTTTTTTTTCTTTGCGTTATGTTTACAGCAAATAAACGTATTTTCTTTCTTCTTCTTTCTCTTTCTATTCAGGTTAAATTCTCAGCACTCTTTACAACTAATGATTGTTTGAATAACATCATTAAATTGTTATTGAAATATCATCGATGAAAATTTAGTACTTAAGTATACAGCGTGCCGCTTTAATGGCGGCATTCATTTAATACACTAAAGGTTTCGCGTTTTCTTTAGACGAAGATATTTTAATTTTATTAAACGTTATTATTTATTGATTTGTTATCAATTTTCTAAAATAGCATCTTGGAGCAACCTGTACTAAAGAACTAGCGCAGAGGTCATTAGCCGGGGATAAAATCGCATCAATGAAATTAAAACGAATAACGTGTAAAGAGTACGTACATTGAAGGAAAGAGAAAGCTTTATAATTTAGTACCTATGTTTTTAAACTCACATAAACAAACAGCCAGACCCGGAACAACTACTTGTAGGTCATACAAATATTTGTTCCGTGCGGGAATCGATCCCGCGACACGCAGCGCAGCAGTCAATCGCTTAACCACTGCGCCAACCGTACCGTTTAATTTTTCAATGTACGAATTATTTTATTTTTTACTAGCTTCTGCCCGCGACTTCGTGCGCGTGGAAGTCGTAAGACACCACTACAATAATTATACTAATAGCAGCTACATTTTTATAGAAAACTGCCTCGTTGGTCTACTGGTCGAAGTGCTTCTTTTTGGCATGAGGTCCTGGGTTCGATTTTTGGGTCAGGCAAAGTGTTATTGGGTTTACCATCTGGAATTTCTCAGGTACACTCCGAAGTCTGAATTTGTGCCCGGTTAGTGGCAATTGGCTCGCCCCCTATTACATGGAACCTAAACATAACTAGTGAAATTTAATGTGGGTTTACTATAGGTAGGTACACCTCTGCCTAACTCTTCGGGGAATTTAGACGTGATGCTATGTTATTTTTATAAAAAATAAATACATACAAAAACTCACGCTTTCTTCCCATGATAGTAGGCAGAAACTATAGAACGCCACCCGCTACGCTACTTACATACTCTTTTTGCTTCGTTTCCGTTCATACATCTGTAGGCCTAAAATGGACGCTTTGGCAGAATCATATTAGGATCTGCGTACAATTCATACATCCCGCAATTCATCTGTTTGACAGCTGCTATTTGACATTAGACTTCACTATAGCAATTCATTGTTTGTGGACCATTTTACGGAACTCCATACAAAACTGTCAAACAGATGAATTGCGGAATATGAATTGTACTTATGATTCTGCCAAAGCGTCCATTTTAGGCCCTCTGGTCATATACGCATGCCTGTTCAGAGTACTACGCACTTGACTTTTCTGAAGAACATCACCAATTAGGTCACTATATGTCCTTCTAGGACGTTTCCACTCACATCTGCCTTGTAAATTCCTTTTGTTAGTCGCCTTTAATTAATCCTTTCAACATGACCAAACCATCTAAGCATAAGCTTTTAAAAATTTGCCACTACATCTTCTTTTAAACCACACCGTTGCCTTATCACATAATTTTTCAGCCTATCATTCATAGTCACGCCACACATGCTTTGCAAGGAACAAATTTCCAAAGAGTACGTAAATTGAAGGAAAGAGGGAGCTTTATAATTTAGTACCTATGTTTTTAAACTCACATACACAAACAGCCAGATCCGGAATAACTACTTGTAAGTCATACAAATATTTGTTCCGTGCGGGAATCGAACCCGCGACACGCAGCGCAGCAGTTAATCGCTTAACCACTGCGCCAACCGTACCGTTTAATTTTTCAATGTAGGTACGTATTATTTTATTTTTTATGATGACTAGCCACTAGACTCATGTGTTAAATTAATGTCGCCATCATTGTAGCGGCACGTTAAAGGTATATGGGGAAGTTTGAAAGTGGCGCCAGTGACAGTAAAGTTGAAAATGGCGCCAGTGACAGTAAAGATGAAAATGAAAAACATATTTAAGGTGATTTGAAACTAGAATAGAATAGAATACTCTATAATATTTACACCATAAAAATTACAGATATTAATGTTTAAATTTTACAAGGGGTGACACAAATGGTGGTCTTATCGCTAAAAGCGGTCTGTTAAAGACAATCTTTGGATGGATTAATCGGAAAAATCGGTGAACGTACATAAAAAAAAAAATATTTAAAAAAAACCTCCTTTTTGGAAGATTTTAGATCCATTTGTTTACATTTTACTCAGTTACATTTGGAACAGATCAAAACATATTTTTATTTAAAAATAGAAACACATCGTTTCTATTTTTACATAAAAAGATGTTTTGATGTTTTGTAAAAATAGAATAATTATTTAGATCTATTTGTTTAAATTTTACTCAGTTACATTTGGAACAGATCAAAACTATTTTTATGTAAAAATAGAAACACATCGTTTCTATTTAGACATAAAAAAATATTTTGATGTTTTGTAAAAATAGAAACGATGTTAATTAGTCCAAAAATTAACCTTACCTGATTAATTCCCTATTAATCATCACTAAATTGAACAGCGGCAGCGGCTTGAACTTAGTCGTCTGCATGTTGATGTTGTTGATGATACAATAACACAATCAGCCGTTTATGTTATTATCGCAACACGCGTGCCTACTGCTAAACTAGCGATATGGCACTATATATACCTTCTGTCGTGTCCGTGTGGTGCCGGACGTAAAGAATAGCACCATCCTATTTCTTCGCGTGGGTGTCGTAAAAGGCGACTAAGGGAATTACTAGAGAATGCGCAGCAGCGTTTTCTATGTATTTTAACACCATACTGCGATCGCCAACCCGCACCAAGCGTGGCAATTATGGCATCCCCCCCCCCGCCCCTCCCTTTAGGGGGATACCAGCAGTGGACGTTTATCGGCTGAAATGATGAATGAATGATGATGATAATATAATTATTATACCTTTTATCTTTAATGGCTAATGCAATGCAGCCAAAATTTTACAATACACCGCGCAGAGATACGACCAATGCCAATTATTGAAAGGTGGTGTCGTCAATAGAAACTTTTACTATGATGACCAAAAAATCTCCCCCAGCAAAAAAAAAGTACAATCATTAGAAGAACGAAAATTATTTTAAATCGTTTAATATTTGCCCTCTCCGGAGGTGGCGTAATAATAATTATGCACCTAATTAATAATGTTCATTGATGGAAATAATGGATAATTTATCGTCAATACCAATTTTTACTATGGTGATCACAAAATCCGTGATTGACGTCACCGACAACGTGCCGCTGCCGACAATTTATGTTCTATCCTCGTGTGTATAGTTCTGTGTTGTTTAGATTTTTTTCATTCCAGTTATCTTATCTCTTTGTATGCACGAGTTTCTGTAACAAATAAATATACATATTTTTCTTTATTGCTTTTCCAATTACTATTAATCGCATTTGTGGGCAGCATGTTTTGGACCATGCCTCAGTGGAGACAAGTTTCATTATCCTTTATTACAGCCTTCGTGACATTTACATAAATAGAGGAATAGATATGATTTAAAGTCCCTAGCTTTAATATATTCAAATTCACGATTGCACACTTTAATGTAATGTTTATTTGATCGTGAGATCGTGGTTCATTCGTTTAAATTTCATTAAGGCGGAGATTTCAGAAAATGGTAAAAAATGTGTTTTTTTTAAGCAGTGTATCTCTTAAACCGTAATTATTTTTTCCAAAACAATTACTGTATGATATTTTCAAGTCTTTTATGCATACGGTGATGGAATTCAAAACATAATTTAACACATAAAAAAAATCTTCAAAGACAACTCTTAATTATTTTTAAAAGCAGTTTATCCCTTCGTTAACAGTGTTATAATTAAAAAAATTATGCCATAAAATTGCAAATTCCAAACTGCATCCGGTGATGGATTATTTTTTATTAATTAGTTAATATCAAATTTTATACGATTTTATTTGCATTTTTACGCCATACGTTGTGTCATCGCGCATCTCTTTCTTTTGTATGCAATCTGATATTGACAGCGGTTTACCTGTTGTCGGCGTCTTAATAAAATAAATGAATGTACTGGAGGCTAACATACTAAGAGTGTCTTGTTGGTCTCGTGGTCCGAAGCGCGACTACTGAGCGTGGGGTCCTGGGTTCGCTTCCCGGGTCGGGCAAAGTGTTATTAGGTTTTTTTCCAGTAGGATTTTCTCAGTAGCAGCCCGGAGTTTTGAAGTTGGTGGTGTGAAACTCCCGTGTCTCGGATAGAACTTAAAGCCGTTGGTACTGCGCCTGATCTGTCCCCGGTCGTGTCGGATTGTCGTCCCATCGGACTATGACAGTAAAGGAACGGAGAGTGTACGTGTGTCTGCGCACATACTTGTGCACTATAATATCTCCTGCGTACTTGGCTAATCTCCTATGAGATTGGCCGCCTTGACCGAGATTCGGTCGGGATGATACTATTAAATTAGGGGAAAAGAATTAAGAGGGGACAGGGCCTGCGAGGAATTTGAAAAATAGGTATTTGAAGAAACTATTGCCGTCGCGCTTACCTCAAGTCTGCTCCCGTAGTTTGTGATAGGGACAGCTGCAGCTAAGACCAAAATTATCACAAAATTTTTGATGAGTTCGACGTTTCATATTCCTCTTTTTTCTCATCGAAAACTGAGCCGATTCAACTATTTTTTTATTAACATTTTGAGAAAGAGTATGTTTAGGTTCCTATATTTTTTTTTTATCTTAAAAACTTTTCTAATTTGTCTGGTAGTCCTCTAATCAGGGCATTTTTTGTAATTTTTAGAGGGTCATATTTTCTGTACTAATTAGTTTCTGAAAAAAGAAAATGACAGAGACGTGTTTACGGCGGACCTAGATATTATGAAAAAAAAAATGTTCTAGAGGCATTATTCAGGAAGAAAAAAGGGGAATACATTTGTATGGAGATTCGCACGCCCTGTTCCCTCTTAAACAAAGCTGTAGAAAAGTTACCATAAAATTATATAATTTAAATAAAAAAAATAAGACCAAGGGATCCTTACAGTGTTAGTATGAACTTTGCATAAGTTAGTAAACTCAATAAATTAAAAATACCATAAAAAAACATTAATTGGCTACATGAACATGTGTACGAACATGTCTGCCAGCCCAGAGCCTGATAACCCAACAACGTTGTCCGCCAGTGTAGCTAAAATACTGTTCGGGCTACCCCTGAGTGGCCGCAACATCGATGCACACCGTTTGCGCATGATGGCATGAAAGTCATCTAGGTATTCGCGTTTCCGCAAACCTGCCACCCGATGCACTGTGAAACCGAGGCAGCCCCAACAATATCCTCAGTGCATTATTATATTGCACGCGCAAAGCGTTGTAAGCCTTCTGCGTTTATCTCGTATATCTATATCCTAGTCATTTGTGAGAGAACCCGTGACCACATGACCCATAGAACGCACAGTAAAAAGAACGCATAATAATGATCTGATACCTGTAACGTTTCAATAATTATAATGACTAAATTATAACAAAAGATTAACATAAATTATAACAAAACATGATAATATAAAATAAATAACGAAACATAATAATTTCTCGGTAGAAGAGTAATATATGTTTTGATAATAATAATACCAGCCCATTATTGTCCCCCTTTTTTGTATTGGGTGGGCCACTATCAAATAACTTCTCCCGCTCTGAGAGGAGCAGGAGGGCGTGTCAGACTTTTACTGACTAAAACCCACCCGTGTTCCTTCAGTTGCCTGTGTGCCAGGGCCACAATATCCCTTTCGGACAAACTCGCAACCCTGGCAGGCATTGGCCCCATCATAATTATAGATTTTTAATATTGTAGTAACTGAATATTATACTAATTGATTATTAATTCAAATGGGCATTACAGAAAATGGTCATTAAACCATATAAAATTAGGTAACATTAAATTATATTTATCAATAATTCATTATATAATTTCATCGTTATAATAAAAACAGTATATTCAATACAATTAGGTCATAAAAAATATTCATTTTTTTTTTTTTTTTTAAACGTTGCCCCACACTAGGAATTTCTCCTGTATCGTGGGTGCATTTACAAACATTTAAACTCACATACACAAACAGCCAGACCCGGAACAACTACTTGTAGGTTATACAAATATTTGTTCCGTGCGGGAGTCGAACCCGCGACACGCAGTGCAGCAGTCAATTGCTTAACCACTGCGCCAACCGTGCCGTCCATGTAATTTGAACTTTTGTTATTATTTCAAACGTTACACACCCCTCAAGGGCCACCCCGCCGCATCTTGACCTACATAAAATTGGTTTCCGTTATTCCCATAATGTTTTATGCCTTAACACTATTTTTCTAATAGGTAGTCATTACGCCTAGTAAAATTATGCGAATTAAAACTTTATTATGCCAAAACCCAATTATCCAATAAGATAACTATGTCATGTAACAGCAACCGTATGCCGAAAATGATTATGGCAAAAAATTATTATACCCAAAAAAATTATACCAAAACAGTTATGCCAAAATATATTAGTAAAAAAACATTATGGGAAAAGGGATCCCGTCATTAATGAAAACAATTCTCGGAAGTTATTGTTTCAGAAACATTCCTCTCAAAGTTTACATTATGTTTCGTGCTGCATGGTTTCTGGTTCTATCTTATTGGAACCACGTCTTTTCTAGGTATATCTGATTGATTTTAAGAAATAAAAAAATTGAAAACTTGACACTATTGCGATTGCTAGTCGCAGTAACAGCACACACTTTCCCGTAGCTTCTTCAAGGAAGAATCGCGCCTGAATGGTGTGGTGTTTGAATTATTCCACTTAAAACCCAGATATATGCCAGTGACCCTGAGTTTAGCTTGCGTGTTCTGTACTGAGCTCACGCAACGCGTCGTACGTTCAGCCAGTAATAGGACTCGCCCATCAAGGAGCGCTGTCCCGAATTTGACGCATTATTAATTTATTATAAAATAAAAAAAAACATATTAAAAAAACGCGTATACTAAAAGATCAATAATTAAATTATCTTTAATTTGGTGAAGGTTTCAGAAAAATACGCTTGGTAGATTTTGCGCCATTCTCAGTTTTTATCCGCATTAGACATAACTTTACAAATTAATTTCACTATATAATCTAAAATATTCACATATTAAATTATTGAAAAAATCCTCTAATTTAACATATATATTTTTTCTAATCATTAATACTACTCGTTTAGACGTGATCTTCAGTATAAAATCATTAAAATTCGGTTATCGTCGCCTTAAGAGGGATGCGCTATAAGGCAGCCCGCGAAATTCAAAATTTCTTACGTTTTTTACAATTTGCAGGTCAGTAACAGGTTGTAAAACAAATCCTACTAAATGATTATTTCAGAAATTGAGAGAGTTGTAATGCTGATTCTAATGATTATAATTCTGTAAAGCCATATTTAGCCGCGAATCATATTTAGATCAACATACAACCTGTTACAGTGGTACCCAATTGATAAGGCGCGTCGTGAATCTTCGTTCGCACAGAAAAGAAGTATGGCCTCGAAGATTAACGAAAGAATGCTTAAAACTTACAATCAACCTTAGCTCACTATTATAAGGTTCATAATACACTGGAGCTGCTAGCGTGCACTCGATCAGAAGTATGGCGGCTGACAAACATGCCACGCGGCGCGCGCTAACATGGCGGCAGCTGCCGACCAATAGCGGTACAGGAAAAAGAACCGCGGTGCGTGGAGCGTGCCGATTGGTCAATAGCATTTCCCGCACTTTTAAAATTCACCTTCTGCGCAGGTACATCGGTAACAATATCAATTGGGTACTACTGTACTGACCTGAGAAAATTTGAATGACCATTTCCGCCCCCCTTATCTCCGAAACCACTCAAACTAAAATGTTGAAAAAAATACAGAAAATAGTTCCTTACTTATAGATTACAGGAAAACCTCTAAGAAGTCTGTGATCTTAAAATAACATGGTAAATCACTCAATATTGTGCGTACAAACTTACATTTGCAGTTGGAATGTATGGGGGATCATGTTTTTCAACTACATTGTTAAGTTTGTTCTTGGGATCAATTCATTCCAACTACGGTACCCTTCATTGTGCGTAGTCCGACATGCACTTGGCCGGTTTTTAGGGTTCCGTACCAAAATGGTAAAAAGGAACCCTTATGGTGGGACTAAGTCTGTCTGTCTGTCACACCTGGATATCTCAAGAACTACTAATGCTATCAACATGAAATTTAGAATACTTTTAGATGATGTTTGGCCAATTATTTTGCAAACAAGAAATACATTTTGAAAAATATATCTTCTTTGCAAAAGGGACTGAAAGGGGGTCTTAAAAATTTGAAGTGGGGTTACTAGGACATGTGGGGGTATCATAATGAAAGAACACTGTTTGCAATTTCTCAAACTTTTTTTTTTTAGGCCGTATTGTTTTTGACTTTTGATGAAAAATTAAAAAAAAAACCGTCCCTACCCTTATCTCCCAATTTTGCATAGATAAAAATCTAAAATTATTCTATGTGACAGAAGTGTATGTAAAGATTACAGGAAAAATAAAACGATGTCTCTAAATAGCACAGTTTTTCAGAAATCATCAACATGATAATTATATACGTACGGAACTCTCGGTGCGCGAGTCCGACTCGCTCTTGACCGTTTTTTTAAGTCGTTTGTTTATTTTGTAGAAAGTTTTTCTTTATTAATAAATAAAATCAAAATTGCTACTTGTCTGTTTGTACTTTACTGTGACAACAATACTATTATCTTTATTACTTATAAAAGTGGAATGATCAAGATGCTGTATCATATTAAAACAAAGAGGTCCTAAAACAGTTCCTTGGGAACTTCATTCTGAAATACTTCTTTATAAACGTAATGCAGTGGGAGTAAGATTATAAAAATAAATTAAATATGACATATCGAAAACATTTTGAGGTCAGGATAAAGGTTTTCAACACCTCATTTTACATCCTTGAATACGAAATTGAAAGGTCCCTTGATATAATTGAGAGACGCCTGTTCTATCTTCGGTGAGGGCCCGAACCATTCCACTTGGAAGTTTTCTATTAACCTCGCCACAAATGTGTCCAATTCAAGTTCAGCTATGCGACGACCTGGAAACGAAATAAAATGCAAATATTAGTATACTCGCTATTGAAATTATGGGTGTTGTCCAGTCAAGCAAACAATCTGTGTGCCTAGCGATGCGTACGAGTTACGCATGCATTTTCATTCGTGCATAGGTTCTTGTTGTGAGCTGGCTTCGTCTCTTGTAGAAATATTTAAGTACAATTAAACATTGCAATGCCCGTTATAAATCTCTTATGTTTT
Organism: Tiliacea aurago; assembly: GCA_948098905.1. Taxonomy (NCBI): domain Eukaryota; kingdom Metazoa; phylum Arthropoda; class Insecta; order Lepidoptera; family Noctuidae; genus Tiliacea; species Tiliacea aurago. The sequence continues at coordinate 20,969,561 of OX402579.1, read as the reverse complement.
TTTAAATTAAAGTCAAAGTCAAAGTCAAATTATTTATTTCAAATAGGCACATAAATAGTCACATAAATGGCACTTTTGAACGTCAAAAATTGCAAATAAAATAGAATTGATTCTAGTCGCCCCTTCCAAAAGGTAGGTTCGTATGGAGAAGAATGGGCAAGAAACTCCACCGTTACTCTTTTAAAATGTTTTACAATATTTGTCTATGTACATCAATTATATAATTATATGTGAAGACGATGCACCTAGAATAAAATTACTATACGTAAAAAGAATGAATAATGAAGCAATGACTGATAAATTAATTATGTGATAGATACATGGTGCTCACATATTTACAAACATTGTAAAAACCTAAAACGTTTTCCTAAAAAAAAAAAAATATTACCTATACAACTACGGACTCCGAAGCCAAAGGGCTGATGGGCAAACGGATTGGCATTCCTGTAGTAAAGTGGATCGTCTTTACTAGCTAACCACCGCTCTGGGATGTACTCTCGAGGCTTGGGGTAGTTTGTGTCCATCAGGGACATGTCTCTGTGGGCGAATACGACCTGCATCTGAAATGGTAAGTCAAGCATAATTGTGTGCTATTTCGTAACCGATAGAAGAACAACCAATACATCAGTCGTTTTGAAAATAATTATATTAAACCCATTTGTAAAAGTATTGAATTGAAAGGTATAAATAAGCAGAGAGAAAGAGATAGTTACAAGCTTTCAACAGACGGGTAATAATTTTAAATCCTTAAAAAAATGTTTAATAATTACATCTTTAGGTATCTTATAGCCCAAAATATTATATTCCTTTGATGTTTTCCGGACATTTGCTGATGCTACAGGCATTATTCTCATCGATTCTTTGACAGAAGCCCTCAGGTAAGGTCTTCGACCTGAGTTTGACATTATCTCCTCCCTTAGCTTGGCTTGTTTATCCGGGTGCTTAGCCAGAAGGTAGAGAGTTGCTGTTACTGTATTGGCAGTCTGAGTAAAATAAAAAAGGTTTTTAAGTAAAATATTCATGCATTTCAGTAGCCTGCTAAATTTCCTGTATTAAGTTGTGTCAAAGTGTACCGATCGTACCGTATCTACACCAGCAAACAACATATCACTAGCCATAATATGAGCCACTTCTTCTCTGATTTCTAACAGTTTTGCTAAAACGCCTTTCTCGTTAACGGATTTGTTCTTGAGCTCTTGCTTTCCTTTTTGAATGAAGTGTTTTGTTAAACTGGAACCAAGAGTAATGTCACATAATGAACATATTGTTTATTCATGTTTATTAAATTATTTAAATAAAGGAGAAAAAATTAGAAGGAATTAAGTCGACATTGAACATACTTTTCATGATGCTCATACAACTTCATAGCTTTCTTGAATATTGGCGTCGAAAACCACCTCCAAAGGCTTGGCTTGAAATCTAATTCATTGGCTATAACAAACAGGTCATGGACGCACTGGATCAACTGCCACTCTGGAGAGTCTGCGGGCAATTCGGGATCGAAGCAGTTTAGGCGGCAGCCAAGAGCGACAGAGCCAATAGATTCCAGGGCCCATAAGTTCATTTCCTTATCGAAGTCGTTACTAATCATGTTCTTTTCATCACGCTTGGCTTTCATCCTGCAATTGATCTTGTTAATTTAAAAAAAATCTAATTGTGCTAATTTTTTGTTGTTCATAACTTACCTTTTTACCATATCTTGTGCTACTTCATCAAGTACTGTGGCATACTGTTTGATCGTTTGCGGTTGTAACATCACTGGGTTCACTGTGGCGCGGAACTCTTTCCACAGCTCTCCATGGCTAGAAGCAAAGAATTGACGTTTTTTCTTATTTACTTAATTTCGAATCATTATTTTGATCTGGAATTGTTTAAATTGCTATCTTTTTGCTGATTAACACGCGTAATTATTTCAACTTACTCAGTAATCAAGCCTGTGGCGTGAAAAGTATGGCCTTTGCTTTTCTTAAATTCTTTTCTATAGTATTCAAGGCTCTGTAATCCCAGACGGACGGGCAACGAATTTTCACTGCGTAATATCTGTAAATATGCTTTGAGATGTAATGGAGGATATGGGTTTTCAAATTCAAAGTACATTACCTTGTCTCTTCTAGATTTAGTTGTTTGTTAACAAATTATCGGTCGATTTTACTCGACGTAAAACAAAAAAGTAAGTGAGCTTACGTGTTCTGAACATTCAGGATCATAAAGTATAACCATAGGTGCCTGGCCCAACATCCCATCGAATTTAACGATTGGCCCATACGATTCAAATAGTTTCATGGTGCCTTCAACTTGTTCGATGCCTTGAATCTGACCTGAATGAAAAATCTCATAAAAATAAAACGTTTCTTACGCAATTCAAGTCGGCCTGATGGGACGTAGCTACTGCCATTGCTATATGCGATGTTGTTGGGGCATATATACCTAGAGGTAAAACTGGTCAATCTTAAAGGCCTTTAAAATTCCTGTGCATATTGCCCTTTAAACCATATGGAGCATAGAAATACTGTTTACAGAAAATAGTAATAGCTGTAACATTTCCCTGGACGAATTATATCTACTATTATTTTTGTTCCAAATATGTCTCACCTCCAGGCATGAAATAAAGCATTTGTCTATAGATGGGTAAAGACGGGGGTCCGGGGATCTCGTTTCATGACTTCAAGTTGGCATCTGGCTTTATAACAGCGGTTGCTTCCGCTACCGTTCTGAAAATAACATTCATCTATTGAAAATCTTAGTTGTTAGATAGAGTTTCTGTTCGGATGGTTCTCCTTTAGTTATCTCTGTTTATGTTATATCGTTTTTTTACCGTACCTCGTGTACAAAAACGAACCGAAACAGTGCACTCAACTTTGTATAGACGTGAATGATATCGATTATAATACTATGAACTATAATATGCACAAATGCATATTGAGCGTGCATATCCTTATTATTTGAGAAGCATAAAAATCTGACCTTGAGACTCATGCTTGTGAGACAGTACCTACCTACGTAGTATATTTATTTACTGATTTATACTATGTTAAATATAAAGAGCATCTGACGCGGCTATTTTAGAGACATACGTATTCTTTACTTTTACCAAAATCCCTACCCTTTAGGTCCTGTTATCATTATGAATATAAAAAAAAAATAGGTTATATCTGTGGTTTCTAACTAAGACGAACGCCAAAATAATAGCGACTAACTCGACACAATAGTTAAACGTAAAAAAGTTAGTTGTTATGTAGCATCACTTATGAAATATACCAGTTTTGCAATTGAAGAAGATTGCCTAACCGCAGGGGCACCTTTGGCACTGGACAATCTAGACATTCTCCAATTGACGGATCTAAACTTATTAAATGAATAAAGTCAAATAGGTCATAGTAGTTTGATTGTCGCAGTGGGAGAAACGGTTGATTTCATGGGTTGTACTCATGAGTTTGATTTTCTAGTGCATGCACTAGAACATTTTGTAAAAAAATGTATATATTAACAGTAGTCGTTTTGAAAAGCTTACTTCCTCTTTCGGCTTATTTTTAGCGACGTTTTGAAAAACAAACCAACTGAGACCAATTTTTAGGCAAATATAGATATTAATACGTCTTGTGACATTTCATCCATATTCATAATTATTAACATAGTCTTATTATTCTTCTTCTTCTTCTCTCATTTTTTTTATTCAAAAACACGATACGATACGCCAGATACAGAAGCCGCTTGCTACAATGTTATTTACATGGAATCTATTCTAGCATATAAATATGAACTGATTAATTATTGGTATTTAATTAATAGGAACACCTTCTTAACAAAAAAGTTAGACCATCCATCCACCAAGACCATTTTAAAATAACGCCACATTATGATTCTACGGAACAAAGGCGTCCCTCAACTTTTAGGTGTGTAATGGTGCTGAGACTGTTACTCTGGAGCGAGTTGTGAGATTTACAGCAAAACATATGCAAAAAGTTATTCACAGCATGCAGCGAGGTAAATCTCATGGGTGTGATAGTCTCAGCATTGCGCATATAAGAGATGCAGGAGTTCACCTGCCACACGTACTCTCCATGTTTTACAATCTCTGTTTGTGTCATAGTTTTTTGCCGGATGAAGTTACATGAACGATCGTTGTTCATTTTTTTACAAAATATTCTAGTGCATGGGGCACTAGAACATTTTGTAAAAAAAATAATATTAACAGTAGTCGTTTTGAAAAGCCTCCTTTACTACTTTTCTTCCGGCTTATTTTTAGCGACGTTTTGAAAAACAAACAATCTGAGACCAATTTTTAGGCAAATCTAATAATACGACTTGTGACATTTCAACCATATTTTATAATTATAAACATAGTCTATACTATTCTTAAATACGATACAATACGCCAGATACAGAAGCCGCTTGCTACAATGTTATTTACATGGAATCTACTGTAGCATATAAACATGAACTGATTAATTATTGGTCTTTAATGAACAGGAACACCTTCATAACAAAAAAGTTACAATAAAAACACTTGTTGATACGTAATTTGCTACCTACATTAATTGAAACTTAGGTTCAGATTAGATGGAGTTAATATACCTAACCTAGCCATAAAGGTTGGTGACCCAAAAATTACACTTACCTGATAAATTTCTTATTAATTGCCACTAAATTGAACAGCGGCTTGAACTTTGTCATCTGCATGATGTTGTTTATGATACAGTTACACTATCAGGCGATTGTGTTGTTATTGCAACACGCGTTTCTACAGCAGAATTAGAGATGTCACTGACGGGTTACTGGTATATACTGTTGATTTAACGTAGGTTATATCTTATAACTTTGTTTACAGCAATGCAAGCCTTTACATTCACGTAGAGTCATAGATATTATTTACAATGTCTATATCTTCAAATCATGTTTCAAACGTTTAGATTTCATTCAAATAAATGAGTGTCGCGGAACGAGTGTTTTGAAACTATTTCATTGGTCCCGGTACAGTACAATACCGAACTGATGATCTGCCGAGACTGGCATACTATGTGTGTTTATAAACGCATTTGACCTTCATTATTATTAAAGGGGCTCCGGACGAAAGAGTTTATAAATACACTTGCGTGCAAAAAAATCACTCCAGCCTGTACGCTCCTCAAATCACGGCACAGCGGACAGAGCTCCGGTGGGATCTCATGGCGGCATGGAGGAGGATGGGAAGAGACCAGACGGAATAACTATAATGCCTTGGAAGTTAGGTCGGCTTTTGGTGTGGGATGCAACATGTGTCGACACCCTTGCGCCATCCCATTTTCCTAGCACGGCAAGCTGTGCTGAGGCGGCTGCTGCAGGTGCAGAAAACCTCAAACGTTGAAAATATTCCAATCTTATTGGTAGTTATATATTCGAGCCGTTTGGGGTTGAAACACTAGGGCCATGGGGTCTGAGCGCCCACTTGGTTTTTCAAGATATCGCCAAGCGGTTGGTCAACTCATCACGTGACCAGAGGGCTGGTCTATTTTTCGGCCAAAGAATTGGCATCGCCATACCACGTGGCAATGCTGCCAGCCTTTTGGGCACTTTTCCTGTTGACAGCGATGCGGACGAATTTCTTGATGGCCCTATGATCCTGTCCTCCTCCTTTTTTATATACATGTACATATTATTAATATAAGTCTGTTAGCATATATATTATAATAAAAACGCAAATTGAAGATTGCATATCAACTTGACAGGCTTAATTAAAAAAAAAACGGTTTAATAAGCACATCTTAATCGCCGATTTTCAGAAATAAAAATGGTTTTCTTGTTGAATAATTCCTATTGCCACTTGTCCTTGCCATCTTGCCCTAATTATTGCTTCCGTCTAGTTTTTCAAAGACCTTGAATTCCTGAGGGATACCGTCCCACTCCTCTTGGATAGCTAGCCACCAATTGCATACCAACTTTGGTTTAATATACACACAAATTTAATCGCCGAATTTCAACAATAAAAATCGGCCAAGTGCGTGTCGGACCATGCACAATGAAGGGTTCCGTAGTTGGGTTTAATTAATTTATCCCAAGAACAAACTTATAGAGGTATGAGGAACAGGGTGTAAAGTTCACTCATCCTCCATAGAAAAGGGAGGATCCTCCGACCAGACGGGTGTTGTGTCTGGTGGGCAACTGCCCTACGGTTGATGTCGGGATATTGTATATATGCTAGTTTTGCGGTGAACTCTGCTTGCGCGATGCAGGATTTTGCGTGACGTCAGTGTGACGCATAGTTCGCATGTGGCGATGTTGATGCCGCTACAAACTTAACATTGTAGTTGAAAAACACGTTCCGTCATACATTCCAACTGCAAATGTAAATTTGTACGCGCAATATTGAGAGATTTACCATGTTATTTTAAGACCTATACCTACATAGACTTATAGGTTTTTCCGTAATCTATAAGTAAAGAACAATTTTCTGTTTTTCTTCAAAATTTTAGGCTCAGTAGTTTCGGAGATAAGGGGTGTCAATACGAGTATTCATCTACTTTCTTTAATAACTTTAAAACAATTTATTTTAAATTTAGTAAAGATATAATTATGTAAAATCCTTACAGTAAGCCATTTGATTACATATTATTATATGTCACACGGTACAGTTTGTATTTTTTTTTTCAATTTGCCCCTATGAAGTGGCCTCCATGTTCAAAATTCATTTATTTCAGATACAAGTCCATGTTTGGGTCACAGAAATTCATAATTATGTGTACCAAACTACTTAACCGGTCGAGTAGATTCGGATCAAATTGGCTGTAACAGACGGACAGACAGACGGACACACGAGTGATCCTATAAGGGTTCCATTTTTTTCCTTTTGAGGTACTGAACCCAAATAAAGGTGTTCCAATGAGGGTTCATTACACCAGGGTTCATTTGTATTTGGGTAAATACAAATAAAGTTGTTCCAATAACTCGTATTGCGACCCCTTGCCTTAATTGTAGCTTCCGTCCGAATTCACCGACCTTATTCAAGTTATGATGAATTCCTGAGGGATACCGACCCACTCCTCTTGGGTAGTCACCTTAAGTTCCAGCGGTGATACGGGTTTACCAAATAAACAACTAAAAATGAAAAATAATTTTAGTTTGTCGTGTATATTTTCGGAAGTCGATGGCACTATACAAAAACAAACGACTTCCAAAACTAAAAGAATTTTTCACTTTTTAGTCGCTTTTTTGAAGTCGGTTGTTTATTTTGTAGAAACTTTTACTTTATCAATAGTAAATTACATATGAAATAAATGTAATGTTATTATTAAGTTGGAAAAAATGGATATGAAGATGGCGAAAGGTTATGATGCCTACAAAGTTTTGTCCCTAAACATTAAGCTAAAAAAAAATGTTTATGGAATGCAATTTCTGGCCTGAAGGGATAGCTTTTCGTCGTTATATAAACTTTGATCGGCGTAATAAAGACAGAGTGGTTATTATGACAAATGAAACTGTTATACCAAACAACAAAGTTAGCAAGTTACAATTATTGTGAAAGTGTGTCCCGTTCTATCGAAGGCATAAGGCAGGAGTCCGCAGAAGCAATCGTGTTTTCCTATAATTGTAAATCGTTGAAGCGTTCTATTGATGGTGTTTGAAGTCTGTGTAAAATGGGTGTTACCGTAGCACTACAAGAGACGTGGTTGTTACCGCATGATTTACCATTACCGAATGCGATACATGATGACTTTAGAGGAATAAGGACATCGGCTGTGGACACTTCTTCAGGTTTGTTGCGGGGTAGACCCTACGGAGGGGTTGCCATTTTATGGAGAAAAAGTGTGTTTCAACCTGTAAAAGTGGTACATGATGACGTGTGTATAGCCGCAGTGAAAGTTCGGGCCTGTAAAAAAACTATAATAATAATTTGCACCTATGTGCCGGCTGACTGTGTAGTAACTTATCTGAATTTACGCATTGTCTAAGTAATATTAATTCAATAGTTGAAGATAATTGTGACACGGCGACTATTTATATTTTAGGTGACTACAATGCGCATCCAAAGGAACTGCTTTGGACCGTATTGTTTGATTTTTGTAATGATCGGGATTGGACATAAGTGGATGTGAATATTCTAAGTGATAACTCTGATACATTTACTTTTGTCAGTGAGTCGCATGGGTGTGCGAGATGGTTGGACCACTGTGTCGTAACAAAGACCACTTTACCATCTATTAACCGTGTTTGGGTAGATTACAGTGTGCGGTGGTCTGAACATTTCCCACTTTTTGTTAAACGTAATTTGGGTTGGCTAATTTGTAATAAGAAGGCTGTCCTGACTTCGATCAATAAGATCATATGGGGGGAAAGAACGGCAGAACAAATTGGGTTACATCATCGTCGGTGTCACTCTCAGCTTCAAGGAATCCATTTTCCAGAAGAATTTTCACAATGCTGCGACGGTTACTGTTACAATGCTGCCCATAGGACCTTGTTAAAAGATATGTATGTCAACCTAGTATCTATCCTGTCAGATCATACTGTAACCTCACGTCATACTGACAATGATTTTAAGTTGTTTTGGAAGCAAACTGGGAAAACGTTAGGCCTGGTGTGAACGTGGATGGGGTCAGTGATCACGACGTGATCGCTGATCTCTTTAAACCATTTTAAAATAACGCCACATTGTGATTCTACGGAACAGAGGCGTCCTTCAACTCTTGGGTATGTAATGGTGCTGAGACTGTTACTCTGGAGCGAGTTGTGAGATTTACAGCAAAACATGTGCAAAAAGTTATTCACAGCATGCAGCGAGATAAATCTCCTGGCTGTGAGCATTGAGCATCTAAGAGATGCAGGAGTTCACCTGCCACACGTACTCTCCATGTTTTACAATCTCTGTTTGTGTCATAGTTTTTTGCCGGATGAACTTACCAGAACGATCGTTGTTCCGGTTGTAAAGAACAAGACCCCCTACTTATCGGATAGGTAACTGTAGGCCTATATCGCTGGCTACTGTAATGGCCAAGGTATTTGACAGCTTGCTTAATGAATTACACCCTTCTATCTTACGTGGATTTACACGACTCTGTTTTTGAGGTAGACTTTCTACGGAAAGTGCTATCTTGTGTGTTAAGCGGGCTGTCGGGTACTACACTGAGAGGAGAACCGGGTATACGCGTGAGTTTTAGATTTATTCAGAGCTTTTGATACTGTTTTATACGAGAGACTGTGGATGAAGCTGGAGAGCGCTGGTGTTGCGCCGGCAGAAGTTGTCACAGTATTAATACTTATGCCTTAAGGCATTGGTATCGGTACCAGCGAAACCAAGTATGATGGGCTGGATTTTTTTCCCAGGAATATGGCATGGACTGTGGCATGAGGTAGGGGGGCATTACCTCTCCTCTGTTGTTCAACCTGCACATTAATGACTTCATCTCTGAGCTCATGTGGGTTGTTTTGTGGATGCAGTAAGCGTCAATAACATTAGTTATGTAGACGACATGGACTGGGCTGGGCCCTTCGGTGGACGCAGTTCGTAAACTTGTGGCGATCTGTGAGGCGTACGTGGCGGAACATGGGCTGAAATATAATAGTAAAAAGTGTGAAGTTCTGGTTTTTAGAAGTGGAAAACGTAGTCCATTTCATGTTCCCCCTATTGAGCTTATTGGCGTCTTGCTAGCAGGGTTAAGCAGTTTCAGGTATCTGGGGCACATGTGACATACGAATTGTAAGATGATGCTGAAATTCAGAGGGAGCGCAGAGTATTAGCAGTCAGGAGGGACATGGTTGTGCGTAGGATTGCTCGCTGCTCGAGGGAAGTAAATATAACTCTTTTTAAGGCGTATTGCCAGTCCTTTTACTCGAGCAGGTTGTGGATAAATTACTCTCATAGGGCTGCTAATGCTCTGCATGTCCATTATTATAACATTTTCAGGATCCTGATGCCGCTGCTTCGCTATTGTAGTGCGTCTGATATGTTTGCAGAGGCGCGGACGGACGACTTCCATGCAATTGTGCGCAAAAGGGTAGCTTACTTGTCAAGGCATGTGCGAGACAGTAGCAACGGCAGCCCGCAGATAATTGTATCTCGTGCGCATTGCGCTATCCAAAACAAATAGATGCACATTGTTTTGGGCGCTCACTAACACATTGTTTAATTTTAGTATTGTTAAATAGTTTTTAATTTAATGTATGGATTATAGTTATCTGAAATAAATGAATTAATAATAATAATCAAAATTGCTACTTGTCTGTTTGTACTTTACTGTGATAACAATACTAATATCATTATTATTTATAAAAGTGGAATGATCAAGACATCAAGTTGTTGTATCGTATTAAAACAAAAAAGTCCTAGAACAGTTCCTTGGGAACTCCTTTCTGAAATACTTATATAGAAACGTAATGCAGAGGGAGTCAATTTATTAAATAAAAAAAATTGTGACACATAATCGAATACTTTTGTGAGGTCAGGACAAAAGTTTTCAACACCTTATTTTACATCCTTAAATACGAAATTGAAAGGTCCCTTGATATAATTGAGAGACGCCTGCTCTATCTTCGGTGGGGGCCCGAACCATTCCACTTGGAAGTTTTCTATTAACCTCGCCACAAATGTGTCCATTTCAAGTTCAGCTATGCGACGACCTGGAGACGGAACAAATACAAATATTAGTATACACGCGGTTAAATATAAGGGTGTTGTACAGTCAAGTAAACAATCTGTGTGCCTAGCGATGTGAAGGCGTCTACGCATACATTTTCATTCGTGCATAGGTTCTTGTTGTGAGCTGGCTTCGTCTCTTCTAATATAATTATATCACTTCTAAAAAATATTCTTTTGTTTTTTTTCTTCAATTACCTATACAACTACGGACTCCGAAGCCAAAGGGTTGATGTGCAAACGGATTGGCATTCCCGTAGTAAAGTGGATCATCTTTACTAGCTAACCACCGCTCTGGGATGTACTCTCGAGGCTTGGGGTAGTTTTTGTCCATCAGGGACATGTCTCTATGGGCGAACACGACCTGCATCTGAAATGGTAAGCAAAGCAGAATTTGAGTGCTATTTCGTAACCGATACAAGAACAACCAATACGACAGTCGTTTTGATAATAATTACGGTAAAAGTATGTGTTAAAGTATTAAATTGCATGATATGAACAAGCAGAGAGAAAGAGATAGTGCAAGCTTTCAACAGAAGGATAATAATTTAAAATCCTTAGAAAATATTTCATACTTACGTCTTTAGGTATCTTATAGCCCAAAACATTATACTCCTTTGATATCTTCCGCATATTTCCGGATACTACCGGCATTATTCTCACCGATTCTTTGACACAAGCCCTCAGGTATGGTCTTCGTTCTGAGTTTGACATTATCTCCTCCCTTAGCTTGGCTTGTTTGTCTGGGTGTTTAGCCAAAAGGTAGAGAGTTGCTGTTACTGTGTTGGCGGCCTGAGTAAAATGAAAAAGATTTTTAGCCAAAGATTCAAGTATTAATAAGCTGCTTATTTCTCTCTATCAAATTTTGTCTAAGTTGTGCGTACCGTATCTACACCAGCAAACAACATATCACTAGCCATAATATGAGCCACTTCCTCGTTGATTTCTAAAAGTTTTGCTAAAACGCTTTTCTCGTTATCAGATTTGCTCTTGAGCTGTTCTTTTCCTTTTTGAATAAAGTGTTTTGTTAAACTAGAACCAAGAATAATGTCACATAATTTACTTATGGTTTACAATTTTTTTAATAAGTTATTTGATTAAAAGAGAAAAAATGTTCGACGAATTAAATCGGAATTGAACTAACTTTTCATGATGCTCATACAACTTCATAGCTTTCTTGAACATTGGCGTCGAAAACCACCTCCAAAGGCTTGGTTTGAAATCTAATTCATTGGCTATAACAAACAGATCGTGGACGCACTGGATCAGCTGCCATTCTGGAGAGTTTGCGGGCAATTTGGGATCGAAGCAGTTTAAGCGGCAGCCAAGAGCAACTGTGCCGATAGATTCTAACGCCCATAAGTTCATTTCCTTATTGAAGTCGTTACTCATCATATTCTTTTCGTCACGGCTGGCTTTCATCCTGCAATTGATCTTGTTAATAAAAAAAAAACTTTTCATGGCAAACTCTTGTTGTTCATATCTTACCTTTTGACCATGTCTTGTGCTACTTCATCAAGTACTGTGGCGTACTGTTTGATCGTCTTCGGTTGTAACATCACTGGGTTCACTGTTGAGCGGAACTCTTTTCACAGCTCTCCGTGGCTGGAAGCAAACAATTTTTGTTTTTTCTCTGGGATTCTTTAAAATTGTTTCTGATGCAAATCGTTTTCTTTATTTTAACTTACTCTGTTATAAGGCCTGTGGCGTGAAAACTATGGCCTTTGCTTTTCTTAAATTCTTTTCTATAATATTCAAGACTTTGGAATCCCGGACGGACGGGTAACGAATTTTCACTGCGTAATATCTGTAAATATGCATTGAGATGTAATGGGTATTCAAATTCAAAGTCATTACCTAGTTTCTTCTATATTTAGTTCTTTGGTAATGAGCTATCTGTCGATTTTACTTGACATAAAACAAAAAAAAATAAGTGAACTTACGTGTTCTGAACATTCAGGATCATAAAGTAGAACCATCGGTGCCCGGCCCAATATCCCATCAAATCTGACGATTGGCCCATACGACTCAAATAGTTTCATGGTGCCTTCAACTTGTTCGATGTTTTGAAACTTACCTAAATAAAAGATTTCAAATTTATAAAATGTTTCTTACGCCATTCAAATAAGTCAACGGTCTGATGGGATGGAGTTACTGCCGAGGCTGCATGCGACGTTGATGGGGGCATATACAGCGTGTTAAATAAAATGCTTGCCATAGCTTAGAGGTAGGTTCAGTAAGTATAGATATAGGAACAAAGGAAAAAAAAATGCAAGATTATCTTAATTTAGTACACACGGCTGAAAAAGGTTGTTCAAGGCATATTGTCAGAGTTTTTATACGAGGAATCTGTGGGTCAGTCACACCAAAAGATCGCTGGATGTCCTGCGCGTCCAGTATAACAACATCTTCAGAATTATGTTGGGGCTGCCTCGCTTCTGTAGTGCATCGGGGATGTTTGCACTGTATCGCACTGACGGCTTTCATACCGTCATCCGCAAGAAAACCGTATCCCTGATCTGCAGAATGCGTGGCAGCTGCAACGGAATTCTGAAGACTGTTGCCGACCGGATCTCTTCTCCGCTGTGGAGATCCTTTATTGAGCGGGTAATTTGAGTGGTGTGTGTGTTTTATTGTAAATTTATGGATTAAGTTATCTGAATTAAATGAATTTTATTTATTTTTATTTAAACATCAAGCCAGTTTTTTCAATTCAATTCCAGTTTACGCTGATCTCGCACTGTACGGAAATCTTATGCAATGCGAGATCAGCTTATACTGGAAATATATAGCTTGATATGTAGCCGTCTGTACCTACTAACTTAAAATAGCAATCGTTTGGAATTAAAATTATTTTATTTACTGAAAACGGCTCGCGACAAATGTTGCTATTTTAAGTTAGTAGGTACTAAATTAGGTTGATCTTGCAATATATATAATTTTTTTTTTTCCTGTGTTCCTTTATGATACTGAACCTACCCCTAAGCTATGACACGCAATTTCGATAACACCCTGTATAGAGGTTTTTAAACTTCCTGTGCAAATTAACCTTTAAAGCGGAGCATAGAAATGCTGCTTATAGAAAATAGTAATCATCATCATCATTAATTTCAGCCGAAAGACGTCCACTGCTGGACATAGGCCTCCCCCAAAAGGGGTGTTTGCCATAATCGCCACGCTTGAAAGGCGGGTGTGCGATCGCTGTATGGTGTTAAAATGCATAGAGAATGCTGCTGCCCATTCTCTTGTAAGTCCCTTAGTCGCCTTTTACGACACCCACGGGAAGAAATAGGGCGGTGCTATTCTTTACGTCCGGCACCACACGGAAAATAGTAATGGCGGTAACATTTCCCGGTTAAATACTTTTCAAAAGAAGTCTTCTACTACTAGGTTTGTTTGAGATATGTATTACTCACCTCCAGGCATAAAATGGTGCATTTGCCCAATGATGGGCAATGACGAGGGTCCGGGAATCTCTTTCCATGACTTTAAGTTGGCATCTGGCTTTACAGCAGCGCTTGGTACCGCTACCGTTCTGAAAATAAAGTTTATTTGATTAAAAATCTTGGTATTTATAGTTTCTGTTTGGAAGTTTCTCCTTTAGCTAAACTATATTTTTTTTTTATGTACCTAACTACTTAAAATAGTTTTGCTATCTTAATTCGTATCTCATGCACAAACACGAACCGATAGTATGCATTTGTTTTGTAGAAACGTCAATTATATCGATTATATGAACAACGTGCACAATAAGCGTGCATATCCTTATTATTTAAGAAGCATACGAAATCTGACCTTGAGACTCTTGCTTGTCGGACAGTAAATATTATTTTTATTTACCGGTATAATGTTATCTAAAGATCACCTGACACGGCAATTTTTGAGACATACATAAAACGTCAATGATATCGATTATATGAACAACGTGCACAATAAGCGTGCATATCCTTATTATTTAAGAAGCATACGAAATCTGACCTTGAGACTCTTGCTTGTCGGACAGTACCTATTATTTTTATTTACCGGATAATGATAAAAAATTGCCGTGTCAGGTGATCTTTAGATAACATTATAGTTATCTAAAGATCACCTGACACGGCAATTTTTGAGACATACATTATCTTTTTAGGGTTCCGTACTTAAAGGGTAAAATGGAAACTAAGGCTCCGCCATCTGTCTGTCTGTCTGTCCGTCTCTCTGTCCGTCTGTCACCAGGCTGTATCTCATGAACCGTGATAGCTAGACAGTTGAAATTTTCACAGATGATGTATTTCTGTTGCCGCTATTACAACAAAAAATACTAAAAAATATAATAAAATAAAAATTTAAGGGGGCTCCCATACAACAAACGTGATTTTTTTGCTCGTTTTTGCTCTATATTGATAACGGCAACAGGTAGACGCTTGAAATATTCACAGAATATTTAGTTATATATTCAATTTAAAATTAAATAATTTTATTAAAATAAAACAAATATTTAAAGGGGGCTCCCATACAACAAACGTGATATTTTTGCCATTTTTATAGATAATGGTACGGAACCCTTCGTGCGCGAGTCCGACTCGCACTTGGCTGGTTTTTTTACCAGATATCCCTTTCCCATTTTCATTATGCCAGCCACGAAGAATATTTTTATAACATAATTCTACAAAAAATATGTTATGTCTGTGGATGCTACCTAATACAAACTCCAAAATAGTAGCGTCTAACTCGACACAATAACTATATGTAAAAATATATAAATATACCAGTTTTGTAATTGAAGAAGATTGCCTAACCGCAGGGGCACAAGACTGTCTAGACATTTACCAATTGGCGGATCTTAACTTTAAAAACCGGCCAAGTGCGTGTCGGACCACGCACAATGAAGGGTTCCGTATATAGGATGAATTTATCCCAAAAACAAACTTAACATTGTAGTTGAAAAACATGCTCTCCCATACATCGATATACGTTACGGTCAATTCTTCGACTGCAAATTTAAGTTGGTCTACTATTACTCGTTAACTTGTAAACCCTACTTAGCTGTGATAGTTAGTGCTTTTAATGTTGTTATACTCGTATATACTAGTGCCATGAACTTTTTTACATATCTAAAACCAACCATTTAGCCAGCAGGGGGGGGAGACACTTGACTCTAACAAAAATAGCACTTTAAAGCTTAATATTACGCAAACGGATCTCAGAATTGAAAAATGACTTTAACAGACCCACAATATTTTTAAACGGCCTATCCAACGATTCCCCACACTATGTATTAGACGAGAAAAAAAAATATCATCCCTGTTTTACGTGCAAGGGAGGTACCCTAAAAAAATGTTAATCATGGTTTTATTTAAAAAAAAAATTGGCGTGATTAATATGTACATCCATGCCAAATTACAGCTTTCTTGGACTAAGCGTCTCTGAGCTAAGCCGGGGACAGACGGACGGACGGACAGACAGACAGACAGACAGACAGACAGACAGACAGACGGACAGACAGACAGACAGACAGACAGACAAACGGATAGACAGACAGACAGACAGACAGACGGACATGGTGGAACTATAAGGGTTCCTTGTTTACTACGGAACCCTAAAAATTAATGAAGTCAAACAGCACCCTAAATGCACAACACGGTTTGAATCGGAATCGGAATGATTCTGAAGTATATTGCTAATTCATTGCTTCATATGTTAGAAAAATTTGTCTGCTCAACAACGTAAATAAAGCAATGAATGTTGTTGAACTGTCAAATTGAAACCGATTCCTACTGATAGTGTGTTACGCAACTAGCCCACAGGTCATAGTAATTTGATTGTCGCTATGCACTATGGGAGGAAAAGGCTTCATGGGTTGCTCCCATATACTCTAAAATGTTGTAAACAAATGTATATAAACAGTAGCCGTTTTGAGACGCTTGTTACGTGCCCTGCCTACACCAAATCAGCTGAATAGCGACATGATATGGTAATTTTTTAAATTAAATTAAAATTAAATTAAAATCTTTTAAATTAAATTAAAATCTTTCTTTATTCATGAATATGAGACAACCATACAAAGTAACTTAATAATAACACAAGATAGCCAAAAATAGTTTAAAGTTATTTTAACAATACAACTTAGGCAGGTGAACAGTTAGAGAATGTAAAATGGTGGAATAAAATAATGGATTGGTTGTCTTTGGACTGATTCGCCCTATCCCCTCGTACTAGTATAAAACTGTATCACGAGCGGATAGTCTTCCTCAACCTAAGAATAACGGATTCCCACAAGGTTCCAGTTACGAGTCACAATAGTTTAGAATTATTTACATACTGTATAAGCAAAAATCAGTACATTTACAGTTATATTAATTAAGTTACATGATTGGAATTGTCTGTTGTTTTGTGTTTAGGTATGAGTATAGTATATGTGTATATGTTTAATGTATGTTTCTGCATGTGTACAGTTATTATATGCGCTTTATTATTTATGTGCCTTGTTTATACCAATTTTTATAGTAGATTTTCAGTGCTGTTGTAGTCTAGTGTTTTCAAAAATATATCGATAGTTTTTTTGCATGTTTGCCTATCAAGATTCTTTAATATTAGATCTTTACTTACTTTGTTGTAAAGGCTAGGACCGAGATAATTGTGAAATTTGTGTGCAAAAGATGTTCTATAACTGGGAATCTTATAAACTATATCCAATCGACGCCTTTTTGCAAAATGGGGATGTACATTATGTTGTGACATGATCTCTAATTTAATGAATAATTTTCGTACCGTGAGGACTTCCAGTTCAGAGTAAAGCAAGTGTGTCGGATAGGTGAACTTTTTGCGAGAAATAACTTTTTAAGTACCATACGTTGGGCTCTTTCGACCACTAACATGATGGTTTTTGAAGTTCCTCCCCATACATTCAAGCCGTATATCAGTATAGACTGACATAGTGCTAAATATATTTTTATTAGTAGCTTAATGTCACATGCATTTCTAATAGTTTTAAAAATATAAATCAACTTTCTTGCGCGATTACTGACTTTCATGACGTGCTCTTTCCAGTTTAAGTTTTGGTCTACTATCACACCGAGATATCTTATAGAATTAGTTCTGGTGATTGGGTTACAATGACAAGTACTTCTATTGTTGCAATTGTGAGTTTGTATAATTATTGAGTTAGGAGATGGTTGAGTACTGCCGTTAATTGTGAATGTAATAAATTTAGTTATGTCAAGATTAAGTGTCAATAAATGATTGTCCAGCCATGAGGTTACTAAAGCAAAACCTTCATTTGCAGCTGCGGTTACATCTTTCCACGTGTTGGAGCTGAACAATAATACTGTGTCATCTGCAAATGTTATTATTTGACCATTTTGTAAAAGCAATTTGCAGAGGTCATTAATATATATTAAAAATAGTGTAGGGCCCATTACACTGCCTTGAGGCACTCCGAAGGCAACATTTTCCTCTTGGCTTACACTGTTATCAATTTTTATAACCTGTTTTCGGTTTGTCAAGTAATCTTGGAAAAGTTGGAGCGGTATTCCTCGAATTCCTATCATTTATAATTACGTCAAACGGATGTTTCCACACAAAATTCCAACACGCCACCTGCTGACTCAGCGAACGGACGCCTCGTGCCGCCAAGTGGCCACCTACTTCCAAATCCGCTGATGCCGCATCCACGTTTAGCATTACTTATTGTATGGTAAATTCAATTCGGGACTAGCATCGTCCGAACATAGACCTAAAAACTAATATAAGTTAAATTGTAATTTTTATCTTAATTAAAACCTTTATAAATAATTTTGGGTTTTTTTTAAGTCCTCCGGTTGCCACCTTCGTAATTGGCGCAGTCGGTAGGATATTCGAGGCAGTGCGCGGCGCGGTATAGATTTCTAAAAATCGTTTATCTGCTGACTCCGATAGTCGCTGTCGGTATTTCCAAGTACCTCATCGAATATCCGAACATAAGAAGACGCAGCTGAGGACGTATCCAGCCATCGATACACCAAGGAAAACCATGTATATGTAAGTGCTTGAAACTTTCTTTGAGTGTTGCTCCCGACTCCTTTCTTTTAACCCCTTATATAATATTAATTCAAGATTTTTCATCCAAGGGAAACTAGGACAGGATCTGTCTCTTCCAGACAGATAAATAGGATTAGGGAAGTAGATTTAAATAGGTTTATAGATTCAGATAGTTTAGGTTTAGACACATTATTTAGTAGTGACGAAATGGAATTGAACCCCGATAGTATCTTTAGGGCCTTACGCCCAGTGCCAGACTTTGATGGAAATCCGAATGTTCTAACACGTTTCATTAAAATATGTGATCAGCTCGTAATACAATACGTCAGAAATGACCCGAGCTACGAGTTCACTAACCTATGTATAATAAACGGTATCTTAAATAAAATTACGGGATCTGCAGCTACAACTATAAATTCCAATGGTATACCTGAAAATTGGCAAGGGATCCGTGACGCTTTAATTAACAACTTTTCCGATCAAAGGGACGAGACCGCCCTTTATAATGACATGTCCTTACTAGCCCAAGGAAACAGCACTCCGCAGGAATATTATGACAAATGCCAGACCCTTTTTAGTACTATAATGACTTATGTCACCCTGCATGAAAATATAGCTACTACCATCGAAGCAAAACGCGACCTTTATAGAAAACTGACGTTACAATCTTATGTCAGAGGTCTTAAAGAACCTTTAGGGTCCCGTATCCGATGTATGAGACCCGAAACTATAGAAAAGGCTCTGGAATTTGTACAGCAGGAATTAAATGTCATGTACCTACAGCAACGCAACGAAAGTATTCCTGAGCGACGTAACCCGACACAGCAAGCGCATTTAACCCATAGAATGCCACCAGCGGTCCTTATGACCACGCCCAGACCTTTTAGCTTTGCGAATGCAGGCACGAGCTGGCATAAGCGTATGCCCACGCCGCCGCAGCAGCAGCAGCAATGGAGGCCACCCTTCCAGCATAATCAGGTACCTCATCGTGCCCCCAACATGGTTAGTCGAACCCAGCAAATGTTTCGTGCACCCCCGCCAAACTACCATCCCCAGAGTAACATATTTAGATTACCGAACGCAAATCCGTCAGCGCAATATACAGGTCCGAAACCAATGAGCGGCGTTAGTCACTTCGTACAAAAACCAATAGGGTTACCAGGAAATAATTGGCAAAGATCAGGGAACCCACCACCTAGTAATTACTTCAAGACACGAGAAATGAATTTTAACGAGATGACAGACCCTGAAAACGCTTATTATTACCCCGACTATTACTATGAACAACCTGACTATTCCTGTTACTATGACTATCCCGACTTCTATTACTACAATCAAACCGAGCCTGAGAATATTTTATATGTACAAGATGACACACAGCCACAGAGTACTAACAACGCGAATTGCTTAGAAGCACCAAAGCCTACCTCTAGTGCTAATCCGGATTTTCTCAAGGAAAAGGATCAAAGAGGGTTAAAATAGAGTTAAATATACGATCTAAAAGGGAATTACGTAACATTCAGATATCGGACCCACCACTTAAGTTATTAGTAGATACCGGGGCTAACCAGTCTTTTATAAGTCCTGAGGCAGTCGAGCAATACTTTTCGCACATACCTTTGAATTTTGACCCTTTGAAGTAACAAATGCCCGTGTAACTAGTACACACAACCATTCAGTTACTGTTCCGAATTTTCCTGAATTTAATAACCCTACGAATGTTAAGTTTTTCATTTATACGTTTCATAATTACTTTGACAGACTAATAGGCCTAGATTTACTTGACGGAGCACAGATTGATCTTAAAAATAACTATTTAATTACAGATTTTACAACTATACCTATTCGGTTTTATCAATGTAAAAAGTCCAGTTATCAGGAAACCATTCCCGCGAACTCATCAAAACTATTAAATATTCCTATCTATAGCCCAGACGGTGACGTTTCCATAGCTCAGCAAATACACAGTAATTGCATTATACATGAATGCATTACTCGCGTTACCGACTGTACGGGCATCGTTGAAATTGAAAACCCGACCGATTATGACTCACTCGTTACATTTGAGCGCCCTTTACAAGCGGAGATATTTAATAATGAGTGCACTAGCACTAAACAAGATCCTAGGCGCGTTAAAGAAGTTTTATCTCGATTGCGTACAGATCATTTAAATATTGAAGAAAAAACTAACTTAGAGACTTTATGCAGTCGTTTTGCTGACGTATTCTATGTAGAGGGAGAACCTTTGACTTTTACAAATAAAATAAAGCACCATATCAAGACAACCGACGAACTTCCAGTTTATACGAAAAGTTACCGCTACCCATTTGTTCACCGACAAGAAGTTAGAGACCAAATTACTAAGATGCTAGACCAAGGTATCATAAGACCTTCTGAATCAGCTTGGAGCTCACCTATTTGGGTAGTTCCTAAGAAGGCAGACGCATCAGGCTAACAGAAGTGGAGAATAGTAGTTGACTTTCGTAAAGTAAATGACAAGACCATAGACGACAAATACTCGATACCTAACATAACTGACATATTTGACAAGCTTGGTAAATGCCAGTACTTTACTACTCTAGACCTAGCATCTGGATTTTATCAATGTGAGATGCACGCTGACGACATCCCGAAGACAGCCTTTAACGTAGAGCATGGGCACTTTGAATTTTTGCGCATGCCCATGGGTTTAAAGAACTCACCATCTACCTTCCAAAGAGTGATGGATAATGTACTCAGAGGATTACAAAATGACATCTGCCTTGTGTATCTCGATGACGTCATCATCTTTAGTACGTCATTGCAAGAACACATGATTAACTTAGAAAAAGTATTCAGTAGATTACAGGAATCCAACTTTAAGATTCAAATGGATAAGTCCGAATTTTTAAAGTTAGAAACGGTATTCTTAGGTCATGTAATTAGTCCTCAGGAGCATGGCCCTTTACGGGGCCCCGATTTGGGCGGACTCCCTCCGCAGGAGGGAGAACGCCACTACCATCCATAGGCCCCAAAGGGCCATTGCACTGCGGGTGGCGAGGGCCTACCGGTCGGTGGGCTTCTCGGCGGCGTGCGCTCTTGCCGGCACCCCTCCTTGGGAGCTCGAGGCGTGGGTGCTGACCAGAGTGTACGAATGGACGGCGCGGCGTAAGGCGCTCGGAGAGCCCCCCGCCGCAGAAGAGCGGGAGGCCGTGCGGCAAGAGGCGAGGGACGCAATCGTCCATCACTGGACGGAGGACCTCGCCACTGCCGTTTTCGGCCGCCGAACTCTGGACGCGCTCGGGCCAGTCCTGAAGGATTGGCTCGAGCGGTCCCACGGTTTCCTCTCTTTCCGTCTGGTGCAGGTGTTGTCCGGCTATGGGTGTTTCGGATCGTACCTGCACCGGATCCAAAGGGAGGAGACCCCGTCGTGCCACGACTGTGGCGCGGCGGAGGACACGGCTCAGCACACCCTTGAGGTGTGCCCAGCCTGGTCCGAGCTGCGCCGCAGTCTGAGCGCAGCGGTCGGGCAGGACCTCTCGCTTCCCGGCGTCGTCAACTCGATGCTGGAGAGCGAGGGGGCCTGGACAGCGGTCGCCTCCTTCTGCGAGGACGTAATGTCGCAGAAGGAGGACGCGGAGCGCGCGCGGGAGGACGACCCTCTCGCAGCGCCGCTCCGCAGGCGAAGACGGGGCATGAGAAGGCGATTGTACGATCGTCGTCTTATGCCCCCTGGTGGTGAACAGCGGGAGACGGGTGCGGGGGCGCCTTCTCCTGCATTGCACAGTTCACCATCCACGTCGGGCGGGAATGACAGAGCGCTCGCGGTCATTCCTGGGCCCCTCCCCGACGGGGGTGCGTGTCGGGCCCGCCTGCAAGGCGGGCGGTCGTCAGCGGGGGACTGGATGTTATGGCTCTGCCGGATTCCCAGTCCTCCTCCTTGCAGACGAGGTAGGAGCGCCGCTGGGTCGTTTAGTGGGTATACCGGATTTTTCGGGGAGTCCCACATACCCCTCCCATCCCCCGATGGGTGGGCATGCGTAATGCATTTTTACCAGCGTCAAAAAAAAAAAAAAGGTCATGTAATTAGTGGAAAAGGTGTTAAACCTAATCCTGATAAAATAGCGGCTATAGAAAAATACCCATTACCTAAAACCACGAAAGAAATAAAACAGTTTCTCGGATTATTAGGTTATTACAGGAAATTTATCCCGGACTTTGCCCGCGTCACCAAGCCTATGACTAAATGCCTTAAAAAGACTAACAAAATTACTTTTGACACCGACTACATTGACTGTTTTAACAGATGTAAGACTTTACTTACAAATGACCCAATCTTACAGTACCCCGACTTTACTAGAGAGTTTATATTAACCACTGACGCCTCTAACGTAGCTATCGGCGCTATACTCTCACAAGGTACCATTGGCTCAGATAAACCTATCTGTTACGCCTCAAGAACTTTGAACGATAGTGAAACCAATTATAGTACTATCGAGAAGGAGCTTTTAGCTATAGTATGGGCTACAAAGTACTTCAGGCCTTACTTATTTGGTCGTAAATTTAAAATACTCACAGACCACAAACCACTACAGTGGATAATGAACCTTAAGGAGCCTAACTCAAGATTGACTAGATGGCGCTATAAACTAAGCGAATACGACTACACTATAGTTTACAAAAAGGGAAGATATAACACCAATGCCGACGCTTTATCCCAAGTGGAAATTAACAATGAGGAGACCGAGTCAATGTTAGCTAACCCATCAGAGCGACCACCGTCACGAACAGGGTCCACGACAGCCACTGCACATACCAGCACTGAAAACCCTATTCTAGAAGTACCAATCACTGACGAACCTTTGAAGAAATTTCACCGACAGTTATGCATTACCATAGTAGGTGACATTAAACGACGTACAACCGCTACTAAACCTTTTGACACACACACCCGTACAGGTTTCAGAATCGAACTTAGAACAAGACGTAGTAAATGCTATAAAAGAATACGTTAACCCTAAAGTTAAAACCGCTATAAAAATAACTCCACCCTTAGGGATGTATTCAATTATACCCATAATCCAGAATAGTTTTAAAAGCTCAGCAATTAATTTAGTATTAGCCAAAACCGAACTAGAAGACGTTAAAGAGTACCTAAGACAGCAAGAAATCATAAAACACTATCATGAAGGGAAAACTAATCATAGAGGAATAAACGAGTGTCATCTCGCCCTATCCCGAAAATATTATTGGCCTAAAATGAGGGAAGAAATAACTAAATACATTAATGAGTGTACCATCTGCGGACAAACGAAATATGATAGGAACCCGATTAGACCTCAATTTAATGTAGTACCCCCAGCAACTAAACCCTTCGAATTAATACACATGGATCTATTCACAGCTCAAAACGAAAAGTACTTGACAGTGGTAGATGTTTTCTCAAAATATGGACAAGCGTACCATTTGAGAGATGGTACAGCAATAAGCATACTTCAAGCAGTTTTAAGTTATTGTACACATCATGGGTTACTGTTAACAATAGTGACCGATAACGGCACGGAATTCACAAACCAACTATTCTCCGAATTTACAAGATTACATAAAATCAACCACCATAAAACATTAGCACACTCCCCCAACGATAACGGAATCATTGAACGATTTAACTCTACGTTACTAGAACACTTACGTATTTTACGATTACGTCAAAAAGACGAATCCGTAATCAACCTCATGCCTTATGCCTTATTAGCCTATAATAGTTCAGTTCACAGTTTCACCAAGTGTAGGCCACATGACATAGTTAGAGGACACTTTGACCCCAGAGACCCCCTTGACATTAACATGACTGAACACCTAATGCAACAATATATTTTGACACACCGAAACCAGATGAAAACTGTATACGACCTTATCAATGACTTTACTCTTGCTGACCGTACAAACATCATACGAAATAGGAATAAGGAAAGAGAGCCCGAAATAGAATACCAACCGGAACAGCGAGTATTCATTTCTAACCCAGCAGCCGACCGACAAAAATTAGCACCACGCTACACACATGACACTGTTTTAGCTGACCTTCCGATTCATATATACACCTCCAAAAAGAAAGGTCCTGTAGCTAAGTCCCGACTCAAACGTATCCCTAATAAATCAAAATTGTTACAGGATACTGCTGGCAATGTTAGCCCAACCAATAACGGCGCTCGAGATAAGACTTGAAAGCTTGGACAATGGACCCGGACTTTTACCTTTCAACCTTGGACAAACAAGGCTCATTACACATTACCACACCTTCCTACAATACATAGACTTAACTGACATTGAACACAGACTTGATTCTGTAATGTCTCAACTCGACAATTTCCAGACTAAACTAGACAACCAATCCTCCCTCTTGTATGAACTTCAAATCAACCATTTAGCTAATAAATTAACTGAAATCAGTTCGCAGTTAAAAACACTAGAACCCGGTCGTAGTAAAAGAGGTCTCGTAGACGGATTAGGGTCCGTTATAAAAAGCATTACCGGAAACTTAGATCATACGGATGCCCAAAAATATAATAATGCAATCAATCTTTTAGAAAGTAACAACGATAAAATAGTATCAGAATTCAATGAGCATGTCAGTCTTAACAAAGTTTGGATGACCCGATACAGTGACATGCTCTCAAAAATTGCTAGCAATCAAGAGAGAATCAATAGTACCTTAGGATTAATCTTAGACGAGAAAACTGCCGCGAAAAATGACCTTATAAGATTCGCAAAGTTTGCTCAGTTGCTGGCTATAATTAGCGACAATACAGAAGATTTATATAGAAGATACCTTGGCTTTTATACGTGCATCGAGCACCCATCATAGTATGTTAGGCATAGATACTTTAAGTAACATGATTAAGAGATTAATATCTATTTACGGCCAGAATCAGTTAATAGATGCGGATCTAAGAGAGTACTATACTGTTATAAAACCCGGTTATTACTACACGAATAAAAAAATTGTTATTATATTTAAAGTTCCAATAACCAGCTCCGATAAGTTCGAATTATACAGATTAGCAATAGTTCCCAACAAACTTATGTACACCTATATTCCTCCTTACCCTTTCCTTGCAACTAATGGGAAAGCTTTCAAGTACATAGAGGCTGAATGCCCGAAGTTCGGCCCATATCATCTCTGCGAAGAAGGAATCAACCGTCAATCAACAAGAGGACATCTAGATTGCATCCAAAACCTCATCTACAACCAATCTTTGGAGAAATCTTGCCTGCCTACGAAGCTCACACTGACTAAGGCAGCCATGGAACAACTGGATGACAGACGTTATACGCTCATCTTTCCACAACCGACCCGGACGGAGCTATACTGCGAACGTCAAGAATTTATCTCCCTGCATGGAAGTTATCTCGCTACCATCCCGTAAAAATGTCTACTACGCACCGAGCGATTCATTATTACCAACACCAACGACTATATCAAAGGGCAGCCGTTGAAAATCACCGAAATACCTATAAACCTGAATATTGTTGAAGAAACCATCCCACATCTGACACTAAACCCACTGCACCTGAAAAGCCTACATGAAATCGAAGATAAAATTTTAATGCAACACCCAGTACAAATAGAACACGCAATGGCGGAAAATTCACTATACCATACGACGATTCCACTATACGTCATACTATTCAGTGCAACTGTACTGATCCGCGCAATCACTATACGTCGCTATAACGTTTGCACAAAACTTACGAAACCACAGAAATCAGATGTAAACCCTGAAAATCATCAATACGAAGATGCAGAATCACCCACAATCACGAAACAGACTCCAGCAACATTTTCGCTCAAGATTCTCAAATAGTTGCTGTTCTGAGGGGGGAGGTGTTACGTGCCCTGCCTACACCAAATCAGCTGAATAGCGACATGATATGGTAATTACGTCAAACGGATGTTTCCACACAAAATTCCAACACGCCACCTGCTGACTCAGCGAACGGACGCCTCGTGCCGCCAAGTGGCCACCTACTTCCAAATCCGCTGATGCCGCATCCACGTTTAGCATTACTTATTGTATGGTAAATTCAATTCGGGACTAGCATCGTCCGAACATAGACCTAAAAACTAATATAAGTTAAATTGTAATTTTTATCTTAATTAAAACCTTTATAAATAATTTTGGGTTTTTTTTAAGTCCTCCGGTTGCCACCTTCGTAATTCGCTTCAAAGGTTTTAAAATACCTACCGTTTACTTCCTCTTGCAGCTTATTTTTAGCGCATTGAAAAACAAACAAACAGTAGGCCTAAAATAGACGCTTTTGCAGAATCATATTAGGATCTGCGTACAATTCATAGATCCCGCAATTCATCTGTTTGACAGCTGCTATTTGACATTAGACTTCACTATAGCAATTCATTGTTTGTGGACCATTTTACGGAACTCCATACAAAACTGCGGAATATGAATTGTACTTATGATTCTGCCAAAGCGTCCATTTTAGGCCCTCTGATACTCATTTTTAGGCAAATCTATTATAGGTAACATCTTGTGACATTTCTACTTGTATTGCATCTACATTGTCTACATTATTATAAAAACGAAGAAACCAGATACAGAAGCCACATAAAACAAATATATTTACATTGAATCTACTCTTAGCTTAAAAACTAAAACTGATTAATTATTGGTCTTTAATGAACCAAAAATTTTACGAACCTGATAAATTCCTTGTTAATTGCCACTAAATTGAACAGCGGCTTGAACTTTGTCGTCTGCATGTTGATGTTGTTGATGACACAATAACACAATCAGCCGTTTGTGTTGTTAATGTTGTTATCACACCACGCATATCTACAGCAGAACTAGAGATAAGTATCACTGATGGATCACTGGTATACACTATATAGGTTTTATATCTACGTAAAAAGAGCATTCAGTATTATTTAAAATCACTTATATCTTGAAATCATGTTTCATTCGCTTAAATTTCATTCATACAATAAATTAATATCGCGGAACGAGTCGCTTAAAACTATTTCATTGGTGAATCAGTAGGATACCGAACTGTGAATGATTTGCCGAGGCCCGAGAGACTATGTGCGTTTATAAACTCGTTTGACCTTCATTATTATTATACTAGCTCCGGACGAAAACGTTTGATAAATATAATGTAGGTATTTAAATAACAGTCGTATCGTGTTGAGGCACAGTCGGTTTTTGGTAGTTGGCTGTTTGTTATTGAGTATTGAAAACTCGTGTATCATTGTTGACTTGAAACTATCAAAGGTGTAGATTGTTTGACATAATTGTAAACTAGTGAGTGGGTAATGTGGGTATTCGCAAATTAAACGTATTATGATAGTGGTAAATTAAATAATTACTGAAAGTCCATTTTAATTTTTGAGTATTTTGAGGGTTTTTGGGTAATAAACAAAAGAGGTCTCATTACAGAACTATGGTGAATTTCTTGCCTTATTCTCTTTATTTCAAAAGTGTTCTGATATAAATTTTAAAATAAGTACATACACCATTTCAATTCGTCATAATATCTAAGTAAATAATATCTACACTATTACAATTCTACGAAATTTTCTGAAGCCCTATTTCAATGTTTTCGTAACAATATTTGCTGTCGTCACAGACAGCCTGTAGAGGGCTTTAAGAGGGCCGGTACCTCAGGACGCACTCCTATTATGCTGAGTGCTATCGAAAAAGGTATATTAGATGACCATTACAATAAAAAGTTTAAAACGTAGATGTGGCGCCATCTGTAGGTTCGATATGTTACTTCTTCTAAAAGTGTTGCATACTTTGTTGCTACCTGCTTTTGTTTTTCAGCCAGATGTTCCATTTCATCTTTTTCCGTGGTTGTCGTTACAAATAGTATTTTAAATGTACCAATAAGCAGTAGGTTCAACCTTATTTTGCCATCCCCTTTTTTTTGTAATTTTACAATAACTTCTGCCACTCTGGGCAGAGTGGGAGGGCGTGTCAGACTTCTACTGACTAAAATCCACCCGTGTTTCTTCAGATGCCTGTGTGTTAGGGCCACGATAATATTCTTTTCGGACAAACTCGCAACCCTGGCAGGCATTTTGCCATCCTCTGTGTCCTGTTTCTTGGAAAACCTTGGTACGTGTTTTGCTTTTAACATTTTTGTCGAAACCAACTCATTTAATTTTGGTTGTAGTTTTCGACTCGAAAGCCAAAACTTAATGTGCCAGGTCAGGTGAAACTTTGATTACATAAATAACTAGTCTCATCACAAGCTAAAAGGTGTCATGTTAAATTAAGTTAAGTCGTAACTCAAAAACACGTAGACCTTAAAATGTTCAAGCTATTATAAATTATTCATGTCATCGGCCCAAGTCATATTTAATGAAGATCTTAGGTCTAGACAATGATATTATATTACTAGCCTGGTTTTAGCTTAAAAACGAATGCGAAATATCTTGACACGAACAATATTTTCTACTAAAAGTAAGTAGGCAACTGTCTGTGAGAGCAGTGGTGGCCCAGTGGTAACGGCCCCGACTTACGAGTCATAGGTCGTGGGTTCGAACCCAGGCAGGCGCTTTACTTTGTGTAAATATTTTCATTACCACTGCTCTCAAAACGGTGAAGGAAAACATCATGAGGAAACCGGCATGTCCTAGAACCAACTATTCAAAGACATGTGACATCTACCAACCCGCACTGGGCCCGCGTGGTAGATTACAGCCCAGTCCCTCTCGAAGAGAGGAGGCCTGTGTCCCAGCAGTGGGAACATTATAGGCTGATTATGCAACTGTCTACTTTGTAAACATATAAAGTTAAAAAAAAAAATAGGCCCGTTTTGAGTTAACTAGTGAAGTAACAATACGACTCGGTACTCGATACTCACGATAAATCGATTCAAGTTAAATGTCAAAACGGGCCTATTATTTTTGACAAGTATAAAATATTCATTTTCCTGTACAAGTGACACGACAATCTACTTTGAACTTCATCATAGAAATCTTTTTCATAAATATAATCTAAGCTAACATTTATTTTTGAGTGGAGAAACAAAGGCAAATTGCTTTTGTCTACTTCGTTGTTAAGGCGACGATAACTAACTTTTATTTCTCTTTTAATGATTTGAAATAAATATGTGTAAAATTAGAGCATTTTCTCAATAATTTAATATGTGAATATTTTAGAGTTATGTTTATATTACATAATGAAATTAATTTGTAAAGTTATGTTTAACGCGGATAAAAACTGAGAATGGCGTAAAATCTACTAAGCGTATTTTTTTGAATTCTTCACCAATTTAAAGATAATTTAATTATTGATCTTTTAGTATACGCGTTTTATTAAAATACCTTTTGTTTTGTGTATAATAAATTAATAATGCGTCAAATTGGGGACAGCGCTCCTTGATGGGCGAGTCCTATTACTGGCTGAACGTACGACGCGTTGCGCGAGCTCAGTACAGAACACGCAAGCTAACTACTCAAGGTCACTGGCATATATCTCCGTCTATCTTGTAAATCCATGGTTTGAAAGAAAAAAAAACAAGTTACTCGTAGTTATTCCAAAAGAGATAGTATCTTGTAAAGATAAGTAGACTGAAATGATGTTCTTTTGCTTCATGTCAACTTAATCCTGCCCTTAACTGGTGCCCTTAACTTACCATGTTATCTTGATAAATGTGGAAAATTGACTGGAATTTATTCCATAATTGTTGATATATTTTTGTTCAAATGAATTGAATCATTAATTTATTTATACTCCCGCGTGAATCCACTCTATTCTACAAGATAAACACCGCGAAAATGAAATAAATGTCACAAAACAATGACAAATTATGGTCATCGCTCACGAAAGGAACACTCGCTGGACGAACAAAGTCGAAAACAGGGCAACCATTAATTAGAGTAATCCGGAAGCACAAAATAACTTCCGAAGTAAATCTGGTATATTTATTGTCTTCAATATTTTGTGGGAACATTGTCCCGAAAGTGAAAATGAACTTTTGCTGCGATAATTAATTTGAATGAGCTGAAAGTATCACTTGGTTTTCAAATGCGTATCTCATTTATTTGTTACTTTTTAGAAACTAGGAGAACTGGTAAACTCAAGATTAAATAACACGAATAATTTATGTATGTAGCTATAAATATTTATAGCATATAAATATATAAATATTCAATACATAGGTAGGTTATTTATGCTAACAGTAACGATAGTAATTATTTTAAGCGAATTGAATTGTCTCTTTGAGTGAAAGACGACTAACAAAAGGTATTTATAAAGCAGAGGTGAGTGGAACCCTCCCGGCGTTTCCCTTCACCTCTGCTTTAAGTTTGTTTTAAGCTCTAGGAGGACAATAGTGACCAAATTGGTGATGTTCTTCAGAAAGGTCAGGTGCGTAGTACTTGCAACCGGCGTGCGTGTATGACCAGATGTATGAACGTAGGCGAAGCAAAATGTATGTAAGGAGCGTAGCAGGTGGCGTTCTATAGTTTCTGCCTACGCCCATGGGAAGGTGTGAATTTATGTGTGTAATTGTCTCTTTGCTGAAAAGTGTTG
Source organism: Tiliacea aurago (assembly GCA_948098905.1). Taxonomy (NCBI): domain Eukaryota; kingdom Metazoa; phylum Arthropoda; class Insecta; order Lepidoptera; family Noctuidae; genus Tiliacea; species Tiliacea aurago. Next base: position 20,938,418 of record OX402579.1, on the reverse strand, counting down.
AACAGAAAAATTCCAACAAAATCAAAAAGAATGATCGAGTGAGAATGTTTGTGAGCTTTTAGTTTATAAAGAGTTAACGTCGAGGAATAAAAACAAGTTACCAGCAAAGCTAACAAAAAACACGAAAACAAAATTAATCATCAGGTTAACAAGTTTTCAGCATTGATTAAACTTATGTTGATCCAAATACCTATTTTGTAAGTCCAAACAAGTGGCAAACATTATGATTTATGACTTGTTTTTGGGCCCGGAAATTGAGTTTAAACTTGTTAGAGCGACCGAATTCGCAGTGTACCCCGTGTCAAGCACACTTCGTTAACTAGAAAATTTTATTACTCCAAATTCACCCTTATAAATTCATCACGGAGCGAATTATTCGCGCAAGAATTGTTTTCGTGGTAGATAGGGGTAAGAAATGGGAGGTAAAGATGGATGGATGGATGGGTGGGACAAAAAGGTTTAGATTTCCAATTTTTGAAGTTTGATTATGTTCGTTCTTAGTCTCACAGTTATACACCGGTTCTATCGGTCTAATTGGCCCTAATTTCCTTTTCAATGTTTATAAATAGAATACCATGATACAATAAAAAAAAACGTTTATGAAAAAATTAATATTTATTTGTGTTCTAAACTCAAACATATTTGAATTTTCTATTTTTCATACTAAGCTGTTTATCGGCTGTACGCTCGTACCTTTGCTTCTCCTTCAACCCGGCGAAAGCAAATCGCGGAAAAAAAGGAAAATTGAGTCATAGTTTCCTAATAATGCATGACAAAAATATTTTTCGTTATTTTATTTTATTTCTCTAAAAGTGTATTGAAAAACGACGTTTGATACACGTGGACATTTGTTATTGCAGTTCTCGGCTCAAAAACAACCTCGCCTACGGCTCGGGTGTTAATTCTGCCTCGAATGCAATAACAAACATTCTCCACTTGTAAAAAAATGTACTATTATTTACCTGATTGGCAGCCATTTCTTTTTCAAGTAACTTTCTGTACCTATAAATGTATGATAGAGCATTTTTGTATTAGTAGTATAAATGATAAATGATTTTTATTTCTGTGAGTCGGTTTGTATAAACACTTTTACACGTCAATCATATTTTAAAAACTAGATGAGGTCGGCGTTTTATATCTGACTACTCTGAGAAGAAAGGCTGAAACAAACTCAGAGGTCACAGCCTCTTTTATTGTCCAGACATAATCTTGGTCAGATCATGTGAAGGCTATGTAGATTGGTGTCTGAAATGGTCTTTTGAGGAAAGAACCTGGTGTCGTTCAGTCACTGTAAATAAATCAGTATTTTTTTTTTTTTTTTTTGGGTGGGAAATCATCAAATAACTTCTCCCGCTCTGGGCGGAGCGAGAGGGAGTGTCAGACTTTTACTGAATAAAACCCACCGTGTTCCTTCAAATGCCTGTGTGCCAGAGCCACGATATCCCTTTCGGACAGACTCGTAACCCTGGCAGAAATCGGTATTAACAGAGTAAATTGATCCTCAACGTTCGCCTACATTGTACCAGGCAAGCATAAACCGTAGGGTCGGTATTTTTACGACAGTTTAGTTCCTAGTAGGAGCACGAGATAACGACGTAACTCGCGACGCGTGGAAGCAAAGTTTTAACGAGCCCTCTCTGATAACAAGTGGAAATAACGCTAACTCGCGAAAATGTCACCTAGTTAGCACCGTTTTGATGTTTCAGTTTCAGAACCTACTGCTTCAAGCAATGTTCTTGTTTTAAAAATAGTGGAAGACAAACTTTGATTCGTGTCACTTCATCATAATTTTTTTGCCCATATCCCATTTAATTTGGAGTCAGCGCAACATGTCTTTTTCTTCTATACTCTCTCTGTTTAACAGCGAGACGTCACGCGTCGGCGGTGTGCGAGAGAGAGCGCGCGTGTAATTATCGCGACAATGTAGCCGTACCATAAGCGCTAAAACCAATGTTTGCACGCGCATTATGACCTTGTCTGAGAGAACATGTGTATAAAGAAAGGAACAAAAAAGTTTCCACATTGAGCATTTAGGGACCACGACTAGTGTCTGAGTCCAGCAACAAGTCTAAAAATTTAACACAATTGAATTTGTTCAACTTTGCTCGAACAGCAATTATTATTGTTTCATGGTTCGCTAAATAAAGAACGCAGTGTTTAGCAAAACATACCTGCGACTATTGCAACTTAGGACGTAAAGAATAGCACCATCCCATTTCTTCCCGTGGTTGTCGTAAAAAAGCGACTAAGGGACTTACTAGAGAATGGGCAGCAGCGTGCTCTATGCATTTTAACACCATACTGCGATCGCCAACTCGCCTGACAAGCGTGGCGATTATGGAACCCCCCCTTTGGGGAGGCCTATGTCCAGCAGTGGACGTTTTTTGGCTGAAATGATGATGATGATTGCAACTTGCTCCATACACAGAATTAGAACTAAATTTGGTCTGTCAATGGCTTGGCACGCGACGATGGGAAGAGGCCAGACGGAATGACCATAATGCCGTGGAAGTTGGGTAGGCCTTTGGTGTGGGATGCAACCAGTGTCGACACCCTCGCGCCATCCAATCTTCCTAGCAAGGCGGGTTGTGCTGGGGCGGCTGCTGCAGGAGCAGAAAACTTCAATCGGCGCAAATATAACAAACCATATTTGGAGCTATATTATGTTTGAGCCGTTTGGGGTTGAAACACTAGGGCCTTGGGGTCCAAGTACTCATCAAGTATTTCGGGACATCGCCAAGCGGTTGGTCGACTCTTCACGTGACCAGAGGGCTGGCCTATTTTTAGCCCAAAGAATCAGTATTGCCATCCAACGTGGCAATGCTGCCAGCTTTTTGGGCAATTTTCCCATTATTAGCGATGCGGACGCATTTTTTTATTCCCAATGAGCACTTCCCCCCTTTTTTATTATTTTATTATATAAGTACTTGTACATATTACACATATTTTAGAGTTAGCTTGTGTATTTTAATTTATTAGTATTAAATATTCAATTATTGTAATTAAATTTTAATTACAATAATTGAAGATTTAATACTTAACACATTATAAGTACCTAATTAGATGTATGGAAAACAGAATGCACAACAGCATGTTACCCTGTATCATAGAACACTCGTAAACGCAGTACACGTCTAAAGTAAATAAACAGGTGAAGAGCATTCAGGTCTAAAGTGGTTTCCTTCACGAATGCTTGTTCAAGCCTCGCTGATTTTAGACAAAGGACATTTAATGCTGTGTATTGCTGTGGGATTACTAGCAGCGGATTAAGGTAATGTATCTGTAAGCTTCTTACTAATGTGTTTACATTTAGTAAACTGCACGATCGGCACGGATTTCAGCCAGTTTCATGTATAGTATTATTTTGCGGTGTGACCATGTCGTATTGAGGAGGAGCTCGTGGCTAAGTAATAACGGTCGCACGGGTCAATCCATCAGGTTAAGCTACGCTTGCCGGGATCGGTCCGTAGATGGGTGACCATCTATACATACCATTCGTGGATTGACAGTCGTTACGGGTCGTCAGAAGCCGGAAAATCTGACAACCATTCTTACCAAGGGGTATTGTGTTACCCAGTTACTAGGTTGTGGAGGTCAGATTGGCAGTCGCTCTATTTATAGTACTGATACCGACCCCAACATAGTTGGGCAGATTGGTTGATTTAGAATCAGCCCTCGTTGATTGACTATACAGGGTTATTTTTAAAACGTCAATAACCTCTTAAGGGGTCATTGTACTCATCATTATGAACAACTTTTACTATGGGACCAAACCTAAAACGCGAAAAAAAATCAGCTGTTCCCTAGATTTTAACGAATTATTCGAACATAAATGTAGGGAACAGCTGGTTTTTTTTCACGATTTCAGTTTTGGTCCCATAGTAAAAGTTGTTCATAATGATGAGTACAATGACCCCTCAAGAGGTTATTGACGTTTTAAAAATAACCCTGTATTATTTATTTTTGGGCGGACTGCTGAATGATTGTCTGCAAAGTTGGTAGAAATGAAATGTTTGAAATGTTTTTTTTTCACATAAAATCTTGTTCTTGAGTATCCCCCAGTACCTAGTGCTTGAGTTACCCCCCATTGTGTACAAAACCTATAATTTAAACTTTTTTCTCAATAAGTACACTTGCGTAAAATAATAAATTGGCTTCCAAACTTTTTCGTACGTAGATTTATAAGCGTAATTACGCAGTTGGCTCGCCAACAAATAAACATTGAAAGCAATTAATTCAAGTACTGAGTCCTACAATGTTTTCAGGGGTAATTTAGTAGAAAAATTTTAATTCTGACTTTCTGTTTGAGTACATTGGCAATGTTAGTATTGTAAAGTTTGTTGTTGAATAGTAATGGAACATTTAACATTTTTGGTATTCTCATTTTAGATGGTCATGCGTAGGGCATAATAGGTAGGTACAGTCTGCGTCACTATGTGCTAACCCCTCAAGTTTGAAAATATTACACTACTACAACATTGAATTCGTTACTAATAATCTAAAAATAATACTTCAAATAAGAGTTAATTGTTTTGACTTGGATTTGAACCAAACGTCACCGAACGTCGTCATACTCATGCGTGTTTCCCTTTCCGTGTTCAACTGGCGACACCGGTCTCGCGAAATCTACACGCTTTTGTTTTACTACGGAATCCTACGATCCCGTGTTCAATTCGCGTCAACTGAGCACGCTTTTGCGATCAAGCAACGTTAAAAGAAGTTTTACAAAACAGTGTGTAATTGACTACGGGGACAGCGGTACTTCAATTAAATATTTAAAAATACTTCCCGTTGTCCCCGTGGTTTGGTTTTACATTCAAAAATATGTTTCTGGCACTCGCCGGCCGCCGCCGCGGCACCGCTCGCTACGCTTGCTCGGCTCGTGCGTTGTGTGGTCACAGTTCTAACCTAACCTAACTGTTTCGATTTAAAAAAGGTTTACTTCGTACGATAAGGGGACAACGAGAAATAAATTTAATCACGTCCCGCTGTCCCCGTGAGTCCCGTGACAGGGATATCGCAAACGGGGACAACGGGAATACACTCTAATAACAGCTACATTGCAATGAAAAGCGCGCGAATCCAACTTCGGGCGCTCTCGCCTGCTTCGGCCCGCACGATTTATGCCGAACATTTACGAACGCGCTAAATCAGTACGGATTTGTTTCGAATAGACAGGTTAAAAAACCGTGTTCAATTCAATTACACACTGTTTTGTAAAACTTCTTTTAACGTTGCTTGATCGCAAAAGCGTGCTCAGTTGACGCGAATTGAACACGGGATCGTAGGATTCCGTAGTAAAACAAAAGCGTGTAGATTTCGCGAGACCGGTGTCGCCAGTTGAACACGGAAAGGGAAATACGCCATACTCATACTCATACTTTAACGAACTAGACGGCGAGCCCATATGAATTGTGATGAAATTGTTAGTATCGTCCGAGTTACTTTATCTTTAGGTCTCTATTTAATCAAAAGATGTTATAATTTGAGGGTATCCATTTTACGTTTCATTAAAAGATTAATCCATACTCTCAAGTTATAACTACAACGTTTAATGTAAACGTTCACTTAAAACGAAGAAGAGTAACTACGATTTACCCATTAGTATGTAAAACAATTTCTAATGTTTGAGGACAACAATAGTTGTTCTGTATGAACGAAATGTGAGCTTAAAAGGAATTGCGAATTTTCGAAAAGTTTTGTTAATAAATAGCAATAGTAAATATTAATAAATAATTATTAAAATATTTTATTTTTCTTGATTTTTAAATTCTTTGTAAATATTACTAAATAAAACAAAATAGAAAAATACTTTATATTAATAAAAATATAATGCATGACAAGAAGCTCATTTCGTGCCTAGGATTTAAACCTCCAATCTTATCTACGGCAAGCGGTCTTGAAACCTCCGGTCTACTCGTATTTCTCCTCTCCTTATAAAAACAGACTAAAAAAATACTAACTTAAATTTATTTATTCACTAACATTATACAGGGTGGAAGGGACATCGACGCGAATCCGTTTACCATGGATTCACTTCATCATTTGTCGGTTATTAAAAAAAAATTCGCTGTTCTTTAAATTACCGACGAGAAATTTTAACGCAGGGGGGTCCAGAATGATGTACTGAATCCATGGTAAACGGATTCGCGTCGATGTCCCTTCCACCCTGTATTATAATAAAATGTTTTTGCAAAATACAAAAATCAACTTGGGCCTATCTCGGATTTGAACTCACATGTCTTTTGGGGGGGTAACCACTTAATGGAGCTGTGTGTACCTACACAACCTACCTAATTAATTATTTCTGTTCTTTTCTCTCCCTGGAAAGAAGCAGTTTTGAGTAGTTTTTACTTTTTAACCGAAGTTAATACTTTCATAGTGCTTTGTGGAATAGAATCGTCGCAACCTGCCGAGTTAAGGCTCGTACAGACTGGTGCGATATCGCGGGCGTGACGCGACACTAGTAGCACAATTTCTATGTCGGTGCCTGTCGCGCCCGCGATATCGCGTGAGTCTGTAAAAGCCTTTAGTCACGGACTATATACATACGAAGAAAGTTTAGTAGTTCTTCGCTTTCTTGCGTAATATTCTCTTGATGGCAATCCAAAAGAATCATATCTTCTTTTATAATACTCGTATTTCACATATTCTTTAGAGGTCTTGTAATGTAATGTAAAAATCACTGAATTTTCATATTACCGTACTGAATGAAATACGGAGAGATGAATTTAGTGGAACACAGCTCCCCGGGGAAATTTAAACTCTGAACTCAATTTTTTCGATAGAAATACTAAGTTTTCATTATAATCGAGTTTTGTAAAGGCGTAAAGGCTAATCTGCTTTTGACAACTTAATTTTTTAGAAAATTACTAGATTACCTTATTCGCAAAGGTCTAGCCAAAGAACATAGGTATTAATTTAAAAGTACCTTTAAGATTAGTCTCTGAAAATCTCGTAGGTATACGATATAAGATCGAGAAGGGTAGTTGGTGGGTAGATACAATCAAGACAGCCAGTGGTAGACCATTATTATCTTATGCACCTAACACAGCACTGAGGCCGAGATCCATAAACATTACTTAGCTACAATTTTAATTTCAACTATTTATTATTGTTTTTTGTAGACAGGATATTAATTGAGATTTCTTATAGTTGTAATGGCAATCATGTCATTGGTTTACATAGATTTTTATATTTATTGATATTTTAAATAACTAATTTAATTTATTTTGTGAATGTGCAAATGTTGGGCTAATAGGCTGTTGATTTGTAGACCATTTTTTTTTTTTAATACTTGATAGTGTCTGTTTGTGCCAGACGTAAAGAAGAGGACCATTCCATTTCTTCCCCGTGGGTGTCGTAAAAGGCGACTAAGGGACTTACTAGAGAATGGGCAGCAGCGTTCTCTATGCATTTAACGGGTTATTGTACATATGCCACAAAGTAAGTTCACCACGGAAAAATGTATGTGTAAATTTGCCACAGTTCTATTTTCATCAAGTAAATTCGTCACAGTAGGTATATTAATTTTGAGAAAAATCAAACACTAAGTAGAATAAAAACGTTATTTATTTATTTATTTCAAAACCAATAAGTTTGCTTGCTACCAGTATTTTATGCAAAAAATATGTACGTACCTAAAATGAAGACTTGTGGTGGTGACGAATTTACACATATTTTTAATGCAAGTGGCAAATACACTTTCAATGTATGGAGTGTACAAAAATGTGACGAATTTACTTTGTGGCGAATGTACAATAACCCATTTTAACACCATACTGCGATCGCAAACCCGCCTGCCAAGCGTGGCAAACCCTCCTTTTAGGGGAGGCCTATGTCCACCAGTAGACGTCTTTCGATGATGATGATGACGAAAATAAATATTCCCTATGAAACCGAACGGCGCGCGGTGGGCGTGAGCTCGACGCACATTTGTAAGGCCAAGGTCAACGGCGATTACTCGACCCTTAAACTTAAGTCTAGGTGGAATGCCTAGTTTTCGCAAACACGTTCATCTTACTGTCTGTACAAGTCAGCTTAAATCTAAACGAGCCTTTATCCCTACTACCCACATGCTGGAGCCCGTAAGTAAACATCGTTTGCGGTAGTGCTGACCGAACGTCTTAAATAACGACTTAGCTCTGCTATACCTAAATTGTATTAGAGAAACCAATTGTAGTATTAGGTGTTTGCTATTTTTTGAGAATTAGGGAATTAATCTTGAGAGATAAAATAAAGAAAAATGCGTTTAATGGCATAACAGCAAAAAAACAGTATCATTTCAGCCGAATAACGTCCACTGCTGGACAGGACATAGGCCTCCCCCAAAGGGGGGGTTTGCCATAATCGCCACGCTTTGCAGGCGGGTTGGCGATCGCAGTATGGTGTTAAAATGCATAGAGAACGCTGCTGCCCATTCTCTAGTAAGTTCCTTAGTCGCCTTTTACGAGACCCATGGGAAAAAACAGTATAAACAACACAAAACAAGAAGAAAATAGAAGACGATAAAATAAGTGATGAAGTTTAGTTAAGGTTATGTGTCGCTATGACCATGTACTTCAAGAAAACCGAATAAATAAAGACAAGTTTTTGTTTGTTTCACAAATTAGGTTTAACTTTGCTATGGGTGTATGAGTTAGGTATCTAATCAGATGATAAATTTGGATTACATAACCTGTCGAAGAGCCCATTGCAGTTGGAATACAGCAGGAGACAATACAGTACTTTACAAATTTTTATCAAGGCTTTGAAATTGTGTACCCCGTTGGTTAATTTTCTGAAATCGCCAATAAGTACGCAGCACCATTATGTACCTAAAACTATGGTTTCTTACGACAGAGGTGGCCGCCACATAACGGCCGCAATGACATGAGCACTTTTTGACAACGTAAAGTCAAACCCGGCGGTTTGACTTTACGGTGTTCAAAAGCGGTCTCTAGGAAAACATCTTACTATCATAAATAAGGTTTCAGTGACTTCATTCGCCGGTAAATTGCGGACGCTATGTGGCGGCCACCGCAGTCTTCGAAAACCTTTTTTGTTTCTGGGGTGGTAAATCCTTATGGATGTCCTCCACCTTGGGGCGGGTGGAGGGGTCTGTCAGACTCGTACTGACTAAAAACCACTCCAGTGTTCCCTTACCACACTTGCACCGGGGCCTGCCTCTGCGACTCAACTCAAGTCTGGAGGGGGGGGGGTGGGTGAGCTGTTTGACCCCCCCCCCCCCGCGACGTCTGAAAGGGGCGCGCGTGGAACACTACGCGCTGCCACCTCGGGTCCAGTGTGATAGGGGGTGGCGGACGTCCCCAAGTCCGCCGTCCCGGTCCTATTTAGGGGGGCCGGAATAGGGCATTGTCTGCCCCTGCCGACGCCCAGTGCAACTGCTGCGGGTCGGGTGAGCGGAAGAGATCTCCCGCCGCAAGCTCCCCGACACGACTGTTTTGCAGAAGGATACCACCGCATCCCAGGACTCCTCACTGACGACCATCGACTCAACCACGGCTGGCACCAACAGGTCACTGCATACTCCAGAGATGAGGGCACGGCGTGGCAGTCTTAAACCTAGCTTAAGTGACAGTTTAGGTTAATAACAAAAACACAATGTTTATTTGATAACCAACCTCTAACTCGTACTGCTGTAATACGCTATATTATCAGGTTAGTTTATGAACTTCAAGTTCAGAACCCACCAGGTATCTACATAATTGTAACAACCTTACCCTCAATCTTGTGTTACAGCTCGTATCGTGCGGGGATCATATTATCATTCGTCGTACTAATAGTGTTAAAAACTTTGGCTCGCAACAAACAACTTTCGTTACGATGTTACCGAGTTTCGAGGTCAATGGCGCAAAGTAAGCCTACGTTACTGATGCTGAAATTTGGTATTTTGGCATTGAAAAAATATAATAATATTTTTTAGGTGTCTTTGGGAGTAATTAATGATTTTTGTACCTGGAGCACCATTTATTTTAAGTAGGGAAATTATCACGGTTTTCCCATCGTCTGCACTGCAAAAAAAAGTGTCTGCTTTAACAAACATCTTGTTCAATGTGATCTTGACTCCATACGAGCCTAACAAGATCTTGACTTCTGAAGCTTTGTTAAATTATCATAGTTCCGTCAACTAAGTAATTAGTTAGTTTAATTACGGGTAGATATTTAATTTAACTCAAATGTTGGCCAGTTTAAGAATGATATAATGCTAACAAGTTGCTTGTTACCATCAACTTAAATTATTATTTGATATACAAAAGTGAAGAAGTAAAATCAAACAAAATGTATGATGTAACAAAGAGCGGTGATTATTCTGTACATGTCACATTGTCGATTTATATAAAATGTTTTTTTTTCTGGCAAATATGCTATCTTGTTTATAGTAAATAAATAAATAATGATTCCAAACATTTTAATGCCAACTAAGAGAAAACGTGTCTTAGTTAGCTCGCATTTTTTTCAGTGTGGAAAGGTTGTGTTGGACTCTTACTCCCTTGTTTATAAACGCGGACCAAACTCAAACCACGAAAATCATTATAGGGTTAAAAACACGAAAAACATAAAAAGTTAAATAAATACATTTATTTTGGACCAAACACTTCACTTTGGATCTGAAGGTTGGAGGTTGTAACTCGACTGTTTTATTAATAACGGAAAGGGTGTTCCCAAGTTTTCGATCGGGGTAGCAAAAGACGTTTACGCATACGTTGCGCTCCGCTAGCATGCATGCCCACGATGTACAGTGAACGGATGTAACATGTTTTGCTGACTGGCTCATCGTCTCAACCAAGGTTTGAGCGTAAGAGTGTAGAAATGGAACGTGGATGCATGACGATATAAGAAAGGGGGTTGCCATAATCGCCACGCTTGGCAGGCGGGTTGACGATCGGAGTATGGTGTTAAAATGCATAGAGAACGCTGCTGCCCATTCTTTAGTAAGTCCCTTCATAATTTCAGCCGAAATGCGTCTATTGCTGGACATAGGCCTCCTCCAATGGGGGAGTTAGTCATAATGGCCACGCTTGGCAGGCTGGTTGGCGATCGCAGTATGGTGTTAAAATGCATAGAGACCGCTGCAGCCCATTCTCTAGTAAGTCCCTTAGTCGCCTTTTACGACACCCACGGGAAGAAATAGGGTAGGTAACGCTATTCTTTACGTCTGGCACCACACGGAATTAAGTAATTATATTTCTTTATTGCCGTTGCCTCTTGCGGTTTGCGGTCGCGGTCGACTTTGGAAGAGGCCATTTACACGGCATAGCCGCACGCCACGTTCTGTCGGTCGGTCAATCGGTTACAGAGTACTAACCTGTTTAATCACTCTCGTGCAAATCACTGCAGGATTATGACTACCACAGCCAGCTTGCAACTACGCAAATTATTGTATTTTGATTACCAAACTCGCTGAGCTCGGGACGCTATAGTTCGGAATGAGTGCTATATTTTATTTATTTTTATGGAACAATTTATATGATGTTTGATACATTACATACATCAATTCATAATTAATAATATAAATTCTACAAGTGAACATGCAGCAATAATAATAATAAAAATAAAAACAAAAAAAAAACATTCTTAAATAACCCGTAATAATAAACAGCTTTTTTTTTTATAGAAAATAGAAAATTGGAATTATAGTTCGTCCATTGAGTACAAGTTTTTATCTAACAGAAATGCTTTGAGCTTAGTCTTAAAAGAGCCTAGTGTTTAACGACATTTTCAAATCCGCTGGCAGTCTATTAAATATTTGTACAGCTTGGTAATAAGGCCTATGCTTGACAATGTTAAAATTAGGTACAGCTTTATTTTAAGTCTTTTCTACGAGTATTTTCTCTGGATAATCTTTCTTCCCCAGACTCGTATTCATTCACTCGTATTTTTAGTTGTTCCGAACCTGAGGTCACGAAAATAATACTGTAAAATTATATAGTAAATGAGAAAATATTACGATAATCTTTTGATTTCTCTGTATGTTAACGTTCCATTTCTTCCATACTCCGTGTTGAAAACTAAAACATTTTTCTCACACAGCATTAAAGAGAAACGCTTGCTTTACTGTCTTCAAAATAAGTTCCAGAAAGACGTGAAGGAATGAATAGCTTTTTTATTTTTCCGCACTCTTCTACATAATGGGACAGTTAATCGTGAGAAATGGTTCTGAAACACCACGTAGCCGATTTAACAACGTTATATACGTATAGTAGGAATTGCGATGTTTTTTTCTTTGGAATTGACTAGCTTGAGAGAATTTCTAGCGTTACGGTAGTAATTCAATGGTTTTTTTATCGTAACTATCTAATTAACTTCCTCTAATAAATTATACTAGTAGTCACCCACTGGTTGAAATTCGACCTCCTCTACTTATAATCTATAGAGTACTTACTGATTCCATGAGCAGACTAATTCCATACTATTATAAAGTGCTTACTAATTCCATGCTATTATAAAGTATTTATCCCATGCTCTAGCTGTCACTTTGTTACCTATCTATCTTCAAGTCATGAGGCCCTGGTACTACGACGACGACACGGTTGGCGCAGTGGTTAAGCGATTGATTCGTGCGCTGCGTGTCGCGGGTTCGATTCCCGCACGGAACAAATATTTGTATGACCTATAAGTAGTTGTTCCGGGTCTGGCTGTTTGTGTATGTTTAAATGTTTGTAAACGGACCCACAATACACGAGAAATTCCTAGTGAGGGACAAAGTTTTAAAAAAAAATACAAAAAAAAATACTACGTATGTGTGAGTCAAACGCATGGTAGTGTGTGTAATGTTTTTAGGGTTCCGTACCTCAAAAAACGGAACCCTTATAGGATCACTTCGTTGTCCGTCTGTCTGTCCGTCAGTCTGTGAAGACCTTTTTTCTCAGGAACGCGTGGAAGTATCAAATTGAAATGAATATCAAAAATAAAGGTCTACGGTCCCTCGGAACTCAAAAAAAATCGGCTTAGTCCTATCTCTTCCTCTGTAGGACGTTTATACCTAGAAAAATATTTTTTTGTAGGAATAAACGCCTAGGGAAAGAGATGGGACTAAACCAAAAAATTAAGCTTCTAAGTCAACGCAAAAATACGGTACTTCCGTGTCCTCTATGGTACTTTCCGTTGACCTAGAGTCTTGAAATTTGGCAAGAAGCAAGGTCTTACAGCACAAGTAAAGGAAAAAGTCCGAAAAGCTTGATGACACAACGCTTCAATAAATGAGTTGAGTAATCGAAAATAAAAAACAACCAAGTTCTGCATACAAAGAAGACGTTCTTGTTATTAATTAAATACCAACCGTACGTTGTATATTTAATACAGATATTTTGGATTGAAACTCAAAGTAAAGGGTTAGTTTACCGTTAATTTGTATCGAGATTTTTTTTCTAAACGTGTTTTGGTATAACAACCAAGTTCTGAGTAATATGTTCAAGAATAACATATATTTTTTCCGCTACTACAAACTATATAGATTTGGCAGGTTGTCAGACTTTCGGGCTTCTGGCGACCCGTAACGACTGTCAAAGATCCACGAATGACAGCCGGGACCAACGGCTTAACGTCCAAATTGTCTGGTTATAGAAATTATAATACACGTACCTACATACATCAAATGTCACCAAAGGAGTACCTACATACATCAAATGTCAGCAAAGGAACAGCATCATGCTACTCAGCGTGATACGCCACACTGCTGTTCTTGTCACAGTCACGACGTGCACCGGCCGACTATTTCTGTTGTATGATTATTATTATTATTTTTGTTTATATATTTGTTTTCCTCGGCCTAGCCGAGTAGTACTGATGGCACGGGCCTAAGCCAAGTGTCCAGCAGTGGTTTAGTGTGGGAGTATATTTGAGTGGGAGTATTGGTGCAAGCTCACACTGAATAAATTTTCTAACTAGCCTGCATGTGTTAAGAATCACTGCCTTCTGCACTATGGGGACTATTGTGACTTTTTGAAGATGCCAAAGTCGGGTTATTTCGTATTTTTATTATTATAATTTATTTCAGGCAACGCCCATAGTGTTAGTAACAATGATTTTAAAAACTAGTGTTAGTAGATATACAAGTTTTATTCCATATGGAGTTTCATCCAATGTCGCAGCATTGGAGACTCCCATCTATCTGCGAATAAACTCAAGATAGAGTTGGTATTGGCGCGGAGACGAGCAAACAGAGAAGCGCTTCATTTACGTATGATGTCCGCAAAACCATCTATATGCCTTTCCGCAAACATCCTTGACGCGCTACATCGCCACGGTAGCCTCAACAGTATCCTGAGTGCGTTATTATACTGGAAACGTAGATCGCTATATGCACGCAAACTATAACTAGTCCACAGGCTGCACGTGTAAAATGACGAGTAAAATGATTTAAACAAAGTAATCTTGCCTGCGGGCCAGCATGTTGCAGCGTACCGACAGCTATATACGTTCCCTGTCTATGTCCTTGTTATCTTTCAACTCATCGGTAACCCAATGATCCAAGTACTTAAAATTGGTCACCCTATTTAAGGGTGCTCCGCAGCTCGATATCCCTGGTATATTTGGGTAACCTATAAGCACCTGCTTTAAAAACCTTATTTCGCTATTATAGATTTGTGTTGTTTCTTTATTCCAATTATCTTACTTACATGAACACGTATGTGTGTGTTTCTGTGAAAAAATAAACTTATTTTACTTTCTTTCTTCTTTCTCAAAGACCCACGAAGTCTATCCAAAAGAAGTAACGACTTTGTATGACAACTTACTTAGTTTCGTCAACGCATCCATCAAAAATAGTTATTCAACAGGTATATGGTAATAAGGTGTAGGCGCGGTCCTAAGTACGAGTAGATGTCGCAGATGGATTGTCCAATCCGCTGCTTTACATAACCGCTAGTTGTTTTACAAAACAGCTCCGTTATGTAAAACAACTGAACGACGTTTAGCAATTTTTCATTAAACTTTAACAAGTCGATATATTAATATAGTTAGGCTTGTTTCGATTGGTCTCTCAGGAGACCTATCGCTGCCGGCAGTGACCTATAGCTGCCGGCCGTGGTCGAGTCGATGGTCGGCAGTGAGGAGTCCTGGGACGCGGTGGTGTCCTTCTGCGAAACAGTCGTGTTGCAGAAGGAGGCTGCGGAAAGGGAGCGGGAGTTCTCGTCCGCTCACCCGGCCCGCAGCAGACGCACTGGGCGTCGGCGGAGGGCCGATAACGCCCTCTTCCAGCCCCCCTAATGGGTCCAGGGACTGCGGACTTGGGGACGTCCACCGCCCCCTATCTCATTGGATAGCGGCGCGTAATGTTCCACGCGCGCCCCTATCAGACGTCGCGGGGGGGTCAGACACCTCACCCCCCCCAGACTTGGGTTGGCCCGCAGAGGCGGGCCAGCACTAGCCGGGGATCGCGGAAGTAATAATAGATCCCAAGATCCCCGGTGAAAGTGTGGGAGGGGAACACTGGGGTGGTTTTTAGTCAGAAACCGTCTTATTACAAAACAAGATTTATATTTTGACATGGCTTAAACCATGGAGCCAGTTTTTGTAATAAGAACGTAACAGTGATTGAAATACCGTTCTTTATACAAAACTGAAAACTTGGTTCGGTACTGAGTTGTCAGTTTTGTGTTTAGGAACTTTACCATAGTCGGAATAAAGTTCGAAATTCAAAAATGGCTCCATGTTTTAAACCTGGGTCTGAAAATAAACCTTGTTTTGTAATAAGGGGGTAAGAGTTTGACAGACCCCTCCGCCCACCCCACGGCGGAGGATATCCATGAGGGTTTTCCACCCTGTGAACAAAAAAAAAAAATGATTCGGTTGGTCAGTATTATAGAGTTCAGAATATAGATTCATTAATAAATATAATAGGATTTTTTTAAACATTTGTACTACCCAAAATTACCGTTCAAAGATATAAATAACTGGCAATACAGCTGACAATTCTTAAAAGAAAAAAATAAATGCTAACCTGTCCCTGTTCGTTGACGGATAATTATTTTATAAGATAAATTTAAAAAATTGCAAGTCGGTAGGGCACAATCAGATAAGATAGAAATTATTATATTAATAATTGTTAATGTTATTTACCGTAGTTAGCTAACGCTGGGCTGGTAAGCTGTCAATATTATGATTATGCTGTCAATTTGACAGTGTCAAAGTATGTGTATGCGTAACGTTTCGTTTAACGGTAATATTTGCTATTAGAGTTCTCGCGCTATCTTTTGTTATTATACGAGTAGTGTTGTGAGAGTGAACCGATAGGCAATGTCAATATCACTTAGATAATATTCTAAATAGTTGGCTCAAACAAATATGGATGAGACTGTACTTTTAACAACAGAATCTAAATTTTTTGAGTGATTCGGTGAGCAGGAGGAAGAGATGGGAACTTTTTGTAGGTATAAACGCAAAGGGGAAGAGATGGGAAGGGGAAGAGATGGGACTAAACCCTCGTGTTTACTAATGGGTGGCACAAAACTGACTAACCAGAAGACCAGTATCACTACCGAGCGTGACAGTGATATCGCGTACCGATTCGGTATCCCGTGTCGATTCCGTATCGCTACCAAGCGCGACAGCGATATTGCTTATATCATATTTATGAAACTGACCGGATTTGACGGCACGGTTGGCGCAGTGGTTAAGCGATTGACTGCTGCACTGCGTGTCACGGGTTCGATCCCCGCACGGAACAAATATCAGTATGACCTGCAAGTAGTTGTTCCGGGTCTGGCTGTTTGTGAATGTGAGTTTAAATGTTTGTAAACGCACCCACAATACAGGAGTAATTCCTAGGGAGGCGCAACGTTAAAAAAAAAATATGGAAGAAAAAGACATATTGCGCCGACCCCAAACAAATTGGGATAATGGGGAATAAAAAAATGAGAATCGTGACTGAAAATAAGGTTCCTTCTACTATAATACACCGCATCAGAACAAAACAAACTAAAACTTTAACCCTTTTCCACCCTTTATTTCCCTAAATAATCCCCCCATAACTCAGGCGCATAAAACAGATACCGTCACAGTTTCAATTTATCAACAGTTAAAAAGGATTCACAAAGTACTAGCACCAGAACAGGTCTAATTTGTAATGCTAATCCTATACATTTGCTACGCTAAGTACGTTGTAAATCCGGACTGTTATCTTCGCAACTGATGAGATACGGCGAAACAATTTGGAACACTTCCTAACTATACGATATACGGGTTTGCTTTGAAATGGATTAAATTAGCGTGAAATAGATGTTTTGTATGTATGTAAGTAATTTGTATTATTCAAGTAAGTAGTTACTTGCATGAGGATGACCCATAATCGGAAAGGGTGGCAAGTTTTAGGGGAGGCCTTTGCGGAAACGCAAGACAATCGCGATACCGGTGTCAAATAATAATTATTTTTAAGTTTAATTAGTTCCTGTAGTTTAGTTTACTTTCATTCATGTTTTATAAGATTGTCGAATAAAGGCTATTATTATTATTATAATTTGTATTATTATAAACAGAATTTATAGACTTTAACTTCCTATTTTTTTTTATTTGAGTTGTGTTTAACGAATATTTTCGGGAACGCACTCAATGAAAATTGACGGCACGGATGGCGCAGTGGTTAAGCGATTGACTGATGCGCTGCGTGTCGCGGGTTCGATTCCCGCACGGAACAAATATTTGTATGACCTACAAGTAGTTGTTCCGGGTCTGGCTGTTTGTGACATGTGAGTTTAAATATTTGTAAACGCACCCACAATACAGAAGAAATTCCTAGTGTGGGGCAACGTTTTTTTTTTAAAAGAAAGAAACACCTATACTCCGTTTGAAATAAGATTAGACATTTAAATAAAACTCTTTTACAGTCCGTTCAATCGATTTTGAATTCTGTTTCGTTGGTGGCATGACCAATGACAGCTGTAATAAACAGTTGGTATTGTAACCACGTTTATGCTTTTAATGCCATCCTTATGCCTACCGAATAGAAGTCAAAATCGGTTGAACGGACTGTAAACAAGTTTATTTAAATGTCTAATCTTATTTCAAATGGAGTATAATCAACGAACAAACTGTTTCTGGCCTACCCGCAACTTATTAAACAAATACCAAACGTGCACTCTTAAAAAAAAAACGACCACCATGTCAGGCAGTAGTAGTGATCTATCTCTGAGCGCTCAGGGTTTCGAACCAGAGCGCTCAGTGGAACATCTCTACTTGGTGGATGGTCCACAGCTGTGTTCACTAACTCCTGAAAACTTTTGGTCTCCGGATCGTCTGGCGTACAAAGATTATAAGATACATCAGATCGTAAGTTTAGTAGCTTTACCCACTAATATGACTAACGTAGCCACTCGTAAGGCTGGTTTGATTTCGTTCAGCGCCATAAACTGTTCCACGCGTCGTATGTAAGCCAACCATTTTTTGCTCGGTAAATCCAATTGTTCTATTTTGCCGATCGGTATTTTATTGTTAAATCACGATAACACTTGTACACTTGCTAATAACTATTAGTGATAACTTAATCTTACTCGTCGC
The DNA here is from genome assembly GCA_948098905.1 of Tiliacea aurago. Classification (NCBI taxonomy): domain Eukaryota; kingdom Metazoa; phylum Arthropoda; class Insecta; order Lepidoptera; family Noctuidae; genus Tiliacea; species Tiliacea aurago. The sequence continues at coordinate 20,919,923 of OX402579.1, read as the reverse complement.
CAGGAGTGTTTAATGCTACGGGTACATTGTCGCGATAACGCGAACAAAATTATGCGCACTCTCTCTCGCACACCGCTCGAGCGACGCGACGACGCCGACGCCGCGACGCCTCACTGTACAACATAGAGTACGTGAAGTATAGTTTGCGTTATCACGACAATGTAGCCATAACATTAATGAAACACCAAGTCAATGAACCAACTCTTTATTTGCGGCAACTTATAATTATTAAGACAGATAGTATAATTTGGTCGAACTTTTGTAGCTTAGTTATTAAAGAGTCGTGCTAACAGCCACTTTGCGATCCTTGTCTTCGATCGAAAGTAGACAAAGGAGACAAAGATTATCCTCCTAACTTAATTCTAAAAAAATTACAGAATAAAGCTTTTTCAACGAAATCTCCTTTTCATTATGCTGTAAACTTGTATATCACCTCACCGCACGTTAATAAAAAATGTTATAAACGAGAGTACAAGGATCTAATGCTTTGAGAACGTGTTTAATATCTCGGCGACGCGGACGTGAGGGTTGGCATGAAATGAGACGTTAGACAGTGAGGATTCGAGGGTTTTGATCATAATATTCATTCATGTAAGTACAGAAAAAAGTACTAAAAACGATAGAGACAAGAGAAAGAACAGTACAAGTTTTCAGGAAAAAAATTGCAGTTTTTTAACTAAAAAACCGGTCAAGAGCGAGTCGGACTCGCGCACCGAGGGTTTTGTACGTATATATGATGTTGATGATTTCTGAAAAACTGTGCTATTTAGAGACATCGTTTTATTTTTCCTGTAATCTTTACATAAACTTTTATCACATAGAATAATTTAAGATTTTTATCAAACTTCGGAGATAAGGAGGGGAACGGTATTTTTTTTTTACATTTTTCATCATAAGTCGGAAAATATGCTGCCTAAAAAAAACAAAAAAATGTTTGTGAATGTGCAAACAGTGTTCTTTCATATGATACCCCACATGCCCTAGTAGCCCCGCTTCAAATTTTTTAAGTTCCCCTTTCAGTCCCTTTTGCAAAAAAGGTATATTTTTTAAAATTTATTTCCTGTTTGCATTATAGTTGGGCAAACTTTATCTAAACCTATTCTAAATTTCAAGTTGATAGCATTAGTAGTTCTTAAGATATCCAGGTGTGACAGACAGACAGACAGACAGACTTAGTCTCACCATAAGGGTTCCTTTTTACCATTTTGGTACGGAACCCTAAAAATGGAGTTGAAAATCGGTTTATGTCGCTAGCTAGACTAACACTAAGAAATATCTTCGTCAAAATTCAGCAAGTCTTTTTTCCCACCTGCAGCATGACCAATTCTATCTCTATTCTACCAAGAATAGACAAAGTTCTTTCTATCCAACGCGATATCTCTTCTGCCAGAGCACGGGGCGACCCGTAGACTCGCGTTTCTATCAAGACAAAGACATATTTATTGTTTTCTTGCAGCGGGGAGGTAGCTAGTGATGGAGATAAACTAAGAATTCTACGATAATTATTATTACGAAAAAATGAAAGTGAAAAATCGTTTTTCAATACACTTCGTCGAAAACTGGTTCATAACGCACTACAATTAGGTTCACAATGCAATGTATTTCTATGTGTGCGGGTATAAAAATTGCCACAGATAACTTATACCTATACTTAGTCCAAATTGGTTCAATGCCTCTAATCACACCGTCTCGCGCCAGAGACGGGTCCTCTCTATTCGGAGGTGATTTTTTTTTAAATCTCGGCAAAGATACGTCTTTACGGTGTTAATATTTTTGGCATATTTAAATAATGTTTATAAATAGAATACCATGATTAATACAATAAAAAAACGTTTATGAACAAATTAACATTTATTTGTGTTCTAAACTCAAAAATATTTGCATTTTCTATTTTTCGTTTTAGGCTGTTTATCGGCTTTATACCTTTGCTTCTCCTTCAACCTGGCGAAAGCAAAGCGCGAAAAAAAATCAAAATTAATTCATAGTTTCTTAGTAATTCATGACTTAAATATTTTTCGTTATTTTATTTTATTTCTTCAAAAGTGTATTGAAAAACGTCGTTTGATACACGTGGTCATTTGTTATTGCAGTTCTCGGCTCAAAAACAACCTCGCCTACGGCTCGGGTGTTAATTCCGCCTCGAATGCAATAACAAACATTCTCCACTTGTATCAAAATGAACTATTTTTTATAACTATTTCATTAAAATATCTCAAAAACGGTGAGTCGTAGACAAAAAAATACAGAAATTTAACCTCTTTGTGTCACCCGAGTGCAAGCAGCATGCCAACATAAATTTAAGTTAAAACAAAAAACAACATGAATGTAAGGAAAAAATAAAAAAAAATCCGCTGGTTTTTTAACATCATCTTTCATCAACATCACTGGTTTTCGACTAGAACAATAATTTATTTCCCACTATTATCCCATTTTGAAGTGAACACTTTTTTAGGCGCGTTGAGCACTTTTTGGGTGAACAAAAATCATGGAACTCCCGTCATCATCACTGAACGCTTTCCATGAGCTAGAGAGCTAGAGCTAGCAGATATGTATACTGTTTTCACTTCTATCAGCAGTCCCCAAAGACAGCACCACATGTTTTTTTTTCTGTTCATAGTGGCCCCTAAGCATATACTCCAACTCCTACAACTCTGCCCCTAAGACGACCCATAAATGTGAAGTAGACTATTTAACACTTGTCGAGAAGAAATGTTTCTACCCCAAGTCTCAAAAGTAGAGAAAAATTGGTCGTCGTGCTTGACATTGAAGACTTTTGTCGACTGAAGAATAGAAAATTTCTTCTCTTCAGTTTTAACATCGCCATGCTTAGGACGGTAGAAATCTTTCTACAATCTGTCGTTTTGTCTGTAATTTTTTCCGCTGACGAAACCCGTTTCTACGGTGGTCATGCTACGCGTGCTGCAGAGCTTCAAGGCTTCTACATACCGGGGCGACAAGTCGCGCGACGCGACGCGACACAAAGGCACCGCTCGTCCCAAGACACGCGGGGCCTTTGTGCCGTGTCGCGTCGCGCGACAAGTCGCGCCGGTATGTAGAAGCCTTCAAGAAGAATAGTCAACTTGCATTAGACTATCTACAATTCTTCAAAATACATGTAGGTACTTATAACATCAACAATTCAGTATTAGAATCACGAGTACCGTAAAAGTTTTCAGGACGAACCCTGAGAAGTTTTTCAATAACATTGAGCTTGGGGTCCATAAACAGGCAATTTGAACACTAACAGCCTAAGGCTTTCCGTGGTGTGAATACTTATCAGTGTCATCTCTAAGTACGCATATGATATTCAGCTTTCAAAGTATTTTCAAGAAGTTTTTAGGGATTCGCACGTTTTATTTGTATAGGCTGTGGATCAAAATGGCCAGATTGCGTCTTACAGATCTTATGATACTTTATGATGAAAACGATTATGAAGCTTTTTATTTATTTAGGCTGTACCTTTATCAGACTTTGACCTTCATTTTAGTTTTTTTTTTACTGACTGGCTGGTGGTTCGATTTATTTTTAGTACACAGATCGAACCCGTCCAGGTAGGCTGTATATTATGTCAACAATATCACTTATCATCATTTCAGCTGAAAGACGTCCACTGCTGGTCTTGGACCTTGGCCTTGGCCTATAGGGTTGCTATAATCCAGGGTCGGCGGACTTGGGGACGTCCGCCGGCCCCTATCACACTGGACCCGAGGTGGCGGCGCGTAGTGTTCCACGCGCGCCCCTTTCAGACGTCGCGGGGGGGGGGGGGGTCAAACACCTCACCCCCCAGATTTGAGGTGGCCCGCAGAGGTGGGCCGGCATTAGCCGGGGATTGCGGAAGTAATAATAGATCCCAAGATCCCCAGCGCAAGTGTGGGAGGGGAACACTGGGGTGGTTATTAGTCAGTAAGAGTCTGACAGACCTCTCCGCCTGCCCCAGGGCGGAGGACATCCATGAGTATTTTCCACCCTATGAAAAAAAAAAGGGTTGCTATAATCGCTTGGCAGGCGGGTTGGCGATCGCAGTATGGTGTTAAAATGCATAGAGAGCGCTGCTGCCCATTCTCCAGTATTTTTTTCATTTATCAGACCAAGTTAATTAGATAGTTACCTACGATAGACAACCGTTGAAATACTACCACACTTCGTAGCTCAAAATTCTCTGCAAGTCTGTCAATTTCAAAGACATCACAAAACTACATAACAATGTTACATCGTCTACGTGGTGTTTCAGAACCATTTCTCACAATTAACTGCCCCATTTTAGAGAAGCTCCGGAAAAATAAAAGAGCCATTAACTCCTTCACGTCTTTCTGGAACTTTCTTTGAAGACAGTAAAGCATAATCCTTTTCTCTTTAATACTGTGTGAGAAATGTCATAGTTTTGAACACGGAGTATGGAAGAAATGAAACGCTAATGTAGCATAATTAATTCAACTGATATAGTAGATGATAAGAGTATATTTTTAAAATGGTTTTCATTCCCATGACACGATTGTTAACAGTTTTATTCTCGTCATCTAGTGAGATTTCGGATTCTTTAGGCTTCTGACACATAAGCTAATTAAGCAGTATGTTATCAAACTACAGTAATTAGCGTAGCATGCAGGCTGTGATAGTTATAATCCTAAAGTGATTTGCTCGAGTAACTGACAGGTACTACTCTGCGACTAATTGATCGACCGATACAACGAAACGTGCGGCTGCGCCGTGTAAACTAGTAGTTCTGCGAAAAGTAGACCTCGTGAACTATTTTGCAAAATTAATAAAGGTACAATTTTTCTATGATAACGGCGATCGAACTACTTTTTTCATATAAAAAAAAATATGACAACGTACAAATTTAAATTTAAAAACTAGAATAATTATGAGTAAAAATGAAGGTATAGGCCAGCTAGAAAAATGACCTAATAGGTTTTGATTGGCAGAGGTAACCTTGCAGCCTAGTTTTGTAATAAAAAAGTGGTCCCAGGTGCTCCATCAATCCATAGCTAGTAGTTAAAGGGCCGATTGGTAGAAATCTAAATGTGAGCAATTTACTGCATTTTGATGAGCTATCCTGCTCATCACGCCGAACATCCTCATCAGATCTTCACCAAATTTCTATGAAACTAATTTAAAGACACTATCATTCAAATAAAAAAAGAACTATTGAAATCGGATCTCATAAGGTAGAGATATTCAATAACCCCCTTTTTGCGCCTTTTTGGAGGAAGTACCCCTCCAATCAAAAATCCCCGATAAAAAATAATCTATAAAGTCTTAAAACCTATATACTAAGTTTCGTCCAGATTGGTTGTAAAATACGACCTGTGACCACAATGCTATTACGAGACCATTGACCGACCAACGATCGACCATAAGAATTTAGCAGATTACGAACTTTTAGCAAAATGAAAACGGAATCGTGTTGGAATGACTGAATTTGTAAAAATAGCAGACTTGGGCCCCTGTAGAGGAGTAGCAACAAACTGACAGGAAAGCAAACTTCGCCGGATTTGAAGCAGAGACGCTTCGCTCGGTCGGTCAATAAAAGTGCTCTTCCGAAAGCGAGCGCAAGCGCCAGGGGCAACGTGCGTCGCCCAATAGCCAGAGTGACACGACTGGTTTCTATGTAACTATGAGAATGCTTACGAAAATAGCGACATTGCCGTCTGTCACTGTTTTCATAGAGTTACATAGAAAGAAAGAAAAAAAAAGCATTTATTGGTACTCGCACTGATCACAAATTAAAATAAAACACACTCATAGAAACATAAAGAACAAAACTAAAAATAAAATAAAAACAGAAGACTTTCTGTTTTTATTTTATTACAGGACTCTGTACGAGGCCAAAAGGCGTATCTGAGCATGATGCTGCGGCACTTAAAAATAAGTGTCGCAGCGCTGGTATTCTGATAGGGCCCGCTGTGATTTCACGGAAAGATCATATGGAAATAAATAAAATAAAAATAGATGAGTGAAATAACATACTAAATAAATAAGCGATAATTATTTAATAAAATTATTGTAATTGTAAGTACATATTTATTTATTTTTATTTGTTAACATAGGTAAAGAAATACAGATCTTATTGTTGATAAACAGAGCGCTATGTTATGCCAGGAGGCGTACAAATATGGTGTGCAAATCTAGCTAAGGATTACTTACAAGTTAAAATTTACTAAAAATATTTGAAAATCATGCATAATATTATGGTATTAAATTAGAAAATAAATTTAACAATTACATTATTATTATTCAATATCCTAATGGTGTCAGACTACTAAATGAGGAATTATTAAATTGTCAAAAGTCTATGTCAAAATAATTAAAATGTCAAAGTTATCTAAGTAATGATTAATAATTGTAATTCTAAATTAATTCGTCATTTAAGTATTCGTCAATAGCATAATAACATTTATCAAATAAGAACAATTTCATTTTTTTCTTAAATTGTGTAAAATTTAATTCCTTTATGGCGTCTGGAATTTTATTATAAATGCGTGGAGCCATACCCAGGACGCTTTTTTTTACTAATGCAGTTTTACATTTATACATACTCAAAGAATTTTTGTACTGACTACGAATTGGAACATTTCGTTCCATTGTAATTTTTTCAAAAAGGTTTGGATTTGTTTTGACAAAGATACTAATTTCTAATATACAGTGTGAGTCTTCATAATGTGCACATATCGAAAAGAGTGAAACTAAGCTTAATTTTATCGACGGAAAAAATATAAAAAAAAATAAAAAACAATTTTTTTTTTACAAATAAGGGTCTCTACCTGCTAAAGTAAAGTACGTAGTCGAGTGCAAGGCCTTTCTTTAACAGTTGATAGAAAACGTTGTGATTGAGTTATAAACATGGTATTTTTACTTTTGGAAAGCTGATACGATGGAAAATAATTTAAAGTAATAAAAAAGGGTAGGTAATCAGGACTTTTACTGAGAAATTTTACAATTATTATAAAAATTTATGAAAAAATATCAGATGTTTGTTATAAAATCACCCTAATACTCAATTGAGGGCGAGTTTTTCGTTAGTTTTTATTTTACGAAGACGCCCTATTATTTCCAGTCATTACTGAGTTTGTTTCATCGTGACAGATTGTTTAGTTTAAAAGTTATACCGATTTGTTTACACAGGGGTCACAGCAGCGAACAAAATTTAAAAAATGCTATAAAAATTAAATTAAATTTTTAGATTTTTTTAAACTATTTTTTCCGTCGATAAAATTAAGCTAAGTTTCCCTCATTTCGATATGTGCACATTATGAAGACTCACACTGTATATATCGACGGTAGCGTAAGTAGTTTTAATGATTTAAAGTACGGTACACACCTGTCATCTGTATTCAGACCACACATGGCTCTAATGCACCTTTTTTGTGCCTTGAATAGTAATCCCTTATCCGGGGAATTACCCCAAAAAATTATTCCGTATCGTAGAAGTGAGGCTACTAGACCATGATAGGCAACAAGTAACGCGCCTATATTTACTTTTCTAGCCAATTGAAAAAGTGCATAGGCAGATTTATTAATTTTTTTACATAGAAACCAGTCATGTCGCTGCGGTCTATCATAGCGATTGAGTGTCGTTGCCGTTTGCGGTTGCGGTTGCGGTCGCCTTCGGAAGAACACCTTTGCATTGACTTGTGGATTAGCCTTCCATTTGCTACTTTTGGTTTTGAAGTGATAGCTTTCACGTGCTAGCTGTATTTCCATTACTGGCTAAAAGCACTCCTTTTGTTTCAGTCCACGTTGTATCTTGCAGTTTGTAGTGAAGTATATTGCAGTCTTTGTGGTATGAAGATATGTAATTAGTTAGTCCTTCAGTTATTGTGGGATAATAGCTTCCTAGTTTCAGCTTTGTAGAAAATGCGTCGTCTATGAATAGGCAGCAGTCAAGAGTGGTGGTTAGCAGTAGTGGCCTAGTGGTAACGGCCGCGACTTACGAGTTCGAACCCAGCCAGGCGCTTTACTTTGTGTAAATTATTTCATCACCACTGCTCTCAAAATGGTGAAGGAAAACATCGTGAGGAAACCCACATGTCCTAGAACCAAACAATTCGATAACATGTGACATACTACTCTACTACCGGCTCCTTTTCACCGAGACCGCCTGTGTCCCAGAAGTGGGAACATTATAGGCTGATTATGCTAGGAATAAGTACGTGACTGTCTTCAAATCGAGAGTTTATACAGGGTGTTAAAGTAACTGCGTGCCATAGCTTAAGGGTAGGTTCGGTACCGACAAAGGAACCTAGAAAAAAAAAAATGAAAAAAAATAAAATTGCAAGATCAACCTAATTTAGTAGACCTACTAACTTAAAATAGCAATCGTTTAGAATTAAAATTATTTTATTTCAAGGTCCTAGGCCCGTTAAAGTACGAAGAGACTTATTTTTATTTATTTTTCATGTTTAATAAAAAAATTGTTAATGATTTTTTTTTTCCTGGGTTCCTTTATAGATACTGAACCTACCCCTAAGCTATGGCACGCAGTTACTTTAACACCCTGTATAGAACTTACAAGTTTACAAAACAAAAACAAAACAACCTAATGAGTCACTGTATACCTAAAGCGCAATATACATTGAGCCCGCCGGGCCGCCGACAAAGCCCGGCGACACAACCCGGCGGCCTGTATGAAAAGAATCATGTCGGCAACATGCGCCCGCGCGTGTTTCCCGCCGACATGTTGGCGGCTTGGGTACGCCTGCGCTCAGTTGCCCGGCGACACAACCTTTATCGACACGCGGCAATCACTGACTGCCAAATAAATTTCTCATCTCAAGCCGCCGACATGCCGCCGACCAAATTTTCCGACTTGTATTAAGTGAAGCCGCCAACTAGACCGCCGACAAAAAGTTGCCGACATATGTCGGCGGCCCGGCGGGCTCAATGTGTATTGCGCTTTATGTAAGTAAGCATATTTAGTATTGACTGGAATGTTATTAAATAAATAATCTTTTATTTCGGACCAAAGAATCCATATAGTGTTAGTAACATACAAAAGCTTACTATCTAGTGTTAGTACCTATCACCCTACTCACAAACTGCTTCATTATCTGAGAGCTGAAGCTCTCTCCTACAGTCCTCAGGATGCTGTTGTGACTGCCCCGCACCCTCCTCAGTAGTGAAGCTGTTTTTTTGCGTAGAACGGCATGGAATCCGTCCGTACGAGCTTGCGCAAACATTCCCGAGGCACTACAGTAGCGAGGCAGTCCTAACAACATCCTGAAAGCATTATTGTATTGGACGCGCAGGACATCCAGCGATCTTTTGGTATATCCGACCCATAGATTGCCCGTGTACAGACTCTGGCAATAAGCCTTGAAAGGTGTAATTTTTACTAGGATTTTTATAGCTTCTATCACAAATACATTTATCAAATTATTACAACTAAAACCCGACTACAATAAACGATACTGAAAAGATGGAAACAAGTTGAAAAGAAAAACGAGTATCCTAACCAAAATTTATTGAAAATGAGGGGTAAACTTTCCGAAGAAATATGTTTGTAATAAACTCTTCTACGCAGATATTTCTGCATTATGAATATTGGCAAAGTTCAATATTACCTGCGATTTAGAAATGCATAAGTTTAAATTTTCTTTGCGGTAAGTTTTACGGCTGCAACTAAGCCACTCCATTAAATTAACTATAACAGTTTGACAGAAGCATATAAGCATTTTATCAAGTTCCTATCTTCTTTTGTATCGGCATGGCATGCGAAATGCGGTTTGCTCGTCGCCTGGGTTGAAAAAATGAGTCGGTTTGCTTGATGGGTCGACTGTACATTGTGAGCCCAAGCATGCATGCTTGCGGAGCGGCACGGAGGCGCAAACGTAACGTATCTTGGTAACCCGGTCCAAAATTTGATCTAACAGCCCGTGAGGGTCATAAATCATGTTTGCCACTTGTTTCGACTTACAAATAGGTATTTGGATCAACATAAGTTTAACCAATGCTGAAAAATTCTAAGCCTGACGATTCATTTAGTTTTCGTAATTTAAATTTAATTTTTTATTGCTTTGGTGGTAACTTGTATAATTATTTACCTCGAAGTTAACTCTTTATAACCTAAATGCCAAAAATTGGCCAAGGGACTATCTAATTACATGTTTATTCGATCATTTTTTATCATTTTGTTGGAATTTTTCATTTCAACACTTTTGAGCAAGGAGACTATAAAATTAATTTCACCTAATTATTCTATCGTCACTGTAACCATAAATAAATAAAATACCTTTATAAGAGTATTTACACCTAACTAAATTATACGATTGATGATGTGTGATTCCACCAGTGGAGAACTGGTGAAGTTAGAATTAAATAACGTTTTTAAAAATAAATTAATACAAAATTCAATAAAGAAACGCAATTGAAAACCAATTAAATTGAATGAGCTGAAAGTACACGATACTTTTAGCTCATTCAATTATCGTAACAAAGATTCAGTTTTCCTTTCAAGTTCTCACAAGACATTGTAGATAATAAATATACTAGATTTACTTCGGAAGTTATTTTGTCCTTTCAGATTATTCTAGTTAATGGTTGCCCTATTTTCGACTTTGCTCATCCAGCGAGTGTTCCTTTCGTGAGTGATGACCATAATTTTGTCATGGTTTTGGAACATTTATTTTATTTCCGCGGTGTTTTATCTTGTCGAATAGAGTGGATTCAAGCGGGTGAATAAATAAAATACTAAAACACGGAATAATATACACTGTTTGACAATATGGTACAAATTGATGAATAATTAAGGCGACGATAACAGACTTTTAATGATTTTATACTGAAGATCACGTTTAAACGAGTAGTGTTAATGATTTAAAAAATATATGATAAATGAATATTTTAGATTATGTTTTTATTACATATCCTCTTCTGAACCAGCCTATTTGGCGCGAAAATGGGTGTGCGCCACGAACGAACTGAAGTCGGACTGAATCAGACCGATTGGCGAATCCCGCATAATTGACATCGGCCTCATCGGCCTCATTAAGGCCGCTCGGCGAAAGAGAGGATGGTGAAATTAATTTGTAAAGTTATGTCTAACGCGGACAAAAAACTGAGAATGGCGCAAAATCTACCCAGCGTATTTTTCTGAAATCTTCACCGATTTAAAGATAATTTAATTATTTATCTTTTAGTATACGCGTTTTATTAAAATACTTTTTGTTTTGTGTATAATAAATTAATAATGCGTCAAATTGGGGACAGCGCTCCTTGATGGGCGGGTCCTATTACTGGCTGTACGCACGACGGGTTGCGTGAGCTCAGTACAGAACACGCAATCTAACTACTCAAGGTCACTGGCATATATCTCCGTCTTAAGGAATAAATTCCAGTCGATTTTCCACAGTAATCAGATTAACATGCTAAATTGGGATGACGGCAGGATTAAGTTGATATGATGCAAATGAAAGAACAATTCATTTTACTTATCTTTACACGACCCTATATTTTCTGAAAAATAAGTAACCAGTTTATATTTACTCATTTCCATGGATTTAAGAACGAAGTAGACAAAAGCAATTTTCCTTTGTTTCTCCACTCAAAATAAATGTTAGCTTAGATTATATATATGAAAAAGATTTCTATGATGAAGTTCAAAGTGGATTGTGGTGTCATTTGTACATAAAAATGAATATTTTATAAGACATGGCAGAGTTACCTACCTACTGCCTTGTTACTTTTAGTTGAAAATATTGTTCGTGTCATGATATTTCCCATTCGTATTAGCGAAAACAAAGCTAGAGCTAAGATCTTCATTAGATATCACTCGGGACCTACGACGTGAATAATAGGTTGAACATTTTAAGGTCTACGTGTTTTTGAGTTACGACTTAACATTATTTTTCATGACACCTTTTGGCTTGTTTTGAGACCGTTTACTCAATGTTTTAGAATTAAGTTTAGTTATTTAAGAAGACTAAAGTCTCACCCGACTAACACACAAAGCTGACACTCGCACGCAAGGGTTTCGACAAAACCTTCAAAGCAAAACACGTATCAAGGTTTTCCAGGAAACAAGACATTGGGGATGGCAAAATAAGGTTGTACTTACCTACCTGCTGCTCACTTGTAAAAAACTACTATTTTTAATGCTAGTCACGGAAATAGATGGAATGGAACATCTAAACGAAAAATTCTTTTGGTTTTCGTTTAGGAAACACTGGTGTACATCTATCTACACCAGTGTTTCCTAACATTTTTCAGCCAAGGACCCCTAGAAAATCAAGCGCATAGGGTATTTGACTGCTATCAAAAATATACATAAATTAATACTTATTTTTAAAGGTGTTATTAAATAGACGATTTGTGAAAAAATAAATAAAATCGGTGGAAAAATGGAGAAGTTACACGCTATTCAAATTATGCTACTATCCTTGTCACGCAAAACGATCATTGTATTGAATGGCGCGAAGTTACTATGGCGTTCCTGTGTTGTGACGTCAGATCGCAGCAGTGCTGTATCTGTCTACAATAGAATTTAAAACGCATACAACTTCGCTATTTTATGAGTTATTGAAACAATGTTTTTTAATTTTTGCTCAGTTTTTGTTGGTTTCGAAAATCAATATTTTTTTGTCAAATAGGTACCTTATTATCCAGGAACCCTTTAAAAAATACAGCTGTAACTGCTAAATTAGCGTAGCGATTACGAAACTTGGTGAGATTTATTTATTATTGTTAAATAGCCCAGAGATGAGACTGCGAACATACCTATACACGCGGACCCCCAGGGGTCTGCGGACCACAGGTTAAGAAACACGGTTGTGCACCTATAAACCGATCCACGAATGGCTGTTAAGACTTCTTGGCGGGAAAGTGAAGCGTCATGTTCAGCAGTTTGTTTAATTTTCCAAAATTTGTGTTTAGCCGAATATTAATGTGTAATAATGGTGGATTATTAACCATTAAGTGTTTGTGAACGTGCATTAGTGTTGGCAAATGAAACAAAACAGTGCAACTTCGCTTCAAGTTCTCTCAAGAAGTCCGCGTGAGGTCTCAGTAAAGTGCCACATCTTTACTGAAACTCAAGGGGAGTGGGCGGGGATATCATCATCATGCATTTATAATTCATTTCATCAATACTATACAAGAACTAAAACGTGACATTGGCTAAATGCACAAACCGTGCGAAGCCAGAAGGAAAAAAAAAAGAAAAAAAAAAAAAAAGATTGGCTGTTAAGAGAATTTTGGATTGGTACCGTAAGTGGAATAATATACAATCACATATACATACACGTAGGTATATTGTTAACAATACTTTTCTTATAAGTATCATATCCATCCTACAGATGGCGCCACATCAAAGTCTGACCAACCATTTCCACTTTTAAATCTTGGCACTGTATTATGGTTATCCAATATACCTTTTTAGATAGCCCTCAGCATAATAGGAGTACGCCCTAAGCCGGCCTTGTTGTAGCCCTCTACAGACTATATTCACTTTGCGTGAATATGCATTGGTGATAGCTGCTAGAATAAAGCCGAAACCCTACGATGTTATTATTGTAAAACACGGGGAATTCTATGATTTCAAGGGATAGTAATAAAAGGGTTAAAAAGTAAAAAAAATAAATAAAAAGGGGTAGAAGAATACAAAAAATGAGCCAGTACAGTGGCTGAAAATTAAAAAAATAAACATTATCAATATGCAAATGGCTACTAGCTACTACTAGCTTATTATTAATTGTAGGTATATTTACTTTTCATATTAAGTACAGCAGAAACTACATTCAAAAGATTTTTCTATCCAGCGGGGCCCTTTCTATCCTTAGTCCTTATTCATAATTGAAAATAGTACACCAAATTAAAGCACTCTGTTAATATCCTGTTTCACTGTTAATTATGTGATTTTTCACAAAAAACGCCCTTTACCTGTAGATACATTGGTATCTAACTATTAAAGTCCAGGGTATTTAAAACAAACTGTCAGGATCACTCACAATATTTATTACGTTTTCTACAAAATCACTTTATACTTGTGTACACTTCAACTGTTCGAGATACATTGGTATCTACAGGTAAAGGGCGTTTTTTGTGAAAAACCACATAATTAACAGTGGCTTATGACAACGTTTCGTTTAAGGTAGCTAAGCAATATATAATTATGTTAACTTTAAGAATAACCTAGCTATAAGTTAACATTGTAATAATACTCACTGCGCCCTAAATGGGTCATGTAGTCTTAAGTTTCTGCCTGGTCATACCAGTCAGTCAGTAACTGTGTGTTCATTTTGCAAATAAATAATTATAATAATGCCCACAGAATATATTTTGACATATACAGCGTGCCGCTACAGTGGCGACCTTAATTTGACATACTGGTAGTGGCAAGTAATCATATTTTTTTTTTATAAATATGTTATGTAAAAAAAAAAATTTGTTAAATATTTTATATTAATATAAATAATTATAACAAAATAATAAAGCTCTCTCTTTCCTTCAATTCACCTACTCCTTGGACGTTATTGGTTTTAATTTCATTGATTCGATGTTATGATCCATGACCCCGGCTAACTACCTCTGTGCTAGTTCTTTGAGTACAGGTTGCGCCAAGATGCTATTTAAAAAAATTGTAAATAAATCAATAAATAATATTTTTTTAATGAAATTAAAATATTTTCATAAAACGTAAAGGTGAAACTGTATACGTGTGTTAAATTAATGATGTCGCCACACGGCACGCTGTATAGGCAAGTATATTTGTGGCTAAGTAATAACATCAGCCACACGAGTCGATCGATCAGCTTAAGCTACGCTTGCCGCAGTTGGTCCGTGGATGGGTGACCATCTTTACATACCAAGATTCCTCGGAAAGTATGTTACACCGTTTGGTCCTGGCTGTCATTCATGTATCTTTGACCGTCGTTACGGGTCGTCAGAAACCCGAAAGTTGGACAACCAGTCTTACTAAGGGGTATGGTATTACCAAGTAACTGGGTTGTGGAGATCAGATAGGCAGTCAATCCATGTAAAATACCGTCAGGTATTCAGCTACATCCGGTTGGACTGGAAGCCGACCCCAAGCTAGTAGTTCGGAAAAGTATAGGCGGATGATAATGAGGTAAGTATTTTTTTTTAAATTAATTGTACTCCCAGGCTTTTGACAATAAATGGATAGTATGCAAGGTATATTGGAAGGACACTGTCTATCCTATTTCTTCCCCGTGGGTTTCGTAAAAGGCGACTAAGGGACTTATTAGATAATGGGCAGCAGCGTTCTCTATGCATTTGAACACTATACTGGGATCGCCAACCCGCCTGCCAAGCGTGGTGATTATGGCAACACCCCCGTCCTTTTGAGGGAGGTCCAGCAGTAGTCTTTCGGTTGAGATGATAATGATGATTGGAAGGAGTTTCTCCGAGAATTTTTTTAAGTCTTTAAACTATAAAATTTACGAAGGACCATTTTTTGTCTTTATTAATATTTGTTGTTCGTGTCCCTGCTGCTCTCGATATAATTGAGAGACGGCTGATGGAACATACATCGGTGGGGGCTCGAACCATTCTACTTGGAAGTTTTCTATTAAACTCAGCAAACAAATGTCCATTTCTGGTTCAGTTTTGCGATGACATGGAGACGAAGTATTACAAATAAAAGTATACCCGCGATCAACGATATCTTAAACAGATATGTTATATAAACAACCGAAAAAAGTGTTCTGCGCAGCAGCGGCAGCACACATACCCACTTTTCATTCATTTTACATTTCACTACAAGTAAAAATGATAGAAAAGAGATGGCTTGATAAAAACAACAAGAAAAAAAGAGACAGCTAGTGTTGTCAATTGCGCGTGAATGTAAATAAACATTATTCTGGCCACCAATCCCTGAATTTTGGCATCACAGACTAACAGATACGCCCTAATTAGGACGTTTTCGAGTCTTCACGATTGCGCGCTCACAACATACCTGTTTAATATAATATCATTGCCCGCGATTGAATATAAGTGTGTGAGGTCCAACCAAGTAAACAACACAGACCGTCATTCCGTCCTCGGCGCCGAGGTACCACGCGAACTTTCCGACTAAAATGTCCCCCCCGTCCCTTGCACGTCGAATCGCCAGCCGCCCGCGCCGAGGCTGAGTGCGCCGTAGCATTAATAGTAACCCCAGTTAATAATCATGATCTAAACTTTGATCCAGCCCGTCCCCAATTTGTGATCCCCCAACGAAGCCCTAAGCCGAGGTCCGTACCCCACGGGGGTGCTCTTAGTGCGCACTGTGCGCAGTCGTTTAGTTAAAATATATATTTTACGCCCTGGCTTTAAGTTCACACCTTAAGGCAGTCACGGCCTCTCAAGGTCACCTACGAGATGCCATACAAAAGAAAAAGAAGTATACAATCTGTGTGCCTATCGATGCATACAACGGTACGCGTCAACGCATGCATGCATCATGCTGAGTAGCATGCGTAATTGCGTATAGCGACCGGTGACCTGTACTCTAATTGCTTAACACACTATCAATCACAATCTGATTTTGAAATATATTGCTAATCCATTGCTTCATATGTTCGCAAAATGTGTCTGCTCAGCAACGTAAACAACGCCATGAACGTTGTTGTAATATCAAAATTAAACCCATTGCTACTGATAATGTGTTACACGATTACCCCACTGGCAGAATAAAACTGAAAAGAGAGAGAGAGAGAAAGAGAGTTTTAACCAAAAAACCAGATTATCTCAATTCTATACATAGTAATAATTGTGATTGTTGTTAATATTTTGGAATATTTATACATTAAGCTTTTGACATTACACATTACGACTTATATTCTTGATTGTATGATTTTCGAGAGATTTATATTTAATTCATTATTTTATTTTTTAGTCTGATCTGTAACTACCTATTCAATTCGACTATGCCTATATATAATAATTTCGTAAAATACTTTCTTAGTGAGCACCTAGAAGTCGAAAGGAACAATCAGGCCAACATTCATGTCTCTAACTTTAAAAACATAGGAGTTTCATAAAAAACTTTGACACCCCTTTTCAACCGCCTAAGGTGCGAATTTATAAAAATTCTTTCTTAGTGCGCGCCTGCATCCCATAGAGAGTGCTTGTGCCAAATTTTAGACCTCACGGCCCAGTAGTTTCCGAGATTTCGTGATGAGTGGTCAGTGAGTGGATTTCTCTTTTTTATATATAGATAAAATCGTAATAGCTGTATCTATATTAATAATTCAAACCTAATATTTTGCATGCCGTAAGGTAAAATGTACCGGGACACTTAATAAATATTCCAACTTATATGTATACCTACATTATCAGCAAATAAATGATTTCTTTCTTTCTTCCAATCGAAAGTTAAAATGAATGCTGTACCTACTCTGTACTACTCTGTATTGTAATATAGTCTACTCCGGAACGGCAACAGTCAAAATATCACCCTGTTTAAGACATTTTTTTATTATTTTTTTATTTAAAGGGCTTTGTCGCTTAGCGACCACATCGCCCAGTGCAGAAAACACAAAATTGTTGATTATTATGATCTACCTTATCACTAACTTGTACAATTGTTTAGCCTTATCGGACACTGGACAAGCAAGGATGGCATTACAACAGCCAATATCGTACGTTTTATATTGTCCAAAAACATTAATTCTAGTATTTTCATTCCGAATACACTCCATCACAATATGAAAGACATCATCAACCATACCACAGTCATCACAATTTGGGGACAAAGCCTTCCTCATTAAGTAATAAAACTTATTTGATGGAATATGTCCGGAACGAAGTCTTAAGCCTATAGTAATTAGGTTTTTATTGAGGTCACAATCAATCCACGGCACCCGAGAAATCTCTGGCTGGATAGTTCGATACCATATACCTTTTTCTTTTGATCTTTCATCAAAATATTCCTGCCAAGACATATTTAATCGTAACACATTTTTCAAGTAAAAAAAAACAGGCAAAACGCGACTCACAAACAACCATCATGCAACTAAATGACTGTCATTACGCCATGCATCACGCTAAGTACAAATATTAGATGGCATTACGCTTTCAGGAAAACCTAAAAGCTTTTCTCACTTAGGCTGGGGTATTTAGATTTTCTCACTGCCTTAAATAGGGTGTTTTAGTAGAAGAAGTATATCATTTTACTGACGTATAGGTACTTATTTGTTTAAAGTTTGATTTATCGAACACGCAAGATACGGGTAAATACAACTTTAGTTAACAATATGCTAAGTTATTGTTTATGGCCCAGTAGGTACCTTTTACTGTTCATATTACTTGATGAAAACGTGATAGCTTGTGTAATTATGTTTATTCACGGGTTAGGTACATCTGAATGAGTACCGCGTGGTGCCGGACGTAAATAATAGCACCATCCTATTTCTTCCCGTGTGTGTCGTAAAAGGCGACTAAGGGACTTACGAGACAATAGGCAGCACAGCGCTCTCTATGCGTTATAACACCATACCGTGATCGCTCAACCCGCCAGCCAAGCGTGGCGATTTTGGCAAACCGCTCCTCCTCCTTTGTGGGAGGCCTATGTCCAGCAGTGGACGTCTTTCGGCTGAAATGATGAGTAGGTACCTACTCACGTCAAAAAAAAACTAAAAGCTACAAAATGTCTTTCTTGACACTCGAAAGAATGACAAAGAAACACGTTTTTCCAAAGTCTCTGAATAATTATTGCAGAACGCTCTGCATTATAAAAAAATATATATAAATTATTAAAAAGCAATATAATATGAATAAAGCAAAATTGTTTTTTTTTCCCAAATTATTAGAAAAATCACCGTAGACTAAGGAAACGAGGGTCAGAATGTAAGTAATTAATGAATAATTTATTCAGGAAGGATTTTGAATTTTATTAGACTTTTGTTTAGTTCTATAGAATTTGGATAAAAATACACTTTTTACACGATGTACAAACATATTTCTTGAAAAGAAATATATATCAACAAAGAATACCTTTATCATCCAAGTCTACTCCTATAAAATTCTGAAATTGTGACATCTTGTCGAGCACACACAGATGCGGCTGAAGAAATTCTGCATTTTACATGAAGTACGACCACGGTACTGTCACAACCCAACCAATAGGGAATATTTTATTCAGTACTTCATGGCACCAATATTCGGTTATCTTAATATTGTTGTCTAAAGCCGGCTCTTCACGATGGCCAACATTGTGGCGAATGTTGTGGCAAAGATAGCCAATAGTTCGTGATAGCATCCATACGTTGGAAGGTCGTTCAGTTTGCTTCGGTTCAGGCCAATGTGCGAACGAATTAATTAAAATGGATATTGAGGCACTAACTGCTGCGGTTTATTTATTCATTGGTCATTGTTACAGACATTTCGTTGACACTCGTCGTTAGTTACGACGATCAGATGCGTGCGATCGTTCTGGGAACTCGTAGCAAACTAAACGCGCGCCCAACGTGTGGACGCGGCGGCTATAACTCACATTTCAATACTATTCGTGGCGATTGACAATGTAAGAACATGCATAATCTAATAGTAGATATCATTGGTATAGTATCCTATGTCTGCAGGCTTAGATGACGCTTTCTATTTCTACTCTAGAGTAGAATAGAAATCGCTTGTCTACCGAACATGTTCTACTGTCTACACGGAAACTGCATTTTTGTCTACTCATCCGTCGACAAAATGCTCTAAGATTCTCGTGCTAAGCCCGATGTAGGGAACTCTATTCGTCGATCATATGCGGTTAACTAAGATGTAATGCAGAGTGTACAACATAGTGTGATTTCATCTGTACCCCAGCATCTACATCCAAATTAGACTCCCTTCGATAACCTCTAAGATAATGAGAATGCAAGAAACTTGATTTTCTTGTGATGGAAATTGGCAAGAAAAGAAGTTCATTATATTATTATCAGTATCATAATAACAAAGTATAACACAATAGTGGAAGTTAGGATACTGTTTAAAAGTAAACTTGTTTCGTTGGCAGGAGTATTTTTTCTCAACAAATACAATTTTAGAAGCGTATCAAAGTTTCTCGGTTGCCTCGTTGTAAGTAAATTGACAGTTATCAACTTGTAAGCAGGTATGTTTACCAAGGACATAATATATGGATGGGGATAAACTAATATTTGTACCATAGGTATCGGCTCGAGTAGTAGCATCCTTAATTGATTATTTGGTTTAATTATACAGATTTTTGATGGTTGACTTTGGTCATTCGCACTTTTAATGGAATGACGGAACAATGTCGTGTTAAAAAAAAAATCTTGATCATCATAATCAGACTGTAAGCTGCTCAACACACTCCTGAAGGCTTACCATGATGCTTTCTAATTCTACTCTACTGTAGAATAGAAATCGCTTGTCTACCGAAAATGTTTTACTGTCTACACGGAAACTTCATTTTTGACTACTCTTCCGTCGACTAAACACTTCTCTACGGTTCTCGTGTGAAGCCTGCAGATAGTGATCGGTCATTAAAAAAGTTTGGCAGTTAAGAGTATGTCATGCTCACTTAAATGTCTCGCTGATGGTGGCGCGTGTGTTGGATCATTCGGTTCCCTACAAAATGGTTGAGCTGGATGGTGCTGATCCACGCGCCATGCTCGTGAACGGGCGCCGTCAGTTGTGACTGGTCTTCTCCTATCTGCCAGGGCTTATTTGTAATATTTTATATTGTTTTTTAAATAATTTATATTTTTACATTGTTCTCACATATAGAAGCGACAAGAATAATGTACCCAGGATTTTGTAATATCTTGATTTAAAAGAGTGTCCTTGGAGTTTCTTGCCTATTCTTCTCCATAGAGATCTACGTTTTGGAATGGGCAAATAGCTTCAACTTTCTGACTAACTGACCGACTCTTTGACAATTCAAAAGTGCCTGTAATTGGTTTAATTGAAATAAGTGCTTTGAGTTTGAGTTTGAGTTCTTGAAGTTAGCAACACTATGTTCTGTCTTGCTTACGTTTTTGCTCATCCTCGCGATGCCTTTTAAGATGTCGAAAAGGTAGCTAATGTAAAAGGCAGTAAAGGTGACTGAAACGTTAATCTATTCAACAAAATAAAAATTGAAGTGTCTGTTAGTAATGTAAAAATAACAGGTTTTTACTAAAATGCATATGAAAGTAAAGTAAGTGGAGCGGGCTATGCTTGGAGTCTCTTTGAAGGATACAATCAGGAATGAAATTATCCGGAGTTACCGAAATAGCTTGCAGAGTAAGCAAACTGTAGTGGCAGTGGGCTGGCCATGTCTGTCGAAGGACCGATGGCCAATGGAGCAGACGAGTCCTGGAGTGGAGACCGCGTATCGGCAAGCGTAGTGTGGGACGCCCCCCAGCTAGATGGACCGACGACCTTAAGAAGGTGGCTGGGTAAGACTGGATGTGGAAGGCGGAGGACAGGGTGTTGTGGCGCAGCCTGGTAGAGGCCCATGTCCAGCAGTGGACTGCGATAGGCTGAGTTGATTGATTTTGATATGAAAGTAACGGTACGTACTTATAACAGAATCTTTTTTTTTATTCTTGCCTGTGTGTCTGTTTGTTCCGGCTAATCTCAGAAACCGCTAGACCGATTTTGATGGGACTTTCCCTGGCAGGTAGCTCATATTATAAAAAGCAACGGCTACTTTTATTTTAGTAATAGCCAATCGGGGGGAACCCGCGGGCAGCAGCTAGTTGGGCGATAAAATAACTCCAACTTCTCCCACTAACATAATCTTAAACCTTCCATACCATGTTTTAGTATTAAAGCTATAAACAACTTAGTAGATACGAAGACTAGTACTTAATTGGCCTGGCTACAATGTTCCCGGATTACCGCAGACCTGAAGTCTTTCTTAGCTACCTATAAGGTACTCAGATACCAAATTAAATTACTGTAAAATGGTTTGATCTTGAATTCAGAATGTATTTAGTAGAAATCGTTTAATTCATCACAACGGTAACGTTTTCCCATTGTTTGTCTTATTTTTTTATTATATTTATGTATATTTATTTGTGCTTAGATTTATATACAATTAGGTGTATATATTATACTTATAGTTTTTAATAGGTCTAGGTATATCTTTATAATTAAATAATATTTATTCCTCAATTTTCGCTATTGCACCTACCACTGTTTGTCTCTGCATCGCCCAAAGATTGATTGGTAGAAAATGCCTATGGCATTAAAGCCACCTCTGCACATTTGTGTGCTTATAGTATGAAATAAATAATAAATTCTTGATTCTGTAATGAGAAGGCAACCAAGCGGTATCGTATTACCCAGTAACTGGATTGTGGAGGTCAGATAGGCAGTCGCTCCATGTAAAATACTGGTATTTAGCTGCATCCGGTTAGACTGAAAGCTGACCCCAACATTGTTGGGAAAAGGCGGGCAGATGATGATGATAATTATGAGAAGACCACATAAAACCAAAACAGCTTTTATTACGTCCAATTTGTAAATCAAGCCATTCGTTTTTTTTTGGGTGGGAGATTATTAAATTACTTCTCCCGCTCTGGGCGGAGCGGGAGGGCTTGTCAGACTGTTGAGCCAGGGCCACGATATCCCTTTTGGACAAACTCGCAACCCTGGCAGGCATTGGCCCTAATGGACCCCGTCAGTTGGTGCTGACATCTCTTTGAGGCACGCGTGGAACACAACGCGCCGACGACGAGACGGACGGCGAGCTACCCATCGCTCACCGTCCGCAAGCCCGCGTCACGGTGGCCGGGAATCGACCTGCGACTCGCGACGCCCGGGGCGTCCCCTGTGGCGACTAGGGGCGTGAGGGCGCGAATTTTGCCCTTTCCTCACACGTTCCGCCTCCTCCTTCGCGAGCTCTGCTTATCAGAAGGAGGTGACGGCCTCCCATGCACTCTCGCTCCGGACCATGGCCTGAACCAAGGCCGGACGCGAGAGATCGCCGATGAGGACACGGCGGTGCTCCGCCCAAGCCGGGCACAACTCCACCGTAATACGCTTCACCGTGTCCTCCAGTTGTAATCGACCCTGAGAGTCTATCAAAGCAGCCTTGTTATCATTATAATCCTGAAGATTTACATGCGAAGATTTTATAATAATAACACGAAAATCCTTTCAAACAGACAACTGACACGCTCTTTATATGAACAAAATATGAACCCTTTTTCCTTAAAGCGATTGTATTACTTACATACGAAGTTTTGACGTGTTGTCAGCTTGTCAGTCACACGCAACAACCGTAAAAGTATGTAAACATGTTGAATTATATCTTCAATAAACCTTTTCTTTGAGGATAAAAATGTACTACATTTGAGGGGATTTGAAGCTTTGTTACGCTGTAAGCGGTTGTTGGCATAATGTTTTTGTTGTAATATGAGTAAAAATCTGCAAACAAGTGCTTTTTCGTAAAAAGTTAAGAAGAACTTATGTTAAATTGAACTGTGGCCTAATTCTGCGTTTTGCGAACAGTATTTTTGGTCGGAATGACGAAAGTGATGATGTGCTTGTCGTACCGCGGTCAATGAAGGGTTCTGTAGTTGGGATTACTTTATCCCAAGAACAAACTTGATTGATTGATGAGATTGTAGTTGAAAAACATGTTCCCCCATAAATTCCAACTGTTTGTACGTACAATATTGAGTAATTTACCATGTTATTTTAAGACCATAAACTTCGTATACGTTTTCCTGTAATCAATAAGTATAACTATTCTCGGTATTTTTTTAGTTTATTTAGATTAATTTATTCAATAACTCAGTAATAAAATATTTACATCATATAAAAACTAACCGACTTAAAATAATAATATATAAGATAAACGCTAACAGACTTAACATAATACTATATGTCCATGTATAAAAAAAAAAAAAAAAAAGGTGGGGGACAGAATCATAGGGCATCAAAAAATTCGTCCGCATCGCTGTCAACAGGAAAGGTGCCCAGAAGGCTGGCAGCATTGCCACGTTGTATGGCGATGCTGATTCTTTGTCCGAAAAATAGACCAGCCCTCTGGTCACGTGAAGAGTCGACCAACCGCTTGGCGATATCTTGAAAAACCAAGCGGGCACTCGGACCCCATGGCCCTAGTGTTTCAACCCCAAACGGCTCGAACATATCGCTCCCAATAAGATTGGAATATTTTCGCCGTTTGAGGTTTTCTGCACCTGCAGCAGCCGCCCCAGCACAGCTTGCCGTGCTAGGAAGATGGGATGGCGCAAGGGTGTCGACACATGTTCATCCCACACCAAAGGCTGACCTAACTTCCAAGGCATTATGGTCATTCCGTCTGGTCTCTTCCCATCGTCGCGTGCTAAGCCATTGGGTTCTAAAACAGCTGGCACCCCGACGGTGACAAGAGCACGACGGATGATGTCATTAATGCTGGCGTGCCGTGCTATCCGGCCTGCGCTCTTACTGCAAGATACGCCATGATGTCCAAGGCAGTCGACAGCTTCTCCGCACTGGCAGCGATGCGGAGCCCCGCAAGGAGCGCCCAGACGCAGACAAGTAGCGAGCCGGAAGGTGGTGCTTTGGGCAAAGGCACTATGTTGGGAGACGGTAGTGCTTGAAGCCAGAGGCCTGACTCCCACTCACCCACAGCCAGCAGGCGGGCACGCTCAGCAGTATTGGTAGACGTATTGATAAGATTATTCCGTACCAACCTGCAGAGCGGCTCATCCCACTGTCTCTGGGAAGATGGGTTTGCGGGCCGATCTGTATCCGGGCAAGCCTCTTTCCAGACGTTCACCGCATCGGTCAAGCACGGCACTTCAGGGTCAACCAGGGAGGGGGCTAAAATTTTCCGGGTCAACTTTTCAGTGCTGTGGACAGAGGACAGGAACGCCGGTAAGCTAATACTGGTAATTTTGCGGATGCTGAGGCCACCAAAACGAATGGGTAGTGTGGCTTGAAGCCACGCTCGGTCATCCAAGGCCACATTTAAAATGGATGTAAGTGTGCTGCGAATAATTTGGTCAATTTTGTCCAAGAGATGTGGTTGCTTCCATAAAGGGGAAGAACGTAGCAAATATATAAAATTTGGGCCAAAACAACAGTATCTGATCAGGGTGAATGCCGAATGTAAATTAATTTTGGATAGTCTGTCCGAAATTTCGTTGAAGTTTTTGATTTTTTCGCTGATGAAAGGAGAAAAGCTGTCTTCTAAAATTGGAGAACCCAGGAGGTGCAGTGAGCTTTTTTCTAAAATTTTGATTTGTGGGGCTATTGCATTAAATTTATTTATTTATTTAAAACATGGAGGACTTACAGCTACTAAAAACAGACAAAAATAAAGAAACCTTAGTCACTAGAAAGCCAATTACAAATCCTCACTTATAGACTTATAATAATAAATTATGGTGTGAGCAAAACAAAAAAACAACACACAAAAAAGCACATCGCCTTAAAATGTAAGAAGCAATATAAAACATACACAATATACATGACTTGGTTACTTGGTTTGCAATTAAATTATATAACAGAGAAAATATTATGAAAAAAAAAAAAATAAACAAATAATAAACCTACTGCTACTTGAAAAATTTGAGGCTTAAGCACCTTCTGGCCGAATTCACACTAATTGTGAATGGATCAAAATCATATTCCTTGCATATATCATTGAAATTTCTGCTTGCGCGCACAATATAACTGTTTTGCCTATAATTCGAAGAGGTATGAGGTACACGTATGGGTGGATAAAAACGAAATGCTTTACTTGGCACATTAAAATAAAATTTTGACAATAACTCAGGGTTATCAATATTGTTATTGAGGATTTTCAACAAGAATAAACAGTCTGCAATTTTATGTCGATCTACCAGTGGTAGCAGATGATACTTCTTACAGAGTCCAAGATAATCAGTTGACTGATATGGAATCTTTTGATGAAAGCAAAGATATTTTATGAACCGTCTTTGTATGTTTTCTATGCGGTCAATGTATTTATGATAACGTGGATTCCATATCTGAGACGCATACTCAAGCTGACTTCTTACAAAAGTGCAATACAATATTTTTAGTGTTTTAGCATCAGTAAAACACTTAGACAGACGTATAATAAACCCAAGCAGTTTAGAAGCTTTTTTGACAATTGCATCAATGTGCGTGTCAAAAACTAACTTACTGTCTTGATGAACGCCCAAGTCACGAATAGTATTGCATCCTGACAAGATCTGGCCCGCCAAAGTATAAGTAGTGGCTAGGACTGCACGTTTTCTAGTGTAAGTGATCACCGAACACTTGGATCTATGGTCAATTGTCTGTCGGTAATGTCAGAAAGGTAAATTTCACATTTTGAGGGGTTAAGTTCCAGGCTAATATTTTTAAAATGTTTTTTGAGGAGTTGTAGGTCTTTCAAATCGGTGTCTACATCACCTCCTAGCGTTCCATCATCTAAATACCACACGTTAAATTTTGAATTTAGTTTCTGGATAATTGGATGAATAGCCAAGCTGAAAATGACTGGCCCGAGAGAGTCACCTTGTTGGCATCCAACTGCTGATTCTAAAACATTGTCCTTATATAATAATTTAGAAGGGTACCTATAACATTGCCACATGAAACCATAAGTTTCGGGTAATTCCTTTTTGACTTCAGTCAACAAAGTGTCCCTGTTTACAGAGTTGAAAGCATTTTTCACGTCAACCTTGAGGATAACCTCACCTTCGTTTGAGTTTAAAAAGGTGGAAAGGGCATGTACGGCAGCCTCACAGCCCCCTTTTGAGCCAAAACCAAGCTGCAGGGGCTGAAACTTAGCTGTAAGGAATTTGCTATACAGCTTACCGCATATTTTGGCTGCCGTCCGCCTGTAGGTGCATCCAACGGCGATGGGACGAATGCCGCCATCTTTCTTGCGCAGGGCACATAAGTTGGCCCCGTACAAGACATCGACGACGGCCTCGTTCACACCGCCGGTGAGCATGAGGTTCATGAGGGCCGCAAGCTCCTTCAAAAGCGACTCACCAGCTTCCCCGGCGCCTGAACTCAATAGATCCTTTAGATGTTGTGGAACCACTTCGGAAGGAGCTTACAGCTGCAAACAACTGGGGGGCCGAAACGTTTAGGAAGGATGAATTTAGGTCTGGAGGGTCGGGGGGGTCGGGAAAGGTGAGACCATCCGCAGGCGCTGGGTGTTTACTCTCTAGAGCTGTTAGTGTTTCTGGAGAGTAAGGCGCCACCACATCGCTGCTGAACAGTATCCTGGCTGCTCCCCTGATGTCCCCTTCACTTAGTTTCGATTCCACATGTGAACATAAGCCTTTTTGTGACAGGTTGTTAAATGCAGGTAATTTTGAATCTAAAATTAGGGTCGAATTGTTGCAATTATCTTTAATTTGGTTCGTTAAGGTTTATTTGGTCGCCGAATTTTTTGGGACATGCAGAATCCTATAAGGGAAAGTGAGTAATTGCTCCCAGGCACTTTGTGAGTTCTCCTGGGTCGCAAGACGGAGGTATCCTGCCAAACTCAGTGCCACAGACCGTCTCGCGCCCCGGGGAACTCTCTTTAAAACGGGGGTAGAATTTTTGAATTTAGCTAAGGTTTTCCACAAGCTTTGAACAGAAGGTGTTGAAGTTGGGGATGTGGCTGGGGGGCATAAAGGTGCACTATGAGATTTGTGGATCTTGCCATAGTGTATCTTCAGCCCCCGTTCGCCTTTAAAAAAGCGTGCCTGTGAGCAATGAGGACATCTTACCAGCTGGACATCAAGCGATGTAGCAGGTTGACTGGCACAGTTTCCGGCGTCGCTACAGCCGGCAATGATGAAATAAAGTAAAACACTTAAAATTTATAGTTAAACTTACCTAAAAAAATAATATAAATAAACTATATATATACACACGCACTCACACTAGAAACACAAAAAATAAAAATTTTCACTATTTACAAAATGTCACATATAAAACTGTCATTGAATGACGACTGCGGCGCAGTCGCGGTTGGGGTCTGGGGCGCCGTGCATGAAGGGCGCAGGCTTCGTAACCGTTGCCTTGGCTGCAGCTGCTAGCGTCGCGTCTTCGTCGTTCTTTTTGAAGTATGAATATTGCAGAAATGTTTCCTATTGTTTGTTTGTTTCGTTTCAATTTTGGTAGATATGCAGATTTCTTTCAGAGAGAGATGGAAAGAAGAGAACATTAAATTCTTTTGTAGGGAAATTGAATACACTGTATTTTTAAGGATCTGTTGCACCAAAGACTTATTTTCAAACAATTATTACACTTCACTTTTAGTTAAATTTTCACTTTTCTGGCTAAAGTTGTCGTCCTGAAAACGATAGGACAGTTAATCGTAGGCGGTATTGTGACTTTATCATCACTTTCAGCGTCAGATATTCGGTAATACAATTTTTTTTTAATAATTTTATTCACGGAGCCAAAGTTTGGGTACTGACGGCATCGCCATTTTTTTATCATCTCGGTATTTTTTAATTTTAGGCTAAGCGTTTCCGAATATAATGTGGGAAAATAAATGTGGTTAATTTTCATCTATTTTATTTTCTTTAATAACTTTAAAATGAATTATTTTAAAATTATAAAAAAAATATACTCGAAATCCTCTTATTAAGTCATTTTATATTATCTGCCACACGGTACGGTATGTAAAACTTTTTTTTGAATTTTTGAATTTTCCCCATAATAGAGAACTAATATTCGTAATACATGTTCGGTACACGTTCGTGTTTGGAAAACAAAAATTCATATGTGTATCAAATTTCAACCTTAATCGGTCCAGTAGTGAGTTCGGAGCAAATCGGCTGTGACAGACGGACTCACGAAAGATCGATCCTTTAGGGGGACGATAACCGACTTTTAACGATTTTATACTGAATATCACGTCTAAACGAGTAGTGTTAATGATTTGAAAAAAATATATCATAAATTAGAGGATTTTCTCAATAACTTAATATTTGAATATTATAGATTATATTTATATTACATAGTGAAATTAATTTGTAAAGTTATGTCTAATGCGGATAAAAAACTGAGAATGGCGCAAAATCTGCCAAGCGTATTTTTCTGAAACCTTCATCAATTTAAATATAATTTAATTATTGATCTCTTAGTATACGCGTTTTATTAAAATACCGTGTGTTTTGTGTATAATAAATTAATAATGCGTCAAAGTGGGGACTCCTTGATGGGCGAGTCCTATTAACTGCCTGAACGTATGACGCGTTGCGTGAGCTCAGTACAGAACACGCAAGCTAACCACTCAAGGTCACTGGCATATATCTGCGTCTTAAGGGTTCTGTTTTTTTCTTTTGAGGTATGGAACCCTAAAAATGAGTTTAGACACCCATGCAGTGGCCATCAATTACGCGAAAGAAGAGTTATAGTTACCTTGTTTAAGACTAGTTCAGTTTTTCAGGTATTTATTATGAAGAAAGATAGGTAAAAATAATTGATGGCGATTTTCTTTTGACTTTGCAACCAAGAATAAAATAAGATTGGTACCTAAGGTCGCCAGCGCGAGCGCTACGATACTACGATTTAGCACAAACGTTAAACCACAAGGGACACTTTGTATTAACAGAAACAATTCAATGCTTAAAGTTAACTAAAACCATGTGCTTATTCAGGAATTGAATTATTAATGCCCTCAAACACGAGCTGTTTGATTTGAAACTGGTTCAAATTGAAGAATCACTAGAATTATAGTCACGTGTAGTATGTTTAACGAACCGGTGATAGCGGACCGTTGGGGAGGGTACAGACTATACATACAACTATACATTTCCAGTATAAGCTGTTCTCGCATTGTGTAAGATTTCCGTACAATGAGAGGTCCGCGTATACTGGAAATGTATAGCTTGATGTGTAGCCGTGTGTACTAACGTTGGAAACATTGGAAAAAGGTGTTAGAATTTTTGGGATACATTTCGCGTCAATGCTCGCTCTGTTTTGTCGATTGCGACAAAAATGGGTGATTTGATTTACGAATTCACCGCTTTTTTGACTCTGCACGCCAACGGAGCGTGAAGAAGTGAGCACAACAGTTTTTTAGGGTTCCGTACCAAAGGAAAAAACAGAACCCTTATAGGATAACTTCGTTGTCCGTCTGTCTGTCTGTGTCAGTATGCAGTCAGTCGGTCAAGACCCCTTTTCTCAGAAACGCTGGTATATTAATATAGATAAAGGTATCAAGTACTACATGCTTCCTGGGAGGTTCTAGCCACAGAATAATATTGTACAAGAAAGTTACAGAAATAAACTATTTTTAATTTTAATCAAGTATCATCTTTATAGATATTATTATAGCTATCATGCAGTGTAGTCTAAAGAACAAACTTAACATTGTAGTTGGAAAACTTAACATTGTAGTTGGAAAAACACGTTCTCCCATTCATTCCGACTGCTAATGTAAGTTAGTCGGCTATTACTCGTTAACTTGTAAAGCCTATTTAACTGTGATAGTTTTCCTTTTTCCTTTTAACTTCGCTATAGACACTACTGCCATGATTGTGGTTAATTTTCATCTATTTTATTTTCTTTAATAACTTTAAAATAAGTTATTTTAACATTATAAATAATAATTTCCTCATAGCTAAAAACAACCACTTAGCCGGCAGGGGAAAGAGGACACTTTGACACTCGAAAAAATGGTTTTCACAGACCCGCAATATTTCTGAACGGCCAATCCGACTAGGTATCGTTGGATTATATTTTTTTTTCTCGTCAATCCTATGGTGTGGGTATATCATCCCCACTTAACGAGGAAGGGAGGTAACCCGCAAACAATTTTTTTAAAACTTTTTGTCTTGCACTTTGTCTGCGTGATTAATACCTTATAACCATGACAAATCACAGCTTTCTAGAACTAAGAGTCTCTGCGCAAAGCCGCGGTCAGACAGACAGACGGACATGGCGGACATGTTAGGGTTCCTTGTTGATTACGGTACCCTAAAAACGCGTCTTGCAAAAGGTACTATTGCCTATTGTGCTAAGAAAGAAAGAAATAAATCATTTATTTGCTGATAATGTAGGTATACATATAACTTGGAATATTTATTAAGTGTCCCGGTACATTTTACCTTACGGCTATTCCAATAACTTTTTACATATACGTAAAAAAAAAAATACAGCAGCATACGTGTTTCTCTGCCAGGGTTGTGAGGTTGTCCGACAGTGATATCGTGGCCCTGGCACACAGGCAACGGAAAGAACACGGGTGGGTTTTAGTCAGTAAAAGTCTGACACTCTCCGCCCAGAGCGGGAGAAGTTATTTGATAATTTCCCAACCAAAAAAAAAAAAACATACGTGTTTCAAATACGTATATACAACATGTCCCTGAATTAACAGACAACCTCTTAAGCCTCTTAAGCTTAAAAAAAATTAGCTGTTCCCTACATTTACGTTCGAATAACTCGTCAAAATGTATGGAACAGCTGATTTTTTTTCGCGATTTTATGAATGAGGAGTACCCCTTAAGAGGTTGTGCGTTAATTCTGGGACATGTTGTATACGTATTTGAAACACGTATGGACCATTTAGAATAGAATAGAATAGAATACTCTTTATTATGTACACCATAAAAGTTACAGATATAAATGTTTAAATTTTACATAGGGTGACACAATGGGCGGTCTTATCGCTAAAAGCGATATTTTACAGACAACCTTTGGATGGATTAAAGGGAGCAGGAGTGACAATACTACAGGTAGTCAGTTGGTGTACCATTAACATATACAATAAATACACACATACACAAAGCATACACTTATCTAATAAATATATACAATAATACACATGAAACAAGAGCAGGGAACTGTATTATGTAATGATGATGTTTATGGAGAGAGGAAGTGTTTTTACCTGAATCTTAAAAGTGGACAAAGATTGAGCACGACTTACTTGAAGTTTGTCAAAAATATATTACCCACAGCATCATTATGCTCATATTGCTATACATACATAAGCCTGTTCAACTGTGCGCCACATAGGGCCTCCCGCAATACTTTTTAGTCTAATGCACTACAAAGAAATGACACATTTTAAATAACTGTCTCATCTATTTGTCATTCCTGTAAGTTTCCATTAAGAGTATCTAATGGGTTATGGCCTGCAATGCTGTGTATTCATGAGATAATGGCTGTAGCTGGCGGCTGTTTAATAGCATCTCTGGCTATGACTGTATTGTTGCCTGTACAATGGTGGATTCCGTTTTGTTTGTTGTCGTGGGAATAAAAGGACTAGAATGATTTTTAAGTGGAAGATAGTCTAGCACAAAATATAGTAATAATATGTCTGGTTAGGTGTTTAACAAATCATTATGGAAATAGGACGCAAGCGTCCTGTTATACCTACTATAACACACAAAAAAACCACCAACTTCTAAAAAAAAAACTACAAACTTAAAAATTACTTTAATTTTAGGAGTTGGTGTCTTTGGATCTGTATTTTAGTTTTTTTTCCACCGACTTTAGAAATTAAAGTTACTTTTCACTTTTTAGTGGGTCAGTTTGTAATTTATCTAAGTTACAATAGCCTAATGTCAACTACTCATCACATTTTTAGAGAATATTGTTTTTCCCGATGTAGGGACGTTAATTGTTTAGGAGTTCTCATGGTACTTCACCATCAGCTCCACTTCACTATTAATGTATTGCGATGAGCATAAATTGCTTAGCAATCATATTAAAATAATCGAATCGCAACCCGTGAAATACTTATTATTGAGTAGTTCCGGTGGTCATCTGTGGTCTTCATCATCTGTTCCACTTCACCAAATGGTGCTTTCCAAGAGCAAATACACGAATTACTATATAAAATAGGTACCCAAATCACTATATGTGTGCCTATAAAATTTGAGGATTTGCATGGGATCGCCACATCAGATTCTGACTTGGTGACAATGGGACCACCTCGAGAGCATACCCTATTGACGGAGAAATCGGTGAACATAAATAAAAAGATATATACAGACGAACTTATAATATCCTCCTTTTTGGAAGTCGGTTAAATACCATGTTTCTGACGCACAACCTGTTTAATAATTCTGCGTCCGCAAAAGACTTATTTCATTATTCATCCATCCATTTCACGAATAACTACCTTCTTCAGCAACTAACGAAGCTATTAGATGTCTTTGG
The DNA here is from genome assembly GCA_948098905.1 of Tiliacea aurago. Lineage (NCBI taxonomy): Eukaryota > Metazoa > Arthropoda > Insecta > Lepidoptera > Noctuidae > Tiliacea > Tiliacea aurago. The sequence goes on along the minus strand of OX402579.1, from coordinate 20,886,914 downwards.
GTAAAGAATGTCACGTAAGAAATATGTTTTCAATACACCTCCTCGAAAACTGGTTCATATCGCACTATGATTAGGTTCACAATGAAATATATATGTCTATGTTAGTACTTAATAACTAAAACAGATCGGGTGCGGTTTGCAAGCACCCACACTAGCGGGCTGTCTGCCCGGGCGGCTATCGTTTGCAGGATAGTGTTGGGACTACCACGCAGCCTAAGGAGTAGCGAGGCAGATTTCTTACGCCACAGTGCATCAAAGCCGTCAGTGCGTGCATCTGCAAACATTGCCGAGGCACTACAGAAGCGCGGCAATCGCAAAAATACCCTGAATGCGTTATTGTATTGAATACGCAGAGCATTGTAAGCTTTTTGGGTATATGTGAACCACAGGGCTCCCGAGTACAGTGATGTACAGTATGCATTAAAAAGGGTTATTTTAATTGCGTCTGTACATCGAGAAAATCTGCGGGCCAACATATTCGCCCTAACTGACAATGCTCTGCGTTCCCTCTCTACATCCATATCATCCTTAAGGTCATATATCACACGCGTGCGATTTTTTATTTTCCAACACGTGTGCGGGCATAAAAATTTCCACAGATAAGTCATACCTATACTTAGTCCAAATTGGTTCAATGCCTCTATTCACACCGTCTTGCGCCAGAGACGGTCCTCGCTATTCGGAGGTGTTTTTTTTTTAATCTCGGAAAAGATGCGTCTTTACGCCGTTAATATTTTTGGAATATTTAAATAGTGTTTATAAATAGTATAGTATAGTATAGTAGTATAGTAATAGTAATAGAATACCACGATTATGATGATAAAAAAATCATTTATGAACAAATTAAGATTTATTTGTGTTCTAAACTCAAAAATATTCGAATTTTCTATATAATATTTTGTTTCTTGTCTAGTAAGTTTATACAGTTTTTTTACAAATACACAGCTAATTATTTACACTAAGAACAAAAATAAAAAAGACACTCGTCTGCTACGCGTGGAAATTTGTTATTGCAATTCTCGGCTCAAAAACACCTCGCCTACGGCTCGGGTGTTAATTCCGCATTGAATGCAATAACAAACATTCTCTACTTGTATCAAAAGCCTAAAAAATTACCTATGTTAAATTATTCCTCAGTTTTCTTACTTGTATGTTATTAGCATCTTGTTTAATAATCAGTTCGATATTATTTTGGACTTACTGCTAACACTTGGTTTTTTGGGTTTCCATCTTAAAAATGTAATCTAATTATTATAAAACAATTCTATAATTAATTCCAGAAAGAACCTAGTTCGTATAACGGTGCACGGCAGTTACCGCCAAGTTCTGTTAAACGTTCTGAAGATAAATACCTAGTAGTTCGCACACGCTGTCGTTAATTGCGTCTGACAGAGCACATGGTTTTAAGTGTAGAACGAAATGTCGCTTTTTATCGTAGCTGCTAACTAATGAGTTGTGTGCAGTTGTGCACTTTGAAGATTAACTTGGCTATGTTTTTTTGTCCGTGTGGTGCCGTACGTAAAGAATAGCACCATCCTATTTCTTCCCGTAGGTGTCGTAAAAGGCGACTAAGGGACTTACTAGAGTATACCATACATCGGCATACGTCACGGTCTGCTGCAAATGTATTTAGGTCGACTCATCATTCATTCATCATTTCAGCCGAAAGACGTCCACTATTGGACATAGGCCTCCCCCAAAGGGTTTGTCATAATCGCCACGCTTGGCAGGCGTGTTGGCGATCGCAGTATGGTGTTAAAATGCATTGAGAACGCCGCTGAACATTCTCTAGTAAACATGACGAGTAAACACGTCTCTATTGCGTTTGGAAAAAATATGATAATGAAACAAAAGAACCTACGCGGACGTAATCTACAAACTATTTTATGTAGATGGGATTTTTTTGTTGAATATGTGGATTTTTGTTATAATCGGATGTTTTCAATCGGTTTAGACTTATCTCTTTTCCTTTAAAATAATGAAGGGGATTTTTAGTTGTAACTTACTTAAAGATGATGAAATGGGTGATGTGCGAAAATGTGTGGCACGCACTACTATGTCCACGTGACACCTAGTCTACATACCTAATAGGAACTATGAAAAGCACTTTTTTAGGTATTAGCAAAGAATTCATAACCATTTTACATGTTACATAATTATTGGTCACACTATAGTTGTCAAGAAATAATAGGCCCGATTTGACATTTAACTTGAATCGATTTATCGTGAGTATCGAGTACCGTGTCGTATGGTTACTTCACTAGTTACGTCGTGATTGGTCATCGCGACGTAACTAGTGAACCATTATTATTTTTTGACAAGTATAGTGAAGTAACCAGATACTCACGATAAATCGATTCAAGTTAAATGTCAAAACGGGCCTATTATTTTTTGACAACATAAATCACTCTAGGTGTGTGTAGTAGGAACGTGAGTTAAAAGGTGACGGTTGGTATAGGCATGAACATCGACAGGCATAAATAAAAAAAACTGGTCAAGAGCGAGTCGAACTCGCGCACCGAGGATTCCATACGTATGTTTATGATGTTGATGATTTCTGAAAAACTGTGCTATTTACAGACATCGTGTTATTTTTTCTGTAATGTTTACATAATCTTCTATCACATAGAATAATTTCAGATTTTTATCTATGCAAACTTCGGAGCTATGCGGAGATCAAATGTCCGAAACTATGCAGCATAAAAAAAATGTTTGAGAATATGCAAACAGCGTTTTTTCATATGATACCCCACATGCCCTAGTAGCCCCACTTCAAATTTTTAAGACTCCCTTTCAGTCCCTTTTGCAAAAAAGATATATTTGTTTTAATTTCTTTCTTATTTGCAAAATAGTTGGGCAAACGTCATCTAAAACTATTCTAAATTTCAAGTTGATAGCATTAGTAGTTCTCGAGATATCCAGGTTTGACAGATAGACAGACTTAGTCTCACCATAAGGGTGCCTTTTTACCATTTTGGTACGGACCCCTAAAAATAGGCACCCATGGGAACTGGCGAAAGAAGTAAAAACTTAAAACTTTGAACAGCATTATGCTAAAGACGAGTATATACAATGTATTAGTGTAAAAATGCATAAACATGTATACAGACCGCTGCGCGTCGCCAGTCTGACGCTATACGTCACATTAGCATCTCGATGACGCGGGCATGTCGGTGACGCGAACACATAAGTTTTAGCCCTACCAAAAATCGAACAACGCAGCTAAAGACATTTTCTTTTGAAAAATTAAGTAACATTTTTAGAGGCCCGCGATTTGAAGAAATGGAAACCCATCACTACTTAGTATAAAACAAATTCGCTTCCCGCTGTCTGTCTGTCCCTATGTGTGCTTAGATCTTTAAAACTTAGCAACGGATTTTAATGCATAATAGCATAATCAGCCTATAAATGTTCCCACTGCTGAGGAAACCGGGATGCCCTAGAACCAACAATTCGAAGACATGTGACATCTACCAACCCGCACTGGGCCCGCGTGGTGGATTACAGCCCAGTCCCTCTCGAAGAGAGGAGGCCTGTGTGGGGACACAGGCACTGAGCCCGCGTGGTGGATTACAGCCCAGTCCCAACACAGGCCTCTTCTCTTCGAGAGGGACTGGGCTGTAATCCACCACGCGGGCCCAGTGCGGGTTGGTAGATGTCACATGTCTTCGAATTGTTGGTTCTAGGGCATGCCGGTTTCCTCACGATGTTTTCCTTCACCGTTAATTTTAATGCGGTTTTTTTTAATAGATAGAGTGATTCAAGAGGAAGGTTTATATGTATAATACATGCATAATATAGTAGAGAAACACTGCTCATCAGCATTGCACCCGTGCGAAGCCGGGGCGGGTCGCTAGTAGATAATAAAAAATCCATAAATATACCAAATTCAAATTCTTTATTGCATTCATGTGAACATTTAGTTGTTACAATTTAAGTTAGTTGCAACACGAAACCCGGTTAGGGCACGGCAATATAATAATAATAATAATTTTAACATAATGATAATATGAGTATGTATGTGTGCTTTTATATGACTATATTATTATAATATGTAATTATTTATCTAGCTATAATATTGCTATAGCTAAATTATTATACGATTTGTTCTAGGTATTCTGCGGCCGAGTAAAAAAATTTTTGTGTTAAATATTCTTTTAATTTTCTGTTAAAATATTGAATTTGGTTTCTTCTTTTATTTGTTCCAAAAATTTGTTGACAATTTTAACTGCCATGTACTATGGGCTATGGTAAACCATTTTGATCCGAGAGGGTGGAAGATGTAATCAATTTTTATGGCGTGTGTTTAAGTTATGGATATCTTTTGTTTTTGGAAAAATGTTGTTATTTTTAAATACAAATGTGCAAAGGTCATATAGAAGGTAAAGTAGGAGTTTTAATTTAACAAAATATGGCTTACAGCTTTGGGTATTGTCAATAAGGGCCGGTATTCTAACACATATTTTTTAAATTATAAATACTTCACTTACATTGACGCTGTTTCCCCATAACATCACTCCATATATTAGCCACGAGTATGCGTAGGCGTAGTATGCCGATAGTGCTGTTTCTGTATTTGTTAATCAACTCAGCCTATAGCAGTTCACTGCTGGACATAGGCTTCTCCCAGGCGGCGCCACAACACCCTGTCCTCCGCCTTCTGCATCCAGTCTGTCCCTGCCACCTTTGTAAGGTCGTCGGTCCATCTAGCTGGGGGGCGTCCCACACTACGCTTGCCGATACGCGGTCTCCACTCCAGGACTCGTCTGCTCCAACGGCCATCGGTCCTTCGACAAACATGGCCAGCCAACTGCCACTTCAGCTTGCTTACTCTGCAGGCTATGTCGGTAACTCCGGTTCTCCGGTCCGGTTCTGTATTTGTGCTAAGTTGAAACAAGTCGTAACCACAGCTATTTTTAGTTTGAAAATTATAACATAGTTTCGATGAATAAATTCATATTGAATGCGTTCATTTCTGCTGCAGTAAAAAAGTCATAGATATGCCTTTTGTTAGTATTTTCATCGGAAACGAACGGATGGATTAAATATGAAATAAATACTGTTACACCGCTCCGGCTGATCGGTTTAGCTTTGAATACAATAGTGGCAATATCCATTCAGTTTGTGAAATTCGTTCGCTGTAAAATACTATAGGTACCTAGAACGTACGCATGTATGGAACGAATGCATTTATACCGTTTATTTTTTATCCTCCAAAATTTTGCGTATTGTTAAGAAACAACAGTACAAAGTAAATAACAAAATATAACATCACGCCTTGGTTGGGCAAAGGTGCAACTTAAAGTAAAACTAGAATTCGCCAGTAATGTTTAAGTTCCATGGAATAGGAGGAGAGCCAAAATAAGTAATAATTAATTACCTATTATTATGTTACTTGCCATCGACCCATTATCTCCTAAACTGCTGAGCCTAATAATAAAATTTAGAAAAAGTACAGAGAATAGTTCTATACATATAGATTACAGGTAAACTTATAAAAAGGCTATGGTCTTAATAATATAACACTGAAAATCACTCAATATTGTGCGACGAACTTACATTTGCAGTTGGAATGTATGGTGGAACATGTTTTTCAACCACAATGTTAAGTTTGTTCTTAGAATAAATTCATCCTAACTACGGAACCCCTCATTGTGTGTGGTCCGACACGCACTTGGCCGGTTTTTTAGATGAACCATTTCCTCAAAAGCTCGTTTGGACCAATCGTTAAAAAGTTTAGCCTTATACAGTCAGAGAAATTATTCATTTCATACAACTGTCAAAAAATTACAGTTGTAATTTCAATTTACGGACCATTTACGTCAGTTTGCATAACAATTCATTTCCATGTTCATGTTTGCAGTTCAAAGTGCAAACATACCAACCAAATTATTAAGGGTATTTTTAATTGTTGCTGTGTTCAAAAGCAACTCCATTAAATATGAAACAAGCAACAAATCAGCTTTGAAAGTTATAATACTCGTAGCTCCTGGCGGTTCCATGCAGTTTGAATGGGCTGTAGTATATACAGTGGATGGCCACATAAAGCCAATGCGGCTATTAAGCTCTCTCTTTAACGATTCCACGTTTATACTGTTGGAAGTTATTGCTAATATCCATAATGGGAATGTCGGAATTATGTTCTGCATAAAAGTATAATTAATGCCATAGTAAAAAATAATGATTAGGAATATTTTTATGCATAATTATCATGACAGTATCTACTGGATTGCTGCTAATAGCTGAGAATGTTTTCTGGGTTATTAATGTTAATATAGTTAATACACAGATATTGGGTATTTATTTTAGTTTTACATTAAACACATGTATGTCACAATATTTTATTTTATTTTGTTCGAGCTTTTTTATATTATCACCTTTAATTTACTCTCTTAATTAATTAACGGACACACACTTCCCTATGTGTTTATTATTCTAGCGTATGGCACTCGTGGGTTGCAGCTGAAAATCAGCGTCAGGTGGTACACCTTGTATTGTCATCTGACATTATACTGAGCTGAGGCCCTTTTGGCATTATAATTAATTGTTTTCTGTTATTTATAGTTTTTAAGGTGTATTTTTTGCTGTAATGCCAATAAACGCATTTTTCTTTATTTCTTTTCTTTCTTTCTTTCTTTATTAGTATCGGATGTACTGTGTATTAAAAGAGCTTTAATGAGTGAAGGTATTAGTACGTCCGATGCATTTTAAATTGTATTCTTGCTATCACTTATGAAGGCAAGAATTTTACCGTAGTTACCTGTCTATAGACAGGTAACTACGGTAACATTCTTAACATTCTTCTTCTTCACTGTACGTTAATTTACTTGTGAAATACAGATACTGCACACAGCTTAATGAATCAGTCTATGATGTTGCCAGTGCTGGGACATAGGACTCCTCTCTGTGAGAGGGAATGGCCCGTAATCCACCACGCAGGCCCACTGCGGGTTGTGGATGTCATTATGTCTTCGAACTTTTAGTTCTAGGACATTTTTCGGCCGGTTTTCTCACGATGTTTTCCTTCACCGTTTTGAGAGCAGGTGATGAATTAATTTAGATATAGAAGTGTAAATTATTAGGGTTCAAATCTACTCGTAAGTCTCGGGCGTTTCTACTGAGCCATCACTGCTCTGAGACATGAAAGGGATCTCCAGGAATACAAATTGACAGAATCAATTTAGGTGATTATGAAACCAATTCTTTGGTCATTTTTCAATATTCCAATAACAATCAAACATAGTTTTTGCTACCAAAAACGCGCTCTTAAATAAAATGTATCGTTGCGTCGTGTAGGCGCGAGAAATAAGCAATAAATCCTATATTCGGATGATGTATGGGATCGTATTTATTTGGAGAGCTAAGCCCCCATAAATCACCATAGACGTGAGAGTTTTGTACAACCTCCTTTCAATATAGTTACTCTGTGTTTCATTGGTTAAATACTTTTTTAGACTTTGTTGGTCAAGCGGGTCTGCTCAACAGAGGTCGTGGGTCCCCCAAATCGGCCGAAGGTTTATTTGGTTTTTAAAAGAGAATTCTCACGAGCCGGAGTCTGCAATTGCGCTCAATGGGTTCGCCCCATGTTCGCCTTTTAATACATGAAACTTCAAATACAAGTAATTGGTAAAAGGTACTAGTCTACCGATAGCTGAGATGAGCTCCGTAAGTTCTTAGTTGAGCTATACGATTACTGACAAATGTGTGCACTGACTGGACAAGTCCATTTTATAGGTGTGATTCTTTCCTGAAAAGACCATTTCAGACACCAATCTACATGGTCTTCACATGATCTGACCAAGATTATGTCTGGACTTTAAAAAAAAACAGTGACCTCTGAGTGTTTCGGCCTTTGTTCTCAGAGTATGCTTATACAGGGTTATTTTTAAAACGTCAATAACCTCTTAAGGGGTCATTGTACTCATCATTATGAACAACTTTTACTATGGGACCAAACCTGAAATCGTGAAAAATATCTGCTCTCCATTTTAACGAATTATTCGAACATAAATGTAGGGAACAGCTGGTTTTTTTTCACGATTTCAGTTTTGGTCCCATAGTAAAAGTTGTTCATAATGATGAGTACAATGACCCCTTAAGAGGTTATTGACGTTTTAAAAATAACCGTGTAGGAAACGCCGTCCTCATATAGTTTTAAAATATGATTGACGTGTAAAAGTGTTTGTATAAATCTACTTACAGAAATAAATCATTTATCATTTATGATACACCTTTTACTTCCCTGAAAAAATGCGTGAATTTATGTTAGGCTTCCTGGTTGTTACAAACTAATTCAAGGACTAATCACAATAAGATAAGATTTTGTAAAATTTAGTTGTGTATTGAATACTGTTTTTCCAACAGTTTCTGCGCCAGAGATTCGTGTTTCAGACACTGGGCATTTTTCAATGGCACGTTCCGACATCGCCAAATAATATATTTTACGCCGTTTATCCACCCAATCTTTTGCAAAATGTTTTTTCAGCCTGCGACATAGATGAGAGGTTTAGTAATGTTACATGCGAGCGTAGCAGGCTTATGCTATTCTGTTTAAAAGATTTATTTTGAAAGATGTGTTGTAGTGTAATCATATTTTACTATTTGAAAATATTTTATTAGTAAGGTATTCGATTTGCTGTATCCTACATAAATATTTTGACATTTGTATGGGGCTAACTCGAATGAGGCTTCTGTTTATAAATAAAAAACCGGCCAAGTGCGAGTCGGACTCGCGTACGAAGGGTTCCGTATCATTATTAATAAAAATGGCAAAAAACACGTTTGTTGTATGCCCCCCTTAAATATATATTTTATTTTTAAAGTGAATATATAACTAAATATTCTGTGAATATTTCAAGCGTCTACCTGTTGCCGTTATTAATATAGAGCAAAAACGGGCAAAAAAATCGCGTTTGTTGTATGGGAGCCCCCTTAAATATTTATTTTACTGTTTTTAGTATTTTTTGTTATAGCGGCAACAGAAATACATTATCTATGAAAATTTCAACTGTCTAACTATCACGGTTCATGAGATACAGCCTGGTGACAGACGGACGGACAGACAGACAGACAGATGTACAGATAGACGGCGGAGCCTTAGTAATAGGGTTCCCGTTTTACCCTTTGGGTACGGAACCCTAAAAACAGTCGAGAGGTGTCGTGGGACACCCGGTTGGAACGAAGTTCTTTTCACTTTTGCATGCTTGGCGAATGAGGGCTAAACGAACAAAAACAAAAAGTGCAACATTTTGATCCGTCAATCACTTCTCTAACTCTCGTTCCAATATTTTTGGGATTAAGATAAACAGAATAGACATTATTCGACAGATGAATGAGAATCTCCACCTTTTTTAAGTTGGCTATAAGTATAACCTCGTAACCCTTTCATGGTCTGGCAGTTTGAGTAATCTTTGCGGCCTACCCAAATGTCCTTTCTTTGGTATTGTTCGTTGAATCGTTGAGCTGCTTAAGTTTTGAGTTGAGCTGCACGACTACTGACAAATACGTGCACTGAATGGACAGGTCCACTCAATCTGTGTGGTTTTTTCATCAAAATACCATTTCAGACACCAATCTACATGGTCTTCACATGATCTGACCAAGATTATGTTTGGACTGTAAAAGAGACAACCTCTGAGTTTGTTTCGGCCTTCTCAGAGTAGTCAGATAGGAAACGCTGACCTCATCTAGCTTATTTTTTTTTATTAAAGTGTAAAGCGCGGGCCACACCGCCAGCTGGCGGGCGGGCGGGCTGGGCGGGTGAACATCGTTTCACCTCTTTACATGGTTAGTCGGTAGCTCGCGGTGTGAACCGAAGTATGTAAAGAGGTGAAATATGTTCGCCCGCCCGCTAAGTTGGCGGCCACACCGCACCACCTGCGCTTAAAAGTGTATGTACAAACCTACTTACAGAAATAAAACCATTTAAAACGAAATTCCTAAACAATGGATTATGGGCAGACTATTAGTACATAGGTGTTCTAAAGCTAACACGATCAATGCTATTCTTTTGTTTTTAGGGTTCCGTACCAAAATGGTAAAAAGGAACCCTTATAGTGAGACTAAGTCTGTCTGTCTGGCTGTCACACCTGGATATCTCAAGAACGCTGTCAACTTGAAATTTAGAATAGTTTTAGATGACGTTTGCCCAACTATTTTGCAAACAAGAAACAAATTAAAAAAATATATCTTTTTTGCAAAAGGGACTGAAAGGGGGTCTTAAAATTTGAAGTGGGGCTACTAGGGCATGTGGGGTATCATATGAAAGAACACTGTTTGCACATTCTCAAACATTTTTTTTTTAGGCAGCATAGTTTCCGAGTTGTGATGAAAATTGTAAAAAAAATACTGCCCCCCCCCTATCTCCGAAGTTTGCATATATAAAAATCTGAAATTATTCTATGTGATAGAAGTTTATGTAAATATTGTCAGGAAAAATAAAACGATGTCTCTAAATAGCACAGTTTTTCAGAAATCATCAACATATAATACTTACGGAACCCTCGGTCCGCGAGTTCGACTCACTCTTGACCGGTTTTTTTAATCTCCAGTTTCAATGTATTCCTGTACAAACGTGGTTTTAATTAATATCATCGCGGCCAAAATAATTCGCTTGCTTTTTAAAAATGTAGGAAGGGTTACAGGGATGAATTTTAAATTTGTTTTCATGTGGTCAGTGTGATTTTGCACACGTGATTATGAAAAATGATGTTTACCATGGGACGTTTTTATTGTAATTTTTGTATGACATAGCAATATCTCTGGTGGATGGGTCGTTTACTTTTAAAAGCCGTTGTAAGTTTAAAAGCCTGCACTTGTTTTGAAAGGGGAAGTCAATTTTAGAGGGGATGCTTTTATGTTTCGAATTGGCACGAAAACGGTTTAAGACCAGATATTTGCCAGTGACCTTGAGTGGTTAGCTTGCGTGTTCTGCACTGAGCTCACGTAACGCGTCGTACGTTCAGCCAGTAATAGGACTCGCCCATCAAGGAGCGCTGTCCCTAATTTGACGCATTATTAATTTATTATACACAAAACAAAAGGTATTTAAAAAAACGCGTATACTAAAAGATCAATAATTAAATTATCTTTAAATTGGTGAAGGTTTCAGAAAAATACGCTAGGTAGATTTTGCGCCATTCTCAGTTTTTTATCCGCGTTAGACACAACTATAGAAATTAATTTCACTATGTAATGTGAACATAATCTAAAATAATCACATACTAAATTATTGAAAAAATGCTCTAATTTAACATATTATATTTTTTTCAAATCACTACTCGTTTAGACGTGATCTTCAGTTTATAATCATTAAAAGTCGGTTATCGTCGCCTTAACGGATTTATATGAAATTTGGCACACTTATTATTATAGTTTATAATCTGGATTATCACATAGAATACTTTTAATCCCGGTAGTACGTTCCCGTGAGATTTTTCGGGACATCCACACGGGCGAAGCCGCGGGCAAGAGCTAGTTGTTGATAATTAAGGCTTCTACATACCGGGGCGACTTGTCGCGCGACGCGACGCGACACATAGGCACCGCTCATTCCGCGACACGCGGGGCCTTTGTGCCGTGTCGCGTCGCGCGACAAATCGCGCTGGTATGTAGAAGCCTTTATGTTCGACCGGTTCTGTGCTTCTCACTTCCAAAGGATTCCTGAATTTAATTTTTTTTTATAATACAGACACGCAAGTCAAGTTAGCGGTGATCTACTCGAAAAAAATTGAAACGGGTTACCGATTGCAACATTTTCTTTAATCATAATTGGTAAAATATTGTAGGTGGTTTGGTCATGTTGAGAGGATGAATGAAATGTGACTAACAAAAGGTATTTGGAACAAGGTACAAGGCAAATGTGAGTGGTAACGCCAGGACCCACGCCCTAGAACGACATAATAATAGTGACCTATTGGTGATGTTCGTGTATGACTAGGGGGCCAAGTATGCTAATTTCAATGATTGGTCATTATGACGACCATACCAAGGCAACGCCATGACCATTGTGCCAATAGTTTGTAACCTCCTAAATTCATAGTGACGTGACAGTGGTCCATAAGGAAGTCAAAATAATAGGAGCTTGTCAGTACGAGATTACCGAATACAGTCAATTTTTCCAATGGAGTATCAGTGGCACGTCATCGGAAAATCGTAAAGACGCCTTTCAATTAGGAGATTAGCAAAACTGTCAAACTCTACAATTACGGTGCCAATGATCGGCCATTCGGACACAACTGCGTTAGCAGATTTGGCCCTCTGGCCTCTGATGGATATGACCGTAAACGAAGCAATAAAGTACTGTCTGCCTAGCCCCGTGGGAAGAAGGCGTGAGTGTTGATGACTATGATTAGTCTTATCAAGTTTAAGGTATAAGGCGTAAGGGACTGTTTCACAATATCCGGATAGGCTCTCTCTATCAAATATATTTAAAACCGGAACATTATGTGTGAGAAAATCTGGTGATTGTCCTAACCGAATGGAGTTGGTCTTTGTATCATCACGTTGCCAGTAATTACATTCCTAACAATTTTAATAATGTTTGTAGGTATTTATTTTATAGTACGAGGCCCACGACCAAAATTTTTGTTTGTTTTGTTTTACAACCAAAACCGTATAAAATCGATAGATTTGGTTATTCTGAATCCTAAAATTCCTATTTCAGAAAATTTCCGCATCACATCTGACCTGATCGGATTTTAAATAATGTCAAAAACAAAACCGAACTGTTTCATAGCAATAGTGTCTGATTGTCAGAATTTAGTTGAATAAAAAAATGTAGTTTAAAGATGTTAGATACCGAAAACACAATCAGACACCAGTAGCGTCACATATGTACCCAGGAGACTGCGACATTTCTGACCAGTACTGCCCACCGAGTCGGGTTCAGAATCATATAAACTAACATTTTATACAGTTTTGGTCGTAAAACGATGCGACCAACGATATAAATATGTCTAGATAGACAGTAAAAGCCGTGAACTCATCGAAAGTAATTACGTCCAACCGTTAGCTGCAAAATGCACGCACACTTGAATAACACAATGACGTGAGGCGAGTGTAAGACGCAGCTGTCACGCACACCAGCCTAGCAAAGTAAGTTGGCCTGTTTTTTATAGTTCTTTTGCACACTCTATCTAGACATATAAATAATCAAAGGATGGAGACATGCTCTCGTACCATCAATATTAGTCTAAAATAAGCTGTCTAAGCGTGCTTCTACTGTGATTGCTTTGCCCTAAGTCAGTAGAGAGTTGCTCGGCGATGAACTAATAAGGTTGACTACTAATACCCGCGGGATATGCGACGACACGCGTTGAAGTTACGTGTTATATAGAATATATAGGGTTGGTATATTTGGCAAGTGCTTTGGAAAGCACGTTAAGCCATTGGCCCTGCAACTGATCTCTCTCCGGTCATGTCGGATTGCCGTCCCATTGGACTGCAGCGGCAACAACATCGCCACATGTGAACTACGCGTCACACTGACGTCACGCAAAATCCTGCATCGCGCAAGCAGAGTTTACCGCGCAACTAGCATATATACAACATCTCGACATCAACCGTCGAGCAGTTGCCCACCAGACACAACACATGTCTGGTCGGAGGATCCTCCCTTTTCTAAGGTGGATGAGTGAACTTTACACCCTATTCCTCATTCCACCAAAGGACTATGAGAATGAGGGAAGAGAGAGAGTGCGCCTGTGTCTGTGCACACACTTTGCATTATAATATCTCCCGCTCCGACTACTGGTGTCCGCTGAGTTTGGTCGCCATGGCCGAAATTTGGTCTGGAGGACTATGATTATAATTATTATCAATTAAGTACAGGGTACTTAGTGTCCACGTAAGTTATGGAACTGCTCCGTCTTAAAGATACTTTTGCCTATTAGGTACTTACTTCTGTAATAAAACGTAAAATCTAAATCATTGTCCTACGTACGAGTATTACTACTTTGCATTAGAAAAAAGTTGAGAAGGTTCATCATCCCAAAGCCATTAGAGCTGATTGGTGCCAGCTATAGGTAACTTGTTGAACCATCCTGAACGAGCTTTATCACAAATACCTCTTCTTCATAACTTCTACTAATTAGTACTCGTCGTTACTCGTGTTTAAAAAACTCGTAAAGGAACATTACTTGTCGTTGTTTTTTATTTTATACATAGACATTTAGTATGTATGAATTTATGATTTTTATATTATTTAGGGTATGTATTTGTATATATTTTAGTATACTTATTATTTGCACCAACGACAGTCCCACTTTATATCCTGGCAAATCACTGTCCATTCCAAGGCTGCTTGGAAGAGATCGCAGAAATCGATAAGGCCGCCCTTTGTATATTTTGTAGAGTTTGATATATTTTTTATATTGTTATGTATTTTTGTGATGTATAATAAAGTATATATAAATAAATAAATTTTACTACATAAGGAAAATGACATAATTCATTTATCTGACTTATTTGAGGTACGTTAGATCTCTTTTCTTTTCTCAAAAACTATGAGCCATAAAGCTCAGAAGCTTGGGAGAAAATACAAGAGAATCCTCGCTGATATAAAGCAATAACGTTGTCGTCACACAGTGTGTCCGTTTCAGCAAACTGTCTGGGCAAAAAATTCGCGAAACATGACGTTTATTGCATAGACGTGAGTTTAAAGTGAAATTTTGCTATTATTTTGTAACAGCTGTCTCTCTTACTAGTCTTTGGTAGACTTAAGTTTTTAACTGATATTTAAATTGGAAAACTACAGCTATTTTGTTATACTAATGGAAACCTAGCCATGATATCGTACACGATGTCATGGCTAGGTTTCCATTAGTAATTTGTAGATTATTCTCCTGATTCTGTTAGAACCACTATTAAGGGGCCGGCGTAGCATGCGTAGTTCATACAAACGTAATACCAAAAGAACTTGTAAAACAAACATATTCTTAAGGTAGTGTGTATCTATTTCGATTGGATTACAGAATATCTATGTTCCCAAATATATATTTTGAAAGGACAATGATATAAAGACGAGATATGAGGAATTTAAAATTTCTATAGAGAACTCATTTTTCTCATATCTCTTGTTTAAATCAGTGTCTATTCAAAATATATATTTGGGAACCTAGATATTCTGTATTCCAATCGGAATAAAGTAATACCTTAAGAATATGTTTGATTTACAAGTTATTTTGGTATTACGTTTGTATGAACTACGCATCCATCGCCGCAGCAGTAGTAGTATTTGTGACGGTTGGAGTCACATTGGTATTCGCAGCCGGAACACAACATGAAGAAAACCCTACAAAAAAATCGGAGGCCCTTTTGGCATTATAATAATTGTTTTCTGTTTTTATATAAATAATTTTTCTTTCTTTCTGTATTTATTTCCTGAATGACGGCTGTCCTTACATGTAGAAGATCAAGTAGGTCATCTTAAAAGCCAGTCTCTTTATTTTACGGGTGAGGTTCAGGTTTTTCTTTTTTTTTTTTTGGTGTTCTTATACACAAGGTGTAACGTAAATAACGCACAACCTTTTAAGGGGTTATTGTACTCATCATTATGAACAACTTTTACTATGGGACCAAAAATGAAATCGCGAAAAAAAAATCAGCTGTTCCCTACATTTATGTTTGAATAACTCGTCAAAATGTGGGATTTCAGGTTTGGTCACATAGTAAAAGTTGTTCATAAAGGTGAGTACAATGACCCCTTAAGGGGTGCGGTAATTATGTTAACCTTGTATATAATTGTGTGCCTTAACTGGGTCAAATTTGTATTGCTTTCTTTACTTAACTATTCCAGCCAGCTCTTACTTACGGCCCACAGTGCGTCGTCGCTAATTCGCGAGCGGTGTGCTGCGGCACGCGGGCTACGCACACACAATATTGAGCATAGTTCGTGGAACTACCGCGGAATATTAATCTTTTTCATACCTGAAGGCAGCATGAAATGCCCTTCCGTCGTCTTTATACTTAATTTTATCACCCACAAAAGTAATTACGATTAAGGAACGCAAGGGGGCGCAGTGTTATGATATTAATTTTTCCTATTCATTGTTCAATATTATTTTGCATTTTAGAGCGATATTTCTCATTAAAATTCAGTATTTGCGACGTTGCCAACCTCTTAACTCGTATCAAGGCGAGACAAGACCTATGCTGTCGCTATTTCATAACACCATTTAGGTACCTGTCCACGATGAACATGATACCCAAATTTAGATTAACAAAAACAAGCAAATCATTTCTTATCAACACTATCCGCTTTTATAACAAGTTGCCAAAAAACTTAGCGATGGAAAGTTCAAAACCAGTTAGAGAAAAAAAGTTCAAACGTGTCCTTATCAAAAAAGCATATTATAAGATTAAAGACTACGTTGAAGACAAGAAGTTTGGCAATAATTCCTTCTGCACATGTGGATTCCCTGGTACCTCATTGATGGCATAACTATGTAAATATCTACTGCTCTCAAATTGCGATGTCATTTTTTTTTTGACAAAAGATAAATAAATAATAATATTCCGTCTGATGCCGGATGTAAAGAATAGCACCATCCTATTTATTCCCGTGGGTGTCATAAAAGGCGGCTAAGGGACTTATTAGAGAATGGGCAACAGCGTTTTCTATGCATTTTAACACTATACTGCGATTGCCAACCCGCCTGACAAGCGTGGCGATTATGGCAAACCTTGGGAGGCCTCTGTCCAGCAGTGGACGTCTTTCGGCTGAAATGATGATGATTAAATAAATAAGGACTGAGGAATAATAAGGAAGAAGGAGTAGGGGAAGGAATAATAAGAATAATAAAGGTCCCGTGTAAGTAAAAGAGTAAGTAAATATATTAACCCGTGTAATTAAATATGTTAATAGTTGATCACTGACTGTTCACACAGCGGAAGAGTACTCGTTTATTGCAGCGACAAGAGCTATCAAAGAGAGTACTCGCTCAGCGACACTCGCTTGGTGGACAATAAACTCGCTGAGAGACTCACACTAGGTATATACGCACATCAGCGAGCAATCGCTCGTCGCCATCGCGCAATAGCTGTTCGTTGCTCGCCAACACGTTTTTAGTAGCTAGCTCTACTCGTTTCTCGTTAATCTCCGGCAGTGGGACAGGTACACACGAAATATATCGTCGAACAGATCTACATGACTATGGGTGTAGGTAGCAACTACTTAATCAACCCGTATTGGGCAGTCGCTGTGTCCATGTGAGGCTTATGTGTAATTATCTCGGCTTTGAATACACTGTACTGTTCATCCATTTACCTATTCGGAGAATTTAGATAAACTACATTAAACTATGTAAGGTTGTCCAGGTGGAGCTTAAATACCTAAACAGTCATTCAAATGATTTGCAAACGTTTGTGAACTATAAGATATTTTATTGAAAAGTAGTCAAAGAATTTATCAACTTATACCGTCTTATTACAAAACAAGATTTATATTTCGACATGGCTTAAACCATGGAGCCAGTTTTTGTAATAAAAACGTAACTGTGATTGAAATACCGTTCTTTATACAAAACTGAAAACTTAGTTTGGTACTAAGTTGTCAGTTTTGTATTAATCTATTTTGTATTTTGTCTTCTTTACCATAGAAGGCATATTATGTATATGTAGTTCGAAATTCAATAATGGCTCCATGGTTTAAACCTGGGTCTGAAGATAAACCTTGTTTTGTAATAAGACGGTTAGAGTTTTTGATGTGTAAGATTTTTGATGTCACATTTCCTCTCGATTTCTATCAGTGTGATTTCGTGAAAAGGGACGGAAGTTTATAACAGGAAGTGACAGCTTGAGCATGGAATAAGTACTTTTGAATAGCATGGAATTAGTAAGTAGGTACTTTATAATAGCCTGGAATTAGTGGAAATAGGGAACTACTAAGTGCTATATAGATTGTAAGTAGAGGGGGTCGAATTTCGACCAGTGGGCGATCACTACATTCACAATTACGCCACCGACAAAGTGGTAAATTAAAATCTTGAAAAATATTTTTTTTGGGGTACTTTCCTTGTACGAAAAGTGGAAATGATACTTTTTTTACTAGTCTATCCCATAGTGTGGGGTATCGTTGGATAGGCCGTTCAAAAATAATTTCGATTCAGGGCTCCGTTTGCCTAATATTAAGTTTAAAAGTACAACTATTTGTTCGAGTCAAGTCTCTTTATCCCCTGACAGTTAAATGGTTGTTTTTGGATAAGTGAATAAAATTATGGCAGTAGTATATATAACGAAATTAAAAGGAAAACTATCCCAGCTAAGTAGGCTTTACAAGTTACCGAGTAATAGTCGACCAATTTAAATTTGCAGTTGGAGAATTGACAGTGACGTATATCGATTTATGGGGGAACATGTTTTTCAACTACAATTATGTTAAGTTTATTTTTGTGATAATATCGTCCCAAGTTGGGACTCCCGACTACGGAACCCTTCATTATCCGTGGCTCGACACGCACTTGGCCGGTATTTTTAAAAATTTAAATCAGTACTACGAGTATTTATTTTGATTCGTGATATTATGAAAAATGCCTGAATAAAATGACGACCCGAACGAATTAATTCTGAAAAATATTTGATTTTTTTTTGCATTAAGAAATCCTAAATAAGTGATATAATTTCCAATCTAGTTCTCTAACAAATCTTAACATTATATCAACAAAAGAACCGAAAAAGGGTAGAAAAGATATAAGTATTTCTTGTAAGTAAGTAAAAGAATATTTTGTTCCGTGACTTGCTACCCCTTTCCAATAATTGAATCAGCTAGACCAATCCTCTGGATCTACATAAATAAATGTGAGGATTTGTTGAAGACTACTGATGTACTAGTTTTCTGGAATAATGTTGTTTAGAGAAGAATTTGTACAGACAGTTTCAGAGAAAATTCAATAGATGAAAAGGGTTAATCGTAATGTAAGATAAACCTTCCTTAAATACTAAGCTTATTTATAAATCTAACATAACATAATATACTCTGTCCTTCTCATATTTCTGACTTTATTCATTCTTCCTTTACTATTCAGTCCATTCTTCTCTGGAATGCGCTTCCTCTCGATATCAGGAGGGCCACCAGTCGGTATGCATTTAACCGAAAATTGCAGAGTTATTTTCGAAACATATTTGTTTCGAAAATGACTCTGCAATTTTCGGTAGGCGCAGAAAATAGTACAAATTCAAGGAAAAGACATTCATTGAGATGGCCTCAATGTATGTCCTCTATGTAATGTAGGGATATATTATAGTAAATATATGTGTTTTATATCTAAGTTTATAACCTATTTATGTACTTGTGTACCTATTTTATTTGTATATAATAATTTGATATTTTATAATATTATTATTTTCGCTAAATCAGAGCACCCGCCATCTTATCTCTTCACCACCCTTGGTTGACTGTTAGAGAATGCTTAAGGCATTAAGTCCGCCTTTGTACCTTATTGTGTGCGAGAAGATTAAATAAATAAACATATCATCACGCCTTGTTTCCTCAAAGGGATGGGCAGCGGTGTACCTATAGTAAACCCACATTTCACCAGTTATGTTTATTCCCATGTATAGGGGGCCAGCCATAATTCTCTTTGGGGCCAGCCAACAACCTGGCTCAAATCCAAACTCCGGGCTGCTACTGAGAAATCACTGGTGGAAGAACCCAATAACACTATGTGGGGCTTGTAATAAAGAAATCTCGATGTTTTTTCAAGTCGTAAAAACCATGCGATGTAGGAGCGGGTCGGTAGTTCTTAAGACTCTGACAACAGGTAAACCGCTGTCACTGTCAAACTGCATACAATATAAAGAGAAGCGCGATGACCCAACGGTTGTAATTTATTGCAAAATATGAAGCAATTATTTATTTACTCAAAAATGAGTTGAGTAATCGAATATAAAAAACAACCAAGTTCGGTATACAAATAAGACGTTTTTGTTATTCATGAAATACCAACCGTAGGTTGATATTTAATACAGATATTTTGGATTGAAACTTAATGAATGAATGAATGATATTTATTTGCAAGAAAATAGGTATACATAAGTTCTTAATAGCTATGGGTATCACTATATTCGGCATTTCAGCCGTGCAAATATTTAGATTTTACATCTTGGTTATACTTATAGCATGCAGTACACATTTAGGAATTAGCAATAACATTAAAATACTAGTAACAATTTCAAGAACTAAATTTAGATTACAATGCAATTCATAAAAATAAAATTATATACAATTATATTCATTTAAAATAATAATTTGTATAAAAAAATAGCGATCAGTAATAATGATGTCATGTCAAATTGTTTATTTGCACCTTCAAGTAAAAAGAACATGATTTATACATGAAATAGGCCTTAAGGTTATTAAAGTTGCAAGTTAGAGTTGCAACCAATACCTAAGCTAAGATAATTTAATATCTTGTATTTATAGGTATCGGCGCCCCACCCTCGTCATCATTATAGCCGTTGTTTTTGTGCCTAGCTTGTGGAATAATATTAAAACGAACGAGAAAAACAAATGGAGCACCAACATAAGTGAAGGTAAGAATAAATGTACTTTAATTACAGGAATAATTTTGAAATATCTAGATGTGATGAGAGTTATAATCAAATTGGTTAAAATTTTTATTGAATTTTAGGTTGTTTCTTACTAAGCACAAGAATATGGGACAACTTAGGTGCAAAACAAGACTTAGAACTAAATTAAGAAAACAAAATAAAAACAGAAAATAAAAAAAATAGAAGACAAACGGTATGTTGTGCTGGTGAGTGTATACATATGCGTGTGTGTGTGTGTGTGTGTATATGGGTGTGTGTGTGTGTGTAAATTATACAAAGAAATCATGCAAGTATGCTAAAAAGATTTTCAGTTTCTTCATAGGTCAGGGATTGAAGCCAAGTGATTACATTCTGTTTGCACTCTCTTTTTGTCATGGAGAAAATTTGCAACTGTTTATTTGCAATGTTGAATAGTCTTGGGCCTAGGAACAAATTGAATCTTTGAGCAAACGATGTTCTACATGGTACAGATTTTAGTATATCAAAACGTCTTCTCCTTGAAATTTCTTTTTCACTTAACTTGAGTTAGGAATGCTGTCTCATAATTAGGGCTAGTACAAAGAGTTGTCGTACAGTTAGTACCTCACATTCCCTGTATAACTCAGTGGTAGAAAATATTATTTATGTAATGTAAATATTTAGATGTCATAATAATTATTAAAAATAAGTTTTACATTTTACACTCAAAATATTCATTGATGGAATAAAAAATCTCTCACACAACCAGTTATATAGCTTTTTATTAAATTCCAAATCTGTAGCACTTCTAAATTCTTCAGCTAGGTTGTTATATATTTTCACCGCCATGGTATAACAGTTTTTGTTGCATACTTTTAGTCTATTACGCGGGACTACTAGTGGCTTTTGTACTATTTTCCTCTTTGACATAGCCTTTTCATCTTTTTCAAAAAGCAAGTAGTTATTTCTTACAAATTTGCAGGTTTCAAATACATATAAAGACGGGAGGGTTAACAGCTTTTGCTTAATAAATACAGGTTTACAAGAGTCTGTCCACTTAATATTATAAATTGACCTAACACACTTTTTTTGGGCTATGAATGCCCTCTGGGCATCTGTTGAATTCCCCCATACAGTTATTCCATACCTTAAAACAGAACAAACATGGCTATGGTATACCAATAAGGCTGTTTGAATGTCTGTTAAATTTTTGATCCTCCTAAGTGCAAATACGAATTTATTTAATTTCTTACATACATTATCTACTTGAGCTTTCCAATTGCAATGCTTGTCCATAATTATTCCAAAAAATTTGATATTATTAACTTCTTCTATGTCATTATTATTGTATTTTAAACTTAATTTCGTTTCATTTCCTAATTTTTGTTGTTATTATATGGCAAAATTTTTATAAATTTAGTTTTATTTGTGTTTATTTCTAAGTTATTCATATCTAGCCAATTAATTAAATCTGTCAATGCTTTATTTGTAACTATTTTACTGTCATCTAGAGTTTTCTCTTTTGTCAATATGGTAGTATAATCTGCAAACAATATAGTATATTGGATCGTGGAGTTCGGCAGTTCGTTTATATAATTATAAACAATAAAGGGCCAAGGACACTGCCCTGTGGTACACCACAGTAGTTAGCTAAGTACGGTGACCTAAAGTAAAGGGTTAGTTTACCGTTAATTTGTATCGAGATATTTTTTCTAAACGTGTTTTGAGAATAACATATATTTTTTCCGCTACCACAGACTATATACTAGATCTGCCAATTTTTTTCTTTAAGACAAGCCTACTTTTATCATTTGCCTCTTTTCAGCGCCTTAACAAGTAATCTCTGTTCTTGTTCTTTTAATGAGAATAAAATAGAACGGTTATAATTTTCCTACCTAATTAATAAGATGTATAAATACCTTGTTTTTAGGTAATAACGGTACGTACCCTTATTACCTACAAACAAGGTATTTTTCCGTGTATTTTTCTGTGTATTTTTCTGTCATGATTTTTTTAAACTGTAAAACAATAGTCTTGTAATTATTATGTAGGTACAATTTGGAAACAAGAACACTAACGAGTGGTGTCGTGGGACACTCGGTTGGGACGAAGTTCCTTTCGCTTTTGGACACTTGCCGCCTTATTACAAAACAAGATTTATATTTTGACATGGCTTAAACCATGCAGCCAGTTTTTGTAATGAGAACATAACTGTGATTGAAATACCGTTCTTTTTACAAAACTGAAAACTTAGTTCGGTACTAAGTTGTCAGTTTTGTGTTTGTGAACTTTACCATAGTCGGAATAAAGTTCTAAATTCAATAATGGCTCCATGTTTTAAACCTGGGTCTGAAGATAAACCTTGTTTTGTAATAAGGGGGTTGGCGTTTTTAGGGTTCCGTATCTTCGAATGAAACAACGGTACCCTTATAGGATCACTCCGTGTGTCTGTCTGTCTGTCCGTCGTCTGTCTGTCTGTTTGCCCGTCTATCTGTCCGTCTGTCACATCCAGTTTGCTCCGAATCGAATGGACCGATTAGGTTAAAATTTGGTATACCTACATATTTGCATAATATGGGGGTCACTTTCTGGGACAAAAGGAAAAAAAAAGTTTTACTAACTGTACCGCGTGATACATTACCTAAATGAAGCGTACTGTGAGGGTGTAAGTAAATAGCTTTCAATTTATTTAAGAAAATAGATGAAAATTGACCCCTTATCTCCGAAACTACAGAGAAAATGTTTTTTTTTAAGTACAGGTAATAATTCTATACTTACTTACATATTACAGGAAAACCTGTATGAAGAAGTCTTAAAATAATATGGTAAATCTCTCAATATTGTGCGGACAAACTTAAGGCTTCTACCAGTGGCGAAGGGTGATTTTATGAGAAAGGTAAGCTGGAGCAAAAAAAAAAATCCTGTCTATACAAAATCCTGTCTATACAAAATAAACTCGTCATGACGTCGAAGAAGTTGAACTCACGGCAAGCCGGACACGCGTACGAGTTATTTTAGAGCAAAATGTTTTGTTGTTGGGATATATAGACAAAAAATCCAATGTATTCGTTTTGTAATATTTTAATTTTATGGTGTACTCGTATTAAATACCTACCAGTGTGATTATATTATTTGGCATTATTAAACCATCGACATTTTGACTATGCCATTATTCAATGACGATAGAGTGGTTGTGTTCCGAATTTCCGAAGGGAAGCCGGTAGGAATCGTGTTATAGGGTGCTTTCACCCCTGGCTTCTACATACCGGGACGACTTGCCGCGCGACGCGACGCGACACAAAGGCACCGCTCGTCCCGTGACACGCGGGGCCTTTGTGTCGTGTCGAGCACGCGACAAGCCGCGCTGGTATGTAGAAGCCTTTACGTGTGTTAATGTATGGAAGACCATGTTTTTACCAACGAGAAGGGTAGTGTGTTTATCAGCCTATATACGATTATTTATGTATGTGTTTGTTCCTTTGTGGCGCTCTAGAGACAAACACGTCGGCCGATTTTGATAATTTTTACGTCAATCCATTTCTCTTAATCTTATGACTGTCACTTAAAATTAAATATGGTGACGACCAGACGCCATCTGCTACGCTCCTTACATACTCATTTTGCCTCGTTTACGTTCATGCATCTGGTCATACACGCACGCCGGACTACTACGCACCTGACCTTTCTGAAGAACATCACCAATAAAGGCTTCTACAGACCAGCGCGACTCGCGACGCGACACAAAGGCACCGCTCAGCGCGTGACACTTGGGGCTTTCGTATCGCGTCGCGTGTCACGCCAGTATGTAGAAGCCTTAATGTCACTATAATTATGTCCTCCTAGGGCGTCCCCTCCCGGCGTTTCCACTCCCATCTGCCATGTAAATACCTTATGTTAGTCGCCTTTCATTCATTCTCTCAACATGACCACACCGTCTACGCATACTATTTTCAACTGACATAAAATGTTGGTCAAAAGTTGTAAAAACAATAAAAGAAAAAAATAACAGTGGATACCTACCAAATAAGCAAACCCAAGACGTTTGATAAAAGGAGGTTATTATTCAGCGGTAATTTATAAAGTCAAAGGCTTTAGAGTTTTGCTGCAATAAGTTCATATTAATAAACCCGGCCTCATATTAGTCAGCCTATTCTCGGACATCTAATAAATCCTCTCACAAACTAATGAGAACTAGTGTGAGCTTATTTAATTAGCCGTCAGCCATAAATATGGCTCAGTTGGCTATAATTTTAGTATTTTAGGTACTTGAGTGTATTGTTTTAACGTGTAAAATATGATACATGTTACGATGTGTTAATTCAATTATCATGTGCGAACAGAGTCAGAAGAAGACGTGACTGAGCCTCTGAGATGCAGTTCAGGCCTAGTATAAGATTGATGACTTTTGTTTAGAAATATACCTACCAGTTTATGTGAGCTTTGATGAAATCACAAATTAAACTAAAATACACTTAGAAACTTGAAAATCAAAAACAAAAAAAAACTAAAAAAATAATAATGATCAAGACCGAGGAGTGACGAGGTTTGTTTATTATAAGTTACTTAAGCAAAATTTTAGGGTTCCGTACCCGAAGGGTGCCAAACAGAACCCTATTACTAAGCCTCCGCTGTCCGTCTTTCCGTTAGTCTGTCAGCGGGCTGTATCTCATAAACCGTAATAGGTAGACAGTTGAAATTTTCACAGATTGTGTAGTATATCTATTGCCACTTTAACAAATAATAAAAAATAAGTAAAGGGGTCCTTATACTTTTGATTTGGTATGATCATTGTCTAGAATTCATTGAGTACCTACAGTAAAAGAAAAAGTTGTAAGTTTTAGACCATTTTTGTACGATCTCTATCGCAACAACTAAAAAAGTTAGGAATTTAAACCTTCTGTATATCATGTACCATAAACAGTATATAATCAACAAATATTAAAAACGCTGATTCATAAAGTATTTTATTTAAATATTGGCGATTTTATGCAACTGCAAAAAGTTGCTTTGTACAGTATCATTATGAAATACAAACTAATCTACGCGATTTTTTAAATTTAAGATGAATAATATTCTTCGTTTTGTATTTTCATTTATCTGAAATAACAAAAACAGGCCAAGTGTGAGTCGGACTCGCGCACGAAACCATTATCTATAAAAAAGGTAAAGTGCGGTTTACAATTTATGACGTATCAAAAAACAAAAAAACTGCTTACTAGATTTCGTTCAAACCAATTTTCGGTGGAAGTGGACATGGTACATCATATATTTTTTTTAGTTTTATCATACCCTTTTTTTAGAAGTTACAGGACTTACATTTTACCACTCTGGAAGTGACATCTCGCGCAAACTTTTCCGTTTAGAAAAAGATGATATTTGAAACCTCAATATCATTTTTAAAGACCTATCCATGGATACCCCACACGTATGGGTTTGATGAAAAAAAAATTATAAGTTTCAGTTCTAAATATGGGGAACCCCCAAATTTTTTTCTATTTTTGTGTGAAAACTTTAATGCGGTTCACAGAATACATCTACTTACCAAGTTTCAACAGTATAATATAGTTCTTATAGTTTCGGAAAAAAGTGGCTGTGACATACGGACGGACAGACAGACAGACAGACATGACGGTTCCGTTTTTTGCCATTTGGCTACGGAACGCTAAAAAACTTGTATTGACGGATGCAATTAAATTAGACAATTACTTAACAAATCCTTACATATTGTTATAGCGCCCCTCTTGTTTCTTTTACGAAAGTATTTTAAAAGTATGTAATTTTAATTCTGGCCTCTCTGCAACGATGTTGAATTGACTGGCGCTACATCGAAGTGCTGAGGTGTTTGTATGACGCTGCAACGATGACTGTCCAGATCCAGGATAAGGAAACCAGCCCCATCCAACTACTCAGGGGGGTGAGACAGGGGGATGTGATATCCCCGAAACTGTTCACCAATGCGTTGGAGGACGTCTTTAAGACGCTGGACTGGACTGGACAGGGTATCAACGTAAACGGCGAGTACATCTCACACTTTCGTTTTGCCGATGACATCGTCATAATGGCAGAGACGCTGGAACAGTTAGACACAGCCTAAATAGAGCCTCTCGGCGGGTTGGCCTCGGCATGAATTTGGACAAAACGAAGGTCATGTACAATTCGCACGTCTTGCCGAGACCAATCCACATCGAAGGGTCGCTTCTCGAAGTTGTGAAGGAGTACGTCTACCTAGGGCAAGTTTTCCAGCTTGGTAGGCACAACTTTGAGAATGAAGAAGACAGAAGGATCCGGTTGGGTTGGGCAGCGTTTGGAAAACTTCGTCAAGTCTTCTCGTCACCAATCCCGCAGTGTTTGAAGACTAAGGTCTTCAACCAGTGCGTCCTGCCCGTTATGACATACGGTGCCGAAACGTGGACACTGACAGTCGGGCTGGTTCACAAATTCAAGGTCACTCAGCGTGCTATGGAGCGGGCTATGCTCGGGGTTTCTCTGAAGGATAAGATCAGAAATGAAGTTATCCGGAAGAGAACCGGAGTTACCGACATAGCCTGCAGAGTAAGCAAGCTGAAGTGGCAGTGGGCTGGCCATGTTTGTCGAAGGACCGATGGCCGGTGGAGCAGACAAGTCCTGGAGTGGAGACCGCGTATCGGCAAGCGTAGTGTGGGACGCCCCCCAGCTAGATGGACCAACGACCTTAAAAAGGTGGCTGGGACAGACTGGATGCGGAAGGCGGAGGACAGGGTGTTGTGGCGCAGCCTGGGAGAGGCCTATGTCCAGCAGTGGACTGCTATAGGCTGAGTTGATTGACAACCTGTTCCTGACCTGCAAATTGCAAAAAACGTAATAAAATTTGAATTTCGCGGCCTACCTTAATGCATCCCCCTTAAAAAGATTAAACCTCTTCCAACATGCAAACGATAAAACTCTTAACAGACCCATTAATCATAATAATCAAATCTCGCTATGATGTTAACAGTAACAACGCCATAACGTTGTTGTGATTGTAAACAGAATTAATTGCTTGTACGGCAGATGTGCTCCGAATTTATTGCGTGTTCCGGACAATTACCGCTCTACTAATTACTTTGAATGTATACACCGAGTACGATTCAGCCCTACCGTACGCAAACCTTCACTTTCAAATTATGTTCTTTCTTCAGTATTAGCTCATGATATTGCAGAATCATCAGTGAAAATTCTTTTAAAACAACCCCTTTTTTCCCGTCTGCGGCAAAGCCAAAAAAGGAAGGTTATGTGTTTGACCTGTATGTATATATGTAACTACTAAACGGCTGAACCGATTTCATTAAATTATATAAATCTTGCTTTCCATCTTTTTTAAAGTTCACTTTTTACGCAGTCAGGATTTTTTTATTTACTGTTTTATTCCTTATTCCATGAATATCAAGATAATGGAATTACAGCCACTAAACCCAAGTAATGTTTACTGAAATACATACGTATATAAACAGTCATAAATTGCACTCGATAATCATTATTCTCGCGTATTCCCACATCTCATTTGTTCCGGTGTCATACCCAAGTATGGTATCGTAAAACAAATGAGCCACGAGCCACTACAAAGCTCTGTAAACTACAAATCAGATAAAGATGAATGATCACCCTCGCTTCGACTAAACTAAATGGGAACTTTTCTCATCAAATTATGTGTTGGGGTGAGATTCAAATTATTTCAGTGGATTTTCTAATGTTTTGTTAAAGCTTTGGTTTACATTTGGGAAATATTTTTAGTAGAACTTCACTCAATTTCTGGGTAGATTTTGTACGGATGAAACGTAACCAATGTTCTTTTCCACGTCCTAGGCTACCTATCTGTCTGAAGTTGAGTGTGAGTGAGTGAGTGAGTGTGAGTGAGTGAGTGTGAGTGATTTAGGTGTAGGTAAAAAGGTGAAAGACAGACAGAGTTATTATAGTTTTTATAATATATTAGTATAGATAGGGGTGATGATTTTCCAACTCATATTATTATGAAGAGTCATTTCAAACTCAGAAATATACTCGCGACGTAGGTAAGCTCATCCTAATAGGTACCACTGCTTCTATTTTCTTATAATGTCTCTCGGCAAACTGCGTGTTTCGTCAGTCGTCGGATTTCTATAGTTCACACGGAAATCAAAACAAAACAACAATAAAGTAGGTACGTATTTATAATAATATATGTTTATACAACATTAGTTTTTGTTTATACTAAACCTCTTAAGGGGTCATTGTACTCATCATTATGAACAACTTTTACTATGAGGCCAACCTTGAAATCGTGAAAAAAAAATCAGCTGTTCCCTACATTTAAGTTCGTTGAACTCGTAAAAATGTAGGGAACAGCTGATTTTTTTTTTGCGATTTCAACTTTGGTCCCATAGTAAAAGTTGTTCATAATGATGAATACAATGACCCCTTAATAGATTTAGTATAAACAAAAACTAATGTTGTATAAAGGGGTGATTTTTCAACTCATACGAAGAGTCATTTCAGACTCAGAATTAATATACTTGCGACGTAGGTAATCTATTTAATCATAATAGGTACACTGCTTCACTGCTACTCTCAGCAAACTTCATGTTTCGTTAGTCATCGGATTTTTATAGTTCACACCAAAATCAAAACAATACTTAGTTCTGAATTCAAATTATTATACTCGATAAATCTAATACTTGATGGACATAGAAATTGGCATTGGTTTGTAATAAATTACTTAGAAAATAGTTCTCTAAATAAAGATTACAGGAAAACCTGTAAGAAGTCTATTGTTTTAAAATAACATGGTAGATCTCTCAATATTGCGCGTACAGACTTACATTTGCAGTTGAAATGTATGAGGGAACATGTTTTTCAACTACAATGTTAAGTTTGTTCTTGGGATAAATTCATCTCAACTACGAAGCCCTTCATTGTGCGTAGTCCGACACGCACTTGGCCGGTTTTTCTGTTTGAATGCCAATAAACGCATTTTTATTTCTGTTCCTTTTACGTTGTATTTATTTAAAAATAAAAAAATACGTGCAATGGAATTCGCAATTCGCATCTTGCTAATATGTTATTAACAAGGCAAAACTTCGCAAAACAGAAATGATTTCAAAAAAACAAGCAGCATTATATGGGCAAACATTCATCACGCTTTATCTTCTATATCTAAGGAAGCATAATATGAACCAAGTGAGCAAATATGCCAAAGTAAAAACAAAGTATTCTTACCGTGATAAAATTTGAAGAGTCCATTACTTTTGATAGGCCGTAACCCTTTATTTGATTTGCCAAATTTATGCAGAGCCGAGAGAGTAAACGTAACCATTTCGTTTGCGTTAAAATTTGACCGATAGATCATAACGCTAAGAAAATAAAGGTGAGAATAAAAATCTTAACACTAACGCGCTAGTTACGTTTAATCACTTGCAAAATTACACTCCGGGTACTGTATCATTTTCGGTTGCCTTTAGAGAGGATAAACAAAAGCGTCTTTAATTGACTTTCAAGAATAACCATTAATAAGATTGCTGAAGTGAAATACTTCTCAGTAATCCTTTTGAATATAGAGTACCCCTCCCCCTCCCCCTGCCCTGCCCCCTGCTTTAGTTTAGCTTTTAAGTAAATGTTAAACTAAAGGAAAACAAGCCATCATTAAAGGCCACCTATTATTTTGTAATATTTTTTGGGAGAAGTAGATAGGTACCTACTTATTATTTCAGAGATTGATTCTCGTAACCAAATTCTGTGCCGATTCAATTTGGATTGCCATCGAAACGGTACGAAAACGAGGTTGAAATGAATCTCCGTATTTCTCAACAAAATAGGTACATTTCACTACACGTACAATAGGAAAACGTTCACAATATCACAACAGAATCTTTGAAAGAAACCTACCGACATTATCGGTATCGCGCATATCAATGTCGAATTCAGACTTGTAACCGACATGAGCACAATTTTCAAGCCGCAAACCGACAGTTTCACCCAAACAGACCCGGATTGGTGTCACAGAAATGTACGCCTATAACGCGAAAAAGGCTTACCGAGAAATGTTTTCAAACACACCAACAAGAATTTAGAAAAAAATACGCTAAGTTTGGTAACAGTTCTTTATTATAATACAATGCCAGTTTTTTAACACGATGAAGCGAAAATACGGCTACGTTATAACCCTTTTGTTTTCTTTGTTTGGCGCTGATAGCTGAAATATAGGCTTTTGCCTAGTTCGGTTACAGATGTCTAATTCATTTGTAACAGGAAACTAGTATAGCCTGTACATGTGTATAATTGTAAACAATTATTGAAATAAACTTTTAATATAAATATTTTGCCACATCAGATTCAAATGCGACCCATTTCTTCAAAGGGTAATAAACCCTTTGAAGAAATGGGTCGCATTTGAATCTGATGTGGCAAAATATTTCTTGAGGAAACTAAAAATTATTTTTAATTTTCGTGGGTAGCTGTGTGTTTTCTGCAAACACTCTTTCGCCAATGAAGTTAACAATAATTTATTTTCAGCTGTGTAAACAAAGATATCGAAACCTAATATTTTGGTATCATCGGTAAAAGAGACGTGGTATCTGAAACGTCTCCAAAATGGCAAAGCAAATATTTGGCCGCCAGCTGACGCAAACAAAAACACATCGAAACAGGCGTCCAATGACATGACATTTTTTGTGGAAATAGTTACAATTTATTGAATTTCAAAGGATTGCCGCGGCAGCACAATTCTCGTCACGAATGTACAAAGAGACGCCTGGGGCTTACGTGTTGATTGTGCGACGGAAAGTATATCTACCTAACACAAATAGTAGAACAGATTTCATGGATTGTTATTTTTGCAAACATTTATTTTACAATAGAAATTATGTATGAGACGAAAGATACAAGGTGATCATTTCAACAAGTACCTAATTATTAAATTACACTTTACATGTTGATAAGATTGATCATCTTTATCTTTCTTCTTTAATGAATGCCTGATAACTTGTAAATAAGTGATGTACTCAGAGGCTGGTAATACATAGTATTTTCAGGTAGGTACTGGATTCACTAACACAAATATAATGACAAAATTAATTAAACAGCATTCATAATATTATCTTTACATTTTCTATTGACGAGGTATGTCTACGGATAGATCAGCAATAACAAATGAAAATGCTGCCCAAAACGCGGCACAGTCCACCACATCTTTCATATTCTGAACATTCATTGTATCGCCTTCACTATGATGGTACCAAAAGTACCGTTCATTTTGATTGAGTAGTGACGCCCCGGGTATTCCCTGTCCTACGAATATAACGATATCAGAACCAGGGTATGCACTGTATGACAGTTTGTTTATCGGTGTAAATTGCTTGAGCACTTCTTTTACGATACAACGTGCTTTTGGAGACCCAGCCATTTCTATCCCTAAAGGCTTGAATGTCCCTTCATCGGATTCCATTATGAAATTAATATTTTCTAGTTCATTCTTATGCTTATTTAGATACGCTTGAGCTCCAACCAAACCAGGTTCTTCGGCAGTCCATAAAATTGCTCGAATGGTTCTTTTAGGTTTCAGTTTTAGAATATTTAGTACAACTGGAACAAACCAGCTTATCATCATGCCACCACCGTCATCCATCGCTCCTTGTCCTACATCCCAACTGTCTATATGACCAGATACGATGACTTGTTTCTGAGGATGTAATCTACCTTTTAGATCTATTAATGTGTTCCGAGATTTCTTTGTACCAGATGTATAAGACATGTTTATATGTAGAACGATCATTTCTCCAGCATCTTGTAATCTTCTCAGTAAGTCTGCATCTTCTAAAGTAATCGCAGCTGTTGGTATTTTAGGGACATTATCTTCGTAAGACTGGTGTCCTGTGTGTGGAGAATATATTGAAAAGGGCGTTATGCTCCTAACTAGAGTAGCTAAAGCACCTTTTTTAGCTGCTTTGGAAGCACCTTGACTTCTATAAACAACGGTGTCACCATAAGTTACATAGTGTGCGTCAAATACTACTATTTTTCCTTCAATGGATTTTTTATCAGTTTTGTCAAGTTCATCAAAACTGTTTATTACTATTGCTTCAGTGGTGATACCTTCTGGTGGTGTGCTTACACTAGAACCAAGTCCTAGAATAGCAATGTTTTTGACTTGAGGTTGTAACATTTTGGCAGATTCGTGGACGCGTACCCAGTGTGGCACCTGGAAATATTAACACAAATATTATTAACTCTGAGCAAGTAAAGTAATTTAAATTGACTGGGAGAGTAGCAATAGGAGTGTAAGTATTGGGCCAAGCGTTGGAAATTGGACATCATTATTGATACTGCTTTGTTGCGGCACGTAGAGCAATTTCCTGGTACGTGTCCAATTCAGTTTAATCTTAATACGTAATACGGCTTTGGGAACAGAAAATGTATATGTACATATTTTAAGTATATTTTAAGACTAGTTGTAGAATGTATGAGAGATAGAAGAATGTATTGCTAGAACGATTTAAGTAGGCCGAGTAGACGAGAAATCAATTAATACGTTTGAAGCAAAGGGAGATAATAATATTTTTTTGTTTTTAGAGACAACACATAGGAATGTTTACAAATATGTTTTTGTATTGTAATTTTTTTTATCTAAACTTTGAGTTAAACTAGTTGTAAACTAATATCCTACTCTAAATGTGTGTAACTCTTAATTCTATGAATATTTATCTGATTTAAATGAATAAATTCAACTTGTTGGTCTAGTGGTCGCAAGCGCCACTGCTGAGCATGAGGTCCTGGGTTCGATTCCCAGGTCGGGCAAAGTGTTATTGGGATTTCCCATTAGCAATTTTTCAGTAGCAGCCCGGAGTCTGGATTTGTGCCCGGTTGATCGCAATATGCTCGCGTCCTATTATATGGGACTTAAACATAACTAGCGAAATGTGGGTGTACTGCAGGTATACCTCTGCCTAACCCTTCTGGGTTTGCAGGTGTGATGTTATGTTATACATAATTGTTATGTAATTATAATTGTTATTATTATTACATAAACTCACGCCTTCTTCCCATGGGGGTAGGCAGAAACTATAGAACGCCACTTGCTACGGTCCTTACATACCCCGTAGAAGGATATACAGGATTATTTTTAAAACGTCAATTCTCTCGTTTCTCAATTCGTCTCTTAAGGGGTAATTATACTCATCATTATGAACAACTTTTACTATGGGACCCAACCTGAAATCGCGAAAAAAAAAACAGCTGTTCCCTAAATTTTAACGAATTATTCGAACATACAGTACAATGATCCCTTAAGAGGTTATTGACGTTTTAAAAATAACACTGTATAGTGACCAAATTGGTGATGTTCTTCAGAACGGTCAGGTGCGTAGTACTCGCAACCGGCGTGCGTGTATGACTAGATGTACGTAGGCGAAGCAAAAGGAGTATTATTATTATAGATGATATAAAACCTATGTAAATGTATAATATTTAAACTTGGTCCGCCTACTAAAGAAAGAAAGAAAGAAAGTATTAATCATGGTCGCGATCTTGTTCACAATATAAAGGTTCATAGAGACTGGTGCGATATTGCGGGCACGATGCGACACTAGTAGCACAATTTATATGTCGCTGCCTGTCGCGTCTGTAAGAGCCTTAAGACGTTATATAATTAAATAAAGTTCCTACAGTAGTAGTATAGCAACAATTTACCTCTAATTCCTCAGTTGTCACATCATTTAGACCACTCTGTTTTGTTAGGTTTATCATATGATCTATCGACCTTTCTAGAACTTCTGTACCTGATGGACGAGCACCAAATGTGTCAATGAATCGTGTATATCTGAAAGTAAAAATAATATTGGTATTATATTAAGAAAAATCTAGTTTTACAAAAAAATAATATGAACTAAGGTATATGAACTAAATTTTTTGATGCCCTATGATTGCCCTCCCTTTTTGGGTTCCGTACCTGAAAAGAAAAAAAATAACCACTATAGGATCACTCGTCTGTCTGTCCGTCTGTCACAGCCGATTTGCTCCGAATCTACTGGACCGATAAAGTTGGGTACACATATGAATTTCTGCGACCCAAACACGGACGTGTAACGTAAATAAATGAACTTTGAATACGAGGTCAATAAAAACTAGAAAATAAAATGCAAACTGTTCCGTGTGACATATCAAATGAAAGGGCTTGTTGAGAGGGTCTCATTTTTAGGGTTCCGTAGTAAACAAGGAACCTTATAGTTTCGCCATGTCCGTCTGTCTGTCTGTCTGTCTGTCCGTCCGTCCGTCTGTCCCCAGCTTAGCTCAGAGACGCTTAGTCCTAGAAAGCTGTAATTTGGCATGGGTATACATATTAATCATGCCGAAAAAATGGTAAAATAAAATTATGAAAAACATTTTTTTTTAGGGTACCTCCCTTACACGTGAAATGGGGATGATATTTTTTTTTCTCGTCTATTCCATGGTGTGGGGTATCGTTGGATAGGCCGTTCAAAAATATTGTGGGTTTGGCATAACCATTTTTCAATTAAGGGATCCGTTTGCGTAATATTAAGCTTTAAAGTGCTATTTTTTGTTAGAGTCAAGTGTCCCCCCCCCCTGCCAGCTAAATGGTTGGTTTTGGATATGTGAAAAAGTTCATGGCATTAGTATATATAACGGAAAATAAAAGGAAAACTATCACAGCTAAGTAGGCTTCACAAGTTAACGAATAATGGTCGACCAACTTAAATTTGCCGTTGGAGAATTGACCGTATCGTATATCCATGTATGGGAGAGCATGTTTTTCAACTACAATGTTAAGTTTGTTTTTGGGATAAATTCATCCCAACTACGGAACCCTTCATTGTGCGTGGTCCGACATGCACTTGGCCGGTTTTTAAAAATAATTTTAAAATAAATACTTTTAAAGTTATTTAACAAAATATATGAAAAATTACCATTCCCCTCATATCTCTGAAACTACTTACCCTAAAATACTAAAAAAATACAGAAAATTGTTCTTTACTTAAAGATTACAGGAAAACCTGTCTATGAGATTGATAAGAACATTTTCGAAAAAAAGTCACATTAGACCGATTTTAAATTTTCCATAGAAACAGAGATTTCCAGTTATCTGTTTTTAAATAAGACATTTCGAATATGTTCTTAACTAACTTTTTAGATCTTTGTATCCTGCTTATGCGTATGAAGTTTCATTAAAATCGGTTCAGTCATTTCGAAAAAGAAGGGCATGAAAGTTTGTATGAAATGCCGGTACGTCGTAAACACTCTTAAGTTATATAACAAATAGGACACTCGATAAAAATTACAATCATGGTCAAAAATAAACACTATTTGCTTAAGTAATAGATAGGTTATGTTTATTTTTTCCTGACAATTCATAAATTAAATAATACGAGTATGTAACCATTAAAATTAGTTCTAATAAAAAAAAATACTTAGTGGACTGTCTGCATTTGCGTGTTGTGTAGTGTCTTTTATTTTTGTTTGTTTTCTAAGTAATTATATTAAGTACTATTAGTTTTAGTTTCAGATAAGTGCATCCTCTTGTTTCTCTTCCTGTCTCCTTCTTTGTGTTTTTAACTTGAATATTTTGTCTGCACTGTATTAGTAATCTAGGTAATCTGAGGTAACGTCGTCGTACATTTATCCACTTTCAATAGATGTATTTTATTTATTTTTGTATAACATTTGATACAATTTAATTAAATTTTGCGTTGTTAAAACTAACATGGAACAGTGGACTCCCTAGCATACTTTATCTCACAGAACACCAGACATATACCTACGCATAATTTTATTCCATTCGTCCGTAAATACATCACAATCACGGTTGGTTAGAAGGGCGTTGAGCATCTTCAAAGTACGACACACTGGGGATTCAGCTCTGGCGACAGTTTTGGATGAAGGCTGCGCAAACAGATTATCGGTGTCCGATGTATTTGTCGGGCACAAATAGTCGGCAGAAAAGGCCGTGGAGCTCTGGGCAGTCTATATGTCCCCGTAAGATGTCATTTATAATGTGCAATTGTTTGTTTTCCCTAACAAAATAAATAAATAAATTACGACGTTAGCTTACTCTTGATACATTGTTAGTCCAAAACTCGTTCTAACTTCCTCCATAATACGCTTCGTCAAATTTTCATACGATGCTATTTCTTCAAGTAACCCTGGATCTAGTTCACACTCATCATCATACCGATTAATAATAACACTTGCTTCCACTATCACTGTAGTTATTGCACTTAAAATAATAATAATTTTTAATAAGATCTCCATAGTTAACTGTGCCACAGTCAGCTCAATACTAACGAGGAAGTTCTTATCGCCGGCTGAACTCAAAGTCAACGTTAGTAAATTTTACTCTGAATAACTAGATAATTATGCGAGTTGAACGATTAAATAGTTATTTATATATGGTCGAGTTGTCAGCCGGTTGTTAAATGCTACAATGAATGGTTTGATGATGATATTTAGTGATAATTATGTTGTAGGTCGGAGGCCTTCCAACGCTACGTTTGGAAGGCCTGCCACAAGGTGGACCGATGACCTTGTGAAGGCAGCAGGAATCCGCTGGAAGTGAGAAGCACAGAACCGGTTGAAGTGGCGGCCGGGGAGACTTATGTCCAGCAGTGGATGTCTTTCGCCTGAAATGATGATGATCATGCTATCGTAGGAATAAAATGTACGTTGTTTATCATACATAACCATGCTGCTGTAAATTACCGTTCAATTTGATTTAGTTTTGTGAAGTTAACTTGACTTTTAAAACATATTTTGTGTACTTATGGAGAAACTATATGCTAGTAGCAACGTCCTTACTGATAGCTAGTTTTATGGAAAAGACGTTGTTTATTCCAATACATTAGAATCAGTGTACATTGGGTAGTTAAATTTTAATTCGATTCCAGATTTGACAATTTCAGTGTTGCAACGTTATGACAAGTACTAAATAGTGACGTTGCGAAATTATTCGATATGGAAATGGAATATTTCCAGATCGATTCTTCTCGTTTATAATTTTACGCTCGTAAACTAAGTATATCAGGAAATTAAATATTTCTGAACCAATAATTTAGTTTTGACGATTAATTAACGATCTGAGACTTTTCTTTTATAATTGTGTGTGAAATAAATAAAAAAAGGTGATCATGAAGGAACATGACAAATAAAACAGATAGATAGATGTATTATGGTAATAAATTATTTTATAAATTGTCGCCGTCATCGCTATCGCTGTCGCTGTCACTTTCTGTAACATTTATTATAAATGTGTCTGTGATATTGTCAATTAACATATCTAGCCTACTCATTTTTTGCTCTTCTTTGACAACATGGGATACGCATTTAGACCATTCGGTAGCCGTAATTTTTTTAATGCCTTCCTGAAATAAATTTCTCACGTCTGTCAATTTGAAGGTTTTATTATTTTGAGCTACATGCCCCTTTACCTGCGCCCATATCAATTCGATAGGGTTTAGCTCGATTGTTTATCGATTTTTGTGTTCATCACTACACTATTATATGTGGTATCATTATTTCACAAAATGACAGTAGCTAATGTCAAATCTGGAATCGAATTAAAATTCCGAGAGTAGAAAACTGTCTAGATATGACTTAACATATAGTTTTGTACCAGATTCCATTTTAAACACTGTTCTTAGATAGACCTGTATTTTATACCTTCCTAATAAATGCTTAACATTATTTCCTGTTTTCGCTCTGCAAACCTCCCCAACAAAATATGCCTCTAAATTACAGATATAACAGATTATTTTGGAAATAAGGCAGATACTGTCACTATTCGCTGTGGCCATACTAATTATATATTTTTTGTCAGAAACTACCTGCTACTACGGTGTAGTGTAGATGAAAATAAAACAAAACACTAGCAACTTCCGCAAACTCCCTAAACTTTATTTTGTTAATATAAGGGTCATTCTTGTACTCACCATTGTTGATTCTGGCTTTCAATGGTGGGAATAGTGTGGCAGGCTTGTCCAATATCAGGGTCAGCGGGGTAATGCCTTTCATTTTGACAGGTCAGCCACGTTCATTGCATTATCTACGTTACTAAGCAGACACTCCCTTTCTAGTCATATCATCTTTCACACAGTCCATCCATCGTTTCTTTGGTCTTCCCCTACTTTTATAGCCATCGACATTCATACTCAAAACTTTCCTCACGACATATTCCTCATTCCTCCGCATCACAT
Organism: Tiliacea aurago; assembly: GCA_948098905.1. Classification (NCBI taxonomy): domain Eukaryota; kingdom Metazoa; phylum Arthropoda; class Insecta; order Lepidoptera; family Noctuidae; genus Tiliacea; species Tiliacea aurago. Next base: position 20,848,221 of record OX402579.1, on the reverse strand, counting down.
GCCCATACCATGACAACCGATTTCCGCACAACGCAGTTACCGGTGCCACTTTCAGCCTTCCTCTTAAGTACTCATTTCTTATTCTACCTATTTGTGTCACACCACACATCCCTCTTAGCAATCTCATCTCAGCTTTGTTTTTACTCAGTTAGTTTTCATCATTGTCTGGCAGTTTGAGTAATTTATGCGGCCTACCCGAATGTCCTTTCTTTGGTATTGTTCGTTGAATCGCTGAGCTCCTCAAGTTCTGAGTTGAGCTGCACGGCTACTGACAAATGCGTGCACTGACTGGACAGGTCCCCTCAATCTGTGTGATCCTTTCATAAAAAGATCATTTCAGGCACCAATCTACATGGTCTTCACATGATTTGACCAAGATTATGTCCGGACTTTAAAAGAGACTGTGACCTCTGAGTTTGTTTCGGCCTTTCTTCTCAGAGTAGTCAGTTACGAAACGCCGACCTCATCTAGTTTTTTTTTGTTTTTTTAAATATTTTTGACGTGTAAAAGTGTTTGTATAAACCTACTTACAGAAAATAAATCATTTATCATTTAGCTACATGCAATTGCCTTTCATTCATCCCTTTTGTGGCCCAATATTCTGATCCATACAAGACAGCAGGTCTAACCATTGTACTATATCAATCAATCAATCAACTCAGCCTATAGCAGTCCACTGCTGGACATAGGCCTCTCCCAGGCGGCGCCACAACACCCTGTCCTCCGCCTTCCGCATCCAGTCTGTCCCAGCCACCTTTTTAAGGTCGTCGGTCCATTGTACTATATATCTTCCCCTTATGTTTAAGATGCAGATATATGCCAGTGACTTTAAGTAGTTAGCTTGTGTGTCCTGTACTGAGCTCACGCAACGCGTCGTACGGTCAGCCAGTAATAGGACTCACCCATCAAGGAGTGCCGTCCCCAATTTGACTCATTATTAATTTATTATACACAAAACAAACGGTATTTTAATAAAACGCGTATACTAAAAGATCAATAATTAAATTATCTTTAAATTGGTGAAGGTTTCAGAAAAATACACTTGGTAGATTTTGCGCCATTCTCAGTTTTTTATCCGTGTTAGACATAAATTTACAAATTATTTTCATTATGTAATATAAACATAATCTAAAATATTCACATATTAAGTTATTGAGAAAATGCTTTTATTTGACATACTTATATTTTTTTTAAATCTATTCAGTATAAAATCATTAAAAGTCGGTTATCGTCGCCTTAAGGGGAATGCGGGAGTCGCAGATTGCTCCCGTGACCTGCCGCTATATCCGCCTCAGAAACACTTGCACATGACAAACCATAATTTTCAATATAACTAAATCTATTTAGGTTTCTTCAGAACGCTGTAGAACACTATTAAGATACACTCAACGTAGCAAAAGCATTCATAGCAAAAAATAATAAGTGAGATTCCAAAGATTTTACATCACGTACCTACTGTAAAATTTCTTTCGAATCCGCTGTAGACGCGTGACAAAGATGCCGATCGACATTCAATATTATTCCGATATGAGATCTGAATATATTATGCCAAATGATTTTTTATCGGAATAGTAATTCTGTGAAGAACATTTTATATTTAGAATGTTTTTTATACGGTTCATCGTCAACATTATTATTCTAATATAACAATGTAATACCTACCCCAAGGGTTAAGCTGAGGTGTACCTATAGTAAACCACACCCACATGTCGCCAGTTAAGTCCCATGTTATAGGGGGCGAGCCTATTGCCATCAACCGGACACAAAGACCGGGCACCCGACTCCGGGCTGCTACTGTGAAATTCCAGATGGAAAACCCAATAACACTGCCTGACCTGGGAATCAGGTCAGGCAGCACCACTCGATCGTGCGGTCCATGACCCTTTACGGGGCACCGGTGTGGGCACGTTCTCTGAGGCTGCGACCAGACCAGCGGTTGAACGCGTCCCAAAGGGTCATGGTCATCAGGCTGGTACGAGTTACTATATAAAATACTCAAATCGCCATAAGTGTGCCTATAAAATTTTATTTATTTATCTCTCTCGAACAGTCTCAATCTCTCTATCTGATATCGAACATTACACGGGTGAAAGTGACTAATCCTATACTCGCTACGCTCGGGCGTCTAAATACCTCGTATGAGAATTTATTCCTTTCGACCCTTGTATAACAATCTACTATTTTGTTTGAATCGCATGCTCTCGAAGTGGTCCCATTGTCACCAAGTCAGAATCTAATGAGGGGATCCTATGGAAGTCGAGGAAATCCTTAAATTTTATAGGCACACTTATGGCGATTTGAGTATTTTATATAGTAACTCGTGGATTTGCTCTCGAAAAGTACCATTTGGTTAAGTGAAACTGATGATGAAGACCACAGATGGCCACCTAATAATAAGTATTTCACGGGGTGGGGTTCCATTATGTATTTTAATATGGTTGCTATATGTACGCAATTTATGCTCGTCACATTGCATAACAGTCAGTTCAGCTCTAGCTCAGCCAAGTTCACGTCAAACAGTCAGTTCAGCTGTAGCTCCGCCAAAGTAAATAGCAAAATAAGGAAGCACTCTCTTGGAACAACATATTGTTTTGTTTCATTTATCAACCAGTATCCGCCCTGTTTAGTTGTGGGTCAGCGAAGGGGCCCACATTCATGGTGAAGTGGAGCTGATGGTGCTGGTTCTTACCAGGAGAACTCCTCAACAATTAATTATTGTAACTTAGATAAATTACAAACTGACCCAAAAAAAAAAAAGTGAAAAATACAAACAGTTTTACAAAACAAAAACGTTTGGTGGAAAAAAACTAAAATACAGGGCCCCCCAAGTTTGCTATTTTTATAAATTCAGTCATTCCAACACGATCCCAATGTCATTTTGCTAAAAGTTCGTAATCTGCTAAATTCATAATGGTCGATCATTGGTTGGTCAATGTTCTCGTAATAGAATTGTGTTATTATAAAGACATTGTCGTATTGCCATTATTATAAAACCCATTAGTAGAAATGTCATTTATTTGTCATTATGTACGAGATTATCAATAAATGCAATTTCTTTCAATGTAGTGTCATTGGCCGACCATTGGCAAGTCATAATGACCCCATTATAATAGTAGATTACCAAACTTGTCCAAATCAACAATTATGAAATCAATGATGGACCATTCTGACACTATTGAAATAGCAGATTTGAGGCCAGATCCAAAGACATCGACTTCCGAAATTCAAGTTATTTTTCAGTTAATAGTGTTTTTTTTGGAAGTTTTTTCTTACAGTACCTATCTATCATTGGCACCGTGTGCGTACAATACGCCGCATGATGATATTCAAAGTCGTTACTATGCCAGATTTTGGTAAACAATAAACTCCTTAAGCCGGCCATAAAGATTCTTTATGGCATTTTGAGGTTACTAAAATGTTTTTTAGTTGTTTTCGAAAGGCCAATGCACCAAAAAGGTTCCTATGGCAGACGAGTTTTGAATTTGCCGGACTGCCGCCATGGGATCTGGAGGCGAAAGTCCTCGCGCACATTTGGGAGGAGGAATTTTTTAACAATTTTTTTCTAATTTTTTTTTTAACTTTCGTCTTCGCACGAAGACGGGCGACGGGCGACACGGGACCCTTTACAGGGCGTAACTCCACTGCCACAAGAAATCGTGGCACGGCAGACGGAGCTCCGGCGGGATCTCATGGCGACATGGAGAGTGCGATTGTCGCAACCCAGTGCTGGGCACGCCACAATTGTGGCGATAAGTCCCCTCTTTGAGGAGTGACTAGAGAGGCGCCGCGGCGTCCTCACCTTCCGCCTGACGCAGGTCCTCACTGGACACGGTTGTTTCGGGAGGTTCCTATTCAGGATAAAGCGGGATGAAACGCCCGGGTGTCACCACTGTGTGGATCGCCCGGAGGACACGGTGGAGCATACGGTGGAGGTCTGCCCGGCTTGGATGGAGCACCGCCCTGTCCTCATGGAGGCGATCGGCGGCGGCGATCTCTCGCGTCCGGCCCTGGTTCAGGCCTGGTTCGGAGCGAGAGTACATGGGAGGACGTGACCTCCTTCTGCGAAACAGTGATGCTCGCGAAGGAGGAGGCGGAACGCGTGAGGGTGAGGCAGGGTTCGCGCCCAGTCGCCGCAGGAGACGCCCAGGGCGTCGGGAATTGCAGGCCGATTCCCGGCCACCATAAGCGCGGACTTGTGGACGGTGAGCGAAGGGTAGCTCGCCGTCCGATAAGGACCAGGCCCGGGTCGACGGCTCGTTGACGTCAGCACCAATTGACGGGGTCCGAAAGAGCCAATGCCTGCCAGGGTTACGAGTCTGTCCGAAAGGGGTATCGTGGCCCTGGCACACAGGCATTTGAAGGAACACGGTGGGTTTTAGTCAGTAAAAGTCCGACACCCCCTCCCGCTCCGCCCAGACCGGGAGAAGTTATTTGACAATTTCCCACCCAATAAAAAAAAGGACCTCATCACTCACTCAGCAGCAGCGCTTTCAACCACAAGGCAGCAGTCAATAATAATTATGTCATGACGTATTGTAGACGAGAAATTATAATCAACTAAAACAGATAACATACACACCAGCTTTGCTAAGTAGTAAATGTTATAACCAGTCAAGTGAAGGTTTTAGCGCCAGGTGTGATGTCTTTCGCGAAGAGATCGCATTTCTTCATCATCTTCTAGTTCATTTTACATTTTCCAAAATCATCTAAAATCATATACTGAATCCATGGTGACCCGATGCGCGTCGATGCCACCATGTACAAAAATCACGTCGTCATGTTGCTCCGTTTCTGCATGATCGACAAACACTTATATTTAATAATATAATGGACAAAAGGATGAAATATAGATATTTTTACACTCTTTCAGGCACTAATGCATTGTTAACTGCATAAATGCACTGCATGGAACCTGTTTTACTGCATAACGAATAACAAACTACATATCAATGCACTAAAAGGCACCTCAAAATTAAGTTCACTTCGTCAAACATACAAACAGAATTAATTACCCCGAACGGAGTGAGTAACTGAGTAGGTACGTCATCAAATTGAATTTTATTCAATTTACTCAAACCTAGGAGCTTCAGTGGGTTATAACTCAATTTAACGTACACGAGAAGGTAAGATTGTTAATAATTAAGCAGATGTATAGAGACATTTACCCCGCAGCTACGAGCAACATGCTCAAGCGACACGCGGCTTGCGACAGCGACTACGGAGAAAATGAATGAAAGAAGTTGTTTATAGAGCATCCGACGAGTCAAGTGAAGCGCGCGATTATTGAAACTAGTAAACCGTGCGCTTATTGAAACAAGTGAAGCGTGCGATTTTTGAAACAAGTGAAGCGTGCGCTTAGTGAAACAATAGTGAAGCGTGCGCTTATTGAAACAAGTGAAGCGTGCGCTTATTGAAACAAGTGAAGCGTACGCTTATTGCTTGACGCCAGTAGCGTCGGAAATTGCATAGTTCGGGACCGTGAACGAGTCCTAAAATTCGTGTCTTAACCAAAAGTCGTGCTCTTTCATATAAATTTATGAGATAGGTAATCGCGCGATCAATCGTAATTATTCAGGTACAATCGCATATTCGCGCGGCAGTCACTTCCAGCTAGGATGAAAAGTCAGACTACGTTCGCAGCAGCAGGTGGCTTACTTAGCCGGATCTAGTGAGATGGCTTTAGGATGTGTCTGCATTGGTTAACAGCAGTTCAGATTAGCTAATCTACACTAAGGCCCTCTGGCACTACTAACCACTAAATGCGTTAAGCGCTAAACATACTTACTTAAAACATATTATTATACAGTTTCTATCATTTTCAAACGATTGATGTTTCTATCAATCGTCTGAAAATGACGATGGGTGTTTTAAATTCATTAACGTTCAATCAATCAACTCAGCCTATAGCAGACCACTGCTGGACATAGACCTCTTCCAGGCTGCGCCACAATACCCTGTCCTCCACCATCCGCATCCAGTCTGTGCCAGCCACTTTTTAAGGTCGTCGGTCCATCTAGTTGGGAGGCGTCCCACACTACGCTTGCCGATACGCGGTCTCCACTCCAGGACTCGTCTGATCAACCGGCCATTGGTACTTCGAGAAACATGGCCAGTCCACTGCGACTTCAGCTTGCTTACTCTGCAGGCTATATGGGTAACTGCGGGTTTCTTCCGAATAACTTCATTTATGATCTTATCCTCCAAAGCAACTCGGAGCATAGCCCGCTCCATAGCGCCCTGAGCGACCTTGTTAAGCGTTAAACGTGGGTATTTAGTGATTTGTAAAACAAACGTTTCGAAAATTGAAAATTGTATGGCTAATATAATTATAATATTATTATGATATTATAAGGTAATAAATAAGGTGTGCAAACAGTTCGACTTTAATCTTTTTAAAACAAGTGTGACCTCGGCAAAGAATTGTTTAGCAGTGAATTTCTTTGAAGCTTAAATTATTTAGATCTTGTGTTCTTTTAATTTTAATTTAATAAATTGAATTTTTAACATCTTGGTTCCCATAGGAAATACCTGTCGCAATTATATTAGTTTTTACATATTTTATTTAGGTGATGATCTACCAAATGCAAATTTTATTTTTTATATTTATTTTTGTTCTTTTTTTTTGCAATATTTGGCAGTGTGTACATTTTGTTCCACAGTACTTTTATACCAGACAAGCTGAACGCTGAGCTGGACGTGAAGACTTGTAATTGGCTAAGATTATCATACTGTTATTTATCACCATTGAATTTAGCTGTAAGTCTTCCAAAGTAAATAAATAAATATATTATTACGGGTTCGTCTACATTCGGAAGCATGTCATATTGTTTTTACAGCACAGCTATTTTGCTACCTGGCTAATCTTTTTATCGCGCCAGTACGTTTCACTCGTGGTCTGAATAATAACAAATAGCTACAATTATTAAGTACCCCAGACATTTCCCTCTGTAGAGTGGACATGCGTAGGTGCAGAAATGAGCACTCTCCTGTACTTATCAGCTGGCTTACAAGCACTCAAGTTTGAACGGAGAGAGTTCAATAGTACGCTAACTTTCTTGGTATTTTCCGCGGTTTGAGGGAGTGCCCTATTTATGATCCTTGTGTGTGCTATGTTTGTAAAAACATTAAGGAAATTCTTAGGGAACTGAGTGAATTAGGATTAAATGTTTAATCTGAATGTATGAAAGCTTTTTGTTAATATGAGTATTTGGAATTGAACAAGCTTTAAAGTTAGTTCGGAAAACTCATTTTATATTCTTTTATTTAAGTTTCGATTTTACTAAAACCATTTATGATTCGTTTTTTGACTAAGCGGATTACAAAGACTTAACTTTGAATTATAAAGTAGTTTTTAATTTTCCAAATGGAGAGGTAAATGTCAGAATTTAACCTTTTACGAAGAGTAGCCAAGCTCAAAATACTTTAAACAAAAACCTAGATATTATTATTTAATTAAAATGACAAGTACAAGGACATTGAACGTAAAAGATTTGTACATATATGTAACATTACTTCTTTGAATAATGTTATTTAACGTAAGTATATCCATCGAAGATACAGATAATAAAAGATTTGTTATGTTTGTGGTCAACGGTGCCCTGTAATACGCACTACGATGTAGGTAACTATCTCAGTCAAACTTACTCTTAAAATATTAAAAAGGGAGCTGCAGAATCCTTTTAAATAAAACGACGAAGCCTTTAATAATCTTCTGCAAGAGTAAAAGTCAACATACTCTTTTTCTAAGCTGCAACTTAAACGATAATTGCCAACAAAAGGAGGGCAGCATCACAGGAAGCGGAAGCTTCCTCTAGCTAGACTTAAGGAGGAACTTATTGCTCTCAAAAAACTGTTTGCTGAACTCTTAACTCACTGTCAACGGTGCATTGAGTTAAGTTTCTATGTTGAATTTGTAATTACTAAGGAAGGAGTTAAGACGCAGATATATGCCAGTGACCTTGAGTAGTTAGCTTCCGTGTTCTGTACTAAGCTCACGCAACGCGTCGTACGTTCAGCCAGTAATACAAGGAGCGCTGTCCCCAATTTGACGCATTATTAATTTATTATACACAACACAAAAGGTATTTTAATAAAACGCCTATACTAAAAGATCAATAGTTCAATTATCTTTAAATTAGTGAAGGTTTCAGAAAAAATACGCTTAATACATTTTGCGCCATTCTCAGTTTTTTATCCGCGTTAGACATAACTTTACAAATCAATTTCACTATGTAATATAAATATAATCTAAAATATTCACATATTAAGTTATTGAGAAAATGCTCTAATTTATCATATATTTTTTTCAAATCATTAACACTACTTGTTTAGACGTGATCTTCAGTATAAAATAATTAAAAGTCGGTTATCGTTGCCTTAATACCTATTTGTGATGAATGATAATAATCAATGATAATTTTTTTATTGTAATACCAATTATTATTTCAATTCAAGTCATTTAATTCAAGTAACATATACTCTTAATATAAATAATAGGAACACACACAGTCACATTTATTAAAATTACATACAATTACTCGTACAATATAATTCAAATTTGATACATTTAAAAATTAAATTAGAATAAATCGTTCGTCATTTTAAATTAAAATCATTCCAAGCGTGCGCGTACGAGACGCATACGACAGTGAGTCACGAGGGAGCAATTAAGGGGTCTACTCCGAAGATAAATCCGAAGTGTCGGCTGAATGTTCGGTCATTTCCTGACTACGGCTGACAATGGCTAAGTACGGCGAAAGAAAAAATAAACGACGTTCAAAGAGATAAGTCAAAGTCAAAAACGTGACTTGAAGTCGGGTAAGGATTTAAAGTCAGATACGGAAACTTTGGAAGTCAAGAAACGGCCGAACAGTCGGCTGATATTTCATCATAACGCTTTGGAGTAGGCCCCGAGCCTTTCCGCGAGCGTGGCTAGCATGCTGTTGGCGCTCCCAGCACTCGCCGCACCAGCAAGAAACAATCAACGCGGGCTTCCGCAAACATAGTCGATGCGCTGGAATGGCGGGGCAGCCCCAACATTTTTGTTCTTCATGAGGTCGTAATGACCCAGAGGTTAACCCTCGCGTCTTATGCACGAGGTTGTGGGTTCAAGGTTATTGGTTTAGTTCTTCACTAGCGCCTTCTTACATAATAATAAAGAATGAGCATCGTTCATCACGCTCATTGCGGGGTGGATCTCATTTTTTGTTTGTAATAAATTGCTTCATCTTCTGATTAGAATCGCAAAGATCAATGGTGGAATTTTCTTGTGTTATAATAGAAACACAAGACCTTTCCCTTAATTTAGTATATCTTCCATGTGCTACCCTCAAATCAGGCAATAAAAAAACCTATGGAACTGTATGTCATTGTGACAAGCAAAAACATGTTTTTTTTTTACTGTTTCGCTTTATCGTCGACGTGCCAGTACTAAATCAAGTCAATGAATATTAAAAGAATACTCTACTATCTTAATAAATGATAAACGAGAAGATCTTTTCATAAGAAACGTGTGTTTGAAAAGATTTCGGGCAGATTACTTTTTTATTACTTATGTTCTTTAAAAACCAAAGGTCATGGTTGAATATATTTAATAACAATTCATATCATTATTATTAAACTAGCTTCTGCCCGCGACTTCGTTCGCGTGGAAGTCGTAAGGCACCACAATATACAGGAAAAGTTTTTATCCACTGCGCAAATTTTGACAAATTAATCTTAAACGAGTTTTATTAAACATATATTTTTTATTTTGATAAGTCTTAGTACAAAAAATTCAAAATATCGTTAACGAAAGATGTTTACTTTAAAAGTGGTTGTATGGCTACCCGGCGGCGCGCGGCGAAGCGGTACGCGCGAAAGTACCTACCTATCAGCTGTGAGCTCGCTCGATTCACCGGCGTAGGTATTTACGTGGGTTACAATGTACTGATCGCTAATTTTATCAGGTTCGAACTAGACTTTTTTATGTTTAGACCGTGACCTGAAGTTATTTGAAGAGTAATTCCAAATTTTCCTTCTTACTTGAATGGGCTTAGGATGGCTTCTTCGATTTCGATCGCCAGTCGGGGTCTGCCAGACCCTCGTGCATGATTCGGGGTTCTGAACTGTCCGTGATCAAGCAGCCTTTGAGTGGCCGCTAAAATGGTCCTTTCATTAAGGACCGAGGGGTTAGGGACCATGGGCTCGCATTCGAGGTATGCTCTCCGTCGCATACATTCTGCGAGCTGCTCGCAAACTTTCACCACTCAGTACATACACTCGCACCATCTCGTAAAACTCGCGGTTACTGAAGTCCAACATCGTGACCGGTAGGTACAAGTACGACACACGTGCGGCGCGGCGGCGCGGCGCTTGCGCGGTAAGCGATTAGACGCGACGTCACACAACAGCGCGTGCGATGAGCGAACTAATGTATATTAATCTATGGAGCGAACTGTCGGCCACAGCGCCCGGCGCGCCCTGCCGCCCGGGACGGGGTTTCACCCCCGTGCAACACCGCCGCTTGCGCCGGCCGCCGCGCGCGCCCATTGATATTATTACGAATAGATTGTGTCCATATTTTGCTGATTTAAAGTAGGATAAAAAATTTAAAAAAGTATTGAATAAATAATGGAAATGTGTTCTATTACTGATATTGAACCACCAAAAAAATTTTGCGCACTTGTTAAAAACTTTTCCTGTATGTATTAAAATAACAGCCATACAATTTAGATGGCTTTACCAAAAATTTGCTTTTTGGTCATGGGTGTCATTTTCATGGTTGAATGGTTTCGTGGCTCATGGCGCCATTTTCAATATTGATTTTGACCCCATGGTTGTTTTCAGTGCCCTCGAAAACAATGGAAACGACACCCATGGCGAACAAGCGTAACAGCGAAGTTTCTGAAGTAAAAGTAAAATATTTTCAGTTCAAATATGTAGTAGGTGTAAGAAATCAAGCAGTTATATCTCAAAATAAAGTATATTAAAGACACACAAATAAGTTTAGATAATTTTATAAACTTTCAACTCCCATAAAACATATACATTAGACTGAAAACTTCATGAAAGAGGATCAACATTAATATGAAAGTTAGGTATCAAACTTGACTTAAGTTTATTTTGCGATAAATACGAGTAGAGATACGTGTAAGCGACGATAAGTACCAAAGTACATTCAGAAGTTTCTTGAAAGTCTCGTTAGATATTTACTTTAATCTGAAAATCTTGTATAATCAATTATGTACCTATGACATAAGGCTGCCTACACATTCAAGTTCAACTCTTCGCTTCTTAATAAATAGCTTTTGTGGAAAAGACAGCACAATTTTGCAAATATTACGAAGGTACTACAGCAACCGATGGAGATTAATCAATAAATACACATTCGCGTGGGATGCGGCTTTAAACGGAAAATCCGTTCATAATTCCAATCGCTTCATGCGTTGATTAGCTTCTTTTTTTTTGGGTGGGAAACTATTAAATAACTTCTCCCGCTCTGGGCTGAGCGGGAGGGCGTGTCAGACTTTACTGACTAAAACCCACCCGTGTTCCTTCCGTTGCCTATGTGCCAGGGCCACGATATCCTTTCGGACAAACTCGCAATCCTGGCAGGCATTGGTCCTAACGGACCCCGTCAGTTGGTGCTGACATCTCTTTGGGGCGCGCGTGAAACATAACGCGCCATCGACCCGGGCTTGGTCCATATCGGACGGCGAGCTACCCATCGTTCACCGTCCGCAAGCCCGCGCCTATGGTGGCCGGAAGTCGGCTTGCGACTCCCGATGCTCGGGGCGTCACTTGCGGCGACTAGGGGCGCGAGGGCGTGAACCTTGCCTCTCCCTCACGCGTTCCGCCTCCTCCTTCGCGAGCATTACTGATTCACAGAAGGAGGTGACGGCCTCCCATGCACTCTCGCTCCGAACAATGGCCTGAACCAAGGCCGGCCGTGAGAGATCGATCGCCACCGCCGATTGCCTCCGTGAGGACACGGTGCGAGCGTAGGGTCCTGGGTTTGATTCCCGGATCAGGCAAAGTGTTATTGGGTTTCACGAGAAATTTCTTAGAAGTAGCCCGGAGTTATGAAGTTGGTGGGGTAATGCGCCCGCGCCTCGGAAAGTACGTAAAACTGTTGGTCCTGCGCTCTCTTCCCAGTCGTGTCGGATTGCCGTCCTATCGGACAGCAATTGAAAGAACAGAGAGTGTGTTTGCGCACTCACTTGTGCACTATAATTACTGCGTACCTGGCGCTCGCGGAAAGGCTTGGGGGCCTACTCCAAAGCGTTATGATGAAATATCGGCCGAATGTTCGGCCGTTTCTTGACTTCCAAAGTTTCCTTATTTGACTTTCAATCCTTACCCGACTTCAAGTCACGTTTTTGACTTTCGTTTCTTTGAATGACGTTTTTTTTTCTTTCGCCGTACTTAGCCATAGTCAGCCGTAGTCGAGAAACGACCGAACATTCGGCCTTTACAAACATCATTTGAGGCACAGATACTATAATACTACCAAATCACATACTTTCAATTTCATATTTAGTATTTAAAATCACTACAAATCTTATTAATATTTGGAAATCATGACATTCTGTATTCTATTCCATGTTAAGGGGGTAACTTTGTTCTAAGTACAGACGCCAGCACATCAAGCTACTACAATCCCTCAAATTTCTTTAATAGATTTTCAACTTTATCCCTACAGCATAAGGTTTAAGGTTGATTGAGAAAATTTTACATTTTCGGGTAGCTTTACCCGCTGGCGTCTGTACATCGCTGTGTTCCGATTACCAAACTGAGTGGATTTGTTCTGAAACAAAAAACTTGGAGCTCAATTTAGGTAGGTATAGATGATCAATCTGAGAAGTTCGTTGCGAAGTTGGGTGATAGAAAGGTGTATTTGTTGATAAGGTCGGGTGTCAATAGCGGGTTTGTTGTGGTCGGAAATTGGAGTTGGTTGGGTTAGTTATTGATTGAGTTTGATCTTGTTTGTTGTCGGCCTCAGAAACTCGTCGATAATTTGGACTAGAGCTAAAATTAACTTGAGAGCCTTGGACGATGTTTCTTCCAAAAATGTACCCTCAAGGTGAATGTTTTCGGTCCATGCGTTATAGGTTATAAAATAACTGTTAGTATTAAAATAAGTTTAATGTTTTTTTTTATAACTTTATTGATTAATTTGTTGTTTCGTATGTAGGGGGTAATCTTCAGAATTGCTATTGCGATTCCCAAAATTCTTTCACTAGAAGCTACAGAAGTGCCAAGTGTCTTAGGATATTATATTTTATGTAAAAATAAAAAATCTTACGTGGATGAAGTCAAAATCAAAATCAAAAGTTATTTCATCAGCACTTTTCGAACGTCAAAAATTACACAGGACAGTCCCCCAAAAATGCCCACCCTTCACCACTTCCTAGTGCTTTAGCTGGGAAGAACAAGTGGCGCAACAAACTCCCCAGCAGCACAGCTGTCTGTTCAGTTAGAAAACTTGATTCTATACAATAGAATGTAAAGAAGCTAGTATGTAATAACTTCGATGTTGGTATTTAATTTGTTTTTTGCATACAAATCGAATGTATTGGCACTTATTTACTCCTTATCAATGCTCATTTACATTTCTCGCTCGATCCTATACCATTGTTGTGTATATACGTGAGGCACTTCATCTAATAGTATCAAAACCAATTAGGTAACTTAGCTTAATTAAAAAACTAGGATACCTAGTATTTAATTCAATCGAATCAGGTTATCTTCATCATCATTTCCGCCGAAAGACGTCCACTGCTGGACATAGGCCTAAACACCGCCACTTCGATAGGTTCTGTGTTTCCCGGATCCAGTGGATACCTGCGGCCTTCTTCACAAGGTCATCGGTCCACCTTGTACTCCTACAAGGTGGACCGATGATCTCGTGAAGAAGGCCACTTATTAATAAATAAATTCTATAAAATAACTAAAATAAAATTCATTTATTTGAGGCAAGCTTTTTACACATAAATAAATTTAATAAAATAAAATAAATTTATTTCAGGCAAGTTTTTTACACATACTCGTACACCCATAGTATCCGAAAATTATATTAAATATGAAATATATATTAAATTAAATTATTGTTATACATTCAGATAGATCGCGAATCAAGAAATCGCGAAGAAAAAATCAGCTGTTCCCTACATTTACGTTCGAATAGCTCGTCAAAATGTAGGGTACAGCTGTTTTTTTTTACCGATTTCAGGTTTGGTCCCATAGTAAAAGTAGTTCATAATGATGAGTACAATGAATGACCCGTTAAGAGGTTGTGCGTTAATTCTGGGACATGTTGTATAAGTACATCGTTTGAATTTACTTTACGGCAAACAAAATATTTAATAATTAAAATAGCAAAATTATAGTTACATTCAATATTAAAATAATTATTGAATTTATTATTAAAATAGTTATTAAATACTGGATAAAAAGGAAAGTAAAAATTATGATAACGATATTATTGTGCAAAAGTTCACTAGAGAATACACTGGTAGCTTAAATAAAGAAAAGTCCAAATTAAATGTTTTTCACCACTTGTTTACAGCCTATTAACATAACACTCAGAGTTAATTAAAAACAGCATAAAGGCTCGTACAGACCGGCATGACTTGTCGCGCGACGCGACACCGGTAGAACAATTTCTACGAAAAATTCATGGAAATTGTTCTACCGGTGTCGCGTCGCGCGACTCGTCACCCCGGTCGGCACGAGCATTTAAAGTAACCTTAAAGGTATTTTCCCCAAAATGTTGCCAAATAAAATTGGTTTCCGAGAATTAATAACCCGGACATTTCCCTCTAGGGTAAAGAATGATATTAATAAAAGCAACAAGCTTACATTAAGGAATTACAGAGGTAGATTTACATTTTCATTATGGGTACGGTGGCACCGCTCGACGCTCGTACGCAGCGCCTTCTAATGGCAAATGTGCACTTAACAGAATGGCTCTATTACGAGTTTTGGTAATAAGGATTTTTCTCAAACATGCTTGGAAGTTCGAGCATTATTTTGACAACCTTCTTCGAGATAAATCGAAAATGCTGTACTGGTCAAATACATGCGAGCAGCGGCCGGCAATGTTAGTATGAAAATCCATAACTGTCGTGTTCAGCGGCCGAATAAATTACTATGACAACCCATATATCTGTCGTGTAATTTAAAAATGGAACGAACTTTTTACTTCCATAAATGGCAACCAAGGAGGTAACTTATTGATCAAAGGTTTTATTTAAATTTTGAACTCGCTTGCAAATAGAGCTGTTATAAGTAAAAAAGAAACAAATGAACACATTGGCGCGTGATAAATTATCGTTGGTCGTCATTAATTCTGGAATTTATAATTAATTTACTTGGTTTTAATTTCCGCGCATTACTTGAGAAAAGCACTATCCAAGCCTTGGCCGCAACCAGGCATTGATGGACTCACGTATGAGTGCCTCTGCTTAGACGCGACCCACATTTTCACGTTCGTCGATAACAATAAAATATTGTAATAACGGCGCAGGATAGCCTTTATCAGAAATGATCATCGTATTAGTGGTTCAGCAGCTTCAATATCATCAGGATTGTGCCGGAATATAGCAGTTCGTCGTGGACGTGGTGCGACATCATCTTCTATCCTCAGAAGACAGCCGCCAGGCAACCATCGATGCGACGGCGATGCTCTGCTATAGTGACTGTCAGCAGCCAGTGTCACTCTTATCCAACCTTTTTGGTGATTCCAGTAACTTCGTAACAAAACGGGGCGGCGCCACTTGATGCGCCGTCTTAACCAATGTAGGTAGATACAATTTTATAAGCAACATGTCCCAGAATTAACGCACCACCTCTTAAGGAGTCAATATACTCATCATTATGAACAACTTTTACTATGGAACCAAACCTGAAATCGCGAAACAAAAATCGACTGTTACCTACATTTATGTTCGAATAACTCTTCAAAATGTAGGGAACATCTGTTTTTTTTTTCGCGATTTCAGGTTTGTTTCCATAGTAAAAGTCATTCATAATATTATGAGTTACAACGACCCCTTAAGAGGTTGTGCGTTAATTCTGGGACATGTTGTATTTCAAATTGTATCTACCTACATTGGTTTTGTAGCAAGTAGCATGTGATTAATTAAAATCTATTTCTTTCTCGTTCATACTTACTGTGCCATATTTATTTAATTAAAGAAATCCTCAACATTTATTGCTTTTTTTATGTTCCAAACAACGAGACGCACTGATATTAATTTATTGCGCCGCATAAAGACATTTCAGTGAAATTTATCTCAACGAACACTTTAAATTCAATTACTAATTGAATTAAGAAATTGCAAAGTACAGATAAAAAGCGAGCTTATTGAAAGAAACATCTGACGAATGTCATTTACAAACAAAATCTTAAATAAAAGAGAAGATTAGAAACAGCAAAGACGGATTTAGGGAATCAATAACGACTATTATTCTTCTATCCAATGACTTAGGAGTGATCCTTTAGCCCTTTACCCGATATTGAATCTTGCCGAAGCATTTTAGGCATTTTTCGTTTTATTAAGGGGAAATATTCGACAAAAGATACGAGGGTTTTCAATGTAAGGGGCTGGTTCATTGTCAATATGTGAGAATTTATGGGAATTCGTATTACTATAAAGAGCCGTGTATTCGATTTATGTTTAGCGGTAAATATCTGCGAACTGCTATTTTAGGTGGCGGTATAAACAATGTGTCTATTATTGTCTATAATAATAATAATCATTTTATTTCGAGTATCATAGACTCATAACTTAAATATTTATATACACTCAGTCACATTACATAATCAAATACATTGAATTAATATAGAAATTAGAAAATTAACAAAACAACAAATAGATAGGTACCCCATACACAAGTGTTGCAGTGTTGCCACATTACGTACGTTAAATGTGTAAACTTTTTTTTTTTTTTTGTGTGGGAAATTATCAAATTACTTTTCCCGCTCTGGGCGGAGCGGGAGGGGGTGTCAGACTGTTACTGACTTCAATGTGTAACCTACAGCAATGATTAATGTAGTCTTGTTTAATGTGATCACGCATCTTGACTCCATACGAGCCTAACAAGATCTTGACTTCTGAAGCTAGGAGAAATTTGTCAAATTATCATAGTTCCGTCAACTAACAAATTAGTTAGTTTAATTTCGGGTAGTTATTTGATTTAACTCAAAGGTCAGTCGGTCTGGTCAGTTTAAGAATGATGTAATGCTAACAAGTTGCTTCAACCACCATCATCTAAGATTATTATTTGATTTAAAAAAGTGAAGAAGTAAAATCAAACAAAGCATGTATGATGTAACAAAGACCGGTGATTATTCACCGGTCTTTGTTACATCAACGAACATCCTGAACGCATTGTTAAACTGGACTCGAAGGGCGCTGTACGACTTTTGCGTGTAGTTGTGTCTATGGATTTTTGAGAATTACCAAAGAATCATCTGCCTAGCGTTTTCCCAACTATGTTGGGGTCAGCTTCCAGTCTAACCGGCACCAGCTGAATACCAGTATTTTACATGGAGCGACTGCCTATCTGACCTCCACAACCCAGTTACTGGGTAATACGATACCCTTTGGTAAGACTAGTTGTCAGACTTTCGGGCTTCTGACGACCCTTTAACTGTCAAAGATCTACAAATAACAGCTGGGACTAACGGCTTACGTGCGGCATGCGTGTACGACACCCCAATTGCCACACTTTCTTTCCCAATCTGAAGGATTTTGAAATAAATTCCCAATTCATTGCTTCATATGTTTGAATAACTCGTCGGCGCGACAACGTAAATGACGCAATGAATGTTGCCAACTTGTCAAAATGAGAGGCACTGCAATTGTTAGTGTGTTGAATTGCCCCACTGATCATCATTCATCGTTTCAGCCGAAAGACGGCCTCTGCTGGACATAGGCCTCCTCCAAAGGTTCGAAAAAGCTGCTGCCCATTATCTAGTAAGTCCCTTAGTCGCCTTTTACAACACCCACGGGAAGAAATAGGATGGTGCTATTCTTTACGTCCGGCACCACATGGAACGTACCTGTAAATGATTTAATTGAAATAAATGCGATCTGCCTTATTACAAAACAAGATTTATATTTTGACATGGCCTAAACCATGGAGCCAGTTTTTGTAATAAGAACGTAACAGTGATTGAAATACCGTTCTTTATACAAAACTGAAAACTTAGTTCGGTACTAAGTTGTCAGTTTTGTGTTTAGGAACTTTACCATAGTCGGAATAAAGTTCGAAATTCAGTAATGGCTCCATGTTTTAAACCTGGGTCTGAAGATAAGCCTTGTTTTGTAATAAGGGGGTTTGAGTTTGACTTTTAGCTTGAGTTTGATTGTGTTATTCTAATGTACGTGTATTTTCCGCCCCACAGCTGGATGCAATCTTTTTCTAGACATATTTATATCTTTGGTACGCACTTATCACATTTAAAAAACTCATCTGATTTAAACTTAATCAAATGATTTCATAAGAAACAGTCATATTTCTGTTATACGGAAAAAAAGGCACCATTATACTAAACAATATTTATTTTGCTCTAAAAGAGCGACATTAAGCACCTTGAGTCCCGAGTTCCCGACACCTTATTCAACTAATTGTAAAAGCACTGAAAATATTTTTATGTTAGCTCAAAGTGAAAATAAAAGGTTTTGCAAACATTTTTACTGTAAAGACCTGATTTATATCTTCGCAATCTAAAGAAAAAAAATAAAATTGAAGTGTCTGTCTGTAATGTCAAAATAATAGCTTTTAATAAATGCCTATGAAAGAATATACGGTTCTTAGAACAAAAAAACTATTTTTTTTTGGCTGTTTGTTCCGGCTAATCTCTGAAACGGCTGAACTGATTTTGACGGCACTTTCATTGGCGGATAGCTGATGTTAAAAGGAGTAACTTAAGCTACTTTTATTTTAGAAAAAGCCATGCGGGTGAGGAGGGAGGCGGGTTTATGTCCGTGTGGTGCCGGACGCAAAGAATAGCTCTAACTCATTTCTTCCCGTGGGTGTCGTAAAAGGCTGCTAAGGGACTAATTACCTACTAGAGAATGGGCAACAGCATTCTCTATGCATTTTAATACCATACTGTGATCGCCAACTCACCTGCCAAGCGTGGCGATTATGGCAACCCCCCCCTTTGGGGGAGGCCTATGTCCAGCAGTGGACGTCTTTCGGCTGAAATGATGAAATGATTATCCGGGTGAAGCCGCGGGCAGCAGTTATTACTTCATAAATTCACAGTCTAGAGTGTTTTAGGACTATTTTAAGTAGCCATTATGGCACATTTCCAGCGGCGATTTATGAAGGTTAAAAAAACCTCACATTATTTTATAGTCAGCTGTTTTATAGGGCTATATTCGTCTGACAATTTTATGAGCGGTCCTTTTGTATATTTACCTAGCTAGGTAGGTTTGCATGTTGCATGCAGTTACGTGATCGTCATGATTTCCAAATATTGATAAGATTTGTAGTGATTTTAAATCATCATTTTAGCCGAAAGACGTCCACTGCTGGACATAGGTCTCCCCCAAGCACTGCCACTTCGACCGGTTCTGTGCTTCCCGCATCCAGCGGATACCTGCGGCCTTCACAAGGTCATCGGTCCACCTTGTAGGAGGCCTACCAACGCTACGTCTTCCGGTACGCGGTCGCCACTCTAGAACCTTTCGGCCCCATCGGCCATCAGTTCTGCGAGCAATGTGCCCTGCCCACTGCCACTTAAGCTTGGCAATTCTTCGGGCTATGTCAGTTACCTTGGTTCGCCTGTGGATCTCTTCATTTCTGATTCGATCACGTAGGAAAACTCCAAGCATAGCCCTATCCATTGCCCTTTGGGTGACTTTTAGCCTTCTGATAAGGCCCATTGTAAGCGACCACGTTTCAGTGCCATAGGTCATCACTGGCAACACGCACTGGTCAAAGACTTTCGTCTTGAGACACTGCGGTATGTGGGACGAGAAGATATTGCGAAGCTTCCCGAACGCTGCCCAGCGTTGTGTCAGTGATTTTAAATACTAAATATAAAATTAAAAGTACCTATGTGATTTGCCTCAAATGATTTTTGTATCAGGGTAGTCATTTAAAAGTAGGTATCTCATTTGACAGTCACCGTAAAAGTACTGGTTTTTTAACAGAACGTAATGGAAATATGATAATTATTTGGGGCGTCGCGCGTCGTGAAGTTGCTAAGTAAATTCTCTTCGAGCCTCGGAACCTTAAGGCTGTCTTTAAGAAGTCTAAAGTCTATACGACGTGTTCGACACGCGGTTTACAAGTGCAATAATTTTATTATATAAATATTTTATTTATTTATGTGATCTCACTCATCTATTTTTTATTTTATTTATTTCTGTATCTATCCGTAACATCACAGCGGGCCCTGCCAGAATACCAGCGCTGCGACACTTATTTTTAAATGTCGCAGCATCATGCTGAGATAGGCGCCTTTTGTCCTCGTACAGGACTTATTGTTTTTATTTTAATTTGTATTTATTTTGTTGCTTTTATATTTCTATGGGTGTGTTTTAAGTTATTTTGTGATCTCTTGTGCGAGTCTCACTAAATACTTTTTCTTTCATTCTTTATATTAGATATTTGAAAGGAATGTTCCTCTGGGGTTAAGTGTTGTTCTAAGAAAGTATTTTTAGAAAATGTCCTAGAAATTGTTACTTACATAGTCGATAAAAGTATGTGTCTGTGAATAGTCCGATATCAATAGGGTTGGTTACTTAATTACAAAATGCTATAAATCTGTCAATAAAGAATTTAGTATCCCATGAATATGGCCCTTTTCCGTATCAGTCTGAGGGTATGCGGACCTTTTTGGTTGGAAATTCTGGTCTAGTTGAGCTGAATGGTAATTTATTGCAATGACCTAACTGCTTTGAGTTTTCATTTTAAAGGTAGGTAAAGTGATTTTGGGATTTAACGGCAGTGTAGTTTGTTAGATGTTTTGTTTTGTTATAGTAGGTTATAGTATTGTAGTAACGGATTTTCTTTAATCAACTTTAAGTACAAGTACCCTTCTCTCTCGCAACGCGTCTACGTTCCGTTCGCTCCTGAGTACACTTGCGTGCACTGAAATTCTACCCTTTGTTTTTGTTACGAGTTTTAGTTAATGTTTTGTTTAGATTTTTAACAACGAACCTCCGCCAAATGTGGTGTTACTAATTGACAACGCATCGTATCATAGAAAAAAATTTGACCCTGCGCCTACCTCGAATGCCAAGAAAGCGGAATGCAAAGGTGGTTGGCGATAAAAGCATAGAATACCTAAGTACGAAGACACTATGCTAGCGATAGTGACTACAACGGCATATGATTGTTAACGAAAATTTATAACAATATTTTGATTTATAATAAATGTCTTAACCTTTCTTCTAAACAGACATGTTTAAAAATATATGGCAATAACCATAAGAATAATGACAAGCAATAAAAGTGACCATTTTTTTTGCACTAAGTGTACAATGTGGAAAAACTCAATAACAACACTTTGCCCGACATGGGAATCGAACCCCGGACATCGTGCTCAGCAGTAGCACTTGCGATCACTAGACCAACGAGGCAGTGGAAGTAGTAATTACTGTATTTAGTGTACTCATGGAACTAGTAAGTACCGTATATATTGTAAGTAGGGGGTCCAATTTTCCACCAGTGGGCGAACATTAGTTACGTTAAATATCTGATACATCTTTCCTGAATTAATATAACTTGCAACTACTTAAAAAAGGTTTCACGTTTCAAGGGCAAAACCAATAAATACTTGAGTAAATGAGGTGTTAAAATTGTATGAGCCAATTTTCTATCAAGCACAGGCATTTTAATATTCAGACTTCTTGCTTCTAAAGTTAATGAGAAAAGTTAAGTTGATCGTTTCAATCAATCTTCTAAATAAATGAATGCAATCCTTTTTTATAGCTAACGTTTAGATTTTTTTTTCGGCTACGCAGATTTGTATCAATTTGATGTTGAAGTACAGAAAATAAGATTTAAGGTTTTTTAGTTAATATTTGAGTTTTTCGAGATGCGATTACGGTGAAAAGTTTAAGAAGTTTTCATTTTTGTTAAGTAGACAAAGGAGCTTATCAGGCTATGCCAGAATAGACTGAAATAAAAGTCAGTTTAATATTTTGTTTACTCTAATGAATGCAGCTTTAGAAACTAGTAAACTGCCTTGAAAAAGCAATGCAACATTTATTAGTATGCAAACATGGGCAGAATTGAAGGTAAATCAAATACAAACTACCTATCAAACTAATAAAAATGAACGGAATCACTGCGCGAGCTTCCTCTACCGTATGAAAACAGAATCACTTAAGACGGAGATATACACCAGTGACCTTGAGTGGTTAGCTTGCGTGTTTTATACAGAGCTCACGCAATAACAACAATAGGACTCGCCCATCAAGGAGCGCTGTCCCCAATTTGACGCATTAGTAATTTATTATACACAAAACAAAAGATATTTTAATAAAACGCGTATACTAAAAGATGAAAAATTAAATTATCTTTAAATTGGTGAAAGTTTTAGAAAAATACGCTTGGTAGATTTTGCGCCATTCTCAGTTTTTTATCCGCATTAGACATAACTTTAAAAATTAATTTCACTATGTAATATAAACATAATCTAAATATTCACATATTAAGTTATTGAGAAAGTGCTTTAATTTATCATACATTTTTTTAACACTACTCGTTTAGATGTGATATTTCGTAAACAATCATTAAAAGTCGGTTATCGTCGCCTTAAATCGGCCCAGTAATCACGGAGAAATCAGTGTATATGTTACCGGCCAAACCCGATTTCAGGACAAACTAGTTTAGCCTAGGCTGAACTAGTTCTTCCTATACGCGATAGGATTAACTAGTATAGCCTAGGCTAAACTAGTTTGTCCTAAGCCCGATAGGATAAACCAGTTTAGCCTAGGTCGAATCGGTTTATCCTAGTTAGAATTTACATGCTTTAGGATAAACTGGTACGTTCTAATCTGAAATCTGATTAAGCGTGCTGCGGGAGCGCGTGACCGAAACGAATCGCAGCAAAACCGACTCCACGTAGTCTTGTCTGCCCTACCCCTAGAGTGTTATTTAAAATCGCGTAGGGGCGAGGCGGCCCGCGAGCTGAGGAGCAGGTGGTTTCAACGCTTCCCACCGCGGCTGAGGCGCGCCAGCAAGTCGAAGCCTTGTAAATATTAGAGGTTTTGTAATTATATAAAATATTACTTACCATTTTAATTGTATTCCTTTATTCAGTTTACTTTGAAAATAAGTTTATAGAAGATACAAACAAAGTGAAATTAGTTCAGACTAGGACGTACCAGTTTATCCTAAAGCATGTAAATTCTGACTAGGATAAACCGATTCGACCTAGGCTAAACTGGTTTATCCTATCGGTAACAGGATGAACGAGTTTGGCCTAGGCTATACTGGTTTGTCCTATCGCGGGTAGGGAGAACTGGTTTGGCCTAGGCAAAACTAGTTCATCCTGAAATTGGGTTTGGCCGGTAACATATATACTTACATGAAAAAAAGAACTCCCCGACTGCATGAAGTCGAAACAAAATTGCTACAAGTAATATTAGTAATTTTCTTTTTTTATTTATTTAAACTTCTTGCACACAATTACAAAGGCGGATTAAGTCCGCCTTTGTAATTGTGTGCAAGAAGTTGTAGCCTTAGGCATTCTCTACCAGTCAACCAAGGGTGGTGAAGAGATAAGATGGCGGGTGCTCTGATTGAGAGAAAATAAGATAATAAAAAAATAACTTAAAATAAAATATAACATAATTAATTAAAAATAAAATATGTGCACAAGTACATAGACAGGTTATAAACTTATAATACACATAATATATAATATACATTTTTTTTTTTCATTCTTCCTCTTCTGAAGCAGTCGGAGAGTTATTTTTATTATAAAAAAATATATTTACCACCATTTAGGAATACTTCAGCTGCATTCAAATAGAAGCACATTCTAAAATCAAAAATATTCTGAGTCCTAATTTATTGCAGCAAAACGCCAAAGGAACAGGAAAGAAGAAAGAAAAAAAAATCACACGCTTTTGGAAGGACTGCTTAAAAGGTCCTCACCCAATCGACATAAAATCAATGGATTAAATATAAATAAATAAAACCATTCGCGGGAGCAGTGGTGGCCCAATAGTAACGGCCCTAAGTCGAACCCAGGCAGGCGCTTTACTTTGTGTAAATTAATTCATCACCACTGCTCTCAAAACGGTGAAGGAAATCATCGTGAGGAAACCGGCATGTTCTAGAACCAAAAATTTGAAGACATGTAATAGTATATGTCAGAACGATAATTTTCAATTGTCATTGAAGGCTGTCATTCTGACATATTATATTATGTATTTGTGAGTTTGCAGAGAAAACTGTCAGCCAAGTCGTAAGATAGATATCTATGTTAAAAACAATAAAATAAGATCTTATCCTGACGCAAATGAACCTTATTTTATTATACTATAAAATCCGTATTAACTTAAAAATATTTTAAATAAAAACAGCGTTCTCTTTGTTATCAAAAGGTGAGAAAAGAATGGGAATACCTTTTTGTGAAGACCTGATACTATCGTTAATTTGAAGTTTCTAGTTAAGATTGTTTAAGTTAAAATACTTTCGTGCTGATTTACATTATTTTTGCGTATAAAGTGCCTTTTTGTAAGAAAAACAATGTTGTTTTTAAACTTTTGTTGGCACCGCGCGCCGTTGGTTTTGAAGGCACCGCGCGCCGTTTAAAGGCTTCTAAAGACCAGCGCGACACAAAGGCCCCGCGTGTCGCGCAACGAGCGGTGCCTTTGTGTCGCGTCGCGAGTCGCTCCGATCTGTAGAAGCCTTAAAGAAAGGTAAGATATTAACATAGTATTTACACGAGTTTTTACCCGAAAAAGGAGGGTTATGATTTAGACCGGTATGTTTGTATTGGCAGTAGAACAGGACGTTTTAACATTAAACTTGTTCATATTCCACCTGGAAACCCCCTCCTCCTCCCCCTCCTCCTGGTTGTTTTACCTACATATTGTTTACTTTCCAATTTATATATTTACCTACCCACGTTTATTTTATTCACGCACATGACCGTATTACGTAACTACCAGGAATTGTATTACATTCAATTGACAGAATCGATTTCCAATAACATTCAATACAACCGCATCTGCATAGTAAATACATAAAAAAAGATATCTTTATATTAAAACAGTTGACCTGGTTCACTCGTCGGGTTCGAGTTATGCTCCAATAGTTATTGGAAAACATTTAGCACTTTCCACATGCCGCTCACGTCGCTTTTCAGCTTAATGTGCTTGGCTTTATTTACACCGTCAGTTGATTTAATCAGAATTGGCTTATAGCGAGGACAGTTTAAATAAATGTTCTGATGATATAGAAAGAAAGAAAAATAGTTTATTATATCGTAAACATTAAATTAATAGGCATCTTGCGTATTTTATCGTCGCTTTTAAACGAATTGTATTCGATGTTTTTAGGGTTCTGTACCTCAAAAGGAAAAAAACGGATACCTCATAGGATCACTCGTGTGTCTGTCTGTCCGTCTGTCACAGTCTAATTTGCTCCGAATCTACTGGACCGATTAATTTAAAACTTGGTACCTATGAATATGGGTACTTACAAAACTTTTTTTTCTGATTTGCTTCCCAAACTTAACGTTTGGGAAGCAAATCAGAAAAAAAAAGTTTTGCCGACGGTACCGTGTGACATGACATAAAATGAAAGGGCTTGTTGTAAGGATTTCAGATACCTATATTTTTTATAATTTTAAAATAAATACGTATATTATAAGTTATATAGGAAAATAGATGACAAGTTATCCCTTATCTCCGAAACTACTGGGACTAAAATTTAGAAAAAAATACAGAAATATTTCTTACTTATAGATTAATGGAAAACCTATAAGAAGTTTATGGTCTTAGAATAACTTTGTGAATCTCTCAATACAGTGCGTACAAACTTAAATTTGCAGATGGAATGTATGGGGGAACATGTCTTTCAACGACAATGTTACGTTTGTTCTTGGGATAAATCCATTCCAACTACGGAACTCTTCATTATGCGTGGTCCGACACGCACTTGGCCAGTTTTTTTAAACATTTTTGCTTATGTGTTTCTGACTGTGCCAGCCTCCTCAGCGAGGATTCCCTTTGTAGATATACAGCATAATATCAGAAAGGTGTGGTCATATTTAAGGGTGTGGTAGAAACCATCGAACTGAATAACTTTCTCTATGGGACCAACATGGTAATTACGAAAAACCCCTTAAATATGACCACACCTTTCTAAAACATGCTATATTATTATGTATGCTCTTACAAAAAAAATAAAACATTAAAACCCCACCCATCGTGCAAAATAGTTGTCACATTTCGGTGTGAGAGGCGTCGATATAATCCGTACCGAAATTTCGAAGGATAGCGGTAATGGCATTGCTTATTATTTGACGACACTCGCATTGGAACGATAGCGCTGTATCGCATCTTTTTATTTCTATGACCTTCTCGCTATTCTTCAGAAAAGTATGTTTCATTTCTTAGCAAGAATAATTCTTTATAAAGTTACGTAAACAGAATTTACAACAACTATGTATATTGTGAGTACAAAATAGTACACATTGCTAAAACGGCAATACAGTCCTTATGAATTGTAAAGTCGGACGCTGATAAGCAAACCAATATCAAGCCAATGAGAAAATGGCGTCAAAAGATGTCATACTACTTTAATATACTACGTGCTATTTTGAATGTAGTCGTAGTTTTCAATACACTTCCTCGAATACTGGTTCATACCGCACTACGACTAGGTTTACAATGCACACGCGTGCGATTTTTTATTTTCCAACAAGTGAGCGGGAATAAAAATTGCCACAGATAACTTATACCTATATTTAGTCCAAATTGGTTCAATGGCTCTATTCACACCACCGCTCGTTTCGCGCCAGAGACGGTCCTATAATCGGCGGTGATTTTTTTTTAAATCTCGGCAAAGATGCGTCTTTACGGCGGCGGCGTTAATATTTTTGGAATATTTAAATAATGTTTATAAATAGAATACCATGATTATTACAATAAAAAAAACGTTTATGAACAAATTAACATTTATTTGTGTTCTAAACACAAAAATATTTGAATTTTCTATTTTTCATATTAGGCTGCTTATCGGCTTTATACCTTTGCTTCTCCTTCAACCTGGCGATAGCAAAGCGTGGAAAAAAAAGAAATTGAAATCATAGTTTCCTAATAATTAATGAACAAAATATTTTTCGTTATTTTATTTTATTTCTTCAAAAGTGTATTAAAAAACGTCGTTTGATACACGTGGACATTTATTATTGCAGTTTTCGGCTCAAAAACAACCTCGCCTACGGCTCGGCCTCGAATGCAATAACAAACATTCTCCACTTGTATCAAAATGTACATTCCGTACATGGACGTACTTATTTGATTTAAGCATCGATTTAAGTGACTTGAAATTCTCTTGTATAATGTTAAATATGGGATGCATTATCAGAATACATCAGTATCTCCGAATTTGAATTTTTGTGGGTTGTCAAATTATTATTGCATAACATCATCCTATTATTCTTACGGTGCATTTTCAGCACGGTTTTTTCAATGGAACAAATCTGACTTAGAGAGATGTAGGTATTAATGATTTTAATGATGATTCTGTAAGTACATAACTATTATAGTCTCGAATCATATTTTGTTCAAGATACAACCTTTTTACTGACCTGCAAATAGCAAAAACAGTAAGAAAATTCGAATTTCGCGGGATAAAGCTGCGTATTCACCTTTAAATGTAAGTGTATCTTTTATCTACTATCTTTTCATAAAATCATTGACCTATAAACCTATGGAATTGCCATACCTACAAAAATAGCGTGAATACCTACAGAAATCGAGTACTTAAAATGGCTGCCTTTTATAGGGTTGTTACTGCGAGTGCGAGAGAGAAAACAAGCAACCGTTGACAGCACATTGTCGAATTTTGTACACACGGCTACACATCAAGCTATACATTTCCAGTTTACGCTGATCTTGCACTGTACGGAAATCCTTTACCAAGCGAGATCAGCTTATACTGGAAATGTATAGCTTGATGTGTAGCCGTGTGTACCACAAAACTAGGCATTAAACATAGCGACCGGTCACGCAAAAACAGATTTTGACGTCACAAAAAAGTGTTGCCAAATTTAGTCCTTGACAAACATAGATATCTCTTTTTTCTTATGTAGCTCTTGATGAGTTACAAAGAAACAAAACGCTTTTTGACATGACTGTGTCGATATGATAGATATTTGTAAATTTATTTTTCATAGTTATAGTAGAATATGCCCTCTCCATAGTATTCCTACCTCAATGCATAAAATAGACAGTAAGTAGGTATAACCAATGACGTATTATAAATAGACGCGTCATACAAGAACATTAGTGCACTCAAAAACAGCGTAAGCCATGAATGTAGCTATATACTTGCGAACAATCATACAGTGCGCGAAAAATGGAAAGACCTATACCGATAACTGTTGTTAGAAAGAGATGAACATTTACGTCACTAGCTGCTGCATGTTCATTGGCGCGTACGCGTCGGTCACAGCAGTCAGGAAAAATGGCTGACTGGCTGTACAAGTACAAAACAAAACAACGTTTTCATATTATAATTAAAAAATACAATAAGTACTTATGCATGAAATAAGACGTTTTTCTGTACTCCCACAGTAGTAGTGTAATTTGTACATCGTGTATAGACACGGGAAGGCATTTTCTTCACAAATAATTGCTGAGAATTGCGAGTGATTGTGACGTGTAGCCGCGTCACTGGATGGCGCGTGACTAATTCCAAGTCGGCCAATTGGCTTGCTTTTACTTTGCCATTATTGAGCACGGGTAACGCATCTAAAGGTTTTGGGTGTCATTGGGTATAACTAATAAAATAAACTTTTGACAATGATACCCAAATTATAACATGTGAAAAGAAAATGATTATCTTATACATAAAATGTAAGAGTATCTTTTATCTACAATATTTTCATAAAATAGACAGTAAGTAGGTAAATCTAATAAAATAAACTTTTGAAAATGATACCCAAATTATAACATTTTAAAAGAAAATTATTATCTTATAAATCATCCTAAAACTTATAAACCCAGCCGATGTAAAGTAGAAGCAAGTCTATCTAAGTTTTTAAACAAAAAAGGGCTCAGAAACTCAGAACTTTGCCCTAAACCAATTACAAGATAGACAAGTCAGTAGTTTGGGCTTCTGAACAGATGCCTGTTGAAAGGGAAACTCAAAATTGATTGATGGTAAAAAACTCGTTGTCTTGAAATTTTATAAGGCATTGTGCGCTTTTATAATTTGAAGCGTGACGATGTTATCGTCAACGTCCGCTTCTACGCCCATGAAATGTATGGAACTACGTGGACGGATATTTCAAAAGCATCTTCTTAAATTTACATAATTGTGTACATTTTACTTCCCTGTGTTATCGTGATGCCGTGACGAGGACATGGACTTACCACGATAATATCGTTACGTTAGAAATTATAAAAGTGCATATTAGGTTACTGTCGCAGATCATGAGAGGCCCGTCAACTCCTTCTGTGAAGCAGTAATGCTCGCAAACGAGGAGGCGGAACGCGTGAGGGAGAGGCAAGGTTCGCGCCCTCGCGCCCCTAATCGCCTCAGGAGACGCCCCGGGCGTTGGGAGTCGCAAGCCGATTTCCGGCTACCATAGGCACGGGCTCACCGTCCGATGATAAGTACCAGGCCCGAGTCGACGGCGCGTTGTGTTCCACGCGCGACTCAAAGAGATGTCAGCACCAACTGACTCGCAACCCTGGCAGGCATTGCTCCTAACGGACCCCCCGTTAGGACCAATGCCTGCCAGGGTTGCGAGTTTGTCCGAAAGGGATATCGTGGCCCTGGCACACAGGCAACGGAAGGAACACGGGTGGGCTTTAGTCAGTAAAAGTCTAACACGTCCTTCCGCTCCGCCCAGAGCGGGAGAATTTATTTGATAATTTCCCACCCAAAAAATAAAAAAAGATTACTGTCGCAGATGTTATGAGCACACTTCATTAATTATAATTTCAAGATTTTAACTTTTATTTGTCTGCTTTGCAAATGCAATAGATGCTACGATGGATAACTATGAAAGTTTACTGAGATTATTTACTATTTCTTATATGTTACTACTCCTTAGAGTATTTATCACCATCGTCCTATAACATACCTCAGCTCGACATACTCGTAGGTCCCTTCAATCGCACGCAATTTAACTCTTTCCTATACTCCATTTGAAATAAGTAAGATTATAAATAAACTTTTTTACAGTCGGGTCAACCGATTTTGACTTCTATTCCGTAGACATAAAGATGGCATTAAAAGCAAAAACGTGGTTACAATACCAATTGTTTATTATAGCTGCCATTTGTAATGCCACCAACGCAATAGAAGTCAAAATCGGTTTAACGGACAATAATAAGAAACTTAAAAAAAAAATAACCGACTTCCATATTATATATATATTTTTTTTCACTTTTTAGTGGGTCACGTTTTAGTTTATCTAAGTTACAATAGCCAAATGTCAACTGC
The DNA here is from genome assembly GCA_948098905.1 of Tiliacea aurago. Lineage (NCBI taxonomy): Eukaryota > Metazoa > Arthropoda > Insecta > Lepidoptera > Noctuidae > Tiliacea > Tiliacea aurago. The sequence goes on along the minus strand of OX402579.1, from coordinate 20,817,570 downwards.
TCATCACCTTTTACAAAATATTGCTTTTCCCGATGCAGGGACGTTAATTGTTGAGAAGTTCTCCTGGTACTTCACCATCAGCTCCACTTACACACCATGCATTGTAACGAGCATAAACTGCAAAGCCACTATATTAAAGTAATCTAATCGCGACCTGTCAAATACTATTATTGAGTAGTTCCGGTGGCCATCTGTGGTCTTGATCATCAGTTCAACTTAAACAAATTGTGCTTTGAGAGAGCAAATGCACGTGTTACTATAAAAAATACCCAAATCGCTATAAGTGTGCCTATAATATTTGAAGAGTTCCCTCGATTTCTCCACCATCAGATCCTGACGTTATGACAATGAGGCCAACTTTAAAGTATACCCTTTCGAACAAAAAAATAATTTTCTAAATCAGACCAGCCGTCTTCGAGTAACCGGGGAACATACATAAAAAAAAAGGTTCCGGCGAATTGAGAACCTCCTCCTGTTTTTGAAGTCGGTTAAAAAATGGTTTATTTAAATGGCAAATTATTTTCCAGTCGACTAACAACTTAAAGGGCGACTAACCATTTGTTACAAAAAAAAATAACTTGGCAGCGAATAAATATTATTTAATGTTATTTTTAAATTTATATCAACAAAACTTATGTAAGTAATGTTTTATTTAGTTCACACAATCAATATAGTAATTATCCATACAGCATAATACTGTTATTGAATCATTTGGGTTAGGTTAGGTTAGAACAGTGACCATTCGCCTCTATTGTTGGTAAATTCAGTTACCAAAACCAAAAATCGATGCCAGTTTAAATTAAAACAAAGCTATCAACTGATTATTAAGCTGCTACTTTCCACTTAAAATTATACTTCGCTGTAGCTGCCAACCTATTATTTTTGCTACCGGCTTTAATTATTTTTTAATGCCATATTCAGATTAATTTGTCGCCGCGTTATAATAATACATGCCTATTTAAATGTCTAATCTCAAATGTGCGTGTCTAATTTAAATGTCTTATTTCAGATGTATTAAAGATTTATGTTCGATATTTGATTAAAAGTGTGTCATAGACTGCTCTTTGTTTTGCACTTTGTATTTTCTTATATATATTATCATTTAATTATTGAGCTTTTGTCATCATCATCATAACATCACGCCTGTAATCCCCGAAGGGTTAGGCAGAGGTGTACTTATATAGTACACCCACATTTCGCCAGTTTTGTTTAAGTCCCATGTAATAGGGGGCGAGTCTATTGCTATCAACCAGGCACCAATCCAGATTCCGGGCAGCTACTGAGAAATTCCTAATGGAAAATCCCAATAACACTTTGCCCGACCTGGGAATCGAACCCAGGACCTCATGCTCAGCAGTAGCACTAGTGACCACTAGACCAACGAGGCAGTGTGCTTTTGTGTGATGTACTATTTATTTTATGTGCACTAAATAAATTATTTGTCTATCTATTTACTTGGAATTGGGAACCCAATATCCCCAAGTTTGTTTCGCCATTTCTTCTCAAGGGTAGTCAGATAGGAAATGTCGACTCCATCTAGCTTATTTTTTAAATTTGTCGGATCCAGTCATTAGTACGGACACGTAACGAATCAAGCCCGCCACTAGTGACATCATGTGATCTACCCACACCTCTGGCGCGCTTCTACAGAGTCGTGATGTTTTGAGCCGATGGCGAGGAGCACATTCAAGATTCATTGTCGGGTCTGATCGCATCGGAGGTAAGACGTCGCGGAACTGTACTCGATTCGTTATGCTCGGTTATTGTGGTGATTATAATTTGTAGTCATGGTGTCAATTTGTGATTTCAATAAACGCTGAGTATCTCACCCAGTGTGTTTTCATTGCACGAAACCCAACTTCTGCCCACATGATGACCGAATCTAACAAAGTAAAATCTTGAAGATTCGACAAATATATTTTTATTATGGCGTTTAAAAATGATGTCGATATCCTATTATCATTTCATTTCAATAGGTTTTCTACGAATGAGTTTTCTATAGGGCAATGAGAAAACGTCCAATAAACAGTACCTACAAGTTCACAGAAAACGTTTTTCAAATTACACCTAACATTATTCCTAATCAGACATGCAAATTCTACTTTATTTGTTCAGCTGAGGCTTACTGTTATTTGGCCTTAAGGTTAGCGCACACTGTTGACTTTCAACGTGTGCTAACAAAAAGTTATTTGCTTTTGCCGTGTTACATGTTTTTGTTGCAAAGATACAAAGACATTTAATTATTTAATTTTTTTTTGGGGTGGGAAATTATCAAATAACTTCTCCCGCTCTGTGCGGAGCGGGAGGGCGTGTCAGACTTTTACTGAATAAAACTCACCCGTGTTCCTTTAGATGCCTGTGTGGCAGGGCCACGATATCCCTTTCGGACAAACTTGCAACCCTAGCAGTCATTGGCCCTATCGGACCCCGTCAGTTCATCTCTTTGAGGAGCGCGTGGAACACAACGCGCGGCCGTCGACCCAGGCCTGGTCCTTATCGGACGGCGAGCTACCCATCACTCACCGTGCACAAGCCAGCGCCTACGGTGGCCGGGAATCAGCCTGCGACTCCCGACGCTCGGGGCGTCTCTACTAGGGGCGCGAGGGCGCGAACGTTGCCTCTCCCTCACGCGTTCCGCCTCCTCCTTCGCGAGCATTACTGCTTCGCAGAAGGAGGTGATGGCCTCCCATGCACTCTCGCTCCGAACCATGACCTGAACCAGGGCCGGACGCAAGAGATCGCCGCCGCCGATCGCCTCCGTGAGGAGCTCCACCGTATACTCCACCGTGTCTTCCGGGCGATCCCCACAGTGGTGACACCCGGGCGTTTCCTCCCGCTTTATCCTAGACAGGAACCTCCCGAAACAACCGTGTCCGGTGAGGACCTGCGTCAGGTGGAAGGTGAGGACGCCGTGGCGCCTCTCTAGCCACTCCTCAAAGAGGTGACTGATCGCCACAATTGTGGCGTGCCTAACAGCGGCTCCCCTGACATCATATTCTGTCACCAGACGTCAGCCGCCACGCAACCATCGATGCAACGCTCTGCTAGAGTGACTGTCACCAGCCAGTGTCCCCTTATCCGACCTTTTCGGTGAATCCAGTAACTTCGCAACAAACCTAGACGCGCCACTTACTGCTTCGTCATAATTAAGTAATCTACATTTTTATACCGAGGCGATTTTTGTGACTTTTACCTTAGATATTTCGTTCCTAGGAGAATAAAATAAATATGAAATTACAGTACAGGTACTGGTTGAAGAGGTTCTTGTGAAAAGATTGTTTTACGGAAATATTACTTGCCACCAGGGAGAAATATGTACGGTGGTTATACCTACCACCTTTTGGCTAAGTAATAACTGCTGCATGGATCGAACGGTCAAGTTAAGCTACGCTTGCCACGGTTGTTCCGTGGATGGGTGATCATCGTTGTACGTCTTACCAAGGGGTATCGTGTTACCCAGTAACTGGGTTGTGGTGGTCAGATAGGCAGTCGCTTCAGGTAAAGTACTGGTATTCAGCTGTATTCGGGTAGACTGGAAGCTGACCCCAACATAGTTGGGAAAATACTAGGCAGATGATGATGATGATGATGAGGACAAACCTACCATCATACATATTTTTGCTGCCTGCAAGCATGTTGTTGTTGTTATGATCAAGTTTGAAGGGTACGGGTTCCTGTGTATTACGGTCAAACGAGACATGTTTTGTGGTGGCATACCGCGGTTTACCGCGCCAGTAGCATATACACCGTGGCATTTTAATCGTCTTACAACGGCAGCCCACTTGGTGTATCCAATGACTACTAATCATTCATAAAGATTTTTTTTTAAATTAAGATTTGAATAATAATAAAAAAAAAAATAACGTTAGGTCGCATGACGTAGTTTGAAACACCCTGTTACGAGCCTTGCGTTCCAAAGGCGGCGTGAAATGGAGTGCAAGGCTCGTACCGCGCTCATAACAGGGTGTTTCTAACTACATCATGCGTCATAATAAATAATGTTTTTTTTTTAATTATTCAAATGTTAATAAAAAAAAAACTTTTATGAATGATTAGTAGTCATTGGATACACGAAGTGGGCTGTCGTTGTAAGACGATTAAAATGTCACGGTGTATACTTACAACGTCTCGTCACATCATCAAACGTCGGGCTCTGCTGCTACTCAGACTAATCCTATAATGGCAGCAGATACCCGATACACCCCTTCACACATCTCACGCACACGACGCCCCAAAAACGCTCTCACAGATAAAGATGACGACATTACTCTCTATCAAGAGAGTATGAAGTCAATTCGTAAAACTTACATCATTATACACAGATTCCGTACTCGCCGGCGAGTATCACCGCGACCTAGAGTAGATTAGATAATCGCTCACCCCGTCCCTTGACCCTGCCCACCCGCGTGGAGCAAGTAGCTTTAAATATTATCCGCAATAATGATGATAATCAGATGCTGCAAGTCCCCTCTTGCTCAGTACACAGTAGCGACCAAAGCCAAGGTTCGAGTCCCATTACGGGGCACCCTTAGCTGCGCCAAAGTTCGGTGAAGCAGCAAAGGCGCTCCGGAATCAACTGCAAACCGAAAAAAAAATCGTCGGGCAGTTGCCCACCAGACGCAACACCCATCTGGTCAGAGTGTCCTCCCTTTTCTATGGAGGAAGAGTAAACTTTACACCCTGTTCCTCATACCACTATAGTTATTAGATCCTTTTGTATAAAAAACAATAAAAATCTAAAGTAATTTATTCAAACTAGACTCAGAATTAGCACTTTTCGAACGTCAACATAACATAAGATAGTCTCCCAAAACGCCCACCCTTCATCACTTCCTAGTGCTTTAGCTGGGAAAAAGAAGTGCTACAAACTCCCTAGAAGCACAGATGCCAGTTAGAAAAAAAATTATTCTCTACAATAGCATGAAAAATAATTTACATAAAGCAACACAAAACATTAAATTAAATTATTTGCCATAAGTCAGCTCGTCTGATCTACATAGTAATTTCAGACGTTGCAGAGGATAATTATTAGATAAATCAAGCAATCAATGACCGAGTATCTGTATGAGAGATTTATAGGTCAATCGTTCTAAAATTATCTTTAACATAGCATCGGTGAGAAAGCCTTGGTCAAATAGATTCTGGTGAGATTCCGTGAAGCGTAAGAAACAGGTCAAGTGAAGAAATAATCTGATGACATACAGCCAGCGGGCACTGTACTGACAAAGGCTAGCCTGTCTTTGTAACTATACCGTGTATAATTAAAAAGATGAAATGATTAGCCATGCTTACAGAATTTAGTGTAAAATTAATTAATTACTTCATTTCATTTATTTTTCAAACATAGTCCATTAAATTACATTACATTAAATAAAATCACAAAATTGACATACAAATCACACATGCACAATAATATTATACTAAAACATTCAAATCAAATAAAATTAAAATACATTATCTACACTTATCATTCAAATCAAATTTAAAATACACACAAATGTCACATCATTTTTGTCAATATCTGAGAGAAATAAAAATATATCTAAAAAGTCATCAATAAAAAACAATATAAATTACAATTAATTATACAATAACATTCTAAAGATTAAATACACTAAAGTTCATCTTAGTCTAAATTTAGGTTTGTATCCGGAATGCTCAATATGCAGCCTGGTCAAGTACCGCATTATTGGGTAATCCAAATCCAGATCCATCCTCCATGCGAACAGCTGAAGGTAGCTGTTGGAACTGACTCGTATGCGGCGCATCAGGGACACAACTCTCTTACGTATATTCGCCGCAAATCCATCTATATTTGCGTCCGCAAACATAACCGACGCAAAACGTTCCATGAAAAAATTTAAGAAATCGATTCCGTAATTTCCTTTAAAATGTAAAGTCAGAAAAAGTAATTGTATAGCATTGACTACCAAATTAAATCTAAACTAATATTATAAAGAGAAAAAAATGATTTATTGTTCCGCTTTCACGCTAAAATGGCTGAACAGATTTGTATGAAATTTGGCAGATGGGTAGACCATGACCTAGGTAAGGACAAAGGATACTTTTTATCTTGATAGTCTCATGGGATACAGACTAATGCGGGTGAAACCATGGGGCGCAGCTAGTTGTCCATAATTATATTGAAATCACGTAGCTTGTCAATTCGATAAACAATTAATTTCCGTGACTTTACTTACCAAATAGATAGAAACAGAGTCAAATTAACAGAAATATAATAAAGAAGCAAAACCGTTTCTGAATTGAGACAAAGACACATTCTTCAAGAAATAAGCAAAGAGAAACAAATCCATTATTCTTCACTATGACTGTTCCGGAATTCCGAAGAGAACCAATTATTACTCCGTATCAATCCTTATTATTGCGTATTAAAACCTCTTACATACTGCCCGATGAGCAATATTTACGAATGCCGCATTCCTTATTGGATTCTTATAGAAGTTGGGTAATTGGTTGATCGTGTATTCTTTTCTATTCTATTCTATTTTTTTAAGGGTTTCATTTTGCGAAAATCTTACCTTTATTACTAAATGGTATAGTGTAATTATAACTAACTTCATAGTAGGTACCTAGTTATTCTTGAGTCCTATTAAGTGAACTTTTAAATCACGTTCAAGTGAATGTAGTCACGTTAAAGTGTATTGGATAAGTTTGATTGCACTTGACCCACTTGTACATAGCTGAACATTCTGGGGAAAGGTACTTTACTCTGATAAGCTATCCTACGTTTAATATAATTGTAAATTGGAACCTTATTCCAATATCTTTAAAGGCACAAAGCGTTGTCGTCTTGCTACAACTAAGTATAAAAAAAAAGTATCTACCACAAAGAATACCACTTTGGGTGCCAGAAAACTTTTTGCAGTCTCGAATCCTGCAGTAAAGACTACGTTAAAGACAAAGAAGTTTAGCATTCATTCCTTCTACACATGTGGCTTTCCTGGTACCTCATTAACGGAAAACACTATGTAAATGTCTATTAACTGCTCCTAAATTACGATGTTTTCCTTTTTATTTTCCTTACACATAGACATAATCTTTTCTTTATTTGACATTATATACCTACAATTTAAATTTAAACAAGGGTTTTACTTTTATTATTTTAATAATTTTTTATATCGTTTTTTTCTAATAATTTGTTAATATAAGAACGTTGTAGGCTTAATAGACTGCCGATTTGTAGACCATTTTCTATTTTGTTAAGTACCTGGTACTTGTTGACGGGCCTACACTGTCCTCCCATTTTGAAAACATTGTAAAAAACAATGATTTTTGAAAAGGGTAACCGTGGAGTGTCTTGCCGACTCTTCTCCATAGGAAATTACCTTTTGGAACCGTGCACCTAGCTTATGACATTTCATAAGTGTAGGCTTATGTGAAATAAAATATTTTGTATATTACCAACTACATACTACCAACTATATGTCAAACATTTTGTTTTCCAACAGATGTCAAACACAAAATAGAATACTAGCCCCTAGAGGTTTTTGAAACTGTTCGCGCCGCTTCGCCGCCTCACAGCGACAAATGGCCGAACATTTTTACACCGGCCATTCCTGCTGCATATTTTACAATGGGTCAAGTTTCAAGCGCTTTTCCGGTAGATAAAATACCAACCAACGTATTCATTGTAAACACTTTAGTTTATAGTCGAACAAATTGAAAGGATACGTTATTTAATCAAGGTTTTTAGCTTATCCAATTAAGTAAGCAATTTACTGGGACGGTTCGGTTTAGTGACGAGAAAATGAGTTCGATGCTGGATTTTTAATTAAATCGATGGTTGCGTCACTGTTTCGTGGGCGTTTTAAATGTTAGCGATTTAGAGGAATTGATTTCGATAATTTCAATACAGGGTTCGTCAGATAAAATCATGTCCTCCAATTGAATAAATCGTGAGGTCCTGAACTAGCGTGGTTTTGTGATCTTACTTTTGGCAAACATAGGAATCTAAGGCAAACGAACAAATGAGTGGTTCCAAGGTATCTATCGAATTAAAAAACCCCGCTTGTTTTGAATTCAGAACTCGAAAGCATTCTTAGAATTTATCTCTTTATTCCTTGATCAATTTTTTTTGCGCCAAGACAGATATGCTACGTGCTGCAAGACGACGTTTAACAAAGTAAGTCGATTTTCTGAAATAAGTTCCCCGATTCTAGGGAATCGTGTTTCGTGAAATCGTGATAAACCTCTGGCTTGAGAAAGCGGGCCATTCTTTTGGCCCGGGCCATTGGGCCGTCGGTCCACTATGCGATCGCCGAGTGGCTACTTTGATTGCATTGCGGTCGCTATCGAGCCCTGAATTTTTATTGAAATTGTTGTGGAGAAATGTGGGATTTTGGTCTGAATCCAGCCTGCTTTATTTTTGCGGATTGTCTGCTGACCGTGATTGATTTTATTGGATTGGTATTCTACTTATGCAAACGTTACAGTAAGCTCAGTGAGTTTAAAATATGGAGCTCAAGTTTTATAGCTAACGGGTTGCGAGACTGACTATTGGAGATCGGTCCATGATTTAGCGAAACAATTTTATTGCCGTCTCTTTATAGTAATTCCTTCTTAATACGTATTTCTTTTTGAAATTTAACACTTTCACTGTCCACGTTTTACATTAAATACATTGAAGACGTGCATGGCATTTAATGCATTTTTAGGGTTCCGTGCCTCAAAAGGAATAAACGAACCCTTAAAGGATCACTCGTGTGTCTGCCTTTCTGTCTGTCCATCTATCACAACCTATTTGCTCCGGATCTACTGGACCGATTAAGTTGAAATTTGGTACACATATGAATTTCTGTGACCCAAACACGGACGTGTAAAGTAAATAAATGAATTTTGAATATAAGTGTCAGTTTTGTGGGTCAAATTAGAAAATAAAAATAAAACATTTTGCAAACTGTACCGTGTGACATATCAAGATTTCAGATATATTTTTTTTATAATTTTGAAATAAATACTTTTAAAGTTATATAAGGAAGTCGATGAAAATCCGTCTCCGAAACTACTAAGATTAAAAAAAAAAACCGTTCTTTACTTACAGATTACAGGAAAACCTATACCTTATAAATCTGTGGTTTTAGAATAACATGGTAAATCTCTCAATACTGTGCGTACAAACTTACATTTGCAGTTGCAATGTATGAGGGAACATATTTTTCAACTACGATGTTAAGTTTGTTCTTGGGATAAATTCGTCTCAATTACGGATCCCTTCATTGGGCGTGGTCTGAAATGCACTTGGCCAGTTTTTTTTTAATTTTATGATATTTAATGGATATCTGAGGGTGATATACGAGTTTTCGCTATCATAGAATTAGCTAATGACCATATAAAACATTACAATGCAATATTATTATTGGACATATGGTGATAGGATTACCAATCACCTTGGGACAGTGAAAGTGTTTCAAATAAAACAAAACATCACTCGCCGTAATCCCTTTGCATTTAGGCTATCTCAAATAGAAAGAAAAGAAGAAAGAAAATACGTTTATTTGCGGTAAACATAACGCAAAGAAAAAAAACCACAGACACAAAAGAACAAGTTGAGGGAAAATATGCGTCACATTCACGCAAAACGGCCATCGCTCAGCATAATGCTGCGACCCTATTCGAGACAGAGCCCCAGCGCTGGTTTTCAGCGACAGCCGGCATTGACGTGATGACGTCAAACCGGTGCAGCATTAAATGAGGTAAAAATAAACAAAATAAGAAATAAAATAAATACAATACTTACTTCATTCTCTATGTTTATATAAATATAATATCTAGAATGTCAACAAAACAAAACCAAATGGCAGCAAATACCATGCACATACGAATCTGATAGTGAATTATTGACTTACAGTAATGGTATTCAGTACAAATACAGCCTGTTTGTCCTATACCTACGTACCTACGTACATAATAGACTGTCTACAGTTACTGTAGCCAGTTAATTATGTGCTCTGATTGTCTATCTGCGCTGATAGATTGGGATGTTATTTTAGTACCTATTCTATCTAAACGTAGGTACGTAGAACACGACAATTCTAGTAACCATTATGTTTCGGTGTTAAGTTTGATGGAAAACGATAATACGGGCTTTGATGACATAGTGAAATGAGAAATTGTATAGGTACTTATCTAGTTTTAGTATGTACATCTTTGCCCGAGCATTATGCCTGAGCGATTTTGTTCGAGCTTTTTTTATATTATGCCTTAATTGTCTAATTACTAATTATATTATTGCCTAATTACCTTTAATTTACTCTCAATTTATTAACGGACACACACTTCCCTATATGTTTATTATTCTAGCGTATGGCACTCGTGGGTTGCAGCTGAAAATCAGCGTCAGGTGGTACACCTTGTGTTGTCATCTGACATTATGCTGAGCTGAGGCCCTTTTGGCATTATAATTAATTGTTTTCTGTGTTATTTATAGTTTTTAAGGTGTATTTTTTTGCTGTAATGCCAATAAACGCATTTTTCTTTCTTTCTTTTTCTTTGCCTTTATGTCTTAGGAATAACAGGCAATTATTTGGGATCATTGGTGTATTAAATAGGAAGATATGGTACGCGCTCCTCGATGTGGACCGCATAAATTAGGGGAAAGGACAAAATCGACCTACATTACTCGCGGTTTGCGGGGTATACCCGTTTGTTTGCGAGTTGTTATGGGTACGTAACAGTGACAATTATTGCGATCTCGTTCCCGCTATAGCCCGCGTAATATTTCTATCTATTTCGGTTGTCAAGCACATGGCGCACGACATCGGGTCCATTTAATATTTACGTGATGTTAGAGAGTGGCCTATCTTCCTATTTAATACATCAATGTTTGGGATAAACAAATATAATTTTATATAGTCTGCTTCGGCCTATGCTTTACGTAGCCCGTTTATGTTTTAGCGCATTGCGATTCCTCCTAAGATTGAACCTTTTATTAGACCCCGTTATTACGACCGCCTCACTGGTCTAGTGGTTGCATGTGCTACTGCTGAGAATACGGTTTAGGGTTCGATTCAGGAAAGGCAAAGTGTTCCTATTCATATTCATTTATTTATTATTTGGAAAATACAGTTCTTACAATTAGCATTATTGTATCACTGTAACATACCCTTGGGGTGTAAATATTTATATATGTATGTCAATATTATTGGCTATGTTAAAAAATATTAATAATAATACCCACACTCAATTGTTGGTGTTTTTTTTCCATTGCATTGGTTATTTTAGTCAACCTCATTTTAAATACTACATATAAAGAAAAATGTATACCTACTTAAAACTAAAACTTTTTAAATATTTTTTTCTTTCTAAATTGTACAAACAGCCAAAGCAATGGAAGTGCGGAGTCTCCTAACACAGGCGTCATCATGCTTAAAAGGAGGCTCCAATCACAACTAAAACAAACGATTGGTACAGAAATAAACATTTTGTATTTGTACATCATTATTACAGTCATACAATTTACGTTTAAATAAGTCAAAAAAAAAATATAAGTTTAACCTAACAATTTACATGTTATGCGCGCCTCAAAGAGATGACAGCACGAATTGACGGGGTCCATTAGGGCCAATGCCTGCCAGGGTTGCGAGTCTGTCCGAAAAGGATATCGTGGCCCTGGCACAGGCAACGGAAGGAACGCGGGTGGGTTTTAGTCAGTAAAAGTCTGACACGCCCTCCCGCTCCGCCCATAGCGGCAAAAGTTATTTGATAATTTCCAATCCAAAAAAAAAGAAGGCTATTGAATACTGAAAAACAGTCGCCAGGCAAATATCAGAAAACAGATTAGTCAAATCCGTCGTCTTGCTGTTATTTCCAAATCGTCACGATAACAATATTAATCATTCTTGTTTTCGTCCAATTAAGTGTATTTGGAGTTATAATCTAGTTAGAGTTTTTCGTGCTATAGTTAATCATTCTGTAAGTTATTACTGTACTGTGTAATAATGATTTATTAGGGATCTCCAATCAAAACAAATCAAAAGGTCATCCAGACAATTGGATTTGTTTTGATTGGATATATTTCATGACTTTTACACTGTCCTCCTATACATTCATACAACACCGTAATTTGAAAGCATGCTAATTATTTTTAAAGAGGTTTCTTGCCGGCTCTTCTAAGCCATCAATGTTCTTCGCGTCCAATACAACAATGCATTCAGGATGCTGCTGGGGCTGCCACGCTTCTGCAGTGCATCGGGAATGTTTGCTGATGCGCACACTGATGGCTTCGCAGCGATCAGAAGTGTGCCGCGTCGCTGCTGCAGAGGGTCCGGGGCAGCCTGAACAGTCTCCTGAGTGTCATTGCGGTAAAAATTGATTGCCCCCTCGTCCGTTATTTATCCAACCTGCATGTTTACTAACATAGTGGTTAAGATTAATGTTTACTAAAAAATTATGGATGTTTTGTTTCTGAAATTAAATGTTTATTATTATTATTATTTTATTCCCCATAGAAAACGACCAATTGGAACCGTGCACCTAGCTTCTGACGTTTCTTAAGTGCCATGTACGCTTCAATTAACTCAGCCTATAGCAGTCCACTGCTGGACATAGGCCTCTCCCAGGCTGCGCCACAACACCTTGTCCTCCGCCTTCCGCATCCAGTCTGTCCCAGCCACCTTTTTAAGGTCGTCGGTCCATCTAGCTGGGGGGCGTCCCACACTACGCTTGCCGATACGCGGTCTCCACTCCAGGACTCGTCTGCTCCACCGGCCATTGGTCCTTCGACATACATGGCCAGCCCACTGCCACTTCAGCTTGCTTACTCTGCAGGCTATGTCGGTAACTCCGGTTCTCTTCCGGATAACTTCATACGCGCTTCCATGTACGCTTATGACAAATAAAATGTTTTGATTTTTATTTTTTAAAGTGAAGTCACGTGAACATAAACGTAATAAGTTGGCAGAAACATCCCAGCGCTGATTTGCTGGATTCGTCTCCTCTACGGATTTTTATTTCTTCTGAAAAAGTACATTTTGTTTATATTTATGTATGTATTTATTCTTGTATTGTATAGTTATTTTCGTTTTATCTATCCCTTATGTTGCACGTGCCATGTTTCTTCTCTACATACCCCTTTTTTTTTTTGGGCGGGAAATTATTAAATAACTTCTGGTTTTTGGTCTTCTGGCTTCTCTGGGCGGAGCGGAAGGGCGTGTCAGACTTTTACTGACTAAAACCCACCCGTATTCCTTCATTTGCCTGTGTGCCAGGGCCACGATATCCCTTTCGGACAAACTCGCAACCCTGGCAGGCATTGGCCCTAACGAACCCCGTCAGTTGGTGCTGACATCCCCCAAGGTTGACTCGTAGAAAAAGCCTCAGGCATTAAGTCCGCCTTTGTACGGTGTTGTTTTTACTTGTGAATAAAGTTTTAATAAATAAAAATAAATAAATATTCGTTCTAAAAATTTGGGATTAACTGTGCTATTCACAGCTAAGCCCCGGTTCCAAATGACTTAGGGAGCGTTATTGAGGCCAAACACGTGTAGTGTCTTTGCTAAATCGAAACGTATTTTTGGAACAAACCATGGACTGTTTGATTTATTTATAAGTTGTTTAGATAAACTGGCGTACACTGTCCTCCCAAACCTATTGTCACTGTCATTTGAAAACATTGTAAAAGGCAATTAGTTTTAAAAGAGTTACCGTAGAGTTTCTTTTGTTTCACCTTTTATGTTTTCATTAGAATTTTATATTCATGACCCACGGTGAATATAAAAAAAAACAACTTGTTACTAAGAAAAACATATTTTTGACAGATATTCCAGCACATCTAGGTCCTTTAACAAAACAGACGTTCGTCAGGTCATGAAATTTCAAATTCTCGTGGGTTGTCGATATCGTAAAACAAGTTTCATTTTACGGCTGCCGTCTTGACTATTTTCAGGACATAAAATGGCTACTTGTTATAAAAAGTATTTTTTACGATCAAGGATCATAATAAAAAGTCTAGGACTGGCTGACAAAGATAAACACTTTGTTTAGTGTCAGTAAAAATATTTTTTTTAGATACCAATTTAAAAACTACGTTTAATTTAAAATAAGTCCGCTACGTAGTAAATTAATTGTACTTCAATTATTGTATTGTAATTAATGCAAATACATTACATTATTTACTTAACAATAGACGGGACATAGCGAACAAAATCGTAATAATATGATATATTATTTTGTCCTAGTGGGCAAAACTCGCTTAGTCTAGTGTGCATGCATGTCATCATAGTGAGCAACACTGATGTGTGGGGGTAATTTGATAAAGATTTTGATTGCCATGCAATTGGAATTCCTACTATGCAAATGTAGTCTCTGGCTAGGTGAAAGTTAATTATTTGGGCTTCAGCTATTAACTCTATTAGAAATATTTTCTTGAAAAGTAGAACACGAGCTGAGAATATTACGATAATAACAATAATTGAAATATGATTTTCAGTTTTCATATAACACGCAATTTGATAGGAAATAATAATGTTAATAATAGATAGATGTCATACGTTATGGAGTGATTCTTAGAAACATAGTTTTAAAGTGTTTTTGATGTTTAAATAATATCCAATTTAAACATCCTTTTCACATTTTTCGTTCACACAAACTTCGTACACAGACTTCGTTAGCGTGGAAGTCGTAAGACACCACAATATACAAATAACAGGTGCATCTTAGGGTTCCGTATCAAAATGGTGAAAAGGAACCCTTATGGTGAGACTAAGTGTCTGTCTGTCTGTCTGTTCCACCTGGATATCACTTACACATAACTTGAAATTTTGAATAGTTTTAGATGATGTTTGCCCAACTATTTTGCAAACAAGAAACAAATTAAAAAAAATATATTTTTTTGCAAAAGGGACTGAAATGGGGTCTTAAAATTTTGAAGTGGGGCTACTAGGGCATCTGGGGTATCATATGAAAGAACGCTGTTTGCACATTCTCAAACTATTTTTTGACTTTTGATGAAAAAAGTAACAAAATACCGTTGCCCCCCCCCCTTATCTCCGAAGTTCGGATAGAAAAAAATCTGAAATTATTCTATGTCATAGAAGTGTTTGTAAAGATTACAGGAAAAATAAAACGATGTTTTTCAGAAATCATCAACATCATACGTACGGAACCCTCGGTGCGTGAGTCCGAATTGCTCTTGACCAGTTTTTTTATTTAAAAAAACTACGTCGTTGGTCTATTGGTCGCAAGCGCTACTATTGGGTCCTGGGTTCGATTCCCGGGTCAGGCAAAGTGTTATTGGGTTTTCCGTCTGGAATTTCTGTTACAGTCCGAAGTTTGAATTTGTGTGTACCTAAACGTAACTAGCAAGCCTATTTACATATAGTACACCAATATAAAATTTCGCCAGTTTTCGGTCAGATAATTAGAAAGTTGAAGCTATTTACCCATTCCAGAACGTAGATCTCTATGGAGAAGAACAGGCAAGATACTCCAAGAACACTCTTTTAAGTCAAGATATTACAAAATCCTGGGTACATTATTCTTGTGCCTTCTTTAAGTGAGAACAACGTAAAAAAAAATTAAAAATACAGTTCATAATATAAGATTACAAATCAGCCCTGGCAGTTAAGGTATGAGCAGTCTCAACTGAAGGCGCCCGTTCACGAACATGACGCGTGGATCAGCACCATCCAGCTCAACCATTTTGTAGGGAACCGATTGATCCAACACACGCACATAATGCCAAGCTTTCTTAAGTCCAACATACATCATAAACGGACCTCATAACATAATAAACGGCTCCATGGTACTCACATCGTCATGTTCGTGAACGGGCGCCATCAGTAGGGACTGGTCATCTCTTAGCTGCCATGGCTTATTTTTAATTTTATTTAATTTTTGAATTGTTATTATTTAATCTTTTTCTTACGGACGCTTTTGCATCGTTCTGACATGTATATTTTCAACATGAATGATGTAATCAGTATTTTCTAACCTGTTCATTTAAAAGAGTGTCCCTGGAGTTTCTTGCCTGTTCTTCTCTATAGGTACCTACTAAGCTTTGGAATGGGCAACTAGCTTCATCTTTATGATCTTCATATTATTTTTCTTTATGTATGATGTACCGGCACAGCGTCCTATTAATTGTTTGTTGCACCATACGACGTTATTACGTCAGCGCCGGCTGTCGCTGAAAATCAGCGCTGGGGCTCTGTCTTGCATAGGGTCGCAGTATAATGCTGAGCGATAGCCGTTTTGCGTGGATGTGACGCATGTTTCCCCCAACCTTTTCTTATCTTTGTGTTTATGTTCTTTTTTGCGTCATGTTTACCGCAAATAAACGTATTTTCTTTTTTTCTTATGACTGACCAACCCCTTGACAATTCAAAAGTGCCTGTAATTGGTTTATTTGAAATAAATGCTTTATGTTTGAGTTTGAGTTCACATTTACAAAATTGAAAACAAAAATTGTTAGTGGGTTATTTAAATAACACCAGCCAATATGTTATCAGCCGCTCGGAAGAGCAACCGTTTATTATGGTATGATGTATTGACTTAAAAAAGCTTGGCAGTAGGTATGTCATGCTCACTTAAATGTCTCGCTGATGGTGGCGCGTGTGTTGGATCATTCGGTTCCCTACAAAATCGTTGAGCTGGATGGTGCTGATCCACGCGTCATGTTCGTGAACGGAGCCGTCAGTAGAGACTGGTCATCTCATAACTGCCAGGGGTATTTTTAATATCATGTAATTTTTGACGTTCTAAAAGTGCTGATTCTCAGCCTAGTTTGAATAAATGACTTTTGATTTTGATTTTGAATCTTTTAATCTTATATTTTGTACTGTAATTAATTTAATTAATATATTTTTTTACATTGTTCTTACTTAAATATATTGGCTGGTAATCCAACCCAAAAATACACCTACTATCAATAATGCTTTATCGGTCTAAGTGTGACGTCACGAAACGCAACCTGGTCCCACACTGTCATCTTTGTAACGGCTGTGCACCTATTGTTTGAAGGCCAAGGTTCGAGTTTAATACTGCTAATGGATAACCCTACCCTTTTGGAGTACTGTGACTTCTCACTATGGTTCTCACAAATTTCTCGCCTGCAGTATCACGCTTGTAGTGTCTGTAATGAAAATAGGGTTGATGTTGATGGTACAACATTTAATTTTAACAGTTATTAGTGTTGTCGCGAAATAATTGAAAATACTTAAACCCGCTTGCCACGCTAATCTTTAAGGCGACGATAACCGACTTTTAATGATTTTATACTGAAGATCACGTCTAAACGAGTAGTGTTATTGATTTGAAAAAAATATATGTAAAATTACAGCACTTTTTCAATAATTTAATATGTGAATATTTTAAATATGTTTATATTGGTTGTACGTAGTTTTATAGAAGATAGTTTCATTAAAATTCGTTTCACATAAAAAAATTCTCATACTATCATTTCATAAAATAATCAATACGCAGAATACTTTGAAGAAATTTAAATCAATGATTTTTGTTACAAATAACATTTTATGTTTTAATATTCATCTCATAGAATAACAAATCAAATATTCTCTATCCTCATATTGCTTAGTTAATATCAAACTTATTACCAAGAAAAACATTTTATCGAGTGACAGTTTCTAAACGTTTCAATTCGTATCTTTGACAAATTGCACAACACTGCGTTCACAGACTAGATAGGTTACTGCGTTCACAAAAGCAATGCGGGTTGCAGGAAAACAATCTTGTTATTCTCATTAATAGTGACTTCATTGCACATATTACCTGTTTCGACGAAATAACATTTGTTCGAAGTATTACGTTTCCGAACATTCATTATACCACTGTTTTAATTACCATATTTTCATTTCAACAAACGCCTAAACAATAGAGGGGATCTGGCGCTCGGCGGCCGCTGCCGCGGCACGCTCGCTTCGCTCGCTCGCCTTCACGCGTTAATGGTCACTGTTCTAATCTAACCGAACCGAAATGATTCAATAACAGTAGATGGTATCTGACGCAGATTTGTTAATTAAAACACTTTGATTATTTTACTTATATATTTCTTAAACGCTTAATTAATCTTACTAATTATACAACATTAGTTTTTGTTTATACTAAACCCGAAAAGGGGTCATTGTACTCATCATTTTGATCAACTTTTTCTATGGGACCAACCTTGAAATCACGAAATAAAAATCAGCTGTTCCATACATTTTGTCGATTTAAGTGAACATAAATGTAGGGAACAGCTTATTTTTTTTTTCACTTCTCTCTACTGGTTCTTACCAGGAGAACTCCCCAACAAATACGTTCCTGCATCGAAAAAAAACACTATTTTGTTAAAGGTAATGAGCAGTTGAGATTTGACTATTGTAACTTAGATAAAGTACAAAATGACCCACTAAAAACTGAAAAATAAAAACCTTAAGTGACTTCCAAAAAGTCGATTGTTTTTGTATAAAGTTTTCAATAACTGATTTAGACAAACCTTGAACATAACCTAAGAAAATGTTACGTTTTAAACCTCTGTACATAGACATTTGCTGCATTTGTGAAAGAATGTTCTTTTATAGAATTCCACTATTGAATCTTGACACCTTTCGAACTGTCGCCGTGTGTAAATCCACCTTGAAGATTTACGCCCGTGAATAATTTAATCAGTAGGACGGCTTTTAAGTCGCAAATCCTCTTAAATTACTTTCTAGACGCGATAAAGTCCGAAAATACATTTATTTATGCATCAGCCAGCTGAATTGTTGGCGAATTCAGTTGTTAAAGGCTTTATAGAACAAAAGAGTCGTTGACTGAACGGATTTCGTGGCTGATTGGGATGGTCTTAAAATTACTGCTGAATAAAAGAAATACAAATTGGTCTGATTAGGCAAGGTGGCTTGCATTTTTTTTATATGATGCTAAAATGGCTGTGAGTTAGTTATTTTTATTAAAAAAAATAAAAATAAATAAAATACATTTATTTCAGACCTAATTTTGGTCCATATTTTGTTGGTATTACAATAATATCTTAAAACTATGTTAGTCATGAAACGTTCAATTAATGCGCTAATATCAAAAAATCCAAATAAATAATCAAAAACAAATTAAAATGAAAATACAATTTTGCAAATTGAAAATAAATTAAAATTAAATTGACATAAAAAAATAATAAGTAATTTAAAATAAATTAAAGTACATGAATTCATCAGGCGACATGCAGCCTGGTGAGCCTTCCCACTACTGCCGATATTGGTCTGTCTGCAATCATCTAGGATTCCGTTGCCACTCCCTCGAATTCGGCGAATTAGTGAGGCTGACTTTTTGCGCATTATAGCGTAAAAGTCATCCACCCTCGCGTCGGCAAACATGCCCGAGGCACTGCAAAATCGAGGCAGTCGTACCAGAATCCTAAAGGCGTTGTTGTACTGTACTCTGAGAGCATTGTAGACCCG
Source organism: Tiliacea aurago (assembly GCA_948098905.1). Lineage (NCBI taxonomy): Eukaryota > Metazoa > Arthropoda > Insecta > Lepidoptera > Noctuidae > Tiliacea > Tiliacea aurago. The sequence continues at coordinate 20,798,161 of OX402579.1, read as the reverse complement.
CTGCGTGTAGTTAGTACAAGTTATATAGTACAAGACTTACCCGCATTATTATGTAACACAGGGGGACGTCATTATGTCACTCGAGAGGCAGTTACTGAAAATCAGCGCTGTTGACAATAAGTTCGTCCGAAGTCACAGCATTTTGCTGAGTAACGACCTGTTCTTGCACAGATGCGACACACGGCTATTCTTACTTGTAATTGTTACAAGGGTAGAACATTTCCACTCGGCAATGCGCATTTTGTTTTGTTTTGTTTGTTAATTTGTTTGTTGTCATTTACTAATACCGAAATCGCAACTATTGTCTTTTGTCTTTGGCCTGCCTTGACAAGCCCTGACACTGACATCAAGCAATTGACAACTTTGTCAAACTTTTAACTTTTAAGGTTTTGAATACTAGGCTTTTAGCAATTATTATTTTTCTTATTTTTATTTCTGGTTATTCATAGTCTTAAAATATGATTGCAATTTGGCTACTTGTATTAGAGTGTGTTTTTTTTTCGTCAATTTGTATTTTATTTTTATAATGTGTGTTTTGTTTGTGCAGAATAAACAATTTTTCTTTCTTTCTAGTTGGTCCATAGGGCGCTGGTGTAAAAACTTTGGCAGTAGGCTCTGAATAAAGTTACCTTTACTTGTGCTGTACACTTCGCTTCGCCTTATACCAAGCAATTTTTTAAGGGATTAGTTTTGTACCAAAAACGGTCAGAATTTTCTTTACGATTCAATTCAACTGTGTATAACAATCCTTTCAATTTAGCTCCCAAAACGTACTCTGAACTGTGTTATTTAATTTAGTAACGAATAAAACTTTTATCATTTACAACTTTCATTTTGACTTGGGGGTTTTCATGAAAAGTTTTGTGCAGTTTTCCTCCAGTTGCTTTTCTGTAATTTAACTTGATTATTTTAGACATACTTTGTTAGGGCAATTTTATGGCGTGTCCCATTTAAGTCTCTATTCAGCGAAGGGGAGAGATAAATCGACATATTTGCGGTTACCTCCCTGTGAAATAGGGGTAAGAGTTATTTCACTGAAAATTAGTACCAGTACTAAATTGTACCTTACCTTCGTGTAATATGTGATAACACGTTATGTGGTATTTTGAAAGTGATTCATGATGTTATGAAGCTTTAACCTTTGAAGGGATGGTGTGTGGCGTTTCTTTAGCGAAACGTTTATCCTACATAATAAATGTGATAGTTTGTATGTCGGGATGTTTGTTACTCAATCACGCAAAAACGGGTGAACGGATTTGGATGAAATTTCCGTGAGGTGTTTTTTGACATACGCGCGGGCGAAGCCGCAGGCAAAAGCCGGTATACAATAGACACATCATCCGCTATATTAAATATGGAGGATGATTCTATTGTGCGGCATTGGCGTGTAATTGGAGACGCCTATGTACATCTGGGAACCATTATAAGCTAATTATAATGTTATTGTGGCACTTCAGTCTACTGCTGGATGTACTTGTACTCTCTCTCTGGGGTTGACGTTTTATATCCATGCAGATGGGTCGTGAAAATGCTTAGGTAGTTTTAAAAATATGAACGTAGATCAAAATATACATAACATTTGCTCAGTTTTATAAAATAAAAAAATAAGCATTTATGTCTGTGTGGTGCCGGACGTAAAGAATAGCATCGCCCCCTATTTATTCCCGTGGGTGTCGTAAAAGGCGACTAAGGGACTTACTAGAGGATGGGCAGCAGCATCATATATGCATTTTAACACCATACTGCGATCGCAAACCCCCCCTTTGGGGGAGGCCTATGTCCAGCAGTGGACGTCTATCGGCTGAAATGATGATGATGATAAAGCACTTATGTTATCAAAATTAGGTACCTAATATAGACTTCGCATTACAGAGCTTCAATTCATGTTATTTCAATAGCTCAAATATGAGTAAAAATAATAACTATTGACGAATCTGAGGACGATACTAACATACACAATAAGCCGTACCAGTATGAACTTAAAGGTCGAACCAGTAGTAAGGGTCAAAGCTGCAAATCGCGTGTGTTACCCAAGGTCACGGCATTCATGTGTTATCGTTATCGCCACCCCATCAACAAATCAGCTTCGATTCTCTACAAATACCGACTAAACTAAGAACGGTAGTTAATTATGATTTTTTTTTGTTATTTTTGGACCAAGTCGAGAAAGTTTTCGTATTTTGTTATGGTCACGCATGCTTGTTGGCGTATGGTTTCCGATTTATAATTACCGCTATATGAAACGGTCGTAAGGAAATATTTACGTAAACACGTCGATTCCACAAAAATAAAGAAAAAAAGAGGTTTTCCAGAGACATAGTTTTATTTTAAAATTTTCTCTGTGTGTGGTGCATCATAATGATGATTTGTTGATTCATTTTAGGTACACGAGAACCTTTGTAGGCTAACAAAGAACACACGCAGAATCAGTAACAATGCTACACTGAAAAAAATGCAGACTAACTAAGATACATTTTCTCTTAGTTGGCATTAATTTTTTTTTTTTTTTTAAAACGTTGCCCCACACTAGGAATTTCTCCTGTATCGTGGGTGCGTTTACAAACATTTAAACTCACATACACAAACAGCCAGACCCGGAACAACTATTGGAACTAACTTATTTGGAATAATTATTTACTATAAACAAGATAGCATATTTGTCAGAACAAACTCATTTTATGTATATCGACAATGCGACATGTACAGAATAATCACCGGTCTTTGTTACATCATACATGCTTTGTTTGATTTTACCTCTTCACCGAATAATAATTTAAGTTCATGTTAACAAGCAACGTGTTATCATTATATCATTCTTAAACTGGCCAACATTTGAGCTAAATTAAATAACTACCCGTAATTAAGATAATTCATTACTTATTGGACGGAACTATGATAATTTAACAAAGTTCTCCTAGTTTGGCTCATATGGATTCAAGATACGTGATCACATTAAACAAGATTTTTGTTAAAGGAAACGATTTTTTTTTTCAGTGTAGTATTCGGTTCTGAAGTTGAACCTTTTCGCTTGTTCTTAACTCCGTACCAACTGCATTTGCTATTGGGTAATCAGTTGTAAAGAAAAAAACTGTGTTCGACGCGATTCTGGAACACGAGTTAAGCAAAGAGCATTTGGCACGTCATTTGAACATACAAAGGAACGGAATTGCTTACGGGCACGAATCAGGTATGCTCACAGGGTGTTGATTCGCATGAGCGCCGGCAAGTTCATTTTCAGGGGGGTGCATCAGCTCCACGAAGCGAACTCTCGAGATAATTTTTGCAGTTCACCTCGGATGTTAAGTTATCGTTTGTCCATTGATACAAGGAGTAAGTTTTTCGACCAATGCAGGAAAGCTTAACAGTTAAGAGAATGTAGGATGGAAGAGCCAGCGAAGTGAGTTCGATAACTTTTGCATCTGCCTCGAATGGAACAGGTTTTATTTTGTCCATTCGTAGAGAAAAGTGACTGTATCGATTTATAGGTACAAAGAGCTTAAGAATTAAGATAGAGTAGGATGCAAGAGCGAAGCAAGCTCGATTAGATTTTTGGAAATAGGAGTTCGGTACTTTGTCGACTAATGCACAGAAGCTTTAGAATTGAAAGGAACATTTTAAGATCTCACCTGGAATAGGTTAAGTTCTTTATTATTGTATTAGGCGTTTTCGGATATTTTTATAGTTCTGAATGTTTTTATACCTTTATTTTATTTTAAAGCCAGAGAGGTGCAAGTGCACCCCCTTGCGCCCCTTTCCCGGTGCCTATGGCTATTCAACTGTGCTATACAGTTTTCATACTATGCTTTGGAGCAGTTGCAATGGGAATTTTATGGAAGTCCCTGATTTAACAAAAATATGAAGGTTTTTTGTTTGAAAAATCAAAGCTTTAGTACTTAAATAAGTGCGGAACAACAACTAGTTTAGAATCAATGTACTTATAGTTTGGTGCATTATATTTATAAGATTATAACGCTACCATAACTATGTAGGGTAAGGTAGCGACGGAACGGCTCTATAACTATTTAACCAACAGGTTACTTAGCTTATGAAAATTGAATTATTATCATCAAAAATCTTGAAATAAATGGAAAAATAATTGGTTATGATAAGCTAATATACGAAAACATTTTCAACAAAGATTTAAGAGCATTGACATTACTTTAGGTAATTACGTTTTTGGACTAAATGAAAACAAAGAAAGGTAGGTACTTATTTTAAGTAAAGCTTTGAGTAAAACTTTATTGTTCTCATTGTTGAGTTGATCGACTTTAAGGATTATAGTTTGTCATTTTAAATTACGACGCCGTTTATTATGCAGAGTTTTGAGACTAAGATTATTATAATTTCACTGTATTAATACAGTGTTTTTTTATTTTTTTTATTTGGTAAGACAACAATCGTACATTGTATATTCATTAAATCTAGATACAGAGTATGCTATAAGTAAATGTACAATCCACTACGTTTCCACATGTTACTATCATAAAAGATATTTTTTTTTATTTTTTATTTAGGATGGGTTTGCTCTTGACCTTAGTCTAGGGCAGAAGTGACAGAGACAAAGTCGACGATAGAGTGAGCTTACCCAGAAGTTGTCTGTTTACTCTAACTTTGAAGAGATTAGGGTTGTATGCGTTCGGAAACACAGACGCAGGCAGAGTGTTCCACTCTTTTGCTGTACGCATTATAAAAGTCATTTGGAAACGCTTAGTGCGAATTAGTGGAATAGCAACAAAGAAGGGATGGTAACCTGCAGTGAGTCTAGATGTCCGATAGTAGAAGGGGGCCGGTAGAATGAGGTCATGGAGTTCTTGGGCACAGTCACCGAAGTACAATCTGTGTGTCCTTGCGGCGATGGGCCAAGCTGTGAAGATTGGCATCCACCGATTTTACATCGCCAATGAGCCTCTTAGCTCTGCGTTCCACCGAGTCAAGCGCGGCAAGTTCGTATTTTGCTGAGCCATCCCAAAGGTACTACAATACTCCATGCAGGATCGGACCTGCGCTTTGTAAAGGGTCAAAAGCTGTCCAGGCGTAAAGTATCATAAATAAAATCAATAAACATATGACAACAATACAATTATTTTGTTATCTTAAAACCAAATAGTTAAATACATACTAAAATACTACATAATAATTAAAAAAATTGAGTTTGTGTCAAATCAATTATAGTTAATTTCGTAAGCATGTTGATGATAAACAAACACGTATTTATGTTATCAAAATGCGTTTGCATCATTCCATAATACTCCACTTACATTGTTCACGTTGGTCGGAAAAGGGTTTTCCAGGACAATCTTATTGTATCCCAAAATTGCTCTTTATATTACGCTTGTGTACCAGATGCTAGCTTGCTACAGTCAGTGCCAATAAAAGTTGCAATAATACCGCAGTTACAGTAAAAGTGCAGTGTTTCCTTTCCACAGTGGGCCATAAATATGAGGTAGACATCCGTTGGTTTTTCAGATTCAAATTGTCTTCTAGAAAATGTGAAATTGGTTTATGAGAATAAGTCATGTTGTTTCCGTTTTTTTGCCTAGTGTGTTTCAAAATAGTACATTGTGATACAAGAGTGGAAAGTAGGTTATATTTAACCTACACACCCGTGTATCACACGATGTTTTTCAATAAATTTGTGGGAAATAGTAAAAAACAAATCAAAGAATTATTTATTTTGAGAGTAGTTTTTAACATAGAATAAATTGACCACAATGTAGATGGTTTATATTTGCCACTCAATTCATGAAAATAAGCTAACAAAACATGATCTGAAAATTATTTAGTTTTCTTTTGTTTTTTCAATATTATAATAAAAACAGCGCAAGATAAAATTTTTCCCCCAAAATCTGGGGGAAAAATTGCGCTGTTTTCGCCTCAGATAAAATATCAGGTGGAGTCAATTCCATTTCATCACTTGTACTTGAACTCATATTAAAAAATAAATTATCAATTTAACACACATAAAATAAAAACATTCAGAAAATGGCGCGTTTTTGCAAATGGACATATTTTTTTACAACGAAAACAGCCTATTCGATTTTTGACAAATGTTGATGTGAAAATAATTAAATTAAAACTGGTAATTAAATAAATTAAAGAACCACTTAAAAGACTTTTGAGAATTCAATTCTAAGACGTACGGACTCATTAATTTTTCTTCGTATAAAATCTATCCCATTTTATTCTATGTATGCAAAGTCCTTGCTACTAAACTTTTTAAATTGACTAAAAAATTGAAAACTCAACTGCAAAACTAATGATAGAGCTCGTAAACAAAAGTCACGACCGCGTAACAGAAAAATGCATAGGTAAGCAAAAGATTTAATTTTCAAATCATAAATATAGCCTCTGAAAGTACGCCATGTTTTACAACTGTATTGAAAAAATCTATTCTAATATTATAAATGCGAAAGTGAGCTTGTTTGTTTTTTACGCTTTCACGCTAAAACGGCTAAATGGATTTGGATGAAATTTGACACATGGGTAAGACGTAGGATATATTTTAACTCGGTAGTACGTTCCCGTGGAATACTTTCCGTCCTCCGCGCGGGCGAAACCGTGGGAAAAAGCAAAGAGGGAGGAAGAGGAGGGTAAATTAAATAAAAAAGAAGGCTCAAAGTTCACCCACGTCTTACGGTAAAGAGAAGTATCTAAAAAAAAATATAAAAAATAGTATAAAAAGATGTTCGACAGCCGAACAAGTGAGAAAAAAACCTTAGTTGTTCGATAATGAAACTCTATAGTTACAGCAATTTCAAAATAGTCGAGTATTTCACAATACGATAGTTTGTTCAAGGGCAGCAATATTTACAAGAATATAGCTAATATTCTTGTAAATATCGTAGCAATTTTTTATATGTTAGACTGTAAGGATGGCGATCGGAAGTATGCCATATTTTTATACTCATTTTTATATTTTTTTTGAGATACTTCTCTTTGCTGTAGGACGTGGGATAATTTTGTATGGCCCGTGAGCCTTGTTCTTTCTTAAATTCATTCATTTACTGACGGACAACACTGCCTAAGCTGTTTAGTTTAGAACAGGGATGGGGAAACTTTTTTCTTCGCGTGCCAATATTTACTAATGAAATATAATTATGGCGGGCCAAGTTGTTGCAATTTTGGCTTATATAAAAATTTACTGAAATAAAAATATTAATACCTACTAGGTATGTATATTCTGAAATACTAATTTATTGTACAAAATAACTAATGAAATAATAAATAAATTGTAATTCAATTAAACTTTTAAGCTAGCTGCAAAGTAGAAGGTTTAGGAGCGCTGGGCTTTGTGCCATGTGGAACTGTTTTATGCAAGCCGCGCACTGCCAATGAGAATTAAATTTCTAATAATACGAAAACTTCACTTGGTTTTTGTTTGATGGTCGCCGCCCGGATTTCAACGGCCAGAGATGGCCCGCGAGCCGTAGTTGCCCTAACCCTGGTCTAGAAGGATGACCTTTACACTAGAAGTGTAGGTGAAGGTGGTTTTTTGTGCAGTAAGGATGGATTTTTGAAAATTCATAACCTAAAGGAGTTTAATAGACGATGAAGTGAACTAGTGACTCAGAAATGATCCAAAAGTCTTACGGTCAACCACATCACTTGTAATTTGAATATCGATACTAACAACCATTATTAAAATCAATAAATATCGCGGCTGTCAGTAACACTTTATCGCCTTTGTTGTAAATTAAGTCAATTAATTTCAGTAGCCTATTATTATCGAAGCTTAATTTTCGACCTTTCTAGTTAAGACGCAGGTATATGCCAGTGACCTTGAGTGGTTAGCTAGCGTGTTCTGTACTGAGCTCACGCAACGCGTCGTACGTTCAGCCAGTATTAGGACTCGCCCATCAAGGAGCGCTGTCCCCACTTTGACGCATTATTAATTTATTATAACCAAAACAAAAGGTATTTTAATAAAACGCGTATACTAAAAGATCAATAATTAAATTATCTTTAAATTGGTAAAGGTTTCAGAAAAATACGCTTGGTTAATTTTGCGCTATTCTCAGTTTTTATCCACGTTAGACATAACTTTACAAATTATTTTCACTATAAACAAAATCTAAAATATTCACATATTAAGTTATTGAGTTTCTAATTTAACATATATTTTTTTCAAATAATTAACACTGCTCGTTTAGACGTGATCGTCAGTATAAAATCATTAAAAGTCAGTTATCGTCCCCTTAATAGTCCAACCGATATACAACGTCCATAGCTGTGTATTTAAGCGGCTGACCTCTGTCCTTTTAAGGAGAGATCTGTGAGTTCTGTGACCTCTATCCCTTGTTATTGAATAATGAAACCGATCAGAAAATGATACGTCTTGGAATACGGCTACATTCACATACATATTCATGTAGTAGATATCTTATTTGGGAATGAATATTCAAGGTGTCTTGTAATTCAAATAATCTTACCTATGTGTTATGAATGAAATGTATGGATGCTTTATAAAAATGGAAATTGCAGGGTTATAACTACTTTTGTTATGTCAACGTAAGGCAGACACAGACGCAGACTGGATGTGAAAGGCGGAGGACAGGGTGTTGTGGCGCAGCCTGGGAGAGGCCTGTGTGTAGCAGGTTGATTGAAACGTGATAGTCTTACGTTTCAATCAACCTGCTACACACAGGCCTTATTATATTAGCAGCAGGATTATATTAGCAAAACTGCAGTTATACTTTGTCAAAAAAAAAATAGGCGCGTTTTGAAAAAATACCAGCATTGCTGCTATTCAATACGCTTCCATGCCGAATTGAACATCAAAAATTAATGTTATCGAAGGAGTCCTATAAGATTCCCGCAGACAGGCGCGACGTGACAGCGCGACGCGACACTAAAGTTGTCAAAAAATAAGAGGCCGAGACATACAGAGATAGACCGATACTCACGATAAATCGATTCAAGTTAAATGTCAATACGGGGCCTATTATGTTTTGACAACTTTAACAGTTTTGAAAATTTTACCCGTCAAACAATCACCTATTTTACATGTAAGCGCTCAAATGATTTTCACGCTTATAATTACTGCCGTTTTGAATTATTTATTTTTCTTATGAACCATCACCGGTTTATACGACATTTATTGGGTTAATCAAGATTGTCTTTATTTTTTCTACTGCGTTTTTTATACTTATTTGTAGACATGTGGACTAAGAAACGAGTTGTTCGACTCTAAGCTAGGTCGAACTGTAATATCCAGCGGCTTCCAACTTCAAATAAGCACTGACACAAGTTGCTGCTTCGAATATGCATTTTTACTCTTCAATGTTTCCGAGTCTATACTATGTCGTCTGCCTCTGTGAAAAATTTTCAAGTGATTCTGTAACGAAGCCAAACTTTTCTTTCCAAAGATTGTGTTGCTAGAAGTTTCTTATCAACACTAAGGGTACCGTTCAATTTACATAAAAGCTGATCCGTAAAAACCTTTGCAAATTGTACAAACTACTCAAATTGGAGTGGGCCTTTGTACAAACTAGTTTGCCCTTTTTCGGAGAATCAAAGGAGTGTTGTCGTCACAAAGGCAAGGTATATTTTCTATTATCGGAGGCTGTGATCATAAAACGGATCATATCGGATCCAATTTGACGCACAAACATTTGACAAACGTGACTATAGCCCGATGTGCTTAGTGCTCGCAAAAATTGGATCCGTGAGTGGATTTCTGGACAGTTTCTTTTTATTATTTTTAACTACCCTTTTACTACGTCACGTCCTTCCAAAGTAAAACAGCAAAATATGCTTCATCAGTAAAAAAACAATAGCATTTAAGGACCGTAGATTTTAGCTGGCCGTTGTAAGTTCTATCTAGGACAAGACTACTAAAATGGAAACATTATGTAACTCTTCTATACAGAATACAAAATAAGACTATTTAATTTATCTGACAATGCTAAATGTTTGTAAAAAAAATGCAAAATTGACATATCTTCACGACAGCTCCTGTATAATAGAACACTGAACTATGAAAAATCTTGTTAAATAAAAGAGTTGTCGGATTGTTGCCTGTCCCTTGTCGCTTGTCGGTTTTATTAAATAGGCCTTTGCTTATAAAATAACGTACATACAATCAACTGACAAAAAAATTGCTGAACATTCTTAATTATTTTTGTCAATAATTTGTATGAAGTTTCACATTAATTATGGCTGCTGTATTAAGCGGATCATTAAGCCAGTCAGCCTTAATATTTAACAAAATGGCGGCTGTAATGACCCGTCATGAGTGACGCATGGACGCCAGTAAGTGGGACATGCGGTGGACATGAGCTATCGCGACATTGAGTGCACATGTTAAATGCAGCGAGAGTTGAGCGCGAGCATTCGTCATGACAACCAGATGGCGTTTGATTAAATGTCTGGTTTTACGCTTTGGTCTTGATGTTATGCCACTTTAAATAAACTATTTTAAGGGCAGATTTTTGGATGGACAGATAACTTTTATCTGATGAATAAATATGATAGTATGATTAATATCACACTAATAAAAGGCGAAAGTTTGTGAGTGTGTGTGTTTGTTACTCTTTCACGCTCAAACGGCTGGACCAATTTCGATAACATTTTGTATGGAGGTAGTTGACATCCTGAATTAACATATAGGCTACGTTTTATCCCGATATTCTTACGGGATCGAGACTTACGCGGGTGAAACCACGGGGCGCAGCTAGTGTTCTGTAAGTGAGCTCGTCCCCAATACGGTCTAGTCTAGTGCATGCTGTTGAAAAGCTGTCAAACCGCAATATTTATTACTCAGATGGAAGTTATCTGACTTTTGAAAAGTCGACCCTTATAGTTACTTATTAATACGATGCAGGTTTAATTTAATATTACAATGTGTAATGGTGCGGCGAGCGTAATGAATCTCTATGAATGTCGTGAGAGGTTTCTAAACTCACACCTTCTTCCCATAGGGGTTGACAGAAACTATAGAACGCCACCTGCAACGCTCTTTACATACTCCTCTGGTCATACACGCACGCCGGTTGTGAGTATCACAGGTGTCAGTACTATGTACAATAGAGCTACCATTTACCGGGTAATTATGTCTTTCATTGACTTGAATGCGCCCTGGCGGCTGAGAGTATGTCATGCTCACTCAGATGTCTCGCTGATTGTGGCGTGTGTGTTGGATCATTTAGGTCCCTTCAAAATGGTTGAGCTGAATGGTGCTGATCCATGCGTCATGTTCGTGAACGGGCGCTGTCTGTTGGGACTGGAGTCATCTCTTAGCTGCCACGGCTTATTTTTAATTATTTTAGTTTTGAATTGTTTTTTTATTGTTTTTTATCTTTTTATCACGGACGCTTCTGACGTATTGCATCGTTCTCATATGTTTAACTTCAATATGAATGATGTAACCAATATTTTGTATCAATATTTTAATTTAAAAGAGTGTCCGTGGAGTTTCTTGCCCGTTCATCTCCATAGGAACCTACTATTTGGAATGGGCAACTAGCTTCATATTTGTAACTGACCAACTTCTTGACAATTCAAAAGTGCCTGTCAATGGTTTAATTGAAATAAATGCTTTGAGTTTGAGTACTACGCACCTGACCTTTATTTATATTACAAAACAAGATTTATATTTTGACATGGCTTAGATCATTCAGCTAGTTTTTGTAATAAGAACGTAAATGGTATTTTTTTTTTTTTTCTTCTGGCTTCGCACGGTTTATGCATTTAGCCAATGTCACGTTTTAGTTCTTGTATAATATTGATGAAATGAATAATAAATGCATGATGATGATATCCCCACCCACTCCCCTTGAGTTTCAGTAAAGTTTTCAGTAAAGGCACTTTACTGAGACCTCACGCGACTTCTTGAGAGAACTTGAAGAGAAGTTGCACTGTTTTGTTTCATTTGCCTACACTAATGCACGTTCACAAACACTTAATGGTTAATAATCCACCATTATTACACATTAATATTCGGCTAAACACAAATTTTGGAAAATTAAACAAACTGCTGAACATGACGCTTCACTTTCCCGCCAAGAAGTCGTAACTGTGATTGAAATACCGTTCTTTATACAAAACTGAAAACTTAGTTCGGTACTAAAATGTCAGTTTTGTGTTTAGGAACTTTACCATTGTCGGAATAAAGTTCGAAATTCAATAATGGCTCCAGGTTTTAAACCTGGGTCTGAAGATAAACCTTGTTTTGTAATAAGGGGGTTTATGTCCTCCTAAGGCGTCCTCTCCCGGCGTTTCCAATCACCTCTGCATTATAAATACCTTTTGTATTATGGCTTTTCATTTAACAGAAATACGAGTAAACGAAATCCTATCATTATCGCCATCGCCCCCGATAATCTAATCCAAACGAAGGCTGTCTTTTCACAGAATTTACAAGCTAAAACAGAATCGAAACGATAAATTAACTGTACTACGTTCTACTTCAATCTAGAACGTCATCGGTAAGTAACAAGTACTTACATCTGCATCCAAGTACAGTCGACGTCGCAACACAAATGTGGTTCACGTCACTAGTATGAAAGAAAGAAAGAAGAAAGAAAGAAAGAAAAAAAAAATATTCGGGACACGCACAAGAAATACAAATATAGCATTTAAAACTAACTTAAACTATAAAAACAACCAAAACTTGTGCGATGCCAAAATGGACCCTATCCCAGCATAATGCCGCGATATTTTAAAAATAAATACCGCAGCGCTGGTATTCTGATAGGGCCCGCTGTGATGCCACGGACTCACCTACGGATACGCATAAATGCCACTAGGGTAATAAAAATAAATAAAGCAACACCTACAATAAATAAAAAGAAAACAAAATTAATTAAATATAAAACGTAACTATGTACTAAATAGTCTGTGGTCTGTGCTCACGCCCGACTTAAGCGCCCGACACTCGAAACATCACTTGTCTATGCCATAGACATATGAGACTATTGTCTATAGTGAACGACAAGCGAAGGGACGCGGGCGCAATAGGTTGCATTCGTTCGGCTGTCAAATCAATGTTTACAGAAAATAGATTATATTAAAACGATTACAAATAAAACAATTAGTGAATAATATAAAGAAGTTATGGCAAGGAAGACGTGCAAATAATGTAATAAAGTATCGTTGTGTGCATGAATGACTGAGTTGAGCTGAGTAAATCGGAGTATGCACGTGTTGTTACGTCTGAGTAAACGGAAACCTATCACTATTGCCATCGCCCCCGATAATCTAATCCAAACGAAGGCTATCTTTCCACGGATTCCAGAATTTACAAGCTAAAACAGAATCGAAACGATAAATTAACATTACTACGTTCTACTTCAATCTAGAACGTCGTCGGTAAGTAACAAGTACATCTGCATCTAAGGGCCTATGCACACCACGTTTTTTAAACGCGCCGTCGACGCGCGTTTGTAGCGATACAGACGCGATACGCACGCAAGTCAGTCTATTCTGTAGGATAAAAGCGCGCCGTCGACGCACGTTTCTAAAACGCGCGTCAACGGCGCGTTTAAATGATGACGACGTGCACAGGCCCTAAGTACAGTCGACGTCGGGACACAAATGTGGTTCACGTCACTAGTATGCACATGTTGTTACGTCTGAATACTGTCTGAGTGAGATTGAACTACACTACAAGGCAACACGCCTACACGTGTCTGGCGGAGGTGATCGCAGTGTCGTGTTTTGTTCTCTTTGTATACTAAAATGCGATTCTCGATTGTCGAGTTGGAATGAAACGATGCATTTTGTGCGAACATGTTCACGGTTTGTTTGTACAGATAATAGAAAACGTTGCTTCTACTCATGGTACCATTTACTGGGAGATTAGCGTTCCGAATTCGATTACTGTTTTGTGACAAAAAAACAGAAAAAATATTAAAAAAAAGTTTAGTTGAAAATTCTCTTTGGCAGCTTCAACTTTCTGCATAACTGACCGAATCCTTGACTGTTCAAAAGAGCCTGATAATTGAAATAAATGCTTTGACTTGACTTTTAATTAGGTAAAAAAAAAACAAAGCATTATTAAAATAAATAAATGGAATAAAAAACTCAGTACGTCAATAATTATGGAGCGTATTGCAGCAATCTTAAGGGCGTAGCTATGGTGTAGCTACGGCGTAGCATTTATATCATCGCATATGCTACGGCGTAGCAGTCATGCAATTCTGTATTAGCTTTCACCCGCGTGGATTTTGGCTTCCCATTTGGTGCAAACTTGAGACGCACACCGCACCTAATAATATTGATTAATGTCATAGTGTCACTATTTCTTTAAGTATGTTCTTTTTTTTTTGCCTATTGTTTTTTCTTTTTTAATTCTTTTAAGTTGTTATCTATTATTTTTTTGTGCTATTATGTGTTGTGCTATGTCTTTTGCGGCACTGAATAAATGTGTTATCCATCTATCTATCTATTATCCCACGAACAGGATTGAACTACCGGGATATAGCCAAATACATTAAATTATTTACTTAACAATAGACGGGACATAGCGAACAAAATCATCGACATTTTTGTCCGAGTGGGCAAAAGTCGCCCAGGCTAGTGTACACTGGATACTGGACACTGGTACACTGCGTGTCAAGTCGCATTCGTGAGCACAAAAAAAAAAAAAAAACATTTTCTAATAAAATATGCCGAGTTGCACATTACGATATTCCAATTCTCGGTATGGTAAAACGACACCTAACTTTGGTTTATTTAGATGGCGTCACTGAGAAATGGCATTACAAGTTTTCTATGACATTTTATTTATATATTTTATTTTATTAGAATAGAATACTCTTTATTATGTACACCATAAAAGTTACAGACTGCGGATTCGACCTCAGGGCTAAAACTGCTTCTCACACGGACAACTGTACGTCACTTGCTCCCGCGTCACCAGTCTTGAGTCTCTGTATATTTTGGCTGCTGAGATCAAAACTACAAACAAAGTAACAGGGCTTTTTTATAAAAATAACATATTATCACGCCTGTATTCCCGAAGGGTTAGGCAGAGATATACCTTTAGTACATCCACACTTAACCAGCTATGTTTAGGTCCCATATAATAAGGGGCGAGCCTATTGCTTCTAACCGGGCACAAACCCAGACTTCGGACTGTTACTGAGAAATTTCAGACACTTTGCCTGACATGAAAATCGAACCCAGGACGTTATGCTCAACAGTAGCGCTTCGGACCACTGGACCAACGAAGCCATTTTCTATAAAAATGTTGCTGCTATTTAAGATCTTACAACTTCCACGCAAACGAAGTCGCAAGCAGAAGCAAGTCTTTTCTAAAACCTATCCTATCCTATCTTGCTAACCTTGCTTTATCGTATAGCTTACCAAACCTTAACTTACCAATACTTAACTGAACCTTTTTTTTCATTAATAACACTAAAAAGCTTAAAATAAAAAAGAAATTATTAAAAAAAAACAAAAATCTCGATTGCAAAAACATGAACTGAAAAGATGGGAACAAGATGAAAAGAAAACCAGTATCCTATAAGTACCAAAAATAAATAAATGCAGCCGGAGGCAAATTTTAAGGCGTTCGTAACATCCTAGATGCCTCCGACTGCATTTGTCGTGTTCATGTTTTTGCAGTCTTCTTTTTTTTTGTTATAATTTGTTTTATTTTTAAAATATGATTGACGTGTAAAAAAAAGTGTTTGTACAAACTTACTTTTTTTTTTTTTTAATTTAATTATCATATATACAAAGACCACAGGATTAAATAATAGATAGCAATCAAAAACCACTAAGGTTTAAACTTATGCTATCGTGAGTCTATCTCATTATCAAACTATACAATTAATAAAATCTTTAGGTCATTAAGTGGTTACAATCATTCCTTTAAAATAATTAAGTAATATTGCCTAAGTTTACATTTTATATTTTTAGATGTAATAAATTTATTTATTTCTGAGGGTAGACTGTTTATAAGTCTCAATCAACTCAGCCTATAGCAGTCCACTGCTGGACCTAGGCCTCTCCCAGGCTGCGCCACAACACCCTGTCCTCCGCATTCCGCATCCTTCCACAAACTTACTTACCGAAATAAAAATCATTTATCATCAGTTATCATTTAATGAAAGTTCTAATAACAGTTGCAGACACCTGAATTTAAGTTAACAGTCCTTAATATTCTTATTTTCAATCTTGGCCTTCATAGCTACAAGATTTAATAATACCTATTAGCGGAGAATTCAAACGAATGCCTTTTAGAATTTAAGTTCGGCTGAGATTTTGATTATCTAAAATGGTTTAAGATAAGAATCGCGGTGTATATTTAAGATAGAATGGGGCGGTAATAAAGAAAGCTTTACTTCTATGAGACACTTTTATTGAATTTCCGCGCGAGTGAAAACGTGGTCCGTTGTATTAAATAAAGAATTCATTTATCTTGGCCTTAAAAGGTACCTACATATATTTTCTTTACGATATCAGGTACGAATTTTTGGGTACCTACTTTTTAGTACGTAAAGTCGGGGAAATTATTTGTTAAGCGAATTGATCTATCAGCTCCTCATATGTTAAGCAACTTTAATTGGCATAAACACCAACATGACACATGTGTATGTTTGACGGCACGGTTGGCGCAGTGGTTAAGCGATTGACTGCTGCGATTCGATTCCCGCATGGCATATTTGTTTGACCTACTAGTAGTTGTTCCGGGTCTGGCTGTTTATGTAAGTTTAAATGTTCGTAAACGCACCCACAATACAGGAGCAATTCCTAGTGTGGGGCAACGTTATTAAAAAAGAAAAAAATGTGTGCACATGTGATTCTTTGACTGTTGTATGAAATAATGAAATTACTGTGTACGACAAATTGACATAGGGTGTCAAATTGCTTATCAATTAATTTCCCTGACTGTACATAAATGGCATGGGAAAATATGTAATTTGTAACTTTTCATGTTGTTGTTTCATGATCGATTGGCATCATTTAGAATCAGCGAGAATTGTCTTTTTACTTCCTAACGGAAATTTTCTCAAAATTTGTAAATTCAAAAATGGAAATAACTCCAACAGTTAGGTTACCCTGAATATCGTATTCTTGTAGCTACTGACTGCCTCGTTAGTCTAGAAGTCAATTCCCAGGTCGGACAAAATGCTATTGGATTTTACCATAAGGAGTTTCTCAATAGCAGCCCGGGGTTTGTATTTGTGCCCAGTTGATGGCAATATGGCGTCTTGACATACGGTACCGAAACGTGGATACTAACAGTCAGGCTGGTCCACAAATTCAAGGTCACACAGCGCGCTATGGAGCGGGCTATGCTTGGAGTCTCTTTGAAAGATAAAATCAGGAATGAAATTATCCAGAAAAGAACCGGAGTTACCGACATAGCTTGCAGAGTAAGCAAACTGAAGTGGCAGTCGGCTGGCCATGTTTATTGAAGGACCGATGGCCAATGGAGCAGACGAGTCCTGGAGTGGAGACCGCGTATCGGCAAGCGTAGTGTGGGACGCCCCCCAGCTAGATGGACCGACGACCTTAAAAAGGTGGTTCGGTCAGACTGGATACGGAAGGCGGTGGATAGGGTGTTGTGGCGCAGCCCGAGAGGGGCCTATGTCTAGCAGTGGACTGCGATAGGCTGAGTTGAGTTGATTGATGGCAATAAGCTCGCCCCTATTACATGGGACTTAAACATAACTGTCGAAAAGTGGGTGTACTATAGATATACCTCTGCCCAACCCTTCCGGGATTACAGGCGTGATGTTATAAGAAAAGTAATCGATACTTTTGCATCATGCTACAAAAATATAAAATCACATAATAGTTGGCTGTGGTCAGGGTCGCGCATTACGGACTGAAATGACTAGCCTTGTTGAACCGCCATTATGCCTATACAATCTTCTACCCCCTTCAAGGTGACAGCCATTTTGTTTACTGCGGGTTTGCGGTTTGCGTGAGATTTTGAAAGATTTGAGAGGATTTCTTTCCATCCTATTTCTCCCCGTGGGTGTCGTAAAAGGCAACTAAGGGACTTACTAGAGAATGGGCAGCAGCATTCTCTATGCATTTTAACACCAAACTGCAATCGCTAACTCGTCTGCCAAACGTAGCGATTATGGAATCCCCTTTTAGGGGAAGCCCATGTCCAGCAGTGGACGTCTTTAGGCTGAAAACATGAGGGATGATGAGAAAGATGAGTTGATTACAATAATCAGCGAATAGACCCATTCGTTTTTTGAATTTGCATTCTATGCCTTCGAATCACGATTTCGGATAGATTTTAGATCCTTCCGCAGTTGCAAGTCTACCTTATCACACTTTAATCACGTCAAAGCTATTTAGGTAATAGGATTTTTACAGTGAGAGATAATGTCTTGAAATTATTCTGATTTGGCGTAATACAGGCCGGTTACACGTTTGCCGTCTGTTTACTGGCTTGCCTATAAACCCCGTTATTGCATATAAACCCCGTTCAAACTAAGTTGGAACATTTTCTTGGAATTCACACAATTTAAAGATATTATTATTATGAATGAAAGGCGACTAACAAAAGGTATTTACAAGGCAGATGTGAGTGGAAACGCCGGGAGGGGACGCCCTAGGAGGACATATACAATATGTAACAAAAACCCTGTTGTTCCTTCTACCTACGTTTTAAGAATCGGTATACATACGTAATAAAGCAAGTCATTTATAAAAACTGTTCAACAAAAATAATTAAAATAAATATTTGATATTGTGCAGGATCAGGTTTGTTCGTCCAAAATGAAGCGACTTGTGAAGTTTAACAGGTGTATATTGTAATAAAAATAATTAACAGTTCGCCATGGCGGACGGCGGTTCGCAAGAGGAAGTACATACATAGGTTTTGACAGAGGCGCGAGTGAATGAAAGACCGAATGTGAAGACCGAATGCAAGCGTCCGAGGAATGACCGAAGTCGATGCTTTCTTCCTTCACTCGTCGATAGATGGCTCCCGTACCGCGTCATGTGTTTTGCGAGTCTCGTGTACCCTGGCGTGGACATGCCCCCGGCCTTGGAAGCCCTGCTTTCAATATGATTATGAGTGTGGAGTCAAGCGTCGTCGCTCATCGATTGCAGTGGCAGCGGGCAAATCTTGGAGAAAGATCGTCGAATGGTTCCAGTACTTGTGTGGATGTCCGCTACTCGAGCCACGCCGTCTTTTCCTGGAAATATACGTGTAATACGACCTAACCGCCACTTTAACGGCGGTAGGCGGTCATCTTTTATGAGGACAAGGCTGCCCAGTGTGATGTCAGCCTGCTTAGTCTTCCACTTGCTTCGCAGTTGCAGCTCCGACACGTATTCTGTGGACCAGCGTCGCCAGAAGTGCTGCCGAAGTTGTTCGATTCGGTCGTAGCGTGTCAACCACGAAGTCGGCTTGTCTGTGACATCTTCAGCAGGTGGTGCTGTCAGTGGTCGGCCAATAAGGAAATGGGAGGGGGTAAGAGGAGTAAGGTCGGAAGGATCTGAGGATAGAGGTGAAATTGGACGGGAATTTAGGACGGCTTCGATTTGTGTCAAAGCTGTGCAAAATTCCTCGTAAGTTAATCGCGCGTTACCTACTATGCGCCTCAGGTGATGCTTGCACGAGCGTACCCCGCTCTCCCATAGACCGCCAAAATGTGGAGAATAAGGAGGAATGAATCGAAATTCAATGTTATTATCCGAAGCATGATTAATAATAGCTTCTGAATTTTTGTCTAAAAATAAAGGGAATTCTTTCTCTGCACCTACGAAATTCTTGCCATTATCCGAATAAATAACAGAAGGTTTACCTCGCCTACTAATAAAAAGTTTTAATGCTAAAATATAATCATTTGAAGAGAGACTTGTAACGAGTTCCAAATGCATAGCTCGCGTCGTGAAGCAAATAAATAAACATATGTAAGCTTTAGTTAATCTTGAACCTCTGCCTTTTCGATTTAATATAAACACTGGCCCCGCGTAATCAACACCCGTTCGTATAAATGGTAAGCCAGGTTCCAAGCGCTCAGGTGGTAAGTTACCCATGATAGGTACTAATGTCTTACCTCGAATACGTGTACACTTCACGCACTCATGCACTATTTTCCTTGCTAAGTTTCTAGCATTTAATGGCCACCAACATTCACGCACCGTAGCTAAAAGAAGTTGAGGACCCGCATGTAATAATCGAATATGTTCATAACGAAATAAACTAACAGTGAAAGGATGTTTACTGCACAATAAAACCGGATGTTTTTTATCGTAAGTAAAACTAGACGAATTAAATAGTCTTCCACCTACCCGAATTATTTTATGTTCATCCATAAAAACATAAAGACTAGAAACCTTATTATAATGTTTACAAGTTCGTTTAATAGGAATATTGCTAACTAAATTATTGTAAACATCTGGAAATGATTTTATTTGTACTAACATAATTAGCATTCTTTGTGCGGCATTCAGTTCGCTTCGACGGCTGTGTTTAGCAGTCGACATAATGCGCGTGTTATCTATAAATCTAAGTATGTACGCACCTATTCGTATAAGTTTAGGAAATGAAGCATATTTTTCAAAGTTTATTAAATCTTCGCATTGTATAGAAGGTAAACATGTTTGTTTACGTTTTAAATCTGGTAAATTACAAACATCTGAATTATCGCATTGAATCGGAACAAAATAATGTAAATTGTTATGTAAATAAGACGGACCGTACCACCACAAATCACAATCTTTTAATAAATCTAAACTATAACCTCTCGACAATAGATCAGCTGGGTTGTCTTTGCTACTCACGTGTAACCATACCGAGTCGCCCGTGAGGTCATTGATCTCGCTCACTCGATTTTGCACGAATGTTTTAAGTAAATGTGGTGACGATTTAATCCAACCCATGACTATTGTAGAATCCGTCCAGAAATATTTTTGACTTAACTGTAACCTAAGAGACTCAATGATTTTCTTGTATAATTTAGCACCTATTAAGGCACCACAAAGTTCTAAACGAGGAATACTAATAGCCTTCTAAGGTGCAACCTTACTTTTGGCACACAATAGATGCACGGTTACGTTAGAGCTATCACTATAGGTACGTAAATAAGCGCACGCACCGTATGCATCTTGCGACGCGTCGGTGAATATATGAAGTTCTGTATATTGAGTGTGATTACCTTTTACGTGACGAGGAATGCGAATGTCCCCTAAAAATCTTAACGTATAAATAAAATGTTTCCAAGTGTTAACAATATCCCTGGAAACCGGAGTATCCCAGTAAATTTTACTTAACCATAATTTTTGTAGAATCATTTTTGACATTATGACAGCAGGAGAAGAAGGCCTAATGGATCGTAAATTTGTGATATTACTGATAACATTAACCGTTTAGTTAAATTCGACTCGTTAATATTGTTATCAATATTCGTAACAAAATGCAGCTCATCACTAGTGTTGTGCCAACCTAACCCGAGTGTTTTCGTTTGCGCATGCTCGCCTATAAAATGTTCTGTGGATTTATCTTGAGATACGTCTAAATTAAATGTCCACTTGCGCAAAGGAAAACACCCTGACATTAGTACTTCCGAAGTTTTCTGGCAAACTTGAATTAAATTATCGAAATCATCATCACCAGTGATAAGATCGTCTACAAAAATGTCTTGAGTGATGACGCGAGCGATGACGTCATCATCACACTCTAAAGCTAACTGTCTGATACATCTCATACTTAAATATGGAGCTGACGCAGTTCCATATGTAACCGTATTAAGTTGGTATGTATCTAACGGATCCGAGGGATTATCGCGCCACAATATCAACTGTAATGACCTTTGGTCAGACTGGAGAAGAACCTGACGAAACATCTTCTCCACGTCTGCACAAGCTACATATTTATACTGTCTGAATCGCAACAAAATAGAAAAAATATCATTTTGTAACGCGGTCCCGGGAACTGAATATCGTTTAATGATTTATTCGAGCTAGTGACAGCACTAGCGTCGAACACTACGCGTAATTTTGTAGTCGTACTACTCTCTCTAATCACTCCGTGGTGTGGAAGATAATAGTTATGTTGACTACAAGTAGCTAACTTCGACATGTGACCTAAGTCATTATATTCTCGCATAAAGTTAGTGTACATGCGTTTAAATTCTGGTAAACGTTCAAGTTTACGTTCTAATGATAGAAAACGTTTCTTCGCTAACGTATAAGAATCACCCAGCGCGTCTGGTGCCTCTCTTAGCGGTATACGAACCGAAAATCTACCATTTGCTTCGCGTTTAGTCGTATTATTAAATAATTCCTCACACATACGTTCGTCACCTGTAAGAATTACACATGGTGATGAAGGAATATTCTCAATTTCCCAGAATAACCGGAGCTGCTTATCAATGTCCTGACTCAAGTGACAATGAACGTAAGTAGGTTTCGAGTTCTTAACCGTCCAACAACAGGACCGGACAACAACCATCCTAATTTCGAATTTTGTAAGAATGGTCCACTAGGTAAACGTATTTTATCGGTTTCTAAAAGATCCCAAAATCGGTCTGCGCCTATCAGCAAATCAATATCTGAACTAACGTTAAACGTTGGATCTGCTAATTGTAGGGAATCAGGTAAACGTATATGACCCGCTTCTATGTTTATCGTTGGCAAACTGGACGTTATGCATGGCAAGACAATACATCTAAGCTTGGTATAATAATCGTTTACTTTTGATCGAATTGATATGTCGCATGAATGGCACGACTGTGCGACAGATTGCCCCACACCCGAGATTTGAACTGTGGACTGTATATAAAACGCATTTATTCGTTTAGATAATTTCTCCGTAACAAAACAGTTCTGGCTTCCGCTATCTAAAAGCGCACGAGCTGTATGATACACATTATTATTATCCGCTACTTCCGCTAATGCCGTAGAAAGTAAAACCGTATTTATTAATTTAAAATCACTAGTTGTTTTATCGCATACAACAGTGTTATTCGAATTATTAGGTAAAGAATGCAACGCAGTCGTCGTAGTGTGTGTAACGTTCGCCTCTCCGCGCGATTCACTATGCACACACGCACTATTACTAACGCTTTGATTATTATAATTTTCTAAATGTAACAAACTGTTATGCTTGCGCTGGCATTGCTTGCACGGTCCGAAAATACAGTCGTCTAACGTATGACCCGCTCGCAGGCAATTCCAACACAACTTCTTCATCAGTAACAACTTTCATTCTATCTCTAATAGACATGTTAAGGAATAATATGCACGTGTATAACGCATGACCTTGATTGCACAAAACACAGTTAGGTGAATCCTTTTTGAAATTATTATTACGATAGTTGTTACGAGTAGTTTTGATAGATGAATAATTATGCACGCGGTTTGAACTTCGTTTGTCACTCGTATGTTGATGCTTATCGCTTTGAAGCAATTCCTTTGACTTTACGACGTTTGATGAGTTCAAACTAAGTTGGAACATTTTCTTGGAATTCACACAATTTAAAGATATTATTATTATGAATGAAAGGCGACTAACAAAAGGTATTTACAAGGCAGATGTGAGTGGAAACGCCTGGAGGAGACGCCCTAGGAGGACATATACAATATGTAACAAAAACCCTGTTGTTCCTTCTACCTACGTTTTAAGAATCGGTATACATACGTAATAAAGCAAGTCATTTATAAAAACTGTTCAACAAAAATAATTAAAATAAATATTTGATATTGTGCAGGATCAGGTTTGTTCGTCCAAAATGAAGCGACTTGTGAAGTTTAACAGGTGTATATTGTAATAAAAATAATTAACAGTTCGCCATGGCGGACGGCGGTTCGCAAGAGGAAGTACATACATAGGTTTTGACAGAGGCGCGAGTGAATGAAAGACCGAATGTGAAGACCGAATGCAAGCGTCCGAGGAATGACCGAAGTCGATGCTTTCTTCCTTCACTCGTCGATAGATGGCTCCCGTACCGCGTCATGTGTTTTGCGAGTCTCGTGTACCCTGGCGTGGACAGATATTAATATTTGTAATGTTTAACTGATTTCTTACTTCTTTAGTTCTTTGATTTTGACTTCTCGACTAGCCAATTCTTAATTTTCTTAAATTATAATTCCACTAATGTTGTGCTTGAAGGTTAATGTATACGTCCCGAAAAGGAACAACAGGGTTTTTGTTACATGCTGTATAGTGACCTAATGGGTGATGTTCTTCAGAAAGGACAGGTGCGTAGTACTGGCATTACTCGCAACCGGCGTGCTTGTATGCACCATGTATGAACATAAACGAAACAAAAGGAGTATGTAAGGAGCGTAGCAGGTGACATTCTACAGGTTTTGAAAGAAATTGCGTGCCATAGCTTAGGGGTAGATTCAGTATCAATAAAGGAACCCAGGAAAAATTAAAAATAAAAACATTAAAAAGATATTGCAAGATCAACCTAATTTATGTTTTTTTTTTACTGGGTGTTAAAGAAATTGCGTGCCATATTGCGTGCCTTATCTTAGGGGTAGATTCAGTGTCGATAAAGGAACCCAGGAAAAATTACATTAAAAATAAAATCATTAAAAAGATATTTATAATTTATGTTTTTTTATTTTTTTTTTCCTGGTTGTTAAAGAAATTGCGTGCCATAGCTTAGGGATTAAGCTATGGCACGCAATTTCTTTAACACCCTGTATAGTTTCTGCCTAGCCCCATGGGAAGAAAGCGTGAATTTATGTATGTGTATTTTGTATGTACACCTAGACTGGTAGGTCCCTACTTCACACATGTTCCACAAACTGAAACGTAAATAACGCTGGTCTCAACCAACGTTATTTACTCCCATGTAGGTACTTTTAAAAGCGAAGGTACAAAAGATACGTTGAATAATTCATGGCAGCGCCACCGTCGCTTTGTGGCTGTAATTCAGTTAGGCCACGCGAGACCGGGTCAAGACACTTGAATTTACACTGTAGGGCAGCTTTTGTTATTAATTAGAGCCTAATTTGTTTGTATTGCTAAAGAATGTAAATTTAATTCGGGTGAGAAATTTGTGGCCTGCCCATGTTTGTAGATAATTGGGTGGGCGTTTTAACAAGCCGTGGGTATGGGTTACACGTGTAAGGGTCTTGTGACATTGGGGATTCGCGAGCGTGTTTTTATCGAGGCGATTGTTTAACGCGTTCACTGGGTGTGCGTAGCGTGCACGACTCGTGTGCGTAGCATGCACGCCACGTGTACGCAACGAGAGCGATTGTCATGCGTGTACAAGAGAGAACAAGACAAACGATTGACGACGACGACGACGATTGACGACGATTGACGATTGATTTCACAATTTTCCTTATTGCACCTACCACTGCTTGTCTCTGCATCACCCAAAGGTTGACTGGTAGAAAATGCCTATAGCATTAAGTCCGCCTCTGTACATTTGTGTGCTTAAAGTATTAAATAAATAATAAATAAACGAAAGTACAATATTGTGAAGAAGCGGAAAACACGTCGCGTAGTCGCAGCTAGCTCGGTATGTACCAGCGGAGAGCACGTTCACAAATTGCTCCACCTGGAAACACGCTGCAAAATCGTCAGTGTGATAACGCACTAAAGCGAGTTGGCGAACAACCTATGCAGGAGTGATAATCGTAGTCAGATATCAAACAAGGTAACGAAGCTCGTTCTTTTACCGTATTCCATGATTATTAGACTGTTTATAATGCCATCAAGTAGCACTCATGTGTAAATTAAATGAAATTGCGTTAAATTATAACATTTACTGCCAAAATACACGATGAAAATTTAATGAATGAAAACGAGTGCTGTTACAATTCGGTAGAACAACATCATTATTTATTCACACGTTTACCAGCGAAATATTAATTTTAATACATTAACACTACAGATGTGCGTTAAACGGACAAACTGACGTCAAATCTCCATAATTATAATGAATGTACACAGTAATTTTATTGTGAAAGCTGACTGATGCTTCGTTAAAAAGCATATAAGATGTGTAAATTTGATGTAGGGATGTAGCAACTTCGTAGGGGCTTGTGGCTAAGTAAGTAATAACAGCCACACGGGTCGATCGATCAGGTTAAGCTACGCTTGCCACGGTTGGTCCGTGAATGGGTGACCATCTTTACACACCAAGACAAAAGAAAGAGAAGCGTGAGGACACAACGCTTGTAAATTATTGCAAAATATGAAGTAATTATCTATTTACTCAAAAATGAGTTGAGTAATCGAAAACAAACAAAACCGGTCAAGAGCGAGTTAGACTCGCGCACATCCGTACCTATATATGATGTTGATGATTTCTGAAAAACTGTGCTATTTAGAGACATCTTTTTATTTTTACAAAGACCCCCTTACAGGGATGTGGGGTATCATATGAAAGAAC
Source organism: Tiliacea aurago (assembly GCA_948098905.1). Taxonomy (NCBI): domain Eukaryota; kingdom Metazoa; phylum Arthropoda; class Insecta; order Lepidoptera; family Noctuidae; genus Tiliacea; species Tiliacea aurago. Next base: position 20,771,879 of record OX402579.1, on the reverse strand, counting down.
GCTGTTTGCACATTCTCAAACAATATATTTTTTTAAGTAGCAATAGTTTCTGACTTTTGATGAAAAAGATTTAAAAAATCCCCCCCCCCCCTTATCTCCAAAGTTTGCATAGATAAAAATCTGAAATTATTCTATGTGATAGAAGTGTATGTAAAGATCACAGGAAAAATAAAACGACGTCTGTAAATAGCACAGTTTTTCATAAATCATCAACATCTTAAATACGTACGGAACCCTTGGTGCGCGAGTCCGACTCGCTCTTGACCGGTTTTATTTTTGTTTAAGACAAGCCTACTTTTATCATTTGCTTCTTGTCAGCGCCTTGAGCCGTTGGTGTCGACTGTCATTCGTGGATCTTTGATAGTCGTTACAGGTCGTCAGAAGCCCGAAAGTATGACAAACAGTCTTACCAAAGGGTATCGTATTACCCAGTAACTGGGTTATGGAGGTCAGATAGGCAGTCACTCCATGTAAAGTACTGGTATTCAGCTGCATCTGGTCAGACTGGAAGCCGACCCCAATATAGTCGGGAAAAGGCTGGGCAGATGATGCATTGCTTCGTAGTGTAGAAATTTTTCATTAATTTACGATGTTTTGATGGCAATTTTCTTATCAAAGAAATGCAGTGCATGACATTACCCACTTTGATTCGAAGTCATAGAAGCTTAAAACGGCGTTAGCTATGTCAAGACATGCCCTTAGTACCTACCTAATTGAATAACCTACAAAGCTGCACTGATTTGTTTGCGCTCACCAATCAATTGGCAAGTTCATTTATTGCAATCAGCGTTGAAGACGATCTGACCTGCGGGGAAATTGCGTAACACACCATCAGTAGCAATGGCTTTCATTTTGACAGATCAACAACATTCATTGCGTTATTTAAGTTGTTGAGCAGACAATTTGTTCGAGCATATGAAGCGATGGATTAGCAATACATTTCAAAATCATTCAGTTTGTGATTCAAACTGTGTTACGCAAATATGGTGCTGATCAACCTAATTTAAACTGTTGTTAATGTGAGTTTGGAAGATGGCGGTGTGAAACCCCTTGCCTCAAAAACCACGTTAAGGGGCTGACAAAAGGCAAATGATCTAAGTAGGCTTGTCTTAAACAAACAAATTGCCAAATTCACATAGTTTGTGGTAGCGGAAAACATGCCTGTTATTCTTGCACATATTTCTCAGAACTTGGTTGTGACCAAAACTAGTTTAGAAAAAAATCTCGATACAAATGAACGGTAAACTAACTTCAGTTCCATTCCAAAATATCTTTAAATAACATCGTACGATTGGTATTTAATTAATAACAAGAAGTTTTTTATTTTCGATTACTCAACTAATTTTTGAGTAAATAGATAATTGCTTCATATTTTGCAATAAATTACAAGCGTTGTGTCATCGCGCTTCTCTTTCTTTTGTATGCAGTCTGACAGTGACCGTGCTTTAGCTGTTGTCAGCGTCTTAAGCCGTTGGTTCTGCGCCTAATCTTTCTTCGGTCGTGTCGGATTGCCGCCCTATAGGACTATGAGAGTGTGGAAAGCACCACCTGTGTCTGCACACACTTGAGCACTATAACACTTTACATAACATTGTGCAATCCATGTTAGTTATGTAACCAAATGTCAAAACGTCAAACAAATAGTTAACAATAGACTTCCTCGAAAACTGGTTCATAATTATCGCACTACGATTTGGTTCACAATGCAATGCATTTCACACGCGTGCGATTTTTTATTTTCCAACACATGTGCGGAAATAAAAATTGCCACAGATAACTATACCTATACTTAGTCCAAATTGGTTCAATGTCTCTATTCACACCGTCTCGCGCCAGAGACGGTCCTCTCTATTCGGAGATGATTTTTTTTTAATCTCGGCATAGATGCGTCTTTACGGCGTTAATATTTTTGAAATATTTAAATAATGTTTATAAATAGAATACCATGATTATTACAATAAAATAGAACAAATTAACATTTATTTGTGTTCTAAACTCAAAAATATTTGAATTTTCTATTTTTCATATTAGACTGTTTATCGGCTTTATTAATATTTGTATAATATGAGTCATGTAACTTGGAGAGAATAAATGAATAATAATACCTTTGCTTCTCCTTCAAACTGGCGAAAGCAAAGCGCGGAAAAAAAAAGAAAATTAAATTATAGTTTCCTAATAATTGAAGACAAACATATTTTTCGTTATTTTATTTTATTTCTACAAAATTGTATTGAAAAACGTCGTTTGATACACGTGGATATTTGTTATTGCAGTTCTCGGCTCAAAAACAACCTCGCCTATGGCTCGGGTGTTTAACATTCGCCTCGAATACAATAAAAAACATTCTCCACATGTATCAAAATGTACCTACTAAGTATTCTGACAGCTGCACGCACAGATTAATAATCGCCGGCGGCGCGTACGTCGTTGCCGACCGAACGGAATGTTGCCATTGTAAATATTATATATTTACATAAACATGTTTAATTAATTAAGTAGTTTGTATTTATTTTATTTCATATTTATAATCTCATTGTATGCTGCACCGGTCGACGTTATCACCTCAACGCCGAAAACCGGCCTGGGGCTCCGTATCGCATAGGGTAGCAGCATTATGCATTATGCTAAGCGGTTGCCGTTTTGCGAAGATGTGACGCGTATTTATCCCCAACTTGTTCTTTTTGTTCTTTCTTTGCGTCATGTTTGCCGGAAATAAACGGTTTTTCTTTCTTTCTTGTTTTCTTTCTATAATACCTCCCGCGTCGATGGGTAGTCTTCGGTGAGATGGCTGCCATTTGCCGAAATTCGGGCTGGAGGACTATTAAATATTCTGGCACAGCTTGATGCATTCTTCGATTAAAGTAAAAGACATACCGCCTTATTACAAAATAAGATTTATATTTTGACATGGCTTAAACCATGGAGCCAGTTATTGTAATAAGAACGTAACTGTGATTGAAATACCGTTCTTTATACAAAACTGAAAACTTAGTTCGGTAATAAGTTGTCACTTTTGTGTTTAGGAACTTTACCATAGTCGGAATAAAGTTCAAAATTCAATAATGGCTCCATGTTTTAAACCAGGGTCTGAAGATAAACCTTGTTTTGTAATAAGGGGGAAGGTGTTTTAAGGAAATGCTGTAACAATGGACTAAATAATTGATTCCTATTCTTTATTCGTATAAAAGATATCTTGCGAATGCGATTTATATACGTAACTTTTGTTACATCCCTAACTCGAAGCAGCCGAGTTAGGCTCAATAGTACCAAAGACAAAACGTCGGCCAGTGAATAATGCATGAGCATTTACTGGCGGGAGTGAATCATTTTAACGCTGTGCTGCGTTTGGGAAGCCTGCTAATAATTCAGTCGGATTCATAGTGTTAGAGACGGAATGAGTAGCTCTGTTTTAGTGGGTTATTCTGCGGGGTAATTGCGTAACTCGCTTACAGTAGCAATGGCTTCATTTGGGTCAGTGACAACTCGGCCCGAATAATAATACCAGATACTACGTCGTTGAAACGCCTACAAAAAGTGGTGTGTACCGTCGTCGGCATAAAAAGTATCGACCTCTTAAAATATTGAAGATTTTTTCAATTTACCTATTGATATAATTTATTCAATTATTTTTCTGAATAAATGTAATAATATAATAATTTTATATGAAATTGAATGCTATGAACTTGTTCTGCAATGAAGACTGTTTTTATTTATTTAAACACTTACACGCGGAGTAAGTAATTACTCCTTATTCTTGAATTTCAAAATTAACTAATATTTGAGTTATTTGAGTGTCACACAACATAAAATAGGTAATTTTTATTAAGGGTTATAAAAACGTACGTTAATAATTGATACAATAATACAACAGTCACAGTATTAACAAATAATGATTAACAATTATTTTATATAATCTATCTCTATCTGTCTATATCTATGTAAAATTTAAACATTTATATCTGTAACTTTTATGGTGTACATAATAAAGAGTATTCTATTCTATTCTATTCTATCTCTATAAATATTATCTATACAAAGATGCTTGTTTCTTTGTAATGGATAAATTCAACTGACTACTTAACTGATTTTAGAAATTATTCACCTGTAAAATGCTACATTATCAGCAAGTAACATGGGCTGTTTTTTTTTATTAGAGTCTCCTACGAAAATTGCAATAATGTAACCCAAGGTGTCCAAAATTTGCCTATAAGCGTAATTATTTGGCGTACGCCGCAAAAACGATTGATGATACATGAAATAATGTACTACATATTTATAGTACTTATCATAACTCACAAAAAAGTCCGTGAAACTTTACGTTTAACTATTACATTTAAGTCACAATAAATCAGTCAAACAAAACACGGGTAGAATCGAAATACGATGTCATTCGTATCATGATATTAATCCCTATCCAACTAAATAGATTCATAGTCAAGGTTGATTATGTAACATGTAAATTCCTCTTTAAATTATTCGAATCGGACCTTTCGGTTAGAAGTTACGACGGGTATAAAAATGCTAAAAGTCTATTAGTTACCTGCACAAATCCATAGGTTTTATTTACTACTTTCAATCGCGGTAGAACGTGTCCGTTGGATAATTTCCGACATTCACGCGGATGAAGCCGTGGGCAAAAGCTAGTAAAATATAAAATTCAACATGATAGGCGTAGAATCAAGTGATTTTTTTTCTATTTGATGAATTTGGTGTAAGCCCTTGCTCGAACTTGAGGATTCACTCTTTCACCTGGTCACTACATTTATTTTGGTATTTTTATTAGCTGAAGTCAGATTTACACGATGTTTTAGATAAATGTGACTGGCGTGTAATAAAGTTACACTCCGCTGAATTTGTATTAATTGATCTAGTTACAAAATAGCCCTTCGCCCGACTTTTTCAACTAGTATCTGAATTTCCTAATCATTTATTTATTTATTTAAATGCCCTAAAACTATCATTACAGGTCTTAACCTAATGCGATAGCCAAGTCGGGTCCCACACAAAATATAAATTAAGGACAAAAAAAAAATACATCTCACGATCATAAATATCGTTGTTTGTAACAAAGTGTAAACAATAGTACTTTTGCGAATTCACCCCAGTGACATGTAAATATATCCATTTCGACCTGTATATAATTGATGGTGCGAATTGCTCGAGTCAGAGGGGTTTTTGCCAGCAAGTTAGTCCTGGCTGTTGGTACGACCAGCCGTGGCGGGGGCCGTCGCATCCACACATAACGGTCGGGACAAGTGCAACCGCTGCAGCACTCTCGAGTTGTGCTCTATGTCTGGGAGCAGTTTCATGAGTGAATCATCATGTAGAATGCATAAAAATTTGCAAATATACAGCATACGAGACGACAAAAAAAAAACAATTGTTATCAGTATTCGACCGGTTCATGTAAGCTATTGGTGGTAATTTTTTCGTAGAAATCGCCTTTTCGACTTATATGACCTAGACCAAAGGTTCTCAAAGTTTACTGGACCACGATTCACTTAAAAAAAGTTCCAAATTCGGGACTCACCTCTTGGTTTTCATGAAAGAAAAAGGGGCATAACTATAAGAATGAAGGACTGTTCAAACAAGAAAAATAAAAAATTCCGTTTTCGATCCAAAGTGTTAAATACTGTGTGTGTGTGTGTATGTTGTGATTTAAATACAAGGAGTGCAATTTTTTTTTAATGAGAAGGATGCTTTTTCCTGTATTTTGTCATTACAGCCTTAGCATCAAATTCAGTTCTAGGTACTTACGTACGTAGTACGTAATCCAAAGACATCGACTTCCGAAATAAAAGTTATTTTTCACTTTGTTGTGTTTTTTTGCGCGAAGGTTTTGTTTTAATTTTACCTAATCTGATTTTCAGCTTTGGTAACTGCGCTCGCTCATTATTCGCCACACAACCGGTTTTCGTCCCAGTGAATTTAACCCGTAATTTGCAACATGGTTTTGCCCCTCGTTTATTAATGGTTGCCCGTATCTACGTCAGTGCTTATAAATGGTAATATCATAAAATGTAAAGCAGGAACGGGTTATTAGTGCAGATGGACGTGCTTAGAATTAGAGCATTTACGAATTTGCTGTTCTATTGAAATACAGTTGTTTTTCCACTAGGGGATTTATATTTCAACTTGGAAAATGAATTATTAGCAGTATTATGTCATTTGTTGATGTAGGGATGTATGAGCACGCCACATGAAATGTATTAATAAAAAACCGGTCAAGAGCGAGTCGGACTCGCACACCGAGGGTTCCGTACGTATATATGATGTTGATGATTTCCGAAAAACTGTGCTATTTAGAGACATCGTTTTATTTGTTCTGCAATCTTTACATACACTTCTATCACATAGAATAATTTCAGATTTTTATCTATGCAAACTTCGGAGATAAGGGGGGGGGAACGGTATTTTTATTTACATTTTTCGTCAAAAGTCGGAAACTATGCTGCCAAAAAAAAAGAAAAAAATGTTTGAAAATGTGCAAATAGCGTTCTTTCATATGATACCCCACATGCCTTTTTTTTTTTTTTTCGTCGGAAATCATCAAATAACTTCTCCCGCTCTGGGCTGAGCTCCGAGGGCGTGTCAGACTTTTACTGACTAAAACCCACCCGTGTTCCTTCCGTTGCCTGTGTGCCAGGGCTACGATATCCCTTTCGGAGACAAACTCGCAACCCCGGCAGGCATTGGCCCTAACGGACCCCGTCAGTTGGTGCTGACATCTCTTTGAGGCGCGCGTGAAATACAACGCGCCATCGATCCGGGCCTGGTCCTTATCGGACGGCGAGCTACCCACCCCACATGCCCTAGTAGCCCTACTTCAAAATTTTCAGTCCCTTTTGCAAAAAAAAATTTTTTTTTTTAATTTCTTTCTTGTATGCAAAATAGTTGGGCAAACGTCATCAAAACTATTCTAAATTTCAAGTTGATAGCATTAGTAGTTCTTGAGATATTCAGGTGTGACCGACAGACAGACAGACAGACTTAGTCTCACCATAAGTATGGGTTCCTTTTTACCATTTTGGTATGGAACCCTAAAAACTAAAACAATACATACGAAAACTTTTATTTTTTATTTAATTACATACAAAGCAGGAAAACATAATTATCTATAACGCCTATTTCAATTATGATACCTATAAATTTACCCTAAGTTCATTAGTTTTTTATTAAATTGTCTGGACTAAAGACAACCGTTCTTTTGTTAATAAAATGACACATATTGGATAACTGATGACGATATAATTGTTTTCTATCTCACTCTTGCATACTACTGCTCGTACAAAATATGAAATGAAATGAAATCGTTTATTCTGTAAATAGGATATTAGAATCACTTTTACACGTCATATAAAAAATAAAAAAAATAATCTAGATGTAGCCGACATTTCCTATCTGACAACCCCTGAGAAAAAATGGCGAAACAAACTCAGGGGTCAAAGTCTCTTTTAAAGAACAGACATAATCTTCGTCAGATCATGTGAGGACCATGTAGATCGTGACTGAAATGATATTTTGAGGAAAGAACCACATTAATTTGAGATACGTAACCTACATGAAAGAGTATATAGTTAGTAAGGTACATAGATACCTATAGGTATCCATCGAGTTATTAGTTATTCATTTTTTTCCATGAAAAAGAAAAACTGGAAATGTATACGGTAGCGTCCGCTGCGCTGCTGCTTTCCAATCTGTTTGCGTAATCAAAATTTTATTTGGAAAAATATTCGCAAATTTTTAAACCTAACCAACATTTTCCGATATACCATCTAGCCAATCTCACTAAAGTTCTTTTTTACTGTTTCGAAATTCTACTCTGCGACAGCTTCCATCCGTTTCCATCAAACTTAAAAACTGCAATATTGGAAGTCGAAACCAATATCGGGACTTATATAGAACGGTTCGCGAATAAAGCCGACGATCAATTTCGAATATACTTCACGTACTCCGGCCACGTGATTCGCAGAGCAATGCAGTGGCGTGCATCGAAACTATAGATTTCCATTTTCGATATACCCACGCTCCGAAACTTTTGATTAGTTGCGAATTCCGAAGAAAATTGCTGCAACGCTCTTAATTAAACCGCGTTTGTTTCGAACTCCTTTTTGTGGACTGTCTACTTAAGAAATTGAATTTCGCCAATTTTGAATGAACTTTAAACTTACAAGTTTGTCTTGTAAGTAAAATGGTGAAATGAGAAATAGGTTTCTGTTTTTGATCGGTACCAATTATTAAATGATTGCTAACAAATAGTAGATACTTAGGTACTCATCCTATATTTTAATATACCAACTATACAACTCTCGATGTCGACCCAATTAGTAAAACAAGAAAAAAAATCTATCATAAAAAACATGTTGCATTCATGACATACTCGTACTTCCGATAAAACCATTAAGTTAAGTATTTACGTAGAAGGTTCCACTACTTGTTAACTCCTCTTCTAAGAAGGGAAACATGTTTACAGGGCCAAATTAAAGGCAACAAGACAAAATAAAAAAATAAAAGTTTGATGTTTTTTTTTAGAGTCAACGACAGCTGGTAGTTTTGTTACTTGAAATATAAGTTGAGAAACTTGTTTTTTATCGAAAAGAAGATTTTTAAATAAAAAATAATATATGCGTTTATTGGCATTACAGCAAAAAAATACATTTTATACCCATAAAAACAGAAAAAAAATATTATAACGCCAAAAGGGCCTCAGCTCAACATAATGTCAGATGACAACACAAGGTGTATCACCTGACGCTGATTTTCAGCTGCAACCCACGAGAGCCATACGGTAGAATAATAAACACAGAGAAGTGGGTGTCCATTTTAAATATATATTTCAACCACACTGCGGTTTAGGACCCTGAAACATCATCAACTTTCAGCTACATGTTTAGATATCGAAACCTACCAGACGTCACGTCTGCGGAGTTTCGCTAGTTAATTTAATTTGGCCCTGTATAGTAAAAATAAAATGCTGTTTGATTTTAAAATGTTCGTAATTGTTCAAATTAGGTTCTTACGGAAAGAAAATATGGAACAGTTTCGCGGAAAAATTTCAAATTCGGGAAAAACTGTAAGTTCTTATTTCTATGGGAATTGAAATTTGGACAGGGCAACGTCTGTTGGGTCAGCTAGTTAAAGATAAAATACAACTTATCAGGAAACCACATTGTCATGAAAGAAATTGGTTTTTCATGTTGAGGTGGCCATAGCAGAAGATTACATTTCAATTATTAATTCAGTAATAGTTGCAAACTTGCGATCATAAAATATATTAAGAAAATAAACAGTTTAGATTTAAAGTAAATAAAACATCAATTTAACAAGTCATCACTACCAAAAGCTTACCTACTCATTATTTTAAACAGTTTCAGTTTGCAGTGCAGGTAGCACTGCAAACCACTTTTTTTTTTCTTCAGTATCATTATTAACTTGTCACTCACTTATCGAAAGTCGTTCTCAAGTCGAACAACATGCAACCCCAGTTTCAATATCCGGGCTTTATCAAAGTTTGCTCGAATCCTCGCCTCCCGGACAATATCCGACACTCGAGAATTAAACGAAAGCGGTCGTTTATTCTGGCTCAACATGTATTTTTAATAGATATTGTACATTGTTTGGATTTAAGGATTTTCTGAATATTTAAATGACCGCATAAATTATCTTAATCAACTCAGCCTATCGCAGTCCACTGCTGGACATATATATGGCCTCTCTCAGACTTTGCCTCAACACCCTGTTCTCCGCCTTCCGAATTCAGTCTGTCCCTGCCACGTCGGTGACTAAATTACCTAAATAACCTATGAATTACCTACAAGACTTCTCACCTTACAATAATTAACGTTTATAGTTTAAAGTGACCAACAGACTAAAGATTTTAAATATTTGAATACTGTTAGGTCAACTCGGGTTAGTGGTACTTACTTAAATATTTAAATACTTAATTACAGCAGACAGACTGTAAATGCTTCCAAGTGTATGTGTTCGTGACCAAAATTGTAAATTAGTTGTTTTATTGACATGTTTTACGATAATTATGTACTATAGGCATTTATAAGTAGAAACCATGCACTTGATATGCTTCCATTGGCAAAAGTGACGAACTTTCATAAAGAAAGAAAGAACAAGTATTGGGACTCGTACAGGAGATCACAAACTAAACTAAAACACACTCATAGTGTCTAACAAGTCTTGTACGGGGCCAAAAGGCTCCTAAATCAGCATGATGATGCGACATGACAAAATAAGTGTCGCAGCGTAGAAAGTTTTATCCTCTATTGAACACCTTTAGACGAGAAAAATTCAAAAATCTTTCCTAATTGCTTAATTTTGATATAAAAGGAACACTTATACAAGATTTCATGTTTCTACATCCAGCAACTTAGGCAGTGCGTTGTCGGCCAGCAAATGAAAATCATAACATGGGTGACAAAGTTACCTGCTATCTCTTACAGACATCGACAAAGACCTTTATCAGTAATTTCGTACCGTTTGGATGGTGCTCCGTGGGTCCTTTATAATAAAGGTAAGGTAAGGTTATCTGCCCCTCGTCATGGAAGAAGACTTTTGGCCGCAGGACGTGTTGTTCCGTCACTTCCGTGGACAAGTACCACAGGACAGCACATGTCAAGCTAGTGCAAACTGAAGTGTTACTAACATAGTCATACACTTTTTTATTTAAACAAGTTTTGTTTATATTAAAATATATATGTTTAGGTTAAGGTATTTTTCTATAGGCCTGGGTCGCCTGAAATAAACGGTATTGTTATTATTAATAAAATACTTTATTTCTGCTACACTGAATTTATTTATTCTTGCACTGCAAAATTACAATATGACGGAATGAATGTGAATCGGATAGAACTTTGTGGGTTAACTGCGCTGATTACTTAACGAGCAGTTTTATGAAATGAATTTTCAAATCAGCAATATAAAAGTAGTGATTTGGAACCTTTTTATAACAGTACCAAAAATTATCAAGTGCCGCCCGCCCAGAAAAAAAAGGGTAAAAAAGGTTTCTTAAGGGAAAAAACGTCCTGAACTTTGTTTATTAAAGAAAAACTTACGACCCTCAGGCTGCCATTTTGCTTTCTGTCAGAGTACCTTTCTATAATAGTTAAGGCCTGTGCACACCACGTTTTTTAAACGTGTTTTAGAAACGTGCGTCGATGGTGCGCTTTTATCCTACAGAAGGTCTACAGGCCGCTTCGCCGCATGGCGTGCGTATCGCGTCTGTATCGCTACAAACGCGCGTCGACGGCGCGTTTAAAAAACGTGGTGTGATGCAAGGGAAAACGCGGACAACAGCTTGTCTATAATAAACAAAATGCATAGAGATTGTATCCTTGTTCTAGTGGTCGCAATCGCTATTGCTGAGTGTGAGGTCCTGGGTTCAATTCCCAGGTCGGGCAAAATGTTATTGGGTTTTCTATCAGGAATTTCTTAATACCAGCCCGGATTAAAGATTTGTTTTGTGGTTGATAACAATAGGCTTGCCCCCATGGGACATGGGACATAAACATAACTGGCTAAATGTGGGGTACTCAAACGCAAAGCATTTATTCCAAATAAACAAAGACTTTTGAATTATCAAGGGTCAGTCAGAAAGATGAAGCTAGTTGCCCTTATCAAAGCGTAGTAGGTTCCTATGGAGAAGAACGGACAAGAAACTCCACAGACACTCTTTTAAATTAACATAATTGTGTATATTGGATAGATACGGTCTATTGATATCGAAGTTTCATACAAAATATTCTCGAAGCAAAGATGGATGACGTCATTTAAACGTCGATATGAATTGTTTACATTTTCCGGTCGCGACAGATTCTAGTAAAAATGTGCCCATGACTCACACAGTGCTTCCTTCATGAATGCAAATTGATCCATGTATTTGCGTTCCTATCATATTTTGTGCTGGATTTAGGTAGGATTCTAAATGCAATCTGCATTTTATTAAAGGAAAACATGATTGTTTGATTTTTTATCAGAGTACACATTTATAAAATAGTTCCCATAAATTGCAAATGTATACTGTTTATTTATATCACCTATTCTGAAGTATCGGCTCCCATTTTTTTTATCGTGTGGAAATCCTCATATATGTCCTCCACCCTGTGGAGGGGTCTGTCAGACTCTTACTGACTAAATACCACACGGTGTTCTGGGGTTACCTTTAGCCGGGGTGCTGGAGTATTTGCACATTTTGTCACGCTCCCCCGGCTAGGTGTTGCCCGCATGAATTCATGCGGACCTCGTCACCCTCAGCACAAGGCCGCAAATCCTCTAGAGAAAACCACGCGTGCGGAACACTGCGTGCCGCCATTTCGGGCCTTCCATTGTTCAGGCAACAAACTGCAAGCTTGTTGCCTGCAGGCCTACACCCCTAAGAAGCCGGAGATCGTTACGGCCATCTGGCACCCGGTGACTCTGCTACGGATTGGAAGGGAGGTTGTATCCTGCCTCTTCCTTTCTGCCGCCTCCTTCGCGACTATTACTTCCTCGCAGAAGCAAGAGAGCATCCGCAGCACCAACCGCCGCGACGAGGTCACGGCGCTGCACTGCCCAGGCAGGGCATTCCTCAAGGGTGTGCTGCACCATGTCTTTGAAGCAGTAGTAATGGTGGCAACCGGGTGTCGGTTCCCGGCCTATGCGGCACAGGTACTTTCCAAAGCACCCATGTCCGGACAATACCTGTGTCAGCGGGAAAGTAAGATTGCCATGCCGTCTCTCCAGCCACTCCCTCACAACGGGTCTAAGTATCGGCTCCCTGCTTTACACACCGCACGCGCGTCCTTCCCAGCTCGCAGCAATAAGCAAAGTGGGTGAGGCATGTGCCCGCCCCCACACACACTCGGACTCTCACATGTGTTTATTATTCTAGCGCATGGCACTCGTGGGTTGCAGCTGAAAATCAGCGTCTGGTGGTACACCTTGTGTTGTCATCTGACATTATGCTGAGCTGAGGCCCTTTTGGCATTATAATAGTTGTTTTCTGTTTTTTTATATAGTTATAAGGTATATTTTTTGCCGTAATACCAATAAACGCATTTTTCTTTCTTTTCTTTCTTTTCTTTCTTTCTTTCTTTTCTTTATTTTCTTTCTTTTCTTTCTTTATTTTCTTTCCCCGCCCCACCACAGTGTGCGGCGTGTACACATGAGACGACAGAATCTTGATTATTATTCACATAAGTACACTACAGCAAGTGAACCCGCGGCCAACAGCTTGTCGTTAAACAAAATTACTGGATAGATACGGTCTATTATGCCCCGTGACGTTTATTGATACCGAACGTTTCTATACAAAATATATCCAAGCTAAGATGGATGACGTCATTAATCGACGGTCCCTACGTACAATCCCCTAAGTGGTAGATCCGTGATTTGCATGTTTTGTTTTCATGGCCTGCAGGCCAAAAGTTTAACAAAAATAAGTCTAAGTTGGCAAATTGAACTTTAAATCTACACAAAAATTTCCCGTGACTACAAAACTTACTAAAATTTCCGACGTAGAAAAACAGTACCTAGTGGTAATACAGTCATTTTAATTTTTTCGTCATCATTAAAATTACTCGGCTGACGGTAATTGTAATGTCTTTTCGCGTTTTTTAATATTATAATATGCCTCGAAGAAAAAGTCCACAGAAGATTGTGACCTGTAACCGCGTAGTGTAAAAATGATATTTCTAGACCCAAACAACATTTTTTATACCATAAACCCCACGAACAATTTCATAAATGGCAATTACGACTTTGGTTAATTTAAATACTACCACATAAAAGTCAATATGTACCACTTAAGCAATTTACAATCACTATTATGAGAAATAGCGTAAGTGGTACTTATTGACTTTTACGTCACTATGTTTCCGATGTAAAAGTATGTAAGTGACGAATATTATACAACGTGTTTTTTTTGATATCCCATAACTCTAGGGTGTGATTGAGGCCATATCAAAGAATCAACTGGCAAATGAGTTATGTTCCAATCCTTCGATATTTTTTTTTTTTCATTTTTCATACAAAATCATTCGGCAAAGTCACGATTATTAATGTGAAACACTCTTACGTGAAATATTACAACATCGCATTTTAGCTTTCTCTTCACTAGCTGCCGCCGGGAAGCCCCGATACCAACATACCTACATATTTTATTTTACTATTTATTTTACTACACTACTGCGAAGTTTGGCAACCTCGCAAAAGTAAGGATTCGTCATACTGGTGACAATTTTTGACCTAATTTAATTATGATTGATGATATCTCCGAAACGATGCATTTTTGGACCACCTATTCTAGGAGTTTTAGTATTATTTTTACCTACAGAATATAACCCTAGAGTTATGGGATATCAAAAAAAACAGGTTGTATAACTTAACATGACTTTTATGACCCATCTTGTTATTTTTTATAAAAAATATATTAAACCTTTATACCAAATTTCATGACTTTACAATTAGTAGAACATGGTATACACGTGTTTAAAACTTTGAAGTGCTCTCCTGTAAAATTTGACATTTGTATTTAGGGGATTATACGTAGGGACCGTCGATTTAACTGACGACATGAATTTTTTACATTTCCCGGTCGCGACTGTTTCGATTTGTGCTCGTGACTCACACGTGCTACCTATAGGAATGCAAATTGATCTATGTATTGGCGTTGCTATCATATTTTGTGCTGGTTTTTTAGAGATTTATGAATGACTAGCTGCGCCCCGCGGTTTCTCCCATGTAAGCCTCGATCCCGTGGGAATTTAGGGATAAAAAGTAGCCTATATGTTAATCCAGGCTGTCAGCTACCTCGATACAAAATTTTACCAAAATTGATCCAGCCGTTTTTACGTGAAAGAGTAACAAACATCCATTCATCCATCCATCCATCCACCCATACTTACTTTTAGTAGGATAATAAAATGAATGATAAATGAAAAAAAAAAATGATAGTAGAATTTAAAATGCAGGGTTTCTAACTTATTTGGAGTCTCCAAATAAGTTAACATAACATAACATCACGCCTGTAATACCTTAAAGGATAGGCAGAGGTTTACCTATAGTAAAGTAAGAATACGTTAATACGTTCTTTTTATATGTATGATACTAATAGAAGGGCTTTTCAATGTTAGGTTTCTCATCCTAAAAGTTACTATACCATCAACGTACGAAGTTGTATCGGGTTTAGCTTTCCAAGTACTGAAATATCATTATTTTGGAATTAATGAACTTTGAAGAATGGAAGTTTCGGTGATCAAACTCAAACTCAACACATTTATTTCAAATAAACCAATTACTTTTCAATTGTCAAGGGATCGGTCAGTCAGTAAGATGAAGCTAGTTGCCCATTCCAAAGCGTAGTAGGTTCTTATGGACAAGAATGGACAAGAAACTCCATGGACACTCTTTTAAATTATACATGTGAGAACAACGTAGAAAGACGTGCACGTTAAAAGCGTCCGTAATAAAAAGAAAAAACAAAAAAAAACTATTTATAAATTAAAATAAGTTTAAATAAACCGTGGCAGCAAAGAAATGACCATTCCCTGCTGACGGCGCCCGTTCACCAACATGACGCATGAATCAGCACCATTCAGCTCAACCATTTTGAAGGGAATTTAATGATCCAACACACACGCCACCATCAGCGAGTCATTTGAGTGAGCATGACATTGATCCGCCAGGGCATATTAAATCCAATGAAAGACGTACTCAGTAAATGGTAGTTTTATAGTAGGTACATAGTGCTCACACATGTGGTATGCAATTATACAATTGTAGCGATATCGCCACATGTGAACTACGCGTCACACTGACGTCACGCAAAATCCTGCATCGCGCAAGCAGAGTTTACCGCGCGACTAGCATATACACAAGATCCCGACATCAACCACCGCGCAGTTGCCCACCAGACACAACACCCGTCTGGTCGGAGGATCCTCCCTTTTCTTTATAGGATGAGTGAACTTTACACCCTGTTTCAAGTTCGGTTAAGTAGCCATGGCCTCTCAAGGCCACCTACGAGATGCCATACAAAAAAAAACCCTGTTCCTCATACCTCTAAACAATATTACAATATCACAAATATTACAATGTAAAGGTAGTATTTACAATCATCAGCAGCTCCAATAATATTAATGGTGATCGGAGCCACACTGAAATGTTGTGCCTGCAAACATACAAAAACTTAATATTTCCAAAACAGAAGTCTGTTAAAATAGTCCATCATCTTGTCCATTAACTTTATCTTGACAGATTCTAATTTGTATTGAGTTTTTTATTTAGTCGATAATTAATAAAACAGTTCGATCATTGTGCAGCGGCAGCAACATCGCCACATGCGATCTACGCGTCACACTGACGTCACGCAAAATCCTGCACCGCGCAAGCAGAGTTTACCTAGCATATATACAACATCCCGACCTAAACCGTCGGGCAGTGACCACCAGACACGACACCCGTCCAGTCGGAAGATCCTCCCTGTTCTATGGAGGATTTTTACAGTGAACTTTACACCCTGTTCCTTATACCTCTAAAATTGAATAATAGGTTTATACTTTTTTAAGGAAATCCATTCATACTTTTACTGACCAATCAACTGACTGTAACGAAAATCCTACGGTACATTTCCATATCTCTACCAAGTAATAAACATTTCCAGTGCTTACTATTCACTGTGCACTCGTATAAGCGAGATTCACCATTTCCCTGATTTAAGCAATCACCCTCATTTAAATCACGCGGGCAACCCCAACGAATACGCATAACAAATTATTCGCAATTATTCCGTGTCCCATCATGAAATATGCGCATACATTTCAAAATTTACGATCTGGACTCTATTATATATGAGAAAACGCATGACTCATCATACATGAGCATTAATACCCCTATTTGTCAACGTCCCCTTTAATATCAGCAAGCAATTTTCCAAGAGGATTGTGACCTTTGCATTTCTCAGCTGAGTGCATAACTTGTTCTATCTTCTAACAATAATCACCCATATAGATATCAACATAAGGTAGATTTTATTATGTTAAAGTGGTGTTGTGTAAGCGTTTCACGGCCACTGCACAGCCTGGTCGGTCAGAGTGATAATCAATACCGAAGGAAGAAGCTTTGGCTTATAAATTACATGTGGATAATCACAAGAGATCGTTTGTCAGTCAATCGACTGGTTTATTTTCAGATTGTCACGAAAGATAGCGGTGTGTTAGTGTTTTAACTGGAAAGTTATTAATTTTCTTTAAGGCGTTGACAAGAGGCAAAATGATAAAAGTAGGTTTGTCTTAAACAAAAAAATTGGCCAAACCAAAAACAAAGAATTGTTATTTTTGAACATATTTCTCAGAACTTGGTTGTGACCAAAACACGTTTAGAAAAAACTTTCGATAAAAATTAAAGTAACTAGTAAACTAATCTTTTACTTTGAGTTTCAATGCAAAATATCTGTATTATATATCAATGTACGGTTGGTATTAAATGAATAACAAGAACGTCTTATTTGTATGCAGAACTTGGTTGTTTTTTATTTTCGATTACTCAATTCATTTCTGAGTAAATACATAATTGGTTCATATTTTGCAATAAATTACAAGCGTTGTGTCATCGCGCTCTCTTTCTTTTGTATGCAGTCTGACAGTGACAGCGGTTTACCTGTTGTCAGCGTCTTAAGTAGGTTTGTGCAAACCCTTTTACACTTTAACAATAAATTATATTTTAAAACTAAATCCCCCTTATTACAAAACAAGATTTATATTTGACATGGCTTAAACCATGGAGGTAGTTTTTGTAATAAGAACGTAACAGTGATTGAAATACCGTTCTTTTTACAAAATTAAAAAAATATTTCGGTACTAAGTTATCAGTTTTGTGTTTAGGAACTTTACCATTGTCGGAATAGAGTTCGAAATTCAATAATTGCTCCATGTTTTAAACCTGGGTCTGAAGATAAACCTTGTTTTGTAATAAGGGGGAATGAGTTCAGTGTTTCACTCTTTTAAAGTCCAGACATAATCTTGGTCAGATCATTTGAGGACCATATAGATTGGTGTCTGAATTGTAATTTTGAGGTAAGAACAACACAGATTAATAATAATAATAAAAAAAAACAAGTATAAAGTAAAGTCAAATTATGCTATAGATTAATTACAATCTAGGAAAATTTAATTCTAACTGTAAAAAGTGTGAAAACGCAGGTAAAGTTTGTGTGAAAAGTATACCTGCCTGATCTAGGTTTATGAAAAACCTGTGTTTCAGGCCAACTTTTTACATCAAACATTTAAAAAGAAGACAACAATAGATTTATTACTAAGCTAAAATTAAAAAGAAGAGTTAATATTTTCAATGACTTATAGAGTAACTCTTTTGGTATATTATTTTTAAAACTCGATTTTGTAAGATATATTTATGTTTATATAAATTAAGAAATAATATTAAAGTAGATAAAGTGGACACTATTATTAAATACCACTGTTGTTTCTTTTATTTAGTTAGAATTAAAATATTAAGTACATAAATAACAACTTATAACTAATTAATTTATAAAAATAACAAAATTATATACTAACTAAAACTATAAAACATTAAAATATAGCGTCGAAAAATTCCTCCGCATCGCTGTCGACTGGTAATGTACCCAAGAGACTGGCGGCATTGCCACGTTGTATGGCAATGCTTAACCTCTGGCCAAGGTAAAAGCCAGCCCTTGGGTCACGGGAAGTGTCAACCAGCCGTTTGGAGATATCTTTGAACAAATCATGAGCACTCGGACCACACGGCCCGAGGGTTTCAACCCCAAACGGCTCGAAAATATAATTACCAATAAGGTTAATATACTTTCGCCGCTTGAGATTTTCCGCAGACCCAGCAGCAGCGCCAGCACAGCACGCGGAGTCAGGAAGATGGGATGGCGCAAGAGTATCGACACACGTTGCGTCCCACACTAAAGGCCTACCCACCTTCCATGGAAATAAAGACATGCCGTCCGGTCTCTTGCCATCGTCACGTGCCAAGCCATTAGGTTCTAATACAGCTGGAACGCCGACGGTGACAAGAGCTCGTCGGATAATGTCATTAATATTCGCGTGCCGCGCTAAGCGACCTGCACTACGGCTGCAAGACAGGCCGTGGTGTCCGAGGCTGTTGACAACTGCGCCACAGTGACAGCGATGAGAAGAACAACAAGGAGCTCCTAGTCGGAGGGAAGCAGCGAGGCGGAAAGTAGTGTCGTCGAACAAAGTACCTATGTTCGACGATGGTAGTGCATGAAGCCACAGACCCGACTCCCATTTACCCACAGCCAGCAAGCGCGCACGCTCCGCAGTAGTAGCAGACGTGTCAAGTAAATTATTCTGTACTACTCTGCAGAGCTGCTCATCCCACCGTCTCTGGGAAGAAGGATTGTCGGGTGCATCTGAGTTCGGGCAAGCGAGTCTCCAGGCATCCATAGCCTCGGAGAACCACGGCACATCAAAATCAATCAGTGTGGGGGCTAGGATTTTCCTGATTAATTTCTCAGTGCCGTGGACCGAGGAAATAAAAGCCGGTAAACTAATACTTGTAATTTTGCGGACGCCGAGGCCTCCCATACGAATGGGAAGAGTAGCTTGTGCCCAAGCTCGGTCGTCCATGGCCACATTTAAGATCGAAGATATTGTATGCCGGATAATTTGGTCCATTTTGTCTAATAGGTGAGTGTGCTTCCATAAATGGGAAGCGCGAAGGAAATATGTTAATTTAGGGCCGAAACAGCAGTAACGGATTAAGGTTATAGCCGAATGCAACATGCATTCGGCTATAACCTTAATCCGTTACTGCTGTTTTCAATTTGGAACAATCTTTCCGAAACGTCACTGAAATTTTGTATTTTTTCCTCAATAAAATCGGGAAAGGAATTCTCAAAGATTGGAGACCCAAGGAGACGAAGAGAGGTTTTTTCAATAATTTTGATTTCTGGGGCTATTGCGTTAAATTTAGGAAGTGTCAGATGTCTGTCAGTACTGTCCGCTAAATAAAGTTCACATTTAGAAAGGTTGAGATTAAGGCCAATGGAAAATAGTTTATGTTTTAAGAATTGAAAGTCTTTTAAAACCGTTTCTACATCGCCTCCCAAAGTTCCATCATCAAGATACCAAACGTTAAATTTGGAATTTAGCTGTCGAATGATTGGGTGAATTGCTAAACTAAAAATCACTGGCCCGAGAGGGTCACCTTGTTGACAGCCAACAGCAGATTCCAGAAGGTTGTCCCGATAAAGTAATTTAGAAGAGTGTCTGTAACATTGCCAAAGGAAACTATAAATTTGAGGTATTTCTCTTTTAGTTTCTGCCAGCAAGGTGTCCCTATTAACAGAATTGAAGGCATTCTTTATGTCAACCTTCAGGATGACCTCTCCTTTGCCAGAATTTAGGTAGGTCGACAAAGCGTGTACGGCAGCCTCACAGCCCCCTTTCGAGCCGTAACCTAGCTGCAGGGGCTGAAATTTTTCCGAAACAACCTCAACAAAAAATTTACAGCAAATCTTGGCTGCCATACGACGGTATGTAGTTCCCACGGCAATAGGACGAATGCCGCCATCCCTCTTACGCAGGGCGCATAGATTGGCCCCGTACAGAACGTCGATGACGGCCTCGTTCACCTTGCCGGAGAGCATAAGGTTAATCAAAGCCGTAAGCTCCTTCAAGAGCAACTCACCAGCTGCCCCGGCGCCTGAACTGATAAGGTCCTTAAGGTGCTGAGGACTCAGGCCGTCGAGGCCGCCAGCGGAACCGCTCCGGAAGGAGCAAACGGCTGTGACCAACTCTCGACCTGTAATGGTCAGGAAGTGATTATCCAGATCAGGGGGGTCGGGAAAAGAAAGACCATCCGCTGGGGCAGGGTGTTTGCTCTCCAGAGCTGCGAGTGTTTCTGGAGAACACGGTGCCACCACATCGCTACTAAAAAGAATCCTGGCTGCTCCACTTATGTCACCTTCCTCTAACTTAGATTCAACAAGATGTGATATACCTCTTGAAGAGGTGTATATCTGTGTCGGTAATTTTGAATCTAAATTATGAGCCGAAATATTACAGTTTTCTTTAATTTGTGCAGTCAATGTCTTTTTGGTTGCCAAATTCTTTTGTACGTGTAGAATTCTGTAAGGGAAGGTGAGCAGCTGTTCCCAAGCACTTTGCGAGTTCTCCCTGGCGGCAAGACGAACGCAACCTCGGGAACTCGCTTCAAAACAGGTACAGAGTTTTTGAATTTTGAAAGGGTTTTCCAAAACGGGTCAAAAGTGGATGTAGCTGGTATTGTAGGTGTAGCTGTTGGTGGGTCTGAAGTGAGTGAATTTTTGGGTCTGTGTACCTTTCCAATATGCACATTCAGACCCCGCTTACCTTTAAAAAACCGTGCCTGGGTACACAGCGGACATCTCTCCAGGATGCTCAGCGATGTTGAAGGTTGACTGGCACTACCACTACCATCCAACACATCGCTGCTGCCACTAAACATCTATATCTATAGAACGATTTTACTTAAATATATTAAACTTAATAAAAATAACAAACTAAATTAATAGAAAATCTAAAACGTCTATGTGACACTGATGACAAAATATTGACAGCGACGGGAGCTGTGACGGGACCGACGCAGTCACGTTGGCGGCCTAGGGCGCCGCGCCGCCGGTGCATTTCAGCCGTTGCCGGGTGACGAGACTGACTGGGGTCTCGTCCTCACCTTCTTTTTATTCTCTCTTCCTGGGTTACTTATAGGATAGGCAGAAGTGTTGTGTTGTGTAAAAACATCAACAATCTGCAAAGCTCGGTGATTATAGAAATTCTTCTTTAGACATCTAATAAATATATTTCGTTCACCAGATGTTAGTCATTAAAAAAATCCTTCTGCCAAATACCACTTCTGCCCTTCCCCTGTCGTCACTCTGCCCCATATCTGGGCCGCCACAATATAATAGTGTTTGCACTGATAACAGCCCTTCGCTCACGCGCCACTCACTTTGATATTTATGTCTTATAGTGTATCGGATTTTAATTACTTCATACGGCAGATACGGCAGCTTTCTTCAGAAATGAAAATAAATAAAGTTATTTTGCACAGAATTGGATTCTTTTGGTGGTAACAAACTACATGGCAACATTTTTTTAATTATACTTACATTATTAAATAGGTAAAGGAAGAGACTTATAATATTAGAGTAGGTAGATACTTAGAGATATTATTTTAAAATTTCTAGTAGGTTTTCTGTGTCTGCGTAATTGAGTTTTGACAAATATTCCTGTACTAAAAAGTTAAGTAATAAGATTGGAGTGGACCTGTCCAGTCAGTGCGCGTATTTGTTAGTATGTAATAGTGTCTATTTTAGTAAGGATCAACATATTAATAGCTGGTGGGTAAAAAGTTCTATCTGGACGTGTAACTCGCAAAACGGTGTTCAAATGGGCAAATAGCCTGGAAATGGTGTATTTAAGACTCAGATATATGCCAGTGACCTTGAGTGGTTAGCTTGCGTGTTCTGTACTGAGCTCACGCAACGCGTCGTACGTTCAGCCAGTAATAGGACTCGCACATCAAAGATCGCTGTCCCCATTTTGACGCATTATTAATTTATTATAAACAAAACAAAAGGTATTTTAATAAAATGCGTATACTAAAAGATCAATAGTTAAATTATCTTTAAATTGGTGATGGTATCAGAAAAATACGCTTGGTAGATTTTGCGCCATTCTCAGTTTTTTATCCGCGTTAGACATAATTTTACAAATTAATTTCACTATGTAATATAAACATAATCTAAAATATTCACATAGGTATAAAGTTATTGAAAAAATGCTCTAATTTAACATAATTATATTGTTTTCAAATCATTAACACCACTCGTTTAGACGTGATCTTCAGTATAAAACCATTAAAAGTGGGTTACCGTCGCCATAATGTTATTTTTATATTCAGTCTGTTACTTAACACTTCATAAAAAGTTACAATTTTAAGAAAAACCTCTTCCGGCTAGCCACATTTAGTTAAAAAACCAGCAGCATTATGTGTGTCGTGCATTTCAAAACATATAATTGCGCATAAGATTGTGATCTCATCTCTACATCGTGTTACGGAAAGGGTATATATATACAAATATATAATATATATCAAAGGCACGGATTCTTTTGGTGATAACAAACTACATGGCAACATTTTTTTAATTATACCTACATAATTATAAAGTAAAGAATCATTTAACTAATAAAAATCAAATGTTTCCATTTGAATTCGTATTCATACACATCAAGGCTTCTACATACCGGGGCGACTTGTCGCGCGACGCGACGCGACACAAAGGCACCGCTCATCCCGCGACACGCGAGGCCTTTGTGCCGTGTCGCGCTGGTATGTAGAAGCCTTCACTAGACCAAGTCAGCTGATCGGTACACGTTCGTTTGATCCCGCCAATCATGCCGTCCGCCGCGCGCCGCCGACGTGTGTCGGTGCGGCGCCGTGTCGCAGAGCTGTGGCAGGTGTGTGTATTTTTTTTTAAATAATATTTTAATGGCTTGGTTGCTGGGACCTTTTAGCCAAGTCTTTATTTAGTTACAGAACTTGTATATTGATGAAATTAATTATGTTCAATGCATGATGATGGATTGCCCCCCCCCCCCGCCCGCTCCCCTTGAGTTTCAGTAAAGATGTGGCACTTTACTGAGACCTCACGCGGACTTCTTGAGAGAACTTGAAGCAATGTTGCACTGTTTTGTTTCATTTGCCTACACTAATGCACGTTCACAAACACTTAATGGTCAAAATCCACCAATAATACACATTAATATTCGGCTAAACACAAATTTTGGAAAATAAAACTAAACTACTGAACATGACGCTTCAGTTTCCCGCCAAGAAGTTCTGTGTGTGTGTACTAGGCGCACAGATACAGATAATGGAAAATGACCCACGTAGTGCGGTGAGACGTTTGATATGATTTAAATTTAATAAACTACAGAAATAAAAAAAATATCAAACCTTTTCAAAGTTATTATTTTTGAGCTGAAATTTTGTACATAGGTTCTGAACCAGATGCAATCTTCACCCGGTTTATATGGATATACCCTTTCTGTAACTCGCTGTATATCAGCTATATATATTAATGAGTGACCCAGTTTCCTCCAGTAAACTTGATATGCATGGAAACTAACGCATTACATGTAACTATTGAATGATTGAAGTACTATAATATTTATATAACAGACAGTTATGTTGTAAGTCAGGATTAAAATAGCTATAATATTGGTTGCGGCTGTCATTCTAGACAAAATCAAACTGGTTGCTATTTTAATTGTATCATTTGTTATTTTTATGACATTGATTTTACATTCTGTGATTACCTAAACTCACACACTGACTTTTTTTTGTTTTTTAGGAAAACATACTTTTACGATGTTTGTAAATTGAGCACCATGTATTTATCTCATAATTAAGTTATTTTTCATTGCTTCTTCTTATATTCTTTTTACCCATAGTGGTATACTAATTTTATTCTAGTTTATTATTTATTTATTTATTTAACACTTTAAGCACACAAAATGTACAGAGGCGGACTTAATGCCATAGGCACTATGGCTCTAGTTGCATTGTCTTCACATATAATCATATAATTAATGTACTTAAACAAAATAATGTAAAACATTTTTAAAAGAGTAACGGTGGAGTTTCTTGCCCATCCTTCTCCATACGTAATTACCTTTTGGAAGGGGCAACTAGAATCAATTCAACTTTTTTGTAAATTTTCTTCAAAAGTGCCATTTGAAATAAATAATTTGACTTTTACTTTGGTTTTGACATTCAATACTCAATACTCAATATATTTATAACTTAGGTGGTAGGTTTTACAAATATGATCATTGTGGAGCCTGTCGGGCACAGAAAAAGTAGGAGAGAGGAAGAGGGCTTTTATTTGACTACTTAGTTGTTGTAATAAATATTGTAATTATTTTATAAGAATCTAAGTAATTTAAAATTTGTCATTGAAATATTTATTTATATTATAATAGCATTTATTTATTAGAAATTGTTTTAATTTATTAGTGAATATATTCAATTTTTGTTCTTCTTTAATTATTTCTGGTAATTTATTGTATATCTTAATTGACTTGTTGAGTACATTTTTAACTTAGAGCTTGGTAAGTTTAACCTATTTTTATGGCGTAATGTATATTTAGACTGTATATTTTCTCTTGTTGTGTAAAAGTGTTGGTAATTTCGAACGAATTTGCATAATTCTAGAATGTATAAGCAGGGGAGGGTAAGTATTTTATGTTCTTGGAAATGAGGCAACTGTCGGTGTCTTCTATATTTACTAGAATTCTTATGAGTCTCATTTGTAATGTGAAAAGTGTCGGCGCATCTGTGCCGACACTTTTCGACTCGTACTCACACGACTCGACTCACATTCGTGGATGTATGACAGTCGTTAGGGGTTTCAGAAGTCTGAAAGTCTGACAACTAGTCTTTATACCAAGGAGTATCGTATTACCCAGTTGCTGCGTTGTGGAGGTCAGCCAGGCAGTCATCATTCATCATCATTTTAGCCGAAAGACGTCCACTGCAGGCCGCCCCCAAAGAGGTTTGCCATAATCGCCACGCTTGGCAGGCGGGTTGGCGATCGCAGTATGATGTTAAAATGCATAGAGAACGCTGCTGCCTATTCTCTAGTAAGTCCCTTAGTCGCCTTTTACGACACCCACGGGAAGAAATAGGATGGTGCTATTCTTTACGTCTGGCACCACACGGTACTATAGGCAGACGCTCCATGTAAAACTGGTATTCAGCTGCATCCCGTTAGACTGGAAGCTGACCCCAACATTGTTTTTTTTTATACTTTGCCCCACACTAGGAATTTCTCCTGTATTGTGGGTGCGTTTACAAACATTTAAACTCACATACACAAACAGCCAGACCCAAAAAAACGACTTGTAGGTCATACAAATATTTTTTCCGTGCTGGAATCGAATCCACGATACGCAGCGCAGCAGTCAATCGCTTAACCACTGCGCCAACCGTGCCGTCAGTTGGGAAATCGGTAGGCAGATTGATTGAATATTAGTTCAGATATGTCACAGCAGATCGGCGAATGCATGGTTATTGGTAGGTACTTTGAACCTCTCTCTGAATCATACTTACTTGTTTCTGGTCAATCGCCTATATAAATCGCCATCAAAATAATATTTAAAGCACTCGTACGTAGCAAATTGGAATGCAGCTCCTGTTTGTGGGATCCACATGAAAGTATCTACGCGCTTTTATTGTAAAAGGATACAAAAGGCATACCTTAGGTTTCTCAATTCTCAATTCTTTATTGCATTCCATATGTATTAATAGATGGTATAAAAAAGTAAAAGATCTGTCGGGCACAGCAAAAATTAGGAGAGAGGAAGAGGGCTAAGTAACAATAAAATTCAAGCAATTCATTATTATTATAAATTATTAATATATGTTTAGTTGGATCATCATCATCATCATCATTTCAGCCGAAAGTCGTCCACTACTGGACATAGGCCTCCCCCAAGCACCGCCACTTCGACCGGTTCTGTGCTTCCCGCATCCAGCGGATACCTGCGGCCTTCACAAGGTCATCGGTCCACCTTGTAGGAGGCCTTCCAACGCTACGTCTTCCGGTACGCGGTCGCCACTCCAGAACCTTTCGGCCCCATCGGCTATCAGTTCTGCGAGCAATGTGCCCTGCCCAAATTATTATTATATTCTCTATAAGCGTAAGCATGGTTGTCATCCTAACCTCTATCTTGACTCAGTAGAGGTGGGACCGGACGAGATCAGTCCACCATAGCCTGCAGGACGCTCCGTGGCGCTATTGACGCCCCTGATCAGCATGCTTGCTGGCTCGCTTCTTTGTCCCAGGCAATTAGTGCCGCGGCAGACAGCACAGGTTGTTTGCTGTGCAGGTTGTATGTCGCACCGTTCCACGTGCTAAGTCCTCAGTACCTCGCATTCTGACCGCACTCAATGATCTCTTGGATTCTAATCCAACAACAGATCTGTTTGCGTATTAAAGGACGAAGATTGATCGGCATGTCAGAAGTCCTGTGAGAGGGATTCATTAAAGTGTTGTTAATTATTTGTTTATTTTTTAAGTTTTAACCTGAACTTAACAATTTTATATTTTCGGTTTTATGTGTAGGTATGTGTCTGTCTTTAATGACTGTTATTGTAACCGTGTTAATTAAAGTTAATAAATAAATTAAAAAGAAAGTAAAGTCAAGGAAATTATATTGTTTATCAAATTGACTACCAACGTCTCCATATTCAAAATACAACTGTCATTATTTGACAGTGGTATGAAATGGCGATAACACGGCAAGTTGACGTAGTGTTCAATTTGATAAACAATGAATTTCCTTGCCGTCTTCAATTCGTTCTACCTTCTTTTTTTAATACGAAAGCTTTTGTCGCAGCTTGCTACCCATTCCTTGTCATTCCTTTTTCCCTTAACAATATTAACTTCGTTCCCATCTCGTTTAATATTACTAAGTGATTGATAATGGAACCGCAGAAGGCCGTTCTGACGTAATAATGAGCCGAAAACAATTAAGTTGATAACATACGGCCTGTTGTTATAATCCACTTTAGAGACCCTCCCCTGTTTAGACGAACGAAGCACCTATCGATTTCATAAATGAGTATTCCAAATTTCCATTATTAATTAGGTATTGTATTTTGTTGATCTATTGAACGGTAAGCCAAACAGTTTGAATCAATGATGTAGATGTTTATGTTGAGTTTACTTTTTAGCTTAAGTTCATCCTCCTCACGGAGGCGATCGGCGGCGGCGATCTCTCGCGTCCGGCCCTGGTTCAGGCCATGGTTCGGAGCGAGAGTGCATGGGAGGCCGTCACCTCCTTCTGCGAAACAGTAATGCTCGCGAAGGAGGAGGCGGAACGCGTGAGGGTGAGGCAGGGTTCCCGCCCTTCCGCCCTTAGTCGCCGCAGGAGACGCCCCGGGCGTCGGGAATCGCAGGCCGATTCCCGGCCACCGTAGGCGTGGGCTTGCGGACGGTGAGCGATGGGTAGCTCGCCGTCCGATAAGGACCAGGCCGGGGTCGACGGCGCGTTGTGTTCCACGCGCGCCTCAAAGGGACGCCAGCACCAATTGACGGGGTCCGAAAACGCCAATGCCTGCCAGGGTTACGAGTCTGTCCGAAAGGCATATCGTGGCCCTGGCACACAGGCATTTTTAGGAACACGGGTGGGTTTTAGTCAGTAAAAGTCTGACACTCCCTCCCGCTCCGCCCAGAGCGGGAGAAGTTATTTGATAATTTCCCACCCAAAAAAAAAAAAAAAGCTTAAGTTCATCCATCACACTCACTGATCAAATACACAACTACACACACACACACACACACCACATTTACTCAACTTAACTGTTTTGTATGTTTATTCAATGCAAATTAGCTTCTTTTTATAACTCACATTTTTGTAAATTTTATTAATTTATAATTTGAAATTATCAATAAAAATCTTGCGCTGGCAGAACTCATTAAATTATTAACTTTTTGTGGTGTTTGGGTCACCAAGATACAGGCTGTGCCTAGTTTGGTATCTGTTAAATCAAATAGTAAGTTACTAACATAAGTTTTCTGTTGGTTCAAATTTCATGTATAATTGTATGTTTGTGAACTATGTGTAAGTTTAAAAAATGATTTTGAATTTGATTTAAAGCAGGATCCTGTCGAATACCAATTATTTCACTCATTCGCGCGTTTTGGCCAATTCGGAAACATATTTTATCACAAATGTTTTTCTTTTAGAATGCGGTTTCTTAGAAGAATGCGGTGAACGGTGACACATTACCGGCTCTCCAAATACAGAGCGTTTTTTGTCACAAGCATAATTAACCTATATTGTTCCCACTGTTGGGACACAGGCGTCGTCTTGGTGAGAGGGAGTGGATCGTAAGTCCGGGTTGGTAGATGTCACAAGTCTTCGATTTTTTTCTAGGACATGCCGGTGTGCCTACGACGTTTTTCTTCACCGGTTTGAGGGCATTATTGATGAAATAATTTATACAAAGTAAAGTTCCTGTCAGGGTTCGAACCTAAAGACTTTTTTTTTTTGTTCACGGGGTGGAAAATCCTTATGAATGTCCTCCGCCCTGGGGCGGACGAAGGGGTCTGTCAGACTCCTACTGACTAAAAACAGTGTTCCCTTCTCACACTTGCACCGGGGATCTTGGGACCTATTATTACTTCCGTGATCCCTGGCTAGTGCCGGCCTTC
This sequence comes from Tiliacea aurago, assembly GCA_948098905.1. Lineage (NCBI taxonomy): Eukaryota > Metazoa > Arthropoda > Insecta > Lepidoptera > Noctuidae > Tiliacea > Tiliacea aurago. The sequence goes on along the minus strand of OX402579.1, from coordinate 20,742,619 downwards.
TGCAGGCCACCTCAAGTCTGGGGGGGTGAGGTGTTTGATCCCCCCCGCGTCGAACCTACGGCCTACAACAAGTATTAAGTCGCGGCCGTTACCACTGGACCACCACTGCTCTATTTTGAGACATTAATGTCAAATACTGGTGAAAATAACAGATTTGATGGCCGTTATAGGAAACCGTAGCTTCTAATGCTAAGGCGAAGAGCTATACTCCAAATATTCGATATTTTATACGGAGGTTGCTCAGGTAGGAAACATGTTTCGACAACACGGTTGGCGCAGTGGTTAAGCGATAGACTGCTCCGCTGCATGTCGCTGGTTCGATTCCCGCACGGAACAAATATTTGTATGACCTACAAGTAGGTGTTCCGGGTCTGGCTGTTTGTGTATGTGAGTTTATATGTTTGTAAACGCACCCACAATACAGGACAAAATTCCTAGTGTGGGGGGCAACGTTTAAAAAAGAAAAAAAATGTTGTCTTGAGGAGTGTACAATATTTTATTTTATACCTACTATTAACACTAGAATATAAGTTATTTTGTAATACTAACTTAATAATTTAGATCACTGTTGTCTGTAATAAATTAAATTTAAATAATTTTGATCACTGTTGTCTGTAATAAATTAAATTAAATTTACCTATATTATTTATATATTTAATTTACCTATACCGTTATAAAGGTACCTATATTATGTAATTGAGAAAGTCAGTTTAGTTTCAGAGGTTGTAGGTGCCAGAACACAATATTTTTCTCTTTAAGGTTGGCAAGAAAATAGAGACTAAACGAAACACGTTCCTTTACGTTAGCTGGGACTTTTCCTTTGCAAATTGTAACCAAAAAATAAAGGGCAAACAATTGTGCCTGAGTAAGGTAATTTACCGGTCTGTCTTTTAATTAACTCGGCGGTACAATTTATTTGGGGTCAGACAAGAAATGTGTATCGTTAGCAAGTATATGAATAAACTGGCAGTGCAAGAAAGGGACCAATTACATAATTGGATATCGTTGGTGTCGTGGTGTCAATTCTTGTGGCTAAGGAAAGTCCTTAGGCCGTTTGTCCACCATCACCGTCAACGGGACGTCAACGAGAACAAGATGACGCCTCGAAAGCAGTGATTCATGCATTTACTATGGCCGCGTGTCCACCACACGTCCGTCACCCGAGCGCCGGGATCCCGTCACCCCGAATTTTTGAGTAGTTCGGCGCAAACGCTAGAACTTGGCCCGAGATTGTTAGGAGCCGATGTGTCATACAAAACACGTCTGATCTTGTCCACACATTACCGTCGCACCGGTGCCATTCGCCCGGCTTTTGTTTTGTCAATCATATTATTGATCGAAGATCATAACATACTGAATCGCCGAGTTCGTTCGCCTTCGACAAACGATCGCCGTCACTGGGACGTCATGTTTGGTTCGAATAATTTGGTTTCTCGTTGATGTCCCGTTGACGGTGGCGGTGGACAAATGTCCTTAGCGCGTTTGTCTCCCGTAGCCGTCAACGGGGTGTCATCGACCGTCACCGGCGCCAAAGTAGCGATACATACATTTACTATGACCGCGTGTCCACCGCAAGTTCGTCACCCGAGCGCCTCGTCATCCCGGAAGCCGAAGTGTCGAGTAGTTCAGCGCGATGACCGCTAGAACTCGGTTTATATGAGCGGTATAAAACACGTTTGATCTTGTCCACACACTGCTGTTGTACTGGCGCGAGGCGTTCGCTCGGCTTTTGTTTTGTCTATCATAAGGCCCTTTGTACACACACGGTTTTCTTGCCGTAAAAATTACGGTTTATTAGCCGTGTGTAGGCACGGTTGTCAGTGTTATATGGATCACTATGGAAGCTTGATGACGTTTATACGGCACGCACGACGGCCCGGTTTATATGCCGTACCCTAAAGAAACCGTGCTGTGTACAAAAAGCCTTACATAGTCAGCTTCTCAAAAATTTAATTGAATTTTTTCAATTTTATTCGCCTTTGTCTTTTGGAAGTAGATCCATAATATAAATGAAAAGAAATTAAATGAATTAAATAAAATATAATATCATTAGGTCATCCTTAGGTATTACTAGAATGTTACATTCAAGTTAGTATCGAAAATTGCATCATTTAAAAACTTTATAATTAAAAAAATTCAAAATAATATATTTTTATTACCAGATTGGCCGGAGAAGGCACAATATAAGGAAAACTGAAAAAGTATGGGGAAGACCTTTGCCCAGCAGATGGACAACACAGATTTACTGAAAAAAAAATATATATTCGTTATTATGCCTGTGTTGCCCCCTCCAAGCACAACACGCTCCCCTCCATATTTTCACTTTTCCTGTTGTACTACGACTGCGGGCTAATTTTTTAAGGAGTCCAGCTCAACCCGCCATATCTTTCTGGGCTTTCCCAGAATAAAAATAAACATTTAAAAAAATTCACGACACCTATGGTATCTTCTTTGATTATTTATATGTGTAGATAGAGTGTCGTGCTGCAAAAGAACTAAAACAAACAGGGCCAACTTTGTTATGCTGGTGTGCGTGACAGCTACGTCTGACACTCGCGCCACGTCATTGTGTTATTCTAAGGTGCGTGCATTTTTCTACAGCTTTGACTGTCAATCAAACAGGTTGCTATTTTAATTGTATAATTTATTATTTTTATGACATTTATTTTAAATTTTTTGATTACCTTAACTCACACTGATATAATTTTTTTACAATGTTTGTAAATATGTGAGCACCTTGTATCTTTCACATAATTAATTTATCTGTCATTGCTTCATTCTTAACTCTTTTTATCTATTGTGGTATGGTAATTTTATTGTAGGTGCATCGTCTTCACATATAATTGTACAATTAATGTACCTATAAAAATATTGTTCAACATTTTAAAAGAGTAACGGTGGAGTTTCTTGCCCATTCTTCTCCATACGAAACTACATTTTGGAAGGGGCGACTAGAATCAATTCTATTTAATTTGTAAATATTGACGTCCAAAAATGCCCTATATGTGGCTATTTGAAATAAACAATTTGTATTTGACTTTATGATAACGCCATATGCCATACCGTATATCTACCGTAGGCACATTATAACCCTATCCCTGGAATCAATATGAAAAACTGTTGAGTAGACTGAATATCTTGATAATCTGCTACTGTTCTACATACCCTTTACCCAACTACGTTGGGGTCGGCTTTCAGTATTACCAGATACAGCTAAACACCAGTATTTTACATGCAGCGTCTACCTATATGACCTCCACAATCCAGTTTCTAGGTAACACGATACCCTTGCTTGGGTAAGACTGGTTGTCAGACTTTCGGGTTAACGACCCGTACCGACTGTCAAAGATTTATGAATAAAAGCGATGAAACTATTCATTCACAATTAATGCGGATGGGGTCGAGACATTGAATATTATCTTAAGGGGTAGGAATAAACGCTTTGTGCCATTAGAATTTTGTTCGGAAAACGCCGTAGTTTTTGCCTACCACCATGGGAAGAAGGCGTGAGTTTATGTAAGTATTTCAAGATATTCTGATATCATTTATTCTGATTCATTCACCTGCTACGATCCTTACATACTTTTAAAGAAATATGAGGAAGAGGATTTAAAATTCACTCATCCTCCATAGAAAAGGGAAGATCATCCGACCAGATGAGTATTGTGTCTGATGGGCTACGGCCCGATGGTTGATTTCGGGATGTTGTATATTATGTCAGTCGCGCGGTAAACTCTGCTTGCGCGATGCAGGATTTGTGTGACGCCAAGTCTTTTGATGCGTAGTTCGCATGGGGCGTTGTGATGCCACACGTTCATATAATTTTCTAGTCATATATGCATGGTGTAATAAACCACTGTCTAAAATCAACGCTGTCGCGTGGACAAAGCGGGTACAGCTAGTAACAAAACTTGACATTATAACACTTCAGTAATGCCATCTAGACATTACCTATTATTTATCGTCAAGTTCAAACGGCTAAGGAACTTTGTCGGTCAATACCTGGTAAACGTAGTATCCTTGAGAATTATGATAGGGCAGTTACATTGGCCTTAGGGAGCAACGTAAATTACTCTTGACATTCAAAGCGTTCTCGATGACTGGCGGACGATTTAACTGGGAACTATCGACGATGTTAATATCGTAATAACAGAAATATTTGATCTAATGACAAAGAAATTGAGTCCTCCTGAATTGTGGTGGAGTATAATATAATCAATCAACTCAGCATATCGCTGTCCAATGCTGGACATAGGCCTCTCCCAGGCTGCACCACAACACCCTGTCCTCTGCCTTTCGCATCCAGTCTGACCCAGCCACCTTCTTAAGTTCGTCAGTCCATCTAGCTGGGGGGCGTCCCACACTAAGCTTGCCGGTCTCCACTACAGGACAGGACTCGTCTGCTCCATCGGCCATCGGTCCTTCGACAAACATGGCCGTCCACTGTTGGATATATGCCCCCCCTAAAGGGGTGGGTTGCCATAATCGCCATGCTTGGCAGGTGGGTTGGCGATCGCAGTATGGTGTTAAAATGTATAGAGAACGCTGCTGTGCATTCTATAGTAAGTCCGTTTGGTGCCAGACGTAACGAATAGCACCATCCCATTTCATCCCGTGGGTGTCGTAAAAGGCGACTAAGGGGATCTGCTAAGTACGATCCTTAAATACTCCTTTTGCTTCGTTTACGTTCATACATCAGGGTCATACACGCCCACCGATTGCGAGTACCACAAACCTGACCTTTCTGAAGAATATCACCAATAAGGTCACTCTAATTATGTAATTCTAGGGCGTGCCGGGTAGGTTCTTATAAGTACCATAATACCAATTTAGTTATAAAATGCTCAACAATGTAAATTATTACATGGTTGTATCTTTAAATCATGAGGAATAAAACCAAAAAGATAAGTCTAGATTGATAAAATGCTCGCTGTGGTAACAATTTATTACAGCATTAAAATTAATCGTCGCTGAAAACACTTCCCTTCGAAGTCTATTATACTAAATTTGAGGATTAAAGGAATTTCAGTCATTAAGTAGACTACCAATTTGTGCGCAAAATTAAAAACTGTAGGTAATAATCATAAATGTCATGAAGCGCAATTCACGTTTTATTTTATTAAGCCAATTATAAGGGTGGTTTCACTGGCGCGTTTCTTCGAAGTTAATTTTCATTGGAAAATCGTAGCAGAGATATTAATACTCTGAAAACTTTGCTAGTACAATAAAAACTTGAAAATTACAGTTTCCTGAAAGAGGGTTCGTCCAGAGATGTGTTACTTTTTACAACTGAACATTGAACAGCATTGTTACGGTCTCAGTGTAAGGGTATTTATACCTAAAATGTATTGTACCATGTGGCTGTAATGTTGTAAATACAAGAACAACATCGCAATTTAATTTTTCTGAAGAAACTAGGTCATCAATTCCCCCAAATTGATAATTTCCCACCCAAAAAAAAAAGGCACTTTTGAATTGTCAAGAAGTCGGTCAGTTACAAATATGAAGCTAGTTCCTAGCCTCGTATTCAAAACCTTAAAAGTTTGACAATGTAAGAAATGTGTTGCTAAGAATCTTTCACTATTGTTTGCCACTACAGCCAATGCGGAAATCACCAGGACCCCGACATTTTCACAGATGCCAAAGTCAATGAGGCGTAAGAATATTTACCGTTGGCCTGAGTAACCCAACAGTCCTCCATTTTAATGGTTGAGCCGACTTCTTAAATTAAAAAGTTCTTTATTTGGTTTTGTAAATTGAATTATCAGGGAAAATATTTCAACTTTTCCCTGAGTTAAGAAGTTTGATTCAATTGTTTATTGGGATAAGAAAAAAAAGAATGTTCCTTAACAGCCTGTTGTTTTTAAATATGTCTAATATGATTGTTACAACTTTTTGCACTTGTTAAAAAGACTTTTACCACTTTTTAGGTTAAACAATATGTTTTCTTGTTTTAGATTGGGTATTCTTCGTAGTTGTCAATGAAAATCTAAATAGAGGCCCAGAATTCGGCTATGTGTCTGGCACCATCACTAGCTTCCATCAGTTCCTGTAACGTGCAGCTGACCGGACACGCAGGACATGATACTAAGCGTCCCATCGTTTGTGGAACAGCACCCTATGAATCTCCACCTGAACAGGTTTTCCTTGCATCGGCCAACCTGGGTTCGGAGTCAACTGGATATTTATTTTCGTATATTCTTTTGTTCAATTGTTTTCCTACGGGGTAGATACTTAGGGGGTAACCCCTAAGTATCTACCTATTTATATACTTTGCAGTTACCCTTATGTTATCAAAAGCTTCGTTTTACCTTTGCCAAAATGGAGGCTATTAATAAAATGCTTAGCGGATCCGAGTCTGCGGAACTTCTATGAACGTAAACGTGTCTACGTTTACGTTCATAGAAGTCCCGCTAACAGCTTTGAAGAAACTTCGAAATAAATGGTAGCGAAATGAAGAGTCTTAAAACTAAATTTTATAAGTTTCGTAGTGAGATAGTTGAATTAAAAACAAACTGCTTTGCAGTATTATTACGGTGTTTATGACGAGGTTGCTTTTTAAAACTTATGATTGATGTGTGATAATGTGTTTTTTTTATTGCTTTCTTGCGGGGTTATTAAAAGTTGCCAATATACTTAAGCATTACGTATGTAAAGCCATTACAAGTGGTGCCCCCAGGCTATAAGATTTTCAAAAAAATCCAAAAATCTTGAAGTTTTCATAGGGTCATTATGAAGGTAACTAATTGACTTACCGTCAATTTTTTATGTAAAATCAGTAGTAAACAAACACAGAAACCAATATAAAACAGCAAAAGCCACATTTGATTGCGACTCGCCTCTAAAATATTATCTAAAATCTCGATATTTGGCGCGATAAGTCTCTTCACTCGAAGCAATTTAATGCGCATAAGTGCGGGGCGTGAGGTAAGGATGACCCCGACCTAGCTAGAGTGTCAACTTATTGTTTTAGTGATAATTAAATTTCAAAGTTTGGTCTGTGATTTGGTGAATATTTCGCGCTAATAAATAACTAGCTGCTGCCCGCGGCTTCGCGTGCGTGGCTTTTTATAAACATAAACCCTGCTCTTGAATCACTCTATCTATTAAAAAAACAGCATCAAAATCTGTTGCGTAGTTTTAAATATCTAAGCCTACATAGGGACATACAGAAAGCGGGAAGCGACTTTGTTTTATACTGTGTAGTGATGAGTTTACGCACTAGAAATTAATTTCCTATATTTACATCAGAAAGAGAATTATCCAAGAATATGCTATGTTTTTCAGGCAATCATGCGCAAAAAAGCAGCTTTCCTGCTGGCCCGTATACGGGGTAGCAACAACGGCATTATGAACGCAATAACTGAACGTTTTGACTGTCCCTTTCAGAAGCAGTGGGTCATGTCTTGTGTAGGCTGTGTGGCGAGGCATGGTCAATAAAAATCTACTAGGTTAAGGTCTAAATGGGTCTATGCCACCCGAAATAATTTTTTTATTTATTTATTTACTTAGGTACATACAGTAATATGTAAATGGAAGAGGCCTATAGGTACGCAGCATTCGGTAGAAGAAGGCTGCCAATGATGATGACGAACATGAGTAAATACCCTAAACTTTATTTCAGTAGCCAAAATATGAAAAGAATTTGAAGTTGGTAGCTAAGGGTTGCTCAAAGGGTCTGTAAGATCAAGGGAAGTGAATGATTTCACCCTCTACGCACTGTATATTATATCCAGAGGTCTATAATTCTCGTTTAATAAAGAAATCTCAAGGACACGTTTCCTGAAAAGATCTTGAAAAAATCCGCGCCGCCCTTTAGGAAATCCGGCCGCAAAAAAATTCAGGACTAAAATATAAGGATAAAGAATTCCTAAGGCGATATTTTATAACGTATTACCGAAATTATGTACAATTGTTTACATTGTATCATACAGTATTTAACAAAAACCTTGTTGTTCCTTTTAGGGACGTATACATTTACCTACAAAGTACAACATTGGTGGAATTATAATTTAAAAAAATTAAGTTGAGAATTACTTGAGAAGTCAAAATCAAAGAATGAAAGAGGTTAGAAATTAGTTAAACATTACAAATATTAATGATTAAATATTTATTTTAATTATTTTTGTTGAACAATTTTTATAAATGACTTGCTTTATTACGTATGTATACCGATTCTTAAAACGTAGGTAGAATGAACCACAGGGTTTTGTTACATATTGTATAAACTCACTCCTTCTTCCCACGGAGGTAGGCAAAAACTATAAAACGCGACCTGCTTAGATTCTTACATACTCTTTTTGCGTCGTCTACGTTCATACATGTGGTCATTACATCACATCACACCATAATTAATAGAAAAGCGAAAGTTTGTGACTGTGTGTGTTTATTACTTCTTCACGCTCAAATGGCTGGATCAATTTTGATAAAATTTTGTATGGAGGTATCTGACACCCTGGATTAACATATATAGGCTACTTTTTATCCCGATATTCTTACGGAATCGAGACTTTCGCGGGTAGTTTATCAAAATTGGTCCAGCCGTTTGAGCGTGAAGAAGTAACAAACACACACAGTGACTGTGTGTGTTTGTATGAAGTTAGCTGACACCCTGGATAAACAAATAGGCTACTTTTTATCCCGATATTCCTACGGAATCGAGACTTACGCGGGTGAAACCGTGGGGCGCAGCTAGTTTTTTATATTTTATCAAGTGCGATTTATTTTATATAATATACATTGCTGCCGTTACAAAAAAGAAATACTTTTTACTTTGATCATACCAACCAAGACTTTAACCTACTTAACCAGATTTTGTTGTGAGATTCGGTAGGTACATTACTGCAGCGGCCTGTAAACGAGGCTTTGCTGGACACATACGCGATTCCATCATTGCCTGGTGTAAGAAAACTCCTCGTGTAGATAATAACATTCTTTAATTCCTCCAATACAACAATCTATTACAGTCAACCAGCTACAACCATCATTTTTATCGACAGTTATTCTAGTTTGTCCGACCCGTAGCTCCCTCCAAAACCAAGTGAACGAATCGATTGCCAGATCGCGCCTTACTTCACCACTTGTCAACCGTCACCGATATAGTTATATGCTCTGTGGTCACCGCTTGGTGTGGCCACATAAAATAATCGTTCTGAATAATCGATATGTCAATTTTAAAAATACATATAAATGAACCTAACACTCGTCCATCCTGACCTTGTGTATGTCCTCATACACATAAGTCAGGAGGAACCTAACACTCAGGCAATCGATCCGTTTTACAAAATAAGTAAGAAAAAAAACAATTTGTATCTAGAAAACAAAATATTGCAAAATTATCTTTAGAATACATATTTCAATATCATAATTTTATCTAAAATGACTGAACTAGTAATTGAGGTAATACAAACACTAAACTATTTATTTCAATTGCTTATTATTTACGTTTTAACAACTTTAACACTGGCAAACCAATCACATGGCTGCTAAACTGGGAAACCAATCACATTGCTGCTAAACTGGCAAACCAATCACATGGTTGCTAAACTGGCAAACCAATCACATGGTTGCTAAACTGGCAAACCAATCACATGGTTGCTAAACTGGCAAACCAATCACATGGTTGCTAAACTGGCAGACCAATCACATGGCTGCTAAACTGGCAAACCAATCACATGGTTGCTAAACTGGCAAACCAATCACATGGTTGCTAAACTGGCAAACCAATCACATGGTTGCTAAACTGGCAAACCAATCACATGGCTGCCTAACTGGAAAACTAATCACATGGTTGCTATATTATTTATATATTATTTACCATACACGTAAAATCAAAAATAAAGAATTCTACTAAAAGTAACAATTGATCAGTACCAACATTTTAACTAAAGCTTAAAGTATACTTGGTATATTTTAACCAACTGTAAATTAAAATAATAAATCTAAAATTGAAACTAAAGCTTAACTTATTACTTCATGATAATGGTACGTTTTATCGAACTGTAAATTGAAAATAATAAATCTAATAATTTTAATTAAAGCTTAACAAAAAACTTCATAATATTAACTTATATTTAATCCAACAGTAAATTATAAATAATAAATCATAAAATTTAAACTAAAGCTTAACCTAATAATGGTATATTTTAGCAAATAATTGCAAATCGTAAATATTAAATATGTTCTAAACTGGCAAACCAATAACATGGTTGCTAAACTGGCAAACCAATCACATGGTTGCTAAACTGGCAAACCAATCACATGGTTGCTAAACTGGCAAACCAATCACATGGTTGCTAAACTGGCAAACCAATCACATGGCTGCTAAACTGGCAAACCAATCACATGTTAGATTCAATTTTTGTAAATGAACAGACAGCTCGGGAGTTTGTTGCGCCACTTCTTCTTCCCAGCTAAAGCACTAGGTAGTGGTGAAGGGTGGGCGTTTTTGGGGGACTGTCTCATGTAATTTTGACGTTCGAAAAGTGCTGATTCTCAGCCTAGTTTGAATAAATGACTTTTGATTTTGATTTCATGGTTGGTATCTATTTACCATACATGTAAAATCAAATATAAATAATTCTACTAAAAGTAACAATTAATCTGAACAAAAATTTTAACTAAAGCTTAAAGTACTTATACTTGGTATATTTTATCCAACTGTAAATTGTAAATAATAAATCTAAAAACTGAAACTAAAGCATATCTTATTACTTCATAATAATAGCATATATTATCGAATTGTAAATTGAAATTAATAAATCTAACTTTTTTTAAATAAGGTTAACTTCACGCCTGTAATCAGAGGTGCACCTGTAGTACACCCACATTTCGTCAGTTATGTTTAAGTCCCATGTAATAGGGGGCGAGCCTATTGCCATCAACCGGGCACAAATCCAGACTCCGGGCTGCTACTGAGAAATTCGTAATGGAAAATCAACGAGGCAGTAAGCTTAACTTACTACTTCATAATAATAGTATATTTTATCCAACTGTAAATCATAAATAATAAATAAAATTGGAACTAAAGCTTAACTTATTACTACTTAATAATGGTATAATTTTGCCAATAATTGCAAATTGTAAAATTTTGTATTATGTTATCTACTATCTAATTAAAGTAAATATCATGATTTTCACTCTCAGAATCATTGTTATTCTAATCTAAGGCACACGTACCCAAAGCTGCAAACAGTCGGCTGCGATGGTAGTTTTACGTTTGTGCTACTCAATCCTGCAGGGCTAACAGACAGACCACGCTTCCAAAATCTATAAAAGCCACAATTGAAACCCAAATTTATTAAGGATGTCTTCATCCTTAATAAATTTTGAATTAGGATTGGCTAATTTTCGAATTAGTATAAGCTAGTGACATGCACATTGTCTTTTGTGTATGCGCCATCTTACAGTCGCTGTCCTCCAGCTTTGTGGGACATTTGTCGACTTAGTGGCTTACCTTAAGGGACTGATTACATCGAATCAGCGGTTTGGGACATTTCCCTCGCTCCTTACAGTTAAAACAGAATCCAACGTTATCACTTGGTACTTGAGTTTCGGATCGCAGCCTATCTGTAGTATCGATATTAGATAGTCGAAGGAATTCGACAATTGCTTGTAGTTCATTAGGAATTGTAACAATTAGCGCACTTAGCATACTTATTCTTTCATTTTTTTTATTTTTTTTTTGACGTTGCCCCACTAGGAATTTCTCCTGTATTGTGGGTACGTTTAAAAACACATGAACTCACATACACCAACAGCCAGACCCGGAACAACCACTTGTAGGTCATACAAATATTTGTTCCGTGCGGGAATCGGGAATCGAACCCGCCACACGCAGCGCAGCAGTCAATCGATTAACCACTGCGCCAACCGTGTCGAGTTTGAATTGATTTTATGAATTTATCAGGTTGTGAGCATCTTAACGTTAGATCACTTGATTTCATAGTTTTATCGCTTATACCATGATTAATACAATCGACCGCACGCTCGCCAACTATATAGCACTGGTTCAGTAGAGCCAACTTTGCGTAAATAGTATACTTCAATAGGTTCATGATATTTAATTTTACGCCTGAGCATATCTTCCAAAGACTAGCTATAATTTTGTTCAAAAGATCACACACACACAACAACTTCGACCACGACAACTTTTCTTGCCACTCGGCCTAAGAAAATAATAAATCTAGGCTTTCAAACCACGTTTTAGCCAGTCCTTGTAATTTCTGCATTGAGAAAAGGATGGTTGTCTTATAATCCCAACCATAAACGGTGGCACACTCGTTCACTTTTCTTAGCCACACAGCTACACGTTGATTTTTTGCAGATGGGTCAAAATCAAGCAAAATAATCTTATGGTTTTTAAAATTTTAACAAACTTACTAAAGTGATCGAGTGAGCCAGCCCGCGATGGTTTATACTTGAATTTATAATATTCAAGACATTTTTGTTGGGAAAAACGTAGGACTATGAAACTAACCTGAATCTAACCTTTGTCCCATCTCGTGTCGCTGTAGTATCGCGTCGCTGTTGCATCTGATTTTCTAGGGACCGCAGGCGCTCTTGTACCACCTCACGTTCTCGTTCAACTTGTTCAGCTCAGTTCGGACGTTCGGGCTACTGCGTCACCTGGTTGGCAGTACTGTTGACTCCGACTGCGTTGCGATCTTCAACTGCACTGCAAACTTCGACTGCGCTGCGGACTCCAGTTGCTCTGCTGGCTAAGACCCCATCTCTGGCACTGATGCGTCGTCGACTACGGCTGCGACAGCATCCAGGAGCTTCGTCAGGACGCAGTGATCTTCATGTGAAGGCGTCCATAAACGCCGTCGCCCTTGTGCCTCATGGTCGTGCTCCGTAACTGGAACTCGAAATCAAAACAACTATGTAATTGCTCAATTAATATAATAATAATTATTATTATTTTTGAGCGAGAAATACAACCATAACTATCTCGAAAACGGTAATTCCAATCGCAAAAGTAATAATGTGTAGTATATTCATGACTCAGGCATTTGACTATGTTCAACACAATATTCTACTTAAGAAACTCGAAGCATATGGTGTTAGAGGTAATTCTAATTCTCTCATTGTGTCCATAGAAAATATTTGTGTTTTTTTCGTTTGTTGTAAAATGTGATTTTTTTTATTCTAACTGTAGTTATTTATTTTATAATTTACTTAGCACAATTAAGTTATAGCATATTAATTTTCAAAATTTGTAATCTAATTGGTAGACGAGAACTACTGCCGACAAACTGTTTTGCAGTTTGGCAGACTTTATGTATTTTATTGTTAATACAGATTTTGAATAAATAAATAAATATACTAAAACTATTTGAGTCATATCTTCAACACAGAAAGCAAATAACGGAAGTCAGTAGGATAAACATAACTACAAAACGAGAAGAGTCACATCGTTCGCACGAACGTGAAGTTATGTATGGCGTCCCACAGGGAAGTGTTTTGGGACCTCCCCTGTTTACATTGTATATTAATGACTTGCCTAAGTCCACAGAACAACCTATGACCCTCTTTGCCGATGACAGTGTAGTGACAATTGCGTGTAAACATCGAGACACATATAAATCTGACATTAATAACTCACTAATTGCAATTATAGAATGGTTAAATAATAACAATTTAAAAATAAATTTAAAAAAGACTAAAATCATGCTTCTTGACATTAATTCACAATCTAGACATAAACTATAATAATAATAACATTGACGAAGTTGTTACAACAAAATTTTTAGGACTTACTATTGACAATAAATTAAATTGGAAGGCACATATAGAGACTATCAGTAAAAAATAAGTACCTCAGCTTATGCTCTGTCCAAACTGGCAGCAGTAATTAGTGTAGATGCTTTGCTTTTCGCATACTACGGCTTGGTGGAGTCCATTTTAAGATATGGTGTTATCTTTTGGGGTAATTCGACTGACCGGGAACTTACATTCAAAACTCAAAAGCGTTGCATTAGGTCGATGTTCAAACTTGAAACCGCTGAGAGTTGTAAGCCTTATTTTCAAAAATACAAAATCTTGACATTACCTTCGCTTTATATATTAGAAAATACAATGTTCTTAAGATCCAACCCTTATCTCTTTCCTCGCAATAGACGTGACAATAGTCAAATTTGCCTACATCAATATAGAACGGCACTTATGCGGAAAAGTGCCTTTTGCATGGCTCCAAAAATTTATAATAAACTACCTAAAAGCTGGAAGCAGTTAAGTGGCGTAGCGTTCAAAAAGAAAGTAAAAACATTTCTAGCAGATAAAGCTTATTATGATTTAAATGAGTTTTTAAATGAGAGATTTTGATTATGTCTTGCTAATTTATTATTTTTAATGATCTCTTTATAATACCATGACATTTTTTAAAATTAGATTTGAAATGACATTTTACTTAATTTTATTAATATTTGCATGCCATTGTTTAAGGCAAACGTGATGATCTGTTTTATTCCTGTACTTTTCACATCTCTCTTGCATGGTGACAATTTGTGTTGTATGTATTGTACTCATGTTTATGCAAATAAATGATTATCTTATCTTAACAAAAATATGGGCCGTCCTTGCACCCGGCAATATGCCACATACAATAATAATTATGAATTTAAAACCCGCCCTAAATAAATCATGTCACGTAGTGTACTTACTTTTTATCATCACAATATCGTCTCAATATAAGATTTTACCTTAATTACAAAAGAATATTGACTGCAATAATCTATATGAAGGCTAAAATACTGTTATTGCTATGCCTAAATTACTGAAAAGTAACCGCCAAATTCAAATTTCAACGGACGTGTAAAACCAAGAATATGCATGTGTCGGTTACGGATGGAATATCAAAGCTATAATTAGGATTTATAGTAATCACCTTAATATATTTTGTAACCACCGTTATAATTTAAACCAACTTATCAAACATAACAACTAACTAAAACAAAACTGTAACACTCTAAAATTGTATTTAAATAACGCCAATAAACTTTTAATGTGAGCATATGTGTACTTACCACTTCTGAAATGTAAGAAAACTCCTCGTGTAGATAATAACATTCTTTAATTCCTCCAATACAACAATCTATTACAGTCAACCAGCTACAACCATCATTTTTATCGACAGTTATTCTAGTTTGTCCGACCCGTAGCTCCCTCCAAAACCAAGTGAACGAATCGATTGCCAGATCGCGCCTTACTTCACCACTTGTCAACCGTCACCGATATAGTTATATGCTCTGTGGTCACCGCTTGGTGTGGCCACATAAAATAATCGTTCTGAATAATCGATATGTCAATTTTAAAAATACATATAAATGAACCTAACACTGGTTATCGCCAAGGGTTGTATAGTACTTTTCTCAAATACATACATAAACTCACGCCTTCTTCCCATGGGGGTAGGCAGAAACTACTGGACGCCATCTTAGATCCTTACATACTCCTTTTGCTTCGTTTACGTTCATACAACCTGATCATACACGCACGCCGGTTGCTAGTAATAGGCACCTAACCTTTATTTTCTCAAATATTGCGCGGAAATTCAAACAAAGTAAATTAATGATAACAAAGAACAATATTTTTTCAAGCGCCAATAATTATGTTCATTTGGTTCTTTTTACACAGCTCAGTTTGCAAACCAGTTCGAAATTTGAATAAAATCTTTGATAATTTACCTCCTTGGTTGCCATGTTTCAAAGAAAAAGTTTGTTCCATTTTAAAATTACACGATGGTTAATTATGAGTTTTCATATTAATTTATTCGGCCGCTGAACACAACAGATATGGATTTTCATACTAACATTGCCAGCCGCTGCTTAAATTTCCAAGCATTTTTGAGAAACCACGTTTTTCTGCTGTGAAACGTACCTAGTACATTTTACCCTGAATTATTTTCATTATAAACTACCATTCCTCTGCTAAATATTAATGAATCCTCTACAAATGCAATTTTAGAGTTTAATACCCCCAAATGAGTTTTGATCACAACGGTACACATTATTCCACTTTCCAGCCACACATTACACTGAACTCATAATATCATAAAACTAATCATAATAGTAACACGATTAAGTTATTATAGTACCCATTGTGCGCTGGTTATGACTGGCATTAAACACGCACTTCCAAGAATAAATGACAGGGCTTTTAATATGTTAATGGCTCCATTTCGGTAGAGTAATGGCATAAACGATGATATTCTTGGCGGTTTTACCTGTGAATTTGTGAGTGGAGTATGTGGTATCTAAGTCAGTATGATTGTTTTACTAACGGCCGAACCCAATAACTTATTTTCAGTTAAAGACAGATCGCTATTGATGATAGACAGTATAATTATATCTATGCTCGGATGGCGTCTCACAATCATTGATAAAGGCTATCTATCTAACGAAAACAATAAGTAGGTTTCTCTACTTCGCCCTCCCGTGCGTTCCATTACAACCAACATCACTTTAAAAAACAATATGTGTAATTAGGGTTATATTAAAACTTCTTTGTTTCTTACTTCTAAATAAGTTACTGGATTAAGATATAATTCTGCAGAGCCATATTTGTTATGGCCGCGAATCAAAATACAACCTGTTACTGACCCATGGCATTTTCATACAAATAGATATCTGTTGTAGGCGATACACCCTCTCATCAGTAGATAGCGTGGGCCGGTATGATTCCTAGATTATTGGGACGTTAAAACCATTGATAGATATATTTTTATATCTCCAGTAGGCCGAAACTGGTGATATATAGGTTATTGGGTTCGGCCGTTAGTCATCTTGACTTACAGCTAGTTGAGGTTCATGTCTGAAACTTTTAGGTATAAACAATGATGTATTACCTTAAGATGCGTTACCTGCGCTCAATAATGGCAAAGTAAATGCCAGGGAATTGCCTGACATTTACAATAATAATATATATTATTACGTACGCAACATGCAGCAGCTAGTGACGTAACTAAATATGTATGTTCATCTCTTTCTAACAACAGATATCGGTATAGCTCTTTCCTTTTCTTCACGCACTGTATGATTGTATGCAAGTATGTAGCTACAATCATGGCTTACGCTGTTTTTGAGTGCACTAATTTTCGTGTATGACGCTCTTTTTATAATACGTCATTGGGTATAAAAACCAATTGTTAATGGTAATAAAGGATCCGTATTCAACATAATACGCTTTATTTATAACGCAACTATCTGCGCCCCACAGTTTCACCCGCTTAAGACGCCGACAACAGGTAAACCGCTGCCACTGTCAGATTGCATACAAAAGAAAGAGATGAGCGATGACACAACGTATGGCGTAAAAATGCAAATAATTAATAAAAATTAATCCATCACCGGATGCAGTTTGGCATTTGCAATTTTATGGTATACTTTTTTTTGTAATTATAACTGTTTACGAAGGGATAAACTGCTTTTAAAAATAATTAGGTAAGAATTGTCTTTGAAGATTTTTTTGATGTATTAAATTATGTTTAATTATGTTTTGAGTTCCATCACCGTATGCACAAAAGACTTGAAAATATCACAGGTACTGTTTTTGTTTTGGAAAAATTATTTACGGTTTAAGAGATACCACTGCTTTAAAAAACCAAATTTTTGACCATTTTCAAAAATCTCCGCCTTAAGTTTTGATAAAAATTCGAAGACATGTGACATCTACCAACCCGCACTGGGCCCGCGTGGTGGATTACAGCCCACTCCCTCTCGAAGAGAGAGGAGGCCTGTGTCCCAGCAGTGGGGACATTACAGGCTAATTACGCTATAACGAAATAAAGCGATGGTGATAATTGTTATTGAAGTAAAACTTCTTTACGCACGCTTGACTTGGGGGCTGGTGAATGCGTGACGAGAGCATTATTGAAAGTGTGATCGGGCGAACGTGGGTTGTTTCAATTTCAAACATGGAACACACCGCGTCACCGCCGCGGGCCGTCCCGCTTAAGGGTACGAGTACCTACTCGCCCACGAGCTATTTTTTCGGCGATTTTTGTGTGAATAAAATCGCTCTCTATTAGGGTGCTCGCCCAGGAGCGAAAAAATCGCTACTGGGCGAGCACCCTAATAGGTATTTTTTAGGGTTCCGTACCCAGAGGGTACCTAAAACGGGAACCCTATTACTCCGCCGTCTGTCTGTCTGTCCGTCTGTCACCAGGCTGTATCTCATGAACCGTGATAGTTATACAGTTAAAATTTTCACAGATGATGTATTTCTGTTGCCGCTATAACAACAAATACTAAAAAGCAGAATAAAATAAATATTTAAGGGGGCTCCCATACAACAAATGTGATTTTTTTTGCTAATTTTTGCTCTATATTGATAACGGTAACAGGTAGACGCTTGAAATATTCACAGAAGATTTAGTTATATATTCACTTCAAAAATAAATAATTAAATTGAAATAAAACAAATACTTAAGGAGGGCTCCCATACAACAAACATGATTTTTTTGTAATTTTTATAGATAATGGTACAGAACCCTTCGTGCGCGAGTCCGACTCGCACTTGGCCGGTTTTTTTTTTTAATTTCACACTGGCTGTTTATACACTCACAAGACCGCAGCTTTTTTTAAGTAAAACTTCTTTTGCTAGCGTTACGCGAACGGTGATGTTAATTTTTACTTCAGTTGTGTGGTCTTAATCATACTATTTTTTTTTTCTAATATATATAAATGGAGTAGGTATGGTGTTTCTTTGTTTGCGAGTTTAGACTTGGTTTGGGTTAGTTAGCTCGGTTAAACTTTCTCTCCGTGAAAAGTCGACTTGCTATTTGTATTTCCGCGTTGTAAGTCCTACTGAAAAACTTAACTGCCTACAATTTTCATTTATTTTACTTTTTTAACCAACACGAGAAGGGTAATCTGTACCTATTTTCTCTTTAAATGAAAAACGTTTTACGTGAAAGTAAAACGATGCCAATCCCCAGCGGCGTTCGACTTCGCAACGATGCTGAATGCCTTTCGAGTTCCATACGCGTATTCAGTTACAGTTTAAAATGAAAATAAGAATTCTTTAGTGTATATTTATAAATAAAAGAAAGAAAGCGAAAACATAAACTCGAGTAGGTGTATTGTACTACACTACTACACAAAACACATTTACATTATAATCACGAGCACATAAAAACAAATAGTCGGCAACTGCACGTCATGACTGTGACAAGAAGGTTTGCACTCAGCATGATGCTGAGCTACCCACAGCACAGCGCTGATTTTCAGTGGTCACCCGAAAAATACGTCCGGAACCCAAGTCAGGTTTAATGGTTTGCTGGTTTAATATCATATTACAATGAAGACCTATCATTTATGTGTGTATGGTGGTATTTTTTTTTTTTAACTTTGTCCCACCCTAGGAATTTCTTCTGTATTATGGGTTCGTATATAAACATTTAAACTCATAAACACAAACAGCCAGACCCGGAACAACTATACTATAATATACAAATATTTGTTCCGTGCGGGAATCGAACCCGCGACACGAAGCGCAACAGTCAATCGCTTAACCACTGCGCCCACCGTGCCGTCAAAAAATAGGTATGTGATGTCTTATGGTTTTCCTGAATCTTTTCAAATAGTATGGTCTGTATTCCTTGAGACACACACGACAAACGGTTTTCGTAAACTGCATTATAATCCTCTGCGTGTTACTTTGTTTAGTGTCATCCCGAAAACTCGTAGAAAACAGCCCAAGCCATCTCCCGTTACGATATAGTGATACTTTGGCTACATCTACAGGCTGACTTTGAATACATGGAAAGAAAAACACCGCACGACGTCATTACGTCAGCGCCGGCTGTCGCTGAAAAGCAGCGCTGGGGTTCTGTCTTGCATAGGGTCGCAGTATAATGCTGAGCGATAGCCGTTTTGCGTGGATGTGACGCATGTTTCCCCCAACCTTTTCTTATTTTTGTGTTTAAGTTCTTTTTTGCGTCATGTTTACCGCAAAATAACGTATAATTTCTTTCTTTCTTTCTTTCAAAAAGAAAATAAAAGAAAAAATATACGTTTATTCGCAATCATCATAAAGATTGCACAGGCCATGCAATCTTTATTAAATGTTGTTGTATCCATGAGTACAGCTATCACACCTGAAAAAATGCTTATAAAGCAGGGTGTATTTTCGGGAGGCATTTAAAACAAGTAGTGTTACTACGAGTACGAGTACTTCACCCGGATTTTTATTTTAATTAATGCGACACATCGGTAGGACTGGCAATGAGTTTAATGGGACAAATTGTAGCACTTGCTTTAACGACACGGAATTTAATTTAATGGTTCGTTTAAAAGTAGGGAACGTTATTTATGTGGTTCAGAGGCAAACAAGCAGATGGTGGGTACCATCAGTTGAAATGGTCAGTGCCACTTAGGCGCCATGTCCACGGACGAGAGAATTGCGGCGATAGTCTCGGCGTACCATCAAATTCTCGCCACGATGATATCGCTGTGTGGAGATTGCACCATAGAAATTTTATAGAATTTGATGCCAAGGCGTGACCGCGTGACTATTGTCTCTATGCCGCGATGGTGCATCTGCTACAAAAAACTGATATTTCAAGTGACCACATTATCTGAGGATATGATCCCAAAATAAAACTGATCAAATTGAATTATTTTTGTTTGATCATATTTAGGTATCGGTACCCATCATGTCTGTGAAAAATACACAAACAAATACGGTATGGATTTTTAAACTGATATTTCAAGTGACCACAATAACTGTGGTTATGACCCCAAAAAAAGAAATCGATACCCATCAGGAATGCGGATTTTTGCTAACCAATTTAGATTGACCCTGTATATTAGATAAGATAAGATAAGATAATGTTTAATGTGTGTGTGTGTTTGGTTTTGTGGTAATTATTATGTTTGTTTCAAAATCGAAAAATCTAATTAGAAATATAGATTTGCGTTTCGAATCAAAATCATGTCACACCCGATTCGAGCTTCACATGGATAAAAAAGAAATATCTACTTAATGATCTTTCTACTTCAACTTGGCGTAGACGTTCAGAATCATAATTTATTTTACTTTCTAACAACATTTACGAAAAATATGGTGATAATATGATTAGATTTATCTACCTGCTCGCGGTTCGACTGAATATTATGATTGATTCGAAGTGGGAGCTACCTAGAATTCTTAAAGACCAAAGTACATACAATCAATCAAAACAGACGTTCGTCTAAAGTAGAAACACTTTATTCTAGTGTCAAAATATTTACCATAGAGACAAATTGGTAGATTTTTTTTTTAGAAAATGAAAACCAGCATTATTTATTTTTGTTTCGTTTTTAGGGTTCCGTAGTCAACAAGGAACCCTTATTGTTTCGCCATGTCCGTCTGTTTGTCTGTCTGTCTGTCTGTCTGTCCGTCCGTCCGTCTGTCCCCGGCTTAGCTCAGAGACACTTAGAACTAGAAAGCTGTAATTTGGCATGGGTATACAAATTAATCATGCTGAAAAAGTCGTCAAATAAAACCATGAAAAACATTTTTTTTTTGGGTACCTCCTTTACACGTGAAATGGGGATGATATTTTTTTTCTCGTCTATTTCATGGTGTGGGGAATCGTTGGATAGGCCGTTGAAAAATATTGTGGGTTTGTCCGAACTTTCAACTAAGGGATCCGTTTGCGTAATAGTAAGCTTTAAAGTGCTATTTTTGTTAGAGTCAAGTGTCCGCCCCCACTGCCAGCTAAATGGTTGGTTTTGGATATGTGAAAAAATCCATGGCAATAGTATATATAACGAAATTAAAAGGAAAACTATCACAGCTAAGTAGGCTTCACAAGTTAACGAGTAATAGTCGACCAACTTAAATTTACAGTTGGAGAATTGACCGTAACGTATATCGATGTATGGGAGAGCATGTTTTTCAACTACAATGCTAAGTTTGTTTTTGGGATAAATTCATCCTAACTACGGAATCCTTCATTGTGCGTGGTCCGACATGCACTTGGCCGGTTTTTTTATTTCTTGTTCCGATCACATAACACTTCAATTTTGACATTAGAAAACCATGAAATTACATCTATTCGTAAACTTGTTCAATTATCTACCGGTATCTACAAGATATGGCGGTAGTAATAGGCAGAATTTAGAGCGAGTAGGTGGTCGATGTGCTGATTTAAGTACCTGCTTCTGGAATCCTACGATTTATTCCGTTCTAATACCAATTACTAATACCACTGGTATTTGTCAACTCATAACTATATTATTTTCTATTCTGAACGGATACCATTGTTAAAACTAAATACCAAAACAAGTTCAAAGGTATATGGTACAGGCAGTGGAAATGCTTTGTATGTAATTATAAGACATTTAATTGAAAAATAAATCAGTTAAATCATCAAAATACATAAAAATATCAGAAAACAAATTTAATTTGACTGGTTTTGACTGAGTTGACTGTACCAAATTTAAGTTGTCAGTGTTTGTTCGCACATTACATTTAATTATTTATAGACTGGTGTCCGTTCGGAATAGAATATAAATTATGAGTTGAAACAAATACAAGTGGTATTAGTTGTTGGTATTACTCGTAGAACAGAATAAATCAATCCTACTATAATTATGTATTCATCACCTGCATCCTACTTTATATTATTTTAGAATATGTTTTATAATATTATGTATATTATACAAAATATCATGAAAGTTTAGATGTTTGGCACTCAATCACGCAAAAACGGCTGAACGGATTTGGAAGAAATTTGGCACAAATGATAAATGATTTATTTCCGTAAGTAGGTTTTCCGATACAAACACTTTTACACGTCAATCATATTTAAAAAAAACTAGATGAGGTCGGCGTTTCGTATCTGACTACTCTGAGAAGCAACGCCGAAACAAACTCAGAGGTCACAAACTCTTTTAAAGTCCAGACATAATCTTTGTTAGATCATGATTGTGAAGACCATGTAGATTGGTGCATGAAATGATCTGTTGATGAAAGAATCACACAGATTGAGGGGACCTGTCCAGTCAGTGCTCGCATTTGTCAGTAGTCGTGCAGCTCAACTCAGAACTTGAGGAGCTCAACGATTCAACGAACAATACCAAAGAAAGGTCATTTGGGTAGGCCGCATAAATTACTCAAACTGCCAGACCATGATGAAAACTGAGTAAAACGTAAAAAAAAAAAAGATATAGTTTATCACCTAGATTAACACATAGGATACTTTTTATCCAGGTAGTATGTGTCCGACCTCCAATCCAAGCGGGCGAATCCACGGGCTAGTTTTAAATAATCTCATTTTGGAATCGTTGTTTGAAGTCGTAATCATAACAAAGTCAAAGGAAATATAACTGATTATTTCCTTGAAAATTGATAATTTACAAACAGATTAAATCATTCAATTCAAATCGTCTTGGTTTGAGCAAACGCTTTGTATCACCAGTTATCGTTCAATATATCCCTTAGGAAATCAGTTTAATGGTCCTCACAATACTAGTACCAACCGCCATCTTTATAGGCTAGGAGCTACTATCAACACTCAAATAATGTGTTGATAGTCGCATCATTAATCTTTGCTGGACCCGGCTCATTTACTATTTGATATCGTAGGCCAGCACCATAGATCTTCTTTTGTTAAACCTTATCAATGTCGAAAGGGTTTATATTTAAAGAATGAGGCAGGGGACAGGATCAGCCCAAGTTCGGCTCGATCAATTTTAAATTAATTTTGTAGCTATACTTAGAGAGGGACGTGGTTTATTAAAGTTCTTTCATGGATTTACGCAACTTCAAAGTGAGGTGCGTAAAAGGTCAGATTTTTATTTGATTAGTTAAGAGCGGCCAACCCGTCATACTTTTCATACAAATGCTCGTACGTGATTATTGCGTTCTAATATCTAGGTTTCTATGCAAGCAAAATATAAATATTTGAAGAAACAAATTCAGTATAAGCCTGGAAAAATCTGCTTTTTTGCACAAATTTTACCTGAACTTTGGCTGTTTACATTTATTTCACAAACTTGTAAAAACATTGCAAAACACGTATCTAAGTTTTATGAAGTTTCCGCACACTATTTTTTATTCTCACTTGTTAGTAGTTTTCTCACTTGAGCTGAACGAAACCACAAACTTTTCGCGTTGTCGATAGATGGATCGGAAAGGGCCCTCTTAAGTGACATAATTACCAGATTGTCCTACTGATACTAAATTGTAGTTTTCAGAATAGAATGAACCCTGATTGTATTACACGTATTTCGCAGATACAAGAAACGGAGAAATTGAATAATTGTGTTGGTAAAATAGGTAGAATCGTATGTTGCCTGATCAACTGGACTTTTACAACTACTATTAAAATTTATTTTTGACTGTAAGGTGTAATATTATCAGACAAATCTCCGTACTTTACGATAGTAGAACCTATAGCTGATTAACTGGTTAACTAATTTATTATAAGACAACCAATAAATAATGTCTTGGTGTGTGTTTATACATGATGAACAAAATGTAATTAAGTTACTCTACTTGAATAAGATTATTATCGTTGATTTCAAAGCTGGTTAAGTAATTTAGTTGTTCTAGAGAAGTACGATAGCTTTAAATTAATTAGAGAAGACATGCAAGCTAATTCTATGATGTCACAATAATGAGGTTAGTACTTAGTGTCAGACTGTAACTGGCGACGATATTGATTCAAGGTTGAAAGTTTAGACTAAGGTTGATTTAAGTTGAAAGGTACAGTACATTATCATAATGTAGACATCGGATTGTATGCACTATCAAAATGTCAAACTATGCATGCAAATACTTGTATGAAAAGTATTGGACATAGGCCTCCCCCAAGGGGTTTGCCATAATCGCCACGCTTGACAGGTGGGATGGCGATCGCAGTATGGTGTTAAAATGCATAGAGAATGCTGCTACCCATTCTCTAGTAAGTCGCTTAGACGTCTTACGCGTAATACAACACGCCTAACACGTCCAACTACTGAAATAAGCAAAATCAAAAAGTACTAAAATATGCAATAACGCTATAAAAATTAGGTTTTTTGCATTTAAATGCTTATACAAATGCATAATAATCCGATGTTTAGTCTTTATACAATGTACTTTCTGGGCAGCTGTTTCTATATGTATAGATATGTGTTTCTATAATTTTAAAACATAAAAAATGGTGGTAACAATTTCATATCTGTCATAAATTCATAATATATACAACATGTCCCGGAATTAACGCACAACCTCTTAACGGAACATTTTACTCATCATTATAATATGAACTTTTACTATGGGGCCAAACCCGAAATCGCGAAAAAAATCTGCAGTTCCCTACATTTTGACGAGTTATTCGAACATAAAATATAATAATGCGGCCAGATGCAACATGTTGGCTCACAGATTTGATTTTCGTTGTAATAACGAGGTCAAGATAACTCTGTTTAAAGCTTATTGTCAAGCGTTCTACACGGGTAGTTTGTGGGTCAACTGTACACGGAGGGCTCTAGATGCCCTGCGTGTGCAATATAATAATGGCTTCAGGGTGCTGTTGAGGTTGCCCCGGTTCTGCAGCGCGTTTAACACGAACTGACGACTTTTATGCCGTTATGAGGAAGATGACCGTATCATTAATAAGCAGAATGCGGGCTCGCAGCAACAGTATCTTGAAAACCCTAGCTGAACAACATGATGCGCCAATATTTAGACACTCTGTCCGGTTGCTTGTGCGGCAGGTGAATGTTAATAGATGTGTACCTAATTAATAATTACTAACCCTTAGTTGATAAGTTCTTTGTTGAAGTGGACCAATGTTGCAAATAAAATGAATGTATGGCGCAGCTGATATTTTTTTCGCGATTTTGGGTTGATCCAATAGTAAAATTTGTTCATAATGATGATTACAATGACCCCTTAAGAAGTTGTGCGTTAAAAAAAATCGTTTAATTCAGGTATTAAACCCATAGTAAAATTACAAAAATAATACTAAATTACAATCCATTATAAATTTAAATTAAATTACATGTGTAGCGGCATCAACATCGCCACATGCGAACTACGCGTCACACTGACGTCACGCAAAACCTGCATCGCGCAAGCAGAGTTTACCACGCAACTACCATATATACAACGTCCCGACATCAACCGTCGGGCAGTTGCCCGCCAGACACGACACTCGTCTGGTCGAAGGATCCTCCCTTTTCTATGGTGGATGAGTGAACTTTACACCCTGTTCCTCATACCGCCAAACTGGTGACCCCGACGTGATGAACGTCAGCGCAGCCTTCGTGCAACTACTTCAGCGTGACGTCATCATCATCAGCAGCATCATCATCATCATCATCACTTCCTCAAGCTTTCGAGCGGCGAGTCACACAGCCAGCCAGCACCCATGGCTTCAACGGGTATCCTGACCACCAGCATGCAGCGGAGGCGCATTCCTGGTCATCACCCACAACCTCATCAGCAACCTTGGCACAGCACACTGCACTTTCGGCCGCTCCACAAGTAGAGAACATGCCTCTCCTGGTCGACGCCAGCAGTCAGCCACAACCCGGCGCTGTATACAACCGACGCACTGGAGCATAACGCAGCGCCACCCCGACTCACTGGGGAATCACCGCAGACAGTTCCGACTCACCGAGAACTATGCGGCACCCGATTCCGACGCAATGGAACCGTCTACTGGCACTGGCAAACATCGCAAGATACATGACTCAGCCCACTATCGACCTCCGGTCTCCGGAGGGGAGTGATGTAGCGGCGTCAACATCGCCATATGCGAACTACGCGTCACACCGACGTCACGCAAATCCTGCATCGCGCAAGCAGAGTTTACCACGCAACTAGCATATATACAACGTCCCGACATCAACCGTCGGGCAGTTGCCCACCAGACACGACACTCGTCTGGTCGGAGGATCCTCCCTTTTCTATGGTGGATGAGTGAACTTTACACCCTGTTCCTTATACCGCCAAACATGCATCAAAATTAAATTAGAATAGATATTAAAAATTAAATGAATTACATTAAATTAAAATATAGAAAGAAAGAAAGGAAGGATGCCTTGCGATTGGATTGGATTACGGGACATTTTGTATAGTCATAAGTTAACGATATGGTACCCATTGTTACAGGGTCTCGTGGTTAAATAATAACAGCCAGCCACACGGGTCAATCAATCGGTTCCGTTTGATTCCGGACGTAAAGAATAGCACTATCCCATTTCTTCCCATGGGTGTTATAAAAGGCGACTAAGGGACTTACCAGAGAATGAGCAGCAGCGTTCTCTATGCATTTTTAAAATCATACTGCGATTGCCAACCCGCCAGCCAAGCGTGGCGATTATGGCAAATCCCCCCCTTTTTGGGGAAGGCCTATGTCCAGCAGTGGATGTCTTTCGGCTGAAATGATGATGATGAATGGGATCAAGGGTTAAGCTATGCTTGCCGTGGTCGGTTCGTGGATGGGTGGTCACCCATCCATGAACCAACCACGGCAAGCGTATCTTGGATGGTCATCCAGCTGTGCAGCTGGGGAGTTTGTTGCGCCACTTCTTCTTCCCTGCTAAAGCACTAGGAAGTGGTGAAGGGTGGGCGTTTTTGGGGGACTGTCTCATGTAATTTTGACGTTCGAAAAGTGCTGATTCTCAGCCTAGTTTGAATAAATGACTTTTGATTTTGATTTCATCCATTACGATATCGTTCTAGCCGTCATTGGTAGATCTTTGACAATCGTTACGGGTAGTCAGTAGCCCAAAAGTCTAACAACCAGTCTTACCAAGGGGTAAGAAATACCAGTAATTGGGTTGTAGAGGTCAGATAGGCAGTCGCTCCATGTAAAATACTGGTATTCAGCTGCAACCGGTTAGCCTGGAAGCCGACCCCAATATAGTTGGGAAATCCTTAAAAAAATAAGCTTTTAATAACTAAAGAAAGTGTTTCTCATCTTTTTAGGGTTCCGTACCAAAATGGTAAAAAGGAAACCTTATGGTGAGACTAAGTCTGTCTGTCTGTCTGTCACACCTGGATATCTCAAGAACGACTAATGCTATCAACTTGAAATTTAGAATAGTTTTAGATGACGTTTGCCCAACTATTTTGCAAACAAGAAAAAATAAAATATATTTTTTGCAAAAGGGACTGAAACTGTTTTAAAAATTTGAAGTGGGGCTACTAGGGCACGTGGGGGTATCATATGAAAGAACGCTGTTTGCACATTCTCAATTTTTTTTTTTAGGCAGCTTAGTTTCCGACTTTTGTTAAAAAAAATACCGCCCACCGACCCTCATCTCCGAAGTTTGCATAGATAAAAATCGGAAATTATTATAAATGATAGAAGTTTGGAAAAATAAAACGATGTCTCGAAATAGCACAGTTTTTCAGAAATCATCAACATCATATATACGTACGGAACCCTTGGTGCACGAGTCCGACTCGCTCTTGACCGTTTTTTCTTTAATTCTCATAAAGATTGTAATAGATTGAGAATGCTTAGCTTCTTCTAAGTTGCAGAAAATAATTTGGCATTGATTTGAAAGAATCAATTCTTCTCGTAGCATACTTCTCATACCACTATAGATTCAAATTTTAACCGAATATTAAAAATTGAATTAATGAATGAATTAATGAAATTCGGAATACATTTTTGAACGATTAATTTGGAACTTATTGATGTCTCTAAAATTTCCATTACTGTGGAAAGTATTGAGTCAGAGTTTTAAATTATTTACATTCTGAAACAACTTATTGCATTGTTTGAATTTTGGTTTAGTTTTTTATGTACCTAATTAATCTTTATAAAAACTTTTTTATACGTTTTGGATCAAAACACTACACAATGTGGTGGTTTAATATGGTTTACTGTTCTACATGTTTTTTTAAATAAAAAAAATGTTTTTGTTTGAAAATTGCGATACTACTCAATACTTTATTCGCATTCCACAATGTGTACTTAGATGGTAACTTAAAATCATATGTGATCATTATGGACCCTGTCGGGCACAGCAGACTAGTAGGAGAGAGGAAGCTTTGAAAGACTATGCTTATCAGTCTTCTGAACTAAATCTAAAGAGGCCGGCGATGGATGCGTAGTTCATACAAACGTGATACCAATATAATTTGTAAATCAAACATATTCTTAAGGTAATGTGTCTTTATTCCGATTGGAATACAAAATATCTAGGTTTCCAAACATATATTTTGAATGGACACTGATTTAAAAAAGAGTTATGAGAAAAATAAGTTTTCTATAGAAATTTTAAATTCCTTTTTATCTCGTCTTTATATCATTGTCCTTTCAAAATATATATTTGGGAACATAGATAATCTGTAATCCAATCGAAATAAATACACACTACCTTAAAAATATGTTTGATTTACAAATTATTTTGGTTTTACGTTTGTATGAACTACGCATCCTACGCCGGCCCCTACATTTATACATAGTCTACTGTACTAATACTTATTAGGTTGTAACTTATATTTTGTCATTTCAATATTCATATAAACTTTATTAGCATTTTCTTATTAAAACTGTTTTAGTTATATTCATTTTGTCTTCTTTTTCAGAAATTCAGGTATAAAAATAAAAAAACAATGGGATAAAAAATGTTGTTTAAGATTCAGATTGAGTGTGGTGGACTTTTCATCATATACTTAATAATAGCTGAGGGATATTCTGACAGCGCTCTGTCAGAAGAAGCAGGCTGGGAGCATTATTTGTAAATATTAATTGTAACAAAAAAAAAATCCTGATGAAACAATTTTTTGGTCCTAACGACCGGATGTCGGATTAGTAAGCTCTATTTAGGGATATAAATATCCCTAAATAGAGCTTACTAAGCTTACTAAGCTCTATTTAGGGATATAAATATCCCTAAATAGAGCTTACTAATCCGACATGAATCTTAATACTAAGAAATACATCATAATTCACCAATCTCCCTTTACAGCTATAGACAGTGTTAATCCAAGGTTCAGCTTCTCACACAAAGGATTGGCGGCGTTATCGCGTGACGTCATCTTTTCCATTGTCGTAGGTATTTACAAGGCGTCATAATTCTTCGAGGTCGAATATCGTTGCGCTTAATCTTTCAGCTATAAATGTGATGTGCATGAAAATGTAATTCTTACGTAATCTAAAGTTTGGAAGTAATAATACTTAAAGTCAGACCCTAACACACTGCAGTTTTTCAACTGCAGACACGTAGCGGAATGGCAAATTTTTCAAACAAAAAAGCACCTCTCGTTTGGGTTCTAACGAAAAATATAGATTAGGTTTGTAGTTTAACGAACTTGAAGTTTGGTAAGTATTCTTATCATTTGCATTGTGCGCTTGTGAATTTTAATTTATCTATCTATTATTTAATCCGCCTCGCAAAATAGAGGTATTTATTTTTGAAAAATTTGTCCGCCTGCTGCGTGTCTACAATTGAAAAACTGCAGTGTCAAAAGGCTGACATTGAACCTCTTAGCTTCCTTCCAGGGGATGAAAGTGGGTACTGATGTATAAAAAACTTTTATTGATTCCGACATTTTGATTAGGTAAAAATTAAATTTCCGTACACAGCAGATTTTCTTTTCTGTAAGTCCAGAGTTGAGAGTAGCTGGTAGTAGGTAGGTACCTAAGTTTAAATTTTTTCGTTATTTACAATTTAATTGTATTATAGGTTTGGATTTGTCTCCTAAGTCCCTTTCTTTTGATACCCCACATAATAATGAAACAAAAAAAATTTTTTTCAAAACGTAAATAACGTCTAAAATCCCGACATTTTGATTTTATAAAAACAAAACGTTGCCTATAATCATCACGTGACCGAGACCGAGAGACAAGTCAATAAACACAAGCCTCCTTATTACAAAAACAAGGTTTATCTTTAGACCCAGGTTTAAACCATGGACCCATTATTGAATTTTGAACTTTATTCCGACTATGGTAAAGTTCCTAATACAAAACTGACAACTTAGTACCGAACTAAGTAATCAGTTTTTAATAAAGAACGGTATTTCAATCACTGTTACGTTCTTATTACAAAAACTGGCTCCATGGTTTAAGCCATGTCAAAATATAAATCTTGTTTTGTAATAAGACGGCTCATGTTTTAAAATTAATCGTAACAAAAAGTTAGTGTGCTCAATATTCCGTCCGTAGAGCTATTGTTTAGCGTTATTAGAAAAGCTTATGTAACTGTGTGAGTGGAAGCTACTCATTATTTATTATCAACGGCGCCCGCTTTTAATTATACTTTTTGTCTATTTGTGGAAATCGATACGTTTGTATATTGCCTTTTAGAACCGTGAATGCAAAACGTTCGTTTCTGTAAGCCTCTTATAGACTGGTGCGATATCGTGGCCGCGACAAGGGTCGCGCCCGCGTAATCGCACCAGTCTGTACGAGCCTTTATTCGGGAAATAGAGAAAGTTTATTTTGTATTTGTAACTTCAATGCGACGATATTGCACAGATAGCAGGCAGAACATGGAGCAGAATCGCCAGAGACAGGACAGCTTGGAAACGGCTGGAGGAGGCTTTTACCGCTATAGATAGCGGTCCTTATACACCTTAGTTTTAAAAGACTATTTAGTAGTTAATATATATAAGTTTATTTATTAGGTCAAATAAGGTCATAGTGTTAGAAAATAAGGAAAAGTGTGTAAGAAATAATAAAGCTATTTTATTTATTTATTTTATTAACTTCAATGCAAAGCTTTGGTAGCAGTAAAATAGCAACGTTTGCCGTCCGTTTACTGTCCGTTTGTTAACATTGATAAAGAAACTACTTAAAGTAAATTTTCTATATTTGCAAAAAAAAGACCAGCACCCTAATTGCGTAACACGCTTTGAATCACAATCCGAGGGTTTTGAAGGATATTGCTAAACCATTGTTTCATAGGTTTCCAAAATTTGTCCGCTCAACAACGTAAATAACGCAATGGACGTGTGTGAACTGCCAAAATAAAGCCCATTGCGATCAATTGGCATTTTATGTGTTCATTTTATGTACGCAATTACTCCGCAGTTTAAATTGAGGAGTGTCTTTTCAAAAGGGATATCTGTAGATATGTTATCTTATTTTTCAGAAAATTAAAAAAAAACTGATTGTAGAAGGACCCTTTAGTTCAGGGATGGGGAAACTTTTTCCGTGCTTTTCGCGTGCCAATATTTACTATAGTTGTCAAAAAATAATAGTCCTGTTTTGACATTTAACTTGAATCGATTTATCGTGACTATCGAGTACCAAGTCGTATGGTTACTTCACTAGTTACGTCTCGATGATCAATCGCTACGTAACAATTTTTTGACAACTTTAACGAAATATCTGGCGGGCCCAGTTGTTGCAATTTTTGCTATAGGTATTATTTACTGAACTAAAATATACCTGTGTATTTTCTGAAACAAAAAATTATGCAATACTTATTACAAAATAACTATTGAAATAATAAAGAAATTGTAATTAAATTAAACTTTTAAGTTAGCTGCAAAGTAGAAGGTTGAGGAGCGCTGGTCTTTGTGACATGTGGAGCTGCTGTATGCGAGCCGCGCACAGCCAATGAGAATGAAATTTCCAACAATACGAAAACTTCACTTGATTTTTGTTTCATGGTCGCGGGCCCACGGTGTCCCGCGGGCCGTAGTTTCGCCACTCCTGCTTTAGTTGATTTTTTTGAGAAAAAATCTCGTTTATTTCGGGTCACGCTTATTCAAGTTCAATTTGCAAAGTAGAATATCCCCTTTTGCATTCGATCAAGATAATAAGTAAGAAGACCAAGACCTCATATTTAGTTGAAAAATTATAAATTTGGAAATATCCCCTTTTAAAAAGACACTCCTCATTAATGTGTACTAAGTAAATTGTATTGTGTGTTCCGTTTGGTGCCGGACGTAAAGAATAGCACCATCCCATTTCTTCCCGTGGGTGTCGTAAAAGGCCACTAAGGGACTTACTAGAAAATGGGCAGCAGCGTTCTCTATGCATTTTTAAAACCATACTGCGATCGCCAACCCGCTTGCCAAGCGTGGTGATTATGGCAAATCCCCCCCTTTTTGGGGGAGGCCAAGTCCAGCAGTGGACGTCTTTCGGCTAAAATGATGAATGATGATGATACAGTAAATTGTGAAGGATATAGACAAGCACCCTGCTGCCTGAAACGTCATCATCATCATTTCAGCCGAAACCCGTCCGCTGCTGGACATTAGCCTCCCCCAAGCACCGCCACTTCGACCATTTCTGAAACGAAAATAATAATAATCAGCCTTTACTGTTCCACTGCAGGTAAAAGCATTTCTTTTTTTCTAAATTACTGTAAACTTGATTAGGCCATTTCATTCAAATCAAATTCATATAATTGCCAGAACATAGATTTACTATGTATAATCCTAAAACTATATTAGCCCCTTTACATTCTACCTAATTGTCATGAGGTGTGCAAATATTCAAGTTTATCCTCCAAAGTGCTATTATTATTATTTTTTTTTAAAGACCGTGGCTACAAACAAGAGCTCATGTATTAGGATTTTTATGTAACAAATTCAAGAGTTTAAGTTTAATATAATGTAAAATTTATAAATAATTGTAAACTACTTTTAAACTTCATGACTACCCTTTTTTTTTTTTTTTCTTTTTTTTTTGTGTGGGAAATTATCAAATAACTTCTCCCGCTCTGAGCTGAGTGGGAGCGCGTGTCAGACTTTTACTGACTAAAACCCACCCGTGTTCCTTCATTTGCCTGTGTGCCAGGGCGGACATCCCTTTCGGAAAAACTAACTCGCAACCCTGGCAGGTTCATGACTACCCTGAAACAAAAATCATTTGAGGCAAATCACATACTTTCAATTTTATACTTAGTATTTGTATCACTACAAATCTTATTAATATTTTGAAATCATGACATTCGGCCATCCGACACTGTGTTGCTTCCTGGCACACACAAAACAATTTGGTACTTATATATTTTTTTTCGCATCGTCGTCACCGAACGCTTTCCATGATGTATACTGTTTTCACTTCTATCGGCAGTCCCCAAAGACTGCCCCGCATGTTTTTTTTTAAATTAAGGCTGTACATTAGGCTATTATTTTATTTCTATAATCTATTCTTTTCCACAATGTTAGGCACGTCACTTGCATACGACGCAAAGAAAATAGAGATGTCATGCGGTTTCTTACATAATATTTCTCAGTTTGCGCCAAGAATAGTTTAGACGGATTTTATATTGAAAATTGAGTTTGATTTTCATGTTACCTACGGATTGAATTTTATGGTATGCAGCAGTATAACGGTCATTGTTTTAATCAGAGACCGTACAACCCCGGTTAAGAATTAATTATTTCGAAGGGATAACCCATTTAATGGGTTACCTTTATCATGATGTAACCCATTGAAAGGGTTTTATACTAGAAACCCAGTGAAAGAGTTACATGATAACCCATTGAATGGGTTTTATACTTGAAACCTAGTGAAAGGGTTACATGATAACCCATTCAATGGGTTCTAAACCTACTTGAAAATCAGTAACATGAAAAAATCATAATATTATGTTATTTCGATATCCGCCCAGCACGCGTAGCATGACTAATATTCTATCTCTATTCTACCCAAGGACCATTTTGGTTACCATTTTAGAAAATCCCTATCGAAAACCCTTTC
The DNA here is from genome assembly GCA_948098905.1 of Tiliacea aurago. Lineage (NCBI taxonomy): Eukaryota > Metazoa > Arthropoda > Insecta > Lepidoptera > Noctuidae > Tiliacea > Tiliacea aurago. Next base: position 20,708,016 of record OX402579.1, on the reverse strand, counting down.
AATGGAAAGGGTTTTCGATAGGGATTTTCTAAGCAGTTAATCAAAAACCCATATGGTCAGGGTAATTTTGAATGGCTTAAATTAAGCCGATCAAAGGGGTTACCCACACCGCCACCGTATGGGTTTTTATCAAAAACCCTTTCAACGGCTTACCAAAATTTAATTTAAGGCGTTCGTAAGGGTTACCGCTATCGTATGGGTTTTTATTTAACCGCTTAGAAAAACCCTATCGAAAACCCTTTCAATGGGTAACCAAAATGGTCCCTGGTTTTAATACTCACACTAAGATAAAAATATGTAATTAATGTAAAATTTTAAGCAGCAAAATGCTCTGATTTGTTGATAAATCACCAAAGTCAAGTTTGGGGAGAAAATTACGATTAAAAAATTAAATTTCGACAAACCGTAATACGACAAGATTTTTATTCGACAATATAGAACTCCGATACGTCTTCATTTCGACAATTACCTTCTTTGTACAATATTTACTACTACTATCGACACTTTCATAAAATTTAAGTTAAAAACTTTTTAAAAACAAGTTTATAATTAACTAAAAGTAGAACTTTAATATTTTCTTAAAAAGCTTGAAGCGTCTCGTCTATTCTTGATTGTATTGAAAAGCAGTTTATTTTCTTTCTGCATTGCGTTTATTTTTTATCTGCTGGAATTTTCCCTTGTGGGCTGCACGGCTGCACTTGTGGGTACTTAGCGGTTACAAAAATAACAGTTTTGTCCTGTGAAATACGGTTTTAAGATAAGAACTTAATACGTCCCTTAGCGCGGTACCGAACGAGTCGACCTGCCACTGCGATAACGCACTCCACAGATTCGACAAAATTAAAATAGCTTTATATTTCTGACTACCCGACTCCTGGACTGATAATTCAAATGTGCCTGTGGTTTCATTGAAATAAATGCTTCGAGTTTAAAATGATAACTTTTTTGTCGAAATCAAAGTAAAATCATTTATTTCAAATAGGAACACCACCGAAACTCTTTTAAAATGTTTTACAATATTTTTTATACATTAATTATATAATTATAATTGTGAAGATGCACTTAGAATAAAATAACTATAACACAATAGGTAAAAAGAATTTTACCTATTGTGTTAAAAACTGGCCAAGTGCGAGTCGGACTCGCGCACGAAGGGTTCCGTAACATTGTCTATAAAAATTGCAAAAACAAAAACACGTTTTTTGTATGGGAACCCGCTTAAATATTTGTTTTATTTTAATTTATTTATTTATTTTTAAAGTGAATATACAATTAAATATTCTGTGGATATTTCAAGCGTCTACTTGTTGCCATTATCAATATAAAGCAAACACGAGCAAAAAAATCACGTTTGTTGTATGGGAGCTAGTAGTAGTTAAATATTTATTTTATTCTGTTTTTTAGTATTTGTTGTTATAGCGGCTACAGAAATACATTACCTATGAAAATTTCAATTGTCTAACTATCACGGTTCATGAGATACAGCCTGGTGACAGATGGACAGACAGACTGCGGAGCCTTAGTAATAGGGTTCCCATTTTACCCTTTGGGTACGGAACCCTAAAAATGAAGCAATGAGAGATAAATTAAATAAGTGATAGATACATGGTGCTCACATAGTTACAAACATTGTAAAAGTATATGATTTTCCTAAAATTTTATTTTGATTTTGAGGTCCTGAACGTTTCCGTAACTCTGTGTTAACTATACGTACCCAGCCTAGCTCTCTTTTTAAATTAGACTATTAGATACTAAATATACGTTCTATATGTCATTGACGTGTCTCATCGTGGGAGGCGCTCGTGGCTAAGTAATAAGAGCCACACGGGTCGATCCTTCAGGTTAAGCTACGCTTGCCGGGGTTGGTCCGTAGATGGATGACCATATTTACATACCAAGACTCCTCCGTGCCTCAGAAACCACGTAAAGCCGTTGGCCCCGGCTGTAATTCGTAGATATTTGACAGTCGTTACGGGTCGTCAGAAGCCCGAAAGTCTGACAACCAGTCTTACCAAGGGGTACCGTATTACCCAGTAACTGGGTTGTGGAGGTCAGATAGGCAGTCGCTCCATGTAAAATGCTGGTATTCAGCTGGATCATAGTTGGGAAAAGGCTGGCAGATTGATTGAGATATTAGACTTTTCTATGAAACAGCATTTTTCTTATTAACCGAGAAAAAAAAAATATAATAAGTCATAGAAGTCGCAGTACGTCTTGGCACCATTTTGTCAAATAAGCATTTACTTGCGCTCTTATTACTCACGCCATAAACAACATTATTTTTAGTATACCTATGCGAAACTTGAATATAGTTTGTTTAGAATACGGAACTGAATCAATTTCAATCATTTTTACACCATGTTATATTTTGTCCCAAAAATATTTAAGTGTGATGGAAAATGTTATCACCATTTAATTACTTACAATACAATCGCCGTAAAGTTAGGTACTGCCAAATTATTATAATTAGCGCAAGACGACCCTGGAGGCGTGGGGGAGCCGTTAGCATGTACGGACCATCCGGTAACATAACAACCTTATAACTTTGTGATTTTTCATGTTGTTTGTTTGATTGATTTTTCAGTTTTGAAATTTTTTACATAGATTCTTTACATAAAAATACTAGACACTTGTTTCGGGTTTCGCATATCACTAAGACTAATATTGTATATACCATACAACAAGTGCCATGTAACTGTGAAAACTTGGAATTTCATAACAAGCTTTCATATTTACCTAACAATGTTTCAAGCAAGTCTTCAAGCTCAAACTTTCTTATGAATAACGTGTAATTAACCACTGAAGTTTCAATACATTAGCTGAAACTTTTGAACTTACCGACCGCTAAATGTTTACGAACGTTCGAATACAAATTATGATAATTACCAACCAGGGACATGAGACCCGCGGCCTGATGGAGATTGGTGGAACATAGGGATCATCTTAAGTGGATTTTTTAAGCAGGTGCTTAGTTACACGTGGTGTACAATTTAGAAAATGTTCTTGTAGGTTTGTTGCGAGTTATAATGTAGGTTTCAGGCAGTACCTACACGGTATAAAGGGAAACACATTACACAGTTTTTTTTTTCTTTTTAATTACATAACGACGCGGACGGCGAAGTGACAAGAAATTCCATCTTGCTAAGTTAACAATTTACACAAAGTGAAAAAAAACATTGAAATTTTTGACAAGTTAAATTGATTAATCGTAGTGCCAATAACTTTTAAGTATCGAAATCAACATGTTCCATGGAAGTTAGAAGGTAATTTTATTGCATTACCTCTTAACTTCCATGGAACACGGTGGGACGTTTCATTTATGCTGCTGCAACACTTGCAATTAAAAATGTAGTTAAGAGATTTTACTAGAATTTGACCTTTAAATTCGAAACCATAAAAAGTGAATTTTGCGAAAACTTTCAGATGGGGAGTTCTTGTCACTTTATCGTCGATATTTAATTTACAATTATACAGGAAAAGTTTTTAACCAGTGCGCAAATTTTTTTTGGTGGTTCAATATCAGTAATAGAACACATTTCCATTATTTATTCAATACTTTTTTTAAATTTTTTATCCTACTTTAAATCAGCAAAATATGGACACAATCTATTCGTAATAATATCAATGGCCGCGCGCGGCGGCCGGCGCAAGCGACGGTGTTGCATGGCTCCCGGGCGGCAGGGGGCGGCAGGGGGCAGCAGGGCGCGCCAGGCGCGCCGGCCGACAGTTCACTCATCGCACGCGCTGTCGTGTGACGTCGCGTCTAATCGCTTTCCCGCGCAAGCGCCGCGCTGCACGTGTGTCGTGCTTGTACCTACCGGTCACGATGTCGGACTTCAGTAACCGAGATGGTTGCGCGAGGATGGAGCGAGTGTATGTACTGAGTGGTGAAAGTTTGCGAGCAGCTCGCCGAATGTATGCGATGGAGAGCATACCTCGAATGCGAGCCCATGGAATCCTTAACCCCGCGGTCCCTAATGAAAGGACTATTTTAGCGGCCACTCAAAGGCTGCTTGATCACGGACAGTTCAGAACCCCGAATCATGCACGAGGGTCTGGCAGACCCCGACTGGCGATCGAAATCGAAGAAGCCATCCTAAGCCCGTTAAAGTATGAAGGAAAATTTGGAATTACTCTGCAAATAACTTCAGGTCACGGTCTAAACATAAAAAAGTCTAGTTCGAACCTGATAACATTAGCGATCAGTACATTGTAACCCACGTAAATACCTACGCTGGCGAATCGAGCTAGCGCACAGCTGATAGGTAGGTACTTTAGCGCGTTAAGGCTTCTACATACCGGGGCGACTTGTCGCGCGACGCGACACGACACAAAGGCACCGCTCGTCCCGCGACACGCGGGGCCTTTGTGCCGTGTCGCGTCGCCGCCGCCGGGTAGCCATACAACCACTTTTAAAATAAACATCTTTCGTTAACGATATTTTTTGTTTTTTGTACTAAGACGTATCAAAATAAAAAATATATGTTTAATAAAATTCGTTTAAGTTTAATTTGTCAAAATTTGCGCCGTGGATAAAAACTTTTCCTGTATGTAAATATAGATTTTACATAAAAAAATATAATTATTCTATACATTCAGGTTAAGCTACGCTTGCCGGGGTTGGTCCGTGGATGGGTGACCACCTTTACATACCGTGACTCCTCCGTACCTTGGAAAGCACATTAAGCCGTTGGTCCCGGCTGCCATTCATGGATATTTGACAGTCGTTACCAGTCGTCAGAAGCCTGAATGTCTCACAACCAGTCTTACCAAGAGGTATCGTATTACCTAGTTACTGGGTTGTGGAGGTCAGATAGGCAGTCACTCCATGTAAAATGCTTGTATTCAGCTGCACCTGGTTAGACTCGAAGCCGACCAAATCATAGTTGGGAAAAGGCAGGCAGATTGATTGAGATATTGGACTTTTCTATGAAACAGCATTTTTCTTAATAACCGAGGGAAAAAATACGCTGGGGGTCTAGAATCATGCGCTGCATATTCATGGTATCAGTTTTCACCCTTACACCGCTTATCGTCATCATTTCAGCTGTAAGACATCTACTCTGGGCGTAAGCCTCCCCCTGAAGCATCGCCACTTTAACCGGTTCTGTTCTGCTTCTCGCAGATAGACTTCATTCATACTTGATTTACGGAACATAGCCGACTATAACTTAATTAAACAGATTTATTTAGCTTTGTGTCAATTCATTCTTACCTATTGTATGACTTCTTGTGGTAGGTGCTGCAAAAACAATTTTACTCCCTCTAGAGCGCGCTCATAGAACAATTCTAAAGGTACTGCTACCTTTCACCCTTTAAGATTTCCTACGCACCAATGTGTTAAAAGTTTGGCTATTATTCATTTTATATATTTTAGGACCTTTTCGGGCAAACTTTGCAATTTGGTAAAAACAACTTTGAGATCCCGAGGTTAACATAAGAATTCAGCTGGGCTAGGAAGCATTTGGGAAGCTTGGTCGAGTCTTCTCGTCGCGTATTCCACAGAGCCTAAAGACGGTCTTGAATCAGTGCGTCCTACCTGTTATGACTTGCGGAGCCAAAACGTGGACACTCACGTTTGGGTAGACGAGTTCTTGAGTGGAGACCGTGAATCGGCAAACGTAAGGTAGGACGCCCTCAGTCTAGGTGGAGCGACGATCTTCGCAGGGTGGCTGGTGGCAGCTGGATGAGAGTTGCCGAGAATCGAGCTGAATGGCGTGCAATTGGAGAGGCCTATGTCCAGCAGTGGACTGCTATGGGCTGATGATGATGATAGGACCTATTCTGTTTAATAGGCTCATCAAGGTACATAATCAGCCTATAATGTTCCCACTGCTGGGACACAGGCCTCCTCTCTGTGAGAGGGAGTGGGCCGTAATCCACCACACGGATTGGTGGATGTCACATGGCTTTGAATTTTTTGTTCTAGGTTTTAACGAGTTAGGTACTAAGCTTCTACAGTGTAAGCTATAAACAATGTAGTACAATGATATCAGAATATTTGGCAATGATCAATTACACAGACAAAAAAACTTCTAGAAATGTTGTCATGATGATAATTTTTTCCTTCTACAAAAGTAGATACTTCTACTTTTGTATATTTACATTGGCTATTGTATCAATATGCTTTTTCTCATAGATGTTAGAAAAATTTGTATGCTCAACAACGTAAATAACATAATGAATGTTGCTGAACTGTCAAATTGAAACGGATTTCTAATGATAGTGTATTATGCAATCAGCCCGCTGACCTCTATTTTATTCATTCGCGACTAACATTCATTTTGTAATCCTTTGAAATCCTTTAGCATAGTTTCATCTACGAAATGTTTCCATAGAACATCTAGAACCCTTCCATTTCCTTCGTCATTTGTATCGGAAATGAAACTATCGATATTTGGCGAAACAGTTCGTTCATTTGTTGTATCAGGCCTAACGTTATTAGCAACGAAGATTGGGGCTTATGATAGCGCCTAATAGGGTCTTGTATTTGTTTGTAGGTACTGTGTAGCCTGAATCGGTATTTCTAAGAATAGGATTGTAGTTTGTCTCGTATCGCTTTTTCTCGGCATAGAATTGTGCTATCTCCAGTTTGCAAAAATCTTTTGATTACTATTTTATGGTTATCCACGTCTTATGAGGTCTGATCTTGTGCCCAAGGTCAGCGTCGTTTCTACCCCATCCTGATGGATGATTGGGTTGTCTTCCAGACTATACAGAACGATTAAGATCTAACCCCATATCCACTTAATAACTGGGCTAATCGAATATTTCAAGGTTAAGGACAAAATCCTCATTTTGTTAATAAATCCATTACTCTTCAGCTCCATTCATCCAGAAATCACGTAACAACAGTCCCTTTGTCAAAAAATAAATTAACCGGAAATGTGGTATCCAAACACATTGTTATTCATTCTTTAGTGTATCTGTGTAAACTTTTCATTTCCGAGTCATTAGAAACGGTTGATTGAAATGAGCGACGTTTAAATGATGACAAGTCAAATGGTTGTGCATCAGTGTGCATGGTTGGAAGTGGATTTGATTGAATTATCCTCTCAAGCATTGCTAGTAAAAATATTTTTTTTATAAAATAAAATAAATAATGTTTATTTTTCTAAAATAATACAGAGACACAGGTTGAGCACAGTGGTAGATATACAAAAAATATAAGTTGTACCCTTTATGAGTGAAATAGTGTCGGTCTATCTATTATTATATGGTGATCACAACATTATCTTATCTGTAAATTTAATATTTCATGTGAACACATCCTGCAGTTGTGATTGAATTAATTAAACTGTTTGTAGTGTGAGGTTGGGTTTGTATGTATGTATATAATTATGTGTGTGGGTGTGTGTGTGTGTGTGTGCGATAATATATTTTGGTTGCGGATTATGGTACGGTAGATTGGTATGTTTACGGCTCTTGGTAAAATAATAACTGCTGGACGTGTTGATGGAAGGTACGTAAGCTACGCGTGTCGCGGATTGTTCGTGGATGGGTGACCATCTTTTTCATATAAAGGCCCGACCATGCCTTGGCAAGTTAAGCCATTGCTCCTGGCTATCATCCATAAATCTTTGACAGTCGTTAAGGGTAGTCAGAAGCCCAAAAGTCTGACAACCAATCTTACCAAGGGGTATCGTGTTATCCAATAACTGGGTTGTGGAGGTCAGATAGGTAGTCGCTCCATGTAAAATACTGGTATTCAGTTGCGTCTAGTTAGACTGGAAGCTGACCCCAACATAAATAGGAAAAGGCGGGCCAGATTGATTCGATTTTGTAATAAAATTCTGATAATTTATTCAATATTCTTGGTGAAGAATCTGGTGGTTTTTTTAAGTTTTTAGTACCATACGCTAGCAGTCATGTAACTCATTCAAAAAGTGCTCGGGTCGCGTCAAAATTGTAATCAGCGCAATGGGTCGGATTCAACCACTCGTTTGGCAGTTCGACACTATCAACGTGGGTCTAAATAATAGCAGCCTAAATATTCACGTGTGAATTAAACTTGTGACGATGTATGGCATAGTGGAACCTGTGCCCTAGCAAAGGTTGCATGGTGTCACTGCATTTGATGTTACTTCATTCTCGTGTGGTTTCGAAGTAACGCGTTAATCCGAAGTATCGGCCGAATGTTTGGCCGTTTTATAACTTCCATAGTTTCCTTTTTTGACTTTGAATCCTTACCCAACTTAAAATTACATTTTTGACTTTGTCTTATGTCTTTGACTGTTGCTTTTTTTTTTTCGCCGTTGTCAGCCATAGTTAGCCGTAGTCAAGCAACGGCCGAACATTCGGCCGATACTTCGGATTAACGCGTTCGGAGTAGACCCCCTGGTGTCAGAATTTACATCCCGCCCATGGGCCCCTGACTTGGCTTCACACGTCGTCGAGAAATATCTATCAGGCATTCCGGTTTCCTCATGATGTTTTTCCTTCACAGTTTTTTAAGCAAGTGATAACTATACAATCAACTTAGCCTATAGCAGTCCACTGCTGGACATAGGACTCTCTCAGACTGCACCACAACACAGTCTGTCCCAGCAACCTTTTTAAGGTCGTCGGTCCATCTAGCTGGGGGGAGTCCCACACTACACTTGCCGATACGCGGTCTCTACTCCAGGACTGCTCCACCGGCCATTGGTCCTTCGACGAATATGGCCAGCCCACTGCCACTTCAGCTTGCTTACTCTGCAGGCTATGTTGGTAACTCCGGTTCTCTTCCGGATAATTTCATTTCTGATCTTATCCTTCAGAGAAATTCCGAGCATAGCCCGCTCCATAGCATGCAGAGTGACCTTGAATTTGTGGACCAGCCCGACTGTCAGTGTCCACGTTTCGGCACCGTATGTCATAACGGGCAGGACGCACTGGTTGAAGACCTTAATCTTCAAACACTGCGGAATTGGTGGTACACAATACGCACATGAATCCGAAAAGTCAGAGGTGATGTTGATGGTAGATATCCTTCGTAAGCTACACCACAACTGCACTCAGTAGTAACTAATATATTTATATTAATAATTATATACTAATATATATTAATATTCGGGCAAAAATCTTTTAAAGTTTATAAGAAATGTTAGAAACATTATTTTACGTCAGCCCTCAACCTGCGGTGGTTTACCAAAAACTAAATCGGTTGTAATAAATGTCTGAAGAAGGTTTTACAATGATTAATGTCGTAAAAAGTGTTACAGTTTTCTCATTTTTGTGATTAATCTACACTAATATTATAAAGAGGAAAGATTTTTTTGTTTGTTTCTATGTTTGTAACGAATAGGCTCCGAAACTACTGACCCGATTTAAAAAAGTATTTAACGAGTAGATAGCTACATTATTACGAAATAACATAGGCTATTATTTATTTAAAAAAAAAAAAGGGATCCGTAAGAAAATTGTAATGTTCAAGGTAGAAAACAAAAAAAATCGTTTTTGGCGTGCGCTGCGAGAACTATTAATGATACCACAAAATAATGTACTACAGGTTTATAGGTCTTATTAATGTCTTGACCTCCACGCGGGCAAAGCTGCAGGCAAAAGCTAGTTCTATATATTTTTACCTTAATATTTAACTAAGATTTATGATAGAACAATCTTTTAAAGGGATCTTGTTTAGGTAATATTTTCAGTAACACGGGACAAACTTTACTGATATATAGTGGTGTCAATGGTTCTCCTCTAGATAACTTAGGGTGAAAGTATTGGTAGAGCTGTGGTCATACAGCAAAGGTTTAGCGGGTTAAATTTTCGGATGGGGTGCATGTAGCCTAAAGGTACGGGTCGCCTGCGGCCCGCGGTGGCTTCCTTGGTCGCCCGGCAATAGCTTGGCAAAATTAAATTAATTTATTACTATTCATGTCTAGAAATTAAAATAAAATAGATACGTATTTACACTAACGCGCGAAAACAGTTTGAGAATTGCAACAACCACTATTGAGGCAGATATTTACAAATTAGTTATGAGTAAACATTGTCAAACATCTCTCATTAATTGACTGTAAAATTGTATAATAAATAACTGCAATAATTAATGTTTTTTAATTGCTTACCTAAGTACTTATACGTTTAAAATGGAATATAATCAATTTCCCTGGTGTTGTGGCCCACCGAACCAAAACTAAAGTATTCTCGGCCCTTGACTTCAAAAAGCTTAAAGACCCCTGATGTAACCTATACGTGTGGCGATACTCACTAATGTAAAGTTAGAAAAAAATTTTGTGAAGAGAATTGTCTATCAACATAATTATATTGTCCGTAGGTATAATCAAATCAATCAATCATTTATTTTGTTAAACATAGGTATGGCTACAAATAGTATCATGTCTAAAATATGTGCACTATGTTTTGCCAATATATGGCGTACAAAATTAACATATATATGCAATCACAATTCAGTTTCTTTTTATTTATTTTTTTTCTTTCTTGCTTTCTTTTTTTTTTGTTTTTTTCTTTCTTTTTTTTCTAGTGCCACTTTTGCCGGAAAATGCGGTTTTATGAGAGGTAACATGAATGGTATTCTGATATCTAAATCACAACTGACATTCTTTGACAGTTGTATGAAATGGCTATCATCATAATCATCTATACTCCAGTCTAACCGGACGCAGCTGAATACCAGTAACTATTTACATGGCGCGACTGCCCTCCACAACCCAGTTACTGGGTAACACGATACACCCTTGATAAGACTGGTTGTCAGACGTTTGGGCTAAATCATGCTAAATGGCTATCACAGCGCAAAATTGACGTAGTGTGCCAATTAGGTTAACAATTAAATTCCCTGTCTGAGGCAGCAGTCAACTCTGCTCACCACGGGTGATGCTGAAAGGAAGTATTGTAAGTAAAAGTATAGTTCAACTTAAGGTATTTTTTTGTTATTGTTCGTGCTGAGCGAAAGAAAAATAGACGGTAACAAAACAAGGCCTCTTGATTTTGGTCTGAATGGGTGTCATTGCGTTTGTTCTCCCTTTTACGCTAATGTAGATTATTCTACCCACATTCGGCAGCTCAAGGACATTTTCCTACATTTGGTAATGTGACAGGGGAATGCCAAGAGATTTCACCATTATAAGACGTGCCGGATTCATTCCACAAACGTATTATGACCGCAATAAAAGCTAAAATAAAACTTGGCCCGATGTGTGTGTGTGTATTGGAACTTATCCAGCAGAACAAACTTAGGCCTGTTTGGACCACAAATCATGAAATGCATTTAGCACTAAACGTATTTAAAATCCAATTTTGTCCCGTGGGTGTCGTAAAAGGCGACTAAGGGACTTACTAGAGAATGGGCAGCAGCGTTTTCTATGCATTTTAACACCATGCTGCGATCGCCAACCCGCCTGCCAAGCGTGGCGATTGTGGCAACCCCCCCCCCCCCTTTGGGAGAGGCCTATGTGTATTTAAATATCGTTCCATTTCTGTAAATCGTTTGAAGTTGACGGAGGCGGAAAAATGTTTTCTGATGTGTTGTGTACTCCCTAATCTATTAACACTAACAATTAATCCTATCCTCCTAATCCTCTCCTAATAATAATATTCCTCCCTAATCTATTAAAATAAACAAAACAATTTGTAAACATTATAAAAGCCAATTATTTTTAAAAGAGTATCCGTGGAGTTCCTGCCGGCTCTTTTCCATAGGATCGACCAATTGGAACCGTGCACCTAGCTTCTGACGTTTCATAAGTGCCCATGTAGGTTAATTTAATAAAAAAAATATTTTGTTTTTTATTATGATTTATATACATTTTGCAGTTAACGCTAAATTTATTTAGTGCAAGCGGGCCTTAGGCTTTTATGTACCCAACTTATCTCTTGCAATGTAGCCTTAACTTTATAGAAACACGATGTATCTTTTAAGATAGCAGATAAAATCAGGTACCGGAGCTAGCCACTCGAAATATGGGATTGGATGGCTCTCTTTCAAATAAGTAACATAGAAAACTCCTTGACTACAAAATCTATTATCGGAAATCTTTGGTATAAAATGTTAGCCATTTGGGTGTTTTCGTATAATATGTCTGTTAGTGAAAGTGGATTACGGTTTAGATAAAAAGACCTAAAACAATATTTAACCAAACTTAAGTAATACTTTTTAATCCCTGTCGTGATATTACTCGTACTAAAAAAAGATTTTAATTTAAAAATAATTGAAATAATAATTAAATAATGGTTATTTATTATTTTAGAACGACCTTTAGACAAAAAAACGCTTAGGCTGACTTTTGCCGATTTATTGCTTTTTTTTACAAGGCACGACAGGACTAACCTATATATAATATATTAGCCTATTTTAAAGATATCGGCGATGATCTCAGACGCGGCAAAAACCGCGGCGCGTCTTAAAAACGGGTTGGCGCACGTCGTATGAAGTTTTTTGTACCGTCGCGACACACAATGGGATATAAAAAACTAAATAACATAAAAATTCCAAGTTTCTATTGAAATCTTAGACCTTTTATAATGTAAAAAAAACAACTTTTAAATAAAGAATCCAAATACATTTTTACAGGCACGTTTCGTGAAGAATTTAAATAAATTCGAATTTGGAAGCAAAAAAGAGATTGTGTGATAAAATAAATGAAGCGTAAATAAATAAAGGGATATCTCCATCGCGTTCTTGCGCGATACAATTTGGGATCGGTCCTTATCAAGCAAAGCCGATACAAGACAAATGGATTTACACGGTCAAATTGATAACTATGACAGAAGCAGTGTTATGGAGAATATTTAGATGCTTCTTTATACAAAATCAACTTTATTGGAATTACGTCATCTCAGATTATCATTCATTCATAATTTCAGCCGAAAGACGTCCACTGCTGGATATAGGCCTTCCCCAAAGGAAGGATAGAGAACGCTGCTGCCCTTCTCTAGTAAGTCCCTTCATCATTCATCATTTCAGCTGAAAGACGTCCACTGCTGGACATAGGCCTCCCCCAAAGTGGGGGGTGGTTTAAATACATAGAGAACGCTGCTGCCCATTCTTTAGTAACTACCTTCATCATATCAGCAGAACGAAGTCCATTGGTGGACACAGGCCTCTCCCAAAGAGGGGGGGGGGGGGTGCCATAGGGTTGGCGATTGCAGTATGGTGTTAAAATGCATAGGGAACGCTGGTAAGTCCCTTAGTCACCTTGTACGACACCCACGGGAAGAAATAGGATGATCCTATTCTTTATGTCTGGCACCATACGGCCATACGGTACTTTCAACATCTCAGATAGTCAACTTTTAATTTTACGTATCAGGTTATTGTAAAAAATCTTAACAGCACTTACATTTAAAAAAGGTTTGTACATATTTTTTTTATAAATGTCTTAATTTTACATCACATCCATTTTACAATTTTTTTAACTAATAAAATTGAACTTCAGAGTCTATTGTTAATAAGTATTTTTTCAACAAATAGAATATTTTTTGTTTCACATGACATTTTGTATGGAACATCGATCAAAATTATTACCTGGAGTCCCTTTCGCAGTTACACCTAAAGAATCCTTTAAGGTACGATACTGATCCAAGTCTTAGAGGCTTACTCTAATGATTTACACCGGTATAAAGGCCGTTTTCAGTCTGACTGAATTTATGACTAAAGTCAACGCCATGAGACGAGATAAATTTCATACTTTGGGATTTAAAACTTTAACTGAAATTGCGTATGGTTCAGTTTCCATTGCAACTAAAATTATTTTATGACGTTTAGCGATAATTTCTTCATTCATAAATCAACTTAGATATCTTGAGTTTAAAGTTGATAGTTGTATAATTTGCAATTTTATGTATTTATAGCTTCTCATGACGGTTACTTTAGTTCACATAAGCTTGTGATCGGCCCGTTCACACCTGAACGGTTTTTGGGAACCTCGTTACAGAGGTTTATAGTAGTTTACGAATTTTGCTTGCGAATTTATTGTTTGTAAGGGTTATATTGATTTGGGTATTTCAGAAATAGGTTTATTTGAAAAGGTTTTATAGAAGGGGAAGACATTTTTTTTGAAACGGATGGGGCAGGTTAAATGAAAACCTTTTGGATGCCAATAAGCAAACGTCAATGACATAGAATAATCGATAGCATTAAAAAAAACCCGTTCAAACATGACAAGCCCATAATAATTAAAAAATCGCCATGTTTCTCGTTCATAGCTAAGCTAACTACGCTGTCGTAGCATGTGCTACGGCTTAGGCAATGTACTATCACTACAGCTACGCCGTAGCTACAGTACTTAAAATCTGGCAGGCCTATTTTATTTTACCCTAAACACGTAGGTACTACAATTTATTAACTCGCCTTCAAACTGTTATAAATCTTTTTCTCAAACATGCTTGGAAATTCGAGCATTATTTTGACAACCATCTTCGAGATAAATCGAAATTGCAGTACTGGCCAAATACATGTGAGGAGCGGCCACCAAAAGTTTTATGAAAGTCCATATCTGTCTGTCTTGGTGTAGCGGCCAAATAAATTACATAGTAAACCCATATCATTCATGTAATTTAAAAACAGAACGATCTTTTACTCCAAAACATGGCAACCAAGGAGGTAACTTATCAAAGGTTTTATTTAAATTTCGAACTGGATTGCAAATAGAAAGCTGTTTATTAAAAAAAAAACAAATGAACACATTGGGCGTGAAAAATTATCCTAAAGTAACCGTCATGAGAAGCTATAAATACATAAAATTGCAAATTATACAACTATCAACTTTAAACTCAAGATATCTAAGTTGATTTATGAATGAAGAAATTATCGCTAAACGTCATAAAATAATTTTAGTTGCAATGGAAACTGAACCATACGCAATTTCAGTTAAAGTTTTAAATCCCAAAGTATGAAATTTATCTCGTCTCATGGCGTTGACTTTAGTTCGTCATTCAAAATCAAAATCAACATATTTTATTTCACATAAACCTACATGGGCACTTATGAAACGTCAGAAGCTAGGTGCACGATTCCAATTGGGCGTTTCCTATGGAGAAGAACCGGCAAGAAACTCCACGTTTACTCTTTTAAAAATAATGGGCTTTTACAATGTTGAGGTATAGGAGGACAGTGTGGGCCCGTTAATATTGAATCTGGAATTTATAAATAACTTACTTTGTTTGAATTTCCGCGCATTATTTGAGAAAAGCACTATATAAGCCTTGGCCGCAACCAGGCATTGATAATCCACCCGATCATGACCTACGCCTGTGCAGTTTTGCACACGCCAAGCCCCATCTCATCCGCAGACACTTAAAAAACCGATTTCTCCGTAAAATTACGGGCGCTCCTTGATTCGTTTGGAACGAAACCCTCCACTTAGATCTCTAAATGCCCACCATCAAGCAGTTCATGAACCGCATTACGAAGCGTTTCTTCGATTCCGCGAATAGTCATCGCAACCCTCTGGTTGTGCAGGCCGCTAGTTATAGGTCTTCCACTATTAGTCAGACTCACCAACCAAGGCATACTCTCACCAACCCAGATGACCCCATTACCCATTACCTCCTCCAGGAAAGCAATAGGGCCACCAGTACAGTGCACAAATTACACAGACCGATATTCCGTCCTCGCCGCCAAGGTACCACGCGAAATCCTAGACTAAATTGTCCCCCCGTCCCTTGCACGTCGAATCGCCAGCCGCCCGCGCCGAAGCTGAGTGCGCCGAGGCTGAGTGCACCGTAGCATTAATAGTAACCCCTGATAATAGTCATGATCTAAACTTTGATCCAGCCCGTCCCCAATTTGTGATCCCCCAACGACGCCCTAAGCCGAGGTCCGTACCCCACAGGGGATGCCCTTAGTGCGCAGTCGTTTAGTTTATAATATATATTTACGCCCCGGCTGGAGGCTTTAAGCTCATACCTTGAGGCGGTTGCAGGAAAGCTCGGTAGTCGCGGCCTCTCAAGGCCAACTACGAGACGCCATACACAAAAAAAAAAACCAGGCATTGATGGCATCAATGCCTCTGTTGCAGGCCGCTGCAGTAATGTACTTTAAAACAAACTGTTTTCAACATTACCTATAGAAAAGTAATAAAAAGCAAAACGTAACCAACCATAACAATACGAAATGTGAAATTGTGTCGAAACAACAGCGCGTCGCGCGTCGTTTTGAAGTTGAAAATCAATTATTATTGTAATTTATATTCCACTGAAATAAATAATTGAAAAGCAATTTGTGTCGAATCTCCAACGATGTCGGTGTGAGGTTATTGAGATCGCTGAAACCGCATGCTGGGGTTATTTATTGGTTTCATAATTGTCGTGACGTTTAATTTTAACTTCCCGGTTTCTAACGGAGTTAATTAAGGGTTAAGTCAAGAGAATGACTATAAACCTTCTCCTTTTTGGACGAACATGCGAAAGTACCTCTTTAAAAATAAAATGTATTGAATCTTACTGTTTGAAAAATGTAGGCATTGAATAATACATACCTATATATTCGTACGCCCTTGGTGCGCCGAGAATGTGTGATATTGGTTATCCATTAACCGGATTAATGCAAAGTGCATGAGCTGTACTTAATTCAATTTATGTTGTGAAACATTTTTGAACAGGAATGAAACCTCTTGCAAGATTGGACAAAAAAAATCCAACTTAAAGAATATTGAAGAAAATTGAGTCGATGATGAAACCGAAAAAATCGAATAAAGAAGTACGAATAACTGCGTGAAAACATTATGACTGATTGAAAATAGTTGTTTGAAAAATCATTCAAATGGAAACTATTCTGCCGGATTTTGTTTAGTCCGAATTTAATTAATTGTTCGACCGTTGCCGACGTTTGATAGTTCAGTCAAATGAAACAAATGAAACTGTTCATGTGGAAACAATTTCTAAATGTTTATTTTAGTCGTTTGCTTTCGGACCTTTTACGCGCCTCGCACAATATGCGACTGCGAGAACTCGACGACAAGACGCTGACCTGTGGAATGGGACTGCCATTGGGTGTGTACGTGCCCTATGCGTCTAGACGCTGCGACAAGTAGCGAGAGCGTGCGACTCTTCTAGCCAGTCGGCGCGACTCTGCAACTCGACGCCAAGTGTATCTTTTTTCACACCTGCAGACCTTTTTTATTTTTTTTCACTTTTTTATGTTCTTTGTACTCATGTTTTACAAAATAAATAGATAACAAAACTGTAAGTTACTTGTTGATATAATGAAACCAAACAAAACAAACCCACAATTTTAATTAAAGCAAGTCAACAAATTGGTATAAAAACTCCTGAATTTCCACATTACTAGACTATTGACCCAAAACAACACCCTCCACACCCACAAACACACACCCCCACCCACATACACACCTACTTAAACATATCGTCACACACAAAACACACATTAAAGGGAACAACACGCAAATGAAAGTAAAAGATTGATCGGCTCATTAGCAGAGCAATGGGATGATTAAATCGGATAATCACGCTATTAAGTTGTAGGTACTTGTTTGCCCTCGGATTGTAAGGAAAATAAGTCAACAGAATGAAATTCAGATTCTGCGAGTTGCTACTTAATATTTTAATATCAGCCAATTTAACAATAAGGTTTCACTGCCATTTTGTACCCTTGGGTGGTATCTAATTTCACCGCCGCGTCCTCACGGAGGCGATCGGCGGCGGCGATCTCTCGCGTCCGGCCCTGGTTCAGGCCATGGTTCGGAGCGGAGAGTCCTTCTGCGAAGCAGTAATGCTCACGAATGAGGAGGCGGAACGCGTGAGGGAGAGGCAAAGTTAACGCCTTCGCGCCTCTAGTCACCGCGGGAGACGCCCCAGGCGTCGGGAGTCACTGGCTGTTTCCCGAACACCATAGGCGCGGGCTTGCGGACGGTGAGCGATGGGTAGCTCGCCGTCCGATACGGACCAGGCCCGGATCGACGGCGCGTTGTGCTCTACACGCGCCTCAAAGAGATGTCAGCACCAACTGACGGGGTCCCATAGGGCCAATGCCTGCCAGGGTTGCGAGTTCAGTAAAAGTCTGACACGCCCTCCCGCTCCGCCCAGAGCAGGAGAAGTTATGATAATTCCCGACACAAAAAAAAAAGAAAAGTGGTATCTAATTTACACCTGAGGGGCAGGGGCTAAATTATTAAGAACATTCGCATTCTAATCTCAGTGTCAATCTGTCTAAATTACCTTTAGTTTATTTATGTAATCTTACTCCTTCAATGTACACGCAGTTTGGTTGTGGAATTCACTTTCGCCTGACATTAGGGACTGCCAAACTGTTGCAGTATTTAAAAGAAGAGTGAGGAACTACACTATCTTTCCACTTCGTCATAGTTGCGTATGTATTTATTTTTATTTTTTTATAATTATTTATATTCTAGTGATGTTTATTTTAATATTATGTATGTATTTTTGTATATATGTTTATTTGCATGTATGTTAGTATATTTTCATAGTATTTGTTCTATTTTATTAAGTGAATTCTTTTGGATTTTATGTATTCTATTTTCTCTTTTACTCTTACACACGTTGTCTTCATCTCTTTATCTACTTTCCTTCCGCAGGTATGCTGGAAGAGATTTCTTTAGAAATAAGCATCATCTTTGTACGCAATGATATTATATTAAAAAAGATATGTTGTGAGCGCGCAATCGTGAAGACTCGAAAACATCGTAATTGGGACGTATTTGTTAGTCTGTGACACTGTGATGCCAACATTCGGTGATAGGTGGCCAGAATAATGTTTATTTACTTCACGCGCAATTGACAACACTAGCTGTCTCTTTTTAGGGTTCCGTACCAAAATGGTAAAAAGGAACCCTTATGGTGAGACTAAGTCTGTCTGTCTGTCTGTCACACCTGGATATCTCAAGATCTACTAATGCTACCAACTTGAAATTTAGAATAGTTTTAGATAACGTTTGCCCAACTATTTTGCAAGCAAGAAAGACAGTTAAAAAAATATATCTTTTTTGCAAAAGGGACTGAAAGGGGGTCATAAAAATTTAAAAAGGGGCTACTAGGGCATGTGGGGTATCATATGAAAGAACGTTGTTTGCACATTCTGAAACATTTTTTTTTTTTTAGGCAGCATAGTCTCCGACTTGTGATGAAAAATGTAAAAAAAATACCGTTCCCCCCCCTTATCTCCGAAGTTTGCAGAGATAAATATCTGAAATTATTCTATATGATAGAAGCTTATGTAAAGATTTGAGAGCTTATGTGAAGAGGAAAAATAAAACGATGTCTCTAAATAGCACAGTTTTTCAGAAATCATCAACATCATATATTCGTACGGAACCCTCGGTGCGCGAGTCCGACTCGCTCTTGACCGGTTTTTTCTTGTTGTTTTTATCAAGCCATCTCTTTTCTATCATTTTTACTTGTAGTGAAATGTAAAATGAATGAAAAGTGGGTATGTGTGCTGCCGCTGCTGCGCGGAACACTTTTTTCGGTTGTTTTGTGAGTGTATAACATATCTGTTTAATATAATATCATTGTTTGTACATATTTCTCTATTCTTTTCTTCTTGTCTTTATATATATACTGCCTATATTATGTGTGTGTACATAAATGGTTAAATAAGAAATAAAATAAATAAGTTTTAACGTTGATTGTCGCCGAGATGGGATTGCGACTCATATATTCGATCGTTTCTAATTACTGGAATAAATTGGCCATCTGTTCTCTGAACGGCAACAAATATAAGTAATATTCTGTCAAACTGTTGTGATTGGTCGACCTAAATAACAATAGTACATCACAGATTCAATCAGTAGGCTTCCAGAAACAGGGGTAGTCATTTGTCACCGAATTCATAGCGCCATTTTGTTTGTTATTCACCGTCTGCTTGCTACCTCTCCTGAGATTTCATTAGTTAGAGCTCTATTTAACTTAAACAAGTACGGTTAAAGCTTAGGGAACAAGTCAACTGACATCTTTGAGTCCTTCTTGTTGTAACGGTTAGGGCTATTCAGGTTATAGACTGCGCAGCCCGTTAATTATTAGATCAACTAACACGCGTAGCTTACACGCACTTCCGGGGTGAAACTCCGCTGCCGCAACAAATCGCGGCACAGCGGACGGAGCTCCGGCAGGATCTCATGGCGACATGGAAAGTGCGATTGTCGCAACCCAGTGCTGGGCACGCCACAATTGCGGCGGTAAGTCCCCTCTTTGAGGAGTGGCTAGAGAGGCGCCACGGCGTCCTCACCTTCCGCCTGACGCAGGTCCTCACCGGACACGGTTGTTTCGGGAGGTTCCTGTTCAGGATAAAGCGGGAGGAAACGCCCGGGTGTCACCACTGTGTGGATCGCCCGGAGGACACGGTGGAGCATACGGTGGAGGTCTGCCCTGCTTGGGCGGAGCACCGCCGTGTCCTCACGGAGGCGATCGGCGGCGACGATCTCTCGCGTCCGGCCCTGGTTCAGGCCATGGTTCGGAGCGAGAGTGCATGGGAGGCCGTCACCTCCTTCTGCGAAACAGTAATGCTCGCGAAGGAGGAGGCGGAGCGCATGAGGGTGAGGCAGGGTGCCCGCCCTTCCGCCCTAAGTCGCCGCAGGAGACGCCCTGGGCGTCGGGAATCGCAGGCGGATTCCCGGCCACCGTAGGCGCGGGCTTGCGGACGGTGAGCGATGGGTAGCTCGCCGTCCGATAAGGACCAGGCCCGGGTCGACGGCGCGTTGTGTTCCACGCGCGCCTCAAAGAGACGTCAGCACCAATTGACGGGGTCCGAAAGGGCCAATGCCTGCCAGGGTTACGAGCCTGTCCGAAAGGGATATCGTGGCTCTGGCACACAGGCATCTGAAGGAACACGGTGGGTTTTAGTCAGTAAAAGTCTGACACTCCCTCTCGCTCCGCCCAGAGCGGGAGAAGTTATTTGATGATTTCCCACCAAAAAAAAAAAAAAAAAAAAAAAGGGTGCCGCGGTCACGCTGAGGGTGGGACAACTACAGACTGCACGTCACTCTGCTCAGAACTGCAAGCTATGGTGATTTGCACGCTCAGTACTACAAGGTCCTACGACGGCCTGAGCGGTTCTAATTTGCGGAGCCGTTGCAGACTTCTGCCACGTGCTGCCAAGGACAGTACCTTTTATCTTAAGTGTGTGCGAGGGCTCAGAACAGACTGTGACCTTCACCCGCGACCTAGCCGTGTTACTTCTACCTACAGAATTATACATATTAACCTAGAACCTGTTAGTTTCAGTTATCTCCTAACATTTAACGGCCTGCGCGGTCTACCTTATCCCCAAAATTAACGATCGTATGTTTAGGTTCTTGAATAAAAAATAAAATTACCCATATTTTTACAGTTATAACAAACATATGGGAGAACGTAGTCCAAACACCCGAAAAAAACAATAATAAAAAATGTTCGTAAATAATGATAAGCGCTTTAAACAATGCTCGAAAACTTCAGTAGCTTCAGGCCATAAAACTATACAAACTACGTATATTGTTGTGTATAAAACAACACTCGACTAACTTCCAAGTAGAAAATTGTTTAAACACAAGGTATTATGTAACAGGGATAATTTTAACCGAATTCAAAAAAGGGTGAGGTTCTCAATTCGGTAGTTTTATTTTATTTTTATGTATGTTTGCGCATAACTCCGTCATATTATGACGGAGTTATGCGTTCGGAACTTAGATAAGTTACGAACTGACTCACAAAAAAGTGAAAAATACAAAACTTTTTACAAAAAATACTACCGACTTCCAAAAATAAACATTACATAGTGAAAAATAACTTTCGGAAGTCGGTGGCAAAAAACTGAAATACAGATCCAAAGACACTGACTTCCGAAATTAATGTTATTGTTCACTTTGTAGTGTTTTTTTGGAAGTCAGTTGTTTTTTTTTTTGTAAAAGATTTTAAGTGCAGAAATATTATCATTTTTACAAGCGTAGTTCCCAATTCACTGTGTATTTTTCCTATGGTTTTATCCCAGCACATATTAAGCATATGTTTCAGATCTGACTTTGCTTTTTTCATCAGTACACTCTTTGACTTTCTATTTTGCTTCTACAGAGTTTTTACAGTTTTTTGTCAGTTTGTACACAACATTGTTATTAATAATCGTCTAAAAATCTTCTTCCTGAATCCCATAAATATTTCTTTCTAAATTCAAAAATAAGGTCAATGAAGGACGTTTAAAGTCTCTTAAAACGAAAGTGAACCCTAAGGAAGGATTTTTCAAAATTCATCCTCCACCGTTAGGTGAATAGAAAGTTTCAATTTTTAATTTTCAGTTGCAATGAACTTTATATAAAGGTTCACCATATTTCCCGATGGGAACCCATCGGGAGAACGGCTATTGTTATTAATAATCACCTCAAAAACTTCTTCCTGGATCGCATATTTTTTCTTTCTAAATTCAAAAATAAGGTCATTAAGGTCGTTTAAAGTCTCTTAAAACAAAAGTGAACCCTAAGAAAGGATTTTTGAACATTCATCCTCCACCGTTAGATAAATATAAACTTTCATAAATTAAAGTTTCACCCTTCAATTTTCAGTTTCATAAAAACTTTAAAATTTGCCATTTTCCAACCATTTTTGCCGATCGGCACACGGCTTGTTATTAATAATCGCCATAAAATCTTCCCATCAATTTCCTTTCTAAATTCAAAAATACGGTCACTGAAGGACGTATAAAGTCTTCAATAGCCATTTTTACATAAAAGTTGTTGCCATAAATCATAAAGTTATTCAACGGAGTCCGATCCACGAGATAGGCACTTAAACTTAGTTTAATGTAGTATTCAGTGCAAGTTGAGCTAAGTTGGTTCCGAGTTTCAGCCAGATAAGGGCGTTGTCATAGTACGGAAATGGGACTTTGGTGTAGGCAGGATGTAGGCGTGTGGGGCAAACTAAATACGATGACACCGAACTTATACACATGATCATGTTTACCTTGTAGTTTGTAAGTCTTGGCACGCAGCTGACCCATTATGCTTTTCTAGTTTTTTAAAGTTCACTTCGCAGCTTACAAGCTCAAGTGGCCACAAAAATTCTAAAAACACTTTTTTTTACTTTTATTTTGTCCTGTTAGCCGTGACTCAATTATTCACTCCTTCTTAGGGTTCCCTACCTCAAAAAAAAAAACGGGACCTTTTTAGGATCACTCGGGTGTCTGTCTGTTTGTCCGTCTGTCACAGCCGATTAGCTCCGAATCTACTGGACCGATTAAATTGAAATTTGGTACACATTATGAGCTTCTGTAACCCAAACACGGACGTGTACATAAAATTAATTTTGAATATGGGGCTCACTTTGGGGGGCGGAGTGGGATTAGAAAATTAATAAATAAAAGTTTTGCAAACTGTACCGTGTGACTTAGCAAATAAAATAAATTGTACGGATTTCAGATATATATTTTTTATAATTTTAAAATAATTGCTTTTAAAATTATATGAAAATTGACCAAAATTGTAGGCCCGAAATTCGGAGAAAAGTGGGAGTGGGTGGGGGGGGGGCTTTTTTAAATTTTGAAAAAAAATTCAGAAAATATTTGTTTACTTATATATATATTATTATTACAGGAACACCTATAAGAAGTCTATGATCTTAAAATAACATGGTAAATCTCTCAATATTGTGCGTACACACATACATTTGCAGTTGGAATTTATGAGGGAACATGTTTTTCAACTACAATGTTAAGTTTGTTCTTGGGATAACTTAATCCCCCCACTACCCTTCATTGTACGTGGTCCGACACGCACTAGGCCGCTTTTTTTTATCACGTCTTACACTTTCCATCCATTTTTTCTTTGGGTTTCCTCTCCCTCCATCATTAATACTCATCACTCTTTAAGTTACATGACCTTTCAAGTTTTGTTCTGATATTTTATAACACATTCTGCTGCATTCATTAGTTCCGAATTTAATTTTGGGTTCTATTCGGTTCAAAATGCCCTCATCATTCATCATTACAGCCGAAAGACGTCCACTACTGGACATAGGCCTCCCACAAAGGGAGGGTTTGCCATAATCACCACGCTTGGGAGGTGGGTTGGTGATCGCAGTATGGTGCCATAATGCATAGAGAACGCTGCTGCCCATTCTCTAGTAAGCCCCTTAGTCGCCTTTTACGACACCCACGGGAAGAAATGGGGCGGTGCTATTCTTTACGTCCGGCACCACGCAGACAAAATGCCCTCACTATTCATCAATCTTGCAGTGTCATCTACTTTATCATTTTCATCTGTCTCCATCGATCAATATCGTTGAAAATAGTCCTCTACTCAGTCGCTACAGTCTAAAATGCCTTGTGCTCTACACATCACAATAAAGTTTAAATTTGTGCGAATACGGATATCCGCATCTTCCCAGCTGAGCTAACAATATCTTAGCTTTGTTCACTTTTGCCATTTTCAATCATCTAGCATTGCTCATGGTCTTTCGTGGAATTTAGTTACATCAACTAATTAATTCCTCCTATGTCAAAAACACATTTTAGGTTAGGTTAGCAATTAGCAATTTTACCTACGTTTTCAATTAAATGAGTATTGAATGTTTCGAATAATTCCCACATTTAATGACAGGATTACGAGTAACTCGTATTTGTGAAATACTTACGTATTTCATGTTGAAAATCTATTTGTTTTTGGGCGTGTTCACATAGTTCCTGAAAATATTTTATGTAACGTAGATGTTAAAAATCATTTTCACGAGTCAGTTTTTTTTTATATTTTAGCCAGCTGATGTGAAGTTTTCTATGTGACTACCTCTGAGAAGAAATGTAATATGCCTGAGCCTTGTCTTGACATTATGAAGTCAGTTTGTTTTTATATCATAGCATTTTCTATGATTATATTTTTTATTTTTAACCGACTTCCAAAAAGGAGGAGGTTCTCAATTCGGCTGTATGTTTTTTTTTTACGCGATTACTCCGTCAATTATGAACCAATTTTGAAAATTCGTTGAAAATTGTTTGAAAGAGTATACCCCCGAGATAGTCCCATTGCCACCAAATCAGAATCTGATGAGGGGATCTCATGGAAATCGAGGGAAACCCTCAAATTTTATATGCAAACCTATAGCGATTTGGGTATTTTTTATAGTAACTTGTGCATTTGCTCTCCGAAAGCACCATTTGGTGAAGTGGAACTGATGATGGAGACCACAGATGGCCACCGGAACCATATAATAATGAGTACCTATTTAACGGGTTGCGATTAAGCAATTTATGCTCGTCACTATGCATATGGTGAGTGGCAGTTCTCCTGGTTCTTACCAGGAGAACTCCTCAACAATCAACGTCCCGGCATCGGGAAAAGCAATATTTTGTAAAAGGTGATAAGCAGTTAACATTAGGCTATTGTAACTTAGATAAATTCAAAACTGACCCATTAAAAAGTGAAAAATAAAAAACTTTTTACAAAAAAATAATAACCGACTACCAAAAATAACACTACAAAGTGAAAAATAACTTTAATTTCGGAAGTCGGTGGCAAAAAACTCAAATACAGATCCAAAGACACCGAATTCCGAAATTAAAGTTATTTTTCACTTTGTAGTGTTATTTTTGGTAGTCGGTTATTATTTTTTTGTAAAAAGTTTTTTTTATATTGACAACTAGGTTTTGCCCGCGGTTTCACTCACGTTAATTTAGAATTTGACAATCATTTCAGGTTGTATTCTGCTTGTTGTTTTCCGTTGCAATCGTGGGCTCAGAACGGAACATTATTCTAGGACGCTCCTATACACAATGTTGTATGTTCTTCTATTTGGCGCAAATACGTATAAATACTGAGCATTGGACACTCGCAAACATGCTACATTAGCTGGCCATGGGAAAAGCATGGCTTTTTGAAATGCAGAATGTTTTTGTTGTTTTCCTCGGGAACAGTGCTTTTTTTCGTAAGTCCGTTTCAGTCAGGATGATCGGTTCAGTGGTTTAGGCGTGAGAAGGTAACAAACAAACTTTCGCATTTATATTAGTTAGGAATTAGGAATAGTTAGGAAGTAAGGATATTGAATTATAATTCACCCCTACAGTTGTACTTACGTTCCTTGTCCCTTACTACCCTACTAGTTTCGGATGCAAACTTCTCCCTTGCTCATGTATGTACTCATGATTCAGCAAAGTCACAAGCCAAACATATTATAATTGAACGAACTCGAAATAAACATCATATTCCTATGGCAACACCCCAACTACAAGAATGCGAGCTGTAGTTAAGCATTTGATAGTTCTTCGGCTTTCTAGTTCACGTTAATAGCTGTTGTGAATACATTGTAACTTCGACTTTTAGTTTTCATCGGAGACGTTTTCATACTAGTACTAGAGTACTTCAGAAGCGTTTAGTCCAAGAATTTACTCATTTGCGTTGAGCGGTCTAATGGGCAAAGTTTATTTATGCTAATACTATCGCCGTGCTTCTGGAATACTTTTAACATGAGAGCTTTGTGTTGTTGTTATGTTTAAACTAGGGATTTTAATTTTTAATTTACTAAAAACCGTTTTAGAGGCTGTAGCACATTTTTTTTATTTTTTTTCATCAATACTTATATGTGTCGGGGCAGAAGGCCGATTGGTGCTGAACTCTTTACCGTTGAGAATTTTACTGGGCGCTCTACGCCCAGTTGCGGGCGAGAAGAAAAAGTCTGAAGTTGATTTAGGTTATATTAGAACTTATTAAAATTATGAAAACGAAACGTTAGACAGTTTCAAGGCACTTGTTGTTCGCACGATGTCCAATGGTCAAGAGCGCTGACCACGCCAATGTAGCGCTCTCGTCGACTCGCACGAACGTAAGGCTAGACTCTGTCGAAGCGCGCCAACTTCACACTTGCGTTTCGTTGTCAATTGAGATCCCGTAGTCATGATCCTTCCGATACATCAATAACTGCTGCTGTGCTTCATTGCTCCCAGAGAGCCATCAACAACCAACCAATAAAATGTTTAAAGTCGTTTTGCTACATTATAATACGCGAAACCATGAATGATTCATCTTATTTTATCTTTTTATCTTATTCGTCTTTTTTTCTTTTCAGCATATTATGCAAGTTATTTTACAAAATCACGAAAAAATTGATACTTTTTATAAACAAAACATAATCATCTTTTCGTCTCGCCGTCAGATTACGCTGTAGGATTTTTTCCGAGAATCCCCCTTATGTAAGCTAATGGTGACAATGTATAAGATTGAATTTCACAAACGAAGTAATATATCGCAAAAATGTTTACGAAAAAAAAGCTTTTTTGTTAAACCTTGTATAGGCGATAAATTAGATACGTTGACAAAGGGTGAAAGGAAAGTTCGAACAGTTTTGTTGCTTAAAATTTTGAATATAATAGCTGCCTAGATTACGAGTATTTAGGTCATCAGCTGACAAAGAGCCCTACGGCTCGGTGGAAAATCCTTAGAGGCAAAACTAGGAAAAGGTTAACAAGACCAAAAACGAAAAAAAAGCCTTGCCGTCACGGGACGACTGGCAGATGTGAAACATCGCACTGCACACACATTTACACACTACTACATTTAGACTGTATAGTGGCCGATCGCCACGCGGCATGAGTCGCAAGCAATCGGTTTTACGTGCGCCTATAGATGTTTCACATCAAAAGAAAATTGTAATCCGTCACGGGACGCCTGGCAGATGTGAAATATCGAAATTATTTACTCACTACTACATATAGATTGTATATATACAACAATATGTAACAAAAACCCTGTTGTTCCTTCTACCTACGTTTTAAGAATCGGTATACAAACGTAATAAAGCAAGGCAAAAGCAAACGTTCGTGTGGTGCCGGACGTAAAGAATAGCACTCCCCTATTTCTTCCCGTAGGTGTCTTAAAAGGCGACTAAGGGAGACCTACTTACTAGAGAATAGGCAGCAGTGTTCTCTATGCATTTTAACACCATACTGCGATCGCCAACCCGCCTTTTTTTTTTTTTTTGACGCTGGGAAATATGCATTACGCATACCCACCCATCGGGGGATGGGAGGGGTATGTGGGACTCCCCGGAAAATCCGGTATACCCACTAAACGATCCAGCGGCGCTCCTACCTCGTCTGCAAGGAGGAGGACTGGGAATCCGGCAGAGCCATAACATCCAGTCCCCCGCTGACGACCGTCCGCCTTACAGGCGGGCCCGACACACCCCCCCCCGTCGGGGAGGGGCCCAGGAATGACCGCGAGCGCTCTGTCATTCCCGCCCGACGTGGATGGTGAACTGTGCAATGCAGGAGAAGGCGCCCCCGCACCCGTCTCCCGCTGTTCACCACCAGGGGGCATAAGACGACGATCGTACAATCACCTTCTCATGCCCCGTCTTCGCCTGCGGAGCGGCGCTGCGAGAGGGTCGTCCTCCCGCGCGCGCTCCGCGTCCTCCTTCTGCGACATTACGTCCTCGCAGAATCGCCAACCCGCCTGCCAAGCGTGGCGCTTATGGCGAACCCCCCCCCCCCCCCTTCAGGGAGGCCTATGTAGCCAGCAGTTGACGTCTTTCGGATGAAATGATGATGAATGATGAAAGCAAGTCATTTAATAAAACTGTTCAATAAAAATAATTAAAGTAAATGTTTAATTATTAATATTTGCAATGTTTAACTGATTTCTTACCTCTTTAGTTCTTTGACTTCTCGACTAGCTAATGCTTAATTTTTTTAAATTATGATTTCACCAATGTTGTGTTGTAGGTTAATGTATTCGTCCCTAAAAGGAACAGCAGGGTTTTTGTTACATACTGTACCTATATCTACTATCATATAGAGTGGCGATGCGTCGCCCCGCCAGCAATCGGTTTTACGTGTGGCTATAGATGTTTCACATCAAAAATCCGACAGTCCAACAAATTAATGTCTATTTTTGATAGAACAAAGTATACATAATATGTATACTTTCATCTATCAAAAATAAACAGTCAGAGTTAGTTAGGCGCAAGTACCTGAATCACAGTTGTATACTTTGATATATGTTTATGACGGAAGCCATATTGTTTAACAGCTGCGAGAGGCGGCGACTAGATGGCGCTAGTGGAACGTGCACCATAGACAATCATTCGTTCTATCGGTCATTTGACTTAAAACACTTGAAGTCAATTGAGTGAAATATTGTAACGTTACCGGGGACTAGCGGATCGCCTTTATAAGGAGCTACGCTGTTGAGTCGGTACGCCCTCTGACACGACCCGACAGGACGATAGCATTCGACGACACCGACAAGGCTGAATGCCTGGCTGACACTCTCGAGACTCAGTGCTCACCCAGCTCTCAACCAGTAGACCAAGCTCACCTCGCTGAGGTGGACGCTGAAGTCGAACGTAGGGCGAATCTCCCTCCGGTCGAAGACCCTGATTGTCCTCTGGCTCCCGTCACCCCAGACGAAGTGCACGACATTATCAAGGGTCTGAAAACCCGTAAATCTCCCGGATCAGACGGAATCACCAACAGGGTGCTCCAGCTGTTCCCCGCTCACCTGATCATGCTAATGACCACCATCTTCAATGGCGCTCTTAGCAACAACATTTTTCCTCAAGCTTGGAAAAGTGCCACGGTCATCGGTATCCCGAAGCCCGGCAAACCTAAGACCGAACCTTCCAGTTACCGACCCATCAGTCTGCTCAACGTCTTCGGCAAAGTCTATGAGAGGCTTATTTATAAGCGTCTCAGAGACTATGCCGAGACGAAGGGCCTCATCCCAAACGAACAGTTCGGGTTCAGATCCCAACATCCGTGCGTACAACAGGTCCACCGTATCGTCGAGCATGTAAGCGCTGGCTTCCAGCGCGGGCTCATCACGGGTGCTGTGTTCTTCGACATTGCGAAAGCGTTCGACAAAGTCTGGCACAACGGCTTAATATATAAGCTCTACAAACTCGGTGTGCCCGATCGTCTCGTGCTCATCTTACGAGACTTTTTGTCGGACCGCACCTTCCGCTATCGCATCGAGGGTGCGCTATCCTCCCCCCATCCGCTCCGCGCAGGCGTCCCTCAGGGCGCGGTGCTGGCACCGCTGATATTCACTATATTTACTAGTGATATCCCCAAATGTAGAAAGGCGCAGTTAGCTCTGTTCGCAGACGACACGGCCATCTACTACTCCGGCCTCAGGCAAGACAATATCGCCCGCATCCTTCAGGCCGAAGTCAACAGACTCGCGGCCTGGTTCAGGAAGTGGAGGATTGAAGTCAACCCTGATAAGAGCCAGGGGGTCCTATTCTGTAGGCCCCGGCGATCACCCGCCCTGCCCCAACCGATCACCATGTTCGGCAAGCCTATCCCTTGGGAGAAGCGAGCCAAATATCTCGGTGTGGTCTTAGACCATCACATGACGTTCGGCGAGCACATAAAACAGGTGCGCTCGCGCGCCAGTTTTGCTCTCGGCCGACTACACTCCGTACTCAACCCGCGCAGCAAGTTGTCCCTTAAGTGCAAATTGCGTATTTACACCGCGTGCATTCGACCGATCATGTCTTACGCCTGCGTAGTCTTCGCTCACGCAAAGTCATATCACATTCATAAGATGCAGACGCTTCAAAACCGATTTCTCCGTAGAATTACGAAAGCTCCTTGGTTCGTTCGGAACGAACAACTTCACGTAGACCTTAAGATGCCTACCATCAAACAGTTTATGAAGCGCCTTGCAAAGCGCTTTTTCGAATCCGCGGAACGTCATCGCAACCCCTTGGTTGTGCAGGCCGCTAGTTACAGGCCTTCTGCCATTAGTCAGACTCGCCGACCGAGGCACACTCTCTTAGATCCGGATGACCCCATCACTCTCCTTCAGGAAAGCAATAGGGCCACGAGTACAGTGCACAAAATACACAAACCGACCTTCCGTCCTCGCCGCCGAGGTACCAAGCGAACTTCCCGAGTAAATGGTAATAAAAGTCCTCCCCCCCGTCTCTTGAATGTCGATGCGCCAGCCGCCCGGTTAGAGGCTGAGAGCGCCGTAGCAATAAATATAATATCCCCTGATAATAATCATGATCAAAATGTTGATCCAGCCCGTCCCCAAATTGTTAGTAATTTTGTGATCCCCCAACGACGCCCTGAGCCGAGGTCCGTACCCCACAGGGGGTGCCCTTAGTGCGCTGTCGTTTAGTTTTTAATATATATAATTTGCGCCCTGGCTGGAGGCTTTAAGATTAAAAACCTTAGGGCAGCCACAGGAATATCCGGTTAAGTAGCAACGACCTCTCTAGGTCTGCTACGAGATGCCATACAAAAAAAAAAAAAAAAAAGAGTCGGTACGCATTTTGAACGGATGCGTCTTGGTGCACGGACCACTGTCTCTCGACAGTCAGTACTGCCCGGTTATTGGATATGGAATGCTGAATGAATGGAATGCCGCTGTCTCCGACAAATTAGTACTATCCTTATTGCGGTGGGTGCATGGACCACTGTCCCTGACAGTCAGTACTGCCCTATGTGACCGCCACTACCATTATTAGTTATTTAATTTCTATATTCTCTCGATTTAAAATAACTGATTGTTCGATTGAAATATATTTCTGTATTGCCATATCTGAATATTACTTCTGATGTCTGAACCTATCCCGACATATACTTTGATCTATAAAAAATAAACATTAATGTGTTTTTAACTGACAACAATATACTTACGTAGGTACAAGGTAAAGAAAATACCATTCGTAATAACTAATAGCGGGAAACAATTTTCTTGTCCCTTGCAACCGTCACAAAAACTCTCCCAGACTTGGGACCATTAATCATTTTCTTTCGTCACCTGAAATTCCGCCACTTTTCGCATCAAAAGACAGGACATCACAGGGTGTCTTAAATTCTTGAAAACGTTACAAAGGCGTAAACGCGACACTAGGTACGATTCAGTGAGTGTTCTAATGAGGGGCCCGAGGGCTACGTCTGCGCCATTAGTCGCGGCGTTTCCTTTAGACGGTCCAGTAAATATTTGCCAAGATATCGTTGGAAAAGTCAGTGTTTAAAAATAGACTTAAATTTTTAGGGAGAGAGTGTGAATTGGTTTGAGAGTATGGTTTTTTAGATAACATGTTAGCAATAGTGATATGTGAGCAGGGTTTTGATTTGCTGTCTTTGTAAAGGTCACTTTTTTTTAAATACCGTACTTTAAATGATTGAACTTTCATAGTTTAATCATATAAGGGCAGTTCAGATACCCGCTATATATTGTATAGCACAACAATATAACGTATTGGCTTGTTGTACGTGATACCCTTGAGCGATTCTACATCCATCCCTTGATGATTTTTTTTCGCTAGTCAGTACCAAATCCATTGTGTGTGCACTTTACGACAGAACGCCGTCAAATTACTTGCTATAAACAAGGTGTAACATAAATAACGCACAACCTCTTAAGGGGTGATTGTACTCGTCATTATGAACAACTTTTACCATAGGACCAAACTTGAAATCGCGAAAAAAAATCTGCTGTTCCATACATTTACGTTCTCATAAAGGCTTCTACATACTGACGCGATTTGCCGCATGACGTGACACCGGTAGAACAATTTCTATGAAAAATTCAAGGAAACCGGTGTCGCGTCGCGCGACATGTCACGCCGGTATGTAGAAGCCTTAACTCGTAA
The DNA here is from genome assembly GCA_948098905.1 of Tiliacea aurago. Taxonomy (NCBI): domain Eukaryota; kingdom Metazoa; phylum Arthropoda; class Insecta; order Lepidoptera; family Noctuidae; genus Tiliacea; species Tiliacea aurago. Next base: position 20,675,529 of record OX402579.1, on the reverse strand, counting down.
AAATGTATGGAACAGCAGTTTTTTTAAAAATACATTATAGAAATTAAAAGACTTTGAAGTTATAAATCAACGATAATGCGTTATGAACAAAGTTAGTCTCTAAATCAGGACATTTTTTAATGTAAGTGCTCCATCATGTCAGATAATGACATTTTAAATATTATTTTATTCATAAATCTACTTGCAAAGTAACATAATATTAAAAAAAACCGGCCAAGTGCATGGAGGACCACGCACAATGAAGGGTTCCGTAGTTGGGATGAATTCATCCTAAAATAAATTAAAAATTGTAGTTGAAAAACATGTTCTTCCATACATCAATTATATACGCCACGGTCAATTTTCCAAGTGAAAATCTAAGTTTGTAGTCGCAAAAAAATAATTTTTATGTGATTAAAACTATATGTCGCATAAATCGCCGTATTTTTTTATTGCGTTGACTTAGCAGCTTGATTTTTTTAGAGCTCTATGGGATTGTTGACTTACGTATTTGATAATAATTTCAACTTGATACCTTTACGCGTTCCTGAGAAAACTGTCTTGGCAGACTGACAGACAGACGGACAACGAAGTTATCCTATAAGGGTTCCGTTTTTTCCTTTTGAGGTATGGAACCCTAAAAACAATCCTCGTTAGTTTAACTACATTTTCTTCATGTCTGGCTGCACATATACCTCTGATTTTATTATATTTAAAGGTACTGCTCTTAAATTTAATAACAATATATCCTTTTTGGATGTATTATTTAATTCTCAGATGGGTTTCGTGTGACAATGTCTGGCTGTGAACTCTTAAAGGTCACGCTTAGAGGTCAGAACGCTGTGGACAGTTTTGTATTATGCATATGTCACCGTATAATTTTGAACTTCGTTAGTTTTATAATCTATCGGTATTATTTCCGTTAGATTATATGCTTTCGAAAAATTGTGAACTGCAAAAAAACATTTATTTATCCTTATTATTTAATTATTTATTTATCCTCTCACTGGAACGCCATACAGCAACTACACCAACGGAGCAAAAAATTACTTCATGTGCTGCTGTCCATCCATCCTGTGAGCGATGGACATCGAACGGTCCAGGGAATAATACTTGGGAGAAAACCACCCAAATATTCCCTTCCCACACTTGCACCAGGGATCTTGACATCTATTAGTGTGACTTCAGTGACTCCCGGATGGTCCGGCCTGTCTCTGCGGGCCACCTCAAGGCTGGGGGGTGTATACCTCATATGAGATGTTTTTAACGTCCAAAAAAACTTTTAGCTGTGAAATACATAATAATGTCGCCACGCAATATTAATATTTTATCACGCTTTGAGCCACTCGCGGGCTTATAACATAGAATGGAGATATTTTATAGTGGTACTTAGCAAATCATATTATTATCCTTTAAGTTCTGTGCTATAAGAACAAATCTCTTAAGGAATAAATCTTACTTTGAGATGGATTAATGATTTAATGATTATAATTCCGTAAATACATACTAGTTACGGTCGCAAATTCATCATCATCATCATAACAGCCGAAAGACGTCCACTGCCGGACATAGGCTTCCCCCAAAGGGAGGGTTTGCCATAATCACCACGCTTGGCAGGCGGGTTGGCGATCGCAGTATGGTGTTAAAATGCATAGAGAACGCTGCTGCCCATTCTCTAGTAAGTCCCTTAGTCACCTTTTACGACACCCACGGGAAGAAATAGGGCGGATTCTTTAGGTCCGGCACCACACAGACAAAGGTCAAAAGTCGCAAATTATCATTAACCTAATACTGACCTGAAAATTGCAAAAAACTTAAGAAAATTTGAATTTAGAAAGAGAGAAAAAAAGAAAATACGTTTATTTGCGGTAAACATGACGCAAAAAGAACATAAAGGTAAACATGACGCAAAAAAGAACATGAACACAAAAATAAGAAAAGGTTGAGGGAAACGTGCGTCACATCCACTCAAAACGGCTATCGCTCAGCATTATACTGCGACCCTATGCAACACAGAACCCCAGCACTGGTTTTCAGCGACAGCCGGCATTTCGCGGGTTAACACTGCGAATCCACCTTAATCAGATTAGCAATGGTAGGAACGCCAGCGAATTTGTAACATCATCACTAACCATCTTATTACAAAACAAGATTTATATTTTGACATGGCTTAAACCATGGAGCCAGTTTTTGTAATAAGAACATAACTGTGATTGAAATACCTTTCTTTATACAAAACTGAAAACTTAGTTCGGTACTAAGTTGTCAGTTTTGTATTAGGAACTTAATCATAGCTGGAATAAAGTTTGAAATTCAATAATGGCTTCATGGCTTAAGCCTGGGTCTGAATATAAACCTTGTTTTGTAATAACACGGATAGTGTTTAATAGTAATTAAACACTATAATAAAAATTTGTTCAGTTTGGTGCCGGACGTAAAGAATAGCACCATCCCATTTCTTCCCGTGGGTGTCGTAAAAGGCGACTAAGGGATTTACTAGAGAATGGGCAGCAGCGTTCTCTATGCATTTTTAAAACCATACGGCTAACGCCAACCCGCCTGCCAAGCGTAGCGATTATGAAAAATCCCCCCCCCCCCCTTTTTGGGGAGGCCTATGTCCAGCAGTGTACATCTTTCGGTCAAAATGATGATGATGATAATAAAAATTAAAACCTTTTTTTTTTGTTTTCAGTAAAAACAGACTTTGTCATACCGTGTCAAAACGCCTTTATAACTCGGTTTCAAATGTCTGCGCGTTAACACGGTATGAACTTAAAAGCTATACTGAAATAAAACTATTATTTCAACTGTTCCTCAGAGCTCTACGGTTGTAGCTAATTCATTTAAAATTTCATTAACTACGGCTGCGGTGAAATTTAGTTGAAATGCGACTCAAATCCCTCTTACTTTAAATCATGTGCGTTAATAATGTAGGTACAGTCGACAAAAAAAATAGCTAGCACGCTTAGAAATTGAAGTTTGTTAGCACGTCATAAAGTGCAAATAAGCAGACGCTGGATTCACTTGCAAAAATAATCTGGCAACAAATTACGACGAATGCTGTATTTTATGATGTTTCATAACAATCTGCCCGCCATTTCCCAATGTTGGGGTCAGCTTCCAGTCTAACCAGATGCATCTGAATACCAGTATTTTACATGGAGCGACTGCCTATCTGGGTAATACGATATCCTTTAGTAAGATTAATTGTCAGACTTTCGGGCTTCTAACGACTGTCAAAGATCCACGAATGACAGCCGGAACCAATATTATAGCTATAAATATTACCTAATCTCACTCCTTACAGCTTGAAACATAACTGGTGAAATGTGGGTGTACAACGTTCTGCTTAACCGTTCGGGGATTACAGGCGTGATGTTATATAAATATTATAGTACTTCAATCATTCAATAGTTACATGTAATGCGTTAGTTTCCATGCATATCAAGTTTACTGGAGGAAACTGGGTCACTCATTAATATATACATAGCTCATATAAAGATGACAACAACCCAGTATCTGGGTAATACGATACTCCTTGGTAAGACTGGTGTGTCAGACTTTCGGACTTCTGACAACCCGAGGCGTAATGATTGTCAAATATCCACGAATGACACCCATCAAACGCTGAACGCGCTTTCCGAGGCACGGAGGAGTCTCGGTATTTAACGATGGTCAGCCATCCACGGACCAACCCCGGCAAGCCTAGCTTACCCTGATAGATCGACCCACGTGGCTGTTATTACTTAGTCACGAGCTTATGATGTTTCATAACACGAATCTAAATTGACTAAACGGAATTAACCTAAACAAACATTGAAAAAAAAAGGAATAAAATTCTTGGCAAGTACCACTTTCTTAGCCGACAATACCCATATGGTGTGACTCGGCGGGATGCCTTAATGAACACATTTTCACTAGCAGAGTTCCTTAATATGACGTCATGAGTTAAAGGAGCGTATGTGTTACTCCGTGTGGTGCCGGACGTAAGGAATAGCACTAATACCACTAATACTAATACAATTATAAATAGACGGTCATACACAAACATTTGTGCACTCAAAAACAGCGTAAGCCATGATTGTAGCTACAATCATACAGCGTGTGAAGAAAAGGAAAGACCGATATCTGTTGTTAGAAAGAGATGAACATACATATTTAGTTATGTCACTAGCTGCTGCATGTTCATTGGCGCGTACGTAATAATAATTATTATTATTGTAAATGTCAGGCAATTGCCTGGCATTTACTTTGCCATTATTGCCTTTGCCATTATTGAGCGCAAGTAACGCATCAGTTAATACCCTATTTAATCACGTGGGTGTCGTAAAAGGTGAGTAAGGGACTTACTAGAGAATGGGCAGCAGCGTTCTCCATGCATTTTAACACCATACTGCGATCGCCAACCCGCCTGCCAAGCGTGGCAATTATGGTAACCCCCCATTTGGGGAGGCCTATGTCCAGCACTGGACGTCTTTCAGCTGGAATGATGATGATGAGGATGTGTTGCGCCCTTTTGCTTCAAGATGCTGGTTTATGTAAGATTCGGGCATGCATTCATTTTCACTAGCTTCTGCGCGCGACTTACAACATAAATTATATCATATGTTACTCGGAATTGCTGTAACTTCCCACTAGTGGAAGAATTTTCCGAATCGGATCCGTAGTTCCGAAGCTAACCCCTTATATACAAACCTCTTTTATAATATAAGTAGGTATAGATGTGCTTGATTCTTATCTCATACTAGCTGCGCCCAGCGGTTTCACCCGCATTAGTATTTAGACCGTGAGAATATCGGGATAAAAAGTACTCAATGTTCTAACCCAGGTAATGGTCTACCGATGTGCCCAAATCCGTTCAGTTGTTTATCGTTAAAGCGTAACAAACAAACATACAAAAAATCAATACTTTTTTCTTTATAATATTAGTATAAAAGTATAAATGTGGATGTGCTTCATTCTTATCTCATATTCACTGACTGTTGAACAAGGCATCAGCTATTATAGAATAGCTTATCGTCGCTGTCATTCCAAAAAGGCGTATTTAAAAACAGACTGTTTCAGGAAACATAAAAAAATACTTAAAAAGTAAAAAAATATGTATGTGAAAAGGTATATTTGTATTGTGTCTATCCAAATGTAATATCCCTGTAAACAAAATCAAGTTAGAAATAGATATTTGTAACAATACGTCCTTTAGGCAATTTTTTTTTAATAAAAAAATAATATACGACTTTTTGAAATGACAGCGACGTTGTCATGTGTAAAAAGAAGATAGATGTACGTAGGTACATCTATCTTAGTACATACATAATTACCTAATTTTCTCTGTGTATACTTATCTATGTTCTATGTTATAGAGTTTAGTTTCCGCACTTAGTCCTTCATGTGGACCAATGTGCGTGCTGTGTATACTTACGTATACAGGGTTATTTTAAATTGCTTAGCTAAACTCCACAGACGCGATGGGTAATCGATACCTAAACACGATAAAAAAAATATTAAAAATAATTTATATATTTTTTTGAGCGATTAACGACCGCTATTACTTGATATGAGTAGAGGGAAAAACTCTTATGTTTTATTGTGTTTATAATACCCATCACGCCTATGAAGCTTACAAAAAAAAACAAACAACATTTTTAAACATATTTCAAGTGACTACAACAATTGCGGTCGGTGACCCCACAAGAAAAATCATCAAATTTATTTATTTCTTGTTTTATTATGTTTACATATACCCATCGCGTCTGCGGAGTTTATCTAACCAATTTAAAAGAATCCTGTAATTCTCCCACTGACATGATAAGTCGGTGATCTAGTGATATCATAAAAATTGTTGGCATGAAATTTAAGGCGACGATAACAGACTTTTAATGATTTTATACTGAAGATCACGTCTAAACGAGTAGTGTTAACGATTTGAAAAAATATATGTTAAATTGGAGTATTTTCTTAATAACTTAATATGTGAATATTTTAAATTATGTTTACATATGTACATAGTGTAATTAATTTGTAAAGTTATGTCTAACGCGGATAAAAAACTGAGAATGGCGGAAAATCTACCAAGCGTATTTTTCTGAAACCTTCATCAATTTAAAAATAATTCAATCTTTTAGTATACGCTTTATATTAAAATACCTTTTGTTTTGTGTATAATAAATTAATAATGTGTCAAATTGTGGACAGCGCTCTTTGATGGGCGAACCCTATTACTGGTTGAACGTACGACGCGTTGTGTGAGCTCAGTACAGAACACGCAAGCTAACCACAGATCTGGCATATATCTGCGTCCTAACAAACATAACTTCTTTACGATTTTTATAAATTCTTAAAAAGCTTGACTGTGAAAAAAAAAACTTTAAGTTTGACTTAGCACAGCAGAATTAACTTAGAAACTTTCACATGATAAACGACTTTTTAAGCGAACATAAAAAGTCACAGATTGCTTAAACTGAATTATTAATGACCTTTCCCCGGCAGTGAATAATTTCTTTAGATATTAACAGAAAGCGAGTGTGCTTTATTAAACAAAAAAACGGCCAAGTGCGAATCGGACTCGCAGACGCAGGATTCTGTAGCACCGTACATATTATTATTACATACTACAGCGTGGATATAATGTTATAAATTAAAGAGGGTCTCCCCCCTTTCATTTATAACGTTATTATATTTATATTATTTGTTGATACGACTGCCTCTTTGGTCTAGTGATCGCAAGCGCTTATGCTGAGCATGAGGTCCTGAGTTCGATTCCCAGGTTGGGCAAAGTATTATTGGGATTTTCCATTAGGAATTTCTCAGTAGCAGCCCGGAGTTTGAATTTGTGCCCGGTTGATGGCAATAGGCTCGCCCCCCATTACATGGGAATTAAACATAACTGGCGAAATGTGGGTGTACTTGTACACTTCTGCATAACCCTTCGGGGATTATAGGCGTGATGTTATGTTATGTTATAAGCGGCCATAGTTTTACTCACCCTGTGAAAATTTCAAGTGTATACCTACGAGTATTATGGTTCAAAAGATACAGCCCTGTGACGGCCGGACGTACGCGGGACAGCGGAGTCTTAGTAATAGGGTCCCAACCGTTTGGGTACGGAACCCTAAAAAAGTAGCATATTTGAAATTAAAACGATATCAACAGTTTCAACATTCAATTTATTAGACGTTTATAATATCGGAATTTCATTGTAACGTTATTTTTATTATAATTTTCTTCATGTCTATTGATACAGCGTCCTTTTCTATTTATTTACAAGCAGTTAAACAAGCTTTGTTTCAGCGTCTATAAATATACATTTATATACAAAATATTTCTTTAGATCTAACGTTTACATTATTTACAATTTATTTTAGATCAAATAACTTTTTGATCGAACAACAGAGGCTTTACAAGTTCTCTTTTGATTTCACAATGCTTTATAAACCGCGATGGTATTTAAAAGTTTTCTCTTTGACAACTCAGTTTTATATAAATTTATTGTTCGTTTACATTTTCTATCTGAATTTGTCCATATTTGTTATTAACACTGTATTTACAGTTTCTTAAGTTCTTTAAAGTGACGTTGTAGATTTTTTTTTATTTATATATCAATTGCTTGCTGCACTTACAGTAAACACCAAAGCGTGCAGCAAGCCAACAACATAACCTTACACGTACCTAACAAATATAAAACTTCATGCAAACATTAAACATACAACAATATTTTTAATATACTTATGCGAAACCTGAATATATGTAGTTTGTTCAGAATAAGGAACTGAATCGATTTCAATAATTTTTACACCATGTTATATTTTGTCCCAAAATATTTAAGTGTGATGGAAAATGTTATCGCCATTTAATTACTTACAATACAATCGCCGTACAGTTAGGAACCTACTGCCAAATTATTATCAATTAGCGCAAGACGACCCTGGAGGCGCGGGGGCACCGCGCCGTTACAATGTTTTTGTACGGACAACCCGGTAACATAACAACCTTACCTGTAACTTTGTGATTCTTCATGATACAGTTTTGAAATTTTGTACATAGATTCTTTACATAAAAACACTAGACACGTATTTCGAGTTTCGCATATACTAAAACTAATATTGTATATTTACACTACACATAAATACGTCAACATGCGGCTCCTTAGCAATCAGGGCGTTCAGCAGATTGATCGCCTGGGTTGTGGGAGCATATCGAGCATTATGGGTACGCACTGGCGGAGCCGCGAACAGGCACCGCGGGGCACAGGCGCTCGAACTCCGCAGCCGGTCCGGAGCAAACAATATGTATTATTATAATATTTTTACCCACAAAAAATCAATATATTTATTTTAATATACTTACTTAGGTATATTAAATTAAATATATTGATATATTGTTTTTGGCAGCACTGCAAATTTAAATATCTAATTAATCCACGCAAGTTTAAAATGTTAAAGGATTTTTCACTATTTGTGCAGCCTTTTCCCAAAATCATAATTATGTAAGTACCTATTGTGAAATGTATTGCAATTGGATACAAAGGTATTTTTTGTCAAAAAAACTTTTTTTTTATGTCTCAAAACAACTCTCTTTTTAAACTTTTGAAATTGTATTAATCGATAGTAGGTAAGATTGAAAGCAGACAATACTAAAACGTCACTTTAAAGAAGCTCAACATGATAAATAAATACACTATAGTCGGGCCATTACAAACGCCAAGTTAGAGTGCTGGTTGCAAAACCCACCTGTTTTGTGAACTAGCATAAGTCAACTGTACCTACAGATGATAATATTTAATGTTAACATTGTTATTTGATTGATTAAATAAAAAATATTATTATTATCATAAATTATTTTTATCGGACACACTCGATACACACACACACACACACACACGACACACACACTCACACTTACGATCCATAGGGAGCAGCGATATAGTGTTGTGCGTAACTGAGTTTTGCTCAACTCTAACTTTGCGCTTGTAATGGCCGTAGTATAGTTAAAAAATATATAAGTCGGTTATATATATTTTACAAATTGATATCTTATCTTGATACGCACTGATCAATATTTATTGTACTCTCGATAACATGAAAGAACGGCTAAATGACACGTCATACTAACATAATTTAACGTCGTTTGTCCTTACCTGATGGCATAGAGAATGAAAGAGACAGAAATATTATAATTTGACCACAGCTGGAAACTCTAACTATTTCACACTTTTTTCGCCGGAATAGTTTATGATAATAATAATCTTTGCAGTGCAACCTGCCGACATACGGTGCCGAAAGGTGGACACTGACAGTCGGGTTGGTCCACAAATTCAAGGTCGCTCAGCGCCTCAGCGTGCTATAGAGCGGGCTATGCTCGGAGATTCTTTCAAGGATACCTACCTAAGATCAGAAATCATCCGGAAAAGAACCGAAGTTACCGACAAAGCTTGCAGAGTAAGCAAGCTGAAGTGGCAGTGGGCTCACCATGTTTGTTGAAGGACCGATGGCCGATAGAGCAGACGTGTCCTGGAGAGGAGACCGCTTATGGGCAAGCGTAGTGTGGGTCGTCTCCCAGCTAGATAGACCGGCGACCTTAAAAAGGTAGCTGGGACAGACTGGATGCGGAAGGTGGAGGACAGGGTGTGGTGGCGCAGTCTGAGAGAGGCCTATGTCTAGCAGTGGACTGCGCTAAGCTGGGTTGATGGATTGATTGAAAAATCTTTACTTTTTGAGTACCATTCACCCTAGTTATTCGAGTTAATCCAAATCATTAGTTAATGTATGTTAGTTTATTCGATGCAAACAAAAGTTATTCAGTCAATTGGTTTATGAAATATATTTTTTTACATAAAATATAATTTTGTAAATGCAGCTTCGACCCGTATTGCCATAACAGAGAGTGCGAAAAATAATATTTCTTTATTTTTTGAAAAAGTAACTGTTAATCTGAAAAATAAAACAGCCCTAAAAGAATTCGCTTTGTGACTTTTTGTTTCATGAAAAATTTAAACACGCTATGCATTTTCCACGCAACACTCACGTTTGTTTTAACTATCGCCGGGTTATACTTTCATTTGCATAATTACCTTTTAAATAATAACTGCACTATTACTTTTAATTCTACAATTAGACTTCTTTCTTATTAAGCGAAAGTACATAAATGAAACAAAATAATGTTAATGACACGTTATACTCGACGGCGAATGAAAGCTAGACCGAGAAAGTTTAACATGTCGACCGTTACGATATTTTTTTTTCATTTAGTTACTCTCAAACGTTGTTAATTTATTGCTTTGTGCCTGTTATTTAATACAGAACATACAGCAAAAGGAATTTCGTTTCAACCGGGTGTCCCACGACACCTCTCCACTTTTTCATTGCCATTTACTCGGTCCAAGCAATTTCACATTATATTAAGGAAACTTAAAAGAAAGCATAAAAATTAAACATTGATTTACATATTTATTCAATTATGACTTTTTAATTTTAAATGGACTTATAATTTTAATATTATACTTATAATAATGGTATATAGGTCCATTTAAAATAAATGTTTTGTTTTGAAATGGGTTTACATGCCCGTACCAAATTGAACGAATGTTTTTTCTAGAATTGGCTTAGCCTTTGATTTTTTATAGCTTTATTTATCTTCATTTTCCCCCACATTTCCATAGTATAGGACTAAAAACTAACACAAAACAGATTCTGGAAGCTTTGAGACAAACCCTTTGGGGTGTTATCTGTGGACCCGATTTTCGATGCGTTGATAGTGATTTGGGCTTTGGGCTGAATACTAGAGATCTAATATGTAAAAAGTAACATATTGTTAGGACTAAATAGGTCAAAGACGCCTCTAAAGATAGAGGCTTTAATACAGAGGTGGTTAAATCCTAGATCTTATCATAATTCTAAAGCATTGTTCGTTTAAATAAGGTTTAGAAACCAAACTCATTGATATTTATAATTTAAGTAAAGTCTTAAAAACGACACAATAAATAAATGTCTTGTACATTTTCTGGGCGCAAATGGATGGCGTGGCCGTCACACTGAAATATTTATTATCCTTTTACGCTGTTTTGGAAAACCGTTTACTTGGGGACAGGAGACATAGTGCCCAAAGTCTTTGCCTCGAAACAAAAAAGGTAGAAGTGTATATCTTGAACATGTACACATGCAGTCTTTTTTTGACAACTCAAAGGTATTGTTTACAGCAAAACAAGAAATCTATGAAATGATCTACGAACACACACACACTGCTGAGCGACTAGTATTTTTTTTTTTCACCGACAATTATTATGCTATGCCATGCCACGATATGGCATTAACTATGCCTCTGTACATTTGTCTGCTTGAATTTTTAAATAAATAAACAAACCCAATACCAGACAAAAACACAGACTGACATTGATTGAACGTTGCAAACGCTCCGAACGCGTTCAAAATGGCGCTTCTCATGATAATCTTCGGGACGTATAATGTGCCCATTTTTTCTTTTAGACGATTTGATAGTTATTTTAAAATTCATGGTTTGTTGACGTGTCAAAAAGCTTTCACAGTAAATCAAACTTTGCTATATTAAGAGAGACGAAAAACGTCGTCAGAGTTCATGAAGGCTAGCATCGGTGTCACTTTCAGCCCCTCCTAAGAGAAGCGTGGACTCGCAGGGCTGCGAGTGACGCGGCTGTGGCTCCGAGGGGTGGAGGGGCGGCAGTAGTCACAGCTCGATGGGGGCTGCGCCCTTCCATGTGACTCCGGCTCGAAGGAGGTGGTACAGTCGGAGGACGCACCATATGCAGAGGCACTGTGGAAGACATAGTGATGATTAGTAATTAGTTTTAAGCTGAATAAATGAAACCACAAACCTCAACTCAATTGAAATGACTATAAATTGTGAACCTGTCCCGAATTAATGAAAAAAGTAGTGGATGAACTTAATTCCAAGAGTGCACAGCATCCTTAGTTATTCAAGATTTAATCAGTTTTAAAGAAACGTATATTATTTGACGATGTTCTACTATCATGTGGTCGGTCTTCTTTTTAGGTTTCCGTGCCTCAAAAGGAAAAAAGGAACGCTTATTGGATCACTCGTGTGGCTGTATGTCTGTCTGTCCGTTTGTCACAGCTGATTTGCTCCGAATCTACTGGACTGTCACATATGAACTTCTGTGACCCAAACACGGACATGTTCGTAAATAAACTAATTTTGAATATGGAAGTCACTTTTGGGGGGCAAATTAGAAAATTTAAAATAAAATGTTTTTCTGACTGTACCGTGTGACATATCAAATGAAAGGGCTTGTTTTAAGGATTTCACACATATTTTTTTTTATAATTTTAAAACACACACTTGAAATTATTTAAGAAAATAGATGCAAAATGACCACCCCTTATCTCCGAAACTAGTGAGCATACAATTTTGATAAAAAACAGTAAATAGTTCTTTACTTATAGATTACAGGAAACCCTATAAGAAGTCTGTTATCATAAAATAACATGGTAAATCACTCAATATTGTGCGTACAAACTTACATTTGCAGTTGGAATGTATGGGGGATCATGTTTTTCAACTACAATGTTAAGTTTGTTCTTGGGATAAATTCATCTCAACTAAGGAACCCTTCATTGCGCGTGGTCCGACAAGCACTTGGCCGGTTTTTGAAATAGGAAACATTAGCAGTTTGTTAAAGTTTTTCACAAATACACTGTGTAGTAAATTTTTAAGTTAGACATAACCTTTTACCTTCGCCAGAGGCTAAGCATTGCCATACAACGTGGCAATGCCGCCAGTCTCTTGGGTACATTACCAGTCGAGAGCATGTGGATGAATTTTTCGACGTCATATTTCAGTTTGTGAATAGTTTTAGTTAGGATATAATTTTGTTATTTTTATTAATGTTGTTATTATGTACATATTATTTTATTTCTTAGTTATTTAAAAAAAATAGTTAGCAGTAGAAAGACATACTTATTTTTAAAGTAAGACATATATATTTTTAAATAAGACTACACAGCAGAATTCACTAGTTATAAGAAAACCCCGCGAATTGCCGGTACAAAATGACCCATTTCTGCTCACTATGAAACTTCTCCATTACCGAAGTTATCAACTTAAATGGACTAATAGTTCGTCGGAGTAGACATTTGATATCTAACGCAAGATAAATAATAATGGCCTGAAACCAACTGGTATCTAATGTCCAATTTGAAGTTAAGTAAATACACACATTAGTGCTTATTAGTTCACTTCAGAGTGGCTAAGTGACTATAGACTTCAAGAATTGTTTTTGGAACTGTCATTGGCTGGTATTGGACAAAATTTAAGGTTATTCTTGTTAACGCGTCTAACATTTTGTCAAATATAAATAGTTTACATCGTATGTTAAGTAATGCGTTATAATTTTTTACAGAAATTACTTATAATATATGTAATTTTTTATTTATTTTTATAATTTTTTAATAAACTTTTTTTTTATTACAAATGCTATTGAAATCATTATAAACAAGAAGATTATTATGATAAGCTATTTTTTTATTTCTCCTTTTCAACATTCAGCAGAGAAAACCTTCAAACTTGATTCATAGATCGTATTTTATTTAACCTTGCATCACGACGAAACTTCCGCTTATGACCCTTAAAAACTTCTAGCATAAAACACAACGGAAGAACATCAAAATACCTGTTGTTAAGATACCCCGACCAAAAAGAACGACGGCCTTGTTAAAAATGTGCAGACTTTCCTTAAAAAAATGTTACAATGTTCACAAAAATAGGTTGATTGTGTACTCGTACTGCAGCCGTAAAGCCAACGTCAGGTGAAAAAAAATGAAAAATAAGCTTGAACATTTTAAAAAGCATATTTTCCGCCAAGACAGTTTTGTTCAAGCACACAATAGTGCTCGTTGCGTTATTTTGGTGCCACGTCCCGCGTTGACTTATGACATATGTCGTACAAAAGAATTGGCAAGACTTGGATAGAACCTAACCTGGATACTGTACGGTGTTCAACAAAGGTTTGCAGCGTTGACTTTTGAATTTAACGTGTTTTCTGCGCCTTTTTGTTAAGCGTATGTGTATGTGATGTGACAAAAGAATTGGGTGAAACCTACCTTGAAATGTTGTGTTATATTGTACTAGCTTTTGACCGCGGCTCCGGTCGTGTGGATATCAGAAATTGTCCCATGGGAACATACTGCCGGGATAAGAAGTATCCTATATCCATGATCAAAATGTATTATTTAAAAACAGATACTTAACTGAAAATCTCTGTTTCTATCGAAAATTTAAAATCGGTATAATTTGGCTGTAACGCTGTTTTTCAAAAATGTTCTTTGTTCTTTTGTTTAAACCTTTATATCCTGCTTATGCGTATGAAGTTTCATTAAAATCGGTTCAGTCATTTCGAAAAACAAGGGCTTGAAAGTTTGTATGAAATGATGTAAGGTGTAAACGCTCTTAAATCAATTTATTTCTAATTCATATTATACAAAACAATAATTATAATTTCATACTCCTCCGTCCGCGTAATTTTCGTAAAAAGGGGTACAAAGTTTTCGCTTAACGTATTTATCACACACACACAGTACCAGGGCCTCATGGGTTGAAGATAGATAGGTGACAGAAGTGACAGCTTGAGCATGGAATTAGTAAGTACTCTAAAGATTGTAAGTAAAGGGGGTTGAATTTCGACCAGTGGGCGACCACTAAGTAGTTCAATTAATTGTGTGTTTTATGGGGAACTTAAAGTGCTTTAAAAATACAGCTTCACTTGGATAACAGTTATACCACGAGATGGTACCAAACAGGGTATAGTGCACTAACGATGTATATAATGTTTTCTATTGGATATATTGTACCAATATATCGAATAGAAAACGTTTGTTCCCAATCCCATGTCGGAGCCGATTGGCTGGGATCCAAATGTGTCAGGGTTGAGTTGTCGGTGTTGACCAATTGGAACCGTGCACCTAACTTCTGACGTCTGATATGTGCCCATGTAGGTTTATGTGAAATAAAATATTTTGATTTGATTTGAGTTGTCGGGGTTGACTTGTCGTGGTTGAGTGGTCGGGGTCGAGTTGTTCTGGGATTGAATTGCCGCAAGGTCGAGTTGTCTCGCGGTCGAGTTGTCGTAGAATTATTGTACCTACTGGGCAGGTTTTGAGTTGAGTGAAAAACCAAAATAATTTTATACTTACATTTAATAGTATCCGTGGTATTAAGAATGATATTTCGGCTTTGCATATTGAGTCGAATTGCTGTAACAAAAGAAAGAGTAAAAGTTAGAATTAAAACAAATAAGGTCAAATAATCTTCATCATTATTTCAGCTGAAAGACGTCCACTACTGGACATAGGCCTCCACAAAGGGGCCGGGGTTTGCCATAATCGCCACGTTTGGCAGGCGGGTTGGCGATGGCAGTATGGTGTTAAAGTGCATAGAGAGCCATTCTCTAGTAAGTCCCTTAGTAGCCTTTTAAGATACCCACGGGAAGAAATGGGAAGGAAGAATAGGAAATAGGTCGAATAATACTCGCAACAAACTGTAGGCTGTTATTTAAATTTTAAGATTACTGCTGTCTTTACTTTGTTATAAAAAGCTTTGGGCACGATTATGTATTTAAACGCCGGCGGCGCGTACGTTGTTGCCGGCGAAACGAAATGTTGCCATTGTAAATATTATAATTATATTAATGTTTAATTATCTAAGTAGTTTGTATTTTTTTTTTTTTTCTTATTTATAATCTCACTGTATGCTGCACCGGTCGACGTCATCACGTCAACGCCGGCTGTCACTGAAAACCAGCGCTGGGGCTCTGTCTCGCATAGGGTCGCACCATTATGCTGAGCGGTGGCCGTTTTGCGTGGATGTCACGCATATTTTCCCCCTACTTGTTATTTTTGTATTTGTGTTCTTTCTTTGCGTCATGTTTACCGCAAATGAACGTATTTTCTTTCTTTCTTTACGACCAATGAATGCAAAAGATTATAATAAAACTGCCTGCGGGATTACGCTCACCTACTTATTTAAAATACAAATATTTATTTAATAAAATAAAGTTGTTGGTTTTTCGTTGATTTTGTGCTAGTTGGATTATTATTATTTATTAAAAATAAAGTTTATAAAAATCTTTAATTAAGAACTAATTACTACCACTTACAGTACTACTACTACCTTTAGTTTTATAAAGGTAGGTTAATCAAGGAGGCGGTTTACCTGATGAAAAGTCACCAACTCACCACCGACTGCCACTATTCATTGCTGATAAAAAAAAAGTAATAATAAGTTTCATTTTGTAGTGCTAAAAGATATTCTACCTAAAATATTAATAGTCTTTTAAGTACGTAGTGAATTTTACAGCCATTAGTGTCGTAAATTCACTTAGCCCGTTTTAGCCTACTTAAAAAAGGGAAAGCCGTAGCGACTCATTTTCTTCAAACTGGCTTTAACTTGATCGAAAATAAGCCATTACCGCGTCCTAGATAGAGGTTTATCGATCAAAAGGAATTTTGCACCAGTTGTCAATTGCCTAGCCTTTTCCCAATTGTGTTGGGGTCGGCTACCAGTCTTACCGGATGCGTATGCAGGTGAATACAGTACAAATACAAAATAAATACAAACCGCCTTATTCCAAAACAAGATTTATATTTTAACATGGCTTAAACAATGGAGCTAGTTTTAGTAATAAGAACGTAATAGTGATTGAAATACCGTTCTTTATACAAAACTGAAAACTTAGTTTGGTACTTATGTGTCAGTTTTGTGTTAGGAACTTTACCATAGTCAGAATAAAGTTCGAAATTTAATAATGGCTCCATGTTTTAAACCTGGGTCTGAAGATAAACCTTGTTTACAAAACAAGGCGGTTAATGTTTATTTCTGTACCAATCGTTTGTTTTAGTTGTGATTGGAGCCTCCTTTTAAGCATGATGACGCCTGTGTTAGGAGACTCCGCACTTCCACCGCTTTGGCTTTTTGTACAGTTTACAAATAAAAAAATATTAAATAAGTTTTTGTTAAGTAGGTATACATTTTTATTTATTACTAAAATAATATATATTACTCGAGCGCGTGTTGCGTGCTTTCCATTTACTTATAGAATAATTTATTAAGGCGACGATAATCGACTTTTAATGATTTTATACTGAAGATCACGTCTAAACGAATACTGTTAATGATTTGAAAAAAAAAAAAATAGAGCATTTTCTCAATAACTTAATATACGAATATTTTAAATGATGTTTATTTTACAAAGTGAAATTAATTTGTAAAGTTATGTCTAACGCGGATAAAAAACTGAGAATGGCGCAAAATCTACCAAGCGTATTTTTCTGAAACCTTCATCAATTTAAAGACAATTTAATTATTGATCTTTTAGTATACGCGTTTTATTTAAATACCTTTTGTTTTGTGTATAATAAATTAATAATGCGTTAAATTGGGGACAGCGCTCCTTGATGGGCGAGTCCTATTACTAGCTGAACGTACGATGCGTTGCGTGAGCTCAGTACAGAACACGCAAGCTAACCACTCAAGGTCACTGGCATATATCTGCGTCTTAGCATACATCTGCGTCTTAGCATACATTCAAACACGCTCGCTCGCAAGTAAATTGAGCATCAAGTATACATTAATGTGAATGTGTTGGGTGTGCTGATTGTCAGAATTGTGAGGTGTGTCGAGTGTGTGTGGTTTGTGAAGTGTGTGGGGTGTGTGAGGTGTGGGGTGTGTGGTTGGTGTGGATGCGTGTATGAGAGAGGATGTGCGTGTGGGTGTGGCGGTGCTTATACCTAATTTGTGAGGTGTGCCGAGTGTGTGTGGTGTGTGAAGTGTGTGGGGTGTGTGAGGTGTGGGGTGTGTGGTTGGTGTGGATGCGTGTATGAGAGAGGATGTGCGTGTGGGTGTGGCGGTGCTTATATCTAATTTGTGAGGTGTGTCGAGTGTGTGTGGTGTGTGAAGTGTGTGGGGTGTATGAGGTGTGGGGTGTGTGGTTGGTGTGGATGCGTGTATGAGAGAGGATGTGCGTGTGGGTGTGGCGGTGCTTATACCTAATTTGTGAGGTGTGTCGAGTGTGTGTGGTGTGTGAAATGTGTGAGGTGTGGGGTGTGTGGTTGGTGTGGATGCGTGTATGAGAGAGGATTTGCGTGTGGGTGTGGCGGTGCTTATACCTAATTTCCGTAACAGTAGTTTACATGGAGCGACTGCCTAACTGACGTCCACAACCCATGTTGGGGTCGGCATCCAGTCTAATCAGATACAACTAAATACCTGTATTTTAAATGGAGCGACTGCTTATCTGACCTCCACAACCTAGTAACTGGGTAACACGATACCCCTTGACAAGACTGGTTGTCAGACTTTCGGGCTTCTGACGACCCGTAACAACTGTGAAAGACCTACTAATGACAGCTGATACCAACGGCTTAACGCGCTTTCTGAGGCACGGAGGGGTTTCGACATGTAATAGATGGTCAAACCGACCGCAGCAAGTATACGTACTGGACCTCTATAAATCGCTCTCTAATTTAAATCGCATTGTTAATTACTCACCCATCCACAAACCGACCACGGCAAGTATATTGCACCTATAAAAATAGCTCTCTAATTTAGCAAATAAATTAATTTAAATTTTTGAACTTTATATGTATTTTGCACCTCATAAAATTATATTGCACTATTTACTCCGAAAACTTTAATGCATTGGTGAATGGGTACCTACGTACAAATAGTATTAATTCGTTAATGAATTTATTGGCACATTAACTGTAGTGTGGCAGAATTAATTAATTAAGTGCCTATTCGTTTGCCAATGTTATGACGTAATGATTAATTGTTTGTGTTGTTGCAGTTATACATAATCATACTTGTTCCACTAAGTGGATATATTTAAATATGGCAAATAATTTAATTTAATGTTTTGTGTTGCGTAATGCTAATTATTTTACATTCTATTGTATAGAACCATGTTTTCTAACTGAACTGAACAGACAGGTGGCAGAATCATACGTACAATTCATATCCCGCAATTCATCTGTTTGACTGTTTTGTATGGGGTTTCGTAAAATGGTCCACAAATTATGAATTGTTATAGTGAAGTCTAATGTTAAATTGCAGGTGTCAAACAGATGAATTGCGGGATATGAATTGTACGTAGATCATATTATGATTCTGCCAAAGCGTCCATTTTAGGCCTCCTGTGCTGCTGGGGAGTTTGTTGCGCCACTTCTTCTTCCCAGCTAAAGCACTAAGAAGTGGTGAAGGGTGGGCGTTTTTGGCGGACTGTCTTATGTAATTTTTGACGTTCGAAAAGTGCTGAAAACTTTTTCTATGGGATCAACCCTGAAATCGCGAAAAAAAAATCAGCTGTTCCCTACATTTGTGTTCATTTAAATCGTGTGCATAGAGAACGCTGCTGCCCACTCTCTAGTAAGTCCCTTACTCGCCTTTTACGACACCCACGGAAGAAATGGGATGGTGCTATTCTTTACGTCCGGCACCAAACGGACATCTATAGACGCACGTTTTACCGATTGCTGGCAGGGCGATGCATGCCGCGTGGCTATTCGCCCCGCTACGTGACCCTGCCTTTTTTTCGATGTTTGTTTGATTTCGATGTTTCACATCTGCCAGGCGTCCCGTGACAGCTCACAATTTTTAAAAAAATAATAATTATACCAGCCTGTTATTTCCTACTGCAGGGCAAAAGCGTCTTCTCATACACAGAAGGCATGAGCATTAATCACAACGCTTGCTTAAGGCGGATTTATGATCTCAATTATTTTATTGGTCAACAGTATAAATTTAAGGCAGTAAATTGCGCTTAAATAAATAAATATTAATTAGAAATATAGTACCTATATAAATTAAAGTTATTGAGTTGAATTGAAATATAATATAATCATTATAATTTTTTTTAGTCCCGGTTTCTTCACATAATATGTCAGTGGTGTCCAAGATAAACCTAAAAAGTAGATAATATCTATTGAAAACCTCATATACCTACGACAGTGGGTAGATACTAAGTACAAATTAATTAATAATTATGTTGAACTTGAAAACATATCCTACAAACTAAACAAAATTATAAAATAAAAAGGTTTATTTCATAAAATTGTACAACTTTTACAGTAAATCTTACATAACAAACTGCTTAAAAAAAACCTTTGAAGTTTAAAGTAGTACACCTCTGCCTAACCCTTCGTTACAGGCGTGATGTTATGATAAGTTTAAAGTAGTAAAATAGATACATAGAATAGTTTTTATTATGTACACCATAAAAATTACAGATATAAATGTAGACATTTAACATAGGTGACACAATGGGCGATCTTATTTTTAAAAGCCATCTTTTAAAGACAACCTTTGGATGGATTAAGTGGGGAAGGAGAGACAATACTACAGGTAGTCTGTGGTGTACCATTTACATCAATAAATACATTCATAGAAAAAATTAAACTTCACGTAAGATTATAGAGGTATGAGGAACAGGGTATAAAGTTCACTCATCCTCCATAGAAAGGTAGGATCATCCTGCGACCAGACGGGTGTTGTGTCTGGTGGGCAACTGCCCGACGATTGATGTCGGGATGTTGTAATATAAAAACCAGTCGCGCAGTAAACTCTGCTTGCGCGATGCAGGATTTGTGTGACGTCAGGTTTTTGATGCATAGTTCACTTGTGACTTTGTTGATTACCACAAGATTACTCCACAAAAAAATATTATGTAAGAACTGCGCAAATATTCACACATGTATGAAATCCATTCCAACTTAAATTGCTTGTCGTACATACGATTCTTAATCCTTCAACTACGCATTCGCGGCTTTTTTGTATTGACTGATAGATTTGTGGAGAAGGAAAACTTTCTAGATTTTTCTATTTCCTCTGTTGGTATTGGAAAGCAATACAATTTATCCGGAATAGGTTTGTATTTTGTTTGTGTTCGTAGTAGTTGTTATTTTTCATTACTATTCCGTGTAAGAGACGGCGTGTACAATTTTATTTTTTTTCAAATAATTATTTCTGTCTTGCAATTGGATTCGTGACTTATAATAGGAGAGGTAACTTTAATAAATAAAGTAACCTGTTATACAGTTTTAGAACATTTTTTTTGCCGTGTTTGTATATTTTGTAATTGATCAGTTCGACTTTCATTTATGTCTTCGTCACAGATGCAGTTGTTCAGACTATCCTTCCAAGCATATTTTCTAAACCCAACTGGAACCCCCTTTGTTTCGTAATATGGTAATAATCATTTACTCACTGAATACATAACCGAGACTCCAAGCGGATCCAATTTACTTAAAAATTTCTGTTAGTAAATGTTAGGTTAACGCTTCGTTGATGTAAGCTTCATTAAATATACAGATTCTGGGAAAGTTAAAATTCTTACAGAATTGTTATTAAGAAGTTAAGTTGGTTAGAGTTTTTCTTATAAAATACCTCGCAAATAAATATACCTGTCTCAAAAAACTCTGGGCCAAGTTTTTGAGTGGACTAAATCATCAAAGAAATAGAGATAAGTGATCAATCAGTATTCAGGAGTTTGATTTTAAAAAAAGAACTGCTGTTTTGTTTTTTTCTAAAAGTGGTTTAGACAGCAAACTAAAGTTTCTCTAAATGATCAAAATTATTCTAAGTAGATACCATCGCGCAATATCCGTTATGCATTATAAGTACGATAGTTTACGATATATCAATATAATATTTTCCGATCGATTTTACGTTACGTCTACTCTGCGCATTCATGCTAGGGCCTCTGATCAGAAACTAGATGCGACTGTTCAACTATTTAAGGCGACGATAACCAACTTTTAATTGTAAATTTTAAATTGTTTATTCATCATCAAAAAAAAAAATACATACAGATAGTTACAGAAACAATCAGTGGGTAGGAAGTTATACATATAAATAATGATTTTATACTAAAGATCACGTCTAAACGAGTAGTGTTAATGATTTGAAAAAACTATATGCTAAATTGGAGCATTTTCTCAATAACTTAATATGTGAATATTTTAGATTATGTTTATATTACATAGTGAAATTAATTTGTAAAGTTATGTCTAACGCGGATAAAAAACTGAGAATGGCGCAAAAGCTACCAAGCGTATTTTTCTGAAACCTTTACCAATTTAAAGATAATTTAATTATTGATCTTTTAGTATACGCGTTGTATTAAAATGCTTTTTGGTTTGTGTATAATAAATTAATAATGCGTCAAATTGGGGACAGCGCTCCTTGATGGGCGAGTCCTATTCCTAGCTGAACGGACGCGTTGCGTGAGCTCAGTACAGAACACGCAAGCTAACCACTCAGGTCACTGGCATATTTATCTCCGTCTTAACAAGGAGTTCCTAACTTGGAGAACAGAGCCATTATATCGGTTAATCACGAGATGAATGGAGGAACTTGTGGTAATACGTAACAGCCGCACGGGTCGAGCGATCAGGTTAAGCTACGCTTACCGCGGTTGTTCCGTGGATGGGTGATCATTTTTTCATACCAAGACCCCTCCGTGCCTCGGAAAGCACGTTAACCCGTTAGTCCCGGCTGTTATTTGTAGATCTTTCATAGTTGTTATGGGTCGTCATAAGCCCGAAAGTCTGACAACCAGTCTTGTCAAGGGGTATCGTTTACCCAGTAAATGGGTTGTGGAGGTCAGATAAGCAGTCGCTCCATGTAAAACACTGGTATTTAGTTGCATCCGATTAGACTGCATGCCGACCCCAACATACTTGGGAAAAAGCTAGGCTGAAGATGATGATGAATCACGAGACGAATCGCAAACCTGGGGGTCTACTCGGATCTCGACGGAGGAGGCGGAACGCGTGAGGGAGAGGCAAGGTTCGCGCCCTCGCGCCCCTAGTCACTGCAGGAGACGCCCCGGGCGTCGGGAGTCGCAAGCCGATTTCCGACCACCGTTGGCGCGGGCTTGCGGACGGTGAGCGATGGGTAGCTCGCCATCCGACAAGGACCAGGGGGTCTACTCCGAACATAAATCGGCAGTATCGGCTGAATGTTCGGTCGTTGCTTGACTACGGCTAACTATGGCTGACTACGGCGAAAGCAAAAAAAAAAACGACAGTCAAAGAGAAAACCCAAAGTCAAAAATGTGATTTCAAGTCGGGTAAGGATTTAAAGTCAAATAACGAAACTTTTTTCTTCTGTGTGGTGCCAGACGTAAAGAATTGCACTACCCTATTTCTTCCCGTGGGTGTCGTAAAAGGCGACTAAGGGACTTACTAGAGAATGGGCAGCAGCGTTCTCTATGCATTTTAACACCATACTGCGATCGCCAACCCGCCTGCCAAGCGTGGCGATTATGGCAAACCCCCTTCGGGGGAGGCCTATGTCAAGTAGTGGAAGGCTTTCGGCTGAAATGAAGATGATGAAGGAAACTTTGGAAGTCAAGAAACAGCCGAACATTCGGCTGATACTTTGTATTATCGCTTTTGAGTAGACCCCCTGCACACGCCGCACTGTGTTGCCAAGGGCGGGCAAAATCCAAATTTTAAATTTGAATGTAGATGAAAAACAATTAGGTACCGGACTTGCAAATAGAATATACTAGCTTTTCCCGGCCCGGCTTCGCATGGGTAGCGCTAAGTTTCTACCCTACCCACCTACCTTACCCACCTACCCTACCTACCTACCCTAAAAGAAAAAAAAAGTTAAATAAAAAAGTATCCTATGTCCGTCTGCTGGTTCTAAGCTACCTCTCCACCAATTTTCATCCAAATCGATCTAGCCGTTCTTGAGTTATAAATGGTGTAACTAACAACTTTCTTTTATATAAATAGATGTATGTTAAAGGAATCCAAAAAATTGAGGGCTGTTTTCTAATAAAAATGACAAGATATCATTTCCGTTTTCCGTGTTTTACTATGAACCGGCAATACTGCTTAGGTAAACTGGAGGCTCGAACTAACTTTAAACTGTGCTTAGCACTATTGCTGGCGAGTTTGTAGAGTAAACGACGAAGTTCTGACTAAGGTAATTGAGTTATTAGAGGAGAGATGATTTTGTCTGATAACTGATACTTGGCAATTACTTGGAAGCTAAAGTTTGTGGAGAGATATTTTCAAAGGAACACTGTGTAAACGATGACCAGTAACGTTTTGGTCACCCTAAATTGCATTTATAATAATGTGCAGGGAATAAAGATAAATTAGGTAATTTTATATCAATTTGACTTTTTAACGACTCGAGATATTGGCTTTTTTGTTGAAATTGTCTGTATAAAATATTGCCAAGCATTGAAAGAATATTTCTCACTTAAATTCTAGTTTGATATTAAATAAGCATGTACTTAATTAGGTAAAAAAAATCGAATACAAGTCTCACCATTTATAGTAACTAAGCCATGTTGGGTGCAATGTAACATGTGCTTCCAAATTTTAAATTGCGAGTGCGTTTGAAAATCGAATGCCGGAACGAATAATAAACGAAACAATAGGTACGCCACATGCTGGCAACACATACGTCAAAATTCAAACGTGACACGGACTGGAACGAATCCAAAAAGTGAAAGAAAGTAGCACTGGCATTATAGAATGACGTGAAAAAGGTCCACTTCTGACGACGTCAGAAAATTTTAAGAGTGGTTTCGGGATAGTGTTTGTAGTCGTAAATTATACCACTACAACCAATGACGTATTATAAATAGACGCGTCATACAGGAACATTAGTGCACTCAAAAACAGCGTAAGCCATGATTGTAGCTACATACTTGCATAAAATCATACAGCGCGTGAAGAAAAGGAAAGACCTATACCGATATCTGTTGTTAAAAAGAGATGAACATACATATTTAGTTACGTCACTAGCTGCTGCATGGTCATTGGCACGTAAGTAATAATAATTATTATTATTGTAAATGTCAGGCAATTGCCTGGCATGGAACAAAGTTCCTTAAGGCGGCTTGCGGTAGGAGTTGACTCGTAGAAACTGTCATGTAAGGAAAAAGCGTTATGACCCCTCCATGCGATTTTCTCCCTGTCTCTTTCTATTTTATACGCGTGTACGTATCCGTGCGAGTATGACGTAAGGAACTTCGTTCCTTTTTTTTCCTATATAAAGTATCACAATTGGTGATACTTTATTCAAAATACAATCTGGCCTTTTACATAAGTATAATTTAAACTGAGGTATGAGGAACAGGGTGTCAAGTTCACTCATCCTCCATAGAAAAGGAAGGATCCTTCGACCAGACGGGTGTTGTGCCTGGTGGGCAACTGACCGACGCGCGATGGTTGATGTCGGGATGTTGTATATATATGCTAGTTGCGCGGTAAACTCTGCTTGCGCGATGCTGGATTTTGCGTGACGTCAGTGTGACGCGTAGTTCACATGTGGCGATGTTGATGCCGCTACATAAGTAACTAAGTATAATATTTAGAAATCGTCCAACAACTTATTTTTTATTCACTGGAAGACACTTAGTCCTGATGGGGGTCCCCCAACCGCATATACTTTTTGTAAAGATATCTAGTAAGGTCATGTATCTAAGCCTAGGTTCATACAATTTCGCGTGCATAATTTTCGTTGGAATAGTAAGAGCGAATACATTACGTCCGCATGCATAATAATTTACTCGCACGTTTGCACCACACACGCCAGAGTCATGATGTGATTCTCGTTAAGCCTCCTAACGTGTAACACGCACCTTTAAGCCAGACTTGCGTAGTTGCTATCAGATGACAAAGCCTCTTTGTGTTTAGACAAAAAAAATACCAGCATTGCTGCTATTCACTACGCTTCCATGCCGAATCGAACATCAACAATCAATGTAATCGAAGGAGTACTATAAGACTCCCGCAGACAGGTGCGACGTGCGCGTGACGCGACACTAGTAGCACAATTTCTATGAAAACTTCACGGAAAGTGTCGCTCTGCCTGTCATGCCGGCGTTATCGTGCCAGCCACGAGCCGTTAAATACTGTTCCCAAATCCAATACCCGAAAATTTTGTCAACTTTAATCAAATAAACGACCGCTATTTGTCCGACAACTATTTGTTGTCTGGGGTAGTGCAAATCAGATATTTAATGAAATAATTATGTCATTTTTGACACAACTGAAAACAAAGAACTACCTATGTAAGTATTATATTTTGACTGAAACCAACTTCAAAGCTTTTGGTGCGCCTCAGATTAAAAAAAAACAAAACAATCGCTTGCTTCTGTTTCTTTGTAGGAATGTGGTTTCAAAAATAGAAAGTCCAAATTCGAACATCTCAATAATTTTTTTATTGTGACCACACTACCGTACGTAAACTTGTTTTTGCAAACCGTACAGAGTGGTCTTTCTGTCTGAATGCATGAATATAAAACCTCTGAATACGTGACGCTGTCAAAATAAAAGATAAAAGGAAGCGGGGCTCGTTATCTGTTGTCATGTGACCATTGCTCAACACACGCTTGAAACAAAGGATATTTCAACCGGCTTTGTGTTTTATGTATTACCGAAGTTGAGTGGGTTTGCCTCTTTGCTCTGTGGACGTGTCACATGATAAGGGTTTTTTTTTTGATCAACGGACTTATTAATTAGTTTAATGTTGTGGTAATACTCGAGCTCTCACTTAAGGCTCATGCAAACTGGCGTGATATCGCGCTGGTCTGCACGAGCCTTTACTACCATGCGTTGAAATATGTCTGATTAAGCTTGCGGATGTACCTTAATTATTAATGACGAAGGCCGTGTTCAGATAACCCGCGCCGCCCACGCACACGCCGCGCACTCGCCTTGGGCCCGCCTTGCCCCCGCGTTCACCACGCGTAAAATCCGCGCACGCCACGCGCCCGCCTCGCACCCGCTTATAATACCTACTTATTATTTAATCAAAAAACGCCCTTGATCACAGTCAATACGGCACTAGCTGCGTCGATAAATGCAATTTGAGATCTATTGATGTGTCATAAGACTCAAATTATATACAACAAATTTCAAAGCGAGCGGGGCGGGTGCGTGTCGTCAGTTGCTAACTTTACCATTTGAGCATGGTGTACAAGTTGAGATGTTCACCGAATGCGTCAAACCCGTCTTAACGCTGTCTAACGAAAGACTCCAAATCAAGTGCTTTATTATAAGAAGATAGTTAAGAACTATTGCAGTTTTTTGAATGACGTCTGTGAATCTCTAGCAATCCCATATGCCACGATAATTTGTCATGTTCAATTAAATTCATAAGAAACCCACTTGTTGTCCTTAACCCCGAAGACTCTAAAATCCAGGAGAAGACAGCATACTAATTAAAATACATATTTTACTATATCTAGCTTCATTTATGACTTCACGAGAATAATTAAACCACTATTTTACTTCTAACTAATTAAAAGACGTTTGTTACACGAGCGTGAATTAATTGGCAACAAATTACTTTATATACAGCATGTATTAGAGCAAATATTATATTTTTCCTTTAGCTAACCTCATGTGAACAAAATGGGTAAACAATTTTACAGTGTTACACGCTACGCCGTAGGCCATACATAGCACGTAGCACAACATTCAAAAACCTTATATTTTGTGTTTAATTTCTTTGTCATTGATTTATCTAAACTAAAAGCATTTTTGTGGTATCCACAAATCCTCGTTTTTAGGATTCCGTACCCAAAGGGTAAAACGGGAACCCTGTCTGTCTGTCACCAGGCTGCTATCTCATGAACCGTGATAGTTAGACAGTTGAAATTTTCACAGATGATGTATTTCTGTTGCCGCTATAACAACAAATACAAAAAAACAGAATAAAATTAATATTTTAGGGGGCTTCCATACAACAAACGTGATTTTTTTGCTCGATATTGATAACGGCAACAGGTAGACGCTTGAAATATTCGCAGAATCTTTAATTATATATACACTTTAAAAATAAATAATTAAATTAAATAAAACAAATATTTACAAAAGTGATTTTTTTGCCCTTTTTATTGATAATGGTACGGAACCCTTTGTGCGCGAGGCCGACTCGCACTTCCCGCCGGTTGTTTCGTTACCTATTATGCGGAAAATATCAATCAATCTACCAAGCCTTTTATCTGACCTCCACAACCAAATCAAATCAAATCAAACTTTATTTGTGAACGTAGTACATTAAAGGTCTTAAAATAAATATTTTCGCGAGATCTCTATGTTCTACCAATGCAATTGGTATACAAATAATTTGTTAATAAGTAGGTCTAATGATTTGGAACATGCAATATTAATAATTAGATTGAAGAAGATTAATTTAAATGATTTCAAAAGGCTAAGTCAGTTACTAATATTATAATGTCGATAATGTCAAAAAATGTCAATAGACGTTAATAAAATAAAAAATGTCAATGTCATAAGTTATCATTTAAAATGAAATCTTCTATGGAGTAATAGGCTTTCTCGACTAGAAATAAGAATAACTTACTTTTAAATTAGCCAACATTTTCTACACTTCTTATGCATTTTAGTAATTTATTATACACTTTTGGAGCTATTACAAAAATGCTTTTCTTAAATAATGCGGTTCTAGATCCAACTAAAACTGGTCACATCGACGCTGACTTGATACTCGAGAAAATCTATACATATTATTTTTAACAAACATAGCTGTTTCGTATAATTATGTATAATGAGGGCATAGTAAGGATCACCAACCAAGTTACTGGGTAACACGATAGACCTTGGTAAGACTGGAAGTCAGACTTTTGAGCTTCTGATTACCCGGAATAACTGTAAAGATCTCCGAATAACAGCCGCGACCAACGGCTTAACGTCCTTTCCGAGGCACGGAGGGGTGTCGATATGTAATGGATGGTCACCCATCCACAAACTGACCGCGGCAATTATATAATACATTTAATTATTCCTATAGCAAAAACCTTCGAAATTAGAATGCAAGATAGTTAATGTGAAAAACACTAAAACACTATTTGAGCGGAGGTGCGATATTATGTCTATAAATTAATAATCTGAATAAACACTTTTTCATTTTTTTTCTCTCTTTCTCTTACACTAGACAAACTGTATAATTTTAAAGCACCATCAATGTCAAAGATTTATTGATTATGGTACTTCAACGACTAATTCACAAAAGCACTTACAGAGAACTTAATATTATTTTAAAACTACTACAGTGAACTTATCACTTAAAGGTGTGCACAGCACTTACATAGTTTGCCTATCAGACATAAATATAATTATAAAATCAAATAAATTAAAAATATTAATAAAATCAAATTGAATCAATAATATTACAGTCAAATAAATTAAAAAAAAAAAACAAATTAAATTAAATTATATTTTTTTATCTAAAATAATTGCATTAATTAAAAAGTTTATGTTCTAGCAAAGGATAATTAATGATGGAATTCAAAATATAAATTGCAAAAGATGATTGCGAAATTAAGCTAGGGTGTTGGAGAAGATGTCAATGCTATTGGTGCGAGAGTGGCTTTCATTATTTCAAGATACTCCTTGTATACGACCTGTTACACAGAAACAGTACAACATCCGTATAACAAACTTGGCATCAAATAGCAAGGGACCTTATTTAGTATGGCAACAAACAAAGGACAAATTATCTGTATTTGCATTAACCGACCGTTTACTTAGCGGATTGGACGCGTTGTGTCGCTATGCGGTACAATGAATTGATTAATTGGTATGGCAACTTTATTTTATTCTGGTTTGATGTTGTAACTTAGGTTTGCTTGTATATATTGGATAAAAATGTAATTTATAGTTTAATTTCTAGCACTCTTAATCTGCTATACACCGTGGCATTTTAATGGTCTTACAACGGCAGCCCACTTCATGTATCCAATGACTACTAATCATTCATGAAAGTAAAAAAAATATTTATTAACATTTGAATAATAAAAAGTAAAAAAAACGTATTCATTATGACATGATGATGATTTAAACATTTATATCTGTAACTTTTATGGTGTACATAATAAAGAGTATTCTATTCTATTCTATGACGCATGATGTAGTTTGAAACACCCTGTTATGAGCGCGGTGCGAGCCTTCCGCTTCATTCAGCGCCGCCCTTGGAACTGACGCTCATAACAGGCTGTTTCAAAATACATCATGCGTTATAATTATTATTTTTTCTTTTTTTTTAATGATTAGTAGTCATATATTATTACATGATTATAGTCAGGATACGTGAAGTGGGCTGCCGTTGTAAAACGATTAAAATGCCACGGTGTATTACTATACACCGTGGCAAAAAAACTATCTCCTTTTAGTAACGCATGACATGTTACTACATGTCATGCGTTACTAAAAGGAGATAGTTTTTTTTTCTTCGGGGATTAGGCCCATCAAAAATTGTGGCGTATATTAATGAAACTTATGTTGATTTGTTCCTTATGACCTCTAGATTACAGTGGTAGTAATAATTATACTTCGTCTAACGGGAATAGTGAGAAATACGATCATAACCCATGGACTTTTTTTAGTGTTGCAACATACAAAGGACAGCAGTCATTAAAATAACTTAATATTAAAATATTCAATTTGGATGTGAAGTAAAACTCCTCGTGAAAAAGTTTTTTCCAGTTATCACATCTAATCTTTTCAATCTTGTCCTTAAAGTGGTGTTTGACAGATAATGGAAGTGGACTATAAGCCAGTCGTGTTTAAACTCAAAATTAAATAAAAACACAGCAGTGCACTACAGTTCCACGTGTTTCAAATCAACCTCGTTTAGAAGACAATACTTCAATGGTACACTGTGATCAACAAATTGTTGCACTGTCGGTCCTTTGTTCTCTTGTTTGTGCTCTACGATAGACGATGTACGGCACCGTTGATTGTTGCCTACAGCATTGAATGTATTACCATCTGGTGGATGGAAATGTACGGCAAGAGGTGGTTTGTATTCTGATCACTTTGATCAGAATGCATCGTTATTCGAAGTAATATTATACAGTTTCGTTTTAATAATCAATTTAGAACCTGGTTAAATTTTTTTACAAAATAAGTAAGGGTAGCTTTGGCTTTTTGCGATTCCATTTTAACAATTCACCAAGTACTAGGATTGTTGATTTGAATGTTAATTTACCCATTTGCTTGATGCCCTTGATTTATCGACTAGGTTACTGCACTAAATATCACAAGAAGACTGAAATGGTGTATGAATTGATACAATTAAATAACGTACGCGAAGCAATTGCAGATAAGTTAGCATCAATCAAACCTCCATTTTTATTTTTAGTCCGTCTTTACCATAATCGTTCTGAATGCAGGTATTAATTTGCACGTAATCTATGCCTAATATAAAATCATTATTGCTTAGTGCTCGGGCGAGCAATATTGCGCTCGGATACCGTTGGCTCCGACGTGACGTTACGGCGTCACAAACTTGTTATTGAAGAAAAAGTTTTATGCTTGGAAATGCACGCAGTCATCCGTTATTAGTATATGATACTCAATGAAAGTTCGTATACAATATCTATTTATTTATTTAGTAAATATTTTTAAATTTGTAGGTTAATGTTTAATTCATTATCATCATCATTTCAGCCGAAAGACGTCCACTGCTGGACATAGGCCTCCCCTAAAGGGGGGGCTTGCCATAATCGCCACGATTGGCAGGCGGGTATGCGACCGCAGTATGGTATTAAAAAGCATAGAGAACGCTGCTGCCCATGCTTGGTAATACAATACCCCTTGGTAAGGCTGGTTGTCAGATTTTCGACCTTCTGACGTGTAATGACTCAAAGATCCACGAATGACAGCCGGGACCAAGGGCTTAACGTGTTTTACGAGGCACGGAGGAGTCTCTTTAAGGAAAGATGGTCACCCATCCATGGACCAACCCCGACCAACGTAGCTAAACCTGATGGATCGACCTGAGGGGCTGTTATTATTGAACCAGGTAGTAGAATTAAAGTATAGTCAAAGTCAAAAGAGGAGCTCTCTTTTGACTTTGACTATACTTTAATTCTACTCGTACAAGGTATAGTTTATGTTTGCATAACCCGACAAAATGTAGTAAACTTTACAGCAGATTTTTCTTTAGTGATTTCAGTATTGGTTCCGTCGTCGTAAAATTTGTTCATAATGATGAGTACAATGACCCCATAAGAGGTTTTCAGTTATTTAAATTACACTTTGTATACTTCAGTACCTACTTATTTATGTGGGGGAACTCCGGTAATTAGGCTCAAAAGGATACTGTTTATTATATGATATTTACCTTGACCCTCATAGCCTACAATAATTAATAGCATACGTTGTCGATATTAATTAACAGCATATTAGTATGGAAAAACATACAATGCATCAAATCGTTCCTTTGTCTACACATGTATTGTTAAAATCACAAACGGCGACGACTTATTTTAATGGATAGATCATTCTTGAATCATCGCTAAATTTTTGGGGAAAATCATTGCCATAACAGCTATGGAAAACGACAAAAATTGGGATATATTTGAAAAAAGTTAAAACTACGGTTATGAAGAATGCTTACCTTGTTAACATGATCTCTAAGAATATTAGAGTATACCATGGCCATCGCTTCTAACGCCATGAAGGTCATACAGCCGACGACCCACGGCACTAGAAACGCCACGTTTTCCTGTAAAATACATAGCTATTAAACTCATTTAGCTCTTCCATTTAATATGAATGCGGTGTATTAGGAGTGCTATGTAATTCCCGTGTTAAATAATGTATTTCCCTAGTGTTCTAACACAACTGAGATTGGTTGCTTTGCCCTATTACTAAATTTCAGTTTATCTTAAATAAGATAGCTTTGTATTTTGAGCGTTTACGACGTACGGCATTTCATACAAACTTTAAAGCCCTTGTTTTTCAAAATGACTGAACCGAATTTAATTGAACTTCATATGCATAAGCAGGATACAAAGGTCTAAAAAGTCAGTTAAGATTTTTTTTGAAAAATAGTGTTAAAGCCAAATTAGACCGATTTAAAATTTTCCATAGAAACAGAGATTTCCAGTTATCTGTTTTTAAATTAAATTCGAAAATGTTCCTAACTTTTTAGACCTTTGTATCCTGCTTATGCGTATGATGTTTCATTAAAATAGGTTCAGTCATTTCGAAAAACAAGGGCTTGTAAGTTTGTATGCAATGCCGTACGTCGTAAACGCTCTTAAATGAAAAATCCGGTTGGTGTTCGGTAATTTACACACAAAGGCTCATATTCTTTGTAATACGTACGTACATACACACAGAGTAAAAAGGTTATATTGTATCTTTGTACTTTGTATTTGTACCATAATATCTATTTAAACTATTATAAACTACCCCTCATTTAATTCTTCCTAGCAATCTTATTAAAATCCTCAATAAAGTGTTGCTAGGTACAATAATACATTTATTTCTCCTTTTAACGAGAGCTAGAGTCTTGAAACAGGCATTTTAGGGACACATAAAATAATGTAATAGAATGTCGTAGAGGTTGAAATAGAACTGGTTTGATTACACTTATTTTGTTAAAGGCCCCGAGATTGTTTCGAGGTTTTACTTTTGTTTGTTTCGTTGTGTTATTTTATTAAAGTTATTTTTAGAAGACACAAACACACACCAACACGCACATTCACACACACACACACACACACACATTTATTTACCTTAAAATTATTTTATTTTCACGTTTAATAAAACGTATTTTTCTTTTTTTCATCTCAATACTCCAAAATTGTAACAGTAACATCAGAAGCACTATGTAACCTTTACGTCATTATACCTTAGGAGACCGGACTGCTTCTCCTTAACACAGGTTTTCATAACCTAGCTAGGAGAGCAGTGCTCACCCACACGTTTGTAGATATATTATAGTACTTATTTTGTAAAACTGTATTTTTAACGTGTACAACAATCCTTTGTTTTTGAGTAAATAAAATACATTACTATTGATTACTATTGAGAATCGATACTAAATATTTAGAGAAAGGGTTATTCTGGGTCCTGAGTCTCTCTAATGAGGCCTTTTTAGCAGGTGCGAGGACTTTGTGGAATACCGAATTTGTTTATTAAATAGCACGTGTAAGTTACATCATTATTTTTGGCAGAAGTTACACGGTTAGATAATACAGTGCAAATTAAAATGCTGGAATTTATCGATTTATCCATCCTATCCTAACTAATATTATAAATGCGAAAGTTTCTTGTTTGTTATCGGATTTAGATAACATTTTGCACATGGGTAGACCA
Source organism: Tiliacea aurago (assembly GCA_948098905.1). Lineage (NCBI taxonomy): Eukaryota > Metazoa > Arthropoda > Insecta > Lepidoptera > Noctuidae > Tiliacea > Tiliacea aurago. The sequence continues at coordinate 20,641,405 of OX402579.1, read as the reverse complement.
TGACCTGAACTAGGACAAAAGATAATTTTTACCCCAAAATTCCCATGGGATCTGACTCGTGCAGACTGGTGCGATATCGCGAACGTGACAGGCACCACGACCCTTGTCGCGCCCACGATACCGCGCCAGTCAGTACGAGCCATTATGCTAGTGAAAACGTGGCACGCAGCTAGTATGATTAAAAATTCAAAAGTAACTCTGTCAGTCTGTTACGTTTTATTACTACTGTTCGTAATTTGGCACTTAAGTTGACGAAGACCTGGGTAATGACATTAGGATACTTTTCATCCCGGTAGTTCGTCCCGGTGCTATAATTTCGTACCACCACGAGGCCGAAGCCACGAGAAAAATCTAGTTTACAATAAGATGAAATACGGGATTATTCTTTTCGCTTAACGTCAATAATTCGAGACTCAATATTATCCAGTCGGAAGGGATCAGCCATGAGCAGCTGACTAACCATGGATGCTTACGTTGTATTTATATAATACTTCGAGGACGCCCTTTTTCAGCAGATTATAATAATATCCCAACCAGTCGATGCCCAAAAACGCTCGACTGGCTGTTCACAATGGTGTACTGGTGCCTACGCTTATACGAAGGAAGTAAATGTTGGGTATGGCAAAAGAAGTATGAAAGTAGAATAAATGCTGTGGAAATTCATTCCTTTCGAAACATGTCTGGTGTTCGGGGTTGGGGTGAGTTTAAGATAAACTAAGGTTTAAGATTATAAAGCTAGCTATATTTCAGTAATATAGGATAACGATTAAAACTAAATGAGGTTAATGAGATGAGGATGAGTCGCGCCCGATATGCTATCCGAATACGTACTGACTATATTACTTAGTAATATATAAAATATGCAATGCATAAAGCGCGGTGTCGCAATTACGCTGTTTTTTATTCGCAATTATTGTTCGGTGATTGACCTGAACATGCTCCCGAGGGAGAAAAAGATGAGGTTAGTAAATGGGTATAGTTAAATGGGTAACGAAATTAATATTAACAAGGTGAAAACAATGTTCAAATAATACTAAAATAGTTATGTAGGATTAGTTATGTTAAAAGATGAGATAAAAGTAACATTACAAACTAAACAGAATCGCTACAGTGTAAATCAGGAAGAGAAAACACGCGAAATATCGGTGAAGAACCTCTATCTTCCTTTTTTTGTAAGCACTCACTAGATAGAGCTAGTCGCTTAGGATCACTTTTCACAGATTTACTACTAGATTGTCCTTTTTCCCTAATTTCACTACACTCAATCACAACACTTTCTGTAACGGTATGTGGAGATGGCAACGCAGTCGCCACAGAGGCTGTCGACCGCTCTGCTGTAGAAGTGGTAATATTTCCTTTACGTTGCCTTTGCCGCCAACGTTTAAAACAGTAAGCTGCCACCAATAACAAGATTCCCAATATGATGAGATAAGTAGCAGTATAAAGATGGATGTCGTGGTAGGAGATACTGGTGCTCAAAGGTTCACTCTGCTTCATAATCTCAAGACTTCTCTTAATAGCTTCAAATTGTCTGATGTTGTCTGAGTTATTGGGATTAAACTCATATGAGATTTCTGGCATAGTGATATTTATTATGTGATTGATTGGTGATATTTCTGGCGAGATAATCTTTGGCGTCGTGCTAATTTTACTAGACAATCTTTTGTTTGAATAAACCATAAAATCTTCTGTTTTTACTAAACAGCCTTCCCCAACACGCAACAGACCAGCACCTGATAACCTAACTGCCTTAACTTGATTTTCACACAGAAATTTGACGTGACATTCATTGCAGCATAAATAATAATATTTGTTTTCTGATGTTAACTCTCTCCAGTCATTCTTGCACGAGGTAGTTTTAGTTTTACAAGTTCTTGTGCCTGGGATCGTCTCACAAAGGCTATGATCATCTTTCATGTGGTGAATAGGCCTTCTGATATGACACAGAATAGTCACAGGGTTTTGTAATACGCATGACTGCAGATCCGTGTCTGTGATAGTTAAATAGGAATCCTTTCTCATGTTGATGGCTGCCAATTCTGAGATAGTTTCGACCTTCATCATCATGTTATCTTTCAAAATGCGTGGAACCGGGATAAGTTTGAATACCTCGTAAAGATCCCTTTCAATCAGGGGTATTCTTATTTCTATAATTAGGTATTTGCCAGAGTATTTGGCTCTTACTTTGAGTAAGCTGTAAAGATCTTTAAGATTAAAGTTGTCGACAGGAACTACTAAGTCTCCAGATATTTGTGCTGATATTAGGCTTAGCTCTGATCTGAGTTGCTTCGGAGATATCAAATGAAAATCTAATTTTCCACTATAAATATCAGTTACTGTATCTAAAATTGAGTCCTGGATTCGTCGAAGTGTATACAACAAGTTGTTGGCAGTGAAAGCCGAGGTTATGAAGTCCGTGATTATAGTTATGTTTTGCACTTGCTGAGAGAGATTTTTATAGGAATCTTGGAGATAATTTAGCTTTTGATTTATTATTTTGTGATGTTTGTTTATAGTATTCTCCATCCTTTTCATGAGATTAAATTCAGCTTCTACGACCGACGTTTGGTTTTTCCAGAGGTTGTATAAATGGTTTTCATTATGCTTTAAAAGGTCAATATCCTTCTCATATTTATCTGCAAATCGTTGGTCCAACACTCCGAATAAACTATTTGCAACGTAGCCTACTCCGTCTAGCAAGCCGCGTCGCCGGCGTTTCTTATTAGTCATAAACGACGATTCATCATGACAATATTATTATAATGTTTAATTTCTTCGAACTCGTGCTCGAGTTGTAACATGACGCCGTCGCAAGGTGTTTGTGTTCTAATCGTAGAGCATAAGGTTTCAAGATACTTAATATACTTTAGTAATGCCGCCGTTCCTTCTTGATAAGGATTTGTGTCATAATAGACTATTAAATGCCAATCATCTCTAATTAAGTGCATATTAGATATTTTGTCGAAGTAGACACTATTGTCTGTCAGCACGATCAAGTTGTAGGATGCTTGAGCGGTGTTTATTAGTGACAGCTAAAATAATGTCAAAGATAAAACCATAGCTGCGAATGAGATGTGACGTTTTTTCTTCGCCGCTGGCAATTTATTATTAACTTTTGGGGCATTTGGATCTTGATCATTTTTATTTGTTGGCAGTAAGGACAGTTTTACAACTGGGCGTTTTAAGACCCCGTTTTTGGTTTTGAGTGTGACGACCCTTACGTGTCCGTCACTTCCAGGATGTAGTGCTACTACGCGACCTAGACTCCATTTTCCTGGTGGAAGGTTGTCGTCCTTTATAATATCGATGTCGTTGAGGTTGAGATCTTTTTGATGCTGTCGCCATTTGGACCTAGTCGAAAGCAGCGAGAGGTAGTCAGTCTTCCATTTAGCCCATATATCTTGATATATTTTTTGCGTCAACTGCCACCGTGTTCTGAGATCACGCTCTGTTTCGAAAATCGTTAAGTTGGGGCCGCTTGCTAAAAAGTGAGCCGGGGTCAAAAAGTCCAGGTCCTCAGGATCTTCTGTCAGAGGGCACAGTGGTCTGGAGTTCAAACAAGCCTCGAGTTGGGATAGTAGGGTAATATATTCCTCGTAGGTTAGTTTTTGCTCTCCAACGACACGCTTGAGATGATGTTTTAGGCTCTTCACTGCCGCTTCCCAGAGTCCGCCTGCAGATGGCCATGATGGGGCGTTAAAGTGTCACTCAATATTCATTTCAGAGATTGTTGAGATTACTTCGTGGTCAGACAAAACGTAGGAGATTTCGGCAAACTCTTGTTTTAAAATTTTGTTGGCTCCTATGAAGTTAGTTCCTTGATCACTATAGATGTGCCCAGGAACTCCTCTTCTAGCCGACATTCGTCGAAGTGCGGCAATAAATGCTGACGCTGTGAGATCTGAGACGATTTCTAAATGTATGGCTTTAGTTACCATACAAACAAAAACTGCGATATATCCTTTACAGGTTTTAATCCCACGACCTTTATTTGCCTTAACAAAGATGTGTCCGGTATAATCTATTCCAGTGTGGTAAAAAGGTCGATTAGGAATCAATCGTGCTGGAGGTAGGTCACCCATGATTTGATGTTGTGATATGGGATTATTTCTTTTACATTTGACACACATTCTTAACCGTTTCCTTGTGACTCTGTTTCCTCCAAGGATCCAGTATTTTTGTCTTATAAATCCAGTAGTCATTTTTACTCCACCGTGAAATACAAGCTCGTGGGATTCATCTATGATAAGATCTGCCAATTTCGATTGATTCGGGATTATGATGGGATGCTTCATTTCGGGATCAAGATTCGAATGTTTAAGTCTGCCACCGACACGGAGCAATTGATTAGTGTCTAGCATGGAATTGAGATTAAGAATCTGGCTTTTCTTATTTAGTGGTTCATTATTTTTCAGCTGTGATATTTCTTCGTTGAAATATTCGTTTTGAACATGCTTAATTAACATTTCTCTTGCTGTCTTTATATTTTGCAGAGTAAGAAAACATGTGCGTTTTTTCTTGTAAACAACAATGTCGATGAACTTGTTGATGTAAGCTAATACTCGAGTAACTTTCATTAAAGAGCTATATTTTGGTAATAGTTTATTAATTATTAAATTTTCGGGGTTAACAACGACCGTATTTACTTGCTCCTTTTTTCTGAGTTCTTCACTAGTAATACTCGTATAAATCGGCATCTTATGACATTCTTTAGGCTTATATTGTGGTAACCAGTCTGGCCCTTGCCACCAAAGCGAGTGATTGGCTAATTGAGCAGCAGGTAAACTGCGGCTTGCGCAAACCGCGGGGTTTTCTTTGGATTTTACGTAACTCCAGTTATCTTTAGGGATTATTTCAGTAATAATGCTCACTCGATTCGCAACAAAGGGTTTCCATTTCTCCGGTTCGCCACTTAACCAACCTAGAACAGCCGTTGAATCAGTCCAACCATAAACATGTACCTTGTAGCTCGATAGGGATAAGATGATTTTTCGCATAAGTTTTGACAACAAGAGAGCGCCGCAAAGTTCCAGACGTGGGATCGATTGTGGTTTTTTGAGTGGTATTACTTTTGATTTCCCTGCAATAAGGGTCACGTGGGTTTCATTTTCTCTCTGTATTTTGCAATACACGACGCAAGCGTATGCTTTTGTGCTGGCGTCGCAGAAGCCATGTAGTTCGATGATATCTTTCTCCTGGGTTTGAATCCAACGTGGTATTTTAAATCGAGATATATGAGATAGATCGGCTTTAATAGTATTCCACTCTAACGCGATTTCTTGAGGGACAGGGTGGTCCCAACCCAAGTCTGATTTCCATAATTCTTGGAACAAGATCTTAAGTTTTATTGTGACTGGTGCTAGCCAGCCCAAAGGGTCAAAAATTTTTGATATTTGAGATAAGAATTGTCTTTTTGTAAGGATGTCTTGTGAGATAAATTCTATAGGATGAAAGATAAATTGATCATTTTTTGGTTCCCACCGAAGACCTAAAGTTTTGGTTGACTCCGGTTGTTTAAAGTCAAAGTCTTCCTTTTGGAGAGGATCAGAACTATCTATTATTTCCGGCAAGTTTGATCGCCATTTTCTGAGATTAAACCCGCCAGATTTGAGGAGGTTGATCATCTCCGCTTTAAGCTGTTTTGCAGCCCTCGCTGAATGTTCACCATGCATGAGATCATCCATGTAAAACGAGTGTTCTAAGATATCAGGAGCGCAACTTTGTGGATAATTTGGCCTTTCATCGATGGCCAATTGCTTCAGTGTCATCATAGCCAAAAAAGGTGCGGCTTTTGTGCCATAGGTAACGGTCGCTAACTGGTATTCTTTTAAAGGTTGAGATTGATGGTTCCGCCAGATAATTTTCTGATATTTCTGATCATCGGGATGTAGCCAGATTTTGCGAAACATTTTTTCGATATCTGCTGTAAAAGCGTATCTAAATTGTCTCCATTTTAAGGTAAGGCTCTGAAGGTCTTGCTGTAAATTGGGTCCTCGGCACATAAGATCATTGAGGCTGTATCCACTCGAGGTTTTTGCCGAAGCATTAAAGACGACTCGCAATTTAGTAGTTGATGACTCAGAGCGTTGGACGCAATGGTGCGATAGGTAGCAGTCCGGATGTACGTGTGGCGCAACGGGTGTCATGTGTCCGAGCTCTAGGTATTCAGAAATAAACGTTTTATAGTCACGTGCCAGTGCTGGTTGCTTACTTAATTTCCGCTCTATTTGGAAAAATTGAGCAATCGATTTTGTTTTCGACTCGCCTATATTATTGTCAAAATTTTCTTTAAAAGGTATTTTAACTACGTAGCTTCCGTCTTCCCGTCTAGAGGTCGAAGATTGGTAAAACTCGATGCATTTTTGATCTTCTTCTGATATGGCTGGAGATTCATGAATGTCCTCCACTTCCCAAAATTGCTGAATCTCTTCGATATTATTTAAGATCACATTGCAATGGTACGTTTTGTAGTTGCCGCTTAAGATCCATCCCAACTGGGTTTGTTGGGCAATGGGCAATATGCCTTCTGAACGACAGATACCGTCCATAAGGATAGTGGAATAGATATCTGCCCCAAATAAGATGTCAATAGGCCTACTTTTGTAAAATTCGGGATCTGCTAGAGTTATTTGGTTAAGAGTAGGCCAGTCTGACTTAGGTAAGGTACAGCTGGGTAAGTTATTTATGAGTCTAGTCATTATATATACGTCCGTTTCAAAGGTGAAATCGCTAACCAACGACGAGCATTTGATGGTAATCATGCCCTTACAGTTGTTTTCCTTATTTCCTATTCCAGAGATATAACCGTTACATTTCCGTCGCGGTAGTCTTAACAACTGAGCTGCGCTTTCCCTAATAATGGATGTCTGTGACCCTTGATCTAGAAGAACCCTAATTTTTTGGTAAGATCCGTCCGCTGCTTGTACGTTAATTATTGCTGTGGCAAGCAATATTTCTGAGGGTGCCTTAAGAAGCGATGCAACTGTGTTACTTTCTTGCTGCTGAGATGGCGATTTCGTAATCGTAGCTGCATTTGACCCAGATCGATGTGACGTAAAGGATTCATGCAAAATGGTATTGTGGTCGTTATTGCATTCTTTGCATCTTATTTCGGAAAGGCATTTTTTGCCTTCGTGATAATGTAAACAATTAATACAAAGCTTTAAGTTAGCAGTAGCGTTTTTACGTTCATTAGGTTTTAATTCTAATAATTTTTGACACGCATGAATTCGATGATCATTAGCGTTGCAAATAGGGCATTGCTTGCGATTGTTAATTTTGCGTTTGGACTTTGACGATTGCGAAACTTGGTTTGTTGAGTAATTCGTTTTAGGATTGTTGTAATATGGTTTATAATTGGGACCCTTTGAAAATGATGGAGAATACTATAAACTATAACATGACTATGAATGATAGGCTGGAAAATAAGGTCATAAGGCAACAGTGCAGTTAAAAAGGAGATGTAGTGACAAAAATTGAAAAGAGTATGCTTAGATGGATATGTAGAGAGGATGAATGAAAGGAGACTAACAAAAGGTATAGACAAAGCAGATATGAGTGTAAACGCTGGTAGGACGCCCCAGAAGGACATATAGTGACCTAATTGGTGATGTTCTTCTAAAAGGTCAGGTGCGTAATACTCGCAACCGGCGTGAGTGTATGACCAATGTGAACGTTGACGAAGCAAAAGGAGTATGTAAGGAGCGTAGCAGGTCTGGTGTCGTTCTATAGTTTTTGCCTACCCCCATGCAGGGACCATTTTGGTTACCCATTGAAAGGGTTTTCGATAGGATTTTTCTATGCGGTTAAACAAAAATCCATACGATATGGTAACCCTTATGAACGGCTTAAATTAAATTGTGGTAACCCATTGAAAGGGTTTTAGATAAAAACTCATACGATGTGGGTAAACCTTTTGAACGGCTTAATTTAGGTCATTCAAAATTACCCACACCGTATGGGTTTTTGATTAACTGCTTAGAAAAACCCTATCTAAAATGGTAACCATAATGGTCCCTGGGTAGAATAGAGATAGAATTGGTCATGCTACGCATGCTGGGCGGATATCGAAATAACATAATATTATGATCTTTTCATGTTACTGGGTTTCAAGTAGGTACAGAATCCATTGATATGGTATCATTTAACCCTTTGACTGGGGTTCAAGTATAAAAACCATTCAATGGGTTATCATGTAACCCTTTCAATGGGTTTCTAGTATAAAACCCTTTCAATGGGTTACATCATGATAAAGGTAACCCATTGTATGGGTTAGCCCTTTGAAAGGCTTAACTCTTAACCGGAAACCGGGGTTGTACGGTCCCTGCCCCCATGGGAAAAAGGCGTGAGCATATATATGTAATAATATCCCAGACTTATGTATTTATTTAAATGAATGTATACTTACTTTATAAATACCATAGAAGAGGAATATGCTGAGTATGATCATGAACATCTGTGTTCCTATTATCGCAAAATATGCTATCTGTACACCTGAAACAAACAAAGAACAGTTTTAACACAATATTCAGAAAAATCCAAAAATATTAAAGAGCAGTGGTAAATTAAGCTGAAAGACGTCCTGAAAGGAAGGGGGGGGGTTGCCATAATCATCACGCTTGGCAGGCGGGTTGGAGATCGCAGTATGGTGAGAGCGTGGCTGCTCATTCTCTAGTAAGTCCCTTAGTCGCCTTTTACGACACTCATGGGTAGAAATAGGATGGTGCTATTTTTTACGTCCGGCACCACACGGAAAGTTGGACGGGCCAGTGGTAACGGCCCCGAATTACGAGTTGTAGATCATGGGTCCGAACCCAGGCAGGCGCTTTACTTCGTTTAAATAATTTCAGCACCTTTCAAAACGGTGAAGGAAAACAACGTGAGGAAACTAGCATGTCCTAGAACCAAACAATTTAAGACATGTGACATAATTATATCAACCCCTACTGGGCCCGCACGGTGGATTACAGCCCACTTCCTCTCGAAGAGAGTAGGCATGTGACCCAGAAGTGGGAACAATATAGGCTGATTATGGTATTCTGAAAAATATGCATTTTAGTATTTACTGGGAGAGTACTTCAAAAAGTCATATTTTTTAGCCGTGGTGGAAATATTGATAATTCATTCAAGAGTCATTTTGTTTAATTTCCTGAGATTCAAACAATATTTATGTCAGTCAATTGTTAGGAAAAAAAAATAGGTAGCGGATTTATTTCGCGATGAATGTTCTCAATTTAATATCCTGTGCATGGCGTGGCTTAGTTGTAGCATAATCGCGTTTCTATTTTTAACTTAAATGTCAAGAATGTTTTAGATTTAAATGCCAACTTAAATCAGGTCTTACCTGACATTATGTTTTAAAAATAACGGAGAAAAGGATATTGTATAATATTATTATTATACAATACCGTTGTACCATAAATTGCAGACGTATTTCCATGGTATTAGCAGTACCGTAGATGATAACGTTTTATATCACATTACCTTCTCAAAATGAGACATAATGTCATTAGATTGCTCATATATTTGTTTTGCCGATACGTAAGATTTTTTGTAGGATAAGGAAAAATACTCGTAATATGGTTTGGTTTGGTATTTTTCAAATTATACGTTGAGACGTATGAGTACGTTTTATTAAGTATATAAAAATACATCTTTTATAAAAACCTTCATAAGGAAAACATGACTGAATTCAATCTTGAAAGCAAATAAAGTTTATGTAAATAAAAGCATTACAAATGGTACAGAATTTCAGGTAATGTCAACTGTGCAAGTTTGTATAATATATTAGGTACTTTACCTATTTAAAGGATTCTCACACTTAAAAATAGTGCCATCAAGAAACACAATAGCCCAAGTACATAGACAGATGTCGGTTCCTCACATGATGGATGTTCACATATATTCGGACCAAGCAGCTGAAAGGACAAACGAATTGACGCATGAGCTACCCCTTAAGGGCAACGTACCCCTTCAGGAGCTCTAACGTTGAATAGATGGGAGTATTTTGGCGAAAAGGTGCATTGTGTTAAAGAAAATATGGTGGAGAAATGAAATGAAATGTAATCGATTATTTTGTAAATAGGATATTAGAATCACTTTTACACGTCATATAAAAAAATAATCTAGATGTAGCCGACATTTCCTATCTGACTACCCCTGAGAAGAAATGGCGAAACAAACTCAGGGGTCAAAGTCTCTTTTAAAGTCCAGACATAATCTTAGTCAGATCATGTAGATCCGTGTCTGAATTGGTCTTTTGAGGAAAGAACCACACAAATTTGAGTGGAACTGTCCAATCAGTGCAAGCATTTGTCAGTCATCGTGCAGCTCAACAGAGTTACAAGGGTAGAAGTTATGTGGCTGTCTTTCAATTGTAAATGTTATTATGAAAGATGTTTTCAATATGGAGTTACCTAATGGAAAGAGCATAATGATGCCTGTTTTCTCCGATATTTAGCCAATTTGGTAGTTATTACTAGCGATCCGGCCCTACTACGCGTAGTATTCACGACGACTTGAAAAAATAATCTTTACTATGTTTAAGTGTAATCATCATCATCATTATCATTTCGGCCGAAAGACGTCCACTGCTGGACATAGGCCTCCTCCAAAATGAGGGGAGGGTTGCCTTAATCGCCACGCTTGGCAGGCGGGTTGGCGATCGCAATGTGGTGTTTAAATGCATAGAGAACGCTGCTGCCCATTCTCTGGTCGCCTTTTAGGACTCCCACGGGAAGACTTTACACCCGGCACCACACGGAACAAGTAAGTTTAATAAGAATGTATTATACAAATAAACCTTACGGAATAAATTCTCTAACTAAATGATGGTGAAAGCTTCATCAAAATCCGTTGCGTAGTTTAGGAGAACAACGCGGTCACACAGACAGACACGAAAATCGACTTTATTTTAATGATTGTAATAGATAATTTAATGCAAGAAATATTTTAATTATATACTTATATAAACTCTCCCCTTCTTCCCATGGGAGTAGGCAGAAACTATAGAACGCCACCTACTACGCTCCTTACATACTCCTTTTGCTTCGCCTACGTTCATACATCTGGTCATACACGCGCGCCGGTTGCGAGTACCACGCACCTTAACTTTCTGAAGAACATCACCAATTAGGTCGTTATAATTATGTCCTCCTAGGGCGTGTCCCGGCCTTTCACTCACCTCTGTTTTGTATATTTTAATTATTTACTCGTAATAGATATTTGCACAATGTTCAGTTCGGATATGGTTTAAAGAACATTTATTATATGTACCACTTCATATTTTACCCATATTCAAGCAAATAAATAAGTTCAGCATTGCCATACAACGTGGCAATGCCGCCAGCCTTTTGGCCACTTTTCCTGTTGACAGCGACGCGGAAGATATTTTGTTGCCCTATGATTCTTTCCCCTCCTTTTTTATATAAATTATTGTACATACATTATTATTATTTTTAAGATTATTACCTTTTAAATTAAGCAAATAAATTATTTGAATTTATAATATGTATAATAATATATAGAGATATATGCATAAATCATATGAAATAGAGCCTACTATTTCAGTAATTTCAGCAAATAAACCCCATAATATAATATATTATGTACCCAGTAATAGCTTCAAATTATCTAGCTCTTGAATCTAGTTACTCAAGGTCTGCAAACGTCGTTTCGTTTGCCAGGCCTTGGTTCTCCAACTAGACTAACAGATAGACGACCATCTATGTATAAGTTATACAGTGAAATTGGTTTGCTAAACTCCGCAGATGGGATGGGTATTGATATCTAAATTCTAAACAGGATAAAATAAAAATATTGTAAAATTGTAAATACATATACATATTATTTATTATTACTATCTATTAATTACAAGCTCATTTAATGTATTGTTTTACTCACAACAACACGTCAAAAAACTTAATCAAATAACCCGCCCCTAACTGTTCCCGGCGCAAAGGTGCCCATAGCGCGTAAATAAAAATTTAAAAAATTTGATGTTTTTTTTTGGGAGATCAACTACTGCTTTTTGTGTTGTTACTTAAAGTATGAGTTGAGAAAAACTCTTTTTTTTTCAACTATGTTGTAATGTTATCATTAATCACTATAGATTATAATTATACAAAACCGAAAGGACGTAGTTTTTGCTTAAAACCAAAACAGTGCAGAAATGTTATATGAAATCTCATGGTTGCAAAGTTTTTCATTAATGCACTGTTTTTAGGGTTCCGTAGCCAAATGGCAAAAAACGGAACCTTAATAGATTCGTCATGTCTGTCTGTCTGTCCGTCCGCATGTCACAGCCACTTTTTCCGAAACTATAAGAACTGTACTGTTGAAACTTGGTAAGTAGATGTATTCTGTGAACCGCATTAAGATTTTCACACAAAAATAGAAAAAAACACAATAAATTTTGGGGTTTCCCTTACTTAAAACTGAAACTCAATTTTTTTTTTTCATCAAACCCATACTTGTGGGTAGGTGTATCTATGGATAGGTCTTCAAAAATGATATTGAGGTTTCTAATATTTTTTTTTTCTAACCGAATAGTTTGGGCGAGAGACACTTCCGAAGTGGTAAAATGTGTCCCCCCCCCCTGTAACTTCTAAAAAAAGAGAATAATAAAACTAAAAAAATTATGTGAACTTCCATGTAAACTTCCACCGACAATTGGTTTGAACGAGATCTAGTAAGTAGTTTTTTTTTAATACGTCATAAATCGTAAACCGCAATTTAACTTAGATAATAATTGTACGGAACCCTTCGTGCGCGAGTCCGACTCGCACTTGGCTGGTTTTTTATTTAGATATCAATTTACCACAGAGGTTCAATATCTCCCATTAAGTTTAATATAAAATGTATGCATTAGATCAACAAGATACTGGCTGAAAATAAAAATCGGCTGAATAAAACCGACTTTGTGAAAAACTTTGTTTTCATTATCTTATTTTATTATGGCATGTATTTAACGCGGCGACAAATTAATCTGAATATGGGATTAAAAAATAATTAAAGCCGGTAGAAAAATAATAGGTTGGCAGCTACAGCGAAGTATAATTTTAAGTGGAAAGTAGCAGCTTAATAATCAGTTGATAGCTTTGTTTTAATTTAAACTGGCATCGATTTTTGGTTTTGGTAACTGAATTTACCAACAATAGAGGCGAATGGTCACTGTTCTAACCTAACCTAACCCAAATGATTCAATAACAGTATTATGCTGTATGGATAATTACTATATTGATTGTGTGAACTAAATAAAACATTACTTACATAACTTTTGTTGATATAAATTTAAAAATAATATTAAATAATATTTATTCGCTGCCAAGTTATTTTTTTTTGTAACAAATGGTTAGTTGCCCTTTAAGTTGTTAGTCGACTGGAAAATAATTTGCCTTTTATTATGAGTAGGTATATTGTATCACGATAGGTAGATTGGTAGTTGAAAGAAAAGTAGATTATGCACCTTGCTAAAGTGAGTAATTAATGCACTCGTGTTAATTTAATGCCGTCGCATGCACTCGGGCACCAACTTAACACTCGTACATTAATAACTCACTTTGCGTTCGATGCAACAATCTACTATTGTTATGTTTTATCGTGTTTAGTTATAGATACCCGTCACGTCTGTAAAGCTTACAAAAAATCTTTTACAAAAAAAAAACAATTTTCTTCCAAAAAAAACACTACAAAGTGAAAAATAGGTTATGTTTCATTTCGGAAGTCGGTGTCTTTGTAACTATTTATTTTTTTGGCACCGACTTCCAAAATGAAGGTTATTTTTCACTTTGTAGAGTTGTTTTTTTTTAAAGTCCGTTGTTTGTTTTTGTGTCAACGGTTCATCACCTTTTACAAAATATTGCTTTTCCCGATGCAGGGGCGTTAATCGTTGAGGAGATATCCTGGTAATAACCAGGAGAACTGATGATGACTTCACCATTATGCATTGTGACGAGCATAAATTGCTTAGCAACCATATTAAAGTGTCTAATTGAATCGCAACAGTGAAATACTTAATAATAAGTAGTTCCAGTGGCCATCTGTGGTCTTCATCATCAGTTTCACTTCACCAAATGGTGCTTTCCGAGTGCAAATGCATGAGTTACTATAAAAATACTGAAATCGATATAGGTGTGCCTATAAAATTTGAGGATTGCCCTCGATTTCCATGGGATCCCATCATCAGATTCTGATTAAGTGACAAATAGGACCACTTCGGCAGCATACCCTTTCAAACAAAAAAAATATTTTTAAAATCGGTCCACAATTGACGGAGGAATCGGTGAACAGCAATAAAAAAAAAAGCAGTAGTAGTGCCGAATATATAACCTCCTCCTTTTTGGAAGTCGGTTAACAAAATAAAATTGATTTAGTGAACTGATATTTCAAGTGACTACAAATTATTGCGGACCCCATAAAAAAAATCATTGAGTTATTCTTTTTTTGTACGATGTGAAGATATCGATACTCATCGTGTCTACGGTGTTTAGCAAACCAATTTAAAATAACGCTGTAAACAGTATGTAACAAAATGCCTGTTGTTCTTTTTAGGGACGTATACATTAACCTAAAAGCACAGCATTGGTGGAATTATAATTTAAAAAAGAATTAAAGAGTTAAGAAATCAGTTAAACATTACAAATATGAATAATTAAATATTTATTTTAATTATTTTTGTTGAACAGTTTTTATAAATGACTTGCTTTATTACGTATGTATACCGATTCTTAAAACGTAGGTAGAAGGAACAACAGGGTTTTTGTTACATATTGTATAATTAGGTACCTAGGTATAACTTGGGAAGTAAAACCGAGTATTTATTGCTATCCAATTTAGACAGATTTGTATGCATCAGTGAGTTTGTGTAGGTAGTCGGTAGGTATAATATTATAGGTTTTAATCATTATTTTTAATAGCTTTAATACTATTTTATAGGTAGTTTTAATAATTCAGTTTTACTGCAAGATTTGAATCCAAAATCAAGAAATAAACAAAAATAAAAATGCAAATATTTCAAGCCGTAAAAGTGAAATTGCGATAAAAATTCTGCCCATGCCTGAGAAACATATTGCCTGGTTAGTTTGCCAGAAATATCTGGTGCATTTCATGCAGGATAATTTGCATAATCAGAGTTGTTTGCGCGCTATCAGCTGGCGAATGCTTCGCTTAGTCGGCAAGTGCCTTGGACGAGTTTCAAAATTTCCGCCCGACTTCATAAAAATATATGTTTACGGAAAGTTTTTCATAATTTACTTATCTAGTTATAAATTAGTGCCGTGCCAAGTTTAAGCCCAAGTGGTAAAATCTAGTATAACGTGTTCAAAAGTACGAGAAGGACGAGTATCAAGCTTTCAAAATATTAATATTTCTTCCCTATGTGTTTATTATTCTAGCATAAATGGCACTCGTGGGTTGCAGCTGAAAATCGTTTTTTTTTCTTTCTGTTTAATAAATAACTGAATAGATTTTCTTGTTAAAATTTAAATTAAGATTACTATTAACAAGAAAATCTATTCAGTTATCGCTGTTAAAACGCATTAAACATTCATTTTTGTCGTAATACTGGAAGGAAAGGGTAAAGGGCTGCAGATATACAATTTCTCGATCGAAAAAGCATCAAAATCCCCTTTTTTGATGTTTTTTCGATCGAGTAATTATAAACAATGTTAAAGTTGAATTTTCTAGTCAAGGGACTAGAAAATTATACTTTAACATTATTTTGGTATTTTTCCCTTCCAAACGATTCCCCAAACGCCCCGATCATCAAAACATATAAAATAAATTCTAATAGCCTTCCTAGAAACAGACACTTATAGACCGTAGCCTCGAAAGAGCCCCTAGAGTTCGAAGCAATCGCGTCGGCTACAATTGTCACGTAATCGATTGAAGTGAACAAACAAATCTGGTCAAAATCGATTACATCGATATCCCCAAGGATGTTTGCTTGACACGTCGTTACATTTCACGAACGCGCGTCAATCATTGCAACGTATGCTTTACAACAAAGACATAAGAGTCACAAGACGCGCGCTCGTAATTTGCAATAGGACTATGCTAATCGGTACTTCCAAGCCGTCACCGTGAATTGGAATCCAATCTTAGTTCACTATAACTCAGTAGGAATAATGGGTTCACGTCAAGTAAGCGCGAAGGAGATACGATGCATTTTCCAGATAAAACGGTGCTCTGTGAATGGCTTTTGTGAAATGGAAATATAGAAAAATGCGTAATTTCATTAAAACTATTAATTGGACTCAGCTGTGAGAAATAGAAATGTCAAATGTCAAGCACATTAAAAAGTGACGCTGGAAAATTAATAATATAAGTGAGGCAATTGAAACTGAATCTGCTCTTTTTTTTTTGTATGGCATCTCGTAGTTAACCTTGAGAGACCGCGACTACTTAACCAAGTTTTCCTGTGTCTGCCTTAAGTTTGAGCCTAAAGCCGCCAGCGAGGGCGTAAATATATATTATAAACTAAACGACTGCGCACTAAGGGCACCCCCTGTGGGGTACGGACCTCGGCTTAGGGCATCGTTGGGGGATCACAAATTGGGGACGGGCTGGATCAAAGTTTATATCATGATTATTATCAGGGGTTACTATTAATGCTACGGCGCACTCAGCCTCGGCGCGGGCGGCTGGCGATTCGACGTGCAAGGGACGGGGGGGACAATTTAGTCGGGAACTTCGCGTGGTACCTCGGCGGCGAGGTCGGAACGAATTTGTGCACTGTACTGGTGGCCCTATTGCTTTCTTGGAGGAGGGTAATGTGGTCATCTAGGTCTGAGAGAGTATGCCTTGGTCGGCGAGTCTGACTAACTGAATCTGCGAGGTAATTGCGTAATTTCACATTTAAAATATGAGCTTTTAGAGCAGTCGTAGCCCAGTGGTAAGAGCCGTGACCTACGAGTTGTAGGTCATATATATGTTCAAACCCAGACAAGTGCTTTACTTTGTGTACTTAAATTATTTCATCACCACTGAGCTGTTCTCAAAACGGTGAAGGAAAACATCGTGAGGAAACCGTCCTAGAACCAAAAATTCGAAGACGTGATATACACCAACCCGCACTGAGGCTGCGTGGTGGATTACAGCCCACTCTCTCTCACCGAGAGAAGGCCTGTGTCCCAGCAGTGGGAATATTATAGGCTGATTATGTAATGTGAGCTTTTATAATTTATAACGTGACAATATTATCGTGGTCATTGACGTAAACGTCACGGCTCACGATAACACAGGGAAGTAAAATGTATGGAAGTATATCGCATCTCCGCCCCAATTGTGTCTTATTTCTTAAATCAAAATATCTAGAAAACGGCCTTTAGAATGAATAAAAAAAAAACACGTTTCGGGAGCTTCAAAAACCATTGTTGCTTTTTTGCTTAATGACACTATTTGAGATGAGGTGCACTAAGAAAACGCTTTTATATTTCCGGTTACGATATCGTTGTAATGTGCACGTATTTCCATACATTTTAAAGAAAGAAAGAAAAAGCATTTATTGGGACTCGCACAGATCACAAATAAATAAAAAAACACACTCATATAAACATAAAGTCAAAACTAAAATTAAAACAAAGTAAAAATTAAAATAAAAACAGAAAGTCCTGTACGAGGCCCAAGGCCCGTATCTCGGCATGATGCTGCGGCACTTAAAAATAAGTGTCGCAGCGCTGGTATTCTGATAGGGCCCGCTGAAAGATCATCCGGAATTAAATAAAATGAAAATAGATAGTGAAAATAACATATTTAACAAAAATAAATAAACGATGATTATTTAATAAAATGATTGTATTTTATGGACGTCCACATATCGTTACGTTATAAATTTTAGGTAAAAGCGCATAATGGCAACGCTATTCAGTTTGACAATTCAGCAACATTCATTGCGTTATTTACGTTTTCGAGCAGACTAAGTTTTCAAACATATGAAGCAATGTGCTAGGAATTTCCTTCTGATTGGGATTGAAAGAGTGTTCCTTATTGGGGTGCTGGCTTGCTCTATGCGATGATACGATTTCAGAGCATTAAATCTTTGACTTTATTTAATAGAACTAGTGGTCACCCACTGGTTGAAATTCGACCCACTCTACCTGCCTATATGGTACTTACTAATTCCATGAGTACACTAATTCCATGCTATTAAAAAGTGCTTACTTATTCCGTGCTCAAGTTGTCACTTCTGTCACCTATCTATTTTCAAGTCATGAGGCCCTGGTACTTTGTGTATGTGTGTGTGTCAAACGCATGGTTCTGTGTAATGTATTTTTTTATGAATTAAATTTATTTCTAATGCATATTATATAAAAATATTAGCTTTTTGCACTCCTTCTCCATATAAACTTTGACTGTGCCAAAGAGGATCGAAGTTTTTGTATTGAGACTGGCCTCGTCTGTTCGCCATTTAGATTATTTTTCAAAATGGCGCCCCATGATAATGCCTATACAATACGGATAGAGGGATATAGACAAACAAAAAATGTCACGAGATATTTATATTATTTTAAAGTTAAAAATGGCCATGATGAGCGCAACTTAACTTTAACTTTAATTATCTAGGTAATGTGACAGTTTAGGACAATAAAATTAATAATTACAAAAAAGTTCGATCCCCTTTCATACTCCTCCGCCCGCTTATTTTTCGTAAAAAGTGGTACAAAGATTTTGATTCACGTTTTAATACATAATGATGATACCTAAAACATATTTTTTCCGAATAAGGCCGTTGGTCCACCGCACTGTCAACGAGAAACGAGATGACGGTGAAGTAGCGATACATACATTGACTATAGCCGCGTATCCACCACCGGGACGTCACGTTCGGATACTCTCGTTTCTCGTAGACGTCCCGATGACGTTGTGCAATGGACAAACTGTGTAACTAACAGTGTATGTTTAACTCAATAAAGCTGACTTGGGTTCCGTACGTATTTTTAGGGTGCCTACTGAAAATCAGCGCTGTGTTGTGGGTCCCCCATAGCACAGCATCACGCCGAGTGCAAGCCTTTTTGTCACAGTCATGACGAGCAGCTGCCGACCATTTCTTTTTTTGTGCTCGTGATTATAATTTAGATGTGTTTTGTGTAATGTTTACCTAGTCGAGTTTATGTTTTCGTATGCACGTGTTTCTGTGACAAATAAAATTATTTTTCTTTCTTTCTAAATCAAACTCAAACTCAAAGCATTCATTTCAATGAAATCATTTACAGGCACTTTTGTCAAGGAGTCGGTCAGTTAGAAATATGAAGCTAGTTGCCCATTCCAAAGCGTAGTAGGTACGTTATGGAGCAGAATGGGCAATAACCTCCATGTACACTATTTTAAATTATGATATTACAAAATATTGTTACATCTTTGATGTTGAATTTATAACTAAATGTGAGACAATATGAACAAAAACGCGTCCATAGTACAGCAAATAGAAACAAACAATACAAAATTATAATAAGGCCTGTTACTCAGTAAATCGTATATATTATAGATCAGTAATTGGCATAAAATTGTTCACGTGTAAACACGAATCTGACACGTCGAATATTGGTTAAAATAATACCTTCCTTGTATGTTAGGATCGTAGCAAGTGGCATTCTGTGGTTTCAGCCTAACCCCATGACAAGAAGGCGTGAGTTTATGTATGTATGTATAATACCTTCCAATGTTGGCTAAAATATACCATGATAATTTTTTTAACAGCTATAGTAAAATGATCGGATTATTTAAATACTTATAATATAAACTCAATTAAGTATAGCATAACTAATTATATTATATTATTATAGCAATTGACAGAAACAAATCGAAGTTTAAAATACGTTTACGCTGGTAGCACACCTCCGCCGCGAAACCATAGTAGCGAAACCGCAGTAGTTGGTTCGCGTCATGTTCCGCTACTTGATTCGGATGATGCGAGTAGCGGAACATGACGCGAACCAGCTATTGTTTCACGGCGGAGGTGTGCTATTAGCGTTAGCACTAAACGTATTTAATCATTTGTCATGGAAGTGAGCACTAGTATTTTATTATCTTTTAAAGCAACATTCCCGTGATTGTCTCCCAAAAGAATGTTATCCGTAAAATCCTTTACAATCCATCTTGGCATCCAATCCCCGCGAATGTTCGCAAAGGACTCAATCACTCGGATTGATACGTTAGTTCATTTCGTCTTATATTTTTATTATTTTCCCCTCAGATTCCACCGATCGACTGCCAATCTCGTGTTTATCACGGTTTGTTATTCCTGTAGAATATTGACTGGGTTTTTTATCGAGAAACTAGGGCAATGTTTGTGAGTTAAATTAATTTTATATAGGTAGGTACTAGATGGTTTTTTATTTTTTTTTCACTTATTTATTTCGGTAAGTTTGTTCGTACAAACAATTTTACACATCCATAATATTTTAAAAACTAGATGAGGTCGGCGTTTCATATCTGACTACTCTGAGAAAAAAGGCCGAAATAAACTCAGAGTTCAGTCTCTTTTAAAGTCCAGACATAATCTTGGTCAGAAAATCAAAATCAAAATCACTTTGATTTTGACTTTGAAAAATCAAAAGTCATTTATTCAAACTAGACTGATAATCAGCACTTTTCGAACGTCAAAAATTACATGAGACAGTCCCCCAAAAACGCCCACCCTTCACCACTTCCTAGTGCTTTAGCTGGGAAGAAGAAGTGGCGCAACAAACTCCCCAGCAGATCATGTAGATTGGTGCCTGAAATGATCTTATGATGAAAGAACCATACAGATTGAGGGGACCTGTCCAGTCAGTGCACGCATTTGTCAGTAGCCAAGCAGCTCAACTGGAGCTCAACGATTCAACGAACAATTCCAAAGAAATCACATTTGGGTAGGCCGCATAAATTACTCAAACTGCCAGACCATGTTATAAACTAACTGTGTTCACAGTATCACAAACCAGCATGGGACAGAAACTGTTGTTTACAGAGCAAGCTTGCAGAACTCAATCATTGATCGATGTTTTCAAAGCTGTAGAAGATGAGTGCAAAGCCTGTTTTTATCATCCAACTATTAAACCTCATAATCTTCAGTCGGGACATAAAACTTTACTGCTCCTGCGCTCTTTGAGACAAAGTTATTTCACATAATCCACTTGCTCCGTACGGCAAAACGAGTGTAAAGTTATGACATAAAAAGTTTATTAAAGTTAGTTTTCCTGGAAGATATTAAAATTAAACGAAGTTTACGTAATACCCAGCAGAGTCTCGGAATATAAAATTAAAAGTAGTCACCTTGTCGGCAGAGGGAAGCATACTCTGGAAGTTAAAATATTGGGCTAAAAAGGGTCAATCTAGGAGAGTTTATTTTCTAGGAACCCATATTTTAGACAGAAAATCTATAAAATTACGACTTTTTACAAATGTGCGGACGGCGTTTCAGTGCAGTACGTTTACCAAGTTTTTTTTGTTTGTAATTGCTAATGCTCTTACTGACTGGTGCGATATCGCGGGCGTGACGGGCACCGACAAAGAAATTGTGCTACTAGTGTCGCGTCGCGCTCGCGATATCGCACCAGTCTGTAAGAGTCTTTATTCGTACATTAGAGCAGTGGTGGCCGAGAGGTAACGGCCCCGACTTAAGGCTCTTACACACTCACGCGATATAGCGGGCGCGACAGGCACCGACAAATAATTCTTTGTCGGTGCCTGTCGCGCCCGCGATAGTCGGCCTAAGTCGTGGGTTCGAACACAAGCAGGCGCTCTACTTTGTGCAAATAATTTCATCACCACTGCTCTTAAAACGGTGAAGGAAAACATCGTAAGGAAACCGGCATGTCCTAGAACCAAAAATTCGAAGACATGTGACATCTACTAACCCGCACTGGGTCCGCGTGGTTGATTACGGCCCACTCCCTCTCACAGAGAGAAGGCCAGTGTCCCAGCAGTGGGAACTTTATAGGTTAATTATGTAACCATTATTTTCAAATACAAACTATTTATCTTTCAAAACTTTACAGTTTATCTCGAAGGGTCCTTCGTTCCACAGATTCGAGAAAAAACAAAACACTAAATCGCCAACCTGTATTATTATTATACGTAACATCTTAATTAAACAAAGAACCGACGAAGTGATGAAAATGAAAAGAAATGTATCCGGTCAAATTATGTGCATTAAAACCTACAGATAGGTTGTAACCACATTTTATGAATTTAAAAATATTGACATTCCCATCACTGTGTATCTATGAACTAGCATTAGACATTAGAAATATTATTAAATAATATGAAACGTTAAAAAGCTAGGCTTACAAGTACACTTTGTGAAATACTCCATAGAACAGCTATGTTTGACAAAAGTGCATTTTGTGTGGGTCAAAAATTTCAAGGTAGGTAACAGAAAATGTTAGACGTTTAAAACGACTAATATAGACTTTACACTTCACAGACGCTCTTTCGATTTTAACACAAATTACGACATTTCAATTCGGTGGCATTACCTAACACGGCTAGTTCCAGTGAAGCATGCTTAGAGAACGTTTTGTTTAGACGCCATGATATTTTGTTTTGGTTTCTTATAAACGAGAGTGAATGACGAGTCAGACCGGTCCTTTTTTAGGGTTCCGTACCCAAAGGGTAAAACGGGAACCCTATTACTAAGGCTCCGCCGCCGTCGGTCTGTCTGTCTGTCTGTCCGTCTCTCACCAGGCTGTATCTCATGAACCGTGATAGTTAGGCAGTTGAAAATTTCACAGATGATGTATTTCTGATGTCGCTATAACAACAAATACTAAAAAACAGAATTAAATAAATATTTAAAGGGGCTCCCATAAAACAAACCTGATTTTTTCCCTTTTTATAGATAATGGTACGGAACCCTTCGTGCGTGAGTCCGACTCGCACTTGGCCGATTTTCTTCACAAGATCACAGGCATTCACAGCTATCATCTACTTAATGTTTGATTTACAAACGCCTTGATCCCTCCATAGAACGTAAACCCTTTTGACGTCTACGTCAATTTGAACACAAGATTTGCTAACGGCTAATTGAGAATAGTTAAGTGAAATCGGGTCTTATAACTTCCTTAATTAAAAAGTGACAAACAGTAACAAGGGTCGACATAGGTTTAACGCTATATCTAAAGTTTTAGTAG
The DNA here is from genome assembly GCA_948098905.1 of Tiliacea aurago. Lineage (NCBI taxonomy): Eukaryota > Metazoa > Arthropoda > Insecta > Lepidoptera > Noctuidae > Tiliacea > Tiliacea aurago. The sequence continues at coordinate 20,618,294 of OX402579.1, read as the reverse complement.
GCGATATATAAATTATGGACGCTTTTGGAGATAGTCGTGGATGTGGAAAATGTAGGTATGTGAACTGGATAGGCCACTCAACTCTTTTGTAACTGTTTATGGAAACGATAGAGGAATATTAGCAGCAGCCAAAAGCATGAACATAAAGAATTTTAACATTGTTTTTAATCATACGGGCACCATTTTAATTATTAACAAACCCAATGCCCAAGAATTTGTGCTCCCCAAACTAGTCAGACTTTCTACAACATAAAAAAAAGAAGATGCTGATGGCCGGACACCCCCCAGCCTTCCATCACTCTTTTATAACCCTCAACACGCCAATTATAGCCATACTCTGCTACATTATAACCCTTATACCTACTTAAAAAAATAATTGACCCGTTAAAACAGACTGTAAAATGCGTTAACCCACGGTTAAGGACGAGCAACGCAAGAGGTTATGTGACATGCGTCCTCCATTACAACAATTGTTTGCAATTCACCAACTTAGTCTTTGAAAACTATTAATTATTAATCATTGCAATATCGTTTTCTCGTACATAAAATAGTTTGATCATAGAGTCATTCCAATATTTCCAATCAACTATAGAACCTACCTTATCAATAATTATTAATTTATATATAAATCTTAAACATTATTGGCGACCTTCGGGGATCACAGGCGTGATGTTATGTTAAATGAGTTTTCAATAGCATAATTATGGCATATGTTTTTTTCTGGGCCACTGTGGTTTAAAATAACAATCTCCAATTACAATAGGTACATAAAATATAACCCATAACCCGCCAACTCCAGCCACAATCCGCTACATTCTACCCTTTTACTTCAAAAACAATAAACAGTTCGTATCCAAAACGTGTTAACCCTACACTCGTCCTTAAACAACGCGAGAAGTATGTGACACGCGTCTTCCATTACAACAATTGTTCGCATTTCTCCTAGCCTGGCTTCATAATGAGAATTCTTCACCTTTCATTCTCCACAGGTAAGGTCGAGGCAGTTTCTATTTGTATTTTCATTGCTATTGCTGAATTTATTCGTATTGGTTTCTTGTTTTTAGAAGATTTAGGGGGTATTCGAGGAGATATTTAGAACGGTATGCTTAAAAGTGATTTACTGTTATTCTACTAGTTTTGTAGTCTTGCCTACCTTTGGTTGTATTTTTTTCAACGTTAATTAGTGTTCGCGGAGTAAATAGTTTATGTGTATTGGAGGCATGAGGAGTGGCTAGTAGCGCTATTGCTCAGTCTATGTGATAATGCCTTGATAAAAAAGAGTGAGCGGCCAGCATTTATAAATTATTTATGTCTGCGTTCTGCACTTGCTAGAAGTTATTTGCAGGTACTTACTGCATTTTATTTAAAAATAGATTATTTTTCTGCGGTCCTTTTGGAACGTGATTCTTTAGAACGACGTGCTCATAAAAGTAACTTTTAAACGAAATTTGAAGTTCGCCATGAAATAACGACGCCAGCGAATATATATTTCTCTCATTCACAACAAGCTAGCTGAGTGCACAATACAGAAATTCCAAGATTTCAGTGAGAAATATTGTATAAAATATTTTAAGTACAGTCGTACAGAAAAGGCTTTCGCTGTAGAAACTCTGAAGTTTTGCTAAGGACCGTGTCGCGAGATGGACGGAGTTACGTCCGGAGACGAATGGCCCAACATTGTGCCACAGAATAAAGAAGGTTGGCTCCATACAACGAGTGAAAACTCACGCACACATAGACACGCTTCACATACAATACTATACATTCGAGTGTACGCACACAAGTTGCCAAAATTGGTTACAGAACTTAGTGATGGAAAATTCAAAACGCACATTAAACGTGCCCTTATCAAAAAAGCATATTATAAGATTAAGGACTACGTTGAAGACAAGGAAGTTTGGCATTAATCTCTTCTGTACACGTGGCTTCCCTGGTACCTCATTAATGGCAAAACTATGTAAATGTCTATTAACGGCTCCCATTTTTGTAAAATTTTATTTTATCTTTTTTTACAAACTTCACTGACATAATGTTTTTCTTATTTGAGATTATACCTACAATTTTAATTTCAACAAGGTTCTAACTTTTATTTTTTTAATCATAATTATTTTATATTGTTTTTTTGTCAATGTGAGGACGTTGTCCCTTCCGCCCTTAGTCGCCGCAGGAGACGCCCTTTGCGTCGGGAATCGCAGGCTGATTCCCGGCCACCGTAGGCGCGGGCTTGCGGACGGTGAGCGATGGGTAGCTCGCCGTCCGATAAGGACCAGGCGCGGGTCGACGGCGCGTTGTGTTCCACGTGCGCCTCAAAGAGACGTCAGCACCAATTGACGGGGTCCGAAAGGGCCAATGCCTGCCAGGGTTACGAGTCTGTCCGAAAGGGATATCGTGGCCCTGGCATACAGGCATTTGAAGGAACACGGTGGGTTTTAGTCAGTAAAAGTCTGACACTCCCTCTCGCTCCGCCCAGAGCGGGAGAAGTTATTTGTACTGTAGATCTGTAGACCATTTTCTATTTTGTTAAGCGGGCCTACGCCGTCTTTTCATACCTATTAACACTGTAATTTGAAAACATTGTAAAAGCCATTTTTTTTTAAAGAGTAACTGAGTAGTTTCTTACCAGCTCTTCTCCATAGGAAACGACCAATTGGAACCGTGCACCTAGCTTCTGAGGTTTCATAAGTGCCCATGTAGGCTTATGTGAAATTAAAATATTTTTGATTTTGATTTTTTGACTCACGACTGGCATTCTAGCGAGATCACCGTACGTACGTGTCTACGTGTGCGTGTGTCTGTTTTTGCTCGTTATATGGAACCGACCTTCTGTACTATTCTGTGTTAATGCGGTTCTGCCATTTATTCGTCCGTGGATTGTGTCGCGGGTGTCCACTGTTCTTTATAGCGGGGATTAACATCCTCTTCGGTTTTTATGGATGCAATTTTGGGGTTATATGAATGTGCCTTTGAGCTCTCAATGTGGAGAGCTTTTTCTTTTACGTGTTTCTGTCTGCGATTTTACTCGCTTGAAATAAGTACTTTAGGTCTTTTTATTGCTTACTTTTCTTTGCTTATCCAGATGGCATACTTAAAGCCTTGAATTTTAGATCAATTAACGGTGGAATTTCTTGCCCATTCTTCTCCAAACAACTACCTTTTGAAAGTGGCAACTAGAATCAATTAATTTTTTTTGTAAATTTTGACGTTCAAAAGTGCCTTTTATGTACCTTTTTGAAATGAATAAAACTTTGACTTTGAATTCATGTTTACCGAATTTTATTTTACTTTTGTCAGTGTAATAAATTCCCCTACTGTAATTTTTATTCGGTAAAATTTGCATCTACAATTTACAAAATAACAAATCCATGTTTGCAAATCCTCAAAAGCCCTCAATCCTCCTCTGCGCAAGGTTACATTACGAAAGCCTTAACAAAATCAGACCAATGATTTACGAGATTAGTACGAATAAAGACCCGGACACACCTCATTTTTATGTACCACTCTAATATCCTCCGTACACGAAGCTTAGGCGGTAATGTAAGACAAGATGAATAAGGAATTCTCTCTGAAAAGGTTCCTTTGTATAATTCATTTGTGGGTACATAAGTACACGGTGCTGCATAAGTAGGGTCAGTCTTTTTGTACGAATAGTCTCGTCTAACGGAGCATTAGGGCTCATGTCAGCTGCTTAAAGTAATGCGTTTCATTATAGTTCAGGCCTTGAGTTTATATTGGAGGAAGACAGCTTTAAAAAATCTTTTACAAAAAATAATAACAGACTTCCAAAAATAACACTACAAAGTGAAAAATAACTTTAATTTCGGAAGTCGGTGTCTTTGGATCTGTATTTGAGTTTTTTGAGTGTTTGAAGTAAAAAGTTTTTTATTTTTCACTTTTTAGTGGGTCAGTTTTGAATTTATCTAAGTTACAATAGCCTAATGTTAACTGCTCATCACCTTTTACAAAATATTGCTTTTCCCGATGCTGGGACGTTGATTGTTGAGCTCACCATATGCGTGACGAGCATAAATTGCTAAGCAACCACATTTAAGTACCTAATCGAATCGCAACCCGTTAAATAGGTACTCATCATTATAAATTGTTCCGGTGGCCATCTGTGGTCTCCATCATCAGTTCTACTTCACCAAATGGTGCTTTCCGGGAGCAAATGCACGAGTTACTATAAAAAATACCCAAATCGCTATAGGTTTGCCTATAAAATTTGAGGGTTTTCCTCGATTTCCATGGGATCCTCTCATCAGATTCTGATTTGGTGGCAATGGGACCACCTCGGCAGTGAAACCTTTCAAACAAAAAAAGAATTTTCAAAATCGGTCTTTAATTGATGGAATATTTGCGTAACAAACATACAAAAAAAGAAAACATACCGCCGAAATGAGAACCTCCTCCCTTTTGGAAGTCGGTTAAAAATGGGCTGAATCTCGGTTTCAAGATTTATAATTTTTAAATAATATCACGTGTATCGCTGAATATAATATAGTATCCTAAATAAGTACTTTGAACGGCCAAAGTCGACTTTGCTCTGAAATAGCGCTATGTAAGATGATATTTCTTCTGTTATAGACAATACATTTTAACTTAACCCTATCTTATCTAAAACATGTTACTTAAAACATGTTAATAGGAAAACTTTAAGACATCTCAAAATATACCACACACCAACCACAAGAGTGAATAGTGTGTTTCAATGAATTTTTCTTACGAAATAAGAACGAAAAATAGATTAAAATATACGTTCAAGCTCCTCTAAACGAACGACCTAATATTCACTCTGTTGTTTGAAAGGACTACGGCTCCATCTTCGTTAAACAGTTATGAGGAACCAACTCCCAACATAAACATATTCAACTTAGTTGTAGAGATTATGCAAATTCGTAAACCCCTCAACGATGCCTTTGTTAAATAAACCCACAGTCAATAGATCGATCACAGTAGCATCACTTCGTAGAAACGGTCGTCTTGACTGTCATGCTCTGATGCACGTCACTTTATCTAAATGCATTTTGAATCGAGTAGCGATGAACTTCGAACACAGTGGGGCTACTATTTACTGTCACTAAGTCGCTCAATGAATATTGACCAATGAGATTTCAACGATTGGTGCCGTCTATTTTTGTTCATGGCTTTTATGTCATTATTGTCCGATTGGCAGATTATTGCCTGCCATATTAACAAAATACAACAACAACAATAGCTACAATTTATTTTACGTCTCAGGATCTGATCTGATCGTCTTTATCTATCTCTGGGACATTTCGCCGCCCTCCCAAGACTCTGTAGGCAATACAATGAATTGTCAAAGCATTTTAACCTGGACATAACCCTCCCCATTTCAAAATACAAAAATAATTTAACGATTGCAAGATAACTAAGTATACTATTACGTTTCTTTCTTCCAATAGTTAACAAATGTGTAAGAATTATTATTATACCAAACAATATTGTAATATGAATGCTCAATCATGATATGTTAATTTTAATTTTATTTTATTTCCTCAAATTTCGTAATTAATTTAATCTATTTTATTTTTATCCTGTATAAACCTAGTTGTAACCAACCTCCTGTAATTGAAGGAGCACACGTACTAGAACCTTTATTGTTGTTGTGATTTATATTGTATATGTGTATCCTTTGTTGGAGATCCTAAATAAATAAATATTATAAACACATTTATTTTATCTATTAGACTCACCAACAATTGTAAATAATTATAAAAATACAATAGGAATAACTACATGCTAATATTATTGTCTAGTGTCACAATTTTTAACAGGTACACCCTCGTTTTGTCTATTATACTAAATCGGAGTGCTAGCGCGGAATTGGGTGTTTATTTGAAGTGACGCTACTGTTCTGTCAATTTACTGTGGTAAAATGCAAACGAGGTGTCTATATTGTGTCTCAAATCGTCAGCTATTGACCTTTGTGAACCTAAGTAATAGCATTTATTCTGAGACTTCGTTAAACCCTGCCTACATGCTTCGCATAGGAATTGCTTGAAACAAAATATCTTTAACATTAACAGAATACGGATCCCTTATTTATATAAGAAACTACACGTGTATTTGAACAAAAAAAATATTTTCGTGCAGGATAAAATATTAAAAATAATTGTGCCTACTACAATGCGATTCAACTAAGAATAAGAACGTCAATGACCACTCTATCCGTGGAATTATACAGCTTGCATAGATTTTTTTTTATCCGTTTTCGTATGTTGTTATCTGTTTTTGTAATTTGTTATTGTTATATCTCACTGACTTTGCTCCAAAATGAGTAAACGAGGTGCAATTTCCCTAAAACGCCACAATATGGCGCAAGGTCATTCCTATTCTTAGTTGAATCGCATAGTACGTATAATTATAGGAACTACTTGCTATAAACTACTTACGATACCTACTCGGAGGGGCTCGTGGCTAAGATATAACAGCGGACGGAGCGATCAATCGGGTTAAGCGACACTTGCCGCGGTTGGTCCGTGGATGGGTGACCGTCTTTACACACCGAGACTCCTCCATATCTTGGAAAGCACGTTGAGCCGTTGGTCCTGGTTGATTTATGGATCTTTGTCAGTCGTTACGGGTAGTTAGAAGGCCGTGAGAACCAGTCTTACCAAGGGGTATTGTGTAACTGGGTTATGGAGGTCAGATAGGCATTCGCTCCATGTAAAATACTGATATTCAGCTGCATCTGGTTAGACTAGAAGCTGACCCCAAAATAATAGGGAAAAGCAGATGATTTTTACGTTCGTAATCATTTACCGCCTTATTACAAAACAAGATTTATATTTTGACATGGCTTAAACCATGGAGCCAGTTTTTGTAATAAGAACGTAACTGTGATTGAAATACCGTTCTGTATACAAAACTGAAAACTTAGTTTGGTACTAAGCTGTCAGTTTTGTGTTAAGGAACTTTACCATAGTCAGAATAAAGTTCGAAATTCAATAATGGCTCGATGTTTTAAACCTGGGTCTGAAGATAAACCTTGTTTTGTAATAAGGGGGTTAGAGTTTTGAGGCAGTTGTTCCATGAAAAACACTGCAGTATTTAGCTGCATGCGATATAGACTGCAAGCCAACCCCCAACATAGTTGATAAAAGGTTGTTGAAATGAAATGAAATTGTTTATTCTATAAATAGGATGTCGGAATCACTTGTATGCGTCATATTATAAATTACTTTAAAAAAAAAAAGCTAGATGGAGTCGACGTGGAGTCGTGTTGAAGGCTAGGCAGATGCAGATTTTTTGTCAAAGATGTTTATGTGGTAACATCCGTATCCAATCAGTAATCCACTGAGTATGTGTGATTTTTTTGTATGGTCTGTCGTCATATTTACATAATGAGGAATTATAGGAAGACGGGGCAAAGGAGTTACGACACGGTGAAATGTATAGTCCGTACCAAACTTATCTGAACAAAGAGTAAACAAACAGTTTGCAGTTTAAATTTTTACGCAATCACTCGATAAATGGAATTAGTAACACATTTATCTGTATTAAGAAGTTTTCTGTTTCATTTTAACTTTCTGTTAATCACATTTTCCCACAACTTTTTTTGCATAAAATTATTTAATTGTAATTGAAGAATCGTCGACGAAAATTTTGCTAATAAAATTTACCTAAATTGTCAAACGAAAAACATCTTTAGGTGATTTAAAATTAGAATTTCGGGTTTAGGTATTCAAATTATATCAAAGCACTCAATTTGTAAGTGGCACCACAAATTGGCATTCTTTTAATTTATTTTATTTTAATATTATTTTATTATATATCTGTGATTGAATGTGTATAATATGTGTATAAAGGTCAAAAAAAGTTTAATTTCTAAATGTTGCCTACAACAGGGGAAGAGCGCTGATGTCTGAACAGATACCTAGTTTGTATCTAGTTCGGACACAGATGTTCAATATCTGATAATAGTATAAAGTGTATCACCATATTATTTAAATGTCTGTATGTTTTTGAACAAATAAATTATTCTTTTTATTTCCATTTTCTGATCCATTTGTTTACATCTTCTTTAGAAAATTTAGCAACATACCATAATTATGAAATTGCACCCTCAGAACCGCAAGACTTGGTCATTCTTTAATAACGTAAAGCTACTGATGGGAGACGTTTCATAATCCTTAAACAAACAAGACAAAAAGCAAATAACATGTCTATACCCTGGCCTCAATCTCTGTTACAAAACAAGAAAACATAATTATAAGTTAATCTAACTCTGCACCACAGATTTAGAGTAGGCTAGATATGATATTATACCACAAGCCGTCCGACCAAGCGTGCCTCAAAGTTTGTTCTGCGCACAAACTTCGGGCATTATTGTGACTTCCTATTGCATGTCAAATGAAAAAATGTCAACGCACGTCCACTTCTGCTCACAGACGCGCTTAACGATTGAAACGATTCTGTTTACATTGAGCACATCACTAAATAACTGGGCTAATGTTATCTAATAAAAAACCAGCCAAGTGCGAGTCGGACTCGCCCATGAAGGGTTCCGTAGCATCAAGTAACATAATATAAAAGTTGTTGTAGTTCGTTGTAACTTTGATCATTATTACAGCAGTTTTCTTAAGTTACAAAAAACTACTTACTAGATCTCATTCAAACCAATGTTCGGTGGAAGTTTACATGGTAATGTACATCATATATTTTTTTTAGTTTTATCATTCTCTTATTTTAGAAGTTACAGGGGGGGACACATATTTTATCACTTTGGAAGTGTCTCTCGCGCAAACTATTCAGTTTAGAAAAAAAATATATTAGAAACCTCAATACCATTTTTGAAGACCTATCCATAAATACCCCACGTATGAGTTTGATGAAAAAAAAAATCGAGTTTCAGTTTTAAATATGGGGAACCCCCAAAATTTATTGTTTTTTTCTATTTTTGTGTGAAATCTTAATGCGGTTCACAGAATACATCAACTTACCAAGTTTCAACAGTTTAGTTCTTATAGTTTCGGAAAGAAGTGGCTGTGACATACGGACTGACAGACAGACAGACAGACAGGACGAATCCATAAGGGTTCCGTTTTTTGCCATTTGGCTACGGAACCCTAAAAAGATGACACGCTCAGTTTTCATACTCTCTAATGAACATGCGGTATCTTGCCTCCTCTAAATCTGTGCTCTGCACCATATGTTTTCAGGAACTATTCTCTGTGGTGAGAGAAAACCGACTGGAAAAGTCTCAGAGTTCTAAACTTTAAAGAATTTTATTGTAGAAATGTTTATTTGTTTATAAATGTACACTACTAAATATTGAGCTCCCTGTGGGTTTAGTAACAACTCCGGCTAGCCATTAGCTATTAGGAATTTATATAAATAAAATTGAAGTGTCTGTTTAGAGTTTCATTGGCAGATAGCTGACGTTATAAGGCGTAAGTTTGGCCACTTTGATTTTAGAAAAAGCTACGCGTGCGATGCTGCGGGCATCAGGTAGTGGTTATAAAAGAAGCTTGAAAATTCATTCGCTGAGAGAGGCGGAGAAATTTAGCCCTACCTATATATTACATGTGTTTTTTTTTTGTATGCAAAACTTAGGTTTTGGTAGCTCACCATCCGATAAGGACCAGGCTCGGGTCGACGGCGCGTCGTATTCCACGCGCGCCCCAAAGAGTTGTCAGCACCAACTGACGGGGTCCGCTAGGGCCAATGCCTGCCAGGGTTGCGAGTTTGTCCGAATGGGATATCGTGGCCCTGGCACACAGGCAAATGAAGGAATACGGGTGGGTTTTAGTCAGTAAAAGTCTGACACGCCCTCCCGCTCCGCCCAGAGCGGGAGAAGTTATTTGATAATTTCCCACCCAAAAAAAAAAAAAAAAATGGTTTGTACAAACGCTTGAGTTATTTTCTCTTCATCAGTGCACCTTAGAAATGGGGCAAACCAATTAGCGAACGCTTCTCTCCTACTTGCAGAACCATTTTCAATAACCTAACGCGATTTGGCATCTACTGCATGACTTTCTATTTCTACTCTACTGTAGAATAGAAATCGCTACCCTTCTCGGTAGAAACTTACTGTCAACTGTCTACACGGAAACGTCGTTTTTGTCTACTCTTCCGTCGTCAAAACGCTCCTCTATAACGGTTCTCGTGATAATCCTGATGTAAGCTTATTTTGTATGATTGACAAAAAAAATTAAGTGTAAATAGGATACGAGGGTTTTGGCTACTTTGTATGTGTGTATTATAATTGTGTAGATTTGTTGAAATGTGCGTTTTGTTTGTGCAGAATAAACAATTTTTCTTTCTTTTTTTCTTTTTTTTTGTATTATAAATAAATAAATATACCATACACTAACTTTTAAAAACATACAATTTTAATTTATTTGTGACTTGTGGACAGGATATTAATTCAGATTTGTTACAGTTGTAATGGCAATCATGTCATTTGATTTAAATAGGTTTTTGTTTTTTAGTAATATATAATCCTTTTGTACGTGTATTTGTCACCTAACTCCTCCTAAACGGTTACGGTTACGGTACTGATATTTCAACGGGTTCCTGGATGGTTTTTTTTCACAATTGGACCCGGTAGGCGGCGCTGCAGTTGGTATAAAGGCTTCTACATACCGGGGCGACTTGTCGCGCGACGCGACGCGACACAAAGGCACCGCTCGTCCCGCGACATGCGGGGCCTTTGTACCGTATCGCGTCGCGCGACAAGTCGCGCTGGTATGTAGAAGCCTTAAGGCGGTACGAAGTTCGCTGGCTCAGCTAGTTTTATATAGATTTTTGCAGTGAAAACTTCTTTAGGCGCGTTGAACACTTTTTGGGTGAACAAAATCATGGAACTCGTGTCATCGTCACCGAACGCTTTCCATGAGCTATACAGGGTGTAAGGGACAGCCCTCCGTAGACTGATGTGGTGAATTCAGTATATCGTACTAAGATGACCGGTACATGAAATTATTTCAGGAACGTTATGAGAATCCAATGAACCTGATTTGTTGCGGCGGGGTGGACGGCCACGCTCGCTGATTTCAGGCGTCGTTTTTAGAGAATTTCAACATCCATTACTGATTTTTTTATTTTAGCTGTGTTATTTACATTAATGGAGTACTGCGTACAGAGAATGTGATTTCACATTGAAATAAAGGAATAGTAACTGAAATTACGATAAAAAAAATAAAATTTTCCTGAGAAAATTTTCAGTGGAATATGATTCAAAATAAGAAGCTGAATGCACCCTGTTAATTTGCGGAGGGCTGTCCCTTACACCCTGTATGTATACTGTGTATATATGTGTACTTTTTGGGTGAACAAACAGCGTGAAACTCGCGTCATCGTCACCGCACGCCAATTCACAAGTACTTAGTTATCATTTCTATCGCCAGCATAGAATGAAGGAGATATGCTCCGGTAGTTGAAAATGTATCGGAACCCGGTGTCTCCAGTTTGTCCCGACCACTCGCCACAACTACACATGCAGTTCAGTCAAAGCAATCTATACGAAGTCACGCACACACTCGCAAGGAATAAATCAGAACGTACTACACAATCTATTATAAACCTTATCCCATCAAACACAGCGTGCATTAATTTATCATGCACCGTACAACTTACTGACACGAAAACATCAGTCGCTATCGTTGTGCTGTGCAAAAGCCATTTATTTTACGATTTGATGTTTTTCATGATTTTAAAGACAAATATTTTAAAATACTTTTACATAAATACGTTATGTGATTCCATAATTTATAAAGTTCTTAGTTTGACTACGGTTTTTACAAGAAACCACTGAACAACACGGCATTCATATATGAATGCCGTGTTGTTCAAAGATGTTGACGCACTAGTTCGCAGATGCGGTCATTTGCCTGGTACATGAGCGTTGCGATCATGTCGCGCGGACACAGACACTTCTCCTGTTTTTTATTATTCATTTATTTTTTTATTTTATTTATAGTTAATCAAAACAGGGTTTATATTTCTATGATCGGCAGTCTCCAAAACCTGCCCCATTTTTTATTTTTATTTGTTAACGTGAGAACGTTGTAGGCTTAATAGACTAGCTTTGTAGACCATTTTCTATTTTGTTTACTACCTGGTACGTTGACGGGCCTACACTGTCCTCCCTTACCTAATAACACTGTAATTTGAAAACATTGTAAAAGCCCATTATTTTTAAAAGAGTAACCGTGGAGTTTCTTACCGCCTCTTCTCCATAGGAAACGACCAATTGAAACTGTGTACCTAGCTTCTGACGTTTCATAAATGCACATGAAGCTTTATGTGAAATAATTAATATTATAACAATAGTGGCGCAAAAGTAATGACAATGTGTGAATTTGCCGTAAATTTTGCAAATGGCGTCTTACTCGCATCCGATTCGAGTAGCGGAACATAACGCGAACCAGTACAATTTATACTACTGCGGTTTCGCTGCTATGGATTCGCGGCGGAGGTGTGCTACCAGCGTATTGTGATTTGATACTTATATTGTAGACTCATACCCCCTTATTACAAAACAAGGTTTATCTTCAGACCCAGGTTTAAAACATGGAGCCATTATTGAATTTCCAACTTTATTCCGGCTATGCTAAAGTTCCTAAACACAAAACTGTCAACTTAGTAGGTACCGAACTAAGTTTTCAGTTTTGTATAAGGAACCGTATTTCAATCACTGTTACGTTCTTATTACAAAAACTGGCTCCATGGTTATATAGATATAGATCTTGTTTTGTAATAAGGCGGATAGAGAATTAGTCGACAATGCAATGGAGCGATACACAGAGCTCAGGCAACGATGGAGATTTTGAAACACTTAGTTTCGGGCCGTATGATTTGATTTCCCATTTTGGCTATTTGAACTAGCCGATCCGATCCCAGAGAGATCAGAGACGTGACGAGAAGTGTAAAACGACCATAAATGTGCATCATCTCAGGAGGTGGTCATTTGACCGATATAATTTTTTTGACGTTTAATTGAATTTTACACCACACAAACTTACCGTGACAACACACCCCATTTTTTTTTTCATTTACAATAAATTGCAGCCAATTCACATTATGACATTACTTTTGCGCCACCCTGTTTTTTGATTTTGAAAAGGATTAAAAAATGTGTTAATTGTTCAAAACGATGAATAAAAATGCAAACCAGTGTCTGTTATTATTTCTAATTTAATTTATCTACCCTCCACTTTCACAGTTATCTATCGCCAAGCTCGGCAATTTCCTCGTAATCAAGGGAATTATGAACACCACCGGGACCCGACGCTTTCTAATATAACCATGTTTACATCAATTTAACGTAAACATGTTTCGCTGAAGGCTAATTTTGAAATGTACAGCCATCCTTCGCGTGTGGAGCTTATTACTTTAATATATTATACATGTAATCATTTAGCTATCTCACATTTCTGGTTACGTTGAAGTTTGGCTTGTTACTTTGGCTTTCAGCTGTTTGTTTCTGTTAAGACAGAGATATGTGCCAGTGACCTTGAGTGGTTAGCTTGCGTGTTCTGTACTGAGCTCTGAGGCAACGCGTCGTACGTTCAGCCAGTAATAGGACTCGCCCATCAAGGAGCGCTGTCCCCAATTTGACGCATTATTAATTTATTATACACAAACCAAAAAGTATTTTAATAAAACGCGTATATTAGAAGATCAATAATTAAATTATCTTTAAATTGGTGAAGGTTTCAGAAAAATACGCTTGGTAGATTTTGCGCCATTCTCAGCTTTTTATCCGCGTTAGACATATCTTTACAAATTAATTTCACTATGTAATATAAACATAATCTAAAATATTTACATAATAAATTATTGAAAAACTGCTCTAATATAAAAAAAAAAAATCAAATCATAAACCAAACCACTCTTTTAGACGTGATCTGCAGTATAAAATCATTAAAAGTCGGTTATCGTCGCCTTAAAGATACTCACAATTTGTCTGTGTGGTGCCGGACGTAAAGAATAGCAGTCCCCTATTTCTTCCCGTGGGTGTCGTAAAAGGCGACTAAGGGACTACTAGAGAAAGGGCAGCAGCGTTCCCTATGCATTTTTAACACCATACTGCGATCGCCAACCCCAAGCGTGGCGATTATGGCAAACCTTTGGAATAGGCCTATGTCCAGCAGTGGATATCTTTCGGCTGAAATGATGAAATGAAATCGTTTATTCTGTAAATAGGATATTAGAATCACTTTTACACGTATATAAAAAAATAAATCTAGATGTAGCCGACATTTCCTATCTGACTACCCCTGAGAAGAAATGGCGAAACAAACTCATGGGTCAAAGTCTCTTTTAAAGTCCAGACATAATCTTGGTCAGATCAAGTGAGGACCATGTAGATCCGTGTCTGAAATAGTCTTTTGAGGAAAGACCCACACAAATTTGAGTGGACCTGTCCAATCAGTGTAAGCATTTGTCAGTAATCGTGCAGCTCAACTCACGATGATGACGACTCACAATCAATCTGCTCAGCGTTTTCTTGTTGGGGTTGGCTTCCAGTCTAACCAGATGCTGCTAAATATCAGTATTTTACATGGAGCGACTGCCTATCTGACCCCCCTGGTAAGACTGGTTGCCAGACTTTCGGGCTTCTGACGACCTCTAACGTCTGTCAAAGACCCACGAATGACAGCCGGAACCAACGGCTTAACGTGCATTCCAAGGCACAGAGGAGTCTCGGTATGTAAAGATGATTTCTGTCTTTAACAGAAACCATCTTTAGTAATATGTAGAATTTATTGACGTACACGTGTAGCTATTGTCTGGTTTTTGTCTGAAAGCCTCGTGTATTTTTTTGTAGTTTTGTAACTAAATGTGTGGAATTAGTTCTTGTTTCTTTTGTCATTTTGAAATGATTCGTTGATTGTATTTTTTATGTGGAGTTTAATTAATACACGTGGAGTTTGATAAATTATGATCGTTGGTTGATCGTTTGAGCAATATTTCGTAACTATATTTTCTACTATAGTCTATGGGGTTTATTTATAAACGCTGCTTTAAAGTTAAGTAATGATTAGCGACTGTTTAACCATACATTTTTGACGTTTAAACGTTTCTTAACTTTTATCATCGTATATGTATAAATAAACCCCTATGTATTGGCTGAATTAGGACATGGTTTATCCAGAAGCTTATCGATGGAACTTGACGAAGTGATAATGGGACTTCCAGAGAACTTTTACATTCAAGGTTCTTGCAATGACAACGAGTGGAAGTTAAATCTGTGTAGTTTGTAAACGCCTGGGTAGATTTCTTATGTAGAATCACTAGTATGTATTTTTTTACTCTTGTGCTTTAGTTCGGAACCTAAAAAAAATACGGTTACGACAACGAACGTCATGGAAATATGGCGCCAATATGAAACAAAACTTTTTTAAATTTCAATACTTTGAAGTAAATTAAAAGATTATCTGAAAAATTATTAAATCTGCAATTCAGAACTCAAATGAAATACGAAGCGGGCTGTAAAACGATGTTCCGTTAACAAAAGAGGTGGCTTTCGCATTAATAAAAGATGTCTGCCGGCGCCACGTCACCGCCACTGAAACGGATAATGTAAGGTATGTTCAGTGTTGTATCGTTTTATATTCATAGGATTCGCGAACGTTGAGATAAATGTCAGTGTTATGTTGTAAGAAGGCACGGGTACAAAGATGATTTATATACTTTCGTTTCTTTCCTAGTAACTAGATGAACAAATATTTTGAATATCAATAGATTTGCAAACAGACCAAGGTACAAATATGTATAGATAGACAGCCAAAGCAGTGGACTTGTTGAAAAAAATTGCGTCCAACTGTTGGTCGCAAAATGCACGCACACCAGCATAACAAAGTTGGCCTGTTTGTTTTATTTCTTTTGTAGCGCGACACTCTATCTAGATAATTATATAAGTAATCAGACATAATGTTTGTTTAAAAAATAACAGTGATGCAGCTCAATATAATAAAAGTCATAATTTGTGTGTTAATAAATTATCGTCCTGACTATAAATGAACAGCTGAGATTTCTCGTCTACTTTTTAAAAAGCCGACCTTAACACAAGGAAGAACGAATCTGGCAATCGTAATTTAAGAGCAGTCTCAGACAACAATAATATAATAGGGAACTTGAACAATTATCAATTAGGGCATTAATTTCACTATCTATAACAATACGGAAAACTATATCCCTAACATGCCGATTATTTGTATCTAATTCATCAATCAAACTTAAAGCATCATCACACAAAATATGATTGTTCGGAGGGTTAAAACCGTGAAATGCTGTGACATCAAATATACGTGCAGTATCCCAGAAACGCATCGATAAATAATTACGTCGCACTACGCTTATTAAGTGCCATTCGAATTTATAGTGTTGGGCCAATATGAATTCTAATACGATTCTCAATAATCGAATTTTCTGCTTGAATGGAGCTATTGGCCCTATTCAGTAGTTTGAAGCTTTGAAGCGAGGATATGAATTGGATTGCAAAGAGGCGGGGTTATGAGCAGGAAGGGACTAAGCGATTGACTATCTGCGCGTAGAACCGGAGTTTTAAATCGTTTTTGGTTTGATTTAATAAATTTTAATATTTTTTTATTGAAACGAAAAACTCAGTTTACAGAAACTCTCAAACTCAAAGCATTTATTTCAATTAAACGAATTACAGGCACTTTTGAATTGTCAAAGAGTCGGTCATTTAGTCAGAAAGTTGAAGCTCCCCATTCCAAAACGTAGATCTCTATGGAGAAGAATAGGCAAGAAACTCCAAGGACACTCTTTTAAATCAAGATATTACAAAATCCTGGGTACATTATTTTTGTCGCTATATGTGAGAACAATGTTAGAAAATAAATTATTTAAAAACAATACAAAATATAAAAGATTACAAATAAACCCTGGCAGATAGGAGATGACCAGTCACAACTGACGGCGCCCGTTCACGTACATGACGCGTGGATCAGCACCATCCAGCTCAACAATTTTGTAGGGAACCAAAAGATCCAACATACGCGCCACCATCAGCGAGACGTTTAAGTGAGCATGACATACTCTTAACTGCCATACTTTTTCAAGTCAACATACATCCTATCATAATAAACGGCTGCATGGTACTCACATTTACAAAAAAATAAAAAATGCTTTTAAACTCTGTGTTTGATAACAACTGCATTAGTAATAATACTGTGTCGCAGTCAATAACGCCCACCTCCAAACACTCGAGATAAAAGCAAAACTAAGAAATTAAATTAAAATATAATAGAACTAACTGACAGAAATACTTTGGTACCAATCCCCTTGACGTACCTACATATTAGGTATCTACTCTTATTCCTCGTTTCTTAAACACGGGAGAGGTAAGACTTCGTCCCTAACTTAAACAGCCTTCAAATATATGCATAGCCTTGTGTACCATTTATACCCTTCGAAGATAACTGACAAGAATTTCTAGCTTATATTCGCAGTAGCTAATGCTATCATTTATATTCCAAGTTTGCCCGCAAATGCCAAACTTGCAGATTGCCTAAACAAACGGCCTATAACTAAAACTAACAAGGCGAAGATACAGTGTAACTAAAATAAAACTTTATACGATGGGTCAAGCCATATAATAAGAATATATAAGTAGAAGTAAAACTCGATCCTAACATCAGCTTCTCAAATGCCTTCAGTTTTCATTCTTTGACAGTTGTGTCTATGAAATGGCTATGAAATTAAATAAAATTAAATTAAATCTTTTATTTCAAGATATCAGTCTACACCGCTATATTACGGGACTATGTGGTGCCGGAAGTAAAGAATAGGACCATCCTATTTCTTCCCGTGGGTGTCTTAAAGGCGACTAAGGGACTTACTAGATAATCGGCAGCAGCGTTCACTATGCATTTTTAACACCATTCTGAGATCGCCAACCCGCCTGCCAAGCGTGGCGATTATGGCAAATCCCCCCCTTTTTGGGGGAGGCCTATATCCAGCAGTGGACGTCTTTCGGCTGAAATGATGAATAATGATATCACGGGAAATTAATGTAGGATGTCAATTTGCTATGATTTTAGTCACTTTTAAATCTGTCATTACGTCTACATAATAATATAATGCAAGTTATGCAAAAAATATAATATGTTAAACTAGAACGCATACACATCAATTCTTTTTGTTAATATTTAAGTATCGTAGTAAAATAGTTTATGAAATAAATTCAGGAAGGAATCTAGTCTATCAAAAGCATAACAAACGATAATTATTTTCAAACTACCTATGATAATTATTTTCATGTTTTTGTTTTGTATGATCGGTGTTTTATTAATTATAATTTTAACTGTGATTTTTTTCAAATATTCATATTATTCATATTTTTGTTACCAAAAAACAAATATTCTCTATGAAACCGAACGGCGCGGCGCATTTATGGCCAAGGTCAATGGCGATATCCCGACCCTTAACTGACAATTTTTTCCCTGACTGTACAAGAGTTTCGCTTCTGTTAATTTTAATTTTTTTTAAACACAAAAAAAAAAATTACTTAATTATTTTATGGTGTCAATTTTGGTGAACAATACAGTATAATCTATCCACTGATCTATGGTCAAGCTCACCATTTTCACCGAGTAAGCGTGTAACCATATTCGGACGAAAAGAGAGAGAGTATACTATGTCTTGGGTTGCCTTGTTGTGGCGCGAGGTAGACATGACATTGCCGTTTGAGAAAAAAACAAAAATATAGTTCCTGGTAGACAATTTTCCGTTTGGTGCCGGGCGTAAAGAATAGCACCATCCCATTTCTTCCCGTGGGTGTCGTATAAGGCGACTAAGGGATTAACTAGAGAATGGGCAGCAGCGTTCTCTATGCATTTTTAAAACCATACTGCGATCGCCAACCCGCCTGCCAAGCGTGGCGATTATGGCAAATCTCCCCCTTTTTGGAAAGGCCTATGTCCAGCAGTAGACGTCTTTCGGCTGCAATTATGGTAGACAATATCGCGCCTGCATTTCCCGAGAGTGAAGGTAGAAGAAGTATACTGTGACAAAAAGCGACGCTATTTATTCAGCACCTAATAATACTGTCGCATAATTTCACTACTCGGCAAAGATCCAAACCTCGTGTTCCTAAATAGAATTTCCTTACAGAAACCAGCAATGTCACTCTGAACAGAATAATAATAAGTGAAATGTAACATACTCTACCAATGTATTATGTTAGAATCTTTTCATAACATCAAAGTTATGACCGTGACCAATTCAAACTCAAACTCAAAGCATTTATTTCAATTCAACCATTTACAGGCACTTTTGAATGGTCAAGAAGTCGGTCAGTTATAAATATGAAGCTAGTTGCTCATTCCAAAGGAGAAGAACGGGCAAGAAACTCCACGGACACTCTTTTAAATTAAAATACTGTGCGAAGAATCTAAAAATGTAGCAAAGATATAAACGCACACACACACACATTTATTCTCACCTCATTTACCCACGTGCACTCACATGCACTTAAGCGCACAACTCTTGATATTCAAGCTTCCCCAGTTTTGAATAAATAAGGTTTTATTTTATCTTGCCGTTCCCATTCAGGCTACATGAGCAAGAATGATTGTGGCGTTATTCATTTAGAATTCTCTTTACAGTAATATTAGATACCGGTGTGCGCTTGACCTGGCTTGTAAGTGTTTGTATTGCATTTTCGTGCATGCTCTAACGTGTCGTAATGAGAAAAATATTTGAAGCACCTGTTGTAAAAGCTGGTAGAACTCGGGCGGAAAAATGTCTTTTTATGAATCGTAGCTTGCCGTAATCCACTTAAGAGTTGAGCAGAGTGGAGATTTTTCGCGTAGGAAATTCTGATACAGTTTTCCTGGCTAATGAGGCAGCGAAAAATATGTACAAAGTTTGTTTTATCTTTAAAACTTCAATCAATAGACTGGACGCAGAATCTTTCTTAAAGAACCAAGTTTCCAAGAATAAATATTCTCTTTAATGAATGGGCAAAATACAAGTGAGAGTTAGTTACAAGTTTGTAGGTCATGGGTTCGAACCCTGGCAGGCCCTACTTTATGTAAATAAATTTATCACCACTGCTCTCGAAATGGTGAAGGAAAACATCGTGAGGAAACTGGCATGTCCTAGAACTAGAACCAAAAATTCGAAGACATGTGACATCCACCAACCCGCACTGGGCCCACGGCCGCGTGGAGAATTACGGCCCACACCCTCTCGAAGAGAGGAGGCCTGTGGCCCAGCAGTGGGAACATTATAGGCTGATTATACGTTCTCTTTTTTGCATTTTCATACCTAGATTTAAAATCATATAATTTATTATGTTTAAGTTGAAATAAATATGTTTGTATTTTGTATTTTTTGTATATCAATCCATTCGAATGTCACATCCCTTAAAATTTCAGATAGCTAAACTTCTGCTGAAATTCCATACTGAAAGGTGCGGAATTATTACAGAGAATATCTTTTAGCAGGATGGCATTTCGGGTAAACAACCCGAGTTTACCCGAAATGAATTGGACAGTCGAAAGGACGCTCATATTCACATTCTAACGCTCATACATTTTTGAATTGTTGTGCTCAACATTTGTAGTGTCCGTGCAAATTTTTACGCTGGCGAAAGCAAAATGATAGGTGTAAAGAACAGGTAAACTGGAAAATGTAAAATAATTTTAGCTCAGCGTGACATCTTCAAAACTTTACACATTGAAATGGTTTTTGTATAAAGAAACAACAATTGAACAATTTTTTCTCTGGGACCAACCTTGAAATCGTGAAAAAAAAATCAGCTGTTCCATACATTTGAATTCACTTAAATCGACAAAATGTATGGAACAGCTGATATTTTTTTCGCGATTTTAAGTTTGGTCCCATAGAAAAAGTTGTTCAAAAGTATGAGTACAATGACCCCTTTTCGGGTTTAGGGTAAACAAAAACGAATGTTGTATAATTATGTATCTGAGCGTGACGATCACGCGAGTTCGGTGCTTTCCCCCCCCCCATCCCAAAAGTGCCCAAACATGCCTAAAGAAATGTTTTACTTCAAAAATATGTCAATATTAATCTATTTATGATTCTATGTTAATTAATGTAATTGGTGTTGTACCGTTTTAATTATTTATAAATAAATAAATAACATACTTCATTTTCTTTAAAAATAAATGAGGCAAATCTTTGGCACATTTCACGTTAATTGGGAGTGATTCTTTCTTGTCAGAAACTAGTATCATAACTTCGTTTACTTATGCATGAGCTGTTGGCGAAGTCCGACTTGAGACCACTATTATTAAGCTAAGTGCTTTCTTCTTTGAATTCGTATCTTATTCTGTGGCTTGAACAAAATAGAAATATCTACGAGTACAGAGAGTCCTTTCTACAAGATTATTTATGAAGAATAAATTGTTTATATCACTGCTACATTCACTGAATGCGAGAAACACAGAATTTTTAGGCTGAAATCATGACTGCTAAAGGCAGTAGTGCAATCTAGGATATATTTTAAGACCCAGATATATGCCAGTGACCTTGAGTGTCAGTGACTTGTCCCATCAAGAAGTGCTGTCCCCAAATTTTTTTTTTTTTAAACTTTGCCCTAGACTTGGAACAACTACTTGTAGGTCATACAAATATTTGTTCCGTGTGAGAATCGAACCCGCGACACGCAGCGCAGCAGTCAATCACTTAACTAACTGCGCCAACCGTGCCGTAATTTGACGCATTATTAATTTATTATACCCAAAACAAAAGGTATTTTAATAAAACGCGTGTACTAAAATATCAATAATTAAATTATCTTTAAATTGGCGAAGGTTTCAGAAAAATACGCTTGGTAGATTTTGCGCCATTCTCAGTTTTTATCCGCGTTAGACATATCTTTACAAATTAATTTCACTATGTAATATAAACAAAATCTAAAATATTTACATATTAAGTTATTGAGAAAATGCTCTTATTTAACATAGTATATTTTTTTTCAAATGATTAACACTATTCGCTTAGACGTCAGTATAAAATCATCATCGATTCAGTATAAAATCATTAAAAGTCGGTTATCGTCGCCTTAAAAAGGAAAGGTATAATTCATTCAACTGTTTGTAGCTAGGCGGCTTGGGGCTGAAAAACTTTGCATTTCCCAAAGCAATTACTGCCACAATCTTACTTAGATAATGTATTGACATTATCTAAGTAAGATTGTGGCAGTTGATTGTGGCTATTGGCCAATAGCTAACCGCGCCAATACGTTCGACTATGATGCAGGTTTGCCTATCCAGTTGTGACTTGAATGAAACACCACTTATTGTAAGTGGAAAAACCGATGTCAAAAAGTTTCCACTCCTTAGCAGTAACTAACTACACACAAACATTCTCGATCGTTTTCGTCGCACGTTCTAAAGAACTATAGCTTGGTGATCTATCATTTATCGTATCATATTAAAAAATAATAATAACAATAAAAAATAATAATAATAATAAATAATATTTCTAGGAAATTAGGTTTCGGGCGTGAATTAAAAAGCAATACTTTGAATATCAATAACGTTCATTATAATTGACGTTTCACAGGGTTTTTATGTCTGTCGTCTATCGCAGCAAATATAAAAAAAGGAAGTAACTGAGAGCTTGTCGGTTTTATATTAAACATTGAGTGACGTGAGACAGTGTTGCCATTATCAGAAAGTAAGAATCGATTCATTTTTAGGGTTGCATACCCAAAGGGTAAAACGGGAACCCTATTACTAAGGCTCCGCCGTTTTTCCGTCTGTCTGTCTGCTCGTCTGTCACCAGGCTGTATCTCATGAACCGTGGTAGTTAGACAGTTGACAATTTCACAGATGATGTATTTCTGTTGCCGCTATAACAACAAATACTAAAAACAGAATAAAATAAATATTTAAGGGGGCTTCCATACAATAAACGTGATTTTTTGCTCGATATAGATAACGGCAACAGGTAGACGCTTGAAATATTCACAGTATCTTTAGTTGTATAGTCACTTTAAAAATAAATTATTAAATTAAAATAAAACAAATATTTAATGGGGGCTCCCATACAAACGTAATTTTTTTGCGGTTTTTATATATTAGATATTGGTACGGAACCCTTCGTGCGCGAGTCCGACTCGCACTTAGCCGGTTTTCGCATATTCAAATCAACAAAATACCAACAATATTGATGTATCGTTTTATTATAAAGAATGTGTCAGGTCAAATTTTACCATTTATGGATAGTAAATTATAGCAATAAAATGAGTTAGTGTGTTAGCGATCGAAAACTTGGTCGATTAATGTGTTTTGTTGCCTGAACAGCGCTTCTGCTACGGTAGGTACTCGTATAAAGGCTTTTACATACCGGGGCGACTAGTCGCGCGACGCGACGCGACACAAAGGCACCGCTCGTCCCGCGACACGCGGGGCCTTTGTGCCGTGTCGCGTCGCGCGACAAGTCGCGCTGGTATGTAGAAGCCTTAACACGAATCTATGGTTATAACACGGTCGAATTTTGCCGAAGGAAATGTAACTATACGAGTACTCCATTTGAAATAAGATTAGACATTTAAATAAACCTTTTTTACAGCCCTCTCAACCGATTTTGACTTCTATTGCGTTGGTGGCATGCCAAATGGCTGCTGTAATAAACAGTTGGTGTTGTAACCACGTTTTTGCTTTTAATGCCATCCTTATACCAACGAAATAGAAGTCAAAATCGGTTTAACAGACTGTAATAATGAACGAATGTGGTTGCTCGTAGTAATCAAAAATCAATTTTATATCTATACACGATGGTGTATAATTCGTTAACTGCTACCATGGTCATTGATAAGTCGCTCAGGCCATCATTCATCATTTCAGCCGAAAGACGTACGCTGATGGACATATGCCTCCCCCAAAGAGGGGTTTGCCATAATCGCCACGCTTGGCAGGCGGGATGGCGATCGCAGTATGGTGTTAAAATACATAGAGAACGCTGCTGCCCATTATCTAGTAAGTCTCTTAGTCGCCTTTTACGACACCCACGGGAAGAAATAGGATGGTGCTATTCATTACGTCCGGCACCACACGGTACAAAATCGTCGCTCAGGTACATATGTAGGTATATTATGTTACCACTGGCTCTTGTCTTTCACTATGACAATATATGGACGTGGGCATAAAGTTCATTGGAATATTATAAATATTAACATTTATTTCCAATACTCTTTGCTCAGTATTTATCAGGTTTAGAGGCTTTCCTGCCGGTTCTGTAAAAAATCTCACCGTGAAAATTGAGGTAAAGTGAGCTGTCTTTTTGTTGGTTATGAGTTCGAACCCAGACAGGCGCTTAACTGTGTAAATAAAGTCATCAACTGCTCCAAAACGGTGAAGGAAAACATCGTGAAAAAACCGGCATGTCCTAGAACCAAAAATTCGAAGACATCTACCAACCCGCACTGGGCCCGCGTGGTGGATTACAGTCCACTCCCTCTTGAAAAACGGAGGCCTGAGACCCAGCAGTGGAAACATTATAGGCTATGTGCGTAGGTATTTATGTGCTACGAGTATATGATTAATGATTATGCATCTAAATTTTCACCGTGAGATATTTACAGAATAGTCCGGCCATAGAATTATTAAAAACAATTCCTTTCTTATATCGATGAGACCGGCTGATTATAGAGATTGACACGATTGACAGCTCACTGCAATCTCACTTCGCCTAAGTTTTCACCGTGAGATATTTACAGAATAGTCCGGCTGGTGCTAGAGATTGACACTATTGACAGCTCACTACAATCTCACTTCACCTAAGTTTTCACCGCGAGATATTTACAGAATAGTCCGGCTGATGCTAGAGATTGACACTATTGACAGCTCACTGCAATCTCACTTCACCTACGTTTTCACCGTGAAATATTTACAGAATAGTCCGGCTGATGCTAGAGATTGACACTATTGACAGCTCACTACAATCTCACTTCACCTACGTGTTCACCGTGAGATATTTACAGAATAGTCCGGCTAATGCTAGAGACTGATACGATTGACAGCTCACTGCAATCTCACTTCACCTAAGTTTTCACCGTGAGATATTTACAGAATAGTCCGGCTGATGCTAGAGATTGATACTCTTGACAGGTCACTACAATCTCACTGCACAAGCTTTCACCGTGAGATATTTACAGAAAGGATCGACCGGTGTTGAAAAAATAATAGTGTTGGGTACCAAATTATGTAACCACGTAATATGCTTTTCACAATGTTCAATTAGTAAAGTATATTAGTTTAACACGTCCAATTAGTTCTCGTTAACGTACAGTAAATATGAAATTATTGTGGTGTTTATATTTTACATACATTATTATTTATGTAATTCCGTCATGTTTGCGGAGTTCGTATTCGATTACCTGCTGAGTGCGGTTTCCAACCGAATGTGGGTACATTCGGTAAATTAATATCCTCAAATATTTTATTAATTATTTAGTTATGTACCTAAATAATTAATAAAATATTTGAGGATATTTATTTATTTTGTAAATGCGTGGATGACGCACCTGTATTCCTGAATACTCATTATCAACACTAGATTAAAAAAAATAATAGGAAGAACATTATTATTTTTAGGTTTTTGATAGAGGTATGGATGGAAAAACTAACACCAGCCGTAAGTCGTCCTGATACCGATTTAAAAATTATGATTTGGAGATAAAACTGTTGTGTAAAATATCTCAGTATCAAATCAAACCATAATAACATCACTCCTGTATTCGTTTAAAGGGTTGGCAGAGGTGTCTCGTTCTTACACTCACATTTAATTGGAAAACGGGAGGAACTATAAGAAAACAGACCGTATTATCCCAACTAAATAAAAGTTTTTACAGATGGGAAACCAGTGCAACAATGTAGTCATAATTTCCACACTCAGAGCCGTCACCCAAGAACCAATTAGACACCACCATCAACAAAAATAAAATCTTTAATAATGCAATAATTTATTACGCTTTACTAAAGCCGACGAGCCGAGATAAATTTCATTCTTTTGGATTCAAAACTTTAACTTAATTGCGTATGGTTCAGTTTCCATTGCAACTAAAATTAATTATAAGACGTTTAGCGATAGTTTCTTTATTCAAAAATAAACTTACATTACTTGAGCTTGAAGTTGATATTTGCATAGTAAGTTACAATTTTATGTATTTATCTCGTATCGTTGGCCCTTTCCCAACTATGTTGGGGTCGGCTTCCAGTCTAACCGGATGCAGTTGAATACCAGTATTTGAAATGGAGCGACTGCCTATCTGGCCTCCACAACCCAGTTACTGGGTAATACGGTACCGCTTGGAAAGACTAGTTGTCAGACTTTTGGGCTTTTGACGACCGGTAACGACTGTCAAAGATCCACGAATGACAGCCGGGACCAACGGCTTAACGTGCTTACCGAGGCACGGAGGGGTCTTGGTATGTAAAGATAATCACCCATCCATGGACCAACCGCGGTAAGCGTAGCTTAACCTGATTGATCGACCCGTGCGGCTGTTATAACGTAGCACTTCGCATTTTATTCTGAATTTCAGTAAGAAAAAAACCGGTCAAGAGCGAGTTGGACACGGGGTTCCGTACGTATATATGAGCTTGATGATTTCTGAAAAACTGTGCTATTTAGAGACATCGTTTTATTTTTCCTGTAATCTTTATTTAAACTTCTATCACACAGAATAATTTCAGATTTTTATCTATGCAAACTTCGGCGATAAGGGGGGGAACGGTATTTTTTTTTACATTTTTCATCAAAACTCATAAACCTAAAAGCTTAAAAAAATAAAAATTGTTTGAGAATTTGCAAACAGCGTTCTTTCATATGATACCCCACATGCCCTAGTAGCCCTACTTCAAATTTTTAAGGCCCCCTTTCAGTCCCTTTTGCAAAAAAGATATAATTTTTTAAATTTCTTTCTTGTTTGCAAAATAGTTGGGCAAACGTCATCTAAAATTAATCTAAATTTCAAGTTGATAGCATTAGTAGTTCTTGAGATATCCAGGTATCAAACTCAAACTCAAAGCATTTATTTCAATTAAACCAATTACAGGCACTTTTGAATTGTTAAAGAGTCGGTCAGTTAGTCAGAAAGTTGAAGCTATTTGCCCATTCCAAAACGTAGATCTCTATGGAGAAGAATAGGCAAGAAACTCCAAGGACACTCTTTTAAATCAAGATATTACAAAATCCTGGGTACATTATTCTTGTCGCTTCTATATGTGAGAACAATGTAAAAATATAAATTATTTAAAAATCAATATAAAATATTACAAATAAGTCCTGGCAGATAGGAGAAGACCAGTCACAACTGACGGCGCCCGTTCACGAGCATGACGCGTGGGTCAGCACCATCCAGCTCAACCATTTGTAGGGAACCGAATGATCCAACACACGCGCCACCATCAGCGAGACATTTAAGTGAGCATGACATACTCTTAACTGCCAAACTTTTTTAAGTCAACATACATCATAACATAATAAACGGCTCCATGGTACTCACATTTACAAAAATTGAAAAAATGCTTTTAAATTATACAAAACTATAGCTTGCAATGCATTTCAAAGATAAATAAAATTTTACTAGCAAAAGGATAAACATAATTACCTATTGAAGTATTCAACAGCTAAAACTTGATTAAGTACATTTTATATAATAAATATGATTTTAATGTCAGAACATAAAAAAGGGGGGAAGTATCTCTTCCAAATATTATAATATTAACAAGTGAGCCCAAGTGGTTGTGGAGCAGGACCAGCATTAAGCCAAGCATTTTTATCTACGATATAATCATCCAACCTGTAATATGCTTGTCTACATAGTGTGCGTTTAATGCATGTTTTAAATTTCTTCTCATTTACTTGAAGAATATCGAGTGGTATTTTATTATAACATTTTACACAATACCCCATAAAAGAAGTGTGTACTTTTGACAATCTGAAACGTGGTTGATCTAATTTGTTCCTATTTCTAGTATTAAAATTATGCCTGTCACTTATCTTACTGAAAAGATGTAGGTTTTTTCTAACATACATAATATTTTCATAAATATATTGGCAAGGTACCGTCATGATGTTAATTTCTTTAAACAGTTCCCTTAGAGAGTCGCGTCTGCGGAGGTTGTAGATGGCTCTGATAGCCCTCTTTTGCAGAATAAAGCAAGAAACAATATCTGCAGCCCGTCCCCACAGCAAAATACCGTAAGACATGATGCTATGAAAGTAACTAAAATAGACCAGTCTCGCTGTATCCACGTCTGTTAATTGGCGAATTTTCCAAACAGCGTAGGCGGCTGAACTTAGCCGCCCTGCAAGTGATGTTAAGTGAGGACTCCACTGCAGCTTAGAGTCAAGCGTGATTCCCAGGAAAACAGTTTTTTCGACGAATTCTAGTATCTCTTTGTTCAATACAACGTGACATTCACTACTTCTAACATTCGGTAACGCGAATCTTATGCATTTAGTTTTCTTTTCATTTAATACCAAATTATTTACAGTAAACCAATTATGGACCATAAACATAGCGTTATTTACGTCGTCAAGCTCCTGTGCATGTCTGCTTACTTTAAAATGTGTGACGGACAGAAAGACAGGCAGACAGACAGACTTAGTCTCACCATAAGGGGTTCCTTTTTAGCATTTTGGTACGAAACCCTAAAACCAACAGTGCCTTAATAACGCCGGTTGCTCACTACCTTGATAACAACTTCCCCTTCGTTAACCTCACCACTTCCACAGTGGCCCACTTTACCGCACCCAACTGCGAGAAAATGTAGAAAAGATTTCTCCATAATTATTATAGATTAGCTGCGCCCCGCGGTTTCACCCACGTAAGTCTCGACCCTCTGGGAATATAGGGATAAAAAGTAGCCTATATGTTAATCCAGGGTGTCAGCTACCTTGTCACAGCTTCGCGCAGCCCTGGTGGCGGAATGGCGGGACAGGCTTTCACGCCCTACCGCCGGCCTCGCCACCATCGAGGCGGTCCGGCCAGTACTCGAACCCTGGCTCGGGAGGAGGCACGGCTCCCTGTCGTTTCGGGTGACGCAGGTGCTCTCGGGGCATGGTTGCTTCGGAAAGTACCTGTGTCGCATAAACAGGGAGCCGGACGCCCGGTGTCACCACTGCGTCGACTGCCGGGAGGACACGGCGCGGCATACGCTGGCAGAGTGTGCCGCTTGGGAGGAGCCACGCCGTGCCGTCATCTCAGGAGTAGGCAGTGACCTATCGCTGCCGGCCGTGGTCGAGTCGATGGCCGGCAGCGAGGAGTCCTGGGTCGCGGTGGTGTCCTTCTGCGAAACAGTCGTGTCGCAGAAGGAGGCTGCGGAAAGGGAGCGGGAGATCTCGTCCGCTCACCCGCCCCGCAGCAGGCGCAGGGTCCAGGGACGGCGGACTTGGGGACGTCCGCCGCCCCCTATCACATTGGGCGCCCCTAGCAGACTTCGCAGGGGGGCCAGACACCTCACCCCCCCCCCCGACTTGAGGTGGCCCGCAGAGGCGGGCCGGCACTAGCCGGGGATTGCGGAAGGAATAACAGATCCCAAGATCCCCGGTGCAAGTGTGGGAGGGGAACACTGGGGTGGTTTTTAGTCAGTAAGAGTCTGACAGACCCCTCCGCCCGCCCCAGGGCGGAGGACATCCATGAGGATTTTCCACCCCGTGAACAAAAAAAAAAAAAGAAAAGGGTGTCAGCTACCTTGATACAAAATTTTATCAAAATTGGTCCAGCCGTTTTTACGTGAAAGAGTAACAAACATCCATCCATCCATACTTACAAACTTTCGCGTTTATAATATTAGTACTAGTAGGATAAGTGTCTGGGACAGATCTCTTTTTATTTTCCTTAATAAAATAGTTGTTGCCCGCGATTTCGTCTGCGAACCAGAATAAAAAGTAGCTTATGTCCTAATTTTCGGATTTTCGTTTCTAAGTTTCGGATGACCACTGAAAATCAGCGCTGTACTGTGGGCAGGGCTTGGAAACCGGTTAATTTTCTATGTAACCTCAACCGCTTTATAAAGGTTTCCGAACTTAATTAGTTATTTATTTAATATTTTGTTACAAAATCAATGCTGCAAATGCAACTTAATGTGATGCAGCAATATTTGAAGCTAATATCAATTGTATCAAAAATAATTTGTATCTTCGGAAATAAAAATTAACCGGTTTCAAGCCCTGGCTGTGGGTCCCCCATAGCACAGCATCATGCTGAGTGTATAGCTGTCAATAGTGTCAATCTCTAGCATCAGCCGGACTATTCTGTAAATATCTCGCGGTGGTCATCCGTGACCTTGGGGTACTTTTTGATACATCTCTATCTTTCCGTGAACATATAGATAGCACGGTGACTAAGGCTAAAAGAATGCTTGGCTTTATAATCCGTATGTCGAAACCTTTTCGTAATTATAGTAGCATTATTTTACTTTACAACGCACTAGTAAGGAGCTCCTTGGAATATTGTTCCACTATTTGGTCTCCTTATTATTCAACTTATACTAATAATGTAGAATCTGTTTAGGCCCGTTTTGTTAGGCATTTATGTATGAAGAATGGGATCCGAAAAGCTATACCTGATTATAGCGACAGGTTAAGGCAATTTAAAATGATTAGCTTAAAAGAAAGACGTAACCATTCTGACTTACTAATACTCCATAAAATTATAAACGGTACAATAGACGCACAATTAGTAAACTATTTTAAATTTAGGTCTAGCCAACGTAGTAAGCGTCATCATCGTATTTTTGAATTGCCTACATCCACATTAAATACCACATTTAACCTTTTCACCGCCACGCCATATCGGTATTCCTATGCCCTGTACGCCAAGCCCGAAAATCTTAATTAAATACCTACAAAAAAATAGGGATTTCAACATTATATCGATACCCATTATTATTATTTTTTTTATCAATACTTGCCAGATAAATGGTCGATCATTAATATGTTAAAAAGAACATTCCAATATTAAATATTTTACAACGTTCCACTCAAGTAGTTCCGAAGTTGTTAATAACATAAAAACAATGATTAAGACACACAACAGTTAAAATGAAAATAACTCTAGGTACAGCACTATTCTCCGTACTGATGTACCTCACTGTCGGGAATAGCCGACATTGGCGCCGTCGACGAGTCTTTTATAAGACATCGTTGCATGTACATTAGAGTTGTACCATAGTGTCATACAGTTTATCGATGTTAGTATCTAATTAAATTCAAAGGCCACAGTAGTTTGTTTTTATTATTCTTGAAATTTACACTTATTGCAACAATTTGGGTTGTTAATGGATTGAATGCAAATAAAACTATTTATTTACCAATCATTTAGTTTAATTATTGAGTTATATTATTAATAATTACTTTGAGATCATATTACTTACATGTCACTTATGAATAATATTATCACGTGATATTATTACATAGCAACAATTTTTATAACAGGAACTTTCTAATATTCTCACTAATCAGATTAATTATATGTATAAAATAAATCAAAATTTTCGTATGAAATTGCGTAGTATATACGTAACGATTTTTAAGTATAACGATATTTATATTCTTAAAATAGATACATTATTTAGTTTCTCGTATCTAACCTAATTAAACATTAAAGGATCAACAATCAACAATTATAAATGCTCACTGATCAGTGTTCAAAAACTACAAAACTCACTAAAAATACTTATAAAATATCAACAATAGTACATAATTAGGTATAGTGTAATAGTGTTGCAATAATAGAAATATCTCTTAAAATGAAATACTGAAAATAAAATTTACTAAACCATTTTTTTAATTAGTCCTAAATCTCGTAAAAATCTATAAAAATTCAAAACATACAAATGTCAGTTATATTAATTATCATAGGTACTCAATAGTCAGTCTTGTAACGATAAAATGACACAGAAAAATAATAATATTCTTATAATAATCAACAATTGTATATAGATAATTTTAAATATCACAGATCAACATTAAAATCACATATTTTGTTAAAAATCAACATGTTATACAACAATAAAATATCTATTTATTGTGATATTTTTCGAAACATGGTGCAGCACAAAGATAAACGTTACATATTTTACACCAGTAGCGAGTCTCCTTTCGTTTTTTTTTTATTGCACAGAACTTACATCTTTGATGTTTTGCTATGCGAGTAGGCATGTGGTCTTTTGCATTGCCGGGTAATATGCTAAGGGGATTGTTAAAACCTCGTCCAGTTCTTATGGGTCTTTCTAAAACGTTAGCAGTGTTGTAACAATCTATCATTTGCCGAATTAGGCTCAGTTGGAAGTCGGCAAATGCTAAATTCGGTATACCTTTTATCATTTTAAAACAAAAAAATGCATTTAAAAGGTGCATATCAAATATATGAAAGAATAGTTTTTTGTACCATTTTACTGTTTTTCGTATGCACTGAAGTGACGATAACAACATGTCTGCAGTATCAACACTACCCATATTTTTAGAGTAGTCTAAAACAGCTTTAGGTTTCATGACTGGTAAACCCGTTTTTCTATTTATTCTAGCTGATGGTTCCATGGAATTATCATGAATGGTTGATAACATGTATATATATTTTTTGTCCCTCCATTTACATGCCATAAGGGATCCAGAATACTGCGTTTCCATTTCATGTAGATTTAGTTTTCTGCTTAAATTAGCCATAAACTTTCTATTTTGTTTTACAGTACCGCAAGCATAAATGTTGTTATCATATAAATATTTAAATAATAGTGGACTTGTGTACCAATTATCTACATACAAATGACGGTTTGAGCCAAAAAAGTCTTTCAGTAAAGACGATACAACGGCTCCCCCAACGCCTAAATTTGCTGGATCGTCAATATCTGTAGCTGCACCACAGTAAACTATAAAGTCTATTATTAAACCGGAATGTACATCGCATAAAACAAATAATTTTACCCCAAATCTATTTCTTTTTTTTGGTAAGTATTGTTTAATTGTTAAACGGCCCTTGAAAGGAACAATACTTTCATCTATACACACATCTCTATACGGCGTAATGATACTTTTAAATTTTCCTCTCGCGTGAGCGACACATGCTTCTATTTTAGAAAGAATTGAATTTTCTTCATTTGGCCGGGAAAAATGTAGCATGCCTAAAATCATGCAAAATCTATTTCGTGACATTAATTTAGAAAAAATGGGGGCATTTAATAAAATATCTGTCGACCAATGTTCTTCAATAGTCAAATGACGATTTCGGGTCATCAGCATCATAATTGTTAAAAAACATTGCATTTCTGGGACTGTAACATCATACCATCTATGCAGGCGTGAATGCATTCGTAAGTCTACTTTCAACAGAAAATTGTTGTGAAATTTATTTGTCATTTCGACAATGAATGACATAAAATCATTGTCCATAAAATGTTGAAACACGTCGAGTTCAGTAAAATTTTCAGAGGGAGTAAAATGCAATCCAGATGAAAAGTCATCAAAAGCGGCAACTTCTGGTGGCCGTCCTTCTGTAGTCCACTTAAACTGTTCTGTCTCACGATTTCTGTAATGACGATCATGTCCAGAAGTTGAGGGCGTTTCATCAGACAGTTCTTGGTGACCAGCAATCGTCGGCTGTAACGCATAAACCACTAATTAAATATTTGTGATCAAATAACACAACCATATAAATTTAGGAAGTTTGTTTGTTTAATCGTTTAAAATCAAACATTTATAATAAATAAAAATTCACCTAAATATCTAAAAAAGTATTTCAAAAAATCCTGATAGTAATTTTTCTATAGTCTACTGTATTTAATTGTATATTTTTGTATACTGTATTTTATATGAATTGATGGTAAATTAAAAATCTAATCTGGTAATACTGAAACCAGCTAATGACAATTCGCCGAATATTATTTATAAAATTTCGTCTGCGTGAAGTTATATTTGTGTGTCGCAGTTAAATAATTTGGCAAAATAAATATATTGTACTTATATTAGTTTGATTTCACACTGACAATAAATATAACAAGTAGGTAAGTATAATCAAGTACTATTATCATTTATTTACTTATTATAATCATTTATTATCTGAATCATTTGTTTAATTTCAGGATTAAAACAATGTCACAAAAACGATCAGGATCTCCGTCGATACTATCTGGGTATATAAAGCTTCGTTGCAAAGAAGATACAATAAAAAAAGAAGTAGCCACACAAACAGTCAATGAGCCTTACGTGGCTCGTAACAAAAACAATATATTATTTGAACCAGGCGCATTGTCCAGAGTGGACTTCTATAATCAACGCCCTTCAGATGAGAGGAACGAAAATTTCTCCAGATTAATCGCATTTGAAATGGAAAGAGTACCAGAAGATAGGCGTACTAATTTGTACGCGCAAATAATTAATTTAATCAGAATATACCGGGGTGATTCCGATTTATCCGAAAGTGTTGATTTCATACCAGAATGTCCTTCTGACGAAGATGAAAATCCTTTACCATTAAATATACGGTACAAGAAAATTGATTAAATTTTGATTAAGGTTAATTAAGGTTTGATTCAATCAATCAAAAGGTTTGATTATTTGTTTTTAATTATTATTTCATGATTAAGTTCCCAAATAATTTTGTATTGTTACTATTTGATTCTTACAAGACTGATTAGCATAATGCAAATAAACAATTTTCAATTTTTTTTAAGTTAGGTTCGACAAGTAGGAACATGTTTGCCGGCAAACTCGCGTCGAAGCTCATGCGTGATACAATAGGGATTTATTACTTGTTATTGTAGGTAATATTGTAAGTCAACATAAAATATTATTATTAGGTATGCTCATTTTGTAAAAGTTTGTTAAATTAAATAAATTGTAGACATCTATGGTGTTTCATTTCATTTGTTAGTAACTACAAATGCATATTTATGTAAACTATTCATAATTGTTTCTGATTTATGAAACACGGCAGATTCACACCGAAGTGGCAGCGCAGCGGCCGGCACTTTTACTGTTACCCTTACAAAATGTAAGCGAGTAGGCGAAATAAGAGAGCACTCTTTAGAATATAATAACCAATTAAGTATGTACATACTTACATGTAAAGCAAAACATAACTTTAAATTAAAATTAACTTACCTCTAAATCATCTTCATCTAAAGATTCAGAAAACTCATCGTCTTCAGTACCTTCCAAGATACGTAATAATTGTTCAGTGGTAAATACTTCTTGTTGTTCCATATTTCCCGCACTAAAATTCACTTTATACGCTTACGACGTCACGAGTCAGTCGACTTCTGCCGACAATGGCGCAGAGGGGACTGCTTATCGAGAGCTTGCTAGGGATGCGCATGATTGGCGATAAGGGAATATCGAAAATGTATTTACGCAACTATGTTTCAGTTTTTAATATAGTAAAACTACTTTTTTCTCAGTGCTTACAATCGTTTATATTTTGTTAGAACAATAAAAACTGTAATGACAAATATTACAATACCTTAAGTTACCTAAATTAATTTAAGAATATAATATACGTCAACATGATACTACATCACTAGCAGTCGGCTCTGCACGACATTGGCGTCATGGGACTTACTTTTTTAACCATAAATTATTTTACTTTTTATCATCAAATATTTAAATGAGGAATATGCATTTTTGTTTACTGTATGCAACTAAATAATGTTTAGACATTCAGCTTTCAAGGTGTATCAATAAAATACATAAAAGTAATGATTTAATAGGTTTATTTTGTATTTTTCTGCGACCTGTTTTTTGTCGAGTATAGCCGTCGTTGGCGCACAGGGCACGCTTGCTCATGTCGGCTATAGCCGACATTGGCGTTCAAAAGGTTAATAGCCCCCTAACACGTATGGCAAGGCAATATAATGAAAGGTCCAACTTGACAGATTACCCTATTGATATTTTCTCCATGAGTTTCGTTTCATACAGGCGTTCCCTATTCAAACAGTGCGAAGAGTGCACGTCTGTGTAGCTCAAATTGGTTTGTTTAGTCGTGTTCTGGATTTGGGTCTCTGGTCACACTTTTAATTTTTTACACTTTTAATTTTTTCTCTTTTGTCTCTAATATTCATATGTTAAATGTCATGCATACCTGTTATTTGCATGGTTACTAAAGTGCCAATTTTATATGTTATTTATTTTTTAATTGTAAGTGACTATGCTGTTGGTGTGCTTATTATAAATAAATAAATAAATTACATTCGGGCCATGAACCTGAACAGACTCTTCGCACCATCACCATTTGGTTGAGACAGAATTCTATGGAATGTGCCTAAATTAAGTCGGTTCAACCTCAACACCCGACGCACATCATTTCTGTCAGACTCATATCGAACACAGTCCATCAATAAGTGATGTAAGTCGTGCACAACTCCACACTTCCCACAATTAGGCGAGTTAGTTTTTTTCATCATGTATGCAAACTTATTTCATAGAATGTGCCCAGAACGCTACACTTATCTTTGTACAAATTAATGGAAACACAACAAAAAAAGGAAAGTCAAAACCTGACACATGGAACTAATAAACTGCCAGAACTCAAGTATAAAGATCACGTTATATCGATCCGTAGAAATCTCCCCAACTATCCTATAAACGCCATTCTACCTGAAAGGCTGATCCACATACTCGTATTATATTATTTTATCTGCAACACATTCGGAACTTATTCCAGTTATTCCAAGTAACGTTGACGGCGAAATTCCGAACGAATTAATGTCAAAAGAAAACTACACCGCACTTCCTTAGCCAGGTACCTATCGCTAAGAAATATGACAACATTTATCATCTGGTTAGTATACATTGCTTGTTCAGATCGCAATAAGCGGCAACAGAAACACACGTATGTATAAAATAATGTATATCGTACCGAATTGTAGCATGAATAATACGGTGATATTTCTTGGTAATAACGACCTTGGTATCAATGTTTACAGTATGGTTGGCGTTTGAATTGATATATGAGGAAGGCGGGGTTGCTTTTTCTAATAAAAACGTGCAATTTTTTCTCAAGTATTATTTGTTACGTTCTTTTGGGTTTTATTGGAAACACACTCTTTCAAAGTCAAAGGCACTTTGGAACGTCAAAATTTACAAAAAAAAATGATTCAAGTCGCCCCTTCCAAAAGGTAGTTTCGTATGGAGGAGAATGGGCAAGAAACTCCATTTACTTTTAGGGTCTAAGAACTAAGAACCACTAGCCTTCAGTTTTGATTCAAATCACTTCTGATACTTATCTTAGTTTGGGTTTAATAAAATAAAACCTAATTAAGGACGGGATGTTTCAGCTGTCCTTTTCTCACCATGAAATAGTCTACAAGCTGTATTTTTGTGGCTCCGGCTCAAAGTTTGATTAGATAAGTTATGTTAAAAGTATAATACGGCGATATTTCGAGGTAATAACGACCTTGGTATCAATGTTTACGGTATAGTTGGCATTTGCGGCATATGAGGAAAGCGGGGTTGCTTTTTCTAATAGAAACGTGCGATTTTTTCTCAAGTATTATTTGTTACGTTCTTTTGGGTTTTATTGGAAACACACTCTTTACTTTGGGATCAGTGTTTGTGTCCTTTATCCGTGTTCTGTCTAAGAACCACTAAGCGTCAGTTTTGATTAAAATCGCTTCGGATATCTTAGTTTGGGGTTAATAAAATAAAACCTAATTAAGGACGGGATGTTTCAGCTGTCCATTTCCCACCATGAAATAGTCTACAAGCTGTATTTTTGTGTCTCCGGCTCAAAGTTTGATTAGAAAGTGTTGAGCCGTAACCAGCAGAATGATAATATCATTATACTGCTATAATTGCCATCCAATGGGTAAATTCTTATACGATTGAACATTATGGTTTTGTTTGTCAAAGAATAGAATAGAATACTCTTTATTATGTTCACCATAAAAGTCCCAAAGCCCACATTTAAACTCTAAAAAGAATAGTGAAATAAATGAGAGTAATAAACGTAGGTGACGCACCGGTTCCTTTCCAATTTCACAACTCTTAAGTGAAGAACAATCACGAAAGTCCATATTCCCATGAACCCAATCTAAGAAACGTTAATGAATAATTCCCAACATTAATATCCCCGAAGGACCGAAGGGAATCTTTCATAATTGACTCGTTCAGTAATTTCGCATTCATTCACTCATTTTTATACGAACGAAATTGTTTCCTCTTTTGTTCAACGACGATCGGGTACACCTACATCGGGTTTCCCGAGTATTGGCAAGAAAAAATCTTTCGACA
Organism: Tiliacea aurago; assembly: GCA_948098905.1. Taxonomy (NCBI): domain Eukaryota; kingdom Metazoa; phylum Arthropoda; class Insecta; order Lepidoptera; family Noctuidae; genus Tiliacea; species Tiliacea aurago. Next base: position 20,580,086 of record OX402579.1, on the reverse strand, counting down.
CTTCGCACGATTTAAATATTAATGAATCGATATCGTTAGAGGTTCATTTTGTATGGGGACGAATTTGCAGATATTTTAAAGTGAAGGTGGCTATGCTGAGCATGAGGTCCTGGGTTCAATTCTCGGGTCAGGCAAAGTGATATTGGGTTTTTTTTTCTGGAATTTCTCAATAGCAGCCCGGAGTCTGGATTTGTGCTCATACACAATCAGCCTATAACGTTCCCACTGCTGGGACACAGGTCTCCTCTCTATGAGAGGGAGTGGGCCGTAATCCACCACGTGGGCCCAATGCGGGTTGGTGGATTTCACATTTATTCGAATTTTTGGTTTTAAGACATGCCGGTTTCCTCACGATGTTTTCCTTCACCGTTTTATGAGCAGTGGTGATGAATTAATTTACACAAAGTAAAGCGCCTGTCGGGGCTCGAACCTAGGACCTACACTCGTAAGTCACGGCGGATTTGTGCCCGATTGAAGGTAATTGGCTGACCCTCCTATACATGGTGAAATGTGGGTGTACTACAGGTACACCTCTGTCCATTTTGTCCTTTTGGGGAAACAAGGCGTGATAGTGTTTGTTGACAATACCAACGAACGAGGCGAGTGAAGTGAGGCAAAGGACGGGGAACCAGCGCAGACTTCACATCTGTGTACGGCCCGGCGCCCGCGTCGGCCATATTGCAAAGACAGGCACCGCGCCGTCACATACAATTTTTTATTTTTATTTATTTAGAATCCTGTCTATGTGGACTGCAAGTTATTTAAACACATAATAACAAACTACGATTTGTCCCCTAAATAGAAAACGAAAAGCTATTTATTCTAACTACTAAACTATTCAAAAATTTTAATGTGCCCACATCCTGCACATGAACAGTGTTAAATAAGGAAATTGGGGTTTTAAGTGGTTCAAAATATAGGCTCTCTGTGAAAGGTTTCAATCGTTCGATTAAAGTTACTATTCATTTAAATTTGTAGGTATAAGACAGCTTCATCATTTAGAAGGAGAACATTTTCTTGGACTGCCGTTCCGCAAAGCACGTTGTGAGTTTCCCTGGATAAAAATAACTTTTCCAAGGATTTAAATTGTCTTTCTGCCTTTCTTGTGTGAAAACAATTTAGAACTCCTGGAAATACGTAGGTACGGCATGTATTATTAAGTTAGTTCATTAGCTAATTATGGAAAGGTTAAAACGTAGGCGTAGGTACTATTATTTGCAGACGTATATTCGTTAAAACCTTAGTCAACAAGACACCTGAGCTAGAGGGGGTCTATTAGAATGTATATATAGTCCCATCTGTTATAGGTATAAAAAACTTTTATGGACATTTATATACGATTTATAACCAAACGCATTACTTTCGCTTTGTTATTTATAACCAAACACACTTAGGCCCGTATTACAGAATGTCACTCAATACTCAAGCGTTACTTAAAACTAGATTCAAACCATTTGAATGGTTGAAACTAGTTTTAAGTAATGCTTGAGTATTGAGTGACGTTCTGTAATACGGGACTACTCCATTGGTTTAGGTAGTTAAATAAAGGTAAACAAATTTAATAAAAACGATTTCATAGATGACACTTTCTTGTTTAAAAATACATTGTAACCTATAGCAAAATTAAATTTATTTTAGATTTTTACGATAATTTCCTCCTAAATTACTGTATGTTAAACTTTATCATTTATCCATAAACTGCTCTTCGTAGATGTAATTGCATGAGCAAAATTTTTTCGGTAGACTTATAATAATACTGTAATATTTTGTCATCTGTCTATTGTAAAGAGCCCAAAAAGACAGGTTCTCTAAACGTCAACAAAATAAAACGTTGCTAAATTTAAGAGTACAACTGTGACGTAACATGACAACTGAAGTGACAGGAATTACGTTTAGTCGGTTACTTGAAAGCTCTCTCGTCACGTGGTTTTTTCGTTTACCTTTATTTAACTACCTAAACCAACGGAGTATAAGTATGACATTATTGTAATTTCGAGTTCATTCACCTGCAAAATAGGGATAAAAGACAGGAAAGGTAAAGTTGCCACGATATTATTTTTTATCTATCCAGTAATCTGAAAACAAAGGTATCTGGGATTTGAGATACAAATGTTTTTTCCGATGACAAGAAGTTGTTCAACCGTGGAATTCTTTTAGTAATGTCTGTTTGTGGAGTTTATTGTTTATGAGTAAAGTAAAATAATATTGTTTTACTGCCTCAAGGTTAAATTGAAACGTTTGTGGATTGAACTCTGTGTAGAAGTTCACATGTTTCATAGAAATAGGCAAAAATGGTTTATTTACTAGGACCCGCCCTTTTGCACGGATGCAATGTACTGACTTCTGTGCTATGTGTAAGTTAAACAATAATGTGTTGTATATACAACATGTCCCAGAATTAACGCACAATCTCAGAAGGGGTCAATTTACTCATCATTATGAACAACTTTTACTATGGGACCAAACCTGACATCGCGAAAAAAAATCAGGTGTTCCCTACATTTTGACGACTTATTCGAACATAAATGTATTGTATGTATGTATTTTGATATTTAATGAGTCCAATGACCCCTTAAGAGTTTGTGCGTTAATTCCGGGACATGTTGTATAAACCTGCCGGAATAAATTCTCTAAATGATGGCGAAAATCGCATCATAATCCATTGTGTAGTTTGGAAGAGTTAAGTGATCAGACAGACACGAAAAGCGACATCGTTTTATATTATATTTATAGAAGACTAGCGACCCGCCCCGGCTTCGCACGGATGCAATGCTGATACTAAATATACTACAAGATGTCTTTATCCCTTTTGTTTTTATACATTCACAACTTTTTTTGTCATTAGACAATACAAACATGTTTTCTTCAGAGGTTACTTTTGAAAGAGCGACATAAAAAAAACTGTAACGTTACGATTGGAGTACGGAGGGCTAGCCGTAGGTCACAAGTTAAATAATATAAAATATAAAAAAGGTATGAAAGGAATTCGGTCTTCGGAGGCTTAGAGTCAGGATAGCAGGTACGGGTACAGGATCTTTAGCCGGCTTCAGGACAGGAACGGAAAGGGCTACAGCGTCAGCGTCCCTAAGTTGGATGGGAAAGCAGGTACGGGAACTGGATCCTCAGCCGACGCCAGGACAGGAACAGGATTGAACCACAGCGTCAATGTCCCCCAGTTGGATAGGCAGGAGGTGGCAGATCGCTGCAGGACAGCGGAGGCACCGCCTCACGCTCAATAGGAAGAGAACCCAGGCATCCCTACGAGTGAGGGAGTGGTCAGCAGCCGGTATAGATCAGACTAGCCATGTGAGATTGGCCATGTGAAACACACTCAACGCTCAAATCTAAATGTGGGTTATCCCTAAGATATAGACACATACCATCGCGGACTTTTTTGTAGACCTATTCAGCCAGCGTTTGCAATGTAAGCGCAAAAAAATGTGTTTATTTACGACATCACATTAGAAACCTCTAAAATTATCAGTGTTTCTCTACTAACAGGGTGTAAGGGACAGCCCTCCGCAAATTAACAGGGTGCATTCAGCTCCTTATTTTGAATAATTTTCCACTGAAAATTTTCTCAGGAAAATTGTATTTTTTTTTATCGTAATTTCAGTTACTTTTCCTTTATTTCAATGTAAAATCACATTCTCTGTACGCAGTACTCCATTAATGTAAATAACACAGCTAAAATAAATAAATCTGCAATGGATGTTGAAATTCTCTAAAGAACGACGCCTGAAATCAGCGAGCGCGGCCGTCCAGCCCGCCGCGACAAATCAGGTTCATTGGATTCCCATAACGTTCCTGAAATAATTTCATGTACCGGTCATCTTAGTACCATATACTGAATTCACCCCATCAGTCTGCGGAGGGCTGTCCCTTACACCCTGTATTATGCATGTATTATACATACAAACCTTCCTCTTGAATCACTCTATCTACTAAAAAACACCAACAAAATCCGTTGCGGAGTTTTAAAGATCTAAGCATACATAGGGAAAGACAGACAGCGGGAAGCGACTTTGTTTTATACTATTTTACTTATTATTTTAATCATTTTTTTTTTTTTTTGTCAATGTGAGGACGATGTAGGCTTATTAGACTGTAGATCTGTAGACCATTTTCTATTTTGTTAAGTACCTGGTACTTTTGATGGGCCTACGCTGTCCTCTCATACCTATTAACACTGTAATTTGAAAACATTGTAAAAGCCAATTTAATTTTTTTTAAAGAGTGACCGTGGAGTTTCTTGCCGGCTCTTCTCCATAGTAAACGACCAATTGGAACCGTGCACCTAGCTTCTGACGTTTCATAAGTGCCCATGTAGGCTTATGTGAAATAAAAATATTTTTGATTTTAATTTGACTGTGTAGTGCATTGTTTATGTATAAGTACCTACTAGATACTTAGATACAATTTTAATTCTGTGAGGTTTCTTTATTTTCTTCAGACCCAGATCATCATCATATGCCTAGCACTTTTCCCAACTTATATGTTGTGGTCAGCTTCCAGTCTAACCAGATGCGGCCAAATACAAATATTGTACATGCAGCGACTGCCTATCTGACCTCCACAACCCAGTTACTGGGTAATACGATACCCCTTGGTAAGACTGGTTGTCAGACTTTCGGGTTTCTGACGACCCATAACGACTGTCAAAGATCCGCGAATGACAGCCGGGACCAACGGCTTAACGCGCTTTCCGAGGCTTTAGACCAGATAAGAATCGTATTAAGATATTTTATTTTCCTTAAGACTCAGATATATTCCAGTTTGCCTTGTTACTTTGGCTTTCAGCTGTTTGTTTCTGTTAAGACAGAGATATGTGCCAGTGACCTTGAGTGATTAGCTTGCGTGTTCTGTACTGAGCTCACGCAACGCGTCGTCCGTTCAGCCAGTAATAGGACTCGCCCATCAAGGAGCGCTGTCCTCAATTTGACGCATTATTAATTTATTAAACACAAAACAAAAGGTATTTTAATAAAACGCGTATATTAAAAGATCAATAATTAAATTATCTTTAAATTCGTGAAGGTTTCAGAAAAATACGCTGGGTAGATTTTGCGCCATTCTCAGTTTTTTATCCGCGTTAGACACAACTTTACAAATTAATTTCACTATGTAATATAAATATTATCTAAAACATTCACATATTTAGTCATTGATAAAATGCTCTAATTTAACATATATTTTTTTCAAATCATTAACACTACTCGTTTAGACGTGATCTTCAGTATAAAATCATTAAAAGTCGGTTATCGTCGCCTTAAATTCTACAACTTAGGTTTCAATTGATTTTCGTAGGAAAAAACGAATAAAATAAAAGTCGTGTTCCAATCTCTTAAGAATCGAAAGAACAGTCTCAATTTTTTTGGTTCGAGACAATCGTTTCGATTCTTTCAAGGATTGATTGATTACATGGATTCAGAGATATTGTTACGTTACTCGTGTAAATAATTTACTCGGAATCTGGCTTATTTCCCCGTCTTTTTTTCTCAAGTCACTCAAGGTTTGATTTTATCAAAGAAACTGATTATTTATCCCCATCTTTATTCTGAGTGGTGCCGGACGTAAAGAATAACACTCCCCTATTTCTTCCCGTGGGTGTCGTAAAAGGCGACTAAGGGACTTACTAGAGAATGGGCAGCAGCGTTCTCTATGCATTTTAACACCATACTGCGGTCGCCAACCCGCCTGCCAAGCGTGGTAGTTATGGCAAACCCCCCCTTTGGGGGAGGCCTATGTCCAGCAGTGGACGTCTTTTGGCTGAAATTATGAATGATCCCCATCTTTTAAACTCTGTATTTTCGGTTATGCCTCACTAGAAAAACCGGCCAAGGTGTTGGACCACGCACAATGATTCCGTAGTTGGGATGAATTTAGCCCAAGAACAAACTTAACATTGCAGTTGAAAAACATATATTATTATACCTACATCAAAATACGTCACGGTCAATTCTCCGACTGTAAATGTGTGTTCGTTATCTCTTATCCAGGAATAACACAATGAAAGTAGACCTTATATTACACTACGTACTTAATTAATTAATTGCATAGAGATAAAGTAATTAATTAATCCTTCAAGCCCATTCCTTAACAGCCTCTTTGGACGAAAAAAGATGTCTAGACTATTGTTAGATAAGAGTAGTATTTGTAAACTACATCGACAATAGACCATTAAATCAAGTTTGAAAGCAAGTGTTTATGTTTGATTCTCAAAGGACTTACCAGAATGGATTAATATGGTAGGTGCTTATTTAAAATATTCGTTTTGGAGGGGATTCTTACTCCATTTTGTTAATAATTTCAGTACATAGGTCCGTGCATTAGAAAGCACATTAAGAGTCAGATAATCGCCGTTGACCTTGGCCGTACAAACAGACGTCGCGCCCACGCCGCGTAACCATTAACTATCATACGGAAAATTTATAAAAAAAAAGAAGAAAAAATGAATATTTGAAAAAAAATCACAGATAGAATTATCTATATCTATAAAAATCGATGCCACTTTTCGTTGTAATTTTATAACTCAAGAACGGGCTTAACAAGGTTTAGGCTTTGTTCGGACTATTTAGTAGATGGTTTATGTGGTTTTTTTTTTGTTTTAGGTAGGTAGGGTAGTTAAGGTTGGTAGGGTAGGTAGGTAGGTAGGTAGGGTAGGTAGGTATGGTAGGCAGGTAGGGTAGGTATTCTTTTACCCATAGAGAGTATCATAGAGTTAAAATGTTTACCGCCCAACGGAGTGGGAACGGGTCAGCTAGTAGATAATAAAACAGTCTATTAATACAAAAAAAAGCATCAAAATATCGTAAGTAGTTTGTAGTAATAACGTTTTTTATGCTTTCGGTAGACATTATTTCACGAATTTATTTCATAAAGTATTTTACTACAATACTCAAATATTCACTTAAATAGTTCACGTGTATGCGTTCTAGTTTAACATACATTTTTTGCATAACTTACTTGCATTATATGAAGGTATAATAACAGATTTAAAAGTCACTAAAATCATATATCTGTACCTTAAGCTGTTAGTCTCGGCTGTCATTCGTAGATCTTTGGCAATCATTACTGCAATAGTAGTCAGACGCCCAAAAGTGTATGTGTTAAGGTGGTAGTACGCGCGGCGAGAGAGACCCGAGAACGAGACGCAAGACAAATACAGGAGACCGAGACAGGGTCGCGGGTCCCCGCTGGTGTACTGTGGGCCGAGACCGAGACCAAAAACTAAAGACTGTTCAACCAGTAACAGTATTGTCGATTCAGTCATTTCAGTGGAGTGGAGTGAGTTGCATTGTTGTAAGTTATAAATCTACATTGTATTGGAAAGCCAAGTTATCAAATTACTTGGAGGAAGAAGAAAAAGATGAATTGCTATTATATTATTACTATAAAAGTAAATAAAGATTGCCTATCAACGAATTATATCTAACTAAAGGCCAAGAATAAGGATCCTTTTCACTATTGGTGAAGAACCATTTATTGTTTAATAACAATATGTTCAGGATGTATATTCGGCATTTCGAGTGGGACGCGAAACACTACTGGTCCGCGGCAGCGACCGCCCGGCTGTCTCCTGTCTCGCGCCTCTGTCTCGCTCGCGAACTGTCGCTTACATGTTGCCTACCGTCAAGTGGCGGTCGCGTTCTTCTGTCTCGGTGGCTTGTCTCTGTCGCGGCGCGAACCGTCACCTTTACCCAGTAACTGGGTTATGGTGGTCAGATTTGCAGTCGCTCCATGTAAAATTCTGGTAATCTGCTGCATCCAAATAGACTGGAAGTTGACCTCAACCTGACTGATTGAGCTCGTTTACAGGTTTATCTAAATTTTATTGCAATTAATTTTAGATAGATGGATAGATAGATTCATTTATTTGCGTGAAATATGGTATTTTACAGATTTTATAACACATACACAATAGTTCTTCAACCGTTCTTTTGCAAGAACGTAAACCTTTGCAACCCAAAGTTTAACTTAAAGTGAAATGCCTAAAGTTCAACACACACAGAAGGCGAGTGCGGGACGGGCGCGGGTCGGGACGGCAGTACAGCGAGCTGAATTCCATGTATTTATAATTATGAATGACACCACACGAAACGCGTGCGCGGGTCGGGCGTGGAGCGGGTCGGGAGCGGGAGCCTCGCACGTGTTTCGTGTGGTGTCATTCATATAAATACAGAGAATATAGCGTGCCGTAGTGCCGTCCTGGCCCGCGCCCGACCCGCACCTGCTGCCTGTGTGTGTTGAGCTTAATAAAAGTCATATCATGGATAAGATAAGATAAGATATTTTTTTTATTGACGTCCATAAATATTTTGAAGTACATGAGGGACTTAAAAAGTATGCATTATTGTATGATGATGTAGGTACATCAAATCGTTGGGTGAATCGCTGCTATCCTAGCTAGATTACTAAGTAATCTGTATTTAGGAGAGACAGTTTCAACTCCCTATTTGAGTATCACAATAATCATGTAAGTATATTAAAAACAAAACATCTTAAAATTAAAATTGAATAAAACTAAATTAAACAAAATTCAAGAAAAACAAAAAAAAAAACTTAAAATTTAATGAGTGCTGGTGAGTCGGGTGATAAATGATTTAGTTTCTGTAAGTAGGTTTATACAAACACTTTTACACGTCCATATAAAAAAAAAGAAACTAGATGAGGTCGACGTTTCATATCTGAGAAGAAAGGCCGAATTCGGCCGAAACAAACTCAGAGGTCATGGAGAGGATGTGATTCTATAAAAAGCCTCTTACGCAACAGACACAAATTGTAGAGACAGAGACATTCACTCATATTATTATGAAATTAGAAAGAGGTATCGTATTTTCTGTCCCAAAAATAAACCCATCCTAATGTCTTTTGAATAACATTGGGAAAGTTTGTGGAAAAATATAATCAGAACCCAATTTATACTTCGTTATTTTTATGTAAACATGCGAGTATCATTTTCCCTTTAGCAGTAAATAGAACGAAAACCAAAATAATATTTTGATGCCCAACTAATTACTTACTGTTTTTGTAACGAGTCACGCAAATATGATACTCAATTATCTACAGGTAGGTTATAGCTATTTGTATTTTCTATTCCGATTTTTTCTTTGGTAATTGTTTTTTTAGGCTTATAGAAAATAGTTCTTTTTGTTGTTTTTTTTTTATTTTTATTTAGTATTGGTTTGCTCTTGACCTTAGTCTAGGGCAGAGATGACAGAGACAAAGTCGACGATGGAGTGAGCTTACCCAGAAGAAGCCTGTTCACTCTAACTTTGAAGAGATTAGGGTTGTATGCGTTCGGAAACACAGACGCAGGTAGAGAGTTCCACTCTTTTGCTGTGCGCATTATAAAAGTCATTTGGAAACGCTTAGTGCGAATTGGTGGAATATAGATAGATATATACCTACAGGGTGACTTGTAATTCAACGTATTCCTTCCAGGACTCAGTGTGACCCCTTTGCAACATACATATATGCACCCCATATTATAGCCTAGGCAAAAATCCATGGAATATGAGAAAGTCAAATTTTTGTGTGATTCTGTACCCAAAATTCGTCATAAAGTTTAGAAATATGAATCAATCAGACTATCCTTTTCCCAACTATGTTGAGGTCGGCTTCCAGTCTAACCAGATGTAGTTGAATACCAGTATTTTACATGGAGCGACTGCCTATCTTACCACCACAACCCAGTAACTGACTAATACAATACCCTTGGTAAGACTGGTTGTCAGACTTTTAGGCTTCTGACGACCCGTAACGACTTTCAAAGATCCACGAATGACAGCCGAGGCCAACGGTTTGACGTGCTTTCCAAGGCACGGAGGAGTTTCGTTATGTAAAGATGATCACCCATCCATGGACCAACCCCGGTAAGCGTAGCTTAACCTGATGGATCGACCCGGGCAGCTGTTATCAAAATCAAATCAAAATCAAAAATATTTTTATTTTGCATAAGCCTACATGGGCACTTATGAAACGTCAGAAGCTAGGTGCACGGTTCCAATTGGTCGTTTCCTATGGAGAAAAGCCGGCAAGAAACACCACGGTTACTCTTTTAAAAAAAAAATGGCTTTTACAATGTTTTCAAATTACAGTGTTAAAAAGTATGAGAGGACAGCGTAGACCCGTTAAAAGTACCAGGTACTTAACAAAATAGAAAATGGTCTACAGCCTATAAAGCCTACAACGTCCTCACATTAACAAAAAAACAATCTATAATATAATTAAAGTAATAAAAGTTAGAACCTTGTTGAAATTAAAATTGTAGGTCTATTAATGTCAAATAAGAAAAACATTATGTCAGTGAAGTTTGTAAAAAAAAGGATAAAATTAAAAAAAAAAAACATCGATTATGTCAAGGAAGTATGTAAAAAAAAAAATACAAACATCGCAACATGGGAGCAGTTAATAGACATTCACATATTTTTGCCGTTAATGAGGTACCAGGGAAGCCATATGTGCAAAAGGAATTAATGCCAAACTTCCTTGTCTTCAACGTAGTCTTTAATCTTATAATATGCTTTTTTGATAAGGACACGTTTGATGTGGGCTTTGAATTTTCCATCGCTAAGTTCTGTAACAGACTTTGGCAACTTGTTATAAAAGCGGATACTGTTTATAAGAAATGACTTGCTTGTTTTACTTAATCTAAATTTGGATATCACAATTTCATGTTTACTACGTGTATTTATATTATGGAAATCGCTTCTTTTTAAATAAACCCAAAGAACCGGTTGGTGGACTGTATGAAAGACGAATTATGGCTAGAAAGGGGATGACGACTGAGATGACGTCTATCAGAGAAGTATGGGTGCAAAAGACATGCAGCAGCCAGCAACCCCAAATAAATTTGGCTAAGGGAGCAGTGGTGGCCCAGTGGTAACGGCCTCACTTACGAGTACGATCGTGGGTTCGTACCCAGTCGGGAGTTTTCATCATCATCATTTCAGCCGAAAGACGTCCACTGCTGGATTAGGCCTCCCGAAAGGAGTATGGGGGGGTTGCCATAATCGCCACGCTTGGCAGACGGGTATGCGATCGCAGTATGGCGTTAAAATGCATGGAGAACGCTGCTGCCCATTCTCTAGTAAGTCCCTTAGTCGCCTTTTACGACACCCACGGGAATAAATAGGATGGTGCTATTCTTTACGTCCGGCACCACACGGAACCAGGAAATCAGGAGCTTTACTTTGTGTAAATAATTTCATAAGCACTGCTCTCAAAACGGTGTAGGAAAACATCGTGACTAAATCGGTATGTCCTAGAACCAAACAGACATGTGACATCTACCAATCCGCACTGGGCCCGTGATAGATTGCAGCAAGTAAATAAGGAAAAATATATAAAGGGACTAGGCCTTCATCAGCGGTATTAATTGGATCCATGATCTCAATTCCTTAGTTGCACTTTGTAGGTAGGCGTGGATTGTCGGGCGAAGAAAATAGAGGCACTCGTTACAACACAATCACTTTATTTCAATTATAATTTCCTTTTAAAATTATCATCACGAAATTACCGTTATAATAAAATAACAAACTAGCAATCACAATATTAAGACACTCCACCGAACACGTAGCACACCTGTGCGATACCGACCGAGTCTCAAATCTACTGCCTGTAAATCGTCGCCTCAATGCACACTAGCGCACGGTGTTGTGTCAGAGTGTCGTGTCATCGGATGTGACGTAGCAAACACCGATAAGTCATAATAGCGACACTCTAAACTAACAGTGACATCTATGAATTTTAACTAACACTAATTTAAATAATAAAGCGCCGTCACGGCCAGACTGACATCCGCACGTCCTCGTGCGTCTCCATCCTCTTAAGTCACCGCTTGACCATTATTCTGTAAAGAGAATAAAACTGGTGTAGACATAATTCATCATCACATTACTTTGTACGCTCGTCCATCACTGACATACATTACAACGTTTTATAACCCACAAACTCAACCTCTAGGAGCTGACTCGGACAACTGAAATAGGCGTCCCTTCGACCAGTTATCTCTCCAGATAACGTGGACCGGACAACCCATCAGCGTCCCTCCCCACGAACTCAACCACTACGAGCTGACCCGGACAACTGAAATAGGCGTCCCTTCGACCAGTTATCTCTCTAGATAACGTGGACCGGACAACCTACCAGCGTCCTTCCGATCACTCACTAGTGCCACGCACAACTCAATTGATCTCATAGCCTCTCAGACTAGACGATCAGTGCAATACTATGATCCGGAACTTCGGCCTGCATAAGCCAGTTCCTTAGATCACCCAATCAACCTCCACTACGCAACTACACATACCATAGGACGTCGACCCGCATGAGCCAGTCCCTTACACACACACCATTGGACATCGACCCGCATGAGCCATCCCTTACACTCACACCATAGGACATCGACCCGCATGAGCCAGTCCCTTACTTTCACACCATAGGACATCGACCCGCATGAGCCAGTCCCTTACACTCACACAGTTAAGTCAATCTCACAGATTGGTAGCAATGTTACCTTACCTTTAATTACGTTTCATCACTCTCGGAGGCCAAGAGGGTTCTGGACCTGGCAGTCTAAGTACGTGAACTACAAATCGATAAAGTATCACTGTCATCACCAGATGATACCCATTCCACCCCCGATCACGGACCGCCGTCTCGGCCTCCTCTAAGGTATCAGTTAAGGTGGTAGCTTTAACTACAAAGCCTTCATAGTCCCTGGGTACTGCACGCAAATCTGTATGTTCTATTGGACACATCTAACTTTTTTTTTATTCGTATCTGTCGTTATCTAAAACGTCAGTTATAACAAAGGCACTTCTGAATTTCCTATGAAGTTTAGTCTGATTCTTTTCGCTACATTTAATGAAGACAAAATCGCCCTCGTAAAATGGTAACACCGTTGCTCTACCACGATTGAAATGCGCTACCTCTGACGCAACAGCTTTCTTAATATTCTCGGAGCCTATCACGAATTTCATTTAAATCTAACTGAGACCCAGACTCATAATTTGAAGCTATGCGTGCTAGACCTAAAGACCGCGCCCAAATGCCAAACATAAGTTCTGTGGCTGTGTTACCCTAGACTGTGTACTATTCAACGCTAGCTGCAATCCCGAGAAGCTCGTGACGCCAGGTCCCACCCGGGTCACTTTCCACTATAGCAAGTAAGCACCCCAACGTCTGCATGAGTCTCTACCCGAATACCTGCCTTGCCAGAACCGGTAGCTACAAGGTACAGTTCTACACCGTGGTCACCACAAAATTGCTCTGTCTGCGCCAATACAACACCCGCCCCATCCGCAATGATCCACGAAGGCGCACCGAAAAGACAGACAGCCTCCTTTAGTGCAACAACTGCACCATCCGCATCCAAAGAGAAAGTGCACCCTAGAAGGACGCATTTAGTGAAAGAGTCAACAATGACGGAAGAATACTCCTTGCCATCGCTTCCACTAACTTCCCCGTAATGTCCACGTGTATGCTATGCCATAGTACAGAAACCCCTGGCATCGTATGAAGTCTGAACCATTCAGCCCCGAACCTCCCCTTGAGGCCCCGAACACAACGCATGACTCAACAAAATTTCGCACTCATCTTGACATCCCAGAGAACCAGAATTGCTCACAAATCCTATCAAGCGCTTCGTCCCCACCCAGTAGTGCAACCTCCATGTGAACATTACTAATCAAAATCCAAGTTAGTGAACCTGGGACTACTGAGCCAGAAGCCACTCTTGAAACGCTCAAACCTCCTGCACTATACTCCCCTGCGAACATCACAAGTTTGAGCCACAGCCTCCGACTTCTATGCCCACCAATGATATCCTGGATCTAGTGTTGCGCCCCCGCGCCACTGAAGGCCCACCCCGATGCAATTCAACAAACTGGACAATTTCAGCTTCACCTGCCTCCCAACACTGTCGGACGGGACCGTGCACCAACTCCGGAATAGGATTTCCGGACAGATAATTGGCATACTCCATGTCCTCCCCTGCACATGGACAATATCGAAATCCATAGACCTGCAAAAAGGTCCACTACCCATAAACGCTGGTGAGGCTGATGACTAACCTCGATATCTTGAGGGAGCTACGGTCTGTATAAACAATGATATGCCGCCCGCACAAGCAAGCAGTTCCAACCACAGCCAGGGTCTCCAACTTGCAAGACCGCGATTCTGTATCAGTAGTTCACCGGCTAAAGTAAGATGCAACATGAAAAACGTTATCCATATTGCCCCGTTCCCCTTAGAGAGCTTGCGTCGGTTTGTAGTTTCATAGATTCGTCATGGTTAAATATAGTCACAACCGGTGTCTGGTCTGACATTAGTCTTTCGATCACTTTCTTGTGATTATCATTATGTGTCTCTGTCCCTGCCCTTTTAATTTGATCAAGAATATCCTGGCCTTAACGTAAAACATCTGTCGCAACGCGACGCGTAGGTATATCATCGAAAAAGAATTCACTATACTTTTGCAATATCTGAACTAATCAAGCAATATCTCTACTAATGAACTGACTTTTCAGTATTTGCGATTCACATTTTAAGTTTTCTTTGCTTATGCCTGTAAGGTAAACTAAAGCACACAGCGCGTAGTACCCGGGAACTTTTTGGCGTTACAAGTGACCAAACAGAACCACTATCAAATAGAAAAGAAACGAGCTCACCAGATTACGTGGTCAAATTACTCCTTGTAGATTTGGGTTCGCAGTTGACCTCCTTAACCGCAGCCGCCGCTACCCCACTGCGTCCTTTTCAATCTGGGCACGACGATGCAACGTGTCGTGGTTGTCCACTGAAGTAACAGGTGACACGGTTCGTAGCGTCACTCTTTGGTGCTGGTGCGATTCGATCACGGTCAAACCGTATCAGTCAGCTCAACCGCAAACGTCAAATTTCAGCGTAGTTGCGTTGAAATTTGACGCCTGCGGCTGAACGGATGCCAGCAGTCGTGATAGCAAAATCTCCATATTTTGCACTTCACTGTCGTCGTTATTTTCTTCAGGTCTTTGCCCTGCGCATCCCACTTCTGATAAAGGGACTAGGCCTTCATCAGCGGTATTAATTGGATCCATGATCCTTAGTTGCACTTTGTAGGTAGGCGTGGATTGTCGGGCGAAGAAAATAGAGGCACTCGTTACAACACAATCACTTTATTTCAATTATAATTTCCTTTTAAAATTATCATCACGAAATTACCGTTATAATAAAATAACAAACTAGCAATCACAATATTAAGACACTCCACCGAACACGTAGCACACCTGTGCGATACCGACCGAGTCTCAAATCTACTGCCTGTAAATCGTCGCCTCAATGCACACTAGCGCACGGTGTTGTGTCAGAGTGTCGTGTCATCGGATGTGACGTAGCAAACACCGATAAGTCATAATAGCGACACTCTAAACTAACAGTGACATCTATGAATTTTAACTAACACTAATTTAAATAATAAAGCGCCGTCATATAAATATTCATTCATATTTTTCCTTATTTACTATTGTTTTACTGTTCATAACAACAACAAGATATTAATCGTGTTTTTGATCCTTAATTAAAAGTCCACCCGGTATAGCAATAGGTATCGAGTTATTTAGGCAATCAATCATTTTTGTTCGGTAATAATTGGTCCTTGTTGATAACAACTTTACTGTGAAACAGCCGTGTTTTGTTTTTAGAGAGTTTTTTGTTTTTCATGTATTTTGTTTTTGTTTGATCTGACATGAAATTATACCAGTTTTCGTATTTGTAAAGCAATACATCATCGATTTATCGGTCTACTTTACAATTTGATTAGTTAAATATTATTTTTGTTTATGTACTGAAACAGTGACAGCGTAGACTACCAAATTGATTTAATCATAAACTGAATTGAATGTGTCGGTGAATTCTATTGTATCGGTTCGAAGTTACAGATAGGTAATAGGCGATTATCGACATAATCACAGAATAGAATAGGTCATGTAGCATGCTGTAGTTAAAAAATAAAAGTTGGCACAGCAAGGTTGACTGCCAAAAGTGTTAAGGACAAATTACATACTTACATTACACAAAAAATTTTACTACCAAAAAATAAAAACCGGTCATGAGCGAGTCGGACTCGCGCACCGAGGGTTCCGTACGTATATAATTATGATGTTGATGATTTCTGAAAAACAGTGCTATTTAAAGACACCGTTTATTTTTTATTGTAATCTTTACATAAACTTCTATCACATAACAAGAATAATTTCAGATTTGTATCTATGCAAGCTTCGGAGATAAAGAGGGGGGGTATTTTTTTAACATTTTTCATCAAAAGTCGGAAACTATGCTGCCTAAAAAAAAATGTTTGAGAATGTGCAAACAGCATTCTTACCTACATGCCCTAGTAGCCCCACTTAAAATTCAGTCTCTTTTGCACAAAAGGTATATTTTTTTAAATTTCTTTCTTGTTTGCAGAATAGTTGGGAAAACGTCATCTAAAACTATTCTAAATTTCGAGTTGATAGCATTAGTAGTTCTTGAGATATCCAGGTGTGACAGACAGACAGACAGACTTAGTTTCACCATAAGGGTTCCTTTTTACCATTTTGGTACGGACCCTAAAAACAACCTATTCCCAAAAAAAACACGTGCGCCTTTGTTTTTGTATTTTCGTTTTTTGCCACCGACTTCACGAAGTTATTTTTCACTTAGTAGTGTTTTTTTGGAAACCAGTTTTTTTTTTTAGATAAGATAATATTTATTTTGTTAAACATGAGTACATTAAGAAGGTCTTATAATTAATATGAGGTGGCTACATGTTTTGCCATTTATGGCGTACAAAATTAGATGCACTAGACAAACAATGCATTAAAAAAAAATACAATGTCAAAATTTAAATCAAATTGAAATTAAAATGTCAAAATTTAGATTTCATTCAAAATTACAATGTCAAAATTTAATTAAATTCAAAATAACAGTCACAATTCAAATTCAGCTTGAGTGAGCCATAATTATATAGAAATAAAAAAACAAATTAACACGCACAAACACAATTTTAAACAAGCAAAATATCTTTTAAAAATACAAATGTCAATGAATTCCAATTATGTCATTAAATCATTAAATGAAATTAGAATTGCAATAAAAACTAATGATAGAAAAGTCAATAAATTAAATCACAAAGAAGCAGCATGCACACCATTAACATAAAATTTGTCATTAAGAAAATCTTTAATTGCATAGTAACACTTGTCCAGTAGCAGTTTTGTTAACTTTTTCTTTAAAACTTTGCTGGGTAATTCTTTTAAATGTATATTATATATGTATAGTTTATTATATATGAGAGGACCCATAGTTAAAATATTTTTTTTAAGTAATGACGTTTGGTAACCACCTGTGTAAAGTTGATTTTTATATTGTGACCTTAGTGGTCCTGAGCGTTGTCTTTTATCCACTACTGACGTAAACAGGTCCTTGTTCGTTCTAACGAAAAGGGCAACTTCTAATATATACAAAGATGGCAATGTAAGTATCCTTAGCGATTTAAAAACAGGTTGACAGCTTTCTGTAGTTTTAAGACCTGTCATTGATCGAAGGCAACGTTTTTGGGCTCTACTCGTAAATATTAATTTTCTCTCTTTTGTAGAAACAGTTTTTCTTTTCATTTGTGGTACAAACAAATTCGTATACCATTTTCTATGTAAACAACAGTGACAAGAAGTTTTATAACATACACCAACATGATTAAATAAGTCTTGTATTATTGAACTAGCTAACTCAGAAACTACTCATCAGAATTTGACGTGAATTTTTACATGGGACCTCGGAAAATACTCTTTCGAACAAAAAAAAAATCTTAATCAGTTTACAATTGGCGAAGATATCGCTGAACATACATACAAACAAAAACACATTCAGTCAAATTGAGAACCTCCTCCTTTTTGAAGTCTGTAAATAGGGTCAAATCAAGTACCTACCCTAAGTAATTGACAGTAATTGACGTTAACATTAATTGGGTCTCGCCCAACATAAATGCTTTCACAAAGTATATTGTTAAAGAAACTTTTGTCCATTTTTATCTTCACATAACTAATAGGTTGTCTTTGATAGTTAGACCGTTGCCGTAGCTAGTTCAAAGTAACTTTATTTGACATTTATATATTATTATTATTTTTAATTGTGTCTTTCGGTTCACATGATGTCTTTTTGTTGTCAAGTCATAATAAATTATATTTCAAATTATATCAGATTTTTGTCGTAAACGATATTTAAAACTACGTCGTTTACGATAAAATCGTATTTACGTATAGATGTCGCTTACGATAAGTCGGCGGTCACAGCTCGATAATTTAGCTACCGTGTAGCTTACGATCAGTGTCAATACCGATGAAGATGACGCAAAATTTTGGGATAAAAAGACATTCAGCCATCGAAATAACGGTTGTCATTTTTATTTTATTTTTTTGATGCTTTTGAACCGGTAAAAAATAACATTAATCACAGTAAGTATATTGAACAATCGAAAATGGTACGGCCCAACGCCGACATCGAAGCATAGGATATGGATGGGTTAAAATAAATGTTCTTCCCAAGTATGGTTTCCAGCCATGTTTGTCGTTCTGTACTGAATAGATAGTGTTGTGAACTTACCATAATAAACGTCATCAAGCTCCTTATACCTCTTGGCATTGATGCCAATTCTCCAACTGTACAACAGCACCACTAGTATTGATATATTCTGTAACAAGAAATAGCACAGAGTTAATTTATTGAATATACTTAACCCCATTGCCACGAACTACATGCTCAAATTTGACTGCGTAGAAAACAAATAAAAGAAGTATTTTAGAGCATGCCATGAGACACCGCGTTGTGGCTTGTGGAATAGATTATTTATTTATTTCATTGGTTAGTAAGAAACGTTACATGTCACTCAGAATTTTACAAGTGCATTAAATGTATTTTATTTGGCGCAATTGGTCCGGTAGAGGATCTTTTGCAACTTAAGAACTAATTCTTTTCACACCTGTTTAATTATATAAAGAAAGTGTGAGAAGTTTTGGATTTAAGATCCCATCAGGGTCGAAATCAAATCAAATCAAAAATATTTTTATTTCACATAAAGCCTACATGGGCACATATGAAACGTCAGAAGCTAGGTGCACGGTTCCAATTGGTCGTTTCCTATGGAGAAGAGCCGGCAAGAATCTCCACGGTGACTTTTTTAAATAAAATTGGCTTAAAATTTTCCAATGTTTCCTAATGTGTCCTAGACCTGAAGTTACTTATAATCTAGGAGTGACTCTGCTAGTCAAAGCCTATACTGACTGGGGAGGGATGTTCTTTTGTGGAGCGGTTTGCCTCTTTCGGATTTGTTTATATATATTATGTCACTATTTGAGAAACCCATTTCTTCCCGTGGGTGTCGTAAAAGGTGACTAAGGGACTAATTACTAGAAAATGGGCAGCAGCGTTCTCTATGAATTTTAACACCATACTGCGATCGCCAACCCGCCTGCCAAGCGTGGCGATTATGGAAAACCCCCCTTTGGTGGAGGCCTATATCCACCAGTGGACGTCTTTCGGCTAAAATGATGATGATGATGAGTTGAGAAAAGGAACAGGTTGAATTGTCGTCGAATTAGCGACTAGCGAAAGGACGGACGGAAACACGTGAAGCACGCGTGTGTCGCGTGACGCAAGTCACGACGCGACTTGCGAAGCGACGGACGGAAACACGTGAAGTACGCGTGTGTCGCTTGATACAAGTCACGACGCGACTTGCGGAGCGATGGACGAAAACACGTGAAGTGCGCGTGTGTCGCTTGACGCAAGTCACGACGCGACTTGCGGAGCGACGGACGGAAACACGTGAAGTGCGCGTGTGTCGCTTGACGCAAGTCACGACGCTACTTGCGGAACAACGGGCGGAAACACGTGAAGCGCGCGTGTGTCGCTTGTCGCAAATCATGACGCGACTTGCGGAGCAATGGACAGAAACAAGTGAAGCGCGTGTTGCCGCAAGTCACGACACAAGTCGTATTGTTCAGGGCCATGTACGGGGCCATACTTTGCACGGAGACTTTTCCCAGTTGTAGGCGTTATTAATAAGATAATTATGTTTAATTGCTCTGTAATATTATTGGTTTCACTATAATAGGAGCCTACTAGCTCAGAATACTAGCACTCTTTCACGGTAACGTTGTAGCGTAGTGCTGACATTTATGTCTATTCTAACTTTATCTAATCAGAAATGAGGTTATATTCGAATCTTCAGCTGTTTATTGTCTACCGTTGCCAAACAGTATGTCTAGTCTTTGAGGAAATTCAATAAAGATTCTATTAATAAACCGATATTCAAGTTCAAGTAAGATAGAAGCACTTAGACTTGGCAGATACGGTTCTAGAAACGAATGCTTGAAAATAAGTGAACAAACATAGCTTCCATTCCTCTCAAATGGATGGGGGTAATAAAAGCAGTAGATAGTAAGTAAGTAAGCATTATTTTATCTCCCCAATTGAGGAGGGAGTAGGTAATAACAGGGTTTAAGTGGTGAGCTGCCTTGCTATTTTCTGTTTCTGGTTATATATGTATATATACTGTACCTATTCTGGTATAGCAATGTTTGTGTTTCAATAGTCGCTTTTGCCAAAAATTAAAAAAAATACCAGCCTAATGCGTGTCGTGCGGCGTATAAATTCCATTTTTTTTAATATGAGTCTCTGAGCTAAGCCGCGGACAGACATACAATCAGACTTGGAGAAACTATAAACCATCTTATTACAAAACAAGATTTATATTTTGACATGGCTTAAGCCATGGACCTAGTTTTTGTAAGGAGAACGTAACTCTGATTGAAATACCGTTCCTTATTCAAAACTGAATACTTAGTTCGGTACTAAGTTGTCAGTTTTGTATTAGGAACTGTTCCGTAGACGGAATAAAGTTCGAAATTCAATAATGGCTCCATGGTTTAAACTTGGGTCTGAAGATAAACCTTTGTTTGTTATAGGTATCCTTGTTGAAACCCTAAAAATAGATCAATTAGTGTAAAAGAGGATGTTGCCACCTAAGTATCCCCTAGTCTCTGACAACCACTGGAATGACTCACATTTTTTCCGAGTATGTCACGACCACGAATTTTTTCCAGAATCGAAAAGAACAGATTCTGATCTGTCGCCCAGGTATTCTAAACTGCTGGTAGGTACTACTGGTATGGTGGTAAACTACGTTAGTATCATCAAAATAACAATCCGACAACAAACATTATCATTATCACAATTTCTCATTGACTATTCATCAGTAGTACCTAATGGTCATAAGGACGCCAGCTACAACGTTCACGATCTTATTAATTTGATGATATGTACTTTCATTTATACCGTTATAGCTCCACAGGACGTCGTCCAAATTAATACGATAATTTCCTCAATAATGAACATAAATAACGTTCAGAATAATGATAGCTCATAATTTATGATTACTTTGTTCAGCAGCGGTTCGTAACTGCCATTATGCTGCTGATTCTGCGACATTATAAGCCTAGTATTACACAAAAGTTATGCAAAATTGTTGCAGCAATATGGATTTTTGTTGCTGGAAACATTTGCCTATACAAGCTGGCCTAGAGTAGTAGAGTTCAATATAATAAGAGGCCAGCTTATACTTGTTTTTATATCACTGATGGAAAATTCAAAACGCACATCAAACGTTAAAAAAGCATATTATTAGATTAAGGACTACTTTGTTAAGTACCTGTTACTTTTAACGGGCCCACGCTGTCCTCTTATACCTATTAACACTGTAATTTGAAAACATTATAAAAGCCAATATTTTTTAAAAGAGTAACCGTGGAGTTTCTTGCTGGCTCTTCTCCATAGGAAAAGACCAATTGGAACCGTGCACCTAGCTTCTGACGTTTCATAAGTGCATGTAGGCTTATGTGAAATAAAAATATTTTTGATTTTGATTTGATTTGACTGACGCGTGGCCTTAGCCGTACCCACCTCTAAATGCAGTATTGCCTAAAAATATATAACAATATTTTGTCATTGGTTTATATTCATAATAACATACAATAATTACAATGCGGGGGTGTCTTAAATTCTTGTTTTGTCATCATCATCCTTTCAGCCGAAGGACGTCCACTGCTGGACATAGGCCTCCCCTAAAGGGGGGGTTTGCCATAATCACCACGTTTGGCAGGCGGGTTGGCGATCGCATTATGGTGTTAAAATGCATAGAGAACGCTACTGCCCATTCTCTAGTAAGTCCCTTAGTCGCCTTTTACGACACCCACGGGAAGAAATGGGATGGTGCTACTCATTGCGTCGGGCACCAAACGGACAAACTTGTTCTGTATTGTATCAGTAAAATTAAAATTAAAAGATTGTTAACAGCCTGTCAATGATTATAGGTTTACTCCATTGATATGTTATTAATGGCATTTGGCCTACCCTTTTGTTAATATTATCAATAGCGTATCGTTAGTCGGTGAAAGCAGTAAACTAATCGATGTTGAGGCTTATATAATCAAGCGAAAGCAGTCGTAAATATATGAAAATCTATCACAGTAATTAGGGCAATTAATAAATATTATATTAATACAAGTTCCCAACAGTTTCCTCCTATAACACACCCTGGTAAACAGGCGCAGAAAGCAAGTGTCCAGTCAACTGCAAAACAACCAGCCATGCAAGTAACCAACATTGGTACTTACGCACAAGCTGCAAAACAAGGATCTCAACCTCTGAACTTAGAGGATAAGATTAACCAGATCTTGAAGTGCATTACCTCATTTGATAAGAGATTAGAGAAGCTAGAATCCAGCACTAAAACAGCTGTCTTGAATAATCAAAAATGAATAACACACTCAAAATAATGGCGTGGAACTCCAATGGACTCCTCAAACATCAGCATGAGTTGCAGGCGGTCCTAGATACAGAAAATATAGACGTGTGTTTAATCTCCGAAACGCATTTCACAAAGCAATCTTTTATCAAATTTAGAGGATACATGATATATAATTCCCTCCACCCTAGCAACTCTGCCAGGGGGGGTAGTGCGGTTATAATTAAAGAAAACATTAGTCACTACGTGCAGTGTAAATATGAAGAAGAAGACATTCAAGCAGTGGCAGTATCTGTTAAAACTAAGTTTTGTCAAGTGTCCATTGCAGCCATATACTCGCCTCCTAGGCACATGATAAGAAAAGAGCGATACTTACATCTTTTTGAATTATTAGGCCAGCGATTTATCCTAGGCGGCGATTTTAATGCTAAGCATACGCATTGGGGTTCAAGACTTACTACAACTAAAGGAAGACAGCTCTTAAGTGCAGTTAAAGAAACACATTGTGAAGTAATGAGTACAGGCAAACCTACATACTGGCCCACTGACCACCAGAAAATACCGGATCTTATAGATTTTTTCATCTGCAAAAATATATCCACCAATTACATCAGTTTGGAGGAAAGTTTTACTATGAACTCTGACCATTCTCCGATTATACTAATGCTAAGTCAAAAAATCCTATTAAAAGAAAGCCACTTAACCTTGGTTAATAAGTCCACAGATTGGGACAGTTTTGCTCTTGATCTAGATAATATTATCGACCTTAAAACTCCGATAAAATCGCAAGATCAGCTTGACTCAGAAGTAAACAAATTTATTATTAATATTCAACAATGTGCGTGGAGCAATACACCTCAGCTAAAACGCAAATATAAGGGATTTATCCATCCTAAAGAAATTGTGGATTTACTATCAGAGAAAAGAAAACAAAGGAAGTTGTGGCAGCAAACAAGGTTCCCGCGTCATAAAACAACACTAAATAACCTAACTAAACGACTAAAGAGAAAAATTCTACAATTTGAGGATGAATCTCTGAATACCAACCTTCTTCAGCTTACCAATGACAAATCAACGGATTACTCACTTTGGAAAGCAACGAGAAATCTAAAAAGGCAGATTATACAAATACCGCCCATCAGAGATAGCAACGGAAAATGGGCAATAAGCAATGACCAAAAGGCGTTCCGATTTGCTCAACATTTAGAAGAAACCTTTCAACCCAACGAAAGCTCTGTAGAAATACATGAGAGTGTAAATTTATCACAAAACCAAAGAATCAAGCTTGTGACTCCTAAGGAAGTAATGAGAGAAATTCAAAACAACATTAGCTCAAAAAAGTCTCCCGGTTACGACCTCATCACAGGGGAAATTCTAAAACGCCTCCCACGCAAAGCCATAGTAAAGCTGACCAAACTAATAAATGCTTCATTTATCTTAAAATATGTACCTGAGCCATGGAAGGTTGCTGAAGTCATTATGATTGCGAAGCCTGGGAAACCTCCCCACGAAGCATCATCATACAGACCCATTTCTCTGTTACCCGTACTATCAAAGTTATTTGAAAAACTGTTATTAAAACGGATAAAACCAGTAATAGAAGATAAAAACCTAGTTCCAGATCACCAGTTTGGCTTCAGAGAAAAACACTCAACGTTAGACCAGGTACATAGAATAACTAATGTTATTGAAAAAACGCTAGAAAATAAAGAAGTCTGTGCTACCGTGTTCTTAGACGTCGCGCAAGCTTTTGACAAAGTTTGGCATGAGGGTCTCATATTTAAGCTCAGACGCATGCTACCAGAATTTGTAGATATCCTAGAGTCGTATTTAACTAAAAGAATGTTTAGAATACGCCAAGAGGACGCATATTCCGAGCTAAAAACCATAAAAGCTGGGGTGCCTCAAGGAAGTGTGCTTGGCCCAATTTTGTACTTGTTATACACTTGTGACATCCCAGAGCTGGAAAACAGCACCATAGCGACCTTTGCAGATGATACTGCTATTATGGCCACCGGATCAAGCCACAGAGAAGCGGTAGAGAAAGTTCAACTAGCTGTGAACAAAGTTTACGACTGGACACAAAAGTGGAAGATCAATCTGAATGAGTCAAAATCAGTTCACATTAACTTCACAAACAAACACAGTGACTACCACCCACTCTACATAAATGGTATGCAAATACCTTATGCTAATACAGCCAAATACCTTGGCATAACTCTCGACGCCAAGCTGCGTTGGAAAGCCCATATCAAAAAGAAAAAACAGGAACTCGATATTCGTTATAAACGTTTGCATTGGTTACTGGGAAGGAAATCCTGTTTATCAATACATAATAAGCTGATAATATACAAGCATATTCTGATGCCAATTTGGACGTATGGTATCCAACTTTGGGGCTGTACTAAGCCAACCAACGTCAAAATAATTCAACAGTTCCAAAATAAAGTACTCAGGGCTGCTGTAAATGCACCCTGGTACATAAGAAACGATGACCTCCACCGTGACCTCGACATGGAATTCGTCACCACCATCACACAAAAATTTGCTGAAGCCCACGAACACAGACTCCATCGACACGTGAATGTTGAGGCAATCCAGCTGTTAGACAACACAGGCATAGTGCGTAGACTAAAGAGAACTAAACCATTTGAATTAGTGTAGTGTAAGTGAATCAATAATAGTAACAATGTTGTGCTATTTATATAACACATGAACAAAGTGTTTTATCAATTTTACCAGACTCTAAGGAAGTGTTACGAACGTGTGTAAAAGTGCATACCTAATTATGGACACTATTCTTAGCATTAACATAATTTATAACGTAGCATAATAAGTTAGATTTAAATTGTTTATTAGTCTTCTTAGGCTAGATTGCAATTAACTAGTAAGAACTTGGTTCTTACTAATAAGGGAAAAAAAAAAAAAAAAAAATTAATACAAGTAGGTACTACACCTACTTGTCTTAATATAATATTTATTAATTGCCCTCAAGTGTTCGTAACTACTAGTTTAGCGTGCAGTTCTAATGTCACCAGCACGAAGTTCAGAGATGACATCTGTTGGCTCGATGTTATTGAAACTTCGCCAATACCCACAACTTGTACCTACGAAGCTAAACTAAGTTGGACGTGTGGACTTGTGATCGTAAGATTCACAACTTTGTGTTAGCTTTTACCTGAAATTGATATTATGAATTATTTGTTCATCCTATTTCTTTCATGTTATAAATAATTTATGAGAAATAATTAATTTTATTGCTGGAAGGATAAACCAAATTCCAATAATTTTGTTATTTTTTTCGTATAATTAAGCAATGACTGGTTTATTCATTCTTTTGATCTTGAAATGTGGGTGTTCTATAGGTACACTTCTGCCTAAACCTTCGCGGATCACAGACGTGGTGATATTATGTTATGTTATAATCTAGAAATACAAGTTCCAGCCAAAATGTTTTTAACTAACGGGCTTTTTATAGGTTAACCCAGGAAACGATATTCTGTTTCAAACTGAAAAAAAAACTGACAAAAATCTAAAATCTCATTGCCTCTCAGTAGGTACTTATTGAATAATTAATTAAAGATGATTAATTAAAACTTTACAAAACAATAAGAGTTCACAACCGTTATTAAAATTGTCCAACAGGAACTCATTTGCGAAGATGAAAAGAAAAACTTTAATACTCAAAATAATTATCATTTCACAATGTATACTTCAAAAGCTTTAATTAAAAAGTATCTACCTACTCAACAACAAATTACAGTAATGAAACAATTTACATAAACATAAAAAAAATCGGGTCAATTTTTATCAGCGAATCACACTTGACTATAAAATATTCTCATCAACAGTAACTGCGAGAAGATGAGCCATAGGTTCATACAGAATTGTTAGTGAAAATGAGTTGTATGAAGACGCAATGAATCTCGAGGTTAATGCAATCTCCTGATCCATTTCTTGTTATGGCTTGAAAAACTTCACCTAGCTCAAATAGGGTAATAAAATACCAAATAATTTGAATTATGAAAAACTATTCACTTAATCAATTGAAAAACTTTATTTAAATTTGAAGATGGCATAAAGTGATAGATATTGTCACCTTAGTTTCTACCTACGTTTTAATGGAGTCACCTAAATTCTTATCGGCCAAACTACACTCGTACGTCGTCGGCCGAATTCAGCCGAAACAACCATTTATGTAAAATAATGTGAGTGCGTAGGGTACATCTATACTCCATTTGAAATAAGATTACACATTTAAATAAACCTTTTTTACAGTCCGTTTAACCGATTAT
Organism: Tiliacea aurago; assembly: GCA_948098905.1. Lineage (NCBI taxonomy): Eukaryota > Metazoa > Arthropoda > Insecta > Lepidoptera > Noctuidae > Tiliacea > Tiliacea aurago. The sequence goes on along the minus strand of OX402579.1, from coordinate 20,552,969 downwards.
TGCGTTGGTGGCATGACAAATGGCAGCTGTAATAAACAGTTGGTATTGTAACCACGTTTTTGCTTTTAATGCCATCCTTATGCCTACGGAATAGAAGTCAAAATCGATTGAACGGACTGTAAAAAAGTTTATTTTAATTTCTAATCTTATTTCAAACGGAGTATAGTTATCGGACGATGTCGGTTGAAGTAGTGTACGTACTTTCTTTTACATGATTATGTTAAGTTCGGTTCGGCCAATGACGGATTTAATGTACAACTCGCGTAAGTCTGGACGACATATTGCCCATTCTACATCCCTTGATTAACTTTTAAGCTGTTAGAAGTAATTAATAAGCCATTACAAAAGTAATTCAAACACAACAACACCCTTCATGAAACATGTTTTGTACTTTGTAACTCCAGAAACACTGACCCAATTTCGATGTGGTTTCGTTTATTATACTCGCTACGCCAGCTGACGCACCGGATTCCCAAATATCGTGTAACTTTATCACGAGATGGTCTGGTCATTCCATAGTATTAAACCTTTCACGCTGCTACCAATTTATACGCAACAAAGTTGACTGTGGTTTGTGTATATGTTAGTTTTGTTTGAGGATTAGTTTTGTAGTAGTACATACATGTTTACTGTGGCTTTTGTAAATCTTTAGAGGAATCTGATTTGGTTGTTTTTTTTTTTGGGTGGGAAATTATCAAATAACTTCTCCCGCTCTGGGCGGAGCGGGAGGGCGTGTCAGACTTTTACTGACTAAAACCCACCCGTATTCCTTCATTTGCCTCTGTGCCATGGCCACGATATCCCTTTCGGACAAACTCGCAACCCTGTGTTAAGGCGCAGATATATGATTTTAGTGACTTTTAAATCTGATATTACGCCTTCATAAAATGTAAATAAATTATGCAAAAAATATATGTTAAACTAGAACGCATTTACATCAATTCTATATGTGAATATTTAAGTATTGTAGTAAAATACTTGATGAAATAAATTCAGGAAGTAATGTCTACCCAAAGCATAAAAAACGATATTACTTTCAAACTACTTAAGATATTTTCATGATTTTTTTATATGAATAGACTGTTTTATTATCTATAATTACATCTGTGATTTTTTTTAAATATTCATATTTTTGTTACTAAAAATAAATATTCCATATTCCGCATTTGTATGGCCAAGGTCAACGGCGATTATCTGACTCTTAAGTTAGGGCTTTCTAAAACAACTGCGCGGCATACGCTGGCAGAGTGTGCCGCATGGGAAGAGCCAGGTCGTGCCCTCATCTTAGGAGTAGGCAGTGACCTGTCGCTGTCGGCCGTGGTCGAGTCGATGGTCGGCAGCGAGGAGTCCTGGGACGCGGTGGTATCCTTCTGCGAAACAGTCGTATCGTAGAAGGAGGCTACGGAAAGGGAGCGGGAGATCTCTTCCGCTCACCCGGCCCGCAGCAGGCGCACTGGGCGTCGGCAGAGGGCTGACAAAGCTCTTTTCCGGCCTCCCGACGGCGCGTGTTTCCCTTTCCGTGTTCAACTGGCGACACCGGTCTCGCGAAATCTACACGCTTTTGTTTTACTACGGAATCCTACGATCCCGTGTTCAATTCGCGTCAACTGAGCACGCTTTTGCGATCAAGCAACGTTAAAAGAAGTTTTACAAAACAGTGTGTAATTGACTACGGGGACAGCGGTACTTCAATTAAATATTTAAAAATACTTCCCGTTGTCCCCGTGGTTTGGTTTTACATTCAAAAATATGTTTCTGGCACTCGCCGGCCGCTACCGCGGCACCGCTCGCTACGCTCGCTCGGCTCGTGCGTTGTGTGGTCACAGTTCTAACCTAACCTAACCTAGCTGTTTCGATTTAAAAAAGGTTTACTTCGTACGATAAGGGGACAACGAGAAATAAATTTAATCACGTCCCGCTGTCCCCGTGACAGGGATATCGCAATCGGGGACAACGGGAATACACTCTAATAACAGCTACATTGCAATGAGAAGCGCGCGAATCCAACTTCGGGCGCTCTCGCCTGCTTCGGCCCGCACGATTTATGCCGAACATTTACGAACGCGCTAAATCAGTACGGATTTGTTTCGAATAGACAGGTTAAAAAACCGTGTTCAATTCAATTACACACTGTTTTGTAAAACTTCTTTTAACGTTGCTTGATCGCAAAAGCGTGCTCAGTTGACGCGAATTGAACACGGGATCGTAGGATTCCGTAGTAAAACAAAAGCGTGTAGATTTCGCGAGACCGGTGTCGCCAGTTGAACACGGAAAGGGAAATACGCCCCGACGGCGGACTTCCATGAGAATTTTCCACCCGGAAAAAAAATAATATTATTTTTAGTATATTATACTAAAAATAATGTTGTATAAGCAAACTATATTCAGGCTTCAAATATTATGTGAAACCTGAATATAGTTTGTTCAGAATAAGGAACTGAATCGATTTCAATAATTTTTACACCATGTTATATTTTGTCCCATAAATATTTAAGTGTGATGGAAAATGTTATCACCATTTAATTACTTACAATACAATCGCCGGACGGTTAAGTACCTACTGCCAAATTATTATCAATGAGCGCAAGACGTCCCTGGAGGCGCGGGGGCGCCGCCGTTAGCATGTTTTTGTACAGACAACCACCCGGTAACATAACAACCTTATAACTTTGTGATTTTTCATTATACAGTTTTGAAATTTTGTACATAGATTCTTTACATAAGAATACTAGACACGTGTTTCGGGTTTCACATATATCTACTAAAACTAATATTGTATAACAAAAATTATATTAATTATAAAACAGTTTATTTTTATTATTTGAATCACGCCCTTCATTTGTTACAACGCCATCAAAATCAAACAGAAAGATGCCCTAAATTAAAAAGTAATGTTCTTTTGTTTTTAATTAGTGACAGAAAGTCAACGTTCTATGAAACGTGGACAAGCCTTAAACCGTTCGACAGTTACAAGGAAATTGAATGGACTCGAAGCATTGTCAATTAATATTTTTATCTTGACATCTGGGTAGGCATTTTCGTTTGAAAAAGCCTTTTGGGTTTACTTTACAAATCTTTTAACGTCACCAAAAATGGTGTCGCGGACTCATTACTACAACTCATTCGGTTCCCTACAAAATGGTTGAGCTGGATGGTGCTGATCCACGCGTCATGCTCGTGAACGGGCGCCGTCAGTTGTGACTGGTCTTCTCCTATCTGCCAGGGCTTATTTGTAATATTTTATATTGTTTTTTAAATAATTTATATTTTTACATTGTTCTCACATATAGAAGCGACAAGAATAATGTACCCAGGATTTTGTAATACCTTGATTTAAAAGAGTGTCCTTGGAGTTTCTTGCCTATTCTTCTCCATAGAGATCTACGTTTTGGAATGGGCAAATAGCTTCAACTTTCTGACTAACTGACCGACTCTTTGACAATTCAAAAGTGCCTGTAATTGGTTTAATTGAAATAAATGCTTTGAGTTTGAGTTTGATTAAAATGTGGGTGAATAATTGGTGAAAGCGTCAGTGAAATTTAAATCTTCTTACGTTTTTTTGAAATTTGCAGGTCAGCATTAGGTTGTATGTTAATCTAAATACGATTCGCGGCAGTATCAAATACTTATTTATAGAATTGCAGAGTACAACCCGAAATGATTGTCAAATTCTAAATTATCGCGACCGAAGCCGCGGGAAAAAGCTAGTCCCTTACTATAATTAAATGATAAATGATGATATGATTTTTATTTCTTTATGTAGGTTTGTACAAACACTTTTACACGTCAATCATATTTTAAAAACTAGATGAGGTCGTCGTTTCGTATCTGACTATGAGAAGAAAGGCCGAAACAAACTAAAAAACAAAAAAAAATTCAGGATGATCATCCTGAAATTTTGCATATAACGTATATGCAAAATTTAATAGTTAGGTGTACAGAAACGGACATAGGGCACCCTTTATCCCGAAAAAAGTACTTTTCCCGAGGAAAACAACAATAACGTACTTATGATAATAGATGGCGCCACGTGTCTTTCGATACATGATTGTTCTGAGTGGAGCTGCACGATTACTGACAAATGCGTGCACTGACTGGTCAGGTCCATTCAATCTGTGTGGTTCTTTCCTCAAAAGACCATTTCAGACACCAATCTACATGGCCTTCACATGATCTGACCAAGATTATGTCTGGACTTTAAAAGAGACTGTGACCTCTGAGTTTGTTTCGGCCTTTCTTCTCAGAGTAGTCAGATACGAAACGACGACCTCATCTAGTTTTTAAAATATGATTGACGTGTAAAAGTGTTTGTACAAACCTACATAAAGAAATAAAAATCATATCATCATTTATCATTTAATTATAGTAAGGGACTAGCTTTTTCCCGCGGCTTCGGTCGCGATAATTTAGAATTTGACAATCATTTCGGGTTGTACTCTGCAATTCTATAAATAAGTATTTGATACTGCCGCGAATCGTATTTAGATTAACATACAACCTAATGCTGACCTGCAAATTTCAAAAAAACGTAAGAAGATTTAAATTTCACTGACGCTTTCACCAATTACTCACCTACATTTTAATCAAACTCAAACTCAAAGCATTTATTTCAAATAAACCAATTACAGGCACTTTTGAATTGTCAAAGAGTCGGTCAGTTAGTCAGAAAGTTGAAGCTATTTGCCCATTCCAAAACGTAGATCTCTATGGAGAAGAATAGGCAAGAAACTCCAAGGACACTCTTTTAAATCAAGGTATTACAAAATCCTGGGTACATTATTCTTGTCGCTTCTATATGTGAGAACAATGTAAAAATATAAATTATTTAAAAAACAATATAAAATATTACAAATAAGCCCTGGCATATAGGAGAAGACCAGTCACAACTGACGGCGCCCGTTCACGAGCATGACGCGTGGATCAGCACCATCCAGCTCAACCATTTTGTAGGGAACCGAATGAGTTGTAGTAATGAGTCCGCGACACCATTTTTGGTGACGTTAAAAGATTTGTAAAGTAAACCCAAAAGGCTTTTTCAAAAGAAAATGCCTACCCAGATGTCAAGATAAAAATATTAATTGACAATGTTTCGAGTCCATTCAATTTCCTTGTAACTGTCGAACGGTTTAAGGGTTGTCCACGTTTCATAGGACGTTGACTTTCTGTCACTAATTAAAAACAAAAGAACATCACTTTTTTATTTAGGGCATCTTTCTGTTTGATGTTGATGGCGTTGTAACAAATGAAGGGCGTGATTCAAATAATAAAATAAACTGTTTTATAATTAATATATTTTTTGTTATACAATATTAGTTTTAGTAGATTTATGCGAAACCCGAAACACGAGTCTAGTATTCTTATGTAAAGAATATATGTACAAAATTTCAAAACTGTATAATGAAAAATCACAAAGTTATAAGGTTGTTATGTTACCGGGTGGTTGTCTGTACAAAAACATGCTAACGGCGGCGCCCTCGCGCCTCCAGGGTCGTCTTGCGCACATTCACAGTTTTTAATCATTAAGTGTAAGTAAATTAGTTCAAAGACCACACTAGGGGAACACAAATTATAATCTAAGTACCACACTGGGGGTATATTTGATTAACTGCAGCCACACTTGGGGATGCTCATTAATTTCAGTGGACAATCATCATTAGTGTTCACACTTGGGAACTTCATTAGGTACCACACTTGGGGATGCTCATTCATTTCAGTGGAACAATCATCATTAGTGTTCACACTTGGGAACTTCATTAGGTACCACACTTGGGGTCCATTGTTAAATGGAATTAATAAATTAAAAAATAAATAACACTAATTTGTATTGGCCACACTAGGGGCTAACATCCACACTTGGGGATTCTCATTGATCTCGGGTAATTATCATAGTGTTCACACTTGGGAACTTCATTAGGTACCACACTTGGGGTCCATTGTTATCTATTTATATTGGCCACACTAGGGGCTAACATCCACACTTGGGGATTCTCATTGATCTCGGGATTCTCGGGTAATTATCATAGTGTTCATACTTGGGAACTTCATTAGGTAGGTACCATACTTGGGGTCGTATTTCATCATTTTCTCACTGCTATCTATGCTGTAAGGGTCATAATAGGAAAAATAGTGGTAAGTGTATAAGATGTAAGTCAATTAATAAAGATATTTTCTCAGATAGATGCATTAAATTACTCTGAAAGAGAATCGTCAGTTGTGGAGCTTATTTCGTCAGTAACAAAAGGTGCTCCCATCGTTAACCACGGTTTTAAATGGTCTGCCGGGAAAATATTGCGGTATGCACGATTAGCGTGTCCGCGAATGCTAGATACTTAGTACCTGTCATTAATGATAAATGATGAATGAAGTAACCAGTAGGTTTATTAGTACAACTGTACTGTTTACAAATTAGAAAATATAGAAGACATTTAATTTTTATTTAATTTTATTTTTATTTTGACTGCAGAAGAATTATGTATAAATAACTATTGTCAATAAATTATATTTTAAAAACTAGATGAGGTCGTCGTTTCGTATCTGACTACTCTGAGAAGAAAGGCCGAAACAAACTCAGAGGTCACAGTCTCTTTTAAAGTCCAGACATAATCTTGGTCAGATCATGTGAAGGCCATGTAGATTGGTGTCTGAAATGGTCTTTTGAGGAAAGAACCACACAGATTGAATGGACCTGACCAGTCAGTGCACGCATTTGTCAGTAATCGTGCAGCTCCACTCAGAACAATCATGAATCGAAAGACACGTGGCGCCATCTATTATCATAAGTACGTTATTGTTGTTTTCCTCGGCAAAAGTACTTTTTTCGGGATAAAGGGTGCCCTATGTCCGTTTCTGTACACCTAACAACTTATATGCAAAATTTCAGGATGATCATCCTGAAATTTTGCATATACGTTGTTAGGTTGTTTGTTACCTTTTCACGCCTGAACAACTGAACCGATCGGTTCAGTTGTTCAGGCGTGAAAAGGTAACAAACAAACAAACTTACTTTCACATTTATAGTATTAGTTAGGATTAGGATTACGATTAGGATAGTCATAAAGAAAAAAAACCATTATTACACATCATCATCGTGTATAGCAATATTATTTTTTATAGTAACTCATACATTTTCTCTCGGGAAGTACCATTTGGTGAAGTGGAACTGAAGATGAAGACCACAGATGGCCACCGGAACAACATAATAATAAGTATTTAACGCGTTGCCATTCGATTAGGTACTTTAGTATGGTTGCCAAGCAATTTATGCTCGTCACAATGCATATGGTGAGTGGCAGTTCTCCTGGTTCTCAACAGGAGAACTCCTCAACAATTAACGTCCCAGCATCGGGAAAAGGAATATTTTGTAAAAGGTGATGAGCGGTTGTTAAAAAGCTATTGTAACTTGGTTTAATTAAATACTGACTCACTAAAAAGTGAAAAATAAATTACTATTAACAAAAAATAAAGTACAAAATATACACATTAAATAAAAAAACAACCGACTTACAAAAAAACAGTATAAAGTAAAAAACAACTTTAATTTCGGAAGTCGGTGTCTTTGGATCTGTATTTTAGATTTTTGCTACCGACTTCCAAAATTAAAATTATTTTTCGCTTTTTTCGGAGGTCGAAAATACAACCGCTTTTTATTTAATGTGTATACTTTGTGCGTAGATTTGTCAGGCCCAATTGATTTTCCTTTCAAGGTACAACTTTCTATAATTACCACAAAAATAAAAAGCAATTTGACGAATGAAATAATTTTACACCATGGAAATGCTTCAATCACAAGACTGTACTAAGACAAATTGCTTTCGCAGCTTAAATTTGCTCTAATAAGTTGTTTGCGTGAACTTTCGGGACTAAGTTTAATAACTTGAAATAAGACTATTATTGTTACTTCCGACCGAAATACGGTGGAGATTTTAGTGAAATATAAGCATATTGTAATTGTTTTGAATAAAGTTGGGACAATAGAATACTCTTTATTATTTACACCATAAAAACTACAGACAAAAATGTTGAAATTTTACATAGGGTGACACAATGGGCAGTCTTATCGCTAAGGGGCTAACTAAATTTATTCAGCTCCATTCGCGTTTCGCTGAACTTATTTGTCACACACACTTATAATACAGTTTTGCTTCTACCAGTTGCGTACAGCATCGTAAGATTGTGAAAAGCCGTCATAGCGTTCAGCGCTGTTCCGCTACATTCGGCGCTGAACGTGGACTGTTCCCGACTCCTCGGCGACAAGTTGCGACCACGTACAGCCCTGAACGTGGCGGAACAGCGCTGAACGCGGCGGAACAGCGCTGAACTCTGTATATAGCATTCGCATGATAAAAACACATTTGTACTAATTTTATACTTGTTTGCCGCGACTGCTGAAAAGACGCGGAAAGCTGAACAGATGCGTAATGTTATAGGTCTCCACGTAATTGGCTTTAAAAAATAATTTAATTATGTAAAGCCATATTTGTTATGGCCGCGAATCATATTTAGATCAACATACAACCTGTTACTGACCTGCAAATTGCAAAAAAACGTAAGAAATTTTTAATTACGCGGGCTACATTAGCGCATCCCCCTTAAAGAACTGTGCGCAGAGGTCATTTGCCGGTTCAGATCATAACATCGCATCAATGAAATTAAAACGAATAAAGTGCAAAGAGTAGGCGAATTTAAGGAATGAGAGAGCTTTATTACCTATTTAGTTTGTTTAAAGATTTAAATTTTTTAATGTACGAATTTGTGTAACTTATTATATTTTTATATGATTACTGGTCACTACCCCTACCCGTGTGTTAAATTAATGTCACCGTTGTATACACATATCAGGTACCCATAGATATTAATCAATCTTTTTTTTTTTTTTTGCTATACAAACATTTATTATTTACTAATTACAAATACACAGCTAATTATTTACACTAAGAAGATACTAACTACGAAAAAAAAAATTACAACATGAAAAAAATAAATAAATAAAAAAGACACTTAAGCGTCGAAGTACTCGTCCGCATCGCTGTCATCCGGAAACGTGCCCAGAAGACTGGCAGCATTGCCACGTTGAATGGCAATGCTGATTCTTTGGCCAATGAACGAGCCAGCCCTCTGGTCACGTGAAGTGTCGATCAGTCGGCGAGAAATTTCCTTAAAAAAGGAGAATCGCACTCGGGCCCGATGACCCGAGCGTTTCGACCCCAAACGGCTCAAAGCTGTAGTTACCCATAAGATTACAGTATTTGCGCCGCTTGAGGGTCTCAGCAGCCGCAGCAGCGGCTTTAATCAATCTTGTTTATATTATCATGTCAGGGGGTAAGGTATCAATAATCGACCTTGACATTTCCCGTGAGTCGGCGGTAACTGAGAGGAACATTACCCTGTGTGAGCAAGACGCTTAACCTAATTATTTATAATATGGTGTTGCTGAGGAAAAGGGCAACGTTGTTACAGGCTATTAGATTAATTTTGTAGGTAATTAATAAGATAATAATATGAGAAGAAATAGCCTTGGGGGCTCGCTGTTAAATAATAACAGCCACACGAGTTGAAGGTTAAGCTACACTCGAATCCGTTAATTAGACACCTAGTATCTCGCTCCATTGATAGATAACAGATCTTGAGTTTGGACTTCAGGATGTTAGTTAAAGGCGAGAAGTTAAAAGCGAGAAATTAAGAGCGTGGCTTGTAAGCGAGCCACGCTCTTAATTTCTCGCTTATAATTAAAAAAATATCAATCTCAATGATGAAATATCAACCTTTAGATACGTTATCCGCGCTAAATAATGGCAAAGTAAAAGCAAGGCAATTGCCTGATTTAGAATTAGTCGCGCGCCATCCAGTGACGCGGCTACACGTCACTATCACTCGCAATTCTCAGCAATTATTTGTAAAGAAAATGCCTTCCCGTGTCTATACATGATATACAAATTACATGACTACTGTGAGAGTAAAGAAAAACGTCTCATTTCATGCGTTACTTACTGTATTTTTTTATTAAAACATTTCAAATGTTTTTTGTTTTAAATTTCCTCTGACTGCTACGACCCACGCGTACGCGCTAATGAACATGCAGCAGCCAGTGACGTAACTAAATATGCATGTTCATCTCTTTCTAATAACAGATATCGGTAATAGGTCTTTCCTTTTCTTCACGCACTGTATGATTGTATGCAAGTATGTAGCTACATTCATGGCTTACACTGTTTTTGAGTGCACTAATGTTCGTGTATGACGCGTCTATTTATAATACGTCATTGATAAAGCTTTTTTTTTGGGTGGGAAATTATCAAATAATTATATTTACAATATATTAACAAAAAAGGAGGGCATGTCAGACTTTTACTGACTAAAACCCACCCGTATTCCTTGATTTGCCTGTGTGCCAGGGCCACGATATCCCTTTCCGACAAACTCGCAACCCTGGCAGGCATTGGTCCTAACAGATCCCGTCAGTTGATGCTGACAGCTCTTTGAGGCGCGCGAGGAATACGACGCGCCGTCGACCCGGGCCTGGTCCTTATCGGATGGTGAGCTACCCATCGCTCACCGTCCGCAGGCCCACGCCTAAGGTGGCCGGAAATCGGCTTGCGACTCCCGACGCCCGGGGACTCCCGACGCCCGGGGGTCATTATCAAGCTTACGAACATACTAAATATGGAACGTCTTATTGGCTCGACTTTCATTCATTAATCATTATTGCCTGTATAATTTTTGCCTGTATAATTCTTGACGTCATTATCATTCTCTGCCCTTATCCCAATTAGTTAGTGGTCGGCGCAACATTTCTTCTCCTATACTTCTCTATTAGTCGTCATCTCGGTAAGTACCCCTTCCTAGCCATATCATCTTCAGAAGATGTAGTGACAAAGATTGAAAAGAGTATGCTTAGATGGTTTGGTCATGTGGAGAGGATGAGTGAAAGGCGACTAACAAAAGGTATTTATAAAGCAGAGGTGAGTGGAAACGCCGGGAGAGGACGCCCTAGAAGGACATACCACCAAATTGGTGATGTTCTTCAAAAAGGTCAGGTGCGTAGTACTCGCAACCGGCGTGCGTGTATGACCAGATGTATGAACGTAGGCGAAGCAAAAGGAGTATGTAAGGAGCGTAGCAAGTGGCATTCTATAGTTTCTGCCTACCCCCATAGGAAGAAGGCGTGAGTTTATGTATGTATGTTTATTTCATCTTCCACGCAGATTATCCATCGTTTCTTTGGTCTTCCCATACTCGTGACGTGTACCTATATAGAATTCGTGGCGACATTATCAGGTTATAAAATTGTTGTTGTTTGTGTTTGATAGTTGTTTTTGCTGTTGTTGTGATTAGCTGTTTCTCTATTCAAATATCAAGTAAAAGAGCATTACCTTTGATCTCAATTGTGAGTATTTATATACATGCTGTATGTATTTATTTAAATATATGTTATTTTTTGCGTTATATGCGTAGGTCTATTTAAAATTTTTGATTAAAACTTCGCATGTCACTCTGCTTGTGCTCACGCACTATTTTATACATTTCTTCTTTCGCAGGTCTGCTGGAAGAAACTTCTTAAGAAATTAGCAGTTTCTTTGTACTCAACATTATAATTATGTCGTATCTCTATGTATTTTATTTACTGTGTGTACATAAATAAATAATTGTTCCATCACAAAAGTTGGTAGGTACCTACTACACTAAACAAAACACAAATGTAACAATGTTTTAGAAACTAAGAACTCACAGAGTACTCGTAGTTATGCGGCTAACCGCAAATCTGAGCGAGAAACTATAACGTCTTGTGTGGTTACCCGCACCCTTAACCCGTGCAGTGTGAGTCCATAGTTCTTATTAATCATTGTTTGTATTAATGTTATGCTGGATTTCGTAATATTACCTGGCACATTTATAAGCAGGTCAGAGTTGTCTTTGAATGCTGCAAGTCTTAGGAAAATGTAAACCAGCGTGCAGCGTCAGACACTAGTTGTCTGGCACTTTTGCCGATTTTGGCCTATTTGGCGCAGCCGTGAGTCACACTTTCCTGATATATTCTTTAATTTTTACACTTTCTAATTGTTTTCTTTTTTTGTTTACACGTAGTCTATATGTGTGTGTAGTATAAATGTATGTATGCGGAGGTGGCTGCAGCTGCATGCCAGCGCCTGCGTTTATTATGTAATGTAATATGTGTATTCATTTTTAATTTAACTTTTATGACTATTTCGTTTTTAAAATGTGTATTTTTATTTTTTTTATTTCTGGTCTTAATTTTGTTTTTAATTTTGAATGTTGATCTTAATTTTGATTTTAATTCTACCTATAAGTTTGTGATTTTATTTTGGCTCGACTTGTCGCGTGACGGGACACCGGTGGAACAATTTCTATGAAAAATTCAAGGAAATTGTTCTACCGGTGTCGCGTCGCGTGACAAGTCGCACCAGTTTGTACCTATATGTTGTGTTGTGTGCCTTTTAGTCTGTGCTAAATAAATGTATTATCTTTCTTTCTTTTCATTTAATTCTTCCTCTATCTTACCCACATGCACCATGTATAATTGTCTATCATCTCATATAATATAGCCAACTGGGCCGGTCATTTAGGGTTTTCTCTGACGCCAACTTATGAATCATTCACAGGTATCTCGCTAACGACAATGACATCACCCATGACGCAAAGATTTGGTCCCAAACAACGTGCTTATAACTAAAAACAATTATTATCGTGCCGCCACCAAATAACACGCCGACTTTAATATCTAACGTTGCATTCCACAGAGCTAATTCAAATTCATTCACTTTTGGCTGCGTTCCAACGGAATTTCGCTTTGAACATGTTACACAAATAATTATTGCTGCCCAAATACTGAGTTTGAAATTATTTGTATTATTAAAACGATGAAACACAGCATCACAGCCATCAGTGTCAAGCATTTCTAAATATGGAATTCTCTCATGACTTCCATATTTAGAAATCCTGACATTTCTCGCTGAACAACGGGCCGAGCACGGGCCTACCGAAGACAAATCTAAATCTCAAAGCACTTATTTCAATATAACAGGCACTTGTGAATTGTCAAGGAGTCTGTCAGTTAGAAATATGAAGTAGATACATATGGAGAAACCCGGGCAATAAACGCCATGGACACTCTTTTACATTATAATGTTACCAAAATATTATTACATTTTTAATGTTGAATTAATAACTAAATGTGAGATCGATAGAAAAAAAACAAAAAAACGCGTCCATAGTAGGTACCAGTGGCGAAAGCACCATTTATAACACGATTCCTACCGGCTTCCCTTAGGAAGTTCGCATCAACAATTCTACCGCTATTGAAAAATGACACAGTCGATAGTGTCTACTATTATCAAAAAATATAGTTACACTACGGGTATTTAATACACCATAACAACAGCAAACAGCAAAAACGCCTATTTTTTTCTTTGAATTGAAATAACAAACACAAAAGTTTTGTCTGTGTAGTGATGAGTATTTTTGGTTCTGCTACTTGACGATAAATGGTGTTCAATTCAGTCAAGAAAAGACTTACTTTTAAGTAAATTAATTAATTTTTACTATATGTAAGTAAGAAAGTAAATTAAAATCGGCTTCGCTTCGGCTTCTCTCATACAAAAATTGACACCTCGCCGCTGGTAAGTACAGCAAAAGAAACAAAAAAAAACAAAACAACTAAAATAATTAACAAACATATTAATAATAAAACATAATAAAGTTTCGTTTGCGCACACACATAATCAGCCTATAATGTTCCCACTGCTGGCACACAGGCCTCCTATCTGTGGCCTGACCTCCTATTGAGAGCAGTGGTGATGAAATTATTTACACAAAGTAAAGCGCCTGTCTGGGTTCGAACTTACGACCTACAACTAAGTCGCAGCCGTTACCACTGGGCCACCAGTGCTCTCTCCGTTTGCGCTACTGCTCCATATTTTTAAGAACTAAAGTCCGGTCGTGAAGCAGAAATAATTTTGTACAATGATCCGTCATTAGTTATCTCTATCGCTCCCGCACAATTGTATTGCCGTCGCGCTCGCGCATTTTAAGACGCAGATATATGCCAGTGACCTTGAGTGGTTAGCTTGCGTGTTCTGTACTGAGATCACGCAACGCGTCATACTTCCAGCCAGTAATAGGACTCGCCCATCAAGGAGCGCAGTCCCCAATTTGACGCATTATTAATTTATTATACACAAAACAAAAGGTATTTTAAAAAAACGCGTATACCAGAAGATCAATAATTAAATTGTCTTTAAATTGGTGAAGGTTTTAGAAAAATACGCTGGGTAGATTTTGCGCCATTCCCAGTTTTTTATCCGCGTTTGACATAACTTTACAAATTAATTTCACTATGTAAGTTAAGCATAATCTAAAATATTCACATATTAAGTTATCGACAAAATGCTCTAATTTAATATATATTTTATTCAAATCATTAACACTACTCGTTAAGACGTGATCTTCAGTATAAAATCATTAAAAGTCGGTTATCGTCCCCATAGGGTCCTTCTAATGTGCGAGTGCGAGGGGTCATTGTACGAAATTCTTTCTGTTTCGCGACCGGACTTTAGTTATCCTGAATTAAACTTAATTTATACAATTATAAAATGATTGGACGGATATAAAGACTTGAATGGTCTGCCTCGTTGGTCTAGTGGTCGCAAGCGCTACTGCTGAGCATGTGGTCCTGGGTTTGATTCCCAGGTCGGGCAAAGTATTATTGGGTTTTTCTATCAGGAATTTCTTTGTAGCAGTCAACCTAACGAGCTAAAGCCACGGAAAACCAATTTTACCTATTCCCAGGAAAAGCAATATTACTGAACCAATTTCACAAAATATCACCACCATTGAAAATTATCTTCTAAAGAATGACAGGGATATTAATTACTCAATTGTTTGAATTGCGAACGTACACCTATCGTATCAAAATGCCAGTTGGTTCTATGTCATTAAGGGCAGATCACACCGCGACCTATACACACATCAAAAAAAGTTTGTGGTCACTAGCAAAAGCTGATATATTTAATACAATATAACTCCTCCCCTGGCTCGCACACATGCGGAAATCCTCCTGGGCATGCTGAGGATCAAGTTATCCAGCATTTCTTGCAGTAACCTGTTCCATTCTTGAATGAAGGCTTCCCTGATCTCTGGCACTGTCTGGGGAGGTGATTGACGGTTCGAAACAGCTCGCTTAAGAGCATACCACGCGTGCTCTATTCGATTTATGTCAGGCGAGCCGGCAGGCCAGTCTAACTTTGTGATATTGCATTCTCGGAGAGCAGCATTGACTTCATGAGCTCGGTGTGTGGGCGCATTATCATCGACCAGTACGAATTGGTGCCCATGGTTTACTCGGAATGATCTGACAAATCTATCTGTAGCGACTGTTTTGTTCTTATCTGCCGTCATTGAGCCTCGATACGTGATTAAAGGTGTTCTAGCTCCAATCATAATTCCACCCCAGAAGGACACCGATTTCCCGCCTTGCTGAACGGTTGCAGTGGCAGTTCTTTGCCTTTCAGAATCTCCAGGTCTTCTCCAGATACGAACACGTCGGTTAACTGGATGAGTACTGATTCGCGATTCGTCAACGACGAGACTGTTTTGCCAAATGTTTTCCTCCTCATCTTCTTATTTTTCCCGGAGCCTAGCCCACTGCAATCTCCGTCGCAGACGTTTCCTTGAATTCAGAGGTGCTCGCCAAGACCTCCACGCTCGTAGTCCAGCCTGGTGTAAGCAATTCCGAATGGTCTGCAGCCCGCACTTCTGCTATTATTTTAGTGGCGTTGATTGCTGGGTCACGGGCTGCCAGCAGTCTGATATAGCACTTCTGAGCAGCACTCAGAACACTTGGGTGACCACTGCGGGGTCGGTCAGCTAAATTGTCCATGCCGGAGTACCTCTGCAACGTGGCTATGACACAGGATTGGGATACAGCACCTCTGCGTGCTATTTCTCTCGTGCAGTATCCTTTTTCCCTCAAAGTTTTTCCTGCTCGTAAAACTTCTGATAATCCTCTAATCGATAACACAAATTACGCAATGAATGTTGTTGAATTAATGGAATTGGAATTGTGTAACGTTATTACCCCGCTGTTTTGTAAACTAAGCTTAACGGAGCTTAGTTAGCCGAGGTCACGGTGTGACCTGCGCTTTATAGCTACCAATATTTAGTATCAAATTGAATTTACTGGTATTGCCAACATCGTAGTAGTAGTAATTATATATTTGTTAGAATATTGTTGTTACAAAGGTGTTACACGTAATATGATGTCCATATTATTCTGCTGTTTCCAGCGCACAAATATTTTAAAGAATTAATATTAGGAGTATTAGCAAATATGTCGAAATTAAACCATACAATGGCAAGGTCAAGGAAAACGTTAACTACTGTCAAATACAATGTCAAGGACTATTAATCATAATGTCAAGAATGATTATATACAATGTAGAAAATTATTATAAAATACAATGTCATAGAAATGAAATTCCATTCAATTAATAAGAACACAAAGACGAGTCGTCGTCTAATTTAAATTTTGAATATTTTTTTTCATTTAAAACTCATTTGTTGAGTAGTAACACTTACGCAATAGGAACTTAAATAATTTCGTTAATAATTTCGGAAGTTAAATTCTTCGTGATAAGTGAAGCGAGAAAACCGCTCATTCTCGTCCACGTCCAATACTCGTATCCAATGATAAATGATAAATGATTTATTTTCTGTAAGTAGGTTTGTACAAACACTTTTACACGTCAAACATATTTAAAAAAACAAAAAAAAACTAGATGAGGTCGGCGTTTCGTAACTGACTACTCTGAGAAGAAAGGCCGAAACAAACTCAGAGGTTACAGTCTCTTTTAAAGTCCAGACATAATCTTGGTCAGATCATGTGAAGACCATGTAGATTGGTGTCTGAAATGATCTTTTGATGAAAGAATCACACAGATTGAGGGGACCTGTCCAACAAATTATCAATATTTTGCTGTACGTGTTACGCGAATGGTGATTACGCCTCGTATTATGTTTTCAGTGAGGATTCACTTCGTGTTTTAATTTACCTAAGGGCTTTTTCAATATGTAATTATTTTTTGGGAGAATTTTGATGTGGGTATGATCGCGTGTGAGTGTTTTTATACAATTGATATGAAAAAAAAAAAAAAAAGAAATTAAATGAATGAAATGTATACCTACGGGTAAACATTTCTAGGTAAAACAAATTCTTTTTTTTCATAACTGAAGTTCCTGATCTTTTGAAGAGGAACTTCGATTTAGGTATTTTAACGTGGAAAAGGGGTTAATTTCAAAATATTATTGTACTATGGGCAATTTCGGTCAAAGATCGTTCACAGTCACTGAGAGAAAAAGCCAACAGTCTCAAAACCAACACTGTGCTTATCGACTCTTTTAACAAACAAAACAAAGTTATTTGTGGTAGTAGATTATTTTTATAAAACCAGGCAAGAGCGTGTCGGACCATGTTCAATGAAGGGTTCCGTAGTTAGGATGAACAAACTTAATAATGTAGTTGAAAAACATTCCAACTGTAAATGTAAGCTGGTCGACTATTACTCGTTAACTTGTAAAGCCTACTTAGCTGTGATTGATTTCCTTTTAAATTCGTTACTCCTTTCTGCCGTGAATTTAATATTAGATACACAAACGGATTCCTGATCGAAAAATGGTTTTCACAGACCCGCAATATGTTTGAACGGCCTATCCAACGATACCCCACACAGTGGGGAGTTGTATGCCTTCTGGCGGGACGTAGTATGGATCAAAATTTAATTTTAAACATCTATATAATTTTTTACCCTATGTTCACAAAATAAATAAATGAATTTGGAATTTGAATTTGAATTTGGGATAAACGAGAAAAAAATATACCATCCCCACTTTACGTGCAAAGGAGGTATCCAAAAAAAAATTGTTGGATACCTCCTTTCATTTTCCTTTTTCCTTTTCATTTTCATCCAACAATTTTTTTTCAATGTTTTATTTATTACTTTGTCGGCGTAATTAATATGTACACCCATGCCAAATTACAGCTTTCTAGTACTAAGAGTATCTGAGCTAAGCCTTGGGCAGACAGACAGACGGAAATAGCGAAACTATAAAGGCTCGAATGACTGGTGCGATATCGCGGGCGCGACAGGCACCTACAAAGAAATTGTGCTACTAAAGTCGCGTCGGACAAGCCTGGACAAGCCTTAGGGGTTACTTATTGACTACGGAACCTTAAACGGAAACTGTAGGTGAACTTTAGATGCATGTTTAAAAATGTACTAAAATAAGTACCAAATATTTTGCAAGCATTGTATATTTATTCGGCACTCGATGTATTCAAACCTCGTCGGCAGCTCTCACCTTAGGTGGCATGTGAGCACCTCTTGCCGCTCCAGATATTACACATACTTGCCTCCTATTACTGAGGAAAACATTCTCTAGAATCTGCACGTCGCAAAATATTATGAATTTCCTGGAACCTTCTATTATTAAACGTAGGTAATATTTTTATTATACTTCCCAAGACTTTTTTCATAATTATGCTACGAGAATGTTTTAAGTTTTCTACTTCTTGTTGGTAATTCCTTATTCTTTCCACATATATTTTCAAAAATCGTATTAGCGTTGAATCGTTTAACACTTTTGTAATTTGAATAACTTCCGTTATTTTATTGTATTTATCTTAAGGGGCCGGCGTAGCATATGCAGTTCATACAAACGTAATACTAAAATAATTTGTAAATCAAACATATTCTTAGGTAGTGTGTATTTATTTCGATTGGATTACAGAATATCTATGTTCCCAAATATATATGTTGAAAGGACAATGATATAAAGACGAGATATGAGGAATTTAAAATTTCATAGAAAACTTATTTTTCTCATAACTCTTGTTTAAATCAGTGTCCATTCAGAATGTATATTTGAGAACCTAGATATTTTCTATTCCAATCGGAATAAAGACACACCACCTTAAGAATATGTTTGATTTACAAATTATTTTGGTATTACGTTTGTATGAACTACGCAACCACCTCTTAAGTGGCCGGCGATGGATTATGTATACATAAGTACGCGTTATTACCTTTCTATGATAAGCTTATCAACTAAACAGACCGTCATTTGTTTATTATAACTTTCAGTAATTCAGTGACTCTCCGCGGTGCGTAAAGAATAGCACCATCCTATTTCTTCCCGTGCTTGTCATAAAATACGACTAAGGGCTTACCAAAAAATGGGCAACGTTCTCTAAGCATTTTAAGACCATACTGCGATCGCCAACCCGCCTGCCAAGCGTGGCGATTATGGCAACAGCCCCCCTTCTTTTGGGGGAGGCCTATGTCCAGCAGTGAACGTCTTTCGGCTGAAATGATAACCTACTTTTCATAGAACATAAAAGACTGTCACACAAGCGTTAATATTGCGAAAAATAATTACAACTTCGCGTCAACACATGCGATCCCTAATGGCGAGTTTATGTAAATGTGACTACTGACTAATTAATCCGAGCACGAAAGTTATAACAAAATCGTAAAATGTTTGAATAGTGTAGCTTATTTTTTGTCTGTGAGTATAAATATTAAAATAATGCTTCATAATTTTTTGTTAAATAGGTCATCGTTTGTGATGTAGCGTTTTTACTAGTCTGTTTACATGGGTTTTAATTAGTTAAGACCCCTGTTGCATGCAGGAAAGGTCGACAAACTCTTGAAAATTAATTAAAACGAAAAAGTGTAGTATATTTTTAACATTTTGGATGTCACACACGCTAACGTAAGGTTGGGTGGTATTAAACTACGTGGTCGATAAGATTGCGCACACGACATCACTCGACACCATGCAGTGTGAAATACGCTGCCAACTTCAGTCGTTTTTTGATTGCTTTGGATGCACTGTAGAGAAAATATTGAGATGAGTACACTACTTAAAATAATACGAAAAACTTTATTCCGACAGTCACAAATACGAATTTCAAAATACTTACCGATTTTCATAATTCCGAATGGTTTAAAATTCCTAATATAACAACTCCGATTTATCAGTCATCCTATTTTTATAATTTCAAAATTTTAATATTCCTAACGTTTATAATTACTATTCTCAAAATACCGAGTTTCAATCGATCGAATAACAAAAAGTCCGACTTAATGATTATTCGAAACATCAAAAATACGAATTCCGATGGTTAAAGTACCGATTAACTAGAATTCCGAAATAAAAACGCCTTGTAAAACTGAATAGCAACATAAATAAACACATAATTGCTCGTAACTTACAATAGAGGGGATCTGGTGCTCGGCGGCCGCTGCCGCGGCACGTTCGCTCCGCTCGCTCGCCATCGCACTTTAATGCTCACTGTTCTAACCTAACCTTTTTTTTTTTGTTCACGGGATGGAAAATTCTCATGGATGTCCTCCGCCCTGGGGTGGGCGGAGGGGTCTGTCAGACTTTTACTGACTAAAAACCACCTCAGTGTTGCCTTCCCACACTTGCACCGGGGATCTCGGTATCTGTTATTACTTCCGCAATCCCCGGCTAGTGCCGGCCCGCCTCTGCGGGCCACCTCAAGTCTGGGGGGATGAGGTGTTTGACCCCCCCCGCGACGTCTGAAAGGGGCGCGCGTGGAACACTACGCGCCGCCACCTCGGGTCCAATGTGATAGGGGGCGGCGGACATCCCTTAGTCCACCGTCCCTGTACCCATTTAGGGGGGCCGGAAGAGGGCGTTGTCAGCCCTCTGCCGACACCCAGTGCGCCTGCTGCGGGCCGGGTGAGTGGACGAGATCTCCCGCTCCCGTTCCGCAGCCTCCTTCTGCGACATGACTGTTTCGCAGAAGGACACCACCGCGTCCCAGGACTCCTCACTGCCGACCATTGACTCAACCACGGTCGGCAGCGATAGGTCACTGCCTACTCCTGAGATGAGGGCACGGCGTGGCTCCTCCCAAGCGGCACACTCTGCCAGCGTATGCCGCGCCGTGTCTTCCCGGCAGTCGACGCAGTGGTGACACCGAGCGTCCGGCTCCCTGTTTATGCGATACAGGTACTTCCCAAAGCAGCCGTGCCCCAAGAGCACCTGCGTCACCCGAAACGACAGGGAGCCGTGCCTCCTCCCGAGCTAGGGTTCGAGTACTGGCCGGACCGCCTCTATGGTGGCGAGGCCGGTAGGGAGGTAGGGCGTGAGAGCCTGTCCCGCCATTCCACCACCAGAGCTGCGCAAAGCTGTGACCGACGCAACTCCACATGTCGCTGCATCAGCCACTCGCCCCGCGCCCTCGCTTCCTCGCGCCACCGGTACAGTGACGCGAGTACTTTCGCCTCGAGGTCTCATGGCGGGGATCCGGCCAGTACACAAACCTTCTAACCTAACCTTTATTTTTTATTTTTTGTGCAAAAAAAAAACCTAACCTAACCCTACTTATCCACCCACAATAGAAGGGATCTGGCACTTGGTGGCCACTGCCACAGCACGCTCGCTCGCCTTCGCTCTTTAATGCTCACAGTACTAACCTAACCTTACCCAAGTGATTCACCAACAATACAGGGGATCTAGCGTTAATGGCCACTGTGCTAACCTAACTGAACCCAAAGAATTCAATAACAGTAGATTGTACTCGACGCAGGTATATAACGAGATGAAGAAAACACAAATATTAATAACGTTTTTAAATTATATTAAACGTTAATTATAGATTTTGAATTTATATGCGCAATTGAATATTATACTAATTGAATGAGAATCAGAATCCTAATTTTAGCAGTTTATTCGAAGTATTGAAAATCGGAATATCGTTTTTCGTACCGAGCATTTGATTCTTCGAACTTATGAAAATCGGAAAACAAACAAATCGCATTTACGACTTTCGGTATAATAAATGTCGAGATTTTTTATAAGAGACATTATAATTCTTAGGTATTATGAAATTCGGACTTTTGAAACTCGGAACATCAAAATTCGGAATAAAATATTTCGGAGTATTTGGGTGTTTATTGAGATACTCGTGAAAACAGCAAGTCCATGTGTGTTCAAAGCTTTTATAGCCCTCTAATCGATTTTTTTTGACATTTTGCATGCAGTAAAAAAAATAAAGATAAAAAATAAAATAATATAAAAATCCTGTAGGAATTAGTATGTTTTTCTGATTATTTTACCTTTGAAACTTCTGCTAGTGTCAACATTATTATTATTGCAATAACTTTTAAAAAGATCAGCAGTATTATCAATATAACCTACCCCCACATACAAACACACACACACACATAAAAACCAATTTAGAAATAACCTCTGCCTCAAACGGAGGTCACAGTTCGATTCCTACCTAATTGCCGTCCGTTAAATCGTGTGCGATCACTGATTTATGTTCGCAATCCATTGCGTGTCGACTGAACTTGATCGTCAATAACCCTGATGGTGGCGCGTAATGAATAGCGTCCCATGTGTTGCAGATTAAAGTTATATAGGCACTTACGCCACGTGCACTGTGAGCCTTGAGCTTTTCAAGCGGGTAAAGACGTATTTTACTTAACTTTATGTAGTTTAGTTCTATAAGCTTTTAATGTCTACTGCAGGTGGATATGAGTTTTCAATAGATTGGATGGCTTTAATTAAACATTAAACAGACGACGGTATTTTAGTTTTAATAGTAAGTACAACGGTCGATATTGTTTTTACGCGACTGCGGCAAAGCCAAAAAAGGAGGGTTATGTTTTTGACCTGTATGTAATGTATGTATGTCTGTCCCTATGTTCCCTAGTAACTAAACGGCTGATCCGATATTATTGAATGATATGTTGTTAGATTCGACTTTATTGCGCGAGTAAATTATTGAAAATCAAAATGGCGGATTTTTGACGCCTAAACGTGTGTATTCGAAAAAAAAAATCGCCCAAGCCTATTGAGTGGTGTATCAAAATGAAGGGTTTTAAAAGTTTATTACAAAAATATATACTTATTGTATGTTTAAAAGTAATTTAAATGAGAAATGTAAAAAAAAATATCCCGAACATATGGATTGAGTGAGTAAGAGGTAGTTATCACCAGATTATAAGTGAGTATACAATAACCAAATTTACCGTCTTATAATCCTAACAAAATAGTATAAAATAAAAATAAAAAATAAAAAAAATCAAAACCCGACTGCGTAAAAAGTGACCTTAATAAAAGATGGAAACAAGATTTATATAAATTAATAGGTCGTTATTGTCGTGTTAAGAAGATGCCTCCGACTGCATGAGATTGTTTATAAGTAGTATTAATTTAAATAAATCTTGTTTCCATCTTTTTGAGGGTTCCGTACCCAAAGGGTAAAACGGGAACCCTATTACTAAGGTTCCCCCGTCTGTCTGTCTGTCAGTCCGTCTGTCATCAGGCTGTATCTCATGAACCATGATAGTTAGACAGTTGAAATTTTATGTTGCCGCTATAACAACAAGTACTAAAAAACAGAATTAAACAAATATTTAAGGGGGCTTCCATAGGTACAACAAACGTAATTATTAATTATTTTTTTTTTCGTTTTTGCTCTATATTGATAACGGCAACAGGTAGACGCTTGAAATATTCACAGAATATTTAATTATATATAAGCTTTAAAAATAAATAATTAAATTAAAATAAAACAAATATTTAAGGGGCTCCCATACAACAAACGTAATTTTTTTGCCATTTTTTAGATAATGGTACGGAACCCTTCGTGCGCGAGTCCGACTCGCACTTGGCCGGTTTTTTTTGGTTCACTTTTTAATCATCATCATCATCTTCATTTTTGTTTTTTTTTTTCGTCTTGGTTCATTTTTTTATTTTTTTTTTATTAACTATAAGTACTGTAGTGTATTTTTACTTCAATGGCAATAAAGAAAAGATTTAACAATTAATTATACAGCATGTATCCGAAAGGTGTGGTTGAATTTAAGGATGTGATACAGACCATCAAACTGAATAACTATCTAACTTAGAATACACAGCTGCCTATTAAGTTACTACCATGTATGTGTTACCAATTACTCACAATTATTTGTCTTGTCTAAATCCAAATCTGTAGTGAGCGATGTTAGCAACTGTGAACAAACTTGTCAGTAATGATTTACTTAGTTAAATTATTTTATTTCTGTTACTTGTATGGTGTTTGTACAAACACTTTACACGTCATTCATATTTATAAAAAAACTTTTTACAAAAAAAAAACAATCTACTTCCAAAAAAACACTACAAAGTGAAAAATAGCTTTAATTTCGGAAGTCGGTGGCAAAAAATTTAAATACAGCCCAGATCGACTTCCGAAATTAAAGTTGTTTTTCACTTTGTAGTGTTTTTTTGGAAGTAGATTGTTTTTTTTTTGTAAATAATTTTTACTTTTTAGTGGGTCAGTTTGTACATTTATCTAAGTTACAATAGCCTAATGTCAACTGATCATCACCTTTTACAAAATATTGCTTTTCCCGATGCAGGGACGTTAATTGTTGAGGAGTTCTTCCGGTACGAACCAGGAGAGCCTGCCACTCACCATATGCATTGTGACGAGCATAAATTGCTTAGGAACCATATTAAAGTACCTAATCGAATCGCAACCCGTTAAATACTTCTTCTTCCGATGGCCATATGTGGTCTTCATCATCAGTTCTACTTCTGACAGCAAATGCACGAGTTACTATAAAATACCCAAATCGCTATTAGGTGTGCCTATAAAATTTTAGGATTTCCCTCAATTTCCATGGGATCCCCCTCATGAGATTCTGATTTGGTGGCGATGGGACTACCTCGGAAGCATACCCTTTGAACAAAAAAAGGATTTTAAATCGGTTCACAATTGACAAAGAAATCGGTGAACACATAAAAAACATATAGACGAAGATATAACCTCTTCCTTTTTGAACTCGGTTAAAAACTAGATGAGGTCGGCGTTCCCTATCAGACTATTCTGAGAAGAAAGGTCGAAAGTGTGGAAACCAACTCGGAAGATTTACTTAGTTAAAATTGTTACCAAGTTCCTGAACTGATACTCTAAACTATATAGAGAAATGATTACTGCAAGGGATACAAGGGAGTAATTAACCCCTGGAGATAGGTATGTCTCAAATACATAAGGTGAATGTCGAGCCTAGGTAGTGGTTATCATGAAACTGATCTACTTTTTTATTAATTTTTAAGTCTCTTACTAGTTAGCGTTTGTCTTTTGCTTATGTGAAATTATCAAATGCCATGGTCTATGTAACATGGTTTCTTTTTTAGGGTTCCGTATTCCCGAATGCAAAAACGCAACCCATATAGGATCACTCGTGTGTCTGTTGGTCCGTCCGTCTTCTGTCACAGCCAATTTGCTCCGAAGCTACTGGACTAATTAAATTTGGTACACATATGAATTTCTGTGACCCAAATACAGACGTGTAACGTCACTTTTGGGGGAAAATTAAAAAATATAGTTTTGCAAACCGAACCGTATGACATTAAATGAGAGGGCTTGCTGTGAGGGTTTAACATTTTTTTTAATTAATTTTAAAATTAATATTTTTAATGTTATTTTATTTAGAAAATAGATTTAAATTGAACACCTTATCTCCATCAAAACTACTGAGCCTAAAATTTTGAAAAAATACAGAAAATATTTCTTTACTTATGGATTACAGGAAAACCTATATAGGAAGTACGGAACCCTCTCCACGTGAGTTCAACTCGCACTCATGCGGTTTTTTTTCTATTTCAAGTACGGTCAGTGTTCTGCATTATCTGACCTCTCTGCACAAAGACAAAGAGAGAAGGGGTCAGGTTATGCAGAACACTGACTGTACTAAGGCAAAAATGAACTTTGACTAACTAATTTTTGTAACGAACTTCCTTAGTTATGAAAATTGTAACCCTTCTCAACTGCTATCCTTAATTAAATACGATTTATTTGATCTTTCTTCTACTATACGTTACAAAACACTTATTTTATTTCATGTCTTCGATAAAGACGCTTCGGGATCAAAGCTAGTTTACACAAGATACGTTTATGAAATAAGTCGTCAAATAAAACGAACAAACGATATTACTGACTTATGTAGCAATCAATCTTCTGGCTTATACAGGGTGTTTGATGGAAGGACCGACATAGTTTTCTTAGGGATAGGGACCATCACATCCTAGTTTTCACCCAAAAACCTGTCTTAAGACGCTGACAACAGGTAAACCGCTGTCACTGTCAGACTGCATACAAAAGAAAGAGAAGCGCGATGACACAACGCTTGTAATTTATTGCAAAATATGAAGCAATTATTTATTTACCCAAAACTGAGTTGAGTAATAGAAAATAAAATACAACCAAGTTCTGCTTATAAATAAGACGTTCTTGTTATTAATTAAATACCAACCGTACCTTGATATTTAATACAGATATTTTGGATTGAAACTCAAAATAAAGGGTTAGTTTACCGTTAAATTGTATCGCGATTTTTTTTTAACGAGTTTTGGTAACAATTGACCAAGTTATGAGAAATATGTTAAAGAATAACATATATTTTTTCCGCTACCACAAACTATATAGATTTGGCAATTTTTGTTGTTTAAGACAAACCTACTTTTATCATTTGCCTTTTGGCAGCGCCTTAAGTGTCACGATAGGTAATTGTGATATTTTTTTTATCACCCGAAATGTGGTTACATCTTTTTGATGTGTAAAATTTTTGAAAAAAGTTCTAATCATGTGTAAAACACTGTGTAAAACTTCTGTGGAAGGGACAGCTTGAGCATGGAATAAGTAAGTACTTTTAAATAAGCTTTTATTAGCCGTGATTGAACGTTACGAACAGAGACAAAGCCAAAATGTCTCTATGTTTGTAAGTATACCGGCACTCACACGTTGAGTTGCACGAAACCAACATTAGTTTAACGGAAACTTTAAAGTCATGCCATCCCTTACATTTTGTATGAGAAAGAAAGTGATAGCATCAATTTTTTAAAGTCCCATGAACTTCAAATCGAAATACAGCAGTGCTGGAAATAGATGTGGGAAATTTGGCAGTACACCCCCGCGCGAGCTCCTTCACAAAGACCTCAAGGTACTCTACTCTTTTAACCCTTCATAATCATCATCATTTCAACCGAAAGACGTCCACTGTGGTCATAGGCCTCCCCCAAAGGGGGGGTTTGCCATAATCGCCACGCTTGGCAGGTGGGTTGGCGATCGCAGTATGGTGTTAAAATGCATAGAAAACGCTGCTGCCCATTCTCTAGTAAGTAAAAGGCGACTAAGGGAGTCGCCTTTTACGACACCCACGGGAAGAAATAGGGCGGTGCTATTCTTTACGTTCGGCACCACTCGGAACCCCCCCTTAACCCTTAATCCTCCCTTAATGCCACCCCCCCTTGGTTGGTCTTTTTAACCCTTAATTGAGTAGAAAAATTCAATTAAAATGTTTGTGATTTTAGTACAAAACAATGCCTATGTAGGTTACTTGTATAAAAAAATGTATTTAATGCAAACAATAATCTCGTTTGCCCGGTTTTGGGTAACTGGGTTCTCTTTGTTTTATTTTAACTTTTTTTAATAATTCGTTTGATATTTACCGTTAGGTTTAGGTACCGTTTAATAAAAAAGATAATTAATTCAAATCTTTTAATATAAAATGTTACTCCAAAAAGGAGAAAAATGGAAACGTTTCATTAAAAGTGATTTGTAATACACATTATTCATAACCCAAACCCTTTAAAACTGCTTTACGAAACTTGTTTAGCTTGTTGTAGGAATTTATTATACAACATGTCCCGGAATTTACGCACCACCTCTTAAGGGGTCATGGTACTCATCATTATGAACAAACTTTTACTATGGGACGAAACCTGAAATCGCGAAAAAAAAAGTCAGCTGTTCCCTACATTTATGTTCGAATAACTCGCCAAAATGTAGGGAACAGTTTATTTTTTTAATGAGTACAAAATTATGAGTACAACTACCCCTTAAACTAAAAACTATAACAGGTCTCAATCCTATTTCATCTCTAATTTATTATTTTTATAACTTTTTTTTTTACATTCTGTGGTTACCTTAACTCACACACACCTAATACTTTTATTTTTTTAGGAAAACGTATACTTTTACAATGTTTGTAAATATGTGAGTATCTACCATATCTATCACTTTTAAAATAAATATCTATCATTGCTGAATTTTTAATTTTATATATTGTGGTATAGTAATTTTATTCTAGGTGCATCGTCTTCACACATAATTATATAATTAATGTAACTATACAAAATATTGTAAAACATTTTAAATGAGTAACGGTGGAGTTCCTTGCCCATTCTTCTCCATACGAAACTAACTTTTGGAAGGGGCGACTAGAATAAATTTTATTTTTTTTGTTTGACGTTAAAATTGCCTTGTTTGTACCTATTTGGAATAAATAATTTGACTTTGACTTTTAATGATAACCAGGTAACCGCTCTGACTGGCTTTTTCGAACAATTTTCCTCTTAATACAAAAATTGGGCTATGATGACACGGAGCAACTACTCATTGTTCCCTCGTAATTATATGTAATCTCTGGTTCATGACTGTAACAAACACTACACTCACTAACACTCACACAATCATTCTACCTCTCCTCACACTTCACCTACACACTACACACGCATTACACTATACCTATTTTTAACCGACTTCTAAAAAAGGAGGAGGTTCTCAATTCGGATGTTTGTATTTTTTTATTTTTTTTTTTATGTTTGGTCGCGCATAATTTATAATATATTTATTTTTATTTTTGTTATTTAATTTAAACATGTCTGTTTATGCCCTTCATCAATTTAATAAATAACTTGTCTAGAGTTTGAAAATTGACCATTGTAATGTTAATTAGCCCATAACCCATACCCATGTTTGCAAAAATAAATGATTTGATTTGATTTGATCAGATTTAATTCGGGGAGAGAGCCTGGTGATCCGTCACACAGGGTATCATAGTATGGACGCCAGTCACTTACAAAGAATCATATTTTATGCATTTTGGTCAAAACGCTATAATTCTTGTTTCTATGGTCAGACCTAACCAATGATATTATATTAAACAGATATGTTGTGAGCGCGCAATCGTGAAGACTTGAAAACGTCCTAATTGGGACGTATTTGTTAGTCTGTGATGCCAACATTCGGTGATTGGTGGCCAGAATAATGTTTGTTAACATTCACGCGCAATTGACAACGCTAGCTGTCTCTTTTTTAGGGTTCCGTACCAAAATGGTAAAAAGGAACCCTTATGGTGAGACTAAGTCTGTCTGTCTGTCTGTCTGTCACACCTGGATATCTCAAGAACTACTAATGCTATCAACTTGAAATTTAGAATAGTTTTAGATGACGTTTGCCCAACTATTTTGCAAACAAGAAAGAATATAACTTTTTTGCAAAAGGGACGGAAAGGGGTCTTAAAAATTTGAAGTGGGGTATCATAATGAAAGGGCGCTGTTTGCACATTCTCAAACATTTTTATTTTAGGCAGCATTGTTTCCGACTTTTGACGAAAAATCTCCGAAGTTTGCACAGATAAAAATCTGAAATCATTCTATGTGATAGAAGTGTATGTAAAGATTACAGGAAAAATTAAACTATATCTCTAAGTAGCACAGTTTTTTGGAAATCATCAACATCATATATACATACGGAACCCTCGGTGTGCGAGTCCGACTCGCTCTTGACCGGTTTTTTCTTGTTGTTTTTATCAAGCCATGATTTTTACTTATAGTGAAATGTAAAATGAATGAAAAGTGGGTATGTATGCTGCCGCTGCTGCGCGGAACACTTTTTTCGGTTGTTTTATGAATGTGTAACATAATAATATATGTTTAATATAATATCATTGGACATAAGCGAAGAGAGAATAATAAAGATTATACTTATTCTACAAAACATCTCCTAACAATTACAGTTCAATTCTCACATCCGAACTTTCTTCAAAGCTGCCATGACATAAAAGGTTACGTTACGCTATGTAACTCATCTCACGTACGTTATTATGACTCCTTCACAAATAGCAGGCACGTTTACCGGCCTTAGGAAAGCAACAGGCTGATTACGCTCGCTTATGTGTAGCAATGGGAATATTTCTTACTTCTAAAGAATTTATATCAAAGTAAGCCCAGGGGATGTGGAATAATCTTTGGTTGTTGTAAAGAAAGAACTGAGATAGACTATTTGAAATGGTCGAAAGGAATAAGTTGTATTAGTTTATTCTCGATCGGAAATTAAAAATCGAATAATTTCGATTAAAAACTGTATTGAGTAACCATAAGAGTTGGAGCTTGAAAGTTTAAGAACAATAGAGAATTTTCTCAAACACACGATCTCAGTAAGTACGCCGTATTTGTTTACCAAATTATGGCAAGTAATTAGTCTGTACGTGTGTATGTCACTGAACTCCTAAACGACTGGATAAATTTTCGTTTTTTAGGGTTCCATACCTCAAAAGGAAAAAAGGAACCCTTATAGGATCACTCGTGTGTCTGTCTGTCTGTCCGTCTGTCTGTCACAGCTACCAGACCGATTAAGTTGAAATTTGGTACACATATGAACCTATGTGACCCAAATACGGACGTGTTACGCAAATAAATTAATTTTATATATAAAAATTATATATATTATAATTTTAAAATACATACTTTTGAAATTATTTAAGAAAATAGATGAAAAATTACCACCCCCCCCCCCTTATCTCCGAAACTACTGAGCCTAAAATGTTGCTAAAAATACAGAAAATAGTTCTTTACTTTAGATTACTGGAAAACCTATAAGAAGTCTGTGGTCTTAAAATAACATGGTAAATCACTCAATATTGTGCGTAGAAACTTACATTTGCAGTTGGAATGTACTGGGATCATGTTTTCAACTACAAGTTTGTTTGGATAAATTCATCCCAACTACGGAACCCTTCATTGTGCGTGGTTCGACACGCACTTGGCTAGTTTTTTTTTAATTGTAGCATTCGAGCCTCGTTTCGAACGCGTAATATTTAAAAACCTTTACTTCTAAACAAAACTATAGGTGCATTTTGTACAGGTTCAGTCAAAAAACGTTCGTCATTTTATGGGCAATTTTTGTCTGCTCATTGCATTAAAGAACATTATTTAATGTGGCGTAATACCGCAGAATCCAGAATGACATCCAGCAATCTTTTTTACAGGTCAGATCGAATCAAAAAACTCTGACTCTGAATAAATAATAAAAAAAAAGATTAATATTTCATAAAATGGCCAGGCCATTAAAAAGGTTTTAGGTTGATTTCGACGGCGACATATCAAAAGTGTTTGGTGCTACGATCCTTGTTATCAATAAATTGAATAAACTTTTCTAGGCAATAGTCTACTCAGTGCCGTGGCTTTGAAAGGTGTTTTTCATCCCATCTATTCGAAAAGGACGACTTGGTTCGCCTTTAAGTGCACCCAAAGGTGGTGTTTTCTATAAGAAACTTTTAGCGGGCAGTAATGAGTTTTTAATTCTCTTTATAAGTGCGCCGCAATTATCTTTGCCGCGCATTTTTTGAATTTGGAACATCTTAGTGTTCAGCGCCAAAAAAATCGAACGCAAATATTGTTTGAATAAAAACTGGCTGGTACGACGGCCCATAGTCGTGCTGCCAGCTAAATAATAATAAAAGAAATCAAATTAAACACGCGCGAACTACAACCCGCGTTTTCGTCAATTTTCATGGATTGTTAGAAATTCATGGTTTTGTTTTGAATAATGAGTTTTTCAAGTGACAGTGAAAGTATAGAATTAACTCCTGAAAGTATTAGAACAGACGCAAGAAATGTGATGGATAATTTATTACTTACCTGCAAATTCCCGGGAGAAATATATGAAAGCCTATGGCAATTTTATTGAATAGAGAAATGCAAGAGGCGCCAAGAATTTTTCAGAATCTGTGTTTTTGGCCTACTTCTAGTACTTAGCCAAAACTAAATAACCTTCCACTCTTTGGAGTACGTACTCAATACTAAAATCAACAGTCAGTTCTAATAAGGACGTAAAACTGGACACATATTCGAAACTAATAGCGTATCTAAAGATTATGTCTTATGGATTAAAACCTAAAACTTAGTTGTTACTCTATTTTTTATTAAATAATAATATTACAATAAAATATGAGGCGCCTCTTATTTTCTCATAGTGGGTGATGAAAAGTAGAGTGTCTCACTCGGGCGCAAAATATATTTTGGCTCGGGCGACGTACTTTGAATCCCTCGGTATGTTCAGGATTCTACTAAAGAATCCCTCACTTCGCTCTGGATTCAAAAAAGCGCCCTCGCCGTAAAAATATTATTTTGCTCCCTTATGATACAATCTAATATTTAACACTGACGAAGGTATAAAAGACTGGATTGTACGTCAAATCCTCATCTCACGAAAGTCTATATTTGGACATACATAAAATCACGCCTTCTTCCCATGGGGGTAGACAGAAACTACAGAACGCCACCTGTTAAAATCCTTACATTTATCCACTCATTTGTATTTAGACATGTCCTTTAAAAATAGTAGGCACGTTCGCCCGCAGGTCAACCCAATCCAGCATGGCCCTTGTTTTATGGCGAGACCTATGACGAGGTCAGTACCCCGCAGGTGCCCTAAGTATGTAGTCGCTTAGTTTATAAGTTTATGCCCTGGCTGGAGGCCTTAATTTATTGAGGCACCCACAGGTAAGTTCTGTTCTCTTTCTCTTTCTACATACTAAAAACATTAAAGGTTTTTAGTATGTAGAAAGTATGTGATATTGTAGGTATTTTTGGCAAATTTTGTCAAAAATCACATACATTTCTTGTATTCAGGCTTTTATACGGCTTATATTTGCTAAAAGCACAGACTAAAAGCTTGCAAGTAGCAACATACAGCGCTCCAGTCGAAATATTAAAGCTTTCCGTGTTTTAAAACCATTACTACCACAAAAATCATGGTGTCCCATAGCAACATTCATACCCCAAAAATACATTTGACGGATAACTCCAACTCAATTATAAAAAACTCGACATGCAAAACTCATCGATCAAATGATAAGAAATCCCTGACAATTTTGCGACCGTTTGCGTTGTAACACATTTACGTAAACCCGGATAAACCGTCGGGTACACGGAAAAAATAAAAAGGCAAAAATCACACAGAGGAATACTAAGAAAATGTCATGATCGTCTTTTGTTTCGTCCATAATTGTCTTACTGAGGCAAGACACATGTATGGGGACATTTTATACATTTTCGAAAAATAATGTTACAGCCTTAGACCGATTTTAATTTTCTCGTAGAACCAGATATTTCCAGTTATCTGTTTTTAAATAAGACATTTCGAACTACGACTAAATTTTTAGACCTCTGTATCCTTATGCGTAAACGCTCTCAAGCCAGAAAATAATAATTTTGCATTACCTAATAAAAAAAAAACAAAATATTTGAGTTTAGAGCGCGTTGCCGGACAGGCAGAGATTATTATTATGAAGACAGACAAAGAGATTATTATTATAATATGAAGTGAAGCTAATTATGAAGTGGAAAATTATGTATATCTAAGATTTTTGAACACTTAACAAGGAAGCTTCCAAACGATGCCAGGTACTTGTAGTGTAATGTAATTTGTTGGATAGGTAAGTGCGCATAAATATCACTGTGTTTATCCTCTAGTGATGGCGTAATGCATTTAGCCAAGTTTTGTACTCTAAATAAGAGGATTTGTACCCTCGGGGGTCGTTAGTTTCGTTCATTGTAACAAATGGTGAATGGATGGGGAACATTCACCTGTTAACCTAGTAAGGACATGTTTTGAGTTAACGAGCTAAAGAATAAAAGATAAAAAGCTATAAAATAACAATAATAGTGATAGAGATTAGAGGATTATATCCAAGATAAGAATGCTTGGAAACATGCTGGTCCAGTTCCATAGGAAAATCTAGAGTCTACACAAAATCAAACTGGTTGCTATTTTAATTGTGTAATTTATTATTTTTATGACATTTATTTTACATTCTGAGATAACCCACTGATATTTACTTTTTTAGGAAAACATTTTTTATTTTACAATGTTTGTATTTAAGTGAGCAGGAGCACCATGTATCTATCACATAATTAATTTATATGTCATTATTTCATTATTAATTCTTTTTACCTATTGTGGTATAGTAATTTTATTATTGGTGCATCGTCTTCACATAATTATAATTATACACCTTCACCACATAACTGATGTACCTTCTCCATAATGAAGCTACCTTTTGGAAGGGGCGACTAGAATCAATTCTATTTTCTTTGTAAATTTTGACGTTCTAAAGTGCCATTTATGTGCTTATTTGAAATAAATAATTTGACTTTGATATTTGTTTTGTATTTACATTGCTTGAAAAGGTTTGAATAATAATATATATTTTATAATTAGTCATTCACAAGCATGCAGATCTCAAATCTCAAATCGTTTATTGCAATCCATAATGTAGACTTACAGGTGGTAAATAAATCCAAAAAACAGATATTATGAAATACAAGTTATCACCTGGGATTAGCGCGTAAATGTTACCTTTATTGTATGGATGTCACAAATTATGATTAATATAAAGATTATAAATATAAATAAATATGCATTTATAATAAAAAACACATTTTGATTAATAAACATATGAGTTTCAACGCTGCAAAACTATGCCGATATGTATTTACGGAATTATAATCATTTGAATCATTAATACATCTCTCTAAGTTAGATTGGTTCCCCAATGTCATGATTTCATGAAAAAGGCATTCAATTGAACAAATCTAACTTTAAGAGATCATCATCATAATTTTAGCCGAAAGACGTCCACTGCTGGACATAGGCCTCCCCCAAAAGGGAGGGATTTGCCATAATCACCACGTTTGGCAGGCGGGTTGGCGATCGCAGTATGGTGTTAAAATTAATAGAGAACGCTGCTGCCCATTCTCTAGTAAGTCCCTTAGTAGCCTTTTACGACACCCACGGGAAGAAATAGGGCGGTGCTATTCTTTAACTCCGGCACCACACGGACGACCGACACTGACCTGCCAATTGCATACCTTACCCACTTTAAGATATGTATTCATGATTATAATGATAATAATTCCGTAATTACAATATCTGTTATAGTCGCGAATCATATTTTTATCAAGATACAACTAAACAGTGGTATTCTGCAAATATCATACCGTGAATACTTGAGTGAAGCGACCTTGAAGTGAGCTGTCAACAGTGTCACTCCCTGGCATATTTGATGAAATGACAGCTCACTTCACCATATTATTATCACGGTGAAATTTTTAACAGAATAGACCGTCTGGCACTGACCTTTAAATTGCAAAATTTTAATTTTGGTGGCTACCACTGCGGATTCACCGCAGTGGGTTGAGGGTTTATAAAAGGACTAGCTTTTGCCCGCGGCTTCGCTAGCGTTAATTTAGAATTTGACAATAATTTCGGGTTGTACTCTGCTTGCCCCATAATATAATTCAATCATGATTCGAAAGACACGTGACGCCATCTATTATCATAAGAACGTTATTGTTGTTTTTCTCGAGAACCATTTCGAGATTTAAGGTACCCTTTGTCCGTTCCTGTACACCTGACAACGTATATGCAAAATTTCAGGATGATCGGTTCAGTGGTTTAGGCGTGAAAAGGTAACAAACAAAAAAACAAACTTACTTTCGCATTTATAATATTAGTTAGGATAACGAGGTGAACTATCAGATATTTAGATTTTAATTGACCGTTTTGTAGTCTTCATTGAGTGATAGGTTTGTTTAGGTGTAGACCTAAATGATTGAACTTAAAGGACGATAAATAGTGTACTCACCAGGGTATAGAGGGCACTAGCGTAGGCAGCGTGTTTGACGTGCAGCGTCCGACAGCATGACAGCGATGTGTCGTGCTCGTGTGCACTCCACGCTTTCATCTGTTGACAACAATACAATACTTAATTCAATACAATACAATACGGTATAGATACTTTATTGTACTCAAAAAACAAAAACGAGAAAACCTGATCAAATAAAGGCGAACTATTAGTTCACTGGAGTAATCTGACATATGCTAACTGTCACTTTGTGTAATAAAATGGTCATATTTATTGTAATGGTGAACGTTTATAGTTTTATCGATTTATGGTTGTTCAATAAATGTACAATAATAAGTGTAAAAGTCTAAAATACAATAAATATGACCATTTTATTACTTATGGTGCTCCCACACTGCTGTTAAAAATGTTTACAAACATTAGTAAACATTTTCTAAACAAATATTTTATCACAATGTTAAGAAATGTTTTCATGTTAGGTAATGTTACAAAACATTTCTAAACAAAATTGTTAGTTTGGCGCATCCAGTTATAGCGCTTTTTTCATTTTATGGAACAAAGAATAGTGTAAAAAGCTAATCCAATAAGCAAATCTTCTTCCATTTTCGTGTAGACGCCTCGGAACGTAAATCCAAATGTTATACATGTTTGTAAACATTTTCTATCAGTGTAGGAGCACTCAAAACATCTAACAATTCCTAACAGAATTTATCAATTCCTAACATTTGTTAGTAAATGTATTAGTGTTAGAAAATGTTTGTAAACGTTTTATAACAGCAGTGTGGGAGCACCATTACACTAAATCGCCAATTCGCCTGCAAAGCGTGGCGATTATGGCAGAAAAGAGTAACGGTGGAGTTTCTTGCCCATTCTTCTCCATATGAAACTACCTTTTGGAATGGGCAACCAGAATCAATTCTTATATATTTTTTGGTAAATTTTGCCTTTTAAAAGTGCCTTTTATTTGCCTAAATACACAATTTGACTTTGACTTTTAATAATAACTAGGTAACCGCTATCATCAATTTCTTAATTAAGATAAGAAGTTGATATTGTGGCAGTTTAAGCTATGTATTCATCTTTCGGTCATTAGATGGCTCGTATCTAACTGTAGCTACATTATTATATACGGCTAATTATTTCCGGGTTCATGTAAGACAATTGAATTATATTGAGGCGTTCTTTTTAGGGTTCCGTACCCAAAGGTTAAAACGGGAACCCTATTACTAAGGCTTCGCCGTCTGTCTGTCTGTCTGTCTGTCCGTCTGCCACCAGGCTGTATCTCATGAACCGTGATAGTTAGACAGTTGAAATTTTCACAGATGATGTATTTCTGTTGCCGCTATAACAACAAATACTAAAATATAGAATAAAATAAATATTTAAGGGGGCTTCCATACAACAAACGTGATTGTTTTGCTCGTTTTTGCTCTATATTGATAACGGCAACAGGTAGACGCTTGAAATATTCACAGAATATTTAGTTATATATTCACTTTAAAAATAAATAATTAAATTAAAATAAAACCAATATTTAAGGGGGGCTCCCATACAACAAACGTGATTTCTTTGCCATTTTTATAGATAATGGTACGGAACCCTTCGTGCGCGAGTCCGACTCGCACTTGGCTTGTTTTTCTAAGTTAATTAAACAATCACGAACACTCCGTAAAATGGATAAACTGATAAAAGAAAAGTTCTTGAACGGCGCATCCTAGACGGATTACGATTCGTATATTGCCTGGCTAGATAAATGAATGGTTTGGCGAAGCTTGAGAAGACGAACGGTAGAAAAACATCAGAGATAGAAAAATTGTTTATTCTGCACAAACAAAACGCACATTTCAAAAAATCTACACAATTATAATACACACATACAAAGTAGCCAAAACCCTCGTATCCAATACACTTAAAAAAAATTGACAATCATTTCCATTGGTTGCGATTGGTTGAAGTCAGAGGAGCTTTTATTTAGGCCATCTTTGGAATGCCTTAATTTCAGTAGAAGATGTCTTAGATGGAAGGAATTTGACACGTTTTTCATAATTCCTAATAAAAAACAACTAATAAATACATTAAATTAAGAAATTACAAGGTATTTAAAAAAACCTACGAATAAATAGCAGTTGTCAGTGGTAGCCAAACTACAAAACCTCGACCAGTTTGAATAATGTCCGTTCCACGTGAAAAGGGAATAAAAATATTTCACCCGGAACTCATTGAATCATTTGACATAATAATATCTATTAAACTCTGAACAAAATGCGACGGACAAACTAGGACAGACAGAATTCCGATAGAAATCAATTTTGTCAATCAGTAGCCCAAGAGTAGCCCTCAGCTATTTTTATTTAATTTGACACCCGAAAAAGCTCCTTGAACTCATTTAATTTAGCACACTTCTAGGGAAGTGAAAACAAAAGAAACTGGCATGTAATACTAAGGCCCACACGTTCATGGGTTATCCCAACTAACTTGGAGTTAACAGCTAACTCAAGGTTAATAAAATAATTAATTTTGCGCCACCAAGAGTTGGAGGTAAACCTAGAGTTAAACTTTTAAATATTTAACCCCTAAAGTCAGGGTTAGTGTTAGTAATGTCAAAATAAATTGACGTTATGAGATACCACTGATAACACATTTTGTATTTTATATTGTTCATATTCCAATTCAACTATTTTTATTTGTAGAACATAGGTAAAACAAAGTACAGATGTCAGTTGTTCGACGATATAGTACGTGAAAATTCGGCACTACATATATCAGCAGGCAATATATTCATGAACGCATATAAAAACAAATACAAATTAAAAATAAAATTAAAACACATTTTTCTTTAACTGACGTTTTCGTGAATCAATAAACTAAATCTCCATGGAAACCAAATTATAAAATTTAAAGACAAAGAAGTATTAAGGCTTGTCCAGACTGGTGCGATATCGTGGGCGCGACGCGACTCTAGTAGCACAATTTCTTTTTCGGTGCCTGTCACGTCCACGTTATCGCACCAGTCTGTACGAGCCTTTACGTATCGTAATGTAGTGTAAAAGAGATGGGTATACAATTTCCACTCATTGTTCGTTCATTCATTTTTGATCGGATTACATATCAGGGCACAGACATTACGGTGGATGCCATCATGCGCGTTCGAGCCCTTATGACGGGTGATGCTGTGGCCCGGGGTGGGGTCATCTTGGCGGTGTCTCTTGACATCGCCAATGCCTTCAATACCCTGCCCTGGAGTTGCATCGGTGTCGCACTCCGGTATCACCGGATGCCGACCTACATCTGTCGCGTGGTCGAGGCCTATTTGACGGACAGGGCCGTCATCTACCCTGGTCACCAAGGAGAGTGGAACCGGCGAGAGATGTCGTGCGGTGTCCCACAGCGATCTATTCTGGGGCCGCAACTGTGGGACATTGGGTACGACTGAGTGCGCACCAACCTCCCTAGAGGCATCAATGTGGTTTGCTACGCTGGCCTATATGTTTTTATGGTCCTTGGACCGCACCACTGTCAGGTATAGGTATAGGTGTCCCAAATAACGGCAGGAGGGTTCACATCGGCGTCGAGTCGACGATGAAGTACCTGAGACTCGTCCTCAACAGCCGGTGGAACTTCGTAGAGCATTTCCGGCGTTTGGCTCCTAGACTGGAGCGGGCCGGTTCTGCCTTGAAGCGACTCCTGCCCAATCTAGGGGGTCCAAACGCCTCCTGCCCGAGGCTCTACGTGGGGGTCATGCGGTCCATGGCCCTTTACGAGGCACCGGTGTGGGCGCGTTCCTTAAGGCTGCAACCAACTCACCGGTTGAACGCGTCCCAAAAGATCAGAGCGAATGTTCTTTTTTTTATTTTTATTCGGAATTTACTTTAAAAAAATATTACTTTTTTAAAATATGCAAAACCGAATATCGTTTATCTTACTTATTAGAGTCGCTTTCGCTAGGTATTGTGTTATTTCGCTTTTGCTACATTTTGCAATAGCTCTTGTTTAATCAGCTCTGGATCCATATATCCCATTAATTCATTTTAAAAACCCAATTTTGGCAACTTGTAATTCGAGTCTTTGTAAACGATTATTTATGTATATAAGTATTGATTCTTAAGACACCTTTGGGTTTCTTATAGATATTAATGCGTGTAGGTACTGAGTACCTACGTGTATAACATTCATTAAAGACTACGTCGAGGTACGTCATTTCCATGAGATCAGTCTCATATCTCTCTCATGTTATTTATTAATATTTTTTAGAGATTCGAACACTCAATATTAAAATCAAAATTCATTTATTTAGACTAGGCTGCCAATCAGCACTTTCCAAGCGTCAAAATTAAATAAGACAGTTCCCCAAAAACGCCTGCCCTTCACTACTTCCTAGTGCTTTAGCTGGAAAGAAGAAGTGGCGCAACAAATTCCCCAGCAGCACAGCTGTCTGTTCAGTTAGAAACAGTTAATTCTGTAAAATTGTATGTAAAATAGTTCGCGCCACAAAACATTCAATTTAATTATTTGACATAATGTTAGCTAGCACACGCCACTATACCAATAAAAAAAATCATTGAAAAGTGTACTCAAGCAGAAATCAAAAATTAAAACTAAAAACTACACAATAATTCTGTACTTTCTGTGAATATCGATCCAGTTCATAAAATCATAAGATTAATTCGAAGATTCGTCGATTGGCTACATCTTACGTAAATAGATAAATCTAATAAATCTCTTGTTATCTAAATATAACTCTTTGTCTACTTTTCTACCACAGGTATGCTAGATTTCCTTAAAGCATCGCCTTTGTACGTATTTTTCGGTTCGTTTCTTCTTGTCTGTTTATATGTGTGTACACACGGCTACACATCAAGCTATACATTTCCAGTATAAGCTGACCTCTCGCTGTACGGAAATCCTACACAATGCGAGTTCAGCTTATACTGGAAATGTATAGCTTGATGTGTAGGCCGTGTGTACATAAACTGTTAAATAAATAAAAATAAATATAAAAAAACTCGACTCACACTTGACTGATCTACAAATCAATTGAGAAGTAAAACTACGAAAGTTTTCCTTAGCAAAGTGTTTACTTTCTTCTCTGTTCTAGCTTTACCTGTAGAAGCCCAAAAGTTTTATTTGGTAACCGGACTGTGTATATTTTCTTTATATAATATAAAAGGCCCGTTAGCTAACAGGAGTTTGAGTGAGTTTAAAAATAAATCTACGGTTGGGTCACAGTTCATTGTAAGCCACTGTAGGGCGTGTGAAAATAATAAACTAAATACTATGCTAGGACAGAATAATGTGATATTACTCTTTTCTTTCTTTTTCTCTCTTTTTTTCTTTCTTTTTTTTCTCTTTTTTATTACTAGTTTCTCTTTTTATTTTTAAATTATTTTTCTTTCTTTCTTTAATTTATGTGAACATGAGAAATGTGTAAAATATGACCAATGGTACCTATACAGGGTGGATTTTTGAGATGGGGCAGTAAGGGCAGCTACCTGTCATTAACTTTTTGAGAAATTTTGATCTGCATTCACAGATTTTGAAAAAAATCTAGTCAGCAGGAAAATGGGCAATTTTAACAAAATATTTTTTCTATGTCAACCGATCCTGTCTCCTATAAGGATCAAAAACCTCTATTGGGCCAACTGAGGTTTGAGTAAGCAACTGAAGTTTTTTGCAATTTATGACTTTTCTAGTAGAAAAGTCATAAATTGCAAAAACCTTTTCCTATACATTTAATATAAAGATTTACTTCTCACATTATATAGTACATTTTCAAAAATATCCATACATAGGAACGCAGATCAAAATTTCTCAAAAAGTTAAGGACAGTCTCTTAAGACCGTTTTCTTGTAGCTACAACGGTTAACAGTTTCACTGCCAGCCAGATTGTGAGGGTTTTTAGTTTTTATTTAGCTTCTTTGACATCAGTTATAAGTTTAAAAAAATATTAAATACATGTAATTATTATTTTCGTAAATAAAAAAATAAAAAGAAATACCGCACCTGCGCGGGCCCGGCACTGCGGATGGAAAATCCATACGTAGTGCCAAGCCCGCGCCAGTGCGTGGTTAGGTATCTATTGTTGATATTATTTATTATAAAACCAAATGAAAGTTTTCAAGAAGTGCAATCACTAATATGAGTTATTAGGAACTAAAATGACACAGTGAATTAGTACAAGTAACAATATTAAGATAAACTAACATAATAATAAACAATTTTTGACTTCAATTATAATTTTTGGCATGAAATCAAATATAATCAACCGATATCAAATTATCATGTTTTCAAATGGAAGAATGATATACTTCAAAACATTCAACACATAATCCAGGTTTTTCCATACAAGTAATGCAATGCCAAATAGTGTCTGTACGTTTTTTCCAGGGTCAAACTCGTCGCTCGATTCAAGATCGGCGAATAATTCATCTTCGACGTCTGAATCACGTAAATAACTTGTATTACAACGACTTCTTTAAGGCCGCGAAGGGCCTGCCTCATCTCCCATTTTAATCGCTTGTAAAATAAAAACACGTGGCACGATTTAGAAACCGTTAACTTTGTTTGAATCGTAAAAAAATCGAGCGCAGTGCCAACGTAAATACAACAAGTCAAACGCAATGCCGGCTGCACACTGACTCATAGAAAATGTACTGAGCCTAGCCCGCGCCAGCGCGGGGTTGGCCCTTCGCGCTATACCCCGCACCCCGCGCCAGCGCGGGCTCGGCAGCGAAGTTGTTAAGGTTGTACCCTTACTGCCCCATCTCAAAAATCCACCCTGTATACTCTCAATCTTCTGGTATTGTTAGAATCAAAATCAAAAGTCATTTATTCAAACTAGGCTGAGAATCAGCACTTTTCGAACGTCAAAAATTACATAAGACAGACCCTCAAAAGCGCCCACCCTTCACTACTTCCTAGTGTTTTGCTGGGAAGAAGAAGTGGCGCAACAAACTCCCCAGAATATTCAAAATCAAAATATTTTATTTCACATAAGCCTACATGGGCACTTATGAAACGGCTAGGTGCACGGTTCCCATTGGTCGTTTCCTATGCAGAAGAGCCGGCAAAAAACTCCACGGTTACTCTTTTAAAAAATAAATGGCTTTTACAATGTTTTCAAATGACAGTGTTAACAGGTATTTAACAAATAGAAAATGGTCTACAAATCTACAGTCTGTTAAGCCTACAACGTTCTGACATTCACACAATATTTCAAATAAAAACGATATAAAATATTATTAAAATAAAAAAAACGAGTGTGCTTTAGACTGAAGTAAAACAGAAATCACCGTTCGCGTAACGCTAGCAAAAGAAGTTTTACCTCAAATCTCCCTCTCAACTTCCGTTCGCCTCGCCCGATCACACTTTCCGTAACGCTCTCGGCACGCATTCATCAGCTTACTCCCCAAGTGAACCTTATTGAAATTAAAATTGTAGGTATACCTTTTTTTTTTTTTTTGGGTGGGATATTATCAAATAACTTCTCCCGCGCTGGGCGGAGCGGGAGGGCGTGTCAGACTTTTACTGACTAAAACCCACCCGTATTCCTTCATGTGTGCCAGGGCCACGATATCCCTTTCGGACAAACTCGCAACCCTGGCAGGTACCTATTGGCCCTAGCGGACCCCGTCAGTTGGTGCTGACAACTCTTTGAGGCGCGCGTGGAATACGACGCGCCGTCGACCCGGGCCTGGTCGTTATCGGATGTCACCGTCCGCAGGCCCGCGCCTACGGTGGCCGGAAATCGGCTTGCGACTCCCGACGCCCGGGGCGTCTCCT
Organism: Tiliacea aurago; assembly: GCA_948098905.1. NCBI lineage: Eukaryota > Metazoa > Arthropoda > Insecta > Lepidoptera > Noctuidae > Tiliacea > Tiliacea aurago. The sequence goes on along the minus strand of OX402579.1, from coordinate 20,509,377 downwards.
GCGGCGACTAGGGGCGCGAGGGCGCGAACCTTGCCTCTCCCTCACGCGTTCCGCCTCCTCCTTCGCAAGCATTACTAATTCGCAGAAGGAGGTGACGGCCTCCCATGCACTCTCACTCCGAACCATGGCCTGAACCAGGGATTGTAGGTATACCTATAATGTCAATTGGCGATCGCCTGTATCGATCCTCATAATCTAACTTATTTTATAAATGGGAAAGTGAGTTTGTTTCTTTGTTACGCTGTCACACTAAAACTGCTGACCGGATTTGGATGAAATTTGGCACATGGGTCTACCATAATCTAGGTTAGAGCAAAGGATACTTTTTATCCCGATCTTGTCACGAGTTCGAGACTTATGCATGTGAAACCGCGGGGCACAGCTAGTAAAACTCTAATTATGAACACACATCTCCACTAACTTTTCTCTGTCTGATTGTTGGTACTTACGCTCAATCAACTCACGATTTAACTAGGCACCAGAGGAAAAATGGAAGACGCAGTGAAATAGGACTTCACACACGCAAAGCCAGTTAGTGAATAAGCATAAATCCGCCTTTTTTCGGAATATTCTTTTTGCCTCGTTTGATAGTTTTTGCTGAAAACGTGCCAAAGCTTGCATGAGTTTGATAACAATGCGATTTCCAGCACTTTCACGGTCCTGTTAGAGCCTTTGACGCTTTCATATGTAAAGTTCATGCTTTATTCCGTGATGGTATAGTTAGGAATATGCGTATTTATAGCGTTATTGATGTCTGCAAAAGGTCACAGGCCTTTCGCTGAATAATAAATTCAGGATTAATATTTTATGTATTTTGGTCAAATGACGTTCGATGTAAATCTTTGATATCAAGTCGCATGTGGTAGACCTGGAGAGCGATCCTAAAATAGCTGAGGAGTATTCTTGTCAAGACAAATACTTTGCGTACCTACCTAAGAAACAAAATCAAAATATTTTATTTCACATAAACCTACATAAGCATTTCAGCCGAAAGACGTCCACTGCTGGACATAGGCCTCCACCAAGCACCGCCACTTCAACCGGTTCTGTGCTTTCCGCATCCAGCGGATACCTGCAGCCTTCACAAGGTCATCGGTCCACCTTGTAGGAGGCCTTCCAACGCTACGTCTTCCAGTACGCGGTCGCCACTACAGAACCTTTCGGCCCCATCGGCCATCAGAACTGCGAGCAATGTGCCCTGCCCACTGCCACTTAAGCTTGGCAATTCTTCGGGCTATGTCGGTTACCTTGGTTTGCCTGCGGATCTCTTTATTTCTGATTCGATCACGTAGGGAAACTCCAAGCATAGCCCATTTCATGAGCATTTATGAGACGTCAAAAGCGGGTGCACGGTTCCAATTGGTCGTTTTCTATGGATAAGAGCCGGTAAAAAACTCCACGGTTACTCTTTTAAAAATAGGATTGTTTTTTACAATGTTTTCAAATTACACTGTTAATAGGTATGTAGGGACAGTGTAGGCCTGCCAACAAGTACCAGGTACTTAACAAAATAGAAAATAGTCTACAAATCTACAGTCTATAAAAGCTCGTACAGAATGGTGCGATATCGCGGGCGCGACAGGCACCGAAAAATAAATTGTTCTACTATTGTGGCGTTGCGCCCGCGATATCGCACCAGTCTGTACGAGCCTTTAAGCAAACAGTTCTCACATTCACAAAATATAAAAGAATCAATAAGAAATATTAATAAAATAATAAAAATAAAAACTTATTTAAACCAAATGACATGATTGCGATTACAACCGTAAAAAATCTGAATTAAGACGCTGACAACAGGTAAACCGCTGTCACTGTCATACAGCATACAAAAGAAAGAGAAGTGCGATGACACAAAGCTTGTAATTTATTGCAAAATATGAAGCAATTATGTATTTACTCAAAAATTAGTTGAGTAATCGAAAATAAAAAACAACCAACCAAGTTCTGCATACAAATAAGACGTTATTTTTATTAGTTAAATACCAACCGTACGGTGATATTTAATTCAGATATTTTGGATTTAAACTCAAAGTAAAGGGTTAGTTTACCGTTAATTTATATCGAGTGTTTTTTTCTAAACGTGGTTTGGTAACAACCAAGTTCTGAGAAATATGTTCAAGAATAACATATATTTTTTACGCAACCACAAACTAAATAGATTTAGCATTTTTTTTTATTAAGACAAGCCTACTTTTATCATTTGCCACTAGTCAGCGCAGCGCCTTAATATCCTGTCCACAAAACATATTGTAGGTAGGTATGTAATGTCAAATAATGAAAAGATTATGTCAAGAAAGTATGTAAAAAAAAATAAAAGAACGTAAGCAACTGTGATTCATAATTCGGAACGGGACAAGCACAGCTCATACTATGAAACACGCTGAAATCTCTAAGTTCTAAAACAAAATAAAAGATATTTTGATTTGAAACTTAGATTTTTAAAACACAAGTAGGTTCCAACCAAGTGTGTTTAAACGTACGTATGTATAAACATACACACATACATAAACTCACGCCTTCTTCCCAGGGGGGTAGGCAGAAACTGCAGAACGCCACCTGCCACGATCCTTACATGCTCCTTTTGCTTCGTTTAGGTTCATATCTGGCCAATCGCCATACACGCGGACCGGTGGCGATTACGACGTACCTGTACTTTCAGAATAACATCACAAAAAGAAAGAAAGAAACATTGTTTATTCTGCACAAACAAAACGCACATTACAGAAAAATTACATAAATTAAATACACACATACAAAGCCGCAAAAAGCCTCGTATTCAATACATTAAAAGTTTAACAATCTTGTCCAGTGCTTGATGCTCTTGATGTCAGGGCCAGAGACCAAAGACAATTTACATTGTGTTACTAGGTGTACTACGTATTTAATCTGTTGTTGCGCCTACTGCCAAATGGCAACCTGTAATGACAACAAACAAACAATCAAAGCAAAACAAAATGCCGATTGCAGAGTGGAAAAATAACAACTTTTGTAACAAACAAACAACTATACAAGAACAATTACAATAGCCGTGCGTCGCATCTGTGCAAGAACAGGTCTTTGCTCAGCAAAATGCTGTGACAACAGCGCTGATTTTCAGCAAATACCTTCTAAAAAGGTTACTATGAGTCCTTCTAGGACGTCCTCTTCCGGCGTTTCCATACACATTTGCCTTGCCTTCTTCTTATACCAAGATAACAAGTTGCCAAAGTCTGTTACAGAACTTAGCGATGGAAAATGGAAAATTCAAAACCCACATCAAACGTGTCGTTATCAAAAAAGCATATTATAAGATTAAAGACTACGTTGAAGACAAGGAAGTTTGGCATTAATTCCTTCTGCACATGTGGCCACTTCCCTGGTACCTCATCAACGGCAAAAATACGTAAATGTCTATTTACTGCTCCCAAGTTGCGATGTTTATGTTATTTATTTGTTACATACTTCCGTGACTTAATTTTTTTTTTTCTTTGACATTATATAGCTACAATTTTAATTTAAACAAGGTTCTTAATTTTAATATTTTAATAATATTTTATATCGTTTTTTTGTAATGTTTTGTTAATGTGAGAACATTGTAGGCTTAATGGACTGTAGCTTTGTAAACCATTTTCTATTGTTTTTAAGTACTTGGTACTTGTTGACGGGCTTACACTGTCCTCCCATACCTATTAACACTGTAACTTGAAAACATTGTAAAAGCCCATTATTTTTAAAACAGTAACCGTAGAGTTTCTTGCCGGCTCTTCACCATAGGAAACGACCAATTGGAACCGTGCATCTAGGTTCTGATGTTTCATAAGTTGGTATGTATGTGTGTGTGGATATAACATCCGATAAGCCTAAACGTTTCTCCTATTTGCTCAAATGACGTGTCGTTACAATCGTATGGTTCCGCAGAGTATCATAAGCACATGGCGACATACATCCAAGATGGCGGCGATAATCTTATTTCATTTGACAATGAAAATGTTCTACATTGAGTTGAGTATTAAGAGAATTGGTGGCGCAATAGAATTAATAGTAGGTACTTACGCCTTAGATAATTAAAGGCAGAAGTGACGCTATCTTCTTCTTGTTCAAAGTAAAAAAGTTGCCAATATCCCAACACAAAGCCAAAAGCTTTTCGCCTGTGGCATCCAATAAAATTAAGGCACTTAATGCACCTTACGCCTCATTTACACGGAGCGATTTAATTATTTTTTATTTTCTACATCTGGGGACAGCCTGTTAAGCTACAGACTTTAAGGGGCTGTCCCCAGATGTAGAAAATGATCCTCAAAAATAATAATCCATGGATCTATATCTTTGTACTTAAATGTTACAATGTTTCTCAAAAAATGAACCACTGAAAATTATATATTTTCTTTCTTAAAATAAAAACCAAAAGCACTGGAAGTCGGCGGGTTATTGTTGTAAACTTGTCCTATTACAAGATAACACAGATGAAACGACTTTAACCGAAGTTTCTGAGATCCTTTACTGAAATGAAGGCCCCATTTTTTTTTTACTACCTCAATATAATTTTCAAATGAGGTGTGCTGAAGATAATTTGGGAGAAATGAAGGTATTTTAGGCCAAAATATTTAATACGGGATCTTAGTTTGGACCCTTCTAATTTAAATATTACTGCAGTATTTACTAAGAGATTTTTTAGACGATGCGCTATAATGATCACTCTCATAAAAAAACAAAGATTTGCACACACACCAATGCATAAACTAACTCTTCTTAAAGCAAATGATCAAAATGTCAAAGGTATGCAAATGTTCTCCCCACATTGGATTTGCGAATTTTGTGCAAATGTACAAAATCAAAATATTTTATTTCATATAAACCAACATGGGCACTTATGAAACGTCAGAAGCCAGGTTCTTGGTTCCAATTGGTCGTTTCCTATGGAGAAGAGCCAGGGAGCCAGCCAGGGATAGATATCAGTATAATGCCTGTAGTGCAATATAATGTCAACTAACCTTTACATCACTATGATGTCATTACACACACATTACTATGATCACACATAATTAATTTAACTGCCATTGCTTCATTTTGAATGGTTTTTACATAATTGTGTAATAAAATTACTATACAATTGTATTCTAGGTGCATGCATCATCTTCACAATTACAATAGGTACTTACCTATACAAAATATTTTAAATCATTTTAAAAGAGTAACGGTGGAGTTTGCCCATTCATCTCCAAATCGAAACTACCTTTTGGAAGGGGCGACTAGAATCAATTCTATTTTTGTGTACATTTTGACGTTCAAAACTGCCTTTTATGTGCCTATTTGAAATAAATAATTTGACTTTGACTTTGTCTGTATTCTCCACCCTACAGTACTCTAGTAAAATTACAAACATATTAATATAATATTACAGAAGTAGATATCACACTTCACACTAATATAATAAACGCGAAAGTTTGTGAGTGTGTGTATGTATGTTTGTTACTTCTTCACGCTCAAACGGCTGGACCAATTTTGATAAAATTTTGTATGGAGGTAGCTGACACCCTGGATTAAAACATATTTTTATCCCGATATTCCCTCGGAATCGAGACTTACGCGGGTGAAACTGCGGGGTGCAGCTAGTGATATATATATTTTGCTGTTATAACAGAAAAGCTTGCACACTGTTTCTATCTTGAAAGAAGCTTAGATTACTATTATATACTATTTTTAACGCTTGTTCTCAAATGTACTAACTAAACTTTGAGAACAAACGTTAAAAAAATATACGATTAAAGATCGAAGTATCCGGTACGCAGAGATATCGTATTTCGGGCAACAGTCAGTTTAACAAGATGTAGACTATCAGGCCAGATGTACACACATGTTTTTCTTGCCGTGAAAATCTACGGTTTATTCGCCGTGTGTAGGCACGGTCGTCAGTGTTATATGGATCACTTAGTAATCTTGTGACACACACGTTTTTCTACGGCTCCGTAAAGGAACTGGGCCGTGTACAAATGGCCTAAAAGTCTGAAGCTAATGTGTATCTTAAAGAATGGAAACTTATTAACCATTAAGTGTTTGTGAAGGTGTATTGGTGTAGGCAAATGAAACAAAACAGTGCAACTTCGCTTCAAGTTCTCTCAAGAAGTCCACGTGAGGTCTCAGTAAAGTGCCACATCTTTACTGAAACTCAAGGGGAGTGGGCGGGGATATCATCATCATGCATTTATAATTAATTTCATCAATATTATACAAGAACTAAAACTTGACATTGGCTAAATGCACAAACCGTGCGAAGCCAGAAGGAAAAAAAAAAAAAAAAAAAAGAATGGAAACGTATGAATGAACATTTCGTCTTAGCACTCACAAGCGTGTGTGTTTCACCCGAATTTTAATTCTGTGTATTTACTGAATTATTTTAACTTCGACAAGATTATTTACAATCTAACAACTACTTAAATCACCTTTATACCTGCGTATTTCTAAGCAATTAGTGTTTTGAATGAATTAATTAGGCTCTAGCTTGTCGGAATTAGTGAGAGATGGCCCGGAATAGAACAAATTGTTTTATACAATTTTTGCAAATACGAGTACAAGACAAAGATTCCTTGGACAACAACCGGACTGTTTTGTGCCAAATTGTTTATTAATGAAACAACGACAATAATTTTGATTAAACAGACTGGTAATAATTAATTTGAGTTCTCGGTAAGGTCGAACTATATACAACCCGAGCCTAGCAACAAATATATTATTTCCGTAAATCTCAATAACGGTTGGTATAATTATGAGAATAAATTAATGTTGTAATCTTTTCAACAAAAATAATCTTAGCAATTCTTCAAATCTCTACTAAGCTCAAATTAAAAAATATATATTATAAAAATAATAATGAATAGCCAGAGGAAATGCCACGTTTTCTTCCAACATTTCAAACCGAATAATTTATTACAATTATAATTTTTCAAATATAATATGTACCAGACAAGGCTTTATAATTGTTACGCCACAAAAATAAGGCTTTCAGCCTTATTTTTTTGTAAGAATGAGAACATTAAAATGATAAAAAATTCCGAAGCACTTTGTGTTATAATTCTGAGAATTTTTGATGAATGCGACAGAAATATTAAGAGTATCTTAGGGCATTTTCTTCACTGTGTTAAAAGTGTTTAGGTATGAAACTGAATATTTTATTATGAGATAAATCTATAAAGTATCAGATATTCAGAGACATTTTAATTTATTCAAGAGGATAATAAATACGATTTAGACTTCCTAAACTGAAATAACGTTCAAACTATTAAAATTAAAATATCATAAGCTATCATAAGCTATCATAGCTAAAACTAATAACATTGATTAATAGTACATTATTGCAAAGGCCGTGAAATAGGCAATTGCAGGTCGAGTATGAGTTTGAAGGCCGAGCCGCAGGCGAGGACTTCACTAATACGAGACAGGCAATTGCCATTTCCGCCGAGGTATTAGTGCTTTTCTCAAAAGTATGCAGGGAAAGTAAATTATTTATAAATTCCAGATTCAATGACGAACAACGATAATTTTTCAAACGCCAATGTGTTCATTTGTTTTTTTGTTTTCAATAAACAGCTTTCTCTTTGAAAGCCAGTTCGAAATTTAAATAAAACCTTTGATAAGTTACCTCCTTGGTTGCCATGTTTCGGAGTAAAAGAGTATTTAATAACCCTAGCACGCCGTTTCATACAACATTGCTGGAGCTTTGTAATGTTCCAAATTAAAAAAAACGCTCCTGCAATGGATTTGATTTTCTTTGACCGTAAATTCGATACTTCGCGTGTTCTTTTATTTCCATGCATGCTTTTGAGAAAATTAACATTATTTAAACGATGAGTTCAAAATCATTTTATTTCTTATAAAGTTTTTAAAGTTTTACGAGTTTTTAAAGTTAAACTATAATCTTTACAAATCTTCTCTTTATAAAATGATAATATAATAAAATTATAGTGAATTAAACTGTACAATGAATATTTTTGAAAAAAGTAATTGCTACGAGTTGTGAGAAGGATGCTGATGCTGAAAATATAGTTTTGGAATTTTTGTCTGTTTGTCTGGTTTTATTATTTTTTTAAACTTCTCGCACACAATAAGGTACAAAGGCGGACTTAATGCCTTAGGCATTCTCTACCAGTCAACCAAGGGTGGTGAAGAGATAAGATGGCGGGTGCTCTGATGGAGAGAAAATAATAATATTAAAAAATATTAAATTCTTACATACTACTACAAGTACATAAATAGATTATAAACATATAATACACATACATACGTACATATTTACTATAATATTTACCCCTACATTTCATTTCATTTTTTTTTTCTATGTATGTTCCGGATTAACGCAATTACTACTAAATAGATTAATATTCTTATATATAGAAATATTCTTTAAAAGACTGGTCAACATATAGGCTAACACGCTATTTGCTATGAAGGAGTTGCACTAATAATAATTATGCAATATATTCGTATTCTTGAACAGTTTGCTGCGAGTTTGTGATTAAACTAGAAAAAATGTTGTAACATTGCAGATAAATAAACATTTAAGATAAGTAAACAGGTTTCACAGCCACGGTTCGTAGGTTCAATCCCCAACAAATCCGTCAATTTACTGATGTAGATACCGCGAGGCTAGTCTATTTTAGTTACTTTCATAGTATCATGTCTTACGGTATTTTACTATGGGGACGGGCTGCAGACATCGAGTCTATTTTTATTCTGCAGAAAAGAGCCATCAGAGCCATATATAATCTCCGCAGGCGCGATTCTCTTAGGGAACTGTTTAAGGATATTAACATCACGACGGTGCTTTGTCAATATATCTATGAAAACATCATGTACGTAAGAAAAAAATTACATATTTTTAGTAAAAGAGGCGAAAGACATAATTATAGTACTAGAAGTAGGGATCTATTGGCTCAACCAGGTTTCAGACTGGCAAAAATGGACTCATCTTTCATGGGTTACTGTTTAAAATGTTATAATAAAATCCCTCCCGTCATACTTCAACTGAATGAGACGAAATTCAAATCTAGTATAAAACGCACACTTGCATAGTGTGCGTTTTATAGCAGGCATATTATAGGTTGGGGGATTACATCGCTGATAGAAATGCTTGGCTCAATGCTGGTCCAGCTCCACAACCACAACTAATTTATTAACATTTGAAAATACTGTTGGAGCTGATGAAGATTGGAAGACTATCTTTTCATTGTATAAACTCGAATCTCCTTTGTATTATAAATAATTGCATAACACAGGTGTGAGTACTATGTACAATAGAGCTACTATTTACCGGGTAATTATGCCTTTCATTGACTTAAATGTGCCCTGGCGGCTGAGAGTATGTCATGCTCACTCAGATGTCTCGCTGATGGTGGCGTGTGTGTTGGTTGAGCTGAATGGTGCTGATCCATGCGTCATGTTCGTGAACGGGCGCTGTCAGTTGGGACTGGTCATCTCTTAGCTGCCACGGCTTATTTTTAATTATTTTAGTTTTGAATTGTCTTTCTATCACGGACGCTTTTGACGTATTGCATCGTTCTCACATGTTTAACTTCAATATGAATGATGTTACCAATATTTTGTATCAATATTTTAATTTAAAAGAGTGTCCGTGGAGTTTCTTGCCCGTTCTTCTCCATAGGAACCTACTATTTGGAATGGGCAACTAGCTTCATATTTGTAACTGACCGACTTCTTGACAATTCAAAAGTGCCTGTCAATGGTTTAATTGAAATAAATGCTTTGAGTTTACAGATTTTCTGCTTTGTGATTGTTTTCAATCATGTGTTAATGATGTCTTGCTATAGGAATATTAATATTAAATAATTAATATCGTTTGTAATTTTTATTTTTTGTAATATCGTTTTAATAAATTGTAGGGTCTTACGACTTCCACGCAAATGAAGTCGCGGGCAGAAGCTAGTAGAAGTGGTTTTTGTGAGAGCCACCACAATTTTAGCAATATTTCGTAAGAAATTTTGAATTCTGTTAATTAGAGGTTTTACAAAATGTGTCAGACGTCAAAGCCATTTGCTATGTTCATACATAAAATACTGGTCATTGTTGTTTGGTAATCCATTAAAACCGTCAAATCGTGCACCTATGATGGCCATAGTGCACATAAATTAATTTTAACTAACCCCCAATGCCTCTGGTAGGTAACAAATGAGTTTTGACACTAATTGTGCACCTTGTTTGTATGTTGTTGAAGGTTAAAAAAGTCTAATAAAAAACAAACTATAAAAAAATTGTTTTGTTTTTAATTTTTAATTGTGACATTGATAACGCATCTTGGGGTTAAACAAAACATAATAATATTGAAACAATAACTTAATATTAGATATATTTTTACAATAATCAATACTTCGTCAAATTGTCTTTGTTTAATTTATAACAGTACCTACTTTTCTTATGAAAATTACCTAGTTAATACAATACATGTCATACTTCTGTAGGTATTCGATAGTGTCCATTCATGACAACTGATATATGAGACCAATGATCAATGTATTTGTGGCGTAGAACGAACGGTTTAGATTTTCATAAAGAATATTCAATCCTAAACTAATGATGGTTGGAATGACAGACAGTATTCATTATACAGGCTGTTAGATATATCGACGCAAACTTTTAATCATAAATATTATGCGGCAACATCGACATATTTCCTCGGTTATTAAACAAAAAAATAAAGACTAAAAATTATAAAAAAAATACAGTCTGTATAGGTACCCTTGACGAATGCATGGAGATGCTACCAGCCTTGTAGTACAATTTAATTATGTAACAATATTACGTTTTTTCTTTTAATGACGTGATTCGAGTTTCTATATATAAAGCCGTATTTTTTTGCGAATGGATACAAAATACGGGAGTAGATTTCTGTTTGTTTCGTATTTTTGTCGATTTTTAGTAGGAAAATATTTAAAATAAAAATTTTAATTTTGGATCTAACGCTTGTTACATACATTTATTGATAACGAAAAAATGAGGTTAAAGCTTTTACAATTAAAATGATTGTTAATAATAATCATAATGGTTTGTCATGGTGCTTTAGATACCTACAACAGTAATTAAGCCACTGAATGACGCATACATTATTATTAAACGTTATTGTTTAACAAAACATTTTATTTCCATTAGCTTGGCTGTAATAATTGTGATTAACACTAAAATTAGAGTTAATACGGTAAAGCTTTCTGATAATCATATATGTATATAAATTAATTACGACTGTTGATTCATTTAGTGTACTGCATCGATATTTTCTTATATAAATAAAAAATACGACCCTCTCAATTATTTTTTCATAATTTTATGAATAATTAGAGGACCTAATTAATCATAAAATTATAAAAAAAAAAAAATATTGGTTTTTGTTTCCTGTAATCTATAATCATCAAAAAAATCAAAAATCAAAATCATTTATTTGCATAAATAAGGTACAGAAGGTTGGTCAAACGTACAAAATTGTTCTCTTATTTTGCCATTAATTTCGGCGTGCAAATACAAAATCAAGCTACATATTTTATTTAAATTAATTAACCATAATCATGAAGTCATTAAACAGATAATCCCATTAAAAACATTATATTATTGAATTAAATAAATGTCAATTTATCAATGAAAAAATAATAAAAATAATAATCATAAATGTCAATAATAATCATCATGTCAATAATAGAAGAGAATAATAGGAGATCATCATCATCTCAGCCGGAAGACGTCCACTGCTGGACATAGGCCTCCCCCAAAGGGCCCTTGCCATAATCGCCACGCTTGGCAGGCGGGTTGGCGATCACATTGTGGTGTTAAAATGCATAGAGAACGCTGCTGCCCATTCTCTAGTAAATCCCTTAGTCGCCTTTTACGACACCCACGGGAAGAAATAGGGTGGTGCTATTCGTTACGTCCGGCACGACACAGACAAATAATTATTTTTTTATTAATAATTAGGTAATTATTTTTAATTATTTTTTCATCACAGTTTTTCAGTATCTGATCCCTGAGACCTGAGACTTAGGTACTGAACCGAACATAACAAAGAGGGGAATAGATTGGAATCAGTCAAGTAAATGAATATATAAAACCATTTTATTAATTATGCAGACACCTGTGGCCATTTCCATATAATTTAAATTATATTAATTTTCACATAAGACAGATATCCTCTAAATAAATGTGTTCATAGGAATAATGTAAAACAAAACAAGATGTTAAAAAAATAAGACAACCTTTAGTAAAAAACATGTTAAACATTATTTATATTCGTCCCGTTTTTCTGTTAATAATTCGCCTCGATACTTCTATCAGAATGTTTCAAATTTGATATAACTGAACAATTGATTGGAAACAAAGTTTCTGGACGAAACACGTTAATTGTATAATTAACTTTATTGATTTTACTTCTTGAACACAACTTCTAAACATCACACCTGTCACCGGTTTGACCCTCAAACAATTCAAGTTGATAACTTAGTAATTTAATTTCTTACAACAAAAAAGGTTATCGTAAATATCTGAAAACTTGTGTAAACCTTACTTTTGACTGTGTGATGTATCTGCAACAGTTGTCAGGTCACTTAATATCATATTATAACAAAGTTTATAATCACATTTTATTTGTTTACTTTCGTGTTATATGTTCGTTCGGAGAGCGCGACGCAGCGTGCTTCTTGCAACGCCGACGCGAGTACACTGGCACTTCCACGCTGTAGGCTCGTAGACACTGCTACGAAAGCGCTACGCAGCTACGCTCGTAGCACATAAAGTTTTCTTTTTTACTGTACCTACGCTTAGTTCTGCGTGTCGCCTTACTTTGCAGTTTTATTTTTATAACTATAATAATATTCTATATTTTTTCTTCGATAGCAATTTATGATTTTTCTACTTTTCTTTAACACAGAGAACCAATGTCATTCCCGATGCCCAATCAATATAAACTCACTTCATCTTTTAATTTAAATATATTTTGACGACACGGTTGGCGCATGGTTAACTGCTGCGCTGCGTGTCGCTGGTTCGATTCCCGCTCGGAACAATTATTTGTATGACCTACAAGTAGTTGTTCCGGGTCTGGCTGTTTGTGTAAAATGTTTGTAAACGCACCCACAATACAGGAGAAATTCCGAGTGTGGGGCAACATATTAAAAAAAAAAAATATTCTAAAAGCTAACGACCCACGTAGTTAGAATCATATCTTCGATTCTAAGAATGAATACAATTTATGAGAAAACCATATACAGATTACGGTTATTTATGAGAAAACCATATACAGATTACGGTTATTTTACGTTTGTAGGTAGCTATACAACATTATTTTTAGTATATGCGAAACCTGAATAAAGTTTGTTCAGAATAAGGAACTGAATCGATTTCAATAATTTTTACACCATGTTATATTTTGTCCCAAAAATATTTAAGTGTGATGGAAAATGTTATCACCATTTAATTGCTTACAATACAATCGCCGTACGGTTAGGTACCTACTGCCAAATCATTATCAATGAGCGCAAGACGACCCTGGAGGCGCGGGGGCGCCGTTAGCATGTTTTTGTACGGACAACCCGGTAACATAACAACCTTATACCTTTGTGATTTTTCATGACACAGTTTTTAAATTTTGTACATAGATTATTACATAAAAATACCAGACACGTGTTTCGGTTTTCGCATATACTAAAACTAATATTGAATAATTTGTACTGAACAATTCTTACCACACAAACATAGAAGCGTCTTTAATAAAATGTTTAAGAAATAAAAACAAAATCTAGCCAGAGTAAAATGTAAAGTTCCGTCTATAATAAAAGAAAAACTGCATTTATAGCTTCCGCAGTAAAACCGCTAACATACGCATAAATCTTTGAATCTGCATTTTGCATATTATTAAATATATCCCGAGGCGAGTTGACTCAAGTGTATCGACTTTACGTAAATGAGTGCACGATAAAATGAAAATCGGTTACCGGGGTAAGTAGAATTTTATCGGAATAGACGTTTAAAACGAGATTGTATTACTAACATAATATTATGTTTTTTTTTTTTTAAACGAGTACCAACGTACTGAAAAAACGGAAACAAGTAACTGCTTAGTCGGTGTAGTAGAAGCAAGTGATCATGAGGCCATGAGTTTGATTCTCAGTTCGAGCAAAGTGTTGTGTGTGTTTTGTTGTGTGTGTGTGTATTGTGTGTGTGGTGTTGTGTTGTGTTGTGTGTGTGGTGTGTGTGTTGTTTTGTGTGTGTTTGTGTGTGTTGTGTTTTCCTATTAGAAATTTATCAGTAGCCGCACGGTGTCTAGATTTGTACCCGGTCAATTTGTTACATGGGACATGAGCCTAATTAATTGAAAAATAATTGAAAATTGGGTGTATTATTATTTATGTATGATTTTAATTTATTTCACTATTTACTATGACATTTATTTAATTATTGACTTTAGATACTTCTTGACCTTGAACGATGAAATGATTTTCCAATTTAATAATTTTGTATTTTGATTGTAACTTATGAGTAAATTTTGCATGCCCAAGTGACGGCAAGCATGGAGAACATTATAAAAACTTGTATAACATTTGTAACCCTATACATGTTGGCAAAACAATTAAAGATTATGATTTTGTATTTTCACCTATTCCACTCACTCTTCTGAAGAATACAGTCGTGATGATATGTTACTTTATTCTATAGTATTTAAATAAAAAATGGATAATAAATTAAAGGAAATTGATATTGGTTTGAGATATCGTAAAAATTGCTGATGGGTATCCCTCCCCCGAGAGTAGCGAGAGTTAAATGGGTGTCGTTGTGGGTGTGTATAGGGTTAGCAAATGAATGTTTATTTATAAGAATCAATATAAAGTAATTATTTCCTCTGCCTAACCCTTCGAGGATTACAGGCGTGATGCTGTGATATGTAAAATAATGATTTATGCAGGTTATTTTAAAGAAATGAAAAGGTTAATTATTGCATAAAAAGAAAACCAATCGTTAATATTTTCATTTTATAAAAAAAACATTTTTCGAAAAATAAAACGTTTAGTTTCCAACCTTTAAATTAGAAATATCACTGTGTTTTACGAGTAGGTATAGTACAAACTTTTTTTTTTAACATCTCATGTCTTGGTGTGTTAAATTGTGATATGAGATAGCATGAAACTCACTATCATAGATCAATAGCTAATACATTGTCACAGTAGATAGAACATTGAGACTTTTTATAAATAAGCTAGCTGGCACCAGCGGGTTCGCCCACGTGACTTTTTCTAAAAGAAAAATTATAATCCATTATACATTTAAATTAAATTACAAAAAAAAAACATGTTAACTGGCTGTTTATTTGTATGATGCCACTAAGTGGGGCCTGGTGACCTGTAATACAGGTTTTCTAAAACCTACTTCAGGCACCAGCTCTCGGGGTGCGTGCAGAAAACCTCCCCGTATGCCTGATGCCTGCTGGTCCCTTATGGATACGTTCGAGGGGAAGAGCAGTCGTCGGGCCGGTGCACCCTGGGCATGGACAATACTCTCTTCGAAAAAGGTAGTGGAGTTTTTCGGAGAGGGTATTGTTTATGGCGAATTTCTGCGAGGGGGAGAGCGTAATGCTCCTCCTGGGTGGATGGTGGCCTACTCCCCCCTCTGCTTACAGAGGGAAGGGCGAGTGGGCGCAGGTTAGGACCTGAAGGTCCGTGGAGGAAGGGCCCAGCATGGGCCGTAGGAGGACGTTTCTCCACGTTGTGGAGAAGCTGAGGCGGCGCTCGTTGTGCACTCACCATGCCAACGAGCTGGCAGCGGGAGAACTGATTCTCCTGACTGCACCCGTCGATATCGTAATCCGGAAAGAGATCACGGTCATGTTTTGTGACTTGGAACGGGACGAGGATCTTGGCTTAGTCGCCCGGATCGCGAGGACGATAACCTCTATAAAAAATCCTCTAATACCAAGTTTTGGTGCGTGGCGAGGGTATGAATGGCTGAGGAGTAGTGCCATCTGTAACTTTGTAGTTGCAGGTGGCGCATCAGTCTTTAGCGCACCCCCAGCCAGGGACCAGTCGAACCCCTGGTTGGGAAACAAATGTTGACTTACCTAGGCACAGGGGGTAAACCTAGGAATGACGTTTTATATCCCCCACACTCGTGGGAACAATATGGAAAAACGAAACCAAAAAAAACCCAAAAATGGCGCTACAAGCGCAGAGGAAGGGAGTTATGCGGGGTCGGAGTCCGACGCCGCATCTGGTGCGAAAGGCTCTTTTAAGAGCCCGGAGCCCGTGGAGGTGGGAGCTGCAACGAAGAACATAAAAAAGTTCTTGAAGAAGCGCTCCAAACCAGGGGATGGCCAGGGGTCGTCCTCTGACGGAGGTTTGAGCACGGCCCGGAGGAAGATTGGCCGTCGGGGAGGGGTCCAAGGAGGGGGTGTGGGCAGAGGGCTCACCACCCAGGAGGCAAGCGAGCCCAGCCAAGCTAGCCCAACCGAGCCGGCCCAGCGAGCCGAGAGGCTCCCAATGGAGGGGCTCTCTGATACCTCAGGTGGTGAGCTGGATGCCGCATGCGGCTCCGAGGCGGAGCGAGTCGCCAGCAGCTTTGAGGAGGTCGTGGTAGCCGCGATCAAGGGTGTGGCCTTGAAGAGGATACAAGCCTCTAAAGACAAGGTCATACCCGCTGCCACGGCCTCCATTATGGCGGCAGCGAGAGCCCTTCAGATCGGGCCTCCGTTGGACGAAATGTCCGAGATGCGGGCGGAGGTCAGCCGCTTGACGGCCGCTATGGAGCTTCCCCTAAAGGAGAACGAGGAGCTCCGAGCGGACCTGGCCCGGCTCCGAGGAGCTGGCTCTCGGGAGGTGCCACATGGGGGGTTGCAGCAAGGGCAGGGACTGCCTGTGCCTGCGGAAGACCGAGTTCTGACCCTGGTGCGGCAAGAGCTGGCTGCCTTCCATAATCGGTTTTCGGTTCTGGAGGGCATTGTCCTGCGTCCCCCGCTAGCCGCGAGCAAGCCAGCCACCTTTGCCGCCACCGTGGCTGCCGCGGCCCAGCCTACGGCCCAGCCTACGGCCAAGCCCACGGCGAAGGCCGCGGCCAAACCCGTGTCGGTGAAATCGGCTCCACCCAAGCCACAGAAGGGCGGGGTGGCTGCACAGGCGGGTGTGCAGAAGGCGAGGGCCCCAGCCAACACGGCAAAACGGTCGCCTCCACCCCCGCCACCTAATTCCTCCCCGGCCGACGCCGAATGGCATGTAGTCGGGGAGAACAAGAAGGCGGGTAAGGCAGCAAGGGCGGCCAAAAGGAAGGAGAGGCGGCAGCGGCGCAAGAAGCGTTGCGTCGCGGCTAGGCTCCGCGCCCCGAAGTCCGCAGCTGTAGTGATCACGCTACAGCCGGAAGCGGAAAAGAAGGGCGTGTCCTACCGCGATGTGCTCGCCAAGGCGTGGGCGGCAGTAAATCTGGAGGAGATCGGCGTCACCGATGGCTTCCGGATGAAGGTCACGGCGACGGGGGCCCGTATGCTAGAGATCCCCGGTGCAGCCAGTGGCCCTACCGCTGACGCCCTAGCGGAAAGGCTTAGGGCGTCCCTAAATGCGGAAGAGGCCCGGGTGTCCAGGCCTACCAAGTGCGCTGACATGCGCATTTTGGGCCTGGACGACTGCGTGACGGCGGATGACGTTGTGGCCGCCGTGGCTAGGACTGGGGGGTGCTCTGCCGAGCAGGTGAGGGTGGGCACCATCCGTCCTGACAGCACGGGGATGCAAACCGTTATGGTGAGCTGCCCCGTGTCGGCGGCCCAAAAGATAGCCGGGGAGGGCCGAAGACTCCGGATGGGCTGGGTATCCGCGCAGGTCAAACTGCTGGAACCCAGACCTCTGAGGTGCTTCCGCTGCCGGGTGGGTAACCACGTGGGAGTATGCTGCACCTCGGAGGTGGACCGCAGCGAGGATTGCTTCCGCTGTGGTCGGCCCGGTCACAAGGCCTGCTCTTGCGAGGCCCCGCCGCACTGCTTTGCATGTGCGGCGGCTGGCAAAGCGGCCGATCACCGGGCTGGAGGCAAGGCCTGCGCTCCCACCCCCAAACCTAGGGGCAGGGGCAAGCCCCCCGCCACCGCCATCACCGCCGCAGCCGCCACTATTGCCGCCGCCGTTGCCGCCTCCACCGTCGTCGCTGCCGCCACTAACACCGTGGCAGGGCCTTCACAGAAGGCCCAGGAGGGGGCTGAAATGGATTGCCAATAAATGGCCCTATTACGCCTCCTCCAGGCGAACATCAACCACTGCGCTGCCGCTCAGGATCTGTTGCTCCAGAGCATGGCGCAGTGGTCGATTAACATCGCCGTGGTCGCTGAGCCGTACTTTGTCCCGCCCAGGGATGACTGGGTGGAGGACCTGAGCGGCTCAGTGGCCATTATGTCGTCGGCCGCCGCCGGTACCCCGTCCCTCGAGGCCGTCAAGAGGGGACAGGGTTGCGTAGCAGCACGGTTCGGGGAGATTGTCGTGGTAGGAGTATACTTCTCCCCGAACCGAACTCTCGCCGAGTTCCACAACTCCCTAGGGGAGTTGAGAGTCGTCGTCGTCGGGTTCCATGGCCTCTCTGTGATCGTCCTCGGGGACTTCAATGCCAAGAACGTGGCTTGGGGTTCCCGGTATACGGACACACGGGGCAGGATGGTGGAGGACTGGGCTCTGGAGACAGGCCTGGTCATCCTAAACCGGGGTTCTGTCCCCACGTGTGTGCGGATGCGGGGTGAATCAGTGGTGGACATCTCGTTCGCCAGCCCCGCTCTGTCGCCGCGTGTCATTGACTGGCGCGTCATGGAGGGGGTGGAGACCTATTCCGATCACCGGTACATCCGGTTTGACGTCTCCGCCCAGACTTCGGGCACGCCGGTCCGACAGGCCCCGAGTGGTCCGCGGTGGGCGCTGAAGCAGCTGGACCGGGAGCTCCTCCTGGAAGCCTCGATCGTGCAGGCCTGGGTGTCATCACCGGACAGGCCTGCCGACATAAACGACGAGGCGGAGTGGTTCCGGGAGGCCATGTCTGAAATATGTGGCGTGGCAATGCCCCGGGTCCAGCCCGGACGTGCTCGGCGCCAGGTGTACTGGTGGTCGCGTGAGCTGACCGCTTTACGCGAGGCTTGCGTTGCTGCGCGCCACCGGTACTCCAGGCACCGCAGGCTCCGTATCCGCCCTCCGGACGGTGGCCATTCAGGCGGAGCTGTACGAGGGGTACAGAGTGGCGAAGACCGCCCTCCGAGCGGAAATCCAGCGGGCCAGAGGACTGGCTCGTGAGGAGTCACTGGCGACTCTCAACAGGGACCCGTGGGGACGCCCCTACAAAGGGGTGAGGGATAAACTCCGCCCATGGGCTCCCCCGCTGACACAGAGTCTCCGGCCCCAGCTCGTGGAGGACGTGGTGAGCGCTCTGTTCCCTTCCCGAGGGGAACATACTCCTCCACCCATGGCTCCGCCTCCTGCGGTGCCCGATGCGGACCACACTGCCGACGACGACGACGATGCTCCGGAGGTGACCGAGGTAGATCTGAGAGTGGCGGTACGTAGGCTTAATGCCAAGAATACCGCCCCAGGACCCGACGGCTTGCCTGGAAAAGCCTGGGTCCTGGCCTTGGAGGCTTTCGGGCCTCGACTAAGGGGGCTCCTAAGCGCATGCTTGGAGAGGGGCCAGTTCCCACTTTGTTGGAAGACGGGGAAACTGGTCCTCATTAAGAAGCCAGGGCGCCCAGCGGACTCTCCGTCCGCTTACCGGCCCATCGTGCTGCTCGACGAGGTGGGCAAGCTCTTTGAAAGAGTAATTGCAGACCGCCTTGTCGGGCGGCTGGTGCGGGTGGGGCCGGATTTGGCGGAGAGCCAGTTTGGTTTCCGCAACGGTGGATGCCATCATGCGCGTTCGAGCCCTCACGACAGGGGATGCTGTTGCCCGGGGTGGGGTCGTCTTGGCGGTGTCTCTTGACATCGCCAATGCCTTCAATACCCTGCCCTGGAGTTGCATTAGGGAGGCACTTCGGTATCACCGGATGCCGACCTACCTCTGTCGCGTGGTCGAGGCCTATTTGACGGACAGGGCCGTCATCTACCCCGGTCACCAAGGAGAGTGGAACCGGCGAGAGATGTCGTGCGGTGTCCCACAGGGATCGGTCCTGGGGCCGCATCTGTGGGACATCGGGTACGACTGGGTGCTGCGAGCCGACCTCCCTAGCGGCGTCAGCGTAGTCTGCTACGCTGACGACACGCTGGTCCTGGCGCAGGGGAGGTCGCATGAGGCGGCGGCCGAACTGGCGGCACGTGGGGTTGCGACAATCGTCGATAGGATCCGGCAATTGGGACTCGAGGTGGCCTTGCACAAGTCCGAGGCCATGTGTTTTTATGGTCCTCGGAACCCGCCACTGTCGGGTTCCCAGATAACGGCGGGAGGAGTTCACATCGGTGTCGAGTCGACGATGAAGTACTTGGGACTCGTCCTCGACAGCCGCTGGAACTTCGTAGGGCACTTCCGACGTTTGGCTCCCAGACTGGAGAGGGCCGGGGCTGCTTTGAAGCGGCTTCTGCCCAATCTAGGGGGTCCAAACGCCTCCTGCCGGAGGCTCTACGCAGGGATCGTGCGGTCCATGGCCCTTTACGGGGCACCTGTGTGGGCGCGTTCTCTGAGGCTGCGACCAGCCCAGCGGTTGAACGCGTCCCAAAGGGTCATGGCCATCAGGCTGGTACGGGGCTACCGCACGGTCTCCCGTGAGGCGGCGAGCCTCCTTGCCGGACTGCCGCCGTGGGATCTGGAGGCAAAAGTCCTCGCGCACATTTGGGAGTGGCGCGAGGAGGTGAAACGCCGGGGTGAAACTCCGCTGCCGCGAGAAATCGTGGCACAGCGGACGGAGCTTCGGCGGGATCTCATGGCGGCATGGAGAGTGCGATTGTCGCAACCCAGCGCTGGGCACGCCACAATTGTGGCGATAAGTCCCCTCTTTGAGGAGTGGCTGGAGAGGCGCCACGGCGTCCTCACCTTCCGCCTGACGCAGGTCCTCACCGGACACGGTTGTTTCGGGAGGTTCCTGTTCAGGATAAAGCGGGAGGAAACGCCCGGGTGTCACCACTGTGTGGATCGCCCGGAGGACACGGTGGAGCATACGGTGGAGGTCTGCCCGGCTTGGGCGGAGCACCGCAGTGTCCTCACGGAGGCGATCGGCGGCGGCGATCTCTCGCGTCCAGCCCTGGTTCAGGCCATGGTTCGGAGCGAGAGTGCATGGGAGGCCGTCACCTCCTTCTGCGAAGCAGTAATGCTCGCGAAGGAGGAGGCGGAACGCGTGAGGGTGAGGCAGGGTTCGCGCCCTCACGCTCTTAGCCGCCGCAGGAGACGCCCCGGGCGTCGGGAGTCGCAAGCTGATTTCCGGCCACCGTAGGCGCGGGCCTGCGGACGGTGAGCGATGGGTAGCTCGCCGTCCGATAAGGACCAGGCCCGGGTCGACGGCGCGTTGTGTTTCACGCGCGCCTCAAAGAGATGTCAGCACCAACTGACGGGGTCCGTTAGGGCCAATGCCTGCCAGGGTTGCGAGTTTGTCCGAAAGGGATATCGTGGCCCTGGCACACAGGCAACGGAAGGAACACGGGTGGGTTTTAGTCAGTAAAAGTCTGACACGCCCTCCTGCTCAGCCCAGAGCGGGAGAAGTTATTTGATAATTTTCCACCCCAAAAAAAAAAAAAAAAAAAAAAGGCACCAGCTCTCACCGTGTGAATGTTTATAGTTCAAAACTGTTAAGTGATACAAAACCATTGTAAGAGAAAATAAATACACATACACATACATAAACTCACGCCTTCTTCCCAGGGGTGTAGGCAGAAACTATAGAACGCCACCTGCTACGCTCCTTACATACTCTTTTTGCTTCGCCGACGTTCATACATACACGCACGCCGGTTGCGAGTAATACGCACCTGACCTTTTTGGAGAACAGAAAATAAATAAACTTATTATTATAATTTTTACCTTTTTTATCAGATCAATAACTAAAATTAGTAAGCAAAAAACGTTTTGATCTTATAGTTTTTTTCGATTAAGCACAAAGATTGCCAATTTGATTACTTTTCAAATACGCTGGCATTCTTCGAAACCTATATTTATTTCGTGATGTGAATTTGTATTGGATTAAAATTGGTTTTAATATCTTATATTATTAGATTTTTGTTATAATTTTTGTAACGGGATTGCTTATTTCGTATTTGCTACATTTTGTTTCTCGATTACTTGCTTGAAGAAAAATATAAAAAGTTATTAGGTATATGAGTTTTAGTTCACGCAAATAACAAATATATTACTTTGTATTCAAATGAACCTTCCTTTTTAGGGTTCCGTACCTCAAAAGGATGTGCCCGATTGAGGAGGAGTTATCCAAGTGGTGGCGGACGTAAAGAATAGCACCACCCCATTTCTTCCCGTGGGTGTCGTAAATGGCGACTAAGGGACTTGCTAGAGAATGGGCAGCAGCGTTCTATATGCATTTTAACACCACACTGCGATTGTCAACCCGCCTGCGAAGCGTGGCGATTATGGCAACTCTTTTGGGGGAAGCTTATGTCCAGCAGTGGACGTCTTTCGGCTGAAAGGATGATGATGATGATGACCTCAAAAGGAAAAAACGGAACCCATATAGGATCACTCGTGTGTCTGTCTCTCTGTCTGGCTGGCTGGCTGGCTGCCAGTCTGTCAATCTATCACAGGCGATTTGCCTGAAACTGAACTTTGTGACATATTAAATAAAAGGACGTGTTGTGAGGGTTGCATTTTATTTAAATAATTTTATAATAAATAGTTTTAGAAATATTTAATAAAAAAATATATGAAAATTTACCATTTCCCCCTTACCTCTGAAACTAATAAACCTAAAATTCTGAATACAATACAGAAAATAGTTATTTACCTTCAGATTACAGGAAAACCTATTTTGTTAAAATAACATAGTAAATCTCTCAATATTGTGCGTACAAACTAACATTTGCAGTTGGAATGTATGGGAGAACATGTTTTCAACTACAACGTTAAGTTTGTTCTTAGGATAAATTATCTTGGGTTAAAAAACGTGATAGATAACATATTCATTGTACGGAACCCTCACCACGCGAGTTCAACTCGCACTGTTTGGTTTTTTTTAAGTAAAATAGGTACCCAGTACCTACATAATTTTTTTCAGCTGATTCGAAAGAATGTTTGACTCAAAGACCCAGCACAATAAAAAGGCATTTGTGTAAATTTAATTAAATCGGCATTTGTTCACCACATCAGTACAACCCTGTAACATCCGAAATACCACAGCGCAGTTCGCAGACAACTGAGCATCCGAAATTTTTCTCCAATTCCACTGCTCAGCAAACCGAGGAAAGAGTTAAACGAAATAAATTGCTCGGAGCGTATTTCAGTTATTTATACGTGGCAGATCACGTTTTAATTTATCGTCACAATAAGCATTTACAATCAACCACATACACACCCTAATAAGCCTGAAATCTTCAACCAAAAACCACCTTAATATGGAAAGCTTTACAGGTGAAATTCCCTTGTATATTTTGCCAATGAGTAAAGCTTAAGTGTCGTGTTGTACAAACATCGGCTTTCAAGTAAATTACAATTACTTGAGACACGCATAGATGTACACGAGATTGTCTCAATGTTCACTAAAACTAACTAAGACTTCTGTACTAGAATCATTTGGATATAAAAATATCTACTAAAGTGGATTGGAATAGTTGTCAACGTCGCGTTGCTTTAGCCCATTAAGTAAGAAAAACTGTGAACCTGTAGACTTTGGATTTGTGTGCTAGGCTTTTCTTAGACTTAGACTTCTAAAGAGGTTTTTCTTTATAGGTTTTTATCTCACGAGCAGCCTGTGGGCTATATACACCGTGGCATTTTAATCGTCTTAAAACGGCAGCCCACTTCATGTATCCAAAAAGCATACTACACAATAAACTAATACATACATGACAAAAAAATTGATTTAACACAAACTGACAACACAAACAGTTAGTCGTTAGATACATGCATAAATACATAGATAAATATTATATTACGTTAAATGTTTAATTGAACATTTGAAATAATTATTGTACAACCTATGACTGATCTCAATAAAATAAAGTTTATATATATTTAATCAATGTTAATAATCTATATAAAAATTGTTGATTGCTAATTGTTTTCTAATTTGATTTTTATTTTATTTTAAGAATTAATTTTACTATACCTTTTGCTGTGCCCTACAGGATCCCTAATTGTACCTTAGCTTTAAGCCATCGTAAAACCTTTATCTATACATTATGGAATGCAAATAAATATATGAATATGAATGACTACTAATAATTCATGACAGTAACAAAAAAATTGATTCACATTTGCATAAATAATTACTAAAAATTATTCAATAGGACGCATGAAGTACTTTGAAACACCTTGTTACAAGCGCGGTGCGAGCCTTGCGTTCCAAGGGCGGCGGATAATAAAGCGCAAGGAACCACGCTCATAATCAAGGTGTTTCAAACTACATCATGCGTCTTATTGAATAATATTAAAAAAAAAAATTCAAACATTAATTTAAAAAAAATACTGTCATGAATGATTAGTAGTCATTGGATACATGAAGTGGGCTGCCGTTGTAATATGATTAAAATGCCACGGTGTATATGCAAAGATTGTACAACGCTCTCCGCGTTCAATATAATACCGCGTTTAAGATGCTGGTGGGACTGCCCCGCTTCTGTAGTGTGTCGGGGATGTCCGCGGATGTGCATGTAGATTGTTTCTACACAACCATGCGCAAAAAGTGCGCTTCCATGGTGCGCAGGGTGTGGGGCAACTCCAACAGTATCCTAAGCATGATTTCAAGTCGCCTAGACTGTGTATTCGTGGGTCGTTGTTGTGACATCTCACATGGGTTGCCACAACGGTGATCCACTACCATTTGTTTGTTTTTGTGAAGTGTCAGTTCTTGCTAATATAGTTGTAAGTCTTACTAATAATTTTTGAGTCATATGATACTTGAATAAAGACAATTCTATTCTATTCTATCACGTACTAGCTGCTGCCCGCGGCTTCGCCCGCCTGGCTGTTTTAAAATAAAAGTAGCCTAAGTTACTCCATGAAACACCAGCTATCTGCCAGTGAAATTCATGTCGAAATGTGTCCATCCGTTTCACAAACAAACAGACAGACAGACAAAATTAAAAAAAAAAAAAAAAAACTTGTAAGTACCGTCTATACTTTCATATGCTATTAGTCTAAAGCTGTTGTTATTTTGACATTACAAACAGACACTTTTATTTATTTGTATGTATAGATTTAACGATTGCTTGTCTAAACAAGGTCTCTTGATTTCCTTCCAGACCAGTCGTTTTGTTACTTACTCCTGTCAGCCGGTCCTCACAGTAGGCATCAGGGACTAACCACACTTATTCAGCACTGTTCAGCTTTTATCCATCGAAAAAAACAGGATTTTGTATCCGTACAGCTTTCTGCGCCGAAAGGATACAAAATCGTGGTTTTCTATGGAAAAAAGTTGAACAGAGCTGAATAAGTATAGTTAGTCCCCTAAGCCACCGTTTCCTACGCCTGCCTAGACAACGCTCACCGCAATCATCCGATGCGTGATGATTAAAGCGCTATCCACACATTTCCGGGTCAGGACTATCCGTGTTCCGAGTTGTTCGTTTCAGTGTTCCCGACAGGGACGTACCATCCGTCACCCGTGTTCACACATATCAGGGAAATCGGTATCAGTGTAATCTGTTTCTTTAGCCGATATGCACACAACACGATGTCCTTATTTAACACTGAAGAATTAGCAATGATTGCAATAGCGCTAGATGAACTAGCACATCACCAAGAAGACTATCAGCAGGCAAAACGTTTTTGGGTATGTGAGCTCTAGATGAAATTCGGATAGCACTGTCAGAGCGTCCGTGCGTCCGAGCCTGCTCCGGGACACTGAAGACCCGGATGCGCCTGACACGGAGCTATGTGAACAAGTGCATACAAGTTATACGTAACCGATTTTTTCTGCGCTTTAAGCCTATCTATCCTATGACCAGTAACATCCAGTTCAGCCTACAGAGCTACCTCTCAAATATGTACACTTAGTGTAATCTATTGCAACAAAGAACTTTACTGATAGATCTATACTATAATTGCTTTGTCGAAAGACAAAGAAAAAATTTTCATCCGAAAAACCGATACTAATGTGAACACATCCATAAAATCTTTCCAACCCGATAAAAGTTTCAGTCCAGATTCAGAGAGGATCAGGTCTTAACCCCCCATTATAACCGTGACGTTAAAATAATGGAGTTGGAACATTCACTTCACTTGTCAGGTCCAACGTCCAAAGTGCTTTGAACCTGACCTTTGGCTCTAAAGTTGTAAATCCCCTGGAGTCGGAAATGCCGGATAACTTTTCATATAGTCCTCAGTTTTGTTAGGTTGTTAGCCAAAAATGTTTTAACAAATTAAATTAATTTACAAAAGGGTAATTGGCTACAGCTATTCCGAATAACTATGAGTTTCAAATGCGTTGGAGTGAAGTTTGAAATTCATTTGAATGTCCCATGACTTTTATATCTTTTTATAATTTTTTAGGTAAAAATATTTTTTTTTACGTTTTAAGAGATTTTCAAAGTACTTAATTAGTTTGATAAATAAGTAGCATTGTGAAAAAAGACACTCCATTTAACACGTAATGCACTAAGTACTGAAAGATTTTTAAATAGAATATTAAATGGATGGAAGAAGTATTCTTCCTTATATAACAATGTAGGTAATGAGATTAATGTCGCTTTCAACATTTTATTTCCTCGGAATTAAGATATATAATTACTTTGCTTGAATAATTTAAAGGCCTCATGTAGGTGTAGATGTAGCTACCTTGTTAGAGATTATGAAGTCTGACACAAAGCCAAAGCTTTCATAAATTATGACGTAGACTTTACTTTACCAAAACGTATAAAAGCCAAAATTTCAATAAAAAAAACCGGTTAAGAGCGAGTTGGACCCGCGCACCGTGGGTTCCGTACGTACATATGTTGATGTTGATGATTTCTGAAAAACTGTGTTATTTAGAGACATCGGTTTATTTTTCCTGTAATCTTTACATACACTTCTATCACATAGAATAATTTCAGATTTTTTTCTATGCAAACTTCGGGGACGGTATTTTTTTTACATTTTTCATCAAAAGTCAGAAACTATACTGCCCAAAAAAAAATGTCTGAGAATGTGCAAACAGCGTTCTTTCATATGATACCCTACATGCCGTAGTAGCCCCACTTAAAATTTCTTCAAGTTTCAGTCCCTTTTTCAAAAAAGATATATTTCTTTTAATTTCTTTCTTGTTTGCAAAATAGTTGGGCAAACGTCATCTAAAATTACTCTAAATTTCAAGTTGATAGCATTAGTAGTTCTTGGGATATCCAGGTGTGATAGACAGACAGACAGACTTAGTCTCACCATAAGGGTTCCTTTTTACCATTTTGGTAGAGAACCCCAAAAACATAATGTTCAGACATTAATTATTAATTAATGAGAGCATTAAAATAAACATTTCAATGTCAGTCACAAAACATAATGACAATGTGATAATTAAATATTACGTAACTATACCATTCTTTTCTTTACTCAAAAAATCACGGACGCTAAGAAGAAAATGCTCACAGAAAATCACACGGCTAAATAGGAATCAACAATAAATTCACAACGGAAAACAAAGAACCATTATTATAAGCTTCAACATCTGTACCTATTAACAAAAATCTTCCGCCAAATTGTTCGAACCAGGTCCTGAGTCCTGACATCGACCAGTAACTCGATCAATACCAATCTTTTATTCATTACCCAGAATTTGAAATAGGAGAAGTGTTCCGCCATGTTAATGCACAAAAAAATATAAATTCGGAAGATGTTTTCTATCAAGAATATTGCTCCAGTCACGATTTGAGGAAATCTCGATTCAAGTGGAGTTCGCTTTTGTACGTAGGAATCGAATAAACAGCCTTATGAAATATTTATAGTGTGCGGCGAACCTTCGGTCGGTTGTTTGAAATTTTTCATCGTCAGTGTTAAGCCCCGTATTCATTGGGAATTATACCGTTGTTCTCGCGGTTGCAAGCACGACTGCTGAGCGTGGGGTCCTCGGTTGGATTCCCAGGTCGGAAAAAGTGTTATTGGATGTTTCCATCATAAAATAAAATTATCAGTAGCAGCATGGAGTTTGGAGGATGGTGGCGTGATAGTCCGTGCCTCGGAAAGCACGTCCGATCTCTTCCAGGGTTGTATCGAAATGCCGTTCCATCGCATTATTAGAGTGGGGGAATACGGAGTGTATCTGTGTTTGCACACTTGTGCACCAAAATATCAAATTAAAAAAAAAACAAAATCAAAACGTTATCTATGTTATATTAGTACTTTGGACTTAGCATTGCAATTATCATTCGCCTGGCCCTTATCATCCTAAATTAGCATGTATTGAACATTATTATTACTTAATTATTTTTATTATTTAACGTAAGTGATTGTACAAACCTACTTACAGAAATAAAAATCATTTATCATTTACATTGTTTCAGCAACATGTTTATGTGTTGTGGGCAACATATTTCTGGAAACACAGAATGTTGCAATTTGGCTGGAATGTTTCCAGCTAAATTGCACTAATGTTCCGCATTCATGATAAACAAAAGAAGCGCAACATTGCTACGAGTACCAGCAACATTTATTGTTGCAGGTAAAGGTTTTGCTACTTCTCCTCAACTTTGTTTCTAATGAATACCCGGCTTTATTCGTGTTGGTAAACTTTATATCGAGAGTTAACAAACATTGAAACATCTCTTGGTTATCTGTTCGCGCTGTGTGTATGGAGGTACAGAGGGTATGGAGGTCGCTTTTCTGAAGAAGAATTATTAAAGACTCGTTTGCCGGATTGTTTGCGTGGGTGATCACTTTTTCAGTGTTTTTATATATAAGGGGGCGTCCATTAATTACGTGAGGCGTTTAGGGGAGGGGGTTGAGTTGAATCTTACCCAATCTTACGTGGAGGAGAGCTGGAGTCTTGGCAAATATCACGCAATTTTATTTTCCGCACGAAACAGTGTAATATTATAAAATAACTAAGCATATTATGTTTGTTTAGATAAATCTAACGCAATCAAGCGTAGGTTAACGTTTCCTACACTAAAAATACGCATTTAAAAAATCTTATT
This sequence comes from Tiliacea aurago, assembly GCA_948098905.1. Lineage (NCBI taxonomy): Eukaryota > Metazoa > Arthropoda > Insecta > Lepidoptera > Noctuidae > Tiliacea > Tiliacea aurago. The sequence continues at coordinate 20,480,158 of OX402579.1, read as the reverse complement.
GAGACAACGGGTCACCAAGGGGAGAGCGGGCTTCAAAAAATCATCAAAATCGCCTCAAATAATATTAATAGACGCCATAATAAAAATCAATTTTACAATAAAATCATATCACACACACTCTCTTGTTTTTGTTCAAATGTAACAGTTAATGCTGGTGCTTGCTCATTCCTATAAGACACAACAATAAATTTCCATGCTAGCCGTCTGCGTTGGTGATTTCTGACCATCAAGTATACGAATTCTCATGAATCTTTTCCCGTACTGAAAATAAATGTTATAAAAGGGTTGATTGGCTAACAACGGACCCCTACGGACAAAAAAAAGGTAATAATAATTATTCATCGTCTGCCTACCTCAATCAAGATCGTTTTAATAAAATAAAAGTTGCATCGTTTCTTTTTAATTAACCAATCGGGAAGAAAGAAATAAATCTTTGATAAATAATGAAATTACAAATACAAAACTCTGCGCTCAAATAAAAGTAAGTTTTAGATTAATTGCTAAAAGTTTAGACGTTTGCCAATTAGTAAGTTTTCTTGAAATAATTACGGAGATTTAGAGCAATTAATAGTTTCAATTTAAATAAATAATGAATATGCTAAACCTGGTAGAAGGTCATTTAATGTTTATTATGAATAGTTCTTTAAGGAGTCTAACCGCTACACCATATCATACTATGACAGTGCTAGGAATATGTCAGGCAAAAAATAGTGTGAAAAAGGGTGACAGTATGCCTACTAGATCGTTCCGTCACTGACCAACACCGTCGCGAGCCATGCACGGAGCGTCAATGGTTGTCGGCAAATATTCTCGCCAACGACTATTGACGCTCCGTTCATGGCTTTGCCGGTGTCCATACGCTCCGTGCATGGCACGCAACGTTGCCAAACCGGTGCGCGCAGGCAGTGAAATGGTGAGCATATGGGTTATAACCGCGTATTATGACCGTTATAACCGGGTTATAAACAGTATAGCCATCATATGGTATCAATACAAATAAATAAAATTGAAGTGTCTGTCTGTAATGTCAAAATAACAGCTTTATAACAGCTCTTTACTAAATTCTATACAAATATAAAAATTAAAAATTATATTTTTCTATTTGTAATGTCATAACAGCTTTTACTAAATGCGTATGAAAGTATAAACGGTACTTATAACAAAACCAAACTTTTTTTTTCTCTGTCTGTTTGTTCCGGCTAATGTACGAAACGGCTGAACCGATTTTGGCGGGACTTTCCTTGGCGATAGCTGATGTTGTAAGGAGTAACCGGGCATTTGAAGGAACACGGTGGATTTTAGTCAGTAAAAGTCTGACACTCCCTCCCGCTCCGCCCAGAGCGAGAGAAGTTATTTGATAATTTCCCACCTAAAAAATAAAAGGCTATTTTTATTTTAGAAAAAGCCACGCAGGCGAAGCCGCGAGCAGCAGCTAGTAAGAAATAATTTTCTCAACAAAAATATTCACTCGCTCGTGCTGACGGTTCTGCCTCACGCGAAGACACAGGTGAACTACAATAACCGAGAGAAGCCGTACGGTTAAGACATGGAGATGATACGCGGATGCTGCCGTCACTATAACCGATATGCACGGGTATGATACGTTGTTGATACGTTCTATGCTCCATTTATTATAGCATTAAAAAAATAACGGGAAAATAACGACAGTTATTGTAAAATATTGTTGAAATTAGAGTAATTTTTTTAATGTCTAAGATCTGTGCCCGGCTGATGGCAATAGTCTCGCCTCATAATACATGGACGTATCTGACGAAATGTGGATGTAAAGCACTTCTGCTTTACATCCACATTTCGTTTCGTTTTCGAGGGCTTAAGCAGAAGCTTACGTAAGTACACTTCTGTACTTACGTAAGCTTCTGCTTAAGCCCTCGAGGATTACAGGCGAGATGTTATGTATCTATTAATAGTTCTTTACTATTGTTATTTGATTAAATTTATAAGCAATTACTTTCATCCATTTTCATTGAGAATTAAAAAGTTCCTTGAAAAGTATAATTTCTTTTTAAGGAAGCAATTAAATCGGATTAGGAACATTAATAAATGGTATTTTACTTCCTAGTATTATCCTGGCTTGTGGCCAAGACTTGGATTCTTGCTTTCCGGATTTTTCCCGAATTAACTCATTTTTCACAGCTTCATGTTAATGTGATTATCTACCAATTATTTCTTTAGTAATTTTCATCTCACCTTTTTTGTCAGAGTTTTGTATAACCTAATCCATATCCTAACTAATATTATAAATGCGAAAGTAAGTTTGTTTGTTTGATTGTTACCTTTTCACGCCTAAACCACTGAACCGATCATCCTGAAATTTTGCATTTAATTACGTTGTCAGGTGTACAGAAGCGGAAATACTGTAAAACCTTTCATCCCGAAAAAAGCACTGTTCCCGAGGAAAACAACAATAACGTTCTTATGATAATAGATGGCGCCACGTGTCATTCGAATCATGATTTTAACTATTACAGAAACTTTAGTAGTGTGCTAAGAGTTTTTTGCCGCCAAAACGCCAAACAACAAGCAGAGTAAAACCCGAATTGATTGTAAAATTCTAAATTAACGCGAGCAAAAGCTAGTTAACATTATAAATGCGAAAGTGAGTTTGTTTGTTTGTTTGTTACGCTTTTACGCTAAAACGCCTAAACGGATTTGGATGGAATTTGGTACATGGGTAGACCATGACTTGGATGAGGACATAAAATACTTTTTATCCCGATATTCTCACGGGATCGAGACGTATACGGGTGCAACCGCGGGGCGCAGCTAGTAACAAAATAGTAAAGAATGAATAACAGTATGACTTGGCCAGCTGCTAACCTGGTGCTAAGCTAGAAGTCAAAGTCAAATTATTTATTTCAAATAGGCACATAAAAGGCACTTTTAAACGTCAAAATTTACAAAAAAATTGAATTGATTATAGTCGCCCCTTCCAAAAGGTATGTATGTTGAAGAATGGGCAAGAAACTCCACCGTTATTCTTTTAAAATGTTTTAAGTATTTTGTTTATGTACATTCATTAGAGACATAAATTTAAACAAAAAACTTACAGCCGAACATATAACCTCCTCCTTTTTGGAACTCTGTTAAAAACAGAGATGCTGCTTGGCAGATGAAATAGATTTAGTCAACCCCGAAATTACGTGACCACTTGTGACGACAATTCTCAAAAAAAATGTAAACGAATGTTGAAGGTTGAAACTATCTAAACTATCACATAGACGAATAGGGTGATACATAAAGTACAAGGTCGACCATACCTATAGTGATAACCGATTTTTAATGATTTTATACTCAAGATCACGTCTAAACGAGTAGGGTTAACGATTTGAAAAAAATATATGTTAATTTAGGGCATTTTTTCAATAACTTAATATGTGAATATTTTAGAATATTTTTATATTACCTAATGAAATTAATTTGTAAAGTTATGTTTAACGCGGATAAAAACTGAGAATGGCGCAAAATCTACCAAGCGTATTTTTCTGAAACCTTCACCAATTTAAAGATAATTTAATTATTGATTTTTTAGTATACGCGTTTTATTTAAATACTTTTTGTTTTGTGTATAATAAATTAATAATGTGTCAAATTGGGGACAGCGCTCCTTGATGGGCGAGTCCTATTACTGGCTGAACGTACGACGCGTTGCGTGAGCTCAGTACAGAACACGCAAGTTAACCACTCAAGGTTACTGGCATGTATCTGCGTCTTAAGTACTTTATTCAAACTCAAACTCAAAGCATTTATTTCAATAATTGTCAAGGGGTCGGTCAGTCATAAAGATGAAGTTAGTTGCCCATTCCAAAGCTTAGTAGGTATCTATGGAGAAGAATGGGCAAGAAACTCCATGGACACTCTTTTAAATTAACATATGGTTACAAAATATTGGTTACATCATTCGTGTTGAAATTATACATGTGAAAGCGATGCAAAACGTCAAAACCGTCGACGGCGCCCGTTCACGAGCCTGACGCATGGATTAGCACCATTCAGCTCAACCATTTTGAAGGGAGCTAAATGATCTAAACCAACCGCCAATATTAATCATAATCATAATTATTATTATTATTTATTTATAATTCAGATAACATGACCCATTATGGTTAGTAACAACAGGAGCTTATATACTATGTTAGTATGTAAAATTTAAATATAAATAACAAATTAATACAACATTCTACAACCACGATGCTTACCCAGAGCGAGTGTATGGGACACTGATATTTACCCGAAACAATTACCATAATCATAATCATTTAATCATTTGTTAACATAGGTACAATAAAATAGTTGTTATACAAAAAAATACAAGCGCGCTATGTTATACCAGAAGGCGTACAAATATTCATGGATGTCATTGATATTAAAAATTTATAACATAATTACATTAATCAAAGGATAATAATTAATCTTCTCAAAAATAAAAAAAAATACATGTCAAAAGCCACAATAATGTTAATGCCACAATACTGCAGTTTATTTCCCCAAAGAATTTCTTTCGCAGAGGATATTAGTTTGTAAAATAGGCCTAAATATTCTAGAAGGCACATAGTTGGTTTTCAAGAAAATATGCAAATTGTGTTTGCATTTTAAAACAATCCTCTCTCTCAAATCAACGCAGAAAACATTGTTTTTAAACAAGTACCTATCTAAATAAACGAAGTAGCGCAATAATTACACTTCAACAAAATTTCAAAATTGAGTGTTGAAAGAGATAAGCTTAACGCTCCACTGCAGTACGATAAATATATTCTTTATTCGCCGCTGCGCCAAGTCGGCATTCGGCTGTCGGCATTCGGCTTTTGGCTCTCGGCCTCGGTGAAACGATATCAATTAAAACGCTGAACGCACACCCGTATAACTTCTTATCGTTCGCCGCCTGGTGTCTGTGAACAAAAGAAACGGTGTCTATCTTTCTAAACCCTGACACTGTAGCTACTATTGTAACTCGAATCATTATCATTTGGTTTAAAAAAAGTTTTTAACCTACATCTAAAAAGGAGGAGGTTATAATGTTCGTCTGAAAAACACAGATGGCCACCGGAACTAGTTAATAATAACCCAACTAGCAAAAACGTCGTATAATTCTAGTCTTATAGGACTTCATGTTATGTAACAGTTATATAGTGGTATGTAATTGACTATTATGATAAATAGAAGTTTATCTTACAACTGTTCAGTCGCGTGACTGTAATGTCTTATTATATAGTTGATTAAACGTTTTCAGGACTAACTTATATGACGTCGTACAATAGTGTCGGTGCATAAGTTTAGTAAACGTTTTCAGGACTAACTTATACGACGTTGTACAATGGTGTCAGTGCACATGTTGAGTAAACGTTTTCAGAACTATCTTATACGACGTCGGATACTAGTGCCAGTCATGACGTTTATTGGACAATGTAATGGTCATTATAAACGTTTCGGTTAAATAAAAAGTTTTCATAAGACAACCGTCGTCGTGTGCAGGATCATAACATAACTTTTATACCATTAAAACGCCGCTTAAACGTTTGTGCATGACCTTTATATAACAAAGCTATTTTGGTCGTATGGTGGAGCTGTTTTGGACTAACTAAGACGTGTATGCGACTAAAATGTTGAATTTCAATGGTTACATCAATGACGTATTATAAATAGAGGCGTCATACACGAACGAGTGCACTCAAAAACAGCGTAAGCCATGATCGTAGCTACAAACTTGCATATATACAATCATACAGCGCGTGAAGAAAAGGAAAGACCTATACCGATATCTGTTGTTAGAAAGAGATGAACATACATATTTAGTTACGTCACTAGCTGCTGCATGTTCATTGGCGCGTACGTAATAATAATTATTATTATTGTAAATGTCAGGCAATTGCCTGGCATTTACTTTGCCATTACTGAGCGCAGGTAACCCATCTAAAGGTAATACATCATTGGGTTACATAACTAAAGTAGACTTTTAAATAATTTAAAGGCCAAACCCACACTTTAATTAAACCATGCCCATTTTGTTTTGTAATTAATAAAACCGGCCAAGTGCGAGTCGGACTCGCACACGGAGGATACCGTACTCTATTAAGATCGAGCAAAAAACGCCAAAAAAATAACTTTTTCGTATGGAGACCTTTAATTATTATCTTTATTAGGCAATAGAAATACACAATCTGTACAACAGTCTACCTATAACTGTTTATGTGATACAGCTTGCTGACAGACGGACGGACAGCGCAGGCTTAGTAATAGGGTTCCGTTTGCCACTCTTTGGCTACAAAGTCCTAAAAAGTAAGTAATGATTAGGGAACCCTAAAGTCGACATAATATGGCCGGGCGTCATGGTCTTAAACAAAAGTCTATACAACCTTTTTATTATATTAGTGTATTATAGAGGTCGCCATATAACTTAGACAAGATGGTTAGAGCTTTTTAAGAAAATATATTTTTAATAATTATTTATAACTATTGAATTACAAAGAAATAGGGGAGGGCGTTAGAAACTTCCCAACAACACATATATATTATCATAAAACTAAAGTTCCCTGAAAGATTAACACAACTACTACTTTATATCACACTAATTTAAATAATATATACCCAGAAATCGAATAGATATTTTGTAATCTTGGAAATTAACTTGATTTACTTTCTGTTATTCTTTCATACAAGCACAATATTTATCATGCGAATAGAAACAGTTGCCGTTGAGTCGTTTTTTGACAATAGTCCAACGTTTCAGTTGTTTGACAACTACATTATAACTGCTATGTGACATAAACTGTCACATAAGGGTCTCATCACAACCAGTATTGGACCGTAAATTCAGTCTTTAACTTTTATTTAACTTGTATATAACATTCAGCGGTCATTAGCTGACTTCTACGTAACGACTAACCGATAGAATTGTTGTATAATTTGGGCCTTTTTCAGGTTTTATAAATGTTTATATTTACGCATAAGTATACGCAATCTTAAAAGATTAACTAAAAATGTAAAACGTTAACTTGACTAATAAAAAACATTAATTTGTAAGTTGGGAAGTATTTAACGGGTTGTGATTTGATTAGGCACTTTATTATGCTACGCTGCAGGGGACCGACAGCACAGCGCTGATTATTTGGGGTCGATGTAACATGTCTGTTTCTTTAATACTTCTCTATTTGTCGTCATCTCGGTAATCGCCCCTTTTCTAGCCTAATCATCTTTTACACAGTCCATCTTTTTTTCGGCATTTCCCTGCTCGTAAGGCCATCCACACTCATTGTCAAAACATTCCCGATGACAGGTATAATAAGCAAAAATAATTATTCTAGTTTGACCTTTAAAACTCGTAGTAGGATTCTCAGAATTCACGTAAAGCTCAAATAAAAGTCACTTAAAATTTGGAACGATATTACCGTCGGAAAGTCGGAAGGAACGGTCGAAACGGCGATGCGATGATTAAATCTCCAATATTGGACAATTGCACAAGACTGTAGTCGAAAATAAAACATAATAGGTTAGCCGCTGTTTCGCTCGTGTGGAACTAACTTCTCGCCTTTCCGGGATGAAATATAATCTGCTTTCGCAGCTAGAGGGGGAATTAGTTGGATAGTATGCCTAAGACGTTCTAAAACCGCCCTTATGCACAAGAGCGTACTTTGCTTGGCTCCAAAAGTTTTTAATAAGCTACCAATTGACATAAAAGATTTAAACTTAACACAATTTAAACGTAAACTAAATAATTTTTTAATAGACAAATGCTACCGACGAATTCCTAGTTGACAAAATTTCATGTGACTGACCATTCTATGTATTTATTAATGTAATACTCATACACATTATGTCTGTTAATTCATTGCAATGTATTAAATCTTGTATTTTAATTTATATAGATATTAATTACTTCATAATGTTTAATTTCTAATATTGTAATTTAACAATGCATGCGCCTGATAGGGTAGATTTTTGAGGTACTTTAAAATATTTTTAGAGACTTTGACTTTGAAAAGAAAACTTGCTGAGAAACTAAAATGACGATACCTTTTATGGATTTCTGGAAGATGTTTATTTTCGACAGAGTTCTAAAGTAAAGTTAAAGTTAAAGTTTTATCTTTGTTTTCCATGGTTACCGTATTATTAAATCTTTTGATCATCATCAGCCAGCCTTTTCCCAACTATGTTGGGGTCAGCTTTCAGTGTAACCGGAGGCAGCTGAATGCCAGTATTTTACATGGAGCGTCTGCCTATCTGACCACCACAACCCAGTTACTGGGTAACACGATACCCCTTGGTAAGACTGGTTATCAGACTTTCGGGCTTCTGAATTAGTCACAAGCCCCTCATTATTAAATATTTTGATACCATCTTTATTATAATATCATAATTATGTTCACACCAGCTAACATCAGCTAGTAACAGATCAGGTCGGGTCGGTGGATGTCACATGTCTTTGAATTTGTTGTTTGTAGGAATTTCGAATTTGTTTTCCTCAACCGTTGAGAATACGATTGACGGCATGGTTGGCGCAGTTAGTTAAGCGATTGACCACTGCGCTGCGTGTCGCGAGTTCGATTCCCGCACGGAACAATTATTTGTATGACCTACAAGTAGTTGTTTCGGGTCTGGCTGTTTGTGTATGTGAATTTAAATGTTTGTAAACGCACCCACAATACAGGAGAAATTCCTAGTGTGGGGTAACGTATTTAAAAAAAAATATATTGGGTAAGTGGATACTGGTAGATCATTCCGACATTGAAGGATAACTTGAATCTCACAACCAAAAATAGACAGCGACTCTGTATTCAAGTAAAATTCTTCCCACCATCACCTCAAATTAGCACAAAGCTATTAAAATAATTCTCCAATGAAACGTCAGCGTAGTTTCGAGAAGTATTCATGAATTCCACACTAAATCTCAACAACAAACGGCTATAATTCTCACAATAATTAAAAGGAAGCCTAAAATAGCAGGAATTAATTCCCGGAGATAAAATAGGATAATGAAGTAGCTGAGCCAGTTGGAATTTTAATACCTAATTACAACAACATCTTATCTAAAAAAGTAATTGCTTGAAATGATAAAATTTTTACAAGACATTTAAGTTGCGGAGATGAATTAAATACTTACGTCCATTTTGGCGTAGCGACTACGTACCTACCAGAAGACTTAACGTGTGCAGCTAGGGGAGCAAGCAGTTAAACAAATGACCAGGTGAGGTGGCAGGACTATGCTGGATGCAGGAAGCGCAGGACTGTTTGTGGAGGCGATGGTTGGGGGAGACCGATATGCAGCAGTAGACGCCTTTCAGCTGAATGGCGTATAATACACTTGTAACTTAAAGTTACAAGTGTTTACGTTACATGACACATGTAGGGTTTTACGTAAGACATTACCTGTTTTAACGAATACGTAATGTGCAGACGACAACCCGTTGAAACCGCTAATGAAAACCGACAGACTAACTGCGTTTTTCCTCCTATTATAGACGTCATTTAGAGGTCAAAGAGGAAGTTTCACTAACAACAATCATTAAACTCAAACTCAAAGCATTTATATCAATTAAACCATTTACAGGCACATTTGAATTGTCAAGGAGTCGGTCAGTTAGAAATATGAAACTATAGTTGCCCATTCCAAAGAATAGTAGGTTCCTTTGGAGAAGAACGGGCAAGAAGCTCCACGGACATTCTTTTAAATTATTATAATGATACAAAGACATTTCTTAACTCATGTTCTGTTGAAGGTTCTACGCACCGCTACACAGTGCACGCTTCCCTGAAGTTATCTATACCGTTTCTGGCACGAGACCTTTGCGCCAGAATTTAGTGCCAGAATGCGATGGATGTGATGATAATTTTGTTCGACAGGACCGATAATGCGCCTACTATGTTATGTCTCTGCATCACCCAAAAGTTGACTGCTAGAAAATGCCTCAGGCATTAAATCCGCCTATGTACAGTATTTTTTTTTTACTTGTGCATACATTTTTAATAAATAAATTGGTCGCGGCCCGGTTTACGGCTAAGCACAATTTTTTCGAGAAAAAAAGCAATGCTCTTTATTTGATTAAAGAACTTATAGCTACACGCCTGAATATCCAAAAGGGGCGGGCATAGGTGTGTACAGTAGTACTCTCATATTTCCCAGTTCCATGCAAATGGAAAAATTCCTACAATTTGAAAAACCCAACAACACTTTGGCCAACCTGGTAAATTGTACCCAGGACCCCAGTAGTCGCGCTTACCACCATTAGAACAATGATCTTCTTCCTTATTTATTACAATCTATAAATCAATTTGAATAAACTTAAGCCATTCGCTTAGTACAAGGCAGGTTAATTCCAAAAATACGTTTTCATATTTAGGTACCTCTTTGAAATGAATGACGAAAAAACCCCAGTATCCTTGAGTTTTTCCCGCTTTCTGACAAGTGGCAATTACCAATGGTGGCCTTTTGAATAAGCAACATATTTTCACCCACAAAAGAGCTTTGGAGTTTGGAATCTTTGAAAATTCGGGTTGAATTTATTCTTCATATCCAAAGGAATTATTTTGTCCGCAGATTTATATTGCAGAAGTTGGTGAAAAGTTTTTAGCTGCTATAGACGCAATGCCCTAAATAGTTGGTTTTTATAGGCTAACTGCTGGTACTAGCTGTATCAAATATTTACCTAAAGCTACCATTTTCTAAATCTCTAAAGCTACCATTTTTTCATACATACATAAATTCACGCCTTCTTCCCATGGGAGTTGGTAGAAACTAGAATGCCACCTGCTACGCTCGTTACAAACTCCTTTTGCTTCGTTTACGTTCATGCATCTGTGTGTAAGTTTGCAAGAGAGTAAACGTAACTATTATGCTTGCGTAAAAAATTTACCGATAGATCATAATGCTAAGAGTATAAGGGTGAGAATAAAAATCTTAACGCACGCGCTAGTTAAGTTTACTCACTTGCAAACTTACAATCGGGGTACTGATCATACACGCACGCCGGTTGCGAATACTACGCACCTGACCTATATGAAGAACATCTTTAATTAGGTCACTATAATATGTCCTTCTAGGGCCTAGGGCGTCCCCGGGGTCCCAGCGTTTCCGTTTATTTTTTTCACGATTTTAATTACTACATTGTACTCAATTTTATTCACAACATTCTGAAGTCATCAGTCAGGCAGTCCCCCCTCCTTCGACAATTGTTTGCCAAAAAATTTAGGTAAAAACAAGCCTTTTATTTAAAAACTTATTCATCAAGACATCTTGATCTATAAGTTTTTACATAAACTAAAACTGTTTTTAAAAATGTTAAAAATAATCTAATTTCCTTCAAAAGCTTTCATTTAAAACAAAGTAACTCAGTTCAATTCATCATCAAATCATCAGTCTGGCCGTGTTTTAAAACTAAAACAGAGGAAATACGAAGTAAATAAAAGTTAAACTGTGCTTAAACCGACAAGGTTGCTCTATCTAATTACTGGAGCTCTAAATTTCCTAATCTAGGTTTTCGGTTGGCGAGACAAAAAATAAATGAACACTGAAGCTGCAGTTTTATTTGGTAAAAAGTAATAGTGGCCATTCTACTGAGTCTAGAAATGAGACGACTCACGGGATTTCTAATCACATATATTATCAACTTTATCAACAATTGATACACGTGTGTCCACAGTGATGACTCAATAAGACTGCCATCCTTCCCCGCACCTCCCCATCGTGGAGCGCTGGGATGTCTTCGGCGTAGCACTGACGTCATACGTAGCAGATGACGTCATAGCGTAGCACCACACAAGGTTCTGCCTGTCAGTACCTCCAGTATTTCTTACAATACTTAACAAAAATCTAACATTTACTGACTTATGTATAACGTACAGCCTAAACCACTGGGATATGAAGCAAAAGACTTTCCACAAGACTAGAGTTCCCTATTTAACGAAGGTAAGGAAGGACTTTCATCCCTTTTTTTTTGGGATCCCGGGAGATTATTAAATAACTTCTCCCGCTCTGGGCGGAGCGGGAGGGCGTATCGACTTTTACTGACTAAAACCCACCTGTGTTCCTTTTGTTGCCTGTGTGCCAGGGCCACGATATCCCTTTCGGACAAACTCACAACCCTGGCAGGCATCGACCCTTGGAGGCAAGGATTCTTGAAAATTCATTCTTTAAAGGGGTAAAACCCTTTAAAGAATGAATTTTCAAGAATCCTTCATAGGGGATGGAAGTTTGTATGTGTTCGTCATTTGGCCGATGGGATCCTATTGGGCATACGGCTTGTATTAACATAATTTTGTAATCCAATTTATTTGATGTAGGTAGACGCAGCATATCTTCCTAAATCAGTCATTATAGCAGAATTTCTCACTTTTTTCACATGATCCATAATTATTATTCTCATCTTACGCACGATCTACCCATCTTTTACTTGGTTGCTGCTCACCCTCTTGAATACAAAAATTAATTATAGTATTTTCCCTAGTCGTCTTTTACGACAACCCCAGCAAGTAAACATCTGATCTTATTTCTTGCATATAATAAAATAAATAAACATAAATAAAAAAAATAAAAGTCAAGTAACTTATTTACGAGTTACTTAAAAACTATGTTATTAACAAATTAGGTATACAGTATACAGAACAGAAAACCACTTAAAAAAAACTTTGCTGTTTCATAGAAGTGATGATCACATTTGCAACTGAAAAAAAAGACATCTGATTAGTATCCAAGTTCCACCAGCATTAAAAATAACTTAACATGGGCCATTTAATCAGTATCCCACCTAAATTCTCTAAACCGCAACTTTTAAACATTTTCCTTCACATCTTTGTAGTTTTCTTCAGTGTCGTAGATTAGATTTTACGGTCCGCTTCGAAGACAAATGTGGCTTAGAGTTAGACGCTATTAAGTGGTTTCGTATAGGTTCCATACTGTTACACTACGTACAACTATGTAAGAAGATAAAGGAAATTAAAGATAACGCTCAGGGGGCCTAAAATGGACGCTTTGGCAGAAACATAATAATTATGATCTGCGTACAATTCATACATCCCGCAATTCATCTGTTTGACAGCTGCTATTTGACATTAGACTTCAAAAGAGCAATTAATAATTTGCGTACCATTTTACGAAACTCCATACAAAACTGTCAAACAGATGAATTGCGGGATAAGAATTGCACGCAGATCACATTATGATTCTGCCAAAGCGTCAATTTTAGGCCCCCTGAGGTAATTCATAATATTATATCTTTTAGCGGGATATGGTTATGGATATGGAAGAACTGAAATGGACTATGATATTGTGTACAAAAATTATGGTAGGAACATATTTGGGTCTACAAAGGAATTACAGTAACAACTTAATAAATATTTTACCTCGCCTATGATAAATAGTAGCGTAGTGTGGGACGCCCCCCAGCTAGATGGATCGACGACCTTAAAAAGGTGGCTGGGACAGACTGGATGCGGAAGGCGGAGGACAGGGTGTTGTGGCACAGCCTGGGAGAGGCCTATGTCCAGCAGTGGACTGCTATAGGCTGAGTTGATTTGATGATAAATCAGATATTTATTTGCGAAATTATGTATGATTACTCCAAGTAAAGAAAACATTTCATAACGCGACAAATACAACATAATAATTTATAATTTGACAACGTTGACATCTTGAATATTTGTCCTAACTATTTTCCAACAGAAAATAAATACACTGCTGCACGGACGTGAAATATAAAATTATAATAAGCCTTTTAGCGGCATCAACATCGCCACATGCAAACAACGCGTCACACTGGCGTTACGCAAAATCCTGCATCGCGCAAGCAGAGTTTACCGCGCAACTAGCATAATAATATATATAACGTCCCGACATCAACAGTCGGGCAGTTGCCCACCAGACTCAGCCTTAAATTTTTATATTTTTTTTTTACAATAACGTTAATTTACAACATAATTTGAGCTGTACCAACCTATATTTTAATTATTGAATTTGAAAAAGCAAACTTTTATGAAAATAAGGTCCAAAAGAAGCCGAGATCGAGGTCAAGAACAAGCCCATTCCGCAATAAAAGAAAACAAACAAGCAAGCCTCGGGAATATCACTAGTGAAAACATTAAACCAAACTTAAAAGAAACCGTTTCTAGAAGTTTCTCCATTCTTCATTACGTTTCGGGAGTTGTTTGTACTTATAATTACACTTTTTATTCCTAACAATAAAATTGCCAGGTAAAATCTTAAGTCCGTCGGTTTCCTATTGTTACATCTTTTCTTTGTTTTTTTTTTGTTTATACTTATAAAATGCTAATGAAAGATTTTTTATAAGGGTAGATTTTAAGCTGGTACATTTCCTTAAGGTGAATCCACATTCATGGTAGCTCACGAAATTCAAATTCAGGTTTTATCTTAATCAAAATATGTTTCGCGACTTTATCAGACATGTACTCGTATTTAAAATTATTTTTCTTTCTTTCTTTCTTTCTTTATTCATCATTTCAGCCGAAAGGCGTCCACTGCTGGACATAGGCCTCCCCAAAAAGGGGGGGATTTGCCATAATCTCCACGCTTGGCATCAGGCGGGTTGGCAATCGCAGTATGATTTTAAAAATGCATAGAGAACTGCCCATTTTCTAGTAAATCCCTTAGTCGCCTTTTACGACACCCTCGGGAAGAAATGGGTCATGTATTTACGGAATTATTATCATTAGAATCACTAATACATCTCTCTAAGTTAGATTTGTTCCATTGAATGACTTTTTCATGAAATAATGACATTGGGGAACTCATCTAACCTTAGGAAGATGTATTACTGATTCTAATGATAATAATTCCAATAAAGTCGCGAATCATATTATGTTTATCAAGATACAACCTGACACTGACCTCATCATTTCAACCGAAAGACGTCTACTGCTGGACATAGGCCTCCCCCAAAGGGAGGTTTTACCATAATCACCACGCCTGCAGGCGGGTTAGCGAACGCAGTACGGTGTTAAAATGCATAGAGAACGCTTCTGCCCATTCTCTAGTAAGCCCCTTAGTCGCCTTTTACGACACCCACGGGAAGAAATAGGTCGGTGCTATTCTTTAAGTCCGGCACCACACGGACGACCGATACTGAACTCATCATCATCATCATTTCAGCCGAAAGACGTCCACTGCTGGACATAGGCCTTCCCCAAAGGGGGGTTTGCCATAATCACCACGCTTGGCAGTCGGGTTGGCGATCCCAGTACGGTGTTAAAATGCATAGAGAACACTGCTGCCCATTCTCTAGTAAGTCCCTTAGTCGCCTTTTACGACACCCACGGGAAGAAATGGGATGATGCTATTTTTTACGTCCGGCACCACACGGACCCTGAACTGCCTATTGCAAAAAACGTAAGAATTTTTTAATTTCGCTGGCTAGTAGGATCGCTTAAAGGTTGTCTTTACGCTCTAGTTAATACTGAACGAACTGAACTAGAGGTGACACCAAGGCCAGTAAACAATAACACTGTTGGATGGGCCCTTGATGGGCCAAAGTTGTGATAGAAGAGGTCATGCATGAATGACGTCAACCAACGTTTATCTAAAGGATTTCCATGGGCCAGTCCCTATTATAAAACTAGCTTAGAAATATTCTCAATTTGGTCACAGAGCTCGGAATCGCAGCGACTAGAGACTCTTGGTGAGTTGCACAAAACCAACATTAGTTTAACGGAGATTTAAATTGATGCTGTTACTTTCTTTTTAAAATTAAATTAAAATTAAATATTTGTTTATTCATGGCAACTAGGCCCAATTGTTAATAACATGTTCTTAAAAACTATTACGTTTTTTATACACTTTTTATATATATATTTTTATTTTTTATTATTTATTGATTTATTATCAACTAGCTTTTGCCTGTGGCTTTGCTCGCGTTAATTTAGAATTTGACAATCAATTCAGGTTGTACACTGCTTGTTGTGTGACGTTTGGCGGCAAAAAACTCCTAACACACTATTAAAGTTTCTATAATAATATCATTCAATCATGATTCGAAAGACACGTGGCGCCATCTATTACCATACGAACGTTAAAGTTGTTTTCCTCGGGAACACTACTTTTTTTCGGGATGGAAGGTACCCTATGTCCGTTTCTGTACACTTGACAACATAATATATATGCAAAATTTCAGGATGATCGGTTCAGTGGTTTAGGCGTGAAAAGGTAACAAACAAACTTATTTTCGCATTTATAATATTAGTTAGGATTTTCTAAATAGCATCTTGGAGCAACCCGTATTTGAAGAACTGTAGCGCAGAGGTCATTTGCCGGGTTCATGGATCAGATAATGAAATTAAAACGAATAACGTGCAAGGAGTAGGCGAATTGAAGGAAGGAAATTACTGCTTTATTATTTAGTTTGTTTGAAAATGTTTATTTTTCAATTTATAAATTGTTTTATTTTATTAATTTTTTTGTGATTACTGGCCACTAGCCGTATCCGTGTGTTGAATTAATGTTGCATTGTGACGGCACGTTGTATATGTCTTTTGAAACGTCGTTCGAGTAAACGTTAAAGGCTTCTACATACTGGCGCGACCGCTCGTCCTACGACACGCGGGGCCTTTGTGCCGTGTCGCGTCGCGCGACAAGTCGCGCCGGTATGTAGAAGCCTTAACACGGTTGGTTTGTATGGTAACTTTTGACAGTGCCGCCTCTAGCACCAGCCGCTGCCGCAGCGTCTCCGTGGTCTGTTGATTTGTTTGATTTATCTTCTAATCTGTATAAATAATAACATGGATAGTTCTTTCTCTGAATCTTTCATGTCTACATACATACAATCACGCCTTCTTCCCATGAGGGAAGGCAGAAACTATAGCATGCCACCTGCTACGCTCCTTACATACTCCTTTTGCTTCGCCTACGTTCATACACGCACGCCGCCGCGCCGGTTGCGAGTACTACGCATCTGATCTGATCTTTCTAAAGAACATCACCAATTAGGTCACTATAATATGTTCTCCTAGGGCGTCCCCTCCCGGCGTCTCCGTCGTCGGCGGGGCTTCATGTCTATACTTGTAAGTGCAGTGAACATACTGATATTAATTAACACTCTAAATAATAAAAGTTAAGTGATGAGGCCCTTTAAAAAAACCGTTCCATAGTTACGATGAATATATCCCAAGAGCAAACTTAACATTGTAGTTGAAAATTGTATAATTTATTATTTTTATGACATTTATTTTAAATTCTGTGATTACCTTAACTCACACTGTTATTGTTATTTTTTAGGAAAACGTATTGTTTTTTCCAATTTTTATAAATATGTGAGTACCATGTATCTATCACATAATTAATTTATCTGTCATTGCTTCATTCTTAACTCTTTTTATTAACTATTGTGGTATAGTAATTTTATTCTAGGTGCATCGTCTTCACATATAATTAATGTACCTATAAAAAATATTGTACAAGATTTTAAAAGAGTAACGGTGGAGTTTCTTGCCCATTCTTTTCCATACGAATCTACCTTTTGGAAGGGGCGACTGGAATCAATTCTATTTTTTTGTATATACGTTCAAAAGTGCCTTAATTATATGTGCCTATTTGAAATAAACAATTTGACTTTGACTTTGAAAAATATGTTCCCTCACATATTCCTTTTAAAATTATAAAAATAAATTATTGGAAACCGGCCCTTTCATAAATTTGATATGCCACGTGGTACAGTTTGTAAACCTTTATTTTTATTTTCTTATTTGCCCCCCAAAAGTGACCCTCATATTCACAGTTTTACGTTTCATGTCCGTCGCAGTCAAAAACATAAACCTTCTTGTCCGTCGGGTCTGTCTTTGACGATTTCTATTGTATTTATAGCTTTGTGGTGCTGCGTGTGACAGCACCCCTGAGTGTTTTGTTGTGATTTCTTGTAATTTGTTCAAAAATATCATTGGCTGTGTTTCTGGTTATCTTTTTTGCATTTCTTAGTAACTTCGCCTTTCTTGGACTATGGACCTTTGGATTACAGTTTACCTGAGCTAGAATAACAATACATAAAGGTATTCTTATACCAATTAAGGCTTCTACAGGCCGGCGAGACACGCGACGCGACACAAGGGCTCCGCGTGAAGAAGCCTTTACCGATTCGTTATAACGTTCGAACAATACCTATAGATACAATCATTTGGGTACAGTAGTTAGATTTGAGTGAAATTCAATCTGCTGGAGTATTCCAGCAGATTGAATTTCACTCAAATCGATCGAATCGATGAATTATTTTTTTGTTGAGAAGAGAGAGTTGAAAATAATCTTATGTTCCTTCAAAAAGTTTTACGACGAACAAAAATATACAGGGCTATGACACACTAATACCTATATTATAATAGCTTTTTAATACATTTTGTTATATTTGTTTTCATTTCTGGGCCAAACTTGTATGGGACCGTTAACCTTGTTCCCTTCCTTCCGTTCCATCCCTTTCAACATATTCAGTCCAGTTGATTCAAAGCAAGTCGGCTGTGACAGACCGACAGACAGACACACGAGTAATCCTATACGAGTTCAGTTTTTTCCTGATAAGGTACGGAAACCTAAAAAACAAAACAAAAAAAACAATATTGTTGTTGTAAAATACGGTCTCAACAACACAATGTAACCTTCAGACGACACCTAAAAAGTACGTTACTGTTCTTGACACAATTTGATTCGTATGTTTAAGCTAATGACATTTTTATTTATTTTGTAAAAAGACGGAATGACTATAATGCCTTGGAAGGTAGCCTTTGGTGTGGGATGCAAGTGTGTCGACAATCTTGTGCCATCCCATCTTCCTAGCACGGCGAGCTGTGCTGGGGCGGCTGCTGCAGGTGCAGAAAACCTCAAACGGCGCAAATACTTCATACTGGGACTTATATGTTCGAGCCGTTTGGGGTTGAAACACTAGGGCCATGGGGTCCGAGTGCCCACTTAGTTTTTCGAGACATCGCCAAGCGGTTGGTCGACTCCTCACGTGACCAGAGGGCTGGCCTATTTTTTGGCCAAAGAATCAGCATTGCCATTCAACGTGGCAATCCTTGTGATCCTCTGTGGGTTACGTTTTTTCCTTTTGAGGTACGGAACCCTAAAATTGGATAGTCCTTTTTAAAAAAAATACAAAATTAGGTAGCTTGACAAAGTCTAATGACACATTTTCCTTCAAAACGACCTGCCTCGACATAATAATTCCACGCGAAATTATAGATGCGAACCTTTTGTCCGCAAATTCATTAAAACATTTTATTTACAAAGCGCACGGCCTAAATTTGGATGTCTGTAATTTTGTTACGTTTTCAATTAACAGAGTCGAGAAGTTTTACATTATTCATTGACTTTCAATATTGAGGTTTCCTGTTAGGATGTCATATTTAATTGAAGTCACGGAGCTATATTATTTAAAGATATTGGTTTTTGATAAAAAAAATAACCAACATTGACGTTGATGCTGATAAAAAAAAGAAAGATGACTATGTCATTTTGCATGCTCACATCGATGATTGATTATAAAATGATTCATTTGGTCAAAAGGCAGGTAAGCAGCTTCTTTCTAAAGAATTTTATATGTTTTTAACGGACTTCTAAAAAAGGAGGTTACTCAATTCGACCGTATATATGCTTTTTTTATGTTTTTTCACCGATTTCTCCGTTAATTATGGACCGATCTGAAATTTCTTTTTTTGTTAGAAAGGGTATACCCCCGCGGTGGTCCCATTGCCATCAAATCAGAATCTGATGAGGGGATCCTGTAGAAATCAAGGGGAACCCTCAACGCGATTTGGATATTTTTTATAGGAACTCGTGCATTTGCTCTCGGAAAGCACCATTTGTTGATGTGGAACTGATGATGGAGACCACAGATGGCCACCGGAACAATATAATAAAAACTATTTAACGGGTTGCGATTCGATTAGGTACTTTAATGTGGTTGCTAAGCAATTTATGCCTATCACTATGCATATGGTGAGTGGCAGTTCTCCTGGTTCTTACCAGGAGAACTCCTCAACATTCAACGTCCCAGCATCGGGAAAAGCAATATTTTGTAAAAGGTGATGAGTAGTTAACTTTAGGCTATTGTAACTTAGATAAATTAAAAACTAACCCACTAAAAAGTGAAAAATAAAAAAAAAATACAAAAAAAAATAACCGACTGCCAAAAATAACACTGCAAAGTGAAAAATAACTTTAATTTCGGAAGTCGGTGGCAATAAACTAAAATACAGATCCAAAGTCTGTTTTTTTTTTGTAAAAAGTATTTTTATAATTTACTTTTGAAATTATTTAAGAAAATAGATGAAAGTGACCATTCCCCCCTTATCTCCGAAACTACTCAGACTAAAATGTTGAAGAACATACAGAAAATAGTTCTTTACATAAAGATTACAGGAAAACTTATAAGAAGTCTGTGATCTTAAAATAACATGATTAATCACTCAATATTGTGCGTACAAACTTACATTTGCAGTTGGAATGTATGGGGGATCGTGTTTTTCAACTACAATGTTAAGTTTGTTCTTGCGATAAATTCATCCCAACTACAGAACCCTTCATTGTGCGTGGTCCGACACGCACTTGGCCGGTTTTTTTTAATACAGTTTTCTTTTTCACAAAAAGTTACATTATCATTCTTTATTCTCATAAAAATCAGTTCCTACCTTACACGCTCGATACAACATTTTGTCGGGAAGCTTACTTGTTTTATTTTTATCACAACGGCTGAGACACGATAACATAATTTAAGACCTTTATCGAAAGGTGGATCGCTTCGCAAAAGAAAATTCTCTTTTGCTGTGGCATAGAAAATATCTTTATAGTATACCGTATCCCGTTTACCGTTCCCAAGAGCTCGATCCTAAAAGAAAATGAACCATAAATAAAGGATTCACGCTCATTGATTTAAGGACACTTCTAGAAAAATTGAGTAGAACATTTCCAATATACAAATTGATTGAAGTATTTTTCGAAGATTTTTTTACCTCTGCCTCTTTTATTTGAGTGTGATTTCGTACTATAGTGAAAGGAACATTTATTTAATAGGATTTCAATTGATAATTTATTTGATGCCTATCGCAGATGAGGTACGATTGTTTTAGTCTAAAAATAAAATGTGTTATGAGAAAATTGGATATTAAGAAATCGTATACCATGTTTTAACCATAGTTTAATATCACGAAACTAAAATAATCACCGTTTATTTTCATTATAATTTAAATATTGTAAAAGAAAAACACATTTATCTTAACTTATCGAGGAATATCAACAGAGATATTAGCGATGATATAAGCAACGGCTGTCCAGAATGCAGCTCCAAGATCAAGGTTCTCTGGAGTTTCAACATTCATAGTATCTCCTTCAGTGTGGTGGAACCAGAAATATTTCGCATCGTCATTGTGAAGACTAGCTCCAGGTATACCATTACCGGTAAATATAGAAATATCAGATCCTGGACTATCACTTTCTACAAGAGTTGACGCATTAATTGATTGGAAAAGCTTCAAAATTTCCGCCACTATACAACGCGTTTTATGGTTGCCACCGACAGCCAGTCCCAGAGGAGCGAATGTTCCTTCATCAGATTCCATTATAAAGTTAATATTGTGGCTCTCATTTCTGTGCGCTTTCTCATATGCGTATGCACCCACCAGACCTAGTTCTTCAGCCGTCCAAAATATGGCTCTAATGGTTCGCTTTGGAACCAAGTTCAGTCGTTTTAGAATCACTGGAGCTGCCCAGCTGATAAAAAGGCCACCTCCGTCATCCATAGCTCCTTGGCCAACATCCCAGCTGTCGATATGTCCCGACACTATGACGAGCTTTTCCGGGTCTTTTGATCCCTTCAAATCAACGAGTGTGTTCCTTGATGTCTTAGTTTGTAGGGTTGAAAACATTACAATATGTAGTTTGACTTTCTCACCTCGGTTATTTATTCTTGTTATCAAATCTGCATCTTCCAAAGTAATTGCTGCCGTTGGGATTGGTTCAATACCATCACCGTAGGTTTGAGAACCTGTATGTGGGGCGTTAATTGAAAAGGGAGTAATGGACCTTACCAAAGTTGCAATGGCTCCTTTAGCTGATGCTTTACTTGCTCCTTGTGTCCTATATGTCACAGTTTCACCGTAAGTCGTAAAAATCGGCACATAAAGAACAATTTTTCCCTTGATCTGTTCGGCTGGTGTATTATCCAACTGTGTAAAATTGGATATTACTACCACCTCAGCTGTGAGTCCATTTATAGGTGTGCTGACACTATGACCGAGACCCAAGACTGCTATCTTTTTGAATCTTGGTTCTAGCATAGTAATTGTTTCTGCACCTCTTTGCCAACGCGGAACCTGAAACATAAAAACTTGTTTAGAATAATAATTATCTTATACATACTATCAGCTGTGGAGTTCCCTTTTATCATCATTTCAGCCGAAAGACGTCCACTGCTGGACATAGGCCTCCCCAAAAAGAGCGGGATTTGCCATAATCGCCACGCTTGGCAGGCGGGTTGGCGATCGCCCTTTTATAAACACTCATAATAAACTGGAATAATTATACCTGACAATACATAGAAAAAGAAGATACATAGGAGCATAATTACACCTTATTTCACAATTTCGTTTGCATTTATTATCGCATTGATAAAATGTTATGTTCGTTCGTTAGTTCAAAGAGTTATAACAGTATTTATGAAAAATGTATAACTCACGTCAACACTTTCAGTAACAACATCATTTAAACCTTCTTTATGTGATAAATCGATCATGTAATCAATAGAATTTTCAAGGACTTCTGTTCCCGATGGCCGCGCACCAAACTTGTCCACGAATTTCGCCAATCTGTAATTACAAAAATACTATATTAGCCACAAACTGCACTTTATCACACCACAGAACGTCTTCCCTTGTCACGTTCTTAATATACTTCAACACTTACTCGTCATAAGTTTTGCCTTTAAAATCACCGTCGAGAACATATCTCAGAATCTCATCCTTAACATTTTCGTAAGCCCATATCTCTTTAATCAATTCATCCCCCAGCGTGTCCTGGCATGTATTTGATTTTTTGTTCAGAACCTTGGCTTCATTCGAAACGATAATAAAAAAGGTCAGGAATACAATCCAAGCAAAATTCATTTTTCTTCCAATGTCTTTGAGACATTGAGACGTTTCGATAAAACGAGAGCTTCTTTGTAGTATATCTATCTATCTTAGTATCTTATCGAATTGATGGTCGAATGTCTAAAATGTCTATACGATTACTTTGATAGACATTTCATACTCAAGAGGTTTGCGAGTATTTCTTGTGGATTTCGTGTATATCTTATCAAAATGTGTCTGAAATTTAAATTGTACGCATTCCACTTGATAGTATCATTTTGGATCATAGTATTACTTAAGTGCTAAGATGTAATAGATAGTAAATGCAATTTGTTTGTTAATTGCAATGGTGTGGTTTGTCAAATGTAAATGCAATATTTGCAAACGGATTATTGCCGTCCCTAGCACCCGTCTACTTATTTTGTTATTGAATGTTTGACCTTACACATAAAAGCAGTCTGTTACAATTTGAGCAAGTGAAGAAGTGTCTACGAAATGCATGTTATATTTCGTATTTATCGTTTTTATGTAATTACATTTTTTTTTGTTACAGATATACAGGAGAACTTCAAGAAGATTACAAACGTACTGTAACATGCATGTCATTCTTATTAAAGACTAATAACAAATACCTTAGAACAAGGCAGGTAATGCGCAATAAATTGCACTAGACTATAAAACCAAGGCCACATATTAATGAAGAATATGTCAAATAATAACTCTTTCAGGAAATATGTTAGACGTATTCTTGTGACGAAGTAAATTAAAACAGTAAATTAAACTACCACCATATTACTTTTTAAATTAACGTTTAAGTCCAATGTCATATCAATAAAGATTGCTATAATTTACACTTGACTTTTTTTACAAATGTCATTAAATTATCATCATCATGCATGCAATATCTATTTAATTAATTCAAATTCAAATAAGTCCATAATGTACTTTTTTTTTTTTTTCCACGAGTTTGCAATCTTAAACCTGTTACTGACATGAGTAAGTAATATAAATCTTGTAATATATATCTTAGTGAAATCCTTCAAAGACCCAATTTAACAATATTAACGTTCAACAATACTTACTCATCATAAGTCTTCCCTTTGAACGCTCCCGATACTGTGTAGTCTATTATTTTCTTTGCAACGGCTTCATAAGATGCAATTTCTAGAACCAGAGGACCAAGATCACAATCATTGGAATCAAAAACTTTCCTTGTTTTTTTCACACACTTTGATTCATATACTAAGACCAATAGTAAGAAAACGAATGTTTTTGTAAACATTGTACTGTATTACGTACGTCTACTCTTGGTAACTGTCCATAAACAAGTAGAGTGGAACACGGATAGAGAACACCGAGAATAATTGGACGGCACTAAATAAGGCGGTCAAGTGTGAGTGCGACATGGTCGTGGAAATGTGCATTGTTACTGGATAATCTAGTGTGTTTGATTAAAGAATGTTATCTCATTAGTGATTTTAGTCTCGAGGTTAGATGGACAAAGTGTGAGTGGTTTTCTAATGCACTTTACTTGAGCTCGTTAGGTTACAATATGGTAGGTATGATCAGTTTGTTCATGGTTAGAATTAATGTGATGGTGAACTCTAATTGTCTTTGCTTAATAGTGAATAGATTAGATAGTAGATGGTTATCTTATTAATTTTTTTGTTTAATTACAGGTTAAGAGATTCAGAAGATAATTAAGAAACCGGAACTGGAGTATCTTGCCCGTTCTTCTCCATAGGAACCTACTATTTGGAATGGGCAACTAGTTTCATATTTGTAACTGACCGACTTCTTGACAATTCAACACTAAACGATTTAATTGAAATAAATGCTTTGAGTTTGAGTTTTGGAACTTACTATTAATATTAAGGATGAATCATGATTATAGTAATCATGATTCATCCTTTATATTAATAGTAGGTACTTACCTACTTAATGGAAAATAAAGATAAAGGCGCCACGTTTTTACAGCAGAATCTCTATATCCAAAATATCTAGTTCTTCTTCTTGTTCGTATGGTTAGTGAATAACCTGGTGTCAAAGTTGCCACCCATAGGCTTCTGACTTGGCTTCACATGCCATCAAGAAATATCTGTGAGGCATACCGGTTTCCTCACGATGTTTTCCTTCGCCATTTTTTAAGCAAGTGTGTTATTATTACTTATTTAAACATCGAGCAAGTTAATCCAAAAGTCAGAGATGCGTGCCTTGGGTTCGAACTAGAGGCTTAAGACTTGGCAGTCTGATGGTCACACACCTAGGCTATTACTGCTGTTATAAATATAAATAAATATCTAGGTTCTATAGTCACATTTATAACATTCATTCATTCTAATAAATGGGTTAATAAGTTTCCTAATATCAGTCATTTAATCGACTCATTGTCTCTCGCACAATGAACACCGGAGGGGCTGATCCTTTCGTGATAATAGGCATCTTATTTAAGGAACAATAGTTATTTTATGAATGTGATAGTTAAGACCTGAGCCAGACTGTTTATTGGAACATTTGATACATTATTCAATTTGTCTTTGGAAGCGTCGGATAGAGTCTATTTGTCTTTATTTGTCTTATTTTATAAACAATAGGAGTGGCGTACGGAGATTTTCACTGTGAGTAAGTCCTGGTTAATTTGGAAGTAGTTATTTAACAAATTTAACATTGTAGTTGAATAACATGTTCCCCCATTCATTCCAACTGCAAATGAAAATTTGCAGTTGGAATGTATGCACAATATTGAGTGATTTACCATTTTATTTTAAGACCACAGACTTCGTATAGGTGTTCCTGTAATCTATTCTCTGTATTTTTTATTTTTATTTTAAGCACAGTATTTTCGGAGATAAGGGGAGGGGAATGGTAAATTTTAATTTATTTAATAACTTTAAAACTTATTATTTAGAAATTTATTATAAAAAAATATATTAATTTGAAATCCTCTTAACAAGTCCTTTCATTTGATATGTCACACGGTACAGTTTGAATACTTTTTTTTTTCATTTTATTTTTTTTATTTTTCAAAAGTGCACCCCCTATTCAAAATTCAATTATAAATACGTTACACACATTCGTGTTTTGGTCACAGAAATTCTCATGTGTATCAAATTTCAACTCAATCGGTTCAGTAGATTCGGAGCAAATCGGCTGTGACAGACGGACAGACAGACACAGACACATGAGTGATCCTATTAGGGTTCCGTTTTTTCCTTATTTATTTATTTAACCATTTATGTACACACATGTATATAAACATACAAGAAGAAAGGAACAGAAAAATCCGTACAAAGGTGATGCTTATTTCTAAAGAAATCTCTTCCAGCATAACTGCGATAGGAAAGTCGATAAAGAGATGTAGACAACGTGCGTAAGAGTAGAAGAGAAAATAGAATACATAAAATCAAAAACAATACACTAATTAAAATACAACAAATAATATGAGTATTTACTAATATACATACTTAAAATACATAGATACATACTTCTAAAATAAAATAAATATCACTAGAATAAGGTACGAAACAATAAAAACTTTTCATCACATATTATTTACAGAACGAATCATTTTAAACGGTACCAAAAATGCACTTTAAATCCATCAGGCGCCACAATAGTCGATTTTACCGTCATTCGGTACCAACTAAATATTATGAATAGTGCACATCCGTTGGTGACCAATCAAAATCTATGTCAATCGACCGTATTGTACAGCCAACCAACTGCGATGACGTATGAATTCACGACGGCATTTTCGCTTCTGTGAATACCGATTCACATTTGTGGTGAACTGCGACAGGCATTGTAATTGACACTATTTAATCGTTCGAATCGTGCGTTGTATTTTACGATTACTATTTAAACAAATAAATAAAACTGAATTACCAGTAAGAAGTGTGTTTGTAACAATGACGTATTATAAATAGACGAATATTAGTGCACTCAAAAACAGCGTAAGCCATGATTGTAGCTACATGATACTTGCATACAATCATAAAGCGTGTAAAGAAAAGGAAAGACCTATACCGATATCTATTGTTAGAAACAGATGAACATACATATTTAGTTACGTCACTAGCTGCTGTATGTTCATTGGCGCGTACGTAATAATAATTATTATTATTGTAAATGTCAGGCAATTGCCTGGCATTTACTTGCCATTATTGAGCGCAGGTAACGCATCTAAAGGTACTTAATACATCATTGGTTTGTAATGTCAAAATAAAAGCTATTTGTTAAATAAATATAAAAGTATAATTATACGGTACTTATAATAAAAAAAACAATTTAAATTTTTTTTTCTGTCTGTCTGTTTGTTCCGGCTAATCTCCGAAACGGCTGGACCAATTTTGACGAGACTTTCTATGGCAGATAATTGATGTTATAAGGAGCTATTTTATTTCAGAAAAAGCCACGCGGGCGTAGCCAGGGCAGCAGCTAGTTATTCAATGCGTGAGTTTCTTAAACCCAAGGCTATAAACGTATGTTAACTAAGATGTACTAGCTGTGCCCGTGCCTTCGCTCACGCGCCTGTGTATTCTTTTGACATTATAGGTAAGTCAATGGGAAAGAGAAACGTAAAGTCACTGTTTATTAAAGCCCCGCCGGCACTTATAAGGTGCCGAGAACAATAGATTAATTAGCAGTAGGTATTTGAGGTAATATTCGGAAGTAATAATATGTAATATAATAAGTAATAATAATAACCACCCACAGACGGTGGTTTTAGGGTTCCGTAGCCAAATGGAAAAAAGGAAAGCTTACAATTTTGAACAAGCTGCATATTAATCTGAAAGATTATTGGCACTGTAGATATCAATAAAAAAAAACATGCATTTTTTTTTCTGATGAACGTTCTCACTTTAAGAGGCTGAATTAATACTTTTCATATTTTCAACTTTAAATACTAAGTCTCGGTTAATTAAGTGTAACGAGTAGTGACACACGCAGCCGCACTGTTTGCGAAATGGACGACAAAATAAATGTAAAATCAGCCTCAAAAGTTGCGTTCGGAATTTGTGTTTCATAATACTGTATGAATATGTAACTTCAATTAAGTACCTAGATATAATTCAGGAACAAAGATTGTAGACAATTAAATGAATTCTTGTCGGTGTATACATCTTTTTGAGGCAGATGGTACGGTCAGCATCAAAAGTTGATGAATACATTTAGATTTTCAAAATCAATAATATAAATAATAATATATAATGTACAGTGATTTTGAAAATTTGAATGTGGTCATCGACTTTTGATGCTGACTGTACCTACTGTGTGCCTGAATTTCCCTTGAATCATATTTACTGAACATTTGCAATGTGATAAAGGTGTTTAAAAATGAACTTTAAAGCCATGAATCATATTTTCATCAAGTTACAACCTGACAGTGACCACCATAATCCGTGTGGTGCCGGACGTAAAGAATAGCACCATCCCCTTTCTTCCCGTGGGTGTCGTAAAAGACGACTAAGAGACTTACTAGAGAATGGGCAGCAGCGTTCTGTATGCATTTTAACACCGTACTGCGATCAGCAACCCGCTTGCCAAGCGTGGCGAACCCCCGCTTTGGGGGAGGCCTATGTCCAGCAGTGGACGTCTTTCGGCTGAAATGATGATGATGATGAAATGGCAAAAAATTTAAGAAAATTTGAATTTCGCGGGCTACAGCTGCGGATCCACCATGCATCTTAAGCGCCCGAACGAAAGAAAGAAAGAAAGAAAGAAAATACATTTATTTAGCACAGACTAAAAGGCACACAAATATACACTAGATAAAATAAAAATAAAAATAAAACACGAGGCGATTTAGCTCGGGACGCTGTGCATGCCGACGGTTAGGCCAATAACGGGTGTCTTTGCGGCCTCAGTTGGTGTTTGGGCACAACAGGAACAAAAAGCCTCGGCAATTGAGCCACAAGTTCTGAACAATCGGACTCACCGCGCATAACACGGCAAGCTGTGATAAGCAAGAAGTAATTACGCCTCACTTCCAGAGAAATAAAATTTAGTACGCCAGGTAAGAATTTTATAGGATTAAAAAAGGGTCGTATCCGAAGAGTGTTTTGTAAAGAAATCTAAGAAAGGCGTTTTGTACTTTCTCAAGAAGTAATATCGTAACTCAGTTAACTTGATCGTGCTGTTGTTGTGTTGATGCCTAAGCTCAATTAGTGGTCATAAATCATGTTTGTAGACTCAGACACACGCTCCTACATGCCAGCTACATGCCCTAGATTGATTTACTCAATAATTAATATGGAGTACCTCAGGCTCGCTTATTATTACCAAATATTATGATATTTGTAGGTACTCACTGCCTTTACTGCCCCTTTATTTCCTTAGTCTGAAAAACCACGTATTTTGTAATGTAGGTTAGGGTTTTTTTTTTAAATCAAATTGTCGCACACACTGTGCCAATTCGGAATTGTCAAAGAACAACTGTCAAAGTCGCTCACAATGGGCCTTATTAGAAGGCTAAAAGTCACCCAAAGGGCAATGGAGAGGGCTTTGCTTGGAGTTTCCCTACGTGATCGAATCAGAAATGAAGAGATCCGCAGGCGAACCAAGGTAATCGACATAGCCCGAAGAATTGCCAAGCTTAAGTGGCAGTGGGCAGGGCACATTGCTTGCAGAACTGATAGCCGATGGGGCCGAATTCTGGAGTGGCGACCGCGTACCCGAAGACGTAGTGTTGGAAGGCCTCCTACAAGGTGGACCGATGACCTTGTGAAGGCTGCAAGTATCCGCTGGATGCGAGAAGCACAGAACCGGTCGAAGTGGCGGTGCTTGGGGGAGGCCTATGTCCAGCAGTGCACGTCTTTCAGCTGAAATGATGATGATGAACTGTCAAAGAGTGACGGTTGTGATTTGAATTTATGGCCAATTTAAGTTGGACAACATAATGATAAACAATTAATTTAATTTAGCTAATAAATTCGGTTTTCTCAGGTCATAAAACCCATACACAAACACCATAATTATCCTGTACAATTATTCAGAAGCAATTTTTTATTTTTTGTAAACGGAATCGCTCTTTCATTTAATTTTGTACTGCAAAAATCGATCGCTCTACCACTGCACACAGCGTGAAATGATAAGGATAAGAAAGAAAATACATTTAATATTTCCTTCCAAAGAAACTGTGAAGACATTATGAGTCTATTAATTACATCAACTTCAAAATACAAGCCCCATTACACACAAACAAAGTTGTTTTTCCAAGACAAATAATACCCGAACAAAATGATGGTGTAGATAAGTTTTCACAGCAAACTTAAGTTTGGTAGGAAAAAGGATGAAAACACTTTATATAAGAAACTTTTGACGGAGTTCACCTCAAGGGAGTTCGAGCTTTGAGATTGCGAAATATTTTGAGCACATTTTTCCTAATATTGTTGCCTTTTAGGGTTCCGTAATCAACAAGGAACCCTTACAGTTTCACCGTCTGTCTGTCCGCGGCTTAGCTCCGAGACTACGTACTTAGAAAGCTGTAATATTTTGGAATGAGTACCAATTCATATTAATAGAATACTCTTTAATCACGTGCTATTTTTTAATCACGCCGACAAAGTGCTAAAATAAAATCTTAAAATTTTTGTGGGTTGTGGTTCTCTGTTTTTCATAAAGTGGGGATGATATTTTGTTTTATCGTCTATCTCATGGTGTGGGGTATCGTTAAATAGGGGTTTAAAAAATATTACGGGTTTGTAAAACCATGTTTTGATATATGGATTCGTTTGCGTATTATTAAGCTGTGAAGTACAAATATTTGTTAGAGTCAAGTGTCCCCCCCCCCTGCCAGCTAAATAGTTATTTTTGGATATGTGAAAAAATCACGACAAGAATTTAAAAGGAAAACTATCACACCTAAGTAGGCTTTACAACTTAAAGAGCAATAGGTTAACTTACATTAGCAATTGGAATGTATGGGAGAACATGTTTTTCAACCACAATGTTAGTTTGTTCTTGGTAATTCATTGTGCGTGGTCCCGACACGCACGGCTCGCGCCGCCGCTCCCGACCCGCGCACGCGTTCTGTGTGGTGTCGTTCATATAAATACAAAGAATTCAACCGCCGTACTGCCGTCCGAACCGCGCCCGTCCCGCGCCCGACCCGCACCCGTGTTGTGTTTGTGTTGAGCTTTAACGGTGGTTGGCGCAGTGGCTAAGCGATCTGCCAGGAGGACACGGTGCGGCATACGCTGGTCTGGTGGTCCACGCATACGCCTCTTAGACGTCGCGGGGGGGTCAAACATCTCACACCCTCCCCCCCATGCTTGAGTTGGCCCGCAGAGGCGGGTCAGTACCAGCCGGGGATCGTATAAATCGCACTTGATCGCATGATCCCCGGTGCAAGTGTGGGAATCCCCACCGAGGTTGTTTTTTTTTTTCGGGCGGGAAATTATCAAATAACTTCTCCCGCTCTGGGCGGAGCGGGACTCATTCGTCAGACTTTAACTGACTAAAACCCACCCGTATTCCTTCATTTGCCTATGATCTGTATACATATTATTATCCACTATTAATGATGTTGCATTTTCATCATCATCATTTCAGCCGAAAGACGTCTACTGCTGGACATAGGCCTTCCCTCAAACGAGGGGGTTTTGCCATAATCACCACGCTTGGCAGGCGGGTTGGCGATCGCAGTATGGTGTTAAAATGGATAGAGAACGCTGCTGGCCATTCTCTAGTAAGTCCCTTAGTCTTTTTTTACGACACCTACGGGAAGAAATAGGGCGGTGCTATTCTTTACGTCCGGCACCACACGGCACATTTGCATTTGTTATAACATAATATAATATCATGCCTGTAATCCCCGACGGGTTAGGCAGAGGTGAACCTGTAAAATAACCACATTTCGCCAATTATGTTTTAGTCCTACGCAATAGGATACGACCTATTCCCATTAACCGGGCACGCATCCAGGCCACGGACTGTTACTGAGAATTTACCAATGGAAAAACCCAATAACACTTTGTCCGACTTGGGAATCGAACCCAGGACCTCATGGTCAGCAGTAGTGCTTTCGACCAATAAATCAAATCAAATATAGTAATAATCTTTATTTTCCACAATAATCAAAACACAGTACAGACATTATTAAAATAAATGGAGTGGACTGGAGCCTAAACTAGGGCCGCCCTGTATTTCAGGACTCCAGGTCTTCCTCCTGTGGCGAGTAAGTTGGTACAATTTAGAACTGAATGACAACTAGAGGTGTAATTATTAATTAATATATATTGCGTGTACATATATTAAACCAACCAACAAACCAACCAACCATCAACAAAGCAGATTTTTTAAATATTTTTTCCCATATTACTATAAAAGCCTAACATAATCAGCCTACAATGTTCCCACTGCTGGGGCACAGGCCTCCTCTCTCTTCGAGAGGGAGTGGGCCGTAATCCACTACGCGGGTCCAGTGCGGGTTGGTAGATGTCACATGTCTTCGAATTTTTGGTTCTAGAACATGTCGGTTTCCTCACGATGTTCTCCTTCACCGTTTTGAGAGCAGTGGTGATGAATTAATTTACACAAAGAAAATCGTCTGTCTGAGTTCGAACCTTTTTTTTTTTTTTGGTTGGGAAATTATCATATAACTTCTTCCGCTCTGGGCAGAGCGGGAACGGCGTGTGAGATTTTTACTGACTAAAACCCACCCGTGTTCCTTCCGTTGCCTGTGTGCCAGGTCCACGATATCCCTTTCGGACAAACTCGCAACCCCGTTTTTTTTTTTGTACACTGGGAACAATGCATTACACATACCCACCCATCGGGGGATAGGAGGGGTATGTGGGACTCCCCGGTAGAACCGGTATCCCACTAAACGACCCAGCGGCGCTCCTATCTCGTCTGTGTAGAGGAGGACTGGGAATCCGGCAGAGCCATACCATCTAGTCCCCCGCTGACTACCAC
Organism: Tiliacea aurago; assembly: GCA_948098905.1. Classification (NCBI taxonomy): domain Eukaryota; kingdom Metazoa; phylum Arthropoda; class Insecta; order Lepidoptera; family Noctuidae; genus Tiliacea; species Tiliacea aurago. The sequence goes on along the minus strand of OX402579.1, from coordinate 20,447,182 downwards.
CCGCCTTTTCAGCGGGTCCGGCACGCCCCCCCCGTCGGGGATGGGCCCAGGAACGACCGCGAGCGCTCTGCCATTCCCGCCTGACGTGGCTGGTGAACTGTGCAATCCAGGCAACCACTGACCTACGACCTATAACTCGTAAGTTGAGGCTGTTACCACTAGGACACCACTGCTCTGTAAAAGCCCGAATATTGGTAAATCTTATGTTTTACTTGGAAACCTTAGGATACATAGTGCAAGAGCTTTTCCTACTGCAAAACGAACCAATTAAAATGCAGTATCAAGATTTTCCTGAAAAACGTAGAACGCTTTACATTTCTTGCAACATTTACAAAGTCCCGAAAATACCATTTAGACGTAGTTATCACAGAGATAAAACCTAGATAATTTTCCTCAGTAATTGTCTGGAAATTGCAGGTGAGAAATATCGTTTCACCTAATTATCCTAATAAGCGTTCTGTTTTGTACTGTTTTTGTTTAATTAACTTGTAACACTCGTGTTAATTGCTATAATTATTTTTTTTTTATTGGTAATCATAAAAACAATTTTTAGTAATAGCAATGTTAATGAACGAATTTCACGATTAATTTGCTACATAAACGTTAGAAAATTTAAAATAAATTTTATTTGATCCATGTTACGGGAAATAATATAAGAACATTAAAAAAATAGAAAAATCCTAGTTATAATATCACTAGCTATGCCCCGCGGGTTCACCCAAATAAGTATCGATGCCGTGAGAATATCGTGCCGTGAGAACATCGGGATAAAAAGTATTCTATGTCCTAACCCAGTTCATTTTCTACCAATGTGCTAAATTTCATCCAAATTTGTTCAGCTGTTTTAGCGTAAAAGCGTAACAAACATACAAACAATCTTTTCTCTTCATAATATTAGTTTAGATTTAGATTATAGTGATTGCGGGGCTAAGTAATAACAGCCACGTGGGTCGATCGATCAGCTTAAGCTACGCTAACCGCGGTTGGTCCGTGGATGGGTGACCATCTTCACATACCAAGATTTCCGTGCCTCGGAAAGTACGTTAAGCCGTTGGTCCCGGCTGTCATTTGTGGATCTTTGACAGTCGTGATGGGTCAGCAGAAGCCCGTAAGTCTGACTTCACAGTCACGGGTCACAGTCTTATCAAGGGGTATCGTATTATAAATAAATAATAATAATAAATCTTTATTGCAGACGACGTTACAAATTGTAATGAAGTTGCAGCAGTCCATATTATAAAACACAAGATTAAAATTAAACACATTATAAACGGGCAACACGATATTAAATTTACACCATGTTCCCCGACCGAGTCACCGAGCCAGACGAGCTACTGCCCTATCGTGCAGCTCAGTGAATCGCCCGAAGATCATGCCGTCAAGTCGCGTTGCAAATACCAACAACAAGCTATTAGAGCTTCTCCAGAGCCTGTGTATGACTGAGGCCACTTTCTTTCTCATACTGTACCGTTTTGGCATGAAATAAATATTACCCATTATGAACCAGTAACTGAGTTGTGGATCTCCACAACTCAGTTACTGGTTAATACTGGGTGTCAAACCATATCATATTATATTTAATCATTTTTAGTTACAGTAAGTAAGATTGTGCAAACTTAGTACCAGTTTTCGAACTAGATGGCGTTGGCGTCGAGTTAGATCGCGGTATGGTTTGTTAACACTAGGTAATCATTTTTTTTGGGTATTTCACGAGTGACTGCCTATCTGATCTCAGATAGGCAGTCGCTCTATGTGAAATACCGGTATTCAGCTGCATCCGGTTAAATTGAAAACCGACCCCAACACAGTTGGGAAAAGGCTAGGCAGATGATGGCTTAGGCATCACTTTATTTTTCTGAAATTTAGGTATCTACCTACCAAATAAATAGCCGCCGAAAAGCTATAAGTAAACTGAAATCGGTGAGTTAATCGAGACACTTTAATTAAGAATACAAACACCCCGTTATTCAATTGGCTTATCCTTCAAGGCTGGCTAGTACTATTGACTTTCACAATCTAGGAGCTAAATGAATACTTCAACTTACAATATAGGTACTAGACTTATTCCAACTTATACGACAATATTCTTTCGGTACAAGGTAGGATTCAAACTGGAGAAAACACCTGGGTATTACACCTGTAATGATAGTCGTAAGGGAGATTTAAATAGGTAAATAAATAATAATAATAAATAAAATTAGTTTTTGTTCAAATTCAAATTCTTTAATATATTCATGTGTACATTAAGGCTGCGTTCAGACCACGCGCACGGACACGCGTTGTGCCCGCCTTACACCCGCGTTCACTACGCAAAACAAAATCCGCGCCCGCCACGCGCCCGCCTCGCGCCTGCCCTACGCTCACCCCGCACACGCGCTGCACACGAAAAAACGCTCTTGATCACAGTCAAAATGGCACTAGCCGAAGCGCGGGCACAAGGCGTGTGCAGCGCGTGTGCGGCACGTGTGTGGGTGAGCGTGGGTGGGCGTGAGGTGGCCGCGAGTTGTGTGCGGTTCGACTTCGATAAATGCTGTTGGGTTATGCAGAACGTGAATCAAACAACAAGCTCCAGTAATGACTGCCATATTTAATAGTTCCTTTTAATACCACCACCAACATTATGAATGTACCCACTTATGAATATCATCACATCTTCCTCCCTTAAAAAAAAAAAAACAAAAATAAATCCATTAATGTAGGTACCTAGACCTACACATCAAAGTTCAACAGAATATAAATATATACTTAAATATGTTTACTGCCATAACAATGTAACAAGCATAAATCAATTAATCATCTAATGAGCACTCATTAAATAAACTTAACAATTAATCTCAATGCATAAAGTAAACAGTAACATCGTTATTACTGTATCCTAAACTTGAGTAATTTTATTATTTCACAATTCATATTGTTACTTAACATTTTTCATTTGATATTTTGTTTAGTTAGAAAGAAATACATAATGCCTACGCCATAAAGGATATATTTATTTTGTTCTAAAACTAACACACATGTACAATTATTGTTATCATATAAACCAAACATTATTATTTAAATATATTGTGAATATCAATTTTTGCGTTGCCGTTGATAAGTGTGGTTGATGATTACAAGTAGTGTATTGATCATTTCATGGATACCCCCATCTATTCGGCGGTCGCACCTTCCTGCCGGAACGAGTGACATAATTATTATTATTATTATAAGACGGCTCACGATGTTCATTCATAGGACACGATGAATTATCACAATTATAATGAAACTCATAGTCTCGAGGAGGGCGGTGTCTGTGCGAGGGATCTGCTATCATGTGCCTTCTATTTCGTACAACTACTTTTCCATTATGTAAACGAATAGCATAAGACCTATTTCTCAGAATGCGGTCTACTACGCCTGGTACCCAATAGTTTTTTATTGTATCGAAATATCTAACATTTTGATCAACTTGTAACGGAGTTAAGTTCTTACTACTTTTATCATAAAATTCTTTTTGTTTATTTTGCCTGTTTATTAATTTTTCTTGTATGTTATTATGCACTTTTGGTACCAATAATTTTATAGGTGTCGGTACAATACTCCTTAATTTTCGACTTTGTAAAATTTCGGCTGGTGATGTTAGATCACTACCCAGCGGTGTATTCAAGCATTCTAACAATGCTAGACGATAATCCGTGTTGTCTTCTGTTGACTTTTTAATAATATTTTTTACTGTTTGAACTGTGCGTTCTATTTGCCCATTCGATTGGGGATAGTAAGGTGATGACGTCATATGAGTAAAATTCCAATCTAGTGCAAATTTCCTAAATTCAAATGATGAAAATTGTGGACCACAGTCTGACATTATCGTATTAGGTATTCCTTGACGGCTAAATATATTTTTTAAATGATTAATTATGCTTCCTGAAGTTGTACTAAGTAATTTTATTAACTCGAAATATTTACTAAAATAATCCACTAGCAACAAGTAGTTCGTACCTTTATATTGAAATAAATCTACACCAACCTTAGCCCATGGTCTGTCAGGAACCTCGTGACAATTAAGCTCTTCTTTCTGATTATTTTTTCTATGCGTTAAACAAATATTACAACTTTTAATCATGTTTTCTATATCATTGTTAATACCGGGCCAAAATATTATTTCTCTAGCTCGTAATTTGCATTTTTCAATTCCCATATGTCCAATATGAATCTTTTTTAACATCTCTTTTCTCATTATTTTAGGTATAATTATTTTATCCGATTTCCAAATTAACCCATTAGCTACAGTTATATCCTCCCTAAATTTCCAGTATTGTTTTATATTGTTTTTTATTATATCTTTATTTTCAGGCCAACCTTGTAAAACGTGTTTATTTAATTCTATCATCTCTTCATCTATTTCTGATTGCTTTTGTATGTCTATGAACTGAGCGTCCGTAAGATATTCACATTTATTTTTCACGCTATCGGTCAATACGCATACCTCATCCGTGCCGTTACTTACAGCGGTTTGCGACGTTCCTTCGCTCACACGCGGCGTCGTTTCGTAAGCACGAGATAACGCGTCCGCAATATACAAGTGTTTTCCCGGTTTGTAAACTAATGTAAATGTGTAACGCTGTAATCTCAACAGCATCCTCTGCAAGCGAGATGGAGCATCTACAATTGGTTTTTTAATAATGCTGATTAAGGGCTTATGGTCCGTTTCTATTGTTACATCCGAACGTCCAAAAATGTATGCATAAAATCGTTCGCAGGCAAAGACGGAAGCATACAATTCTTTTTCAATCTGTGCATACCTTTGTTCTGTTATAGTTAACGCTTTAGAAGCATAACATACTGGAAGCCCATTTTGCATTAAGCACGCACCTAAACCTGTGGAACTGGCATCCACGGATATGACTGGCTTTTCCAAACTATAATATTGTAGAACTGGCCGTTTCGTTAAACACATTTTTAAATACCTAAAACACTGCTCATGTTGGGCATCCCAATGCCATTCTATTTCTTTTTTAAGTAACTCTCTTATTGGCAACGTTTTATCTGAAAGGTTCGGAACAAAGGAGCCTATGTAAGTACGTAATCAATCCTAAAAATCTTTCTACATCTTTCCTATTCTTTGGTACTTGCATGTTTTTTATTGCTGTCAAATGAGAATAATCGGGGCTCAATCCATCTTTTGTAATACGATGACCTAAATATTTTATGTCCTGTAAACCAAACTTACACTTATTTATATTTAATTTTAAATTTATTTTTCTACATCTTTCTAGTACTTTCTTCAATATTTCATCATGTTTGTATTGATCTGAGGCATATATTAATAAATCATCAATATACATGCATACACCTTCAATATCATCAAAGTTTTCGTATATTTTCTTATGAAAGACCTCTGAGGCCGAACATATGCCATAAGGCATGCGTAAAAATTTAAATCTACCAAATGGTGTATTAAATGTACAAAATTTACTACTTTCTCCTAATTTCACGTTCCAAAACCCTGAAGAAGCATCTAATGTGCTGAAATACCTAGCCCCTGCTAATTTTGACACAATTTCATCAATAGTTGGTAGCTTGAAATGTTCTCTCCGGATAGCCTTATTTAATTCTTTCGGGTCCAAGCAAATTCTTAAATCACCGTTTGATTTTTTAACCACAGTTATACTGCTAACCCAATCAGATGGACCCTCTACTTTTGCTATAATACCTTGTGACTCCATTTCCAATAACTTTTTCTTAACGTCCTCGCTAATCGCAAATGGCAACTTACGAGGCGCATGCACTACGGGGACGGCGTCTTCCCTCAGTTGTAAATTATATTCTCCCGGTAGACAACCTATACCTTCAAAAACATCTTTATAATTTATTTTTATATTGGATTTGATATCAGACCGCTGCACAGACATGACCCTGTTAATTAAGTTCATTTCTACACATGCACAACGTCCCAATATAGGAGTGCTATTTACATCTACAATTTTAAACTCCAATAAATACAATTTATTCTTATGATATACTTTTAAATGTGTTTTTCCTATGATAATAATGAAATCACCTGAATAACCGCTCAATTTAGTATTAGTTTGCAACAATTTTTCAACGGATATTCCTAATCTGGCCAAAAAACGCATCGGCAGCACATTAATATCTGCGCCCGTATCTAACTTGAAGTTTATGCTATGTTCATTAATTTTCAAATCTATAGTCCAATCACACAAGTCTTTATTTAATGCAAATATTACCTTTTCGTCTGACGCCTCCACAACGTATACACCACACACTTTTGCGAAATGGTTCATTTTCGAGCAGCGTAGACACCTCTTACCATACGCCGGACAAGCATTCCTTCCGTGCATACTACCACATCTGCCACACTGGGGCGTCGTGCGCGGTCTGTTTATCGGCTGCTGCATGTCACGAGCGGCGTCTGCGGTGCCCCCGCGCCCGCCGCGCCACGCTGCGCCTCCACGCTCGTGTCCACCGCGCGATCGCACTGCTCTTTTCATATTGGCGTCGCATGTTCTTGTAGACGATGACACTCCATATCCTACTTTATTATAACGCCGTAATGCCCATATTTCGTTTTTTTCTTCTTGTAAATTTCTGTCCTGTTTTATACTGTGAACTGCTTCATTCTCCTTCTTTATGTTCTCTGAATACATTCTTGATACTACTGCTGCTCGACAAATCTCCAATGTTTTTGTCAATGTTAGGTCCCCTTCACGTAATAATCGTTCTCTAATAGCTGGGCTTGTGACTCCACACATAAGTCGGTCTTTTATGAGATCATACTTTAAATTTCCAAACTCACAAGTCTTGGACAATTTCCGCAAGTCAAACACATATTGATCTATTGACTCATTTTGCTGCTGATCCCGTGTGAAGAATTTATGCCGTTCCACCGTTAAATTTTTCTTAGTTTTAAAATGTTCATCTAATTTTTTACACGCACCGTCTAAAGTTGTTTCCTTGCTTTGTTCTAATATTTCGCGGCATTGCTCGCCTACTATATGTAAAAAAATGTTGAATTGTATCACTGGTGTTTTTGTCGACAACTCACACGCGTTGAAATATATCATGAAGCCCTTCTTCCATCTTTCCCAACTATCACTCAGCTTGCCTGATGCCACATCAATCGAGTTCTCATCAAATTGGAACGGTGACGGCGGTGTTAACACTGTTTCCATTATTGCTATTTATTGAAGTACCTATACAATTTTATCGTCTATTTCACTTTATTTCACTCACTGCTAATTATATTCTATTGTACTTTATTAATCACCGGCTGCGCCATGTTGGGTTATGCAGAACGTGAATCAAACAACAAGCTCCAGTAATGACTGCCATATTTAATAGTTCCTTTTAATACCACCACCAACATTATGAATGTACCCACTTATGAATATCATCACAAATGCAATTTGAGATCTATTGATGTGTCATAAGAATCAAATTAATTACAACAAATTTCAAAGCGAGCGAGACGTGTGCGGGGCGGACGCGTGGCGGACGCGTGGCGTGCGCGTAGCGGGCGCGTGTCGTCTGAACGCAGCCTTAGTTGTTACAATCTATGTAAGTTCCAACATGAAACCCGGTTAGGGTACGGCAGCATAATAATAATCATAATTTTATCATATAACAATAAGAGTATGACATACGTCATACTCTTATTATTATAATATGATAAAATTATGTGTACGTTTGCGTTTGTATGTGTGCGTTTTTTTTTCCTGACAATCATATAAAAATAATTTTGTATTTATTTATCTAGCTATCATATTTTAGGTACTAAATATTTTGTTCTAGGTATTCTGCGACCGATTAAAAGCATTTTTGTGTTAGATATTCTTTTAATTTTCTGTTAAATTTATTGAACTTGGTTTCTTATTTTATTTGCTCCGGTAATTTGTTGAAAATTTTTATTGCCATGTAATATGGGATATGATAAAGCAATTTGATCGGAGAGGGTGGAAGATGTAACGCAAACGACCAATGGCACACATTAGCCCTGGGTCGAAAGAGCTGGAAGTAATGGGAGAGGTCTTTCCCCACCAGTAGGATGATGCAGGCTAGCAGTAACAGTAATTAGATAGGCACTTCATTGCAGGCTTCTGTCAAAATACCTCAGAATCCTGGCATCAGATAATACAGGATAGACGACAAGTTAAATCACAACCCATTAGGAAGAAAATGCCTATAATTCTCTAACATAAATCCTTAATCCGTACAATACTTGTAATATCGCGCCTTCCATTCGATTTAATGTACGGCCTGTTCCACTATATTAGAGCCCTCTTCGACTTGCCAAATATTTGCACTGGCTCCATATATTCATGGAAGCAATTTGACACGCCTGCCCTGTAGGCTGCCTTTCCATAGGAGATGTGCTTGGGAGCTAAGCGGTAAAGCTTAAAAAATAAAGCTACGAAACTATGTGTCCATTACCACTAGAGTTGAGTGGTGTAGCGAAGCGGGTATGATGTGCTATGGACTATAAAAACTTAGTAAGGATATTCACGATCAAAGAATGATAATTATAATTTATACCTTACCTTACCGAGATAAGAGTTGCATTGCAATGACTTAACGGTTACTTAATGGTTTAACGTCATACAAATTTGATCTTCCATTGGCTTAGTTCAAGCCCCCACCAGAGCTAAGTCAAGCTACGCTATAAACATCTAATTATACTATAAGTTGATATTGAGGCGGCTTCTACATAACTGACGTCACACAAATCCTTCATCGCGCAAGCAGAGTTATCCGTGCGTTAGCGTATATACAGAAACCCGTCAACAATCGTCGCACAGAAGCCCACCAGACAACACCCATCTGGTCGAAGCATTTCAAGTCCTCCTTTTTCTATAAAGGATGAGGAACTTTCTACCCTGTTCCTCCTACCAAACATATCCATCCTACGCAGCTTAGCATATCTCTGGTCAAAAAGCATCCATCGCTACGCTATTGAGCATAATATCCCTGGTGGAAACACATCCATCGATACGCAACTTAGCATAATATCCCTGGTTGAAACACATCCATTGCTACGCAACTTATTTTATTTTATTTTATGTGGGAAAATAAACGGTTACACATTACAATGTTATGGTATAGAACTTAAAACTAAGATAGGAGTATAAATGTGTAACACAAAACATTTTCCACATAATATAAAAAAGTTAAACAACTTAGCATAATATCCCTGGTTGAAACACATCCATCGCTACGCAGCTTAGCATATCTCTGGTCGAAAGCCAGCCTAAAGTAGGTACAGTTCTTGTTTGCACAATCGTTGTTGGTTCTATGTAGGTATAATACTGACGTCATTTGGTCAGAGGTAGGTACGTAGGCGTATCTGCGTTTGTGCTCTACGAGTATCTAGCCTATGGTTACTTAGCTAGAGGTTGTGGCTAAAGGTTACTTTTGTTTAATAAACTATCTAAATGTCTATAAACTGCTCCCAAATTACGATGTATATTTTAATTTTATTTTTTTTACAAACTTCACTGACATAATTAACTAATAATAATTAATTAATAATTTTTCCTTTTTGACATTGTAGACCTACAATTTTAATTTCAACAAGGTACCAACTCGTCTGTGTGGTGCTGGACGTAAAGAATAGCACTTCCCTATTTCTTCCCGTGGGTGTCGTAAAAGGCAACTAAGGGACTTATTAGAGAATGGGCAGCAGCGTTTTCTATGCATTCTAACACCATACTGCAATCGCCAACCCGCCTGCCAAGCGTGGCGATTATGTCAAACCCCCCCTTTGGGGAAGGTCTACGTCCAGCAGTGGACGTCTTTCGACTGGAATGATGAATGAATGACTAACTTTTATTATTTTAATAATATTTTATATTGTTGTTTTGTTAATGTCAGGACGTTGTAAGTTTAATAGACTGTAGATTTGTAGACCATTTACTATTTTGTTAAATACCTGGTACTTTTGACGGGCCTACATTGTCCTCTCATACCTATTAACACTGTAATTTGAAACATTGTAAATGCCAATTATTGTTAAAAGAGTAACCGTGGAGTTTCTTGCCAGCTCTTTTCCATAGGAAACGACCAATTAGAACCGCGCACCTAGCTTCTGACGTTTCATAAGTGCCCGTGTAGGCTTATGTGAAAAAAAACACATTTCCGAATGAGTTCTTAAAAAAATATAGGTTTTCTGCTATATTTTATTCAACATTATTTTTTCTGCTATATTTTGTATCGAAGTTGAAAAAAGTGCTTAATCCACATACAAGTAGACCATAATTATTATAATTATGACGATAATATTTTTTTATGTTCAAAATAAAAATTAGTTCCTTTTAAAAAGATTATCAAACGTCAGTCACGCGTCATTTTTCGGATTTTTTTTTTTGCGAATTTTAGTAATTTTCCATGAATACTTAATTTATTTAAAAAATCCCTTTAACCCACATGCAAAATAAAGAACTTGCATATCACAAATAATTTTGTTTATATTGTTTTTCCCTTTCTCAGAACAAATGGACAAAATTTATAAAAATCTGCCGATTTCGTGCACGGCCCAATGATGTATGTACCTTGTACCTTTAGATGCGTTACCCGCGCTCAATATTGGCAAATTAAATACCAGGCAATCGCCTGACATGAAATTAGTCGCGCACCATCCAGTGACCGGCTACACGTCACAATCACTCGCAATTCTCAGCAATTATTTGTGAAGAAAATGCCTTCCCGTGTCTATACACGATGTACAAATTACACTACTACTGTGGGAGTACAGAAACCCATCTCATTTCATGCATAAGTACTTAATGTATTTTTTTATTTTAAGAAAACGTTGTTTAGTTTTGTACTTGTACAGCCAGTCAGGCATTTTTCCTGACTGCTGCGACCGACTCGTACGCACCAATGAACATGCAGCAGCTAGTGACGTAACTAAATATGTATGTTCATCTCTTTCTAACAACAGTTATTGGTATAGGTCTATCCTTTTCTTCGCGCACTGTATGATTGTACACAAGTATGTAGCTACATTCATGGACGCTGTTTTTAAGTGCACTAATGTTCGTCTACGACGCGTCTATTTATAATACGTCATTGGCACAGCCCCCCTTTAATGACAACTGACGATATAGTGATATGTGTGATATTCTGTGTGTGATATTATTCAAGGATACTGCTTTCAATGCAAATTCCTGTAATTGCTCTAAATGTACAGCTAAGTATACATTAACTAAGATGGTAGTGTTACCTACTCAAGTGATGATTAAACACGTTGGATTAAGCCTGAGATGCTGATAGCTCTAAATGCACTTCCTTCAACTGTTGGTTCCGTAGATGTACCACTCTGGTTGTCAAATGAGCTCCGTTTCTATGGTCCTTCAGATGTACATCCATTTACATTAGTTAATCGGATAAGAGCAATGGGGATTGTACTGTTAGGACATCGTCTCAAACCGTCTTATTACAAAACAAGATTTATATTTTGACATGACTTAAACCATGAAGCCAGTTTTTGTACTATGAACGTAACTGTGATTGAAATACCGTTCTTTATACAAAACTGAAAACTTAGTAAGGTACTAAGTTGCAAGATTTGTATTATGAACTTTACCATAGGCGGAATATAGTTCGAAATTCAATAATGGCTCCATGGTATAAACCTGAAGATAAACCTTGTTTTGTAATAAGGCCGAAAAAGTTTTAGTTAGGTACTTAAATACTGTGAAAGGATACGCCGTATATTATTATTTTGTGTGAATCGCCGGTTTGAACTTTATATAAATAAAAAAACTATTCTTACCATAGCCATCTGTTGGATATTGCCAAGCCTTTTTGTCACAGTCATGACGTGCAGTTGCCGTCTATTTTTTTTTTTTGTCCTCGTGATTATATTGTAGATGTGTTATATATGTAATGGTTACCTACTCGAGTTTATGTTTTCGTATGCACGTGTTTCTGTGACGAATAAAATTATTTTTCTTTCTTTCTTTCAATTTTATATTTACTGTGGCAAAGGGCATTTCTAAAATGTATAATAATCAATTTAAGGTAAGCATCATCACTCTAATAACAGGCCAGATTATATTTGTAAGATTTAGCAAAGGTATATTAATGGTTAAAAAATATACAGCAAACTTTCAGCCAATTCAATTATAAATCATTTAAAATGAAAACACCATATCCGTGAATTCGCAAGTCAAACATACAACGAATTTCCTTAACCTTCTAATTGAGTTTAAACCTAACTGGTGAATTTAAACTTACCTATCTCACAATGGCCAAAGGCGGAATATTGCAAAAGAAATATTTACCAAAGCTTGTTTATGTTAGACGGGCCCTAACAACATAATAGAGTGGACAAACTCTCGGATGAAGACCCTTTGTCAAACTTTATCAGCCGTATACCATATTCTATTAAAGGCTACGACGTAATTCTAAAATTTCAGTGTACCCTTGATATCCACTGCGGAATTACGGGAAGAAAAGTTTTTTGTTGGATAGGTATTAAGTCATGGCAACATATAGGCTATAATTTATTTTGGAAAATTGAACACCTGATGCAGAACCGCAACAGACCAGCTAAAGTATAAGAGATATAAAAATGGTGCCATAGCAAAAAATATTCCACGTGAAGAGCATTTTCTGCTGTGAGAATAAATTTCAAGATCTGGAACACCTGTTGTGGAACTCCAAAGCCCAGCGACACTATAACATAATTATACAATATGTAACAAAAACCCTGTTATTCCTTCTACCTACGTTTTAAGAATCGGTATACATATATAATAAAGCAAGTCATTTATAAAAACCGGTCATCAAAAATAATTAAAATAAATATTTACATAATTATTAATATTTGTAATGTTTAACTGATTTCTTACCTCTTTAGTTCTTTGATTTTGACTTCTCGACTAGCCAATTCTTAATTTTTTTTAATTATAACTCCACTAATGTTGTGCTTGTAGGTTAATGTATACGTCCCTAAAAGGAACAACAGGGTTTTTGTTACATACTGTATTAGGAATGACGTCTTAGCAAAAGTTGTTTAGTCTGATGGGCATTTCCTGTTGACTTACAAAAATGAAAGATCTGGAACGTCTCGAATCGTCTCTCGCATCACGCTGTTTCAGACGTTTCAGATCTTCGATTTTGACGACCCTGTTGTTGCTGGTATAAGCAACAGGATCCGCGTACGAAGTCGCGGGCAGAAGCTAGTTCTAAAATAAACTGATATAATCAGCAATATTCCTGACGGGTCGACACTACGATAAGATCTATTACCCCTCCAACAATAGTGGTCATATCCATTGTTATAATCTTTAGGGTTAACGGTGTCCTTAATTTAATAGTATAATGCTATCAATGCTCTGACCCCAAGAGGTTGAAGTTAACATTAAAGTTAGCAGACCGTAAATTCGTTTGAATAGAACCTACGTAAATGAAAGGATTATGTTTCATCTGAATTTCTAAATAATTAAATATGCATTGGCAATGTATGAAAATTGGGGATTAAACAACGCCTTAATTACAGAAGGTATAAATTTAAATGGAATAATTTGTACGTTGATCACGTATTGGTTCAATTAGTAGTATAATTCCTACCTGGATTATGGTTATTTTAAAGCAAATAACCTATGGGATATCGTTGGGAGGCTGTGAACGCTTAACGTGTCTTTGATGAGACATTGTTTTCTGGTAACAGAGTATAGAGTTACGACTTTGGTTATAGAGTCCATTTCACGAAAGAAGTCCCGCAGACGAGGCGCGACGTGGCGCTGCAGGCATTGCTAACTTGTATAATAATAATTAGTTCCACTTAATTCCGCGGGACTTCTTTCGTGAAATGGACTCTACGATCGTTCTAATTTGAACCAGGGACTGTACAACCCCGGTTAAGAGTTAAGCCTTTCGAAGGGGTAACCCATTCAATGGGTTACCTTTATCATGATGTAACCCATTGAAAGGGTTACATGATAACCCATTCAATGGGTTATACCTACTTGAAACCCAGTAACATGAAAAAATCATAATATTATGTTATTTCGATAATCGCCCAGCACGCGTAGCATGACCAATTCTATCTATATTCTACCCAGGGACCATTTCAGTTACCATTTTAGAAAAACCCTATCGAAAACCCTTTCAACGGAAAGGGTTTTTAGGTTATAGGATTTTTCTAAGTAGTTAATCAAAAACCCATACGGTGTGGGTAATTATGAATGACTTAAATTAAGCCGTTCAAAAGGGTTACCCATACCCTTTCAATGGGTTACCAAAATTTCATTTAAGCCGTTCATAAGGGTTACCCATATCGTATAGGTTTTTTTGATTTTAACACATTAGAGCCCATAATACCTCAGCGCCACCTCACTCTTTATCTCGCGGTCACGCCAGCAAGCGAGACAGCAGGGCGGCAGGGAGAAGGCTCCATGGCGCCGATAGCTTAGGATGTTTTTTTACGGTGAATGTAATTGTAATTTACATAAACATACCTTTATATTTACTTCAGTTATTATGCAAGAGTTTAACGATGTAATTTGAAGTATTTTTTTTAATACTAGCAGTTTATTCTTCAGTTTGGAGGTAACTTTGTAATTTTTTTCACTCGAGAGAATTTTATGGAATAGTGTTTTGTCAAACAGTACTTAACATTAATCGTCAACTTTAACATATATTTATTTATAAAATTAATGCTGCAGTATTTTAGATATAACGGACGATCATGCTAATCAATTTGAGGTATTTTAGACTCTTAAAGGAAGCTTAGGCTACTGGATAACTAAACAGGGGTCAGAAAAGAGAAGCTTAATCCCATAGCTGATGTAAGTACCACAAACACACAAATTTTCTCCCAAAATACCTTTCAAAACCAAATTAACTGACTATTATCCTAATTAATCACTTAAAATTTAAAAAAAAATACCACATAATAATATGTATTTTTGGCCTCATCAACCTCTTCAAAAAAATATGACTTAAAGGCTTCTACATACCGGGGCGACTTGTCGCGCGACGCGACGCGACACAAAGGCACCGCTCGTCCCGCGACACGCGGGGCCTTTGTGCCGTGTCGCGTCGCGCGACAAGTCGCGCTGGTATGTAGAAGCCTTTATTTGTTTTTCAGTACCTACAGCACAGACTGATTGATTTAGCACTCAGTTTTAATAAAATAAAAATCATTTATTTCAGACAAAAGTTTTAGTTAATCCTTTAATTTTAAACATTTATTTACGAATGACTTTAATATGACTTTGATGTTGCTTTAATTTGTTAGTAAATTAGGTGATCAATCAATATAATTAATGGATTATACCGCGGATGGATCGTGGTTAAACGTAACTTAGTTCAAGAGTTGTGTTACACTTTTCCTTATTAATTTTAGTAATATTTGAAATTCAGCTAAATTAATAAATAAAATAATAAGATCTTACTGCCATTTTATTTTAAACATTGTTTGTTTGTTGCTACTTTTTGTTTTGTTTTTTAGAATAGAATAGAATAGACATTTATTTTGCAAATATGGGTAAAATACATAATAGATGACAAGATACATTAAAGGTCAGCCATATTTCACCATTCGGCATTTATATTATTAAAGTGTAACCAAAGGCAAATCCTTAACAGAGCAATTCAGCAAAAAACATTTTCAGATAAAAAACTCAGTCACACAGTACGTCTTATCCATTAAAAATTTACGTAGTGTAGGTACTCTTAAACTGCACTGTTGTTAATTCTCTCCAACCATTTGGTAATTTATTATATAATTATGTCGTGGATAACGATATTGTTTTAATAAAAGTTGCTCAATTGATTAATGTAGTAGAGGGGCAAACGCCGTGACGTTATTTAGTAATGGCGGCACGTGGACAGAGTCGTTTTGGAAGGTGGGGATTGTCGAACGGGCATTTCGCATCGAGACGCGGACCAAGTCACTTCTCCAAGACGAAACTGTTGGTTTGCCTAGTTGAATTATTATCACTTGATATTATTTATCTAGTTTTCTGTAATGGGCATAATTTACTGTTGTCACGCCTACTTCTAGGGGATACATCAGCTAGACGTTCAAAACATTTTTTCTACATGATATTACTTTTTCTTAAAAAAAAATACACGCATTTTATTGCGCCCTGTAGCCTATGTCACCTATTTATGACCAAGTAGACGAAGGTCTCTGTGTTAAATACCAAGCAAATATTTTTATCATATTGGGTTATCGTCAATAAAGACACGAACAATCTCATCGACTTGCTAAATTATATTTTATTTTATATTCCAACAAACCAAGTACTATTTAGTCGAAGCAAAGCGCCATTTTCTAAAAACAACACCATTTTCTCGCGCTTTCCAAACGAGTTGATAGTAAATAGCGAACCCTTGTCTTTTTGATTCAATTCAGCTCAATGACGTCACAAACAAAACTGTCACAATACAAGCGGAAGTTATTTTGTTAGTGTCCTTCGTTTGTGCACGTGGACTGTTTACTGTAAAAACCCTGTATTTGAGAGCTGCTAAAGGGAACATGATATTTCGCGGAATCTAAAGGTGAAAGGCGATTTGGAATCACTGATGCCTTAGTCAGCCATCTTTGATTCCAAATCGCCTTTAATCTTTAGGGCTTTATGACACTGGCGACTAGCGAACGTGCTTCCAGCGAGCCGATTAATCCTCTCTCGCTGCGTGAACGCTACGTGTTCGTTGCGTTTGCGTAACGAGACCAATTGACCTTGGTGTACAAGAGAGAGCGAGACAAGCAAGTACACAATATTGTGGAAACGCGGAAAAAAACCTCACGTATTCGCAGCTAGCTCGCTTAGTACCCGCGGAGAGCACGTTCACAAATCGCGTCGATGGAAACACGCTGGCAAATCGTCAGTGTGATAACGCTCTTAGATTTCCCAAAATAAGGCCTGTGGCCCGGAGATCTACTCCCGACGCACGAAATCCGTAGTTTCGGCTGAAGTTATTATACGGACGTTTCCTACTCCGTATCATATTATTATGTGATATAAGATTAGTTCGGGGCCCGACCTAAGAATGAATGACATCACTATTTGACAGTTTTCCTTACTATCGATGTGTAAACACATCCGTCCTTTAGAAAAAGTTAATTATTCCGGTGTAGGGTTCACTCTGAACTTTCGAATAACTTCGGAAGGGCCAGTATCATCGCTGACGGACTTAGAGAGTAGGCCCGCAAAGGTGGTAAACATAATATATTTCAAATCTCAAAGAGGTTTTGGGCGGATGGCTACGTACTCTATACATGCGTGGTCGGACAGTGATATTGTGACAGATTTTGATTTTGTTATTTTGTCATAAATAAAATCCACCACAGTAGAAATGGTGGACTATAAGCCAAAGACAATATCTGTCTGATGTTGCCCTTTGTGGACACGGATTGTTAACTCGGAGACGATGACTTTACATTGTGACTGTCACATACTGTAGAGTTCCATCACTACATATTATAAAACCAAGTCCCCCCGTCTGTCTGTCTGAAGTCAACGCGATAAACTAAACATCTACCAAACAGTACCCCAAGTGTTAGTTTGCAAGAGAATAAACGTAACTATTTCGTTTGCGTTAAAATTTGACCGATAGATCATAATGCTAAGAGTATAAGAGTGAGAATAAAAATCTTAACGCAACGCGCTAGTTACGTATACTCAGTTGCAAACTTACACTCGGGGTACCTACTGATTTTCATACGGTTTACACCAATAGACGTAGTGATTCATAAGGAATGTTTAAATGTATAATTAATTAAGGTTTCGTGTAAATAGGCTGAAATATGACGATTGTTGAAGATCTCGGAAAAAATCATGTCGAGAGCTTTAGTAGCGTGCTTCGCATAAAAAAAAATGAGTTTTAAGACAACAATGTATTACGAAATTATTCCTCCCATGGGATATTTTCCGACAACAACGTGGGCCAAGCCGCGGGCAAAAGCTAGTATAATATACTTAAACATGACTGGGAATAATCCAACTTTAGCTAGAAAAAATCCCACAACTATGAAAATGAACAGAGAGTAGTCGATTATATTCTATGATATAAAATCAAGTTGATTGGACTCCGGAGGCAAATTGCCAGTGATACGAGAATATTGTGAATTTATGACAATTGTGCAGAGCAGTGATGGCTCAGTGGTAACGACCGCGACTTACCGAGTTTGGGTCGTAAGTTCGAACCAAGACGGGCGGGCTTTACTTTGTGTAAATGATTTCATCACCACTTCTCTCAAAAACGGTGAAAGAAAATATCGTGAGGAAACCGGCATGTCCTAGAACCAAAATTTCGAAGAGATCTACCAACCCGCATTTTATACTTATTGTAGCAAAAGGCATTTCCAAAATAGATAATACATTCTAGCAATGGCGAAAGCACCGTAAAGCACCGTATAACACGATTCCTACCGGCTTCCCTTCGGAAAATCGGAACACAATACCTCTATCGTTCTTTAAAAATGGCACGGTCAGAAGTGTATAATAATTCCAAATAATATAATAATAACATTGTAGGTATTTAATACACCATACAATTAAAACGTTACAAAGCGCCTACATTACATTTTTTGTCTTTATTTCCCAACAACAAAACATTTTGCTCTAAAATAACTCAGTGAGTTCAATTTCTATACAAAATCGACGTCGTGACGAGTTTATTTTGTGTGGAAAAGATTTTTTTTTTGCTCCGGCTTAACTCTCTTATAAAATCACCCTTCGCCACTGCATTCTAGGTAAGCAGCATCAACCTAATAAAAGGCCAAAAAATTCATTGTATGTTTGACTAGCAATTTCACGGATTAGGTGTTTTCATTTTAAATCATTTTTAATTTTAATTTAAAGTAAATACCAGTTAAGTTTACTCACTTTTGATGCCAAGCACCCAGCATATAGGTCGAAAGATAATTCATTCGTGTGCCCACAACACAACCCGCTCCACGAGTCGTCGCTATACGAAGCTATAGATGACTTCTGTGTTGTACTGTACTGACTTGTTGTTATAGATTTACATAACACATTATTATGACATGCTAATTAGTATGCATTCTATGTACTTAGCACCGAAAGTGTAGAAAATTCGTTTGTTTGACTAGCAATTTCACGGATTAGGTGTTTTCATTTTAAAGCATTTTTAAATGAAGTGGGCTGAAAGTTTGCTGTATTTTCAACCACTATTAAACCTCTGCTAAATCTTGTGCGTGATTATGCCTACGTTTATTCGTTTATCACGCACGTCGCACGTCTTGCTATGAAAGAGCGGACTCTCCTAATACAGACACTATTTGCCTAAAAGGACGATCGAATCAATAAATTTTGTTTACGAGTATTACCTATACTTGTTTTTACCAATAAACTATTTTTTTTAGTGTTTCACAAAAATAACAGATCCAATTAAGTTATTAAATAACACCCTGTTATTTTGTTCAGGTTTGTGTGAGTGTGTAAGTAGTAGCTGTGGTAACAATCTGTGTGGGCACTGTTATAATTAATTAACAGTCGCGGTAACAATCTTTGAAATTATATTGGTAGAAACAAATCTGTTACGATAAATACGCCTCACCCCTCATTCTTACATCGCGTTTACACCCATAGACTATCTACTTGTGATATAAAACAATTTACCATACATGTCCTCGTAATATCGTTGTTTCAGACATGTAGGTATTATTAACTTTAATGTTCATATTTTTGTCATTTAAGAAGTTTCGTATACAAGCAGTCTTTAAAACTTTTTTAGGTGTGAACGATAAACGAATGGTGTAAATTATAAAAACACGCGGGGTTAGAATCTCTGACGATCCCAGGTAGAGGTCAACCAATTTAAAATTGCATGCCCCTCCTCTGCTTGTTGCAAACACATTTCAAATGTTTGTATTGAGGAGGCTGACATTTTGGCTAAAAGATCTTGTGCAGACGGAAGTGAGATATTCATAATTCCTGATTACTCAGAATATTTTTCACGGTACAAGACAATATGGCAACAAAAGTGGAAAGAACATTTTGACATCAGATCTCGAGAAAAAGGAATATGGTACAAAACTATGTAATGTGAACCTCCTCGGATACCGTGGTTTGCCGATGTAAAACTGGGTAGGCGATTACTTAAAATAGCTTTTAGAATCTGGACATGTACCAGTTAAAAAAAATACCTTTTAAATGAAGAAATCCCTTTCACCTAACTGTACTGCTTGTGATAAACCAGAAGATGTCCAACACCTCCTTATACTTATATTGTATTCGCAATGATTTTGAAACACAACATCTATATAATTAAATTAAATTAAATGCATTACATTTAGGTAAACAATGTATTCTGGCTTACCCTGCAAGCAATAAAGAAAGGCCTAATTATAGGTTTATATTTAATAGTCTTAAGAAAATTTAAGAGAACCGGAGTTACCGACATAGCCTGCAGAGTAAGCAAGCTGAAGTGGCAGTGGGCTGGCCATGTTTGTCGAAGGACCGATGGCCGGTGGAGCAGACGAGTCCTGGAGTGGAGACCGCGAATCGGCAAGCGTAGTGTGGGACGCCCCCAGCTAGATGGACCGACGACCTTAAAAAGGTGGCTGGGACAGACTGGATGCGGAAGGCGGAGGACAGGGTGTTGTGGCGCAGCCTGGGAAAGGTCTATGTCCAGCAGTGGACTGCTACGAGTATAGGCTGAGTTGATTGAAGAAAATTTTGTAAGTTACTTGTTTAAGGAAATGATGGTGCTGACATGACTTGTTATAGATTCCAAGTCCCTAATAAATAAAGAGAAAAAAAAAATGTTTGGATAGAAATTTCAGTGTAGGGGCATGCAGGTTTAAATTTGACGATCTCTACTTTGAGACGATTCCAAAGGGAAGTTTTACTACGTGCTTTGGAAACAGTTTTCTTCCAAGAAACGCGGAGCAATCAATCATTCCCACATACGCAATTCAATACGACCTCAATTCCTCACGTCTTCGCGCACGTATCGTTCCCACCTGCTTCAGAATCAATATGATAATGCATACGGACCAACAACTTGTTATTATTATACTCGTAGCAAGCACTATATTGACCCATTTCCTACACTACAGTGTAACAATGTTTACTTTCATACTCAGAGTGTGCTGTTTATTTTTGCACTGCACTGTATTTATTTTTCTTTTTTGTAAAATGTTGGTAATATGTGTGCACTGGCTTGATTCGTGTTTATTTTGTTATTTGGTAGTCGAAGAGACGTAAAGTAAAGGTAAGGTTTTTTACAAATATATTATATTTAGTTGATTATGGTTTAGGTACACACGGCTACACTACAAGCTATACATTTCCAGTATACGCTGACCTCTCATTGTACTGAAATCTTACATAATTCGAGATCAGCTTATACTGGAAATGTATAGCCATGTGTACCATAATTGCAATGGAGACTATTTAAATGTAATTTATAAAACATCATCATCACCTGCCTGCCTATTCCGAACTATGTTGGGGTCGGCTTCCAATCTAACCGGATGCTGCAGTGAACCCAGGTACTGGGTAATACGATACCCCTTGGTAGACTGGTTGTCAGACTTTCGGGCTTCTGACGACCCGTAACGATTACCAAATGTAATTTATAAACCATTCCGTTATTTTATGAACGAAAAGTTTAACTTAAATGTGACCAACCTGAAAATCAAACTTTTACTTACCTACTTGAAACTTCACTTTTCGACTTTCGATTGTAACACCAAACTATCTTTGCAGTAAGTTACGAATTAAAAAAATAATTCGTAACTGAACGTTTGTTTCTTGAACCTTCCTGCAAAGAATTAAGGAAAATTTATTCTTTAATTTTAAAAGCTCAGTACAACTACCTACAGGATTCAAGACAAGTTAATCCGATCAATAGCAATAGGGTTGTACCAATACGCCAGCTGCAGCATAAATCAGATCCGCTTCCTTGCATTCTTGCATCCTTCGCTGCCCCGCATACCTGCGGACATTCGGAGTACGAAGCTTCGTTAGTAACAGTTCGTTTACCCGTTAAAGGTAGTTCTAGACCGCACTTTAAAGGTGTATGTCTTATACGTAAAATGAGAACTGGCAAAAATTGGCAGTTCTGTGATGCAGAGTGTTTGGGATTTAATCAGGTCTTTCAGCGGGAGATGTAATAAAAACGACTTGGTTCTTCAGTAAAATTGTATATATTGATAAAAGTAAAACTGTCGGTAGAAGTTGAATAAAAATAAAAAATAAAGCAAATAGTTATGACACACGTAGCTGCAATATTGCTGTGATCGCTTTAGTAGGCGTTCCGCGCAAACATACCCCCGGGCGTTGAAAGCCTGTCTTTCAACCCGAATAGTCAGACTCAGGGTAGATGGGCAAAGGACAAATCTTGCTAAATGATCGACGGAGCAGGCCACTGGAGTTTTTGACGTCTGCAACTCTGATCATGCCATCGGGACCTGGATAGGTAGCTACAATCCGACCCATTTTCCACTTCAGAGGCGGCATGTTGTCTTCCTTTAGAAGTACCAGGGAGTTCAGCTTCAGAGAACCTTTACATGCGCGCCATTTCGTCCTGAGTTGGAGCTCCGATATATACTCCTTGCTCCATCTGTTCCAAAAATTTTGTCGGAGTTGTTCAATGCGTTGAAATCGAGATAAGGAACTGGTGGAATGGTCATGGTAATCTGGTGTCGGCAAAGATGTCAAAGGACGTCCAATTAAAAAATGTCCGGGTGTCAATGGTGCCAAGTCTTCAGGATTCGATGACAGTGGAGTCAGTGGTCTGGAGTTCAAAATGGCTTCTATTTGCACCAGCGTAGTATAAAGCTCTTCATAAGTTAGGTTACAAAGGCCCAGCACCCTGACTAAATGATGCTTTGTTGACTTGACACCAGCCTCAGCAAGGCCAGCAAAATGAGGAGAGTATGCAGGGATGAAGTTAAAATGAATTCCCTCTTTAGCTATCTCTTCAGTTAACGAGTCGCAATTAGTTTTAAGAAATTTTGATAGGTCATTGTATGCACCAACAAACGAGGTGCCATTTTCAGAATATATATTAACCGGTTTACCCCTACGCGAGATGAATCTCTTTAACGCCATGATAAAAGTTTTGCTAGTTAAATCACCGACCAGTTCAAGGTGTATTGATTTTGTTGTAAAATAAAACAAAAATTGCGATATAAACCTTCACCAATTTACAGCCACGACCCTGTCGAACAGCAGACTTTATTGGACCCGCATAATCCAACCCAATATTTTCAAAAGGGAAACCCCCAGCTGGAAGTCGCTGCCGTGGTAAATTACCCATGATCGGTGTGACGGTTTGACCTTTAAGACGACAGCAACGTACACACCTATGGTAGCACAACCTGGCTAAATTGCGACCTCGTATGGGCCAGTATGTATCCCGTATAGAAGCTAATAGTAACTGGGGCCCAGCGTGAAACAACCGTTTGTGTTCATACTCAAAAAGTAATTTTGTAAAGTGATGACTAGATTGTAAAAGAATTGGACATTTTTTTTCGTAAGGTAAATCCGAGTTTTGTAATCGACCTCTGACACGCATTATTTTGTGCTCGTCCAGAAAAACGTTAAATTTTAATAAAGCACTTTTCCTTGGTAGTTGTTTATCATGAAGTAACAACTTAAATTCACTAAAAGACTGTATTTGACATATTCGAATAATCAACATTAAAGAGTTTTGAAGTTCATCATTACCTAGGGGACCATAAACAGATAGTTTTTTACATGCAGCAATAAAACGCAAAAGGTATGCTACCGTGCGCTGAAGCCTTAAAAAACTCGAAAATCGGTTAAAGTTAAGAAATTCATTGGCCACATTCTCGGTAACAGTACCATGTAAAGAGACATTTGATTTAATTTCTGGCAATAATTCATCAATAGATTGTGTAAATCTAGAAGGCCATGATACGTCATTCTTTAAAAAACTTGGACCAGACCACCAATTATCTAAAGAAGATAATAAATGAATGTCTACTCCTCGAGAGACATAATCAGCGGGGTTCTGATCGGTTGGGACATGTCTCCACTCGCAGTTGCCAGTCTTCTCTAAAATTTCAGCAACTCTGTTGCGAACGAAAGGCTGCAACCGATTTGGCAACATTTTAAGCCATCCTAGGACGACAGTGGAGTCTGTCCAAAAGAATGTACGCGGCCTAGTGTTTAGGCGTAATGATGCGATCACCTTTTCATAAATTCCAACTCCGACCAGAGCACCGCAAAGCTCAAGTCTGGGAATAGTGGTTGGTTTCAGAGGAGCAACACGACTCTTTGCTAACAATAAACGTACCAATACTTGATGTTCATTATTGACACTGCGAACGTATAAGCATGCTCCATATGCTCGTTCAGACGAATCAGTGAAAATGTGAAACTCTAAAAGGTGCATTGAATCAATTAAAACATGACGTGGAATATAAACTTCATTTAATTTTGGCAAATTCGTCATTAGTTCAGTCCAAACTTTCCTAATGTCCGGCGATAGCGGTTCATCCCATGACAGTTTTTGTAACCATAGTTTTTGAAGTAACATCTTCATCACAATAATGCATGGAGCTAAAAGCCCCAAAGGATCAAAAAATTTTGATATACTTGAAAGCATGTCACGTTTTGTACCGCTACAAATAATTGGTTGACTAATGGGAAAATAAAGTTGATCAGAATGTGATTGCCAACCCAGACCTAAGGTTTTGATAGACTCAGATCCGCCAATATTCAAGTCAAGTGAAGATTGGGGACAGTAATAATCAATCACCAAACGCTTATCATTTGACTTCCACTTTCTTAGGTTCATTTTAGCTGAAGCAAGAGTGGAAGTTACTTTATGACGCAAGTCTCTTACTTCGTTGAGATCATCTCCTCCCGTCAGCAAATCATCGACGTAGAAGTCGCGTAGAATGACCTCAGCAGTCCTTTTATCAACGCAATCTAAGCCCAACTGTTTAAGACACCTCGTTGCAAGGAACGGAGCGCTGGCGGTGCCGTACGTCACGGTATTGAGCTGGTACGTTTGCAACTGAGTTGACGGGTCATCACGCCAGACGATTTGTTGGAGATGTTTGTCACTTGGATGAACCACCATCTGCCGGTACATTTTCTCCACGTCGGCAGCAATAATATATTTATGTTGTCTAAAACGTAATAATATTGATAAAAGATCATCCTGTACTACAGGTCCAGTCATCTGTATACTATTAAAAGAATTGCCTGTAGTAGTGGCGCTGCTGGCATTAAAAACCACTCTTAATTTAGTGGTGACACTACTGTCACGCAAAACTCCGTGATGTGGGAGGTAATGAGCAGAATATTCAACATTTTTACATTTCGACATATGACCTAGACTTTCGTACTCTGCCATGAACTCTTTGTACATCTTAGACGGTTGCGGCTGGCTTTTAAACCTACGCTCTAAAGAAGAAAAACAATGTTGCCCTTAGAAAGGATTCACCTAAAATATGCGGAGAACATTTCATTGAAATTCGAACACAAAATTGCCCGTTCTCCAAACGTGTAGAATCTTTATAAAATGCTCCTCGCATAGTTTCTCTTCTTGCGAATACACTGATGTCGTACAGACCTCTTCTAATTACCAAAATCTGTGAGTTGATGATCTATGCTATTATTTAATTCATCATCACCGTCAGAAATAATCTTTGTAAAATTACATTTTACATTTTCTGATGGCGTTGAAGCATAACTAATTTTAGTTGGGCCTGACACCAGCCATCCCAGTCTAGTTTCGCAAAGAATAGGTTGTCCATCTCCTAACTTGATTCTTTGGGATCCCAATAAGTCCCAAAAGATGTCAGCACCGAGCAGCATATCTATTGGAGCCGGTGAATAAAAGTTAGGGTCAGCCAGACAAATATTAGATGGGATTTTCAATTGTAATAAGTCTACATGTCTACTAGGAATATTATCGGTAGTTGAAGGTAGGACAAAACAATTAATCTTAATGGAAAAGTTATCGTTCAAAGACTTTATTGAGACCGGACACATTTTATTGATATAGGAAGATGAATTATTAATACCTAATACGGAGTTGTTCACAGTATAGGCAGTTAAACCTAGTTGGTAATACAGTCTTTCAGTCATGAGACATGATGTGCTGCCACTATCAAGCACAGAACGAGTGACGTGTTGCTGACCGTTTTTACCTATGATCTTAATTAACGCCGTGGACAGCAATACGTCACCACGTTCAACACTCGCAGAAAGAGACAAACCTGCACTAGAAACTGATGGGGCAGGGGCACTGGTCGCATCATCACTGTTAGCAGAAGTAATAGCCAAGTCTGACTTCTTCGAGTGATCTGCGACATGCACCAGAGTGTGGTGCTTGCGCCGACATATTTTGCAACTTGCCTGTTTACAGTTATTAGCGTAATGTCCTGAAGATAAACAATTATAGCAAATCTTATATTTCGGTAGCAATTGAAACCGTGCTTCATTACTCAACGCTAAAAATTGAGGACAATTGCTTAATTTGTGCTCACCGTTACATTTAACACAACTCTTAGGTTTAGAAGAACTATTATTCACCTGATTATTCTTGTCTGTTTTATTATTGGAATCCTGTATTACCATTGTCCTAACCTTAGAATTTGTACTAGTGTTTTCAAACACTGTTTATCAATTGTTGCAGTTGACATTTCTAATGTTTCAATTAATTCAGCACGATTCTTAATGAATGTGAGGAACAGAGTAAAAGTAATCTCGTTGGCCTTGTCAAGGCGACCCTTGTACTCTTCCCATTCACGGTAAGTTTTATTGTCCAACTTGTATCTTATAATGTGAATGAGTAAAGTATCCCAGCTATTAACAGATTCGCCTAGGGATTCCAAGGCACGTAAGTTTTTATTAATGTGATCGATTAAAGCTTTTAAATTCACAGACGACTCCTTACTGATCGTCTCAATATTAAATAATGCTGAGACATGGTGTTAAATCAACAGATGTTTATTGTCAAACCGGTCACAGAGTAATTTCCAAGCGACTGAATAATTAGCGGCAGAAAACTGAATCGAGTTTATCACCACTGCAGCTGAACCTTCTAGTGATGACCTCAAATAATGAAATTTATTTATGTCGTTTATGTCGTCATTAGAGTGAATAAGGCTGACAAATGTATCGTGAAATTCCAACCAATTTATGTAAGCACCGCTGAATTTTGGTAACTGAATGGTCGGTAATTTAACAAAACTGTAATTATTAGAACGTGAGCCTACTTCACTATCAGTTGGATCTCTTTTCTTATAATCATCGAGCACTTTCTGAGCTTCAGATAGGGTTTTATAATAAAGAGACTCAAACTCGCTACGTTCTAATATTTAACCATCCAAATTATCAGTGCTACACTCCAGTGCTAATTGCACCTCGTCATACTGGCCATACAATGAGTCAAGCCTATTTAAACGCAATTGCAACTCGCTTACCTCAGTTGGACTTATTGAAGGTTTTAATGAATTCAAATAATTCAAGAATACTGTTACCCTTCCCTTGTAACTCGCCCTTTTTCTAATGAGCTCCTTATCCTCTGGCATTGCGTAAGCTGGTGCAGTCAACCTGGAATGTATACAATTAAAGTTTTAATAGCGTCTAAAATTGTTACGATACCTGCCTGTAAATACCTACATACAAAGCACGAATTAACTATTAACTGCTAACTTTATTGTTAGTTGTTTTCTTATACTTTTAAGCTAATGAACTATCAACGTTTTAACTATAACAAAATCAGTACAAAACCTAAGTAACTACTTTATATTCACAATGTAATTATAAACCTACCTATCTAAATTTTAATGTGATTACATGAATAAATGACTCAGTAACTGTTACCTACCTAATAAAGTTAAAATAATGCAGCTATTTTTATAGCTACTCTTTAAAAGGTACAAATAACTGATTATCACAAATTATGACACTAAAGTCTGACCAATTAAACAATTTGTAAACACTGATAGGGTTTTACAACGATTAGGTATATAACTCTGTACTAACCTGGCTATTAAAACAGACAATTACCACTAAATACAACCTGTTATTAGAGTGTTGGGTGGAACTAATGATGATTACGATTGTCCAGACCACGGAAAATTCCAAATCTTCGCAATTACTCAGCAAAATGAATGTCACACAACCATCTTCGCTTGCAATTCCGAGTTTTCCACCAATTCTCTTGAAATCCATAAAATAATAGCTGATCGAAGTTTTCCAACGTGAAATCTTCTAATCCAGGCTCGATAGGACCATGTTTGGGATTTAATCAGGTCTTTCAGCGGGAGATGTAATAAAAACGACTTGGTCCTTCAGTAAAATTGTATATATTGATAAAAGTAAAACTGTCGGTAGAAGTTGAATAAAAATAAAAAATAAAGCAAATAGTTATGACACACGTAGCTGCAATATTGCTGTGATCGCTTTAGTAGGCGTTCCGCGCAAACACAGAGTGCTACAAGAATCTTTTGGCGCCTGACTGACAGGAGGGCGTTGTATTTGTGAAATTGGAATGAAAAAATAAGATGGCAACGTTAGTTCTGATTTTTGGCACGCGCCAAGAGATTCTTGTACAGTTATACCTATGCAATGGATCAAGACAAATTGGCGTTAAATTTAAAAAAAGTCGTTAACTTTTCAATACTATTTCTTTGATGAATGCGGTAAATGCATCAGGCAGGCATAAAAAAATGCAAAAAACAATGTGTTTCCGTTGTGTTTCATATTAACCCTATAGTGAAAGATAAGAAAAAAAAATCGAGGATTTAAAAAAAACGTGCCGGTTTTTGAGGAATATAAAGTGTGTCAAAAAATCATAAATAATTCGTTCTAAAACCTTCTGAAAACTCTGAACGGGAAATTTCGCCACAGTTTTCAAGCCAAAATACTTCATGTTACCTATTTGACCATGGTAATATTTAGTAGAAACCATTTGAAGCCCAAAAACGACACTTAAAAATAAGTAGCTCTAAGTCTTCTAAACGCGATTTTCGATCCAGTATGCGACCGTGCGACGCGGTTCTAGTAGAACAATTTCCATAAAGTTTTCATAGAATTTATTCTACTAGAGTCGCATCGCGCTTGTCCACGGGAGCCTTTATGCCACACCTTTATCTGATTTATATGTTGATCAAACCACTAAACTGACAATTTGAATGGCTATTTGTTAAGTATTAAAGGTATCAATGTATTTAAGAAGCAACTCAATAATCTACTGATAAGTAAAACTTACTACGCTATAAATAAAATACCTGTCAGATATTTTGTGTGTATAATAATAAATATATTTTTGGGGAATACAATTATTTTTATTTGTATTCTTAATTAAGTGTTGACTATATTATTGTTTTGTAATTTATGAAATTGTGTAGGGTTTTCTTTACTTTATTTAAATAAATTGGAGACGACTAATAATCAACTGGTTTATTATTTATTTCACAATACAAGTACGTGTAAAAGAAAATAATAATCAATGGTAGCGAGTATGATGGTAGTAAACTATCCAAAATCCGAAAGCGTAAGAGAGCGCTCCGCTTGTGCTTCGCAGTTATAAAGCCTCTGGTGTCCCCACTCCAAGGACCTCAGCAACATGAAACTGCCTTCGTTGGTGTCGTCATCCGTCAGATGGCGCTCCAAGTGCAATGTTGCCAACACGGCCATGCTGCATGGTGCCTGCCCCAGGCACCTCACGAGTCTGGATAGGATACTGAAATCAAAATATGTCCATGTAAAAATACAAATAATTAAAATCATTCAGAAAGGACACCAGAAGTACTGCGCACTTATTTAATTCATGCATTGCAATGCCTCTTTCTGCACCCAAAGGGACTTTGCCACACTTAGGAGACCAGGTTTACATATAGCCGACATGTCACTTGCACCTGAAGAGTATTTCACTCACTCAAGCGTACCAAGTAGACCTTGTAGACACACAGCAAAGCATTATTACATTTCAACATAATGTGCAATACAACTATTAATGCGGTACACATTAATTATTATAGGTACAGTATTCTATCTAGGCTCGCTAACTCAAAAGGGAAATTAATTTTACGTACTATTCAAGGAATATTAAAGAGATTATTAATAAACAGTTTTATATAAATACCTTGCCAACACGGTTGTTTTTTTTTTTTTTTTGCTATAATTATATTCATTCCATACTCCAATCATCAATATTAATCCACGGCCTCATATTTTCTGTTGCGGCTATTCCATTATACATTTTAGAGCTTCTTTGACTACCTCTTAAATCTGATATCTCGTATCTATCATTCTCCAGGACTTTCTTTATTTGAAAAGGTCCTTTGAATGCCGGCAATAGTTTTCGACTTTGACCATCATTACTTTGACTTGTATTTCGACCAATACCAAGTCCCCTTCTGTATACCGTGTGGCTTTGATTCGCGTTTTGTCAAATCTTTTCTTTTGATCCTCTGCACTAGCTTTAATATTTTCGTCCACCATTTCGCGCAACTTTGACACGTCTACCAATGCTTCGCTATCAAGATCTGGGGCGAGACTATCACTATCCATACGTAACCTATATCCGAACATTACCTCACTAGGAACTGCTTGAGTAGTTTTATGTATCGTACTATTAAGTCCCTGCTGTAATGCCTTAATACACTCATCCCACCTATCATCGTTAGTATCCGCACCCATAGTTTTTAAGGCTTCCAAAATAGTTTTGTTAAATCGTTCCGCCTGTCCGTTAGCACGCGGTACTCCTGTCGCTACGATATGTAACCTAATATTTCTATTTAAACAGTACTGAGAAAATTGACTTGAAGTGAAACAAGAACCTGCATCACTAATTATTCTTTTAGGATTTCCAAATATTTTAGATAAACGCTCTAATTCATTAATCACTCCAATCGCATTAGTTTTACGTACAGCACTTATAAATATGAATTTTGTAAACGAATCTACAATTACCAGTAAATATTTGTTTTTGTTTCTTGTTGTTACGAACGGTCCTAAATGGTCAAGATGGAGGGTGTGGAAAGGTTATGCATATTTTGGCAGAGGGTACAGTTGTCCCTGTTTTGGACCTCCCTTATTTTTAAAATATATACAGTTCAAGCAATTTTTAATATACTTTTTTACAATATAACGCAGACGTCGAAACCAATATCGTGTACGTATACGCTCGACACACTTGTCTACTGAAAAATGGCCCAAATCATCGTGATTACATTTTATGATTTGCCAAATACATTTTTTTGGCACAACCCATCTACGTCCCTGACTAGTTCTCCTATAAACTTTTCCGCCTAAAAGTTCAAAATTGTTAAAGATATCTTTATGCTCGTCGGCCTCTCCTGATGCCAATATATTTCTTATTCTCACTATCTCTGAGTCCTGTACCTGTACTGTCAACAACCAATCTGCCTCTGTAATTGACATAATTATCTCAGATTCCGATTTTTCACCGGATGGCACGGGATTGCGGCTCAAGGCATCTACGTGCTGCATCCGGGATCCTTCCCTATGAACTATTTCAAACGAGAACTCTTGAGTCGATAAGACCCAACGCGCTATTCGCGGGATAATATCCTTTTTAGTTAAGGCGTACCTAACCGCACTACAGTCAGTAATAATTTGGAATTGTTTACCTAACAAGTACAATCGGAATTTTTGAAGACTACATACAACTGCTAACAATTCTAATTCAAAGGAATGATATTTTTTTTCATCTTCTTTAGTTTGCCTACTATAGTAATGTACGACCTTTTCGCCCTCATCATCGATCTGGGTAAGTATACCGGCGATACCATCCCTACTTGCGTCTGTATACAGAACCTTGTCTTTATTGGGGTCAAAAATGGCCAAAATGCTTTCAGAGGTTAATTTGTCTCTTAAAATATGGAATGCCCGATTTTGTACATCATCCCATACCCAGACGGCATCTTTCTTCAACAGTTTTGTAAGTGGTGCTGATAAGACGGCGCAATGTCGTATGAACTTACGAAAATAACTAATTAGCCCTAAAAACTGTCGAAGCTGATGAACAGTTTTGGGTATTGGAAAATTCCTAACCGCTTCTAATTTTGATTCATTAGGCATAATGTACCCTGGTTTAATTTTATAGCCTAAAAAATTTATTTCGTTTTTAAAGAAGTGGCACTTTTTTAGATTTAATGTCAACCCGTTCGTCCTAAATACCTGTAATACCTGTTCTAATAACCTGATATTTTCTGTTACTGTTTCAGTAACGAGATAAACGTCATCCAAATAAATAATAACATTGCCAAATCTCAAATTCCCAAGTACTTTGTTCATCATCTGTTGAAAACATGACGGAGCGTTTGCCAAACCGAACGGAAGTCTTAAAAACTCATAGTGCCCGTCTTCTGTAATGAAAGCTGTTTTATCTATAGAATCTTTATGTAGTAAAATCTGATAATACCCACTTTTTAAGTCTAGACTTGTAAAACACTTATGTCCTTGAAGCCTATCTAATAAATCTTCAATCCGGGGCATAGGGTATTTATCCTTGATTGTAATTTTATTTAACATCCTATAGTCAATGCAGAGCCTTTTTTCGCCATTTTTTTTATCAACTAAAAGGGCAGGGCTGGCGGCATAAGGGGAATTACTATCTCGTACAATTTTATTTTCTACTAATTCCTTTACTATTTCCCTAATTGTCTGCCTATCCGAATACGAAGTTCTAAAGGGTCTGCAATGGACTGGTTGTGAACTAGATAAGTTAATTATCATTTCGTAATTGTTAACTTTTCCAAGTTCTTTTATACTTGAAGCAACACAATCACTGTATCGATTGAACAAAGCCAATAATTCATTTTGGTGTGCACATGTATCTAAATCTATAGCGGCTATATTATTACAAAATTCTGTAAGTTTAGTCGCGCATTGAAATTTAAATTGGTCGCCTACACGCGAGTACAGTAAATCAGATCGTTCAGTTACATTTCTTCCAATCAATATATCGCAACCCACCATATCATCCAAAACGTACATATCTATATCACTCAAATAGATAGAATCTAAAATAAGACTAACCGTAACCTTTTTATTTACGTATTTATAAGTTTGTTTTGAAAATCCTTGTAAAATGACAGGTGAGGGTAGTGCGATACATGGCAAAGAAATTTTATCCGCTAGAGATTCGGATATTAACGAGCAACTACTACCTGTATCAATAAATGCTTCGTAACACTTATTTAATAATATAACGTTTTTAATAAACTTATTGCGTGGATTTGTACAAATAAATTTAGTTTCTTGTTCTGGTTTCACTACAGGTTTTGTTGAATTTTTCTTATGGTAACAACTCGATTCTACGTGCCCTCTCTTCCCACAATATTCGCATTTATTTGCATCGCATTGGTTCCTTTTGTGGTTACCCCCACAATTATAACATTTAATTATTTTTCGACTAAAATCTTGGCCAACACTGGAGGAGGACGGTTGGGTTGTAACGGTTGAGTTTGCGGATACAGGAGTTCGATTTACGGATGTTGATTGACTATGCGTTGTTGATTTAACTTGTATGTCCCGTGAACTACTTTCTTGTCTTACATTTTTCTTGCAAACACGACTGTGTAAATAACTAGCTAAATCATCACTGGTTTTAAAATTAATAGCTTCTATAGACGCACCGATATTTTGATCACCTATGTTTCCTACTATAATTGAAATAACTTCCTGTTCAGAAAAATTCAAACATAAACGATCTATCTTGCATTTTTGCTCAAAATAAAATTCATACAGGGATTGATTTTCGATAGGTTTTTTATCTATGATTTCTTTTAAAAGATCGAACATATTTCTACGTATTTGGAAACTACCAGACAATTTTAACCTCCAGTCGACCCATTTCTATGCAGGCCACTGCTTTTCTGTACGTAATAATGAATCGTACCATACTTTAGCAGATCCTTTTAATTTATTCAAAGCTTGATAGCGAATCATTTTATCAGACCATGAAAAAGTATTTGCGTAAGATTGAATGATGCTAAGCCAGGTGTCTATATCATCTTTTATTGGATCAAAATCTGGTATGAAATTGTTCAAAGTGATAGAACTTGTATTACTCACGGTTTCGGTGTAATTATGAGATACCTTATCCTTCCGCCTTGGTGGCGGCGAAGGCGTCCTGGCGCTGGAGCTTGAAGAAGAGGTGGAGCGAGCACGTTTTCGCTTGGAACGCTTACTACTGCTACCTCGCTTTTGTTTACCCATGGCGTGGAAGTTGTTTGTCACTTCTGATGTAAGGTTTTCTTTACTTTATTTAAATAAATTGGAGACGACTAATAATCAACTGGTTTATTATTTATTTCACAATACAAGTACGTGTAAAAGAAAATAATAATCAATGGTAGCGAGTATAATGGTAGTAAACTATCCAAAATCCGAAAGCGTAAGAGAGCGCTCCGCTTGTGCTTCGCAGTTATAAAGCCTCTGGTGTCCCCACTCCAAGGACCTCAGCAACATGAAACTGCCTTCGTTGGTGTCGTCATCCGTCAGATGGCGCTCCAAGTGCAATGTTGCCAACAATTGTATATTTTTTTATGATAAATTTTGCATACCTGGATTGGTACAACACATGGACTGCGCATTCATTTGACATCTGGAAATGTATGATTATGTATTGTGTTGAGCAGTACGTTTTTGAATTTGAATTTTATTTCTTCTTCATCACCATCATCAGCAGTGTTAGCACTGGTGATGATGATGATAATAAACTGATGGACATATCGAATTCATATGTTATTAAACGATGCATATAAATAGCTTTGTTTTTCCATAGTTAAATCGATTGTTTATAGAGGCATATGGACGTTTTCCCTTTCTCCCGTGGCTATATCCAGCTGACATTGCTGACGCTCGACTTAGCTCCTACACGTGTGGTAACCCCCTAAGGTTACATCTAAAACCAAGGCAGTAGCGACTACCGTAGATTGAACTAGATTAATACTCGATCGTTACGAAAGAGTCCGTATTTAATCAAATTGTGGAATTATGTTTGGCGATAAGAAACAATGGTTCTCGTTACATAGTTAATAGGTCGTAAATAAGTCAATTATGCATACGTACTTAATCTGTGCATACTTAATAATAATGTACATAGATAACTTTGGCGTAGGTAATAGTAGACGGTAACCCCCTAAATTAAAATGCCATCCTGAATTTGAGTTTTTTTTTTTAATTTAGGATGGGTTTGCTCTTGACCTTAGTCTAGGGCAGAGATGACAGAGACAAAGTCGTCGATGGAGTGAGCTTACCCAGAAGAAGCCTGTTCACTCTAACTTTGAAGAGATTAGGGTTGTATGCATTCGGAAACACAGACGCAGGTAGAGAGTTTCACTCTTTTGCATTATAAAATACATTTCACAGACAGTTGGTCTCTTGTGTGAACTTTTCGATCAACACCGTTTGGTCAATTTAAGTTAGGTATTTTATATAATCATAGTCAATAATTCTAATATTTAGTACTTACGTTGTAATTTTATGAGATCGCACTATTGCATTAGATATTGGAATCTGTAATGATATTTTTAATGGAAATAAAAAAAATAATGATTTCTGCACTTTCTTATTTACTATAATATGGGTAGTAAGTAACACGTTGTTTTTTCAATTTAATTCATTTATTTCAGATAAACTACAATCGTCAGTAGAATTATAATCATCCATACATGATTGGTGATTGTCCCATCACGTGGGCCCCCCGACTTACTAGAAAATGGGCAGCAGCGTTCTTTATGCATTTTTAAAACCATACTGCGATCGCCAACCCGCCTGCCAAGCGTGGCGATTATGGCAAATCCCCCCCTCTTTGGGGGAGGCTTATGTCCAGCAGTGGACGTCTTTCGGCTGAAATGATGATAATGATTATGATGACACATCATTGTTTATTTATTTTTAATAATATAATAAGAGCGAAATAAACACACAACAATGGAAACTTTGGTTCAGGACCGCACTACTCGTACATGTAGTTTTGTCCAATGCTCCATGAAGGAGCAATCCACATCCATTCTCCCTATATTAAGCTGCAGGAAGCTGCTGTTTTGCATGTTCCATTGACATAATGCTCGTGATCTAAAAAAAAAATGCAATGAAATTCTTAATTTGCATGTTGCATTGGGCATAGAGAGCTTCATATAGTCACCGAATATAAAATTTCAGTATCAAATTTCAACAAAAACTACCAAGTCATTTGACCTACAAAACTCACAAATATATCATCTCCTGTCATATTCCCACAGCGCTATGCGAGCAACTTTTTTGCATAAGTAAATAAACTGGAACTGAGTTAGTTTCCGCATTACATTCCGTTCACTCACTGAAACGTCTGAGTATGAAATATTACTTCAATTTATTCGTGGCCCGCCCTTTAGGGTTCCGTACATGTTCAGGGGCATGTGAGTCGTTGTGGCGTCATTATTATTTCCTGCAATGATTTTCGGAAGAAAATTGTGTTTGGGAGGTATTCAAAGGTAAGGTAAGGAAATGTTTGAGCTATTTCTATAGCCTTGAGGTTAGCATAATTGTCGTATTTTTCTTGCCACTGCTTTAGATCATACTTATTATCTTGAACGTAATACTTTCTGTAAAATATCGAGGGGATACTTTGCAAATAATTATAATTTTATTACTCGAAAGAACTATTGTATCAAAACTCAGGTCCCCAACATGGCACTGCCTAGTTTGGGGACCATCACATAAAACAAAATGAATGTCACAAACTATTACGGACAAAATTATTATGTTAAACTAATTTTAAGATAATAATGAATTGTAACAATGTTTAAATAAATTGTATTATTATTATATTCAACTTAGTTAACTTCGTTGATTCATCATCATCATCATCATCATCATTTCAGCCGAAAGACGTCCACTGCTGGACATAGGCGTCCCCCAAAAAGGGGGGATTTGCCATAATCGCCACGCTTGGCAGGCGGGTTGGCGATCGCAGTATGGTTTTAAAAAATGCATACCTAGAGAACGCAGCTGCCCATTCTCTAATAAATCCCTTAGTCCCCTTTTACGACACCCACGGGAAGAAATGGGAATGCGTTGATTAGAACATAATAATAGAATTTATTTCATTATTATTCATACTTGTCTCTATCAAGGCTCGCGCGACAGGCAGCGCTACCCCTGTCGCGCCCGCGATATCGAGCCTTCATACTTGAAGTACTTGGTACTTGTTAACGGGCCTACACTGTCCTCCCATACCTATTAACACTGTAACTTGAAAACATTGTAAAAGCCCATTATTTTTAAAAGAGTAACCGTGGAGTTTCTTGCCGGCTCTTCCCCATAGGAAATTACCAATTGAAACCGTGCACCTAGCTTCTGACGTTTCATAGGTGCCCATGTAGGTTTATGTGAAATAAAATATTTTGATTTGATTTGATTTGATAGAGACCTGATAAATAAGTATGAATAATAAAGTAAAATAAGAATAATAAATAAGTACTTATAGGTATAGTAAATGCAACGTGAAACAATAACAACCTATGACCATTCTCCACCGAAAAGAAGACTAGGTATCGATTTAATTACAAAGACCACAAACTTTGGGGGTTGTGTGTGTTGGGTGTTGGGGTCGGCTTCCAGTATAACCGGATGTAGCTGACTACTACTGACTATACTGGTCCAGTTCCATAGGACAATCTAGAGTCTAGACAAAAATATATAATTTATTTTACATTCTGTGATTACCTAAAACTCATACACTGATATTATTTTTTTTTTAGGGAAACGTTTTTTCTTTTACAATGTTTGTAAATATGTGAGCACCTTAATGTATCTATCACATAATTAATTTATATGTCATTGCTTCATTATTAATTCTTTTTACCTATTGTGGTATAGTAATTTTATTCCAGATCTTCACATATAATTATTTATATGATGTACCTATACAAAATATTGTAAAACATTTTAAAAGAGTTACGGTGGAGTCTTGCCCATTCTTCTCCATACGAAGCTACCTTTTGGAAAGGGCGACTAGAAACAATTCTATTTTATTTGTAAATTTTGACGTTCAAAAGTGCCTTAGAAGTGCCTATTTGAAATAAATAATTTGACTTTGACTTTACCAGTATTCTACAACTGAAGCGACTGCCTATCTGACCTCCACATCCCAGTGACTGGGTACTAAGATACCTCTCGGAAAGACTAGTTGTCAAAATTTCGGGCTTCTGACGACACGTAACGACTGTCAAAGATCCACGAATGACAGCTGGGACCATCCGTTTAACGTGCTTTCCAGCGCATGGAGGAGTCTCGGTATGTAAAGATGGTTACCCACGGACCAACCCCGGCAAGCGTTGCTTAACCTGATGGATTGACCCGTACGGTTATTATTACTTAGCCACGAGCTCCTCCATAATTAAACTCCATCCGCCTTATTACAAAACAAGATTTATATTTGACATGGCTTAAACCATGAAGCCAGTTTTTGTAATAAGAACGTAACCGTGATTGAAATACCGTTCTTTTTACAAAAATGAATACTTAGTTCGGTACTAAGTTGTCAGTTTTGTGTTTAGGAACTTTACCATAGTCGGAATAAAGTTTTAAATTCAATAATGGGTCCATGTTTTAAACCTGGGTCTGAAGATAAACGTTGTTTTGTAATAAGGGGGCATCCGTCTCATTACAAAACAAGGTTTATCTTCAGACCCAGGTTTAAGCCATGGAGCCATTATTGAATTTCAAACTTTATTCCATCTCTATTAAAGTTCCTAATACAAAACTGACAACTAAGTACCGAACTGAGTTTTTAGTTTTGTATAAAGAACGGTATTTCAATCACCGTTACGTTCTTATTACAAAAACTGGCTCCATGGTTTAAGCCATGTCAAAATATAAATCTTGTTTTGTAATATGACGGATATCTCATAAAAAAAAAACAACAAAAACAAATTATTCAAGCCACAGTGTTGAATAAAGCAAGAAAAAAGGTTGAACCTACTTCACTAGAATTTCAACTTGAACAGGGTGCTCGGAACGTGATCGAAATATTTCAAGCTCTACACAGTCGCGAGCCGTAAATTAACTTAATTACTACTGGGTAATTACCGTTGTCTGATGTATTCAGTAGCAAATTTTCCTCAGCAGTGAATCTGCGGCTTTATTATTTCAGTTGTTTTGTCGAAATTCATTTGTTTTCAAAGGGTTTTGCCTGAAGTTGCGTGTGATTGGATGAATGTTGGTTGGGTTATATACAGGGTTATTTTTAAAACGTCAAAAACCTCTTAAGAGGTCATTGTACTCATCATTATGAACAACTTTTACTATGGGATCAAACCTGAAATCACGAAAAAATTAATCTGCTGTTCCCTACATTTTAACGAATTATTCGAACATAAATGTAGGGAACAGCTGGTTTTTTTTCGCGATTTCAGTTTTGGTCCCATAGTCAAAGTTGTTCAAAATGATGAGTACAATGACCCCTTAACAGGTTATTGACGTTTTAAAAATAGCCCTGTATAACGCAGGCAATTTGTATGATTCCGCGTTTAACAAACGGTGTTGTCGTCCGTTTAAAAACGCTCGCTGTTTTAAAATATGCTGAAGGCAAAATGTAAATTGCCTTGTCACTATATAATATGCCACAACATTTGATAGACAAATCAAACACCGTTTATAAAATGCCGTTGTTTTGTTATCCGGCACGTAAAAAATGCTAGTGTCCATGGAATCTGGTGCTCCGAAGATTCCTACGAAATATGATTGGTACAAAAACTGTCGAAAAATTGTGAACTGTAACAAACTTGCTTGCGACATAACGCACCTTGCACTAATACTAAATAGCCTGCCTAGTTGCGAGTGACTTGGAAGTAGCGCTCGCCGGCCGCTGCCACGACACCGCTCGCTTCGCTCGCTCGGCTTGCGCGCGGTTGGTCACAGTTCTAACATAACCTAACCCATTTCACCCAGTTCTCAAATTTTCTACAGTTTATAATTTACTAACGGTTCTAACAGTTTTACGGTGACATAATAGGTACCTGATTGCTGGAATTAAGTCTGAATTGTCTATCCTGTTTTTTATGATGTTCACCCTACAATAACAATCAATGTCGGAATTGAACAATTGACGAGTTGTTAACAACAATAACCAATTTGCCTTCTGAATATTTCAGAACTGCGAGCGTTTGTAAACGGACGGCGCCATTTGTATAATGACGAATCATACAATCTGCCTGCGATTTTTACATATAATTATGATGGCGCAGCAAGTGGCACCGTCTATTTTTGTTATGAAGTTCCTGGAATCATCGAAAAGGTCGGATAGAGTGACACTGATTGCTGACAGTCACTCTAGCACAGCGTCGCATGGATGGTTACCTGGCGGCTGTCTTCTGATGTCAGAAGAAAATGTGAAGACAGCCGCTGTCGTACCACGTCCACGACAAACTGCTATATTCCGGCACAATCCTGATGATATTGAAGCTGCTGAACTACTAATACGATCACTTCTGAGATAAATATAATAAAATAATTATATATACGTATAATTGGGTCACTGTTGTAGCGTTTTATGATAACTTAGTTTTGATGTTTGTTGTATCAATAGCGCTCCCGGTTCGGAAGTAGATAGTTGTGTAAACTTTAGCTACAGAGGTACCGAATCATGCTTATTTATTTTCTTCCACTTTAGCAATCTTAGATAAAGTTCTGAGGGCCTACAAATGGCATTCCTTCATACGATTCGAAAACTAACGATAACGCTTGTCAAAAAGTGCCACTTGGCTACGCATCTATATGCAAGTTATCGTTCGACGGTGTCGATTCGATTCATGAAATCGAATGATGATAACATTGTTTAGCTAATTTCTATTCATTGACCTATGATCACGTGACATTTCGATAGCTTATGGCAATCCCATACATTTTGTGACTTTTCTACTAGCGTTATCGCTTATCGAATTTTACTTTGTCTAGCTAGGCCCTCAGGTGAGTATTATATCAATTTTTCGTTGTTGACTTGTTCAGTTGCAAGAGTCGAAATTATTTTCCCAAATCAAGCTAAGTTCTTTGAAACATTACAAGCAATATGTAAGTAACCAACCATTTAACTAAATGTAGTAAATGTATTCTTGTAAATTTGTTCATGTATTTATTATTTTCTATTCTTCTACATAAAAATGCGACCAATCAGCATTAAAAAAGCTATCACAATCCCGACAATAGACTCAACCATCTCATTAAAAACCTCGCCGTTCCTCTAAGAAGTTGTCATTTTATTCCGTCGGTGAGCCTTTCAATACTTGGCTGCTATAAAAACCGAGATTATCTTTTCCTGTAATTTTCCCTCCCCCAGCCACAGAATAGATCGGGACAGAAGGCTTGCTCCATAGAACGAATGAAAACGCGCGCGAAAATGTGTCACGTACAACGAGTGCAAGCGCACTTGCAACTGGCATTTGTACAATTGAAGATAATAAAGTTTTTTTTTTAAATCTTCTAATGCACTTCTGACGCGTTTAACAAGTTTTCCGTTGGATGTCTCATTGGTCTAGTGGTCGCAACCGCTATTGCCGAGCATGAGGTCCTGGGTTCGATTCCCAGGTCGGGCAAAGTGTTATTGGGATTTTCCATTAGGAATTTCTCAGTGACCGAAATGTGGGGTACACCTCTGCCTAACCCTTCGGGGATTACAGGAGTGATGTTATGTAATAAGTTTTTTGTTACTCGGCATTTTGTTGTTTTACTCAAGCGTATGTTAAACACAGTTTAAAATGAAATAATTTGACGCGAGAGCATTTTTCCGTGCGATGTCTTCGAGCACGCGAAAGCAAAGTGACACATTGGGTTGCCAACACACAGAAGATCAGGCGAAATGGTGCACCTATTAAAAAAATATTTATTTATTTTATTTATAAAAGATCGCGATGTTATATACGTTTGTGCATTATATACTCTGTATAATTTGTTTGAGATTCTCGTACGTACGCGTCTATGTGTGAGTGCGCCTGTTTTCACACGATGTATGCAGCAGGCCTTCTGTACTATTTTGTTTGGTGCTCAAGTCGTGCCAAGAGCAACAATAAAACAGTCGTTAGACCGGGAATAAAGTCACGGCGAGCGATGCAGAACGGTAAAGTTTGAAGTAGGGACCTAGGTATAATGTATTGTAAGTGTAGCTCACTGTCATGTAGTGAAGTTTACTTGTTATAAATCTCAAACATACACCGCATACATACACCACACATACACACACATGACACATACACATGACACACACTTACATATCAAAATTTACACTGGAGAGAGGCAATACATTTTTTTTTATAATTTTTCTTTAATTTAATTTTATTGTACTCAAACAATAGCTACTAATCCAACGCAGCTCCGTACTAATTTGTATAAATTAGAAATTTGTATTAATAAAGAGCCCTGGGACCCATAACCTATAACACAAGTTTAATCTTAGCTTGGGAGCAGGAGTTAAGAAACAGTGATTTAAAAAAACAATATTGTCATAGTAAAAAAAAGGTTGACTCAG
Source organism: Tiliacea aurago (assembly GCA_948098905.1). Taxonomy (NCBI): domain Eukaryota; kingdom Metazoa; phylum Arthropoda; class Insecta; order Lepidoptera; family Noctuidae; genus Tiliacea; species Tiliacea aurago. The sequence continues at coordinate 20,404,726 of OX402579.1, read as the reverse complement.
GCTTTTGACTCCGGGCATGGTTGCTTCGGGAAGTACCTGTGTCGCATAAACAGGGAGCCGGACGCCCTGTGTCACCACTGTGTCGACTCCCGGGAGGACACGGCGTGGCAAACGCTGGCAGAGTGTGCCGCTTGGGAGCCACACCGTGCGTTCATCTCAGCAGTAGGCAGTGACCTATCGCTGCTGGCCGTGGTCGAGTCGATGGTTGGCAGTGAGGCGCCCTGGGCGTCGAAAGAGGGCAGATAATGCCCTCTTCCGGCCGAACTAAATAGGTCCAGAATTTTGATTTTGAATTCTATTCCGCAGGCATAACGATGGCATTCAAAGCAAAAACAGTAACAATACCAACTATTTATTACAGCTGCCCTTTGTTATGACACCAACGCAATAGAAGTCAAAATCGGTTGAACGGACTGTAAAAAAGATGTATTTAAAATAATCTTATTTCAAATGGAGTATCAGTAGTAATAGGTCACGTCAAAATAGGTGTGCTCTGAATTTAGGATCTTTATCGTACCTACTGAGTACTGTCTAAAAAATTTAGCACCTACTTTTATGGGACCTTAAATATCAAACAATATTAAAGTACTTTAAGTCATAAATAAAGTGTTATGTTCTGTTTTTAAGAGCGAAAATATTATACAGCGGTCATAAATGTGCTCCCATGCTGTACTTGAACTTATGCACTTAAACCGACTTATCTTGAACCGTAAAATAACTATTTAATGGTTGACGTTTGAAACCATATTGTTTTATGAAATGTGAAATGTTATACTGCTTCGTACCTAAGGTTGGGAATAGACATACTCTTTGGTAGATACATTTTATTTTACTGTGACAGCTATAGGTACATGATTTAAATCAATACATTTTTCGAACCCAGGAATAAGAATAAGAATCATTTATTTGTTCAAAAACAAACAGACATTTAAATAATATGCTGATACTTTATTACACTTTATTATATGATCAGATATTGAACATCTGTGTCCGAACTAGATAATTATAAAATATCGGTATTTCAGACATCAGCGCTCTTCCCCTGTTGTAGGTGACATTTTGACCTCTATACACTGTATAAAATATTCAAATCACAGCGATTTAATAAAATAATATTAAAATAAAAGGAAGTGACAAATGTAGGAGAACAATTGACAACAAGTTGACAAATGAAGAAGTGCAATAGGCCATTATGTTAAGTACCTATTAACTCGTACAGACTGGTGCGATATCGCAGGCACGATGGGCCACACAAGATGACTCAGCTGACCAGCCACCGACACATCCGCTGGCAGTACAACTGCGAGACAGCAACTCACCAACAAGGCCGATACCGGAATGCTCCAACCAAACGTTGACAAACCAGGTACATGTTGGCAATTTAATTTAATTTCATAATCACTTCCTGTTACACGCTTCCGTCCCTTTTCATGAAAAGGAGAGGAAAGACACACACACACATCAATACAAGGAACGCTTCTTGGTCTTGATACCCGATACTTTACTTTAGCTCCCAAACAATTTCTCGCGAAAATCAAAAGAGAGAAGCCACTTGCTTGAAGACTGGACACTCCCAAGGGATTTCCAGTCACCAAATTGATTCTTCATAAGCTGAAGATAAAGATGGGCTTCAGTGCCCGTAACATGTGGGATAAGTGAAATATATGAGGATACTTGCTGCGCCCCGCGGTTTCACCCGCATTGGCCTCGATCCCGTGGGAATATCTGGATAAAAAATTATCTTTGTCCTAACCCAAATCATGGACTACCCATGTGGAAAATTTCATCTAAATCCGTTCAGCCGTTTTAGCGTGAAAGCGTAACAAACAAACAAACTCACTTTCGCATATACAACATTAGTTTTAGTTTACACTAAACCCGAAAAGGGGTCATTGTAGTCATCATTTTGAATAAAAAAATCTATGGGACCAACCTTGAAATGTCGAAAAAAAAAAAAATATCAGCTGTTCCGTACATTTGTGTTCACTTAAATCGATAAAATGTATGTACAGTGATACCCAATTGATAAGGCGCGTCGTGAATCTTCGTTCGCACAGAAAAGAAAGTATGGCTCCGAAAATTAACGAAAGAATGCTTAAAACTTACAATCAACCATAGGTCACTATTATAAGGTTCATAATACACTGGAGCTGTTAGCGTGCACTCGATCAGAAGTATGGCGGCTGACAAACATGCCACGCGGCGCGCGCTAACATGGCGGCAGCTGCCGACCAATAGCGGTACAGGAAAAAGAACCGCGGTGCGTGGAGCGTGCCGATTGGTCAATAGCATTTCCCGCACTTTTAAAATTCACCTTCTGCGCAGGTACATCGGTAAGCCATATCAGTTGGGTACTACTGTAACAGCTGATTTTTTTTTCGTGATTTCAAGGTTGGTCCCATAGAAAAAGTTGTTCAAAATGATGAGTACAATGACCCCTTTTCGGGTTTAGTGTAAACAAAAACGAATGTTGTATAAATTAAAGTTAATAGTTAGGACCAGGATTATGTATTTTTATCCGGGTTTTTTTGTTATTTAGATGGATTGTTCTGCATCGTAGTTCTTTTTATTTTATGTTATCCTACTAAAGCCACAGAGCATTAGTAAAAAAATATATTTCATCATGCATGAATGATTTTATGACTCTAAAGGCTCCCGCAGAAAGGCGCGACGCGACGATGCGACACAATTTTGGTAGAACAATTTCCATGACTTTTTCATAGAAATTGTTTTACTAGTGTCGCGTCGCACCTGTCTACGGGAGTCTTAACGAAAGATTCGATATACAACCCGAAATGGCATCCTTTAAAATAAAAAATAGGCTTATTACAACATCCGAGAATTTAACGAAGCGTTCACATAAGATACTTAAAATTCCATTTGTTTCGAAAGACAACGGACCCGCCATCACTTTTGATCCTCCTTAAGAAACTGGAAACAAAAGCTTTGAAAATGGATTAAGGCTATCAAACGGGAACCTTTTGTGAGTATATTTCTGTGTTGTTATGATCAACCAAGCTGATCTATGGGATATAAGAAAAGGATAGATAAGGGTATTGTCATCCCTGCTCATGGAAAATTGAAAACTTTTGTGAAACTTTTATACTTGTCCCTTTTTATTACCCGACTGCTCCAGAAGGAGGGTTATTCTTTTCGAGTATATGTACGTATGTATAAATATTTCTTTGGCACGGTCTGTAGGCTAAACGGCTTGATGGATTCTATTAAATGAGGTATCTTTAAATTCGTTTTAATTACGGGAGTGACATAGGCTATAACATTTTAATAAGGCATCTGCGAATCAAAAAAAAAGGGGGAATAAAAAAAAATGTTATGTGATTATATTAATATGGGTATCAAATAAAAGGTAGTAAATAGCCAATTTCAAATATATATTTATATTTTATAACACTTTTCAGCTAATAGTTTGACACAAACTACAAAAAAACAAATTATTAAAAAAACAAAAACCCGACTGCAAAAATATGAACTGAAAAGATGGAAACAAGATGAAAAGAAAACCAGTATACCTACTGTAAGTACCAAAAATAAATAAATGCAGTCGGAGGCAAATTTTAAGGCGTTCGTAACATCCTACTCGTAGATGCCTATACTTACTGGTTTTCTTTTCATCTTGTTTCCATCTTCTTGGTTCATATTTTTGCAGTGGGGTTTTTGTTTTTTTTAATAATTTGTTTTTTGTCATCAATTATCTTAACATATTCAGACTTTAACGTTCCCACTACTGGAATACAGGCTCTTCTCTGTGAGAGAGATTGGGCCGTAATCCACCACGCGGGCCCAGTGCAGGTTTGTTGGTGGATGTCAAATTTTTGGTTTTAGGACGTGTCAGTTTCTTCACGACGTTTTCCTTCATCGTGTTGTGGTGGCCCTGTGGTAACGGACTTGTAGGTCGTAGAATATGTGTTGTAAGTCGTTGCAGGTCGTTGTAAGTCGTCGGTCGGGTCAGGAACACAAACTAAAGCGCCTGCCTGGGTTCGAACCAGGCAGAGAGTGCATGGGAGGCAGTCACCTCGTTCTGCGAAGCAGTAATGCTCGCGAAGGAGGAGGCGGAACGCGTGAGGTAGAGGCAGGGTGCGCCCTTGCACCCCTAGTCACCGCAGGAGACGCCCCGGGCGTCGGGAGTCGCAAACCGATTTCCGGACACCGTAGACGCGGGCCTGCGGACGGTGAGCGATTGATAGCTCGCCGTCCGTTAAGGACCAGGCCTGGGTCGACGGCGCGTTGTGTTCCACGCGCGCCTCAAAGAGATGTCAGCATGAACTGACGGAGTTCATTAGGGCTAATGCCTGCCAGGGTTGCGAGTTTGTCCGAAAGGGATATCGTGGCACTTCACTGGCACACAGGCAAATGAAGGAACACGGGTGGGTTTTAGTCAGTAAAAGTCTGACACGTCCTACCACTCCGCCCAGAGAGGGAGTAGTTATTTGATAATTTCCCACCCAAAAAAAAAAAAAAAAAAAGGCAGGCGCTTTTGTGTAATATATTTCATCATCACCGCTTTCAAAATTCACTTACTTGCCTTGCGAATATGTAGTGACGAATTTATCTTGTTCAATTTAAATAAAGCCGTGGCTTTTTGAACATCTCAACGACATCTCATTTCCTCGAACGCAGAACGGGAAGTTTCAACAAATATTTACCTTTATTTAGATAACATGAAGCTCGCGCCACAATGACGTACCTAATCCACGTCAATGGGACACCTAATATCCTGTGGAGAGACGCTTTGTGAAGTTTTGCTTACACTGGGGTCGATAGCACGGAAAACATCGCATCATTCCGGTCAGCCTCAAAAATATGTATTGGTACAAGCGACAAGAATTTTATTCGTTTAGTTATTCACAATCTTATAATCAATAAGTAGTCGATTTTATTAATATTTGCTACACATATTTCACGCCTTACAAAGCTTCAGCGTGTGAATCCAAGTCGCAACAGAACGTGCTCGTTCAAAATAATTTAGTAAATCCAAACTGTAATTTTACCAATACACTAGTTATTTCTCAAGAACGTTTCCAGTTATTTCACCGGCCTGAATCCTCTAACAGTAAAATAATAAAATCTTTATTACTAGAAGAATGGGTACCTACAGTAAATCTCCTTAAAAACAAAGGGGTTTGGAATTTTTTCTATGGAGCCTGGCTCCCCATCCTTACCGCCATTTTTTTTTTTTTTTTTTAATTAAGGCTATGTATGAAACCTTTAAAAATCGATAGGCTGTTATAATCTATGTATATAAAAGAAAGTTGTTAGTTACACCATTCATATCTCAAGAACGGCAAGACCGATTTGGCTGAAAATTGATGGGGAGGGTAGCTTAGAACCAGCAGAAGGACATAGGATACTTTTTATCTTTTTTTTACTTTTTTTTTTCATAATTTTTACTAGGGTTGGTAGGTAGGGTAGGTAGGTAGGGTAGGGTAGGTAGGTAGGGTAGGTAGGTAGGGTAGGTAGGTGGGTAGGTAGGTAGGGTAGGTAGGTAGGGTAGGTAGGTAGGGTAGGTAGGTAGGGTAGGTAGGTAGGGTAGGTAGGTGGGTAGGTAAGTAGGGTAGGTAGGTAGGGTAGGTAGGTAGGGTAGGTAGGTAGGGTAGGTAGGTAAGGTAGATAGGTAGGGTAGGTAGTTAGGTAGGGTAGGTAGGTAGGGTAGGTAGGTTGGGTAGGGTAGGTAGGTAGGGTAGGTAGGTTAGGTAGATACTTAGCGCTACCCGTGCGAAGCCGGGCCGGGAAAAGCTAGTATAACTCGAAAATATACTTTAGTAAAAGCTCTTTATACGTAATAAATAATTGTATTTATCTACATTAAATAGTAGGTAACATTGTATCGAAAATAAAGTCGCGTATCGAGCCGAATGACAGCTAAGAAAGTCCCCCTAGTCAGGGGATCGAGAGGGAGCGAGAAAGCTAGAGTAAGTTGCGATATTTCCCTTTCTAGTATGCAGATCGATCGATCAGACAGTCGATCTCGATCAATCAGCTGGCTACTTTGAGACCTTCGCTGTACGCTAGCGCTTATCCTGTTCTCACAGTGACAGCGGTTTACCTGTTGTCGGCGTCTTAAGCGAACATAAATACATATGACGGCGCTGCAAGTGGCGCCCGCCCCCACCGCCCCGTTTTGTTACGAAGTTACTCGAATCACCGAAAAGGTTGGTTAGGAGTGACCCTGGCTGGCTGGCCGAGTGACAGTAAGGCACCTCGCGCACTAGACGGCCACGACCACGAACAGTGGCCGCAACGATCAGATTTACTAAAGAAACCATATAAACGTCGCGCACTTAGCCGCAACGGCTAACTGGCCGCACACCGGGCCGGCACGACTGGTCGTTGCGACCAACTTACGTATAGTTTGCTATTAGCGCTCGCGCACTAGATCTGCGACCGTCAATGCATACCGGCTGCGGCCAGCCATTCTCAGTGTCATGCGGACAGTTCTACAAATGGCCGCTTTAAGACCAGTCGTGGTCGTGGCCGCAAACTTGATCGCAGCCCAACCGTACCTTCTGCGACCAAGGTTCAGGCCACGACTACGACCAGTCGTGGTCGTGGTCGTCTAATGCGTGAGGTGCCTTACTCTAGCAGCGCGTCGCATCGATGGTTGCGTGGCGGCTGTCTACGTGACACGTTCCGACTGGCTGGATAAAGGCTTGTTACGATTACGACTCATCTCATACACTGACCGAACCGCGTTTGAACGTGGAACACCTTGCTTTTTGTTTCTTTTTTTTTGTGTTTGGACAAAGTCAGTTAGGTTTCGAATTTAAGGCTTCTACATACCGGGGCGACTTGTCGCGCGACGCGACGCGACACAAAGGCACCGCTTGTCCCACGACACGCGGGGCCTTTGTGCCGTGTCGCGTCGCGCGACAAGTCGCGCCGGTATGTAGAAGCCTTTAGAGTGCCGTGCGACCGTTGTTTTTTTTTTTCAAAAAAGGAGAAAGTTACGAAATAACTTATTATAAATTGTACTTAAAGTACGAAAAATCAAAGCGAGAACTCAATCGGCTTTTGCCAGTGTTGTGTTAAAGTAAAAAAAAGAAATGAATAGGGGGAAATACAGTTAGGTAGGTTACAGAAACCTCCGCACTAACCTTAAAGCATTGGCAAACAACCAAAATATAATGTTAGATTAGGTACCTACGCAGAAAATTATTCATTTGCTGGCTGGATCTAGCAGAAGATTAACATAAGACAGTTTACAATAGTTTCTGATTTATGATCTACTTATTGTGAGACACAATCGTTATTGTAAGAGAAAGTGATTTATGTGGTAGAGTAAATACTGCTTATGTATAAGTTGATTATATTATAAAGTTCTACTATGACCGTGCAAGTACAAATAGTGTGAGGCCAGACTGCAAACGCGGGCGTGGGGCGGGCGCGGCGCGTCGTACTCAAACATAAGAATTTCATTTGAGCGTCCATATAGGGCACGTGGGCGCGGGTAGCGGCGCCGGCTACTTGGCGCGGGGAGCGCGCGGGAAACTCGCGCCATAGCTCGTGGGCAACTCGCGCCATACCTCGTTCATACAAGTGGCCGTAGTGAGTGCGCGGGCGGCAAACGAAAACCCGCGCGGGAGCGGGGATCTAGTTCGAGCTGACTGCGCGCGTTGCCGCGCGGTTGACTGCGGACAGGCACAATCGCGCGTAAAGCCGCACTCACACCGTTCCCGCACCGCGCTACCAGTGTGGCCAAGCACTTATAGAGGCGTGTAGATTACGCGGCATGAAAATATTGAACAATGTGTGGCAATTTTCATTATCTATTGCAATAGACTTTGTTAATCCCAAATAGGTACTATAAAGTTTTGAAAAAGCCTTTTTTTATGCCAGTGAATAAATTGACTAAAACTTTGATCACATGAATGTAGCTAAGTAGGTATTCAGATTCTTTTGAAATAATTCAATAAAATGAAAATGAATCACAATAGGTTTTAGTTAGGTTTCTAAAGGCGTAGCAATTTTTATTTAAAATTATATTAGATGTAGTTTTATTTCGTTAAACGCATCTATGTTGATGTCAATGAACCAATAATAATAATTTTATAGGACGAAAATAACAATTCATTTTTCTTCAGAAAACCTCTTAGGTAAGGGGTAATTGCACTCATCATTATGAACAACTTTCGGTAGATATACAAAAAAACAAAAAATCGTGAATAAAAAATCTGCTGCTCCATAAATGTAACGTCGTATGACAGCGGCTCCCCTGAAATCATCTTCTGACATCAGAAGACAGCCGCCACGCAACCATCGATGCGACGCGCTGCTAGAGTAAGGCACCTCACGCATTAGACGACCACGACCACGACTGGTCGTAGTCGTGGCCTGAACCTTGGTCGCAGAAGGTACGGTTGGGCTGCGATCAAGTTTGCGGCCACGACCACGACTGGTCTTAAAGCGGCCATTTGTAGAACTGTCCGCATGACACTGAGAATGGCTGGCCGCAGCCGGTATGCATTGACGGTCGCAGATCTAGTGCGCGAGCGCTAATAGCAAACTATACGTAAGTTGGTCGCAACGACCAGTCGTGCCGGCCCGGTGTGCGGCCAGTTAGCCGTTGCGGCTAAGTGCGCGACGTTTATATGGTTTCTTTAGTAAATCTGATCGTTGCGGCCACTGTTCGTGGTCGTGGCCGTCTAGTGCGCGAGGTGCCTTACTGTCACTCGGCCAGCCAGCCAGGGTCACTCCTAACCAACCTTTTCGGTGATTCGAGTAACTTCGTAACAAAACGGGGCGGTGGGGGCGGGCGCCACTTGCAGCGCCGTCATATGTATTTATGTTCGCTTAAGACGCCGACAACAGGTAAACCGCTGTCACTGTGAGAACAGGATAAGCGCTAGCGTACAGCGAAGGTCTCAAAGTAGCCAGCTGATTGATCGAGATCGACTGTCTGATCGATCGATCTGCATACTAGAAAGGGAAATATCGCAACTTACTCTAGCTTTCTCGCTCCCTCTCGATCCCCTGACTAGGGGGACTTTCTTAGCTGTCATTCGGCTCGATACGCGACTTTATTTTCGATACAATGTTACCTACTATTTAATGTAGATAAATACAATTATTTATTACGTATAAAGAGCTTTTACTAAAGTATATTTTCGAGTTATACTAGCTTTTCCCGGCCCGGCTTCGCACGGGTAGCGCTAAGTATCTACCTAACCTACCTACCCTACCTACCTACCCTACCCAACCTACCTACCCTACCTACCTACCCTACCTAACTACCTACCCTACCTATCTACCTTACCTACCTACCCTACCTACCTACCCTACCTACCTACCCTACCTACCTACCCTACTTACCTACCCACCTACCTACCCTACCTACCTACCCTACCTACCTACCCTACCTACCTACCCTACCTACCTACCCTACCTACCTACCCACCTACCTACCCTACCTACCTACCCTACCTACCTACCCTACCCTACCTACCTACCCTACCTACCAACCCTAGTAAAAATTATGAAAAAAAAAAGTAAAAAAAAGATAAAAAGTATCCTATGTCCTTCTGCTGGTTCTAAGCTACCCTCCCCATCAATTTTCAGCCAAATCGGTCTTGCCGTTCTTGAGATATGAATGGTGTAACTAACAACTTTCTTTTATATACATAGATTATAACAGCCTATCGATTTTTAAAGGTTTCATACATAGCCTTAATTAAAAAAAAAAAAAAAAAATGGCGGTAAGGATGGGGAGCCAGGCTCCATAGAAAAAATTCCAAACCCCTTTGTTTTTAAGGAGATTTACTGTAGGTACCCATTCTTCTAGTAATAAAGATTTTATTATTTTACTGTTAGAGGATTCAGGCCGGTGAAATAACTGGAAACGTTCTTGAGAAATAACTAGTGTATTGGTAAAATTACAGTTTGGATTTACTAAATTATTTTGAACGAGCACGTTCTGTTGCGACTTGGATTCACACGCTGAAGCTTTGTAAGGCGTGAAATATGTGTAGCAAATATTAATAAAATCGACTACTTATTGATTATAAGATTGTGAATAACTAAACGAATAAAATTCTTGTCGCTTGTACCAATACATATTTTTGAGGCTGACCGGAATGATGCGATGTTTTCCGTGCTATCGACCCCAGTGTAAGCAAAACTTCACAAAGCGTCTCTCCACAGGATATTAGGTGTCCCATTGACGTGGATTAGGTACGTCATTGTGGCGCGAGCTTCATGTTATCTAAATAAAGGTAAATATTTGTTGAAACTTCCCGTTCTGCGTTCGAGGAAATGAGATGTCGTTGAGATGTTCAAAAAGCCACGGCTTTATTTAAATTGAACAAGATAAATTCGTCACTACATATTCGCAAGGCAAGTAAGTGAATTTTGAAAGCGGTGATGATGAAATATATTACACAAAAGCGCCTGCCTTTTTTTTTTTTTTTTTTGGGTGGGAAATTATCAAATAACTACTCCCTCTCTGGGCGGAGTGGTAGGACGTGTCAGACTTTTACTGACTAAAACCCACCCGTGTTCCTTCATTTGCCTGTGTGCCAGTGAAGTGCCACGATATCCCTTTCGGACAAACTCGCAACCCTGGCAGGCATTAGCCCTAATGAACTCCGTCAGTTCATGCTGACATCTCTTTGAGGCGCGCGTGGAACACAACGCGCCGTCGACCCAGGCCTGGTCCTTAACGGACGGCGAGCTATCAATCGCTCACCGTCCGCAGGCCCGCGTCTACGGTGTCCGGAAATCGGTTTGCGACTCCCGACGCCCGGGGCGTCTCCTGCGGTGACTAGGGGTGCAAGGGCGCACCCTGCCTCTACCTCACGCGTTCCGCCTCCTCCTTCGCGAGCATTACTGCTTCGCAGAACGAGGTGACTGCCTCCCATGCACTCTCTGCCTGGTTCGAACCCAGGCAGGCGCTTTAGTTTGTGTTCCTGACCCGACCGACGACTTACAACGACCTGCAACGACTTACAACACATATTCTACGACCTACAAGTCCGTTACCACAGGGCCACCACAACACGATGAAGGAAAACGTCGTGAAGAAACTGACACGTCCTAAAACCAAAAATTTGACATCCACCAACAAACCTGCACTGGGCCCGCGTGGTGGATTACGGCCCAATCTCTCTCACAGAGAAGAGCCTGTATTCCAGTAGTGGGAACGTTAAAGTCTGAATATGTTAAGATAATTGATGACAAAAAACAAATTATTAAAAAAAACAAAAACCCCACTGCAAAAATATGAACCAAGAAGATGGAAACAAGATGAAAAGAAAACCAGTAAGTATAGGCATCTACGAGTAGGATGTTACGAACGCCTTAAAATTTGCCTCCGACTGCATTTATTTATTTTTGGTACTTACAGTAGGTATACTGGTTTTCTTTTCATCTTGTTTCCATCTTTTCAGTTCATATTTTTGCAGTCGGGTTTTTGTTTTTTTAATAATTTGTTTTTTTGTAGTTTGTGTCAAACTATTAGCTGAAAAGTGTTATAAAATATAAATATATATTTGAAATTGGCTATTTACTACCTTTTATTTGATACCCATATTAATATAATCACATAACATTTTTTTTTATTCCCCCTTTTTTTTTGATTCGCAGATGCCTTATTAAAATGTTATAGCCTATGTCACTCCCGTAATTAAAACGAATTTAAAGATACCTCATTTAATAGAATCCATCAAGCCGTTTAGCCTACAGACCGTGCCAAAGAAATATTTATACATACGTACATATACTCGAAAAGAATAACCCTCCTTCTGGAGCAGTCGGGTAATAAAAAGGGACAAGTATAAAAGTTTCACAAAAGTTTTCAATTTTCCATGAGCAGGGATGACAATACCCTTATCTATCCTTTTCTTATATCCCATAGATCAGCTTGGTTGATCATAACAACACAGAAATATACTCACAAAAGGTTCCCGTTTGATAGCCTTAATCCATTTTCAAAGCTTTTGTTTCCAGTTTCTTAAGGAGGATCAAAAGTGATGGCGGGTCCGTTGTCTTTCGAAACAAATGGAATTTAAGTATCTTATGTGAACGCTTCGTTAAATTCTCGGATGTTGTAATAAGCCTATTTTTTATTTTAAAGGATGCCATTTCGGGTTGTATATCGAATCTTTCGTTAAGACTCCCGTAGACAGGTGCGACGCGACACTAGTAAAACAATTTCTATGAAAAAGTCATGGAAATTGTTCTACCAAAATTGTGTCGCATCGTCGCGTCGCGCCTTTCTGCGGGAGCCTTTAGAGTCATAAAATCATTCATGCATGATGAAATATATTTTTTTACTAATGCTCTGTGGCTTTAGTAGGATAACATAAAATAAAAAGAACTACGATGCAGAACAATCCATCTAAATAACAAAAAAACCCGGATAAAAATACATAATCCTGGTCCTAATTGGTCGTTTCCTATGGAGAAGAGCCGGCAAGAAACTCCACGATTACTCTTTAAAAAAAAAAAAATTGGCTTTTACAATATTTTCAAAGTTCGTTAAACAAAAATTAACCAAAAATCATTTTAAACTCACACATATCGCTTATTAATAGATATTAATATATACATATATATAGATAGATATTAAATAATTCTTAAAATTTAGTAATAGATAACTGGTTTTTAAACCTAAGTTTGAATAAACCTTTAGTTATGTTTTGCTGATATAGTAACCGCAAATCATAACACCTGTAAAGTCTGGCCTTGTAAAGTCTGTTTTATAACGATCTCTGTTTGATCGATTTAAAACTTCAACAGTGCGTTAGATTAATTTCAAACAATCTACACTTAAGGTTCTTTGAGGGTTCAAAGAACCATAATAATACTTATTTCAAACATTTTCAGTGGGTTTTGCTGTGCGTTGCCACACCCACAAAAAGAAAGAAAGAAAAATTATTGATTGGGACTCACACAGGAGATCACAAAAACTAAAACACAATCTTAGAAACATAAACAAAAAAAAAACCGGCCAAGTGCGTAGCGGACCACGCACAATGAAGGGTTTCGTACTGGGGATTAATTATTCTACGAATAAACATTGCAGTTGAAAAAAATATTCCCTCATACATTCCAACTGCAAATGTAAGTTTGTACGCACAACATTGACAGATTTATTATGTTATTTTAAGACCATAGATTTCTTAAATAGGTTTTCCTGTAATCTATAAGTAAAGATCTATATTCTGTATTTTTTTCAAAAAATACAGAATATAGATCTTTATTTAGGCTCAATAGTTTCGGAGATAACGGGTAAATTCAAGAGTAATGGTCAATTCTTACTACAAGCCCTTTCATTTGATGTGTCGCACGGTACAGTTTGAAAATCTTTTTTTTTCAATTTTCTGGCTTGCTCCCCAAAAGTGGAGTAAAAAAATATTTATTTACGTATCATGTCCGTGTTTGGGTCATAGAAGATCATATGTGTACCAAATTTCAACTTAATCGGTCCAGTAGATTCGGAGCATATCAGCTGTGACAGACAGACACACGACTGATCCTATAAGGGTTCTTTTTTTCTTTTTGAGGTACAGAACCCTAAAAACCAGCCAAGTGCGTGTCGGACCACGCACAATGAAGGGTTCCGTAGTTGAGATGAATTTATGTCAAGAACAAACTTCACATTGTAGTTGAAAAACATGATCCCCATACATTCCAACTGCAAACTTAAGTTTGTACGCACAATATTGAGTGATTTACCATGTTATTTTAAGATCACAGACTTCTTATAGGTTTTCCTGTAATTTATAAGTACTGAAAGAACTATTTTTTTTCTCTATTTTTATCAAAATTTTAGGCTTAGTAGTTTCGGAGGTAATGGGGAGGGAATGGTAATTTTTCATCTATTTTTAACCGACTTTTCAAAAAGGAGGCGGTTCTCAAGCCGTCTGTATTTTTTTTTTTTTTTTTTTTTTTTTTTAATGTTTGTTACCTCAGAACTCCGTCGTTTATGAACCGATTTGGAAAATTCTTTTTTTATTTGAAAGGATATACTTCCAGATTCGTCCCATTTTTATTAAAATCCAGTTCTGATGTTGGGATCCATGAGTAATTGAGGGAACTCCTCAAATATTATAGGCATAGATTTTTATATTTTCATTAACAAGTCAATCATTTGCATTCAGAAAGTATAATTTGGTGAAGTGCAACTGATGAAGAAGGCCACAGATGGCCACCGGAACTTCTCAATGATTAGTATTTCACGGGTGGCGATGAGATATCTGGATTAAGATAGTTAAGCGAAGCAAATTTAAACAAAAAATTCTGATCAAAATAGTACCATCAAACTGATCTGATAATGAAGCCGGAAGGTAGGCACTGGAACTCCGTAATAAAACAATGTATCCTACCCGTGTTTGGTCTTATTGGAATTGTCATGAGATGCACTCTAGCTATAAATGATTTTTAACCGACTTCAAAAAAGGAAGAGGTTCTCAATATATATATATATCTAGCCATATATACATATAAAAGGAAACCGTGACTGATTGGTCTATCAACACAGCTCAAACCACTGAACAGATTGGGCTGAAATTTGGCACGTAGGCATCCGCTAAGAAGGGGTTTTTGGAAATTTGGCCTTTAAGGGGGGGAAAACGGGGGGTTTTGTTTGCATGAAAAATCTTATTCCTAGAGTTAAAAAGCCGCGGGCAAAAGCTAGTATTATATAATATGTTCAGGCATAACTTATTTGTTTAAGAACTGATTTTTATAATTCTTTTATTTGGTAGAGTAAGCTTGCGCGGTCTCATTACATTACAGATTTACAGCTAACTCTTCAATAATACGTATTTAATCCACTCGGTGTATATTGATGGTGTTATAAAACTTCCTGTCACTGTTGTTTTCATAGCAAGTAGTTGTATACGAATTGGTGTGGGGTAGGTACCACTAAAAAGTGAAAAATAAAAAACTTTTTTACAAAAAAAACAACCGACTTCCTTCGAGGAAACAAGGCGTGATGTTATGTTATGTGCTTCCGAAGTTAAAGTTATTTTTCACTTATTAGTGTTTTTGTTGGAAGTCGGTTGTTTTTTTTGTAAAAAAGTTTTTCTTGAATAATTTCAAAAGTATGTATTTTAAAATTATAAAAAATATATATAATTATGTCGACGCAAGGCTAACGTAAAATTTAATAATATTAACTTTAAGTTCAAATTTAACAGTTAATGACTGGATAGGTTTTAATTAGTTTAGATTTCATTGTTGTAGTCAGTTTGCTATTTTTCAATGTAAAAAGCCGTGTTATGATTTGCGGTTACTATATCAGCAAAACATAACTAAAGGTTTATTCAAACTTAGGTTTAAAAACCAGTTATCTATTACTAAATTCTAAGAATTATTTAATATCTATCTATATATATGTATATATTAATATCTATTAATAAGCGATATGTGTGAGTTTAAAATGATTTTTGGTTAATTTTTGTTTAACGAACTTTGAAAATATTGTAAAAGCCAATTTTTTTTTTTAAAGAGTAATCGTGGAGTTTCTTGCCGGCTCTTCTCCATAGGAAACGACCAATTGGAACCGTGCACCTAGCTTCTGACGTTTCCTAAGTGCCCATGTAAGCTTATGTGAAATAAAAATATTTTTGATTTGATTGATTGATTGGAACGGAAACAGTTGATTGAACTACTGTAACTGTTCAAGCGGAAAACATGGCGAGTGTTTAAAATGTTTTAATGTTTTAAGTAATAGAGAATTAATTCAATGTTAAAATCAAGTGCTAAAAATAGTAAAACGAATTAAGAAATCATAGTTTATTACTTCAATTAATGTTACCTGCAATTTGTTAAAAAAATAAGTGTAATGACTTCGCAATGACGACGCCATTTTAAAAAAGGTGTAAAGAAATGGCGAGCCGCTGCGAGGATACATTTTTGGAGGATAATTTTGTGAAGACAAGTGGTGTCTTAACTAGAGAATATCTTGTGAGTACGATTACTATTATTATTTTTAGATTTTAAAGCTGTTTCTAATTTTGTTTTCTAGTAATAAGAATAAAACGTGTTTTGAGTGAACGTAAATTTGAGTGTATTCATTTTTGCAATGAGTGAGCCTAGCGCTGAAGATGGTGACGTCAGCTCCGCTGACGTTACGATTTCTATAAATCCAAATAGTCCCGGTGCTCCGTTATATATAAAATTCTTAAAATAAGCCCTTTCTTTTGATATTTCACACGGTACAGTCAGCAAAACTTTTATTTTTGATTTTCTAATTTGACCCCCAAAAGTGAACTCCTTAATCAAAATTATTTTTTTTACGTAACACGTCCGTGTTTGGGTCACAGACAGACAGACAGACACACGAGTGATCCTATAAGGGTTCCTTTTTTCCTTTTGAGGTACGGAACCCTAAAAACAAAGTAAAATGAAAATAAAAACTAAGTCCTGTACGAGGCCAAAAGGCTCCTATCTCAGCATGATGCTGTGACAATCAAAAATAAGTGCCACAGCGCTGGGCCTCAATTCTGTCATTACAATAGTGTCAGAATGGTCGATCATTGCTTTCATAATTGTTGATTTTGACAAGTTTGGTAATCTACTATTATAATGGCGTCATTATGACTTTCCAATGGTCGGCCACCGACACTACATTGAAAGAAATTGCATTTATCGGTAATCTCGTACATAATGACAAATGAATGACATTTCTACTAATTGGTTTTATAATAATGGCAATACGACAATGTCATTATAAGTAACACAATTCTATTACGAGAACATTGACCGACGAAAACCGACCATTATGAATTTAGCAGATTACGAAATTTTTGCAAAATGACAATGGGATCGTGTTGGAATGACTGAATTTATAAAAATAGCAGACTTGGGGCCCTGTGGTATTCTGACAGGGACCGCTGTGATATCACATCATTTCAGCCGAAAGACGTCCACTGCTGGACATAGGCCTCCCCCAAAAAGGGGGGGGGGGATTTGCCATAATCGCCACGCTTGGCAGGTGGGTTGGCGATAGATGTGATGTCACTCATAGATAAAAATAAATAAGATGATGATAGATGTGTGCTGTGCTGGTCCTGCTCCATAGGACAATCTAGAGTCTAGACAAAATCAAACAGGTTGCTATTTTAATTGTATAATTTATTATTTTTATGACATTTGAAGGGTTGCTAGTTGTGAAATTAAAGCCCCGTTGAACTTGATGATGACTTATTGGCAACTTAACTTGTTACACGTTACAAATGTTACAATAATCAATATATCAAAGGCAACCCTAAGTGGAGGGATGAAAGGGACTGCGTGGCTATAGTCAGCTCCCCTAGCTGACTAGTTTCCTGAAGACTGCGGAGCTATCGAAGCAGGAACTAGTCGTACTCAGGATCAGAGCTGACTGCGTGGCTACCGAGCTCAGAACCTCTAGCTAGTGAATGACAATTTGTTCTTTTTTTTTTTTTTTTATGTATGGCATCTCGTAGAAGACCTAGAGAGGTCGTTGCTACTTAACCGGATATTCCTGTGGCTGCCCTAAGGTTTTTAATCTTAAAGTCTCCAGCCAGGGCGCAAATTATATATATTAAAACTAAACGACAGCGCACTAAGGGCACCCCCTGTGGGGTACGGACCTCGGCTTAGGGCGTCGTTGGGGGATCACAAAATTATTAACAATTGGGGACGGGCTGGATCAACATTTTGATCATGATTATTATCAGGGGATATTATATTTATTGCTACGGCGCTCTCAGCCTCTAACCGGGCGGCTGGCGCATCGACATTCAAGGGACGGGGGGGAGGACTTTTTTTACCATTTACTCGGGAAGTTCGCTTGGTACCTCGGCGGCGAGGACGGAAGGTCGGTTTGTGTATTTTGTGCACTGTACTCGTGGCCCTATTGCTTTCCTGAAGGAGAGTGACGGGGTCATCCGGATCTAAGAGAGTATGCCTCGGTCGGCGAGTCTGACTAATGGCAGAAGGCCTGTAACTAGCGGCCTGCACAACCAAGGGGTTGCGATGACGTTCCGCGGATTCGAAAAAGCGCTTTGCAAGGCGCTTCATAAACTGCTTGATGGTAGGCATCTTAAGGTCTACGTGAAGTTGTTCGTTCCGAACGAACCAAGGAGCCTTCGTAATTCTACGGAGAAATCGGTTTTGAAGCGTCTGCATCTTATGAATGTGATACGACTGCGTGAGCGAAGACTACGCAGGCGTAAGTCATGATCGGTCGAATGCACGCGGTGTAAATACGCAATTTGCACTTAAGGGACAACTTGCTGCGCGGGTTGAGTACGGAGTGTAGTCAGCCGAGAGCAAAACTGGCGCGCGAGCGCACCTGTTTTATGTGCTCGCCGAACGTCATGTGATGGTCTAAGACCACACCAAGATATTTGGCTCGCTTCTCCCAAGGGATAGGCTTGCCGAACATGGTGATCGGTTGGGGGAGGGCGGGTAATCGCCGGGGTCTACAGAATAGGACCCCCTGGCTCTTATCAGGGTTGACTTCGATCCTCCACTTCCTGAACCAGGCCGCGAGTCTGTTGACTTCGGCCTGAAGGATGCGGGTGATATTGTCTTGCCTGAGGCCGGAGTAGTAGATGGCCGTGTCGTCTGCGAACAGAGCTAACTGCGCCTTTCTACATTTGGGGATATCACTAGTGAATATAGTGAATATCAGCGGTGCCAGCACAGCGCCCTGAGGGACGCCTGCGCGGAGCGGATGGGGGGAGGATAGCGCATCCTCGATGCGATAGCGGAAGGTGCGGTCCGACAAAAAGTCTCGTAAGATGAGCACGAGACGATCGGGCACACCGAGTTTGTAGAGCTTATATAATAAGCCGTTGTGCCAGACTTTGTCGAACGCTTTCGCAATGTCGAAGAACACAGCACCCGTCATGAGCCCGCGCTGGAAGCCAGCGCTTATATGCTCGACGATACGGTGGACCTGTTGTACGCACGAATGTTGGGATCTGAACCCGAACTGTTCGTTTGGGATGAGGCCCTTCGTCTCGGCATAGTCTCTGAGACGCTTATAAATAAGCCTCTCATAGACTTTGCCGAAGACGTTGAGCAGACTGATGGGTCGGTAACTGGAAGGTTCGGTCTTAGGTTTGCCGGGCTTCGGGATACCGATGACCGTGGCACTTTTCCAAGCTTGAGGAAAAATGTTGTTGCTAAGAGCGCCATTGAAGATGGTGGTCATTAGCATGATCAGGTGAGCGGGGAACAGCTGGAGCACCCTGTTGGTGATTCCGTCTGATCCGGGAGATTTACGGGTTTTCAGACCCTTGATAATGTCGTGCACTTCGTCTGGGGTGACGGGAGCCAGAGGACAATCAGGGTCTTCGACCGGAGGGACATTCGCCCTACGTTCGACTTCAGCGTCCACCTCAGCGAGGTGAGCTTGGTCTACTGGTTGAGAGCTGGGCGAGCACTGAGTCTCGAGAGTGTCAGCCAGGCATTCAGCCTTGTCGGTGTCGTCGAATGCTATCGTCCTGTCGGGTCGTGTCAGAGGGGGCATAGAAACTACTTGCGGGCATCTGAGTTTCCTCTGAAGCTCCCAGAAGGCCGGATGAGTGGGCTCTAGTTCGCCCAGCATCTTGTCCCAGTGGGCCTCACGCAGTTCTTTCATACGCTTCCTTACAGATCTCTGTAATTGGCGCATGAAGACTTTGTTAGCGTCACAGGGAAAGACACTGTATGCACGAGTGGCCGCGTTCTTCTCAGTCAGCAGTTCACGCACATCGTCCGGCAGCTTTCGGCGATGGGGGTCCATCGCCGGAACCTGCCTCGAGCAATCGCTCAGGACTGATTGTACGTGTTCCGTGAGTGAGTCGATCGCGGCCGTCGTGTCGGCGATCGAGTCAAACTGATCGGGGATAGAATCCAGTATCGGGGATGTGGTGGATTTCAGTCGGTCGCTTACTTTCCGCCAGTCCGTGACTACTTTCGGGAGGGGGGGTTGGTCAGGGTCAAGGAGTCCGTCGCGAGGGGCCAGTCTTAAGACGACCGGCCGGTGGTCAGAAGTCAGTTCGTCCATCGCCTCTATCGAATCCAACCGTAGGTTGATATTCTTTAGGAGCGCTATGTCCAATATGTCCGGGGATTGACTGGGGATATGGGGGTAATGAGTAGGATTCATCGGACCGATGATATCGAAATTTAAAACGGTGGTGAGGTCAAACAGATGTTGGCCTCGAAACGTGGTGGTATTACAGTTCCAGGATGGATGTTTGGCGTTGAGATCACCCGCTACGATAACGGATTCACTCAGGCCGAAAAGAATCGAAAGATCGCGAGACAGCAGTTGAAGACCGTCTAGGTTCGTGGTCGCGGTGCCCGGCATGTAAGCCGAAACTTTCGTAATCGGTTGATGACCTGACATTGCTAATTTGCATGCAGACACTTCAAGACACGAGAGAGTTGTCGGAGCATCGAGCGGGATGCAATGGAGAGGAGTCCTATAGTAAATCAGGGTGCCGCCCCTGTGGAATCGAGTCCTGTCATTGCGAACTACGCGATAGTTCGCAATTGACGGGTCTCGATGACAAGGCTTGAGGAAAGTTTCCTGTACTAGGAGAATATCTAACCGATGATCGCGGAGGAACACCGCGATTTCGTCGCGTTGTTCTCTAATGCCGTTGGCATTGAAAAAGCCTAACTTTAGTGATCTGAGTTTAGTTCTCGCGGGGGCCGTATTATACATTATGGATTCCTATACGCGATGGACTCTAGGGCTTGCGTGATCTCGGGATACGCGTGATAAATTCGCTGGATCTCCGATAGATCGCAGGAGTTACAGGCTACAATTATTTCGCTGGCCATTTTCTTGGCGCGGGGCGAAAGAAAGATGTTAAATGTGCTCGAGATCACATTAAACGCATCGAAGGTGTTAGGTGATGCGACCACTGGAGTGGCCGCGGGTTGAGGAGGCGCGCGAGTGTTGAGAGGGGGAGCGGCTTTGGAAGCAGGCTCTGGCACGCGGGCCACTGGGGGCGCGAGAGGCGCGCTCCTACCGGCGGCGGTAGATTGATGTTGTTGCTGAGCGCTATGAGCGCGAAGGCGAGAGTCCATCAACCGTGGGATGGGTTGAGGTTGAGAGGGGGGAGGAGCCATGTATTGGCAGGGAAGGCCTGCTGGTGGTTGAAATGATTCCACGGACTGGACCTTTGAGGGCTCAGTCGTTGCGGAGGTTGGGCCAGAGAGGAGGAGAATCCCCCCTGGTTATCTCTCTGTTGCCTCGCGTCGTATCGCTTGGTCAATTTCGAGGAAGACGATTTTGGTGCCTTAGGGCAGCCACGGTAATTGGCTGGGTGGCCTTGTTGGCCGCAAAGAACGCAACTGGGAGGTTCGGTGCAGAGGGCACGGTCTTTCGGTCGCGAGCATTCAGAAGTGCCATGCTCACCCAGGCACTTGACGCACCTGGGTTTCGCGAAGCAGTTCTTCTGCGCGTGAGACAATTTGTTCGAAGACAACTCTGCTTATAAAGGCGGACAGTTTACATGTGTGCACAATATCTACACGTAGTCGTCTGTAGTTGTGGAGCAGATAACTCGCGGGTGGCGCTAGCGCAGATTGTTGCACACGAAGATTGTAGATGGCGTCACTTGTCTTCAGTAATCGTTTGTAATTGCTGTCTTCTAGTTTATGAATCCGCTCATCGTAGTGCTTTGGATAAGTTGCACTAGATGGCGCTGTATGTTTGTTACACATTTATTTTAAATTATGTGATTACCTTAACTCACACTGATATTGTTATTTTTTAGGAAATCGTATATATTTTTTACAATTTTTGTAAATATGTGAGACCATGTATCTATCACATAATTAATTTATCTGTCATTGCTTCATTCTTAACCCTTTTTATTACCTATTGTGGTATAGTAATTTTATTCTAGGTGCATCGTCTTCACATATAATTATATAACTAATGTACTACAAAAATATTGTACAAGATTTTAGAAGAGTACCTACCGGTGGAGTTTCTTGCCCATTCTTCTCCATATGAAACTACATTTTGGAAGGGGCGACTAGAATCAATTCTATTTTTTTGTAAATATTGACGTTCAAAAGTGCCTTATATGTGCCTATTTGAAATAAACAATTTGACTTTGACTTTGACTTTGAGAATACCATGTCAATAAAAAAATAAAAAATGCTGAATAAAGGGTAATTGCGTACTAAGAACGTAAACCTTACCTACACTTTTAACAACTTTATGACGTTGATTGTCGCTAAAATGTTATTCCGACTAGATTTATGGCCTAATGATCACGTCGCAAACTGGCCTGTGGCTAAGTATTAGCAGCCGCACGCATTGATCAGGTTAATAATATAATAATAAATCCATTTTTTTTTTTTTTCAGGCAACACAGGCCCATAGATAAATAGTAAATAATACCTTACCTAAACATACATATTTTTATTGAAAACAAAACTTGTGTTATTAAAAAGGAACAAACATACATTCGTACACACTTATAAACATACATAGGCTGATAAACACATTACCCTCCTTTGCGTCACGCTTCGGGTAAAAAGACTTAAGACCATGCTAATAGAACTTTACTTTGCACTAGCTTGATTGTACAACATTAATTTGAGTATAATTATGTGAAACCTGAATATAGTTTGTTCAGAATAAGGAACTGAATCGATTTCAATAATTTTTACACCATGTTATATTTCGTCCCAAAAATATTTAAGTGTTATGGAAAATTTTATCACCACTTAATTACTAAAACTATGTGATTTTTCATGATACAGTTTTGAAATTTTGTACATAGATTCTTTACATAAAAATACTAGACACGTGTTTCGGGTTTCGCATATACTAAAACTAATATTGTTTATAGGACAGCACTGTCCTGTAGTATACTTGTCCACGGAAGCGACGGAACACCATATCCTGCGGCCAAGTCTTCTTCCATGACGAGGGGCAGATAACAATTAGGTACGCGCACCACAAACGCCGTAAAGTTGACGTTGCGGCGCGACTCCAGTTACTGCAGAACCCTCGGCGTGTACCTTGTGTTTATTTATTTATTGAGGCAAACCAACTAAATACACACAGACATTCAAAGAACATAATTATCATTTACAAACACAGTAGTATTGCATGCATCTAAAATAAAGGTAGGTAAGCACAGCATTTAATTAAGATCTCACTCAGTTGTCCACAAAAAACCGAGACTAGTTTTCAAAAGTTCAGGGAACATGTGATGATGAAGACATAGGCCACCATTTGGTATACAATAATAATTAATTTATAGAACTATTATCAATAATCTTGTATACTTACTTTAAAATAACTTGAATTAAATAAAATAAGATTGTATTAAATTAAATAAAAAAATAAATAAAAAAAAACATAATAAAAAAACACAAAATAAAAGTAAAATAAAATTATTGTGCAAAAATTACATATTATTGAGCACATCTCTTTTAAACTTAGTGATAAGCTACGCTTGCCGCGGTTAGTCCGCAGATGGGTGAACATCTTTACAAGATCGTGCCTCGGAAAGCACGTAAAGACGTTTTTTGTAGATCTTTGACAGTTATTACAAGTCAAAAGCCCGTAAGTCTGACAATCAATCTTACCAACGGGTATCGTGTTACCCAGTAACTGAGTTGTGGAGGTCAGATAGGCAGTGGCTCCATGTAAATTGGGAAAGGCTAAGTTGATGATGATGATCACGTCCCAAAGGTTGTGTAATAGAGGAGTGGATTCTAAGATTACGCTAGTTGTAGAAAGGAAATACATAGTTCTGAGCGAACGAAGTTCTGCTTGGTCACTTAATCAAGAAACAAATTTCAATATACAAAAATCTACTTAAGCTGCTATACAAACTAAAGTGGTCTGTGTGGTGCCGGACGTAAAGAATAGCACCATCCTATTTCTTCCCGTGGGTGTCGTAAAAAGCGACTAAGGGACTTACTAGCGAATGGGCAGCACCGTTCTCTATGCATTTTAACACCATACTGCGATCGCTAACTCGCCTGCCAAGCGTGGTGATTATGGCAAACCCCCCGCCCCCCAGCAGTGGACGTCTTTCGGCTGAAATTATGGATAATAGAATTAAAAACACCGATTTTTTCCTTTAAGTAAGTATGACTTTTTAACTAAGTAGATTTATACGAGTATGTAGGTAAAGTTAGTAGGTACTCACCAAAGAAAATCAAGTTGCCCAAACAAGAAAAGAACAGCCACACAATCCTATGTAGAAAATTCTCTGGCAAAACATTTCCAGCTTCACAAAAACTGAAAGAAGAAATTCTCTGCAATCGTATACAAAGTTAATCTAGCTTTAAATCTTGTATTTTTCTCCGAAGCATTCTCAACGGGTTTCATTTAATCTGCCTCTTTTTATTGGTTCTACCTCTCTTCGTAATTTTGCCAGGTTGCTCAAAGCAAAGGAATCTGCATTGCGCACTACTGTTGAATGCCACCCGTGCTCGACCATTTACTTTGAAGCAAGGACGCAAAGGTAAGTGTACCTATTACAGTTGAACATTCTTTGATGGATGTGATATGCGGAGGTGAAGCAAACTTAGATATTAATAGAATAGGTAGGGTCGCACCCGCGATATCGCGTCAGTCTGCACGAGCCTTTACATTAGGTTCATATCATTATATTACCTAGTTATTAGATGCGTAGATAAATTAATGCAAAAATAAATGTGAGGAAAACAGTGTACCAAAGTAATTAAAATTACTGTAGCTAGGTATCTCACGAAAATACCGACTATAAGGCGCGGCGCCCACTATCGGTGGGCATCGGTGCAGCTCGGTACGGCTCGGGCGCCTTACAGCGGCTTCGGGGGGCTTCGGTCGCCTGAGATCTGCTTCGGGCGGCTTCGGGCTACCTCGGCAGTCGTAAGCATACTTAAGGACGCCGAGGCTGTCTTCGTCGGGTAGCTCGGGTGGCATTTTCGTGGCAGACACGTCGCAGAACAGTCATAACGTTCACCGCGCGCGCCTCCATTAGCTTGGCAACACCCAGAGGAAAAGCTTCACTAAAATTTTTCATGATTATTTACCTACCTTAAGCACACAGATAATCTTTCTTCAACAGATATACATAAACTGAAAATAGATGGTTTTTTCATTATATAAGGACGGAGCAAAGCAACTAAGGCTTAAAAATTGACATAATTCATGTTATAGTAGTTGTAAAATCGGTAAATCTTCCCCGTGTGGTGCCGGACGTAAAGAATAACACCATCCTATTTCTTCCCGTGGGTGTGGTAAAAGGCGACTAAGGGAGTTACTAGAGAATGGGCAGCAGCGTTCTCTACCTATGCATTTGAACATCATACTGCGATCGCCAACCCGCATGAAGATTATGGCAGCCCCCCTTTTTTTTTTTTTTTTTGTTCATGGAGTGGAAAATCCTCATGGATGTCTTCCGCCCTGGAGCGGGCGAAGGGGTCTGTCAGACTCTTACTGACTAAAAACCACCCCAGTGTTTCCCTCCCACACTTGCACCGGGGATCTTGGGATCTATTATTACTTCCGTGGTCCCCGGCTAGTGCCGGCCCGCCTCTGCGGGCCACCTCAAGTCTGAGGGGGGGGTGAGGTGTCTGACCCTAGGGACCTAAAGTCTTCTACAGACCGGCGCGACTCGCGACGTAACACAAAAAGGCACCGTTCGTCGCGCGACACGCGGGTTCTTTGTGTCGAACTGGCGAAATGTGGGTGTACTATACGTATACCCTGCCTAACCCTTTGGGGATACAGGCGTGATTATTCTTATAAAAGTTCCCTTTAAGACTCAAGACTGGTAACGCGGAAGCAAGCGACGTACAGTTGTCTGTGTGAGAAGCAGTTAGTCCTGAGGTCCGCCGCAATCTTCAGTAGCAATTTCCCATTGCTCGCGAAGATTTTCGTTTTTAGTGAATTTAAACGCCTGCGTTCCTGCATATCACAACACTGATACACTGACTGGTGCGTTCTTACAGATTATTCCTGAGGAACGGCTATCACTAAAATAATGTATTAGAAGTTTGTTAACACACGGGATTTCTCATTGACAAATTTTATTCCGGAGACCGGCCGGTACAATGAAGACTCGCCGAAAATTACCAAAAATTCTAAACTTCGAATTTCGAACGAATACGTTTTATTTTATTTGCTTTGAGAACGTTATAGATAGTACCTTTTACTTGTGATTTATGACATTCTGAGAAATAAATTAGGACCTCAAATAATTGAAGTAGAACGTTTAGACATAAACGGGAAAAGTTTTCGCGATTTCTGACTTTAGTAGCGGCCAGTCTATTCATCATAAAAAACCGGCCAAGTGCGTGTCGAACCACGCACAGTGAAGCCTTCTGTAGTTGGGTACCTATGTGACGACCATAAAGAACGAAAGAAAAGAAAGGAAAATAGTTTATTCTGCACAAACAAAACGCACATAACCTACAATACTCACAAACAAAGTAGCCAAAAGCCTCGTATTCAAGCAATACAATTTTGACAATCTTGTCCATTGTTTGCATCATATCAGCTTCGATCAACAGTACTTACATCAGGTCCAGAGACCAAAGTCAATTTACATTGCGTAATTACTCTGTGTTGCACCAATGACAACAAACAAACAATCATCAAAACAAAAACAAAATGCCGATAAAGGCGCTTTCAAACGTGACATTGGCTAAAGGCACTACAAACCATGCGAAGCCAAAAATAAAAGGCGCTGTCAATGTCAAATTGTTACCACAGACATACTGCGGTTGACGGTCATTTTTCAGTATTCCTAGGTATAATAAAATCAGTTTCAGTTAAGTTTTTCTCCTGTATCACAGCAAGTACCTACCTACCGGTAAACCTATTGTATTATCTTACCATTTGCCAATATCTCACATCCTCACTAATACCATACGAACATAACATAAAGGCAGATTTATGGGTAAAAGAGCCGACTGGCTTTTGGAAATTGCCTGATATAGGCAATAGTCTCGTCTTTGCGGCTGGCCAAAACTTAATTAATTGTTGGGAGATACCTACCTTTTACATTAGGTACTCGTTTAGTACCTAATGTAAAAGCGGACGGTTACGGTTAGCCGTGGAGTTTCTTGTCAGCTCTTCTTGAAATGACCAATGTGGGTTTTCTGACAGCAGTGAAACGTCAGGTCAGGACCTGTCAAAATTGTGTATTGTAGTTGTGTGTGTATTGTGTTGTTGTGTATTGTGTATTGTCTTTAGTCGTGACCAAGATACAAGTGGAGGCAACACTCTAAATACCTATACTCCGTTTGAAATAAGATTAGACATTCAAATAATCCTTTTTTACAGTTCGTTCAATCGATTTTGACTTCTATTGCGTTGGTGGTATGCATGACCAATGACAGCTGTAATAAACAGTTGGTATTGTAACCACGTTTTTGCTTTCAATGCCATCCTTATGCCTACGGAATAGAAGTCAAAATCGGTTGAACGGACTGTAAACAAGTATATTTAAATGTCTAATCTTATTTCAAATGGAGTATAAGTGAAGACGACTGTGGTCGGACTCTCTCTTTCTTAATACCTACACACTTAAGAACGAGACAGTGATATGTGTTTTCTGTATGTATTCAGACAGAGACGGCCTTATTACAAAATAAGGTTTATCTTTAGACCCAGGTTTAAACCATCGTGTCATTTTTGAATTTCGAACCTGATTCCGTCTGTGATTAAATTCTTAATACAAAAATTGATTTTAAACCCGAGTCTAAGTTATCAACTTAGTATTAAGAACTTTATATCTGACGAAATAACGTTCGAAGTTAGAAAATGACACAAAGGTCTAAAGATAAACTTTGTTTTGTGATAAGGCCGAGAGAGTCCGACCACAGTCGTCTTCTTAGGTATTTAGAGTGCATGTTGTCTCCACATTTATGTATACCTTCATGGTCGTGACTGAATGATGAACAAATGAATGAAACAAATGATGAGCGTCACCATATATTTTATATTCATTGTCGAAATGAAAGACCTCTTGTCAAAGTGGCGCCAACTGGTGGCGTGGTTTTTTTTTCAACTGAAACCGTGCTTCAATGTTCTGACGTTTCTTAGGTGCCCATGTAGGTTTATGTGAAATTAAATATTTTGAATTTTAATTGTTTGCATGAATGTGGCTTGTTAGAAAATCTTTTTTTAAACTTCAAATTAAACGGTGTAAGAGAACTTGAGTCTTGTAGATCCTACGTATGGGTGATTGCTTAAAGAAATTCCCGGTAATAACAGGTCGGTACCGATCGGTGCGGTTGAAATAGTCCCGTATTAAGGCGCTGGTAAGAGGCAAATGATCGAAGAAGGCTTATATTTAAAAAAAAAAATTGCCTAATCTATTTATAGTTTGTGGCTTTGTGGTAGAAGAAAAATTATATAGGTACTTATGTTAATCTTGAATTTGACTCGGGTGAGCAGTGATGGCCCAGTTGTAACGGCTCCGACTAACGAGTTGTAGATCTTGGGTTCGAACCCAAGCAGGTGCTTTACTTTGTGTAAATAATTTCGTCACCACTGCTTTCAAAACGGTGAAGGAAAACATCGTAAGGAAGCCTAGGACCAAAAATTCGAAGACATGTGACATCTACCAACCCGCACTGGGCCTGCGTGGTGGATTACGGCCCACTCCCTCGAAGAGAGGAGGCCTGTGTCCCAGCAGTGGGAACATTATAGGCTGAATATGCTTGAACTCAGAACTTGGTTGTTATTAAACACGTTTTGAAAAAAATAAAACTCGAGACAAAATAACGGTAAACTAACCTTTTACCTTGAGTTCCAATCCAAAATACGTATCAGTATTAAAATCAATGTACGTTGTTAATTAAAAACAAGATCATCATATTTTAATGCAGAACTTGGTTGTTTTTAGGGTTCCGTTGTCAACAAGGAACCCTTATAGTTTCGCCATGTCTGACTGTCTGTCTCGTCTGTCTGTCCCCGGCTTAGCTCAGAGACTCTTAGTACTAGAAAGCTTTAATTTCGCATGGGTATACACATATTAATTATGCCGCCGACAAAGTGGTAAACTAAAATCTTGAAAAAAAGTATTATCGTTGGGTAGGCCGTTCAAAAATATTGAGGGTCTGTGAATAACATTGTTCGATTCAGGAATCCGTATGTGTAATATTAGTGCGCCCCCCCGGCCAGCTAAATCGTGGTTTTTGGATATCTGAAAAAATCATAGCTGTAGTACATAAATAGAACGAAATTAAAAGGAAAGCTATCACAGCTGAGTAGGCTTTACAAGCTAACGAGTAATAGTCGACCAACTAACATTTTGAGTTGAGTTTGTGAATTGATCGTGACTTATATCGATGTATGGGAGAACATGTTTTTCAACTAAAATGTTAACTTTGTTGTTGGGATAAATTCATCCCAACTACGGAGGAAACCCTTCATTATGCGTGGTCCAACACTCACTTGGCCGGTTTTTTATTTTCGATTACCCAACTCGTTTTTGAGTAAATAGATAATTAATTATTTCATATTTTGCAATAAATTACAAGCGTTGTGTAATCGCGCTTCTCTTCTTTTCGATGCAGTCCAACAGTGCCCGCGCTTTAACTGTTGTCAGCGTCTTAACTTATGCACTCACACAAAGAATCAGCTAAAATATGTAACAAAGTCAAGTCAAAGTCAAATTATTTATTTCAAATAGGCACACATATGGCACTTTTGAACGTCAACATTTACAAAGAAAATAGAATTGATTCTAGTCGCTCCTTCCAAAAGGTAGCTTCGTATGGAGAAGAATGAGCAAGAAACTCCACCGTTACTCTTTTAAAAATGTTTTACAATATTTTGTTTAAGTACATTAATTATAAGATTATATGTGCAGACGATGCACCTAGAATAAAATAGGTAAAAATAATTAATAATGAAGCAATGACAGATAAATTAAATGTGATAGATTTTCTTTCATTTATTTGCAATATTTCACAAGGTATTTTATTTACATTACATTTAACACAGTACCCCATAAAATATGTTTGTATTTTAGATAATCTGAAACATGGCTGATCTATTTTATCTTTATTCCTAGAATGAAATTATGTCTATCACTTATTTTATTGAAAAGATGTAGGTTTTTTCTTACATACGTAATATTTTCATAAATGAATTGGCAAGGTACCGTCATAATATTAATCCTTTTAAAGAGTTCCCTATTAAGAGATTCTCGGCGACGTAGATTATAAATGGCTCTGACAGCTCTCTTTTGCAAAATAAAGATGGATTCAATGTCAGCAGCCCGACCCCACAGTAAAATACCGTACGACCTATTGCTGTGGAAGTAGCTAAAATAGACCAAACGCGCCATTTCTACATCTGTTAACTGTCTTATCTTCCTAACAGCATAAGCGGCCGAGCTTAATCGCTCCGCAAGAGATGTTATATGTGATCCCAATCGTAGTTTCTCGTCTAGAGTGATTCCTAGGAAAACCGTTTGATTAATACATTCCAGTTTTCTCCTTTCAATATGACATCACATTCGCTACTTCTAACATTAGGTAATTTAAATCTAATGCATTTGTTTTTTTTTTTTCATTTAGAACCAAATTATTTACCGTAAACCAATCATGGTTACCACTTAGTTCTGAAGATTAATTTGCAGCGAACTAAACCCAGTTGGGCTCGAAAACCCGATTCTTTAAGCAAGCACCCTATGCGGACAAAGTCGCACGCATTGCAAGTTTCTTAGAAATATTCATAGGTGAATAAATAAGTAATATTTATTATTCTTTATAAGACCAAAACTTGTCTCAATATAATTTAATTTCACTTTTAATTAACTGAAACTCGGGACCAAAAAATTGTAATTTAATTTATTTTATATACTTACTCCGTTTAACTTGAAAAGTGAGTTAATTGTAAAACAGTTCATGCACTTGATTTTATTCTTTGTTTAACTCATAAAGCATGCATTTGAATAATAATAAGTAAAATAGGTATTTTAACAAATTAACGGTATTGTATGTGTAATACAAGTTATAGATACCTAATAAACTTTCACCTTTTAACGGTTTTGAATACGAGGCTTTTGGCTACTTTGTATTAGGTAGTGTGTGTATTGTATCTACTTTTATTTTTTAATGTGCGGCTTATTTCTGCAGAATAAACAATTTTTCATTCTTTGTGTATTATTATATAGGACATTGACGCCATAGACTGACTTTTACTTCAAAAATAATGTTAAATTAACGACAATTTGTTTGCGATTCAGATTCAGTAAATCTTAAATTCACTGACAGGAAACGCACAGCCTAAAGTCCTAAACTGCTGGGTCTAGAACCTTGAAATTTTGCGCGGGAGTTTCTTTTAAAAAGCAGGTGAGCACTAAGAAAGACAAAATCACTGCGTACACAATATGTCCCAGAATTAACGCACAACCTCTTAAGGGGTCATTGTACTCATCATTATGAACAACTATTACTATGGGACCAAACCTGAAATCGTGAAAAAGAATCAGCTGTTCCCTACATTTTGACGAGTTATGAGAACATAGGTACTTAATTCTGGGACATGTTGTTTATAGCAGGTGAGCATTATTTAAGAAATACTTTTTGAAAATGCATAGGTACCTTAAACGGGTTTAGTCCTAATCCTAATTAATATTATAAATGGATGTGTTCCGTGTGATGCCGGACGTAAAGAATAGCACCATCCTATTTGTTCTCGTGGGTGTCGTAAAAGGCGACTTAAGGGACTTACTAGAGAATGGGCAGCACCGTTCTCTATAAATTTTAACACCATACTGCGATTGCCAACCCGCCTGACAAGCGTGGCGATTATGGCAACCCCCCCCCCCCTCTATTAGGGGAGGCCTAGGTCCAGCAGTAGACGTCTTTCCCACCCAACCAACCAGCACCCAGCAACCAGCGCTGGGGCTCTGTCTCGCATAGGAAAGAAAGAAAGAAAGAATGAAAATACGTTTATTTGCGGTAAACATGACGCAACAAAGAACATAAACACAAAATTAAGAAAAGGTTGGGGGAAACATGCGTCACATCCACGCAAAACGGCTATCGCTCAGCATTAATGCAAGACAGAGCCCCAGCGCTGGTTTTCAGCGACAGCCGGCGCCGACGTATGACGTCGTACGGTGCAGCAAACAATTAATAGGATCATAGATAAAGAAAAATAATATAATAATAAAAATATGTGGTAGAATAAACTAAACAGAAATATTAATAAAAATAGACATACATGCTATGAGAATATCATCCTTCTTCAACGTTTTACGCTTTATGTAGTGGCAACATTTCGAAAGTTCACATCTCCGTTAGGAGTTTATGTTTTCTGTGCATTAGGTCGCAGCATTATGCTGAGCGATGGCCGTTTTGCGTGAATGTGACGCATATTTTCCCTCAACTTGTTCTTTCATGTTTGTGTTATTTTTTTTTTCTTTGCGTTATGTTTACCGCAAATAATCGTACTTTCTTTCTTTTGGCTGAAATGGTGATGATGAGTATAAATGTGAATGTGAGTTTGTTTGTTACGCTTTCACACTAAAACGGTTGAACGGATTTCGATGTTTGGCACATGGGTAGAGCAAGGCCTGTATTAGGACATAGGATACTTTTCAGCCCAATTTTCCCAGGGGATCGAGATTTAAACGTGTCAAAATCAAAATCAAAATCAAAAGTCATTTATTCAAACTAGGCTGAGAATCAGCACTTTTCAAACGTCAAAAATTACATGAGACAGTCCCCCAAAAACGCCCACCCTTCACCACTTCCTAGTGCTCTAGCTGGGAAGAAGAAGTGGCGCAACAAACTCCCGAGCAGCACAGCGGTCTGTTCGCATATTAAACTTGAAGCTATACAATACAATGTAAAATAATTTGCATTACGCAACACAAAACGTTAAATTAAATTATTTGCCTTTAGCTAGCACACACCATTATACAAAATTATACATAATAATCGTCGAAAACTATACTCAAGCAGAAATAACGTAAACAAAACGTATCTAAATAAAAGCCTCCAGGCATAATGGGGTATGAAACCGCGGGACGCAGCTAGTAATAGTAATATTATAAATGCGAAAGTGAGTTTGTTTGTTTGTTACGCTTTCACACTAAACGGTTGAACGGATTTGGATGTTTGGCACATCATGGGTAGACCATGACCTGGCTTAGGCCATAACTATGATACTTTTGATCTCAGAACTACGTTACCGTGGAATAATTTACCGACCCCCACGCGGACGAAGCCGCGGGCAATTACACACGGCTACACATCAAGCTATACATTTCCAGTTTACGCTGATCTCGCACTGTACGGAAATCCTATACAATGCGAGATCAGCTTATACTGGAAATGTATAGCTTGATGTGTAGCCGTATGTACAAAAGAAAAGTTTGTATGGAAATTCATCATTTTTGCCGAAGGAAAATCCCATCGGGTTTCACAAAATAATATCCAAATATCTAAGCATTTTTAGACGTTCTGAAAAATAAATTTAAATACAAACATTTAGCAAGACCATAATAAGTAAGCTTCCACTGAAGTGTATTGTGCCAGTGAAACATTGTTTATGACAGCCGAGACCCAGAACGGTTCGGATTTAAATATAATTATTACTAGCTTTCGCCCGCGGCTTCGCCCGCGTGGATGTCGAAAAAAAAGCAGCTTCTCTATCAGCAGCATTCCCCCAAAACATTATACCATATCTTAGTTGGAACCAACGTAAGCGTGGTAAGCAGATAGGAGTGCAGTTTGATTTACAACTTTACGAAGGATATATATAGCATATAAATACAAACTTCGTTTTGTACATACTTATTCAATATACCTACGTGTACTCCTCTTATTACATATGACTTAAACAAAACTGTCGAAATGTGGGTGTACTAAAGATACACCTCTACTTAACCCTTTGGGGATTGCAGGCTTGATGTTATGTAAATAAGTACTCGGGCCAAATTTCAAGTTTATATATCAAAAGAAATAAGATTCTGTTCATGCAAACTATATCGCCCCTTTTACGCACTCAAAGGGGTAAATTGTTGAAACATCGTTTTTGACGTTTCTATTATTGGATTTATAGGTTATTTATACCAATTTTCAAGTAAATCAAGCCACACAGTTGGAATCATTCATTGTGAATTGACTATCCCCTTTCACCCCATTATTAGGGGCAGATTTAATAAAAACCGGATAAAAGTTATTCTTTATTTTTTGTTTTCAGTATAAATCCTGAGTTTCAAGTTAATCGGACCGCGCGTTAAAGTTATTCCATAAAAATGTTGATATCCCCCAATCCCCCTTTAGGGTGTAGTTTAAAAAAACAAAAAATGACAAACTTTATATTTTACTTAGTATTCGTGCCAAGTTTCAGGTTTATTAACTCAAGGAATAAGATTTTTCATACAAACAAAATCCCCTTTTCACCCCCTTAAAGGTTGAATTTCCAAAAACCCCTGATGCCTACGTCATAATTTGGGGTTAATCAAGCCACATAGTAGAATCCTCTCTTGTAAAATTGACTACCCCTTTTCACCCTGTTAAGGGTCATTACCGCACGGTCTCCCGTGAGGCGGCGAGCCTCCTTGCCGGACTGCCGCCGTGGGATCTGGAGGCAAAAGTCCTCGCGCACATCTGGAAGAGGTGCGAAGAGGCGAAACGCAGGGTCGAAACTCCGCTGCCGCGAGAAATCACGGCACAGCGGACAAAGCTCCGGCGGGATCTCATGGTGGCATGGAGAGTGCGATTGTCGCAATCCAGCGCTGGTCACGCCACAATTGTGGCGATAAGTCTTTGAGGAGTGGCTAGAGAGGCGCCATGGCGTCCTCACCGGACACGGTTGTTTCGGTAGGTTCCTGTTCAGGATAAAGCGGGAGGAAACGCCCGGGTGACACCACTGTGTGGATTGCCCGGAGGACACGGTGGAGCATACGGTGGAGGTCTGCCCGGCTTGGGCGGAGCACTGCTGTGTCCTCACGGAGGCTATCAGCGGCGGCGATCTCTCGCGTCCAGCCCTGGTTCAGGCTATGGTTCGGAGCGAGAGTGCATGGGAGGCCGTTACCTCCTTCTGTGAAACAGTAATGCTCGCGAAGGAGGAGGCAGAACGTGTGGAGAGGCAAGGTTCAAATCAAGGTTCAAATTCTAACAACACCGTTGCTTTAGCTTCCAACCGTAAGCCTAAATAATAAATTTAGTGATTTTACTTCGAAAATTAAGGACTTTCCATATACAACATCATTCCCCTTTTTATCCCTTCGGGGGTGGAATTATCAAAAACGCTGAGACATGTATAAATTCATTTTTAATCGTCAGCCTAAACACAAAATTTTAATATTCTAACTTCAAAACTGACGGACTTTCATATAAACTTCCATCCCCTATTTCACCCTCTTAGGGGTAGAATTTCAAAAAACCCTTTCTTAGTGGATACCTACTCTTCACAAAGAACACACCCTCCAAATTTCATGTCTCTACGACCAGCGGTTTAGGCTGTGCGTTGATATATCAGTCAGTCAGTCAGGACTTTGAATTTTATATATATAGATTATGTTACTGTTTGAATGTCTGCTGCAGCACTCGATATGATTATCTAACTGAAATAGATTAACTAACTTCTGCCCGTGACATCGTCCGCGTGAAATTTCCTAAGCCTTTTCACAATTATATAAGGGTCGGCTTCCTAACCTCATATCATCAGCATCAGCATCAGCTTCAGGCCAGCACTAAGGTTTTTGGTGTGCTGTTGATTTAAAAATAAAAATCCTTGATAAATTTATCAAATTAATACTACGTTTTTGGCACTGTTTTAGGGTTCCGTACCAAATGGTAAAAAGGAACCCTTATGGTGAGACTAAGTCTGTCTGTCTGTCTGTCTGTCACACCTGGATATCTCAAGAACTACTTATGCTATCAACTTGAAATTTAGAATAGTTTTAGATGACGTTTGCCCAACTATTTTGCAAACAACAAAGAAATAAAAAAAATATATCTTTTTTGCAAAAGGGACTGAAAGGGGGTCTTAAAAATTTTAAGTGGAGCTACTAGGGCATGTGGGATATCATATGAAAGAACGCTGTTTGCACATTCTCAAACATTTATTTTTTATTTTTTAGGTCGCAGGATTTCCGAATTTTGATCAAAAATGTAAAAAAAAATACCGCCCTCCCCCCTTATCTCCGAAGTTTGTATAGTTAAAAATCTGAAATTATTCTATGTGATAGACTTCTATCACATAGAATAATTTCAGATTTTTGAAGACGTAGTTTTATTTTTCCTGTAATCTTTACATACACTTGTATGTAAAGATTACAGGAAAAATAAAACTACGTCTCTAAATAGCACAGTTTTTTAGAAATCCTCAACATCATGTATACGTACGGAACCCTCGGTGCGCGAGTCCGACTCGCTCTTGACCGTTTTTTAATCTCAATCAATTCTCAATGTTGGGGTCGGCTTCCAGTCTAACGAGATGCAGCTGAATACCAGTATTTTACATGGAGCGACTGCCTATCTGACCTCCATAACCCTGTTACTGGGTAATACGATACCCCTTGGATCTATGTATAAGACTGGTTGTCAGTCTTTGGGGCTTCTGACGACCCGTAACGACTGTTAAAGATCCACGAATGACAGTCGGTACCAGCGGCTTATCGTGCTTTCAGAGACACGGAGGGGTCTTGGTATGTAAAGATGGTCACCCATCCACGGACTAACCGCGGCAAACGTAGCTTAACCTGATCTATGGACCCGTGCGGTCGTTGTTACTTAGCGACAAGCCGCAGATTACCATTAATAAATACTTAATAGTATTTATTTCACAAAAAACATAGCACTTTGTACTGTGTACGTTATTTGAAAAAAATATATATTTACAATTATACCTATTATGAAATACTTAGTAGACTCTTTTAAACTAGGACTAGCCTGTATCTTAAAAGATAGGGTTCAGCCAAATGGATTCTGTTAAAGTTGTCAAAAAATAATAAGCCCGTTTTGACATTTAACTTGAATCGATTTAACGTGAGTATCGAGTCGAGCCGTATGGTTACTTCACTAGTTACGTCGCGATGGTCAATCGTGCCTTTTATTTTTTGACAACTTTAATATTCACAACCAAAAACTAGTGAAGACAGTGTCAATGATTTCACATTGTGTGTTCCGGAATTATCCCGCAGGTCGGGTGTCACCACTGTGTGGATCGCCCGGAGGACACGATGGAGCATGCGGTGAAGGTCTGCCCGGCTTGGGTGGAGCACCGCCGCCGTGTCCTCACCGAGGCGATCGGAGGTGGCGATCTCTCGCGTCCGGCCCTGGTTCAGGCCATGGTTCGGAGCGTGAGTGCATGGGAGGCCGTCACCTCCTTCTGTGAAGCAGTAATGCTCGCGAAGAAGGAGGCGGAACGCGTGAGGGAGAGGCAAGGTTCGCGCCCTCGCGGCCCTAGTCGCCGCAGGCGTCGGGAGTCGCAAGCCGACTTTCGGCCACCGTAGGGGCGGGCTTGCGGACGGTGAGCGATGGGTAGCTCGCCGTCCGATAAGGACCAGGCCCGGGTCGACGGCGCGTTGTGTTTCACGCGCGCCTTAAGAGATGTCAGCACCAACTGACGGGGTCCGTTAGGGCCAATGCCTGCCGGGGTTGCGAGTTTGTCCGAAAGGGATATCGTGGCCCCGGCACACAGGCAACGGAAGGAACACGGGTGGGTTTTAGTCAGTAAAAGTCTGACACGCCCTCCCGCTCCGCCACAAGCGGGAAGTTATTTAATAATTTCCCACCCAAAAAAAAAGGTTCTTCATTTACCAAGGACCATTAACCACCCTAAAAATGATAATTACCTACACAGAACAAACAGTATAATTACGGAAATACCTATATACGAAGCAATTTATCCCAACGTTGTAGTTCTCATGCATATTCAGATTTAGACGAAAATCTGAAAGACCTATACCGGCTCGGTTTATTGTCCAGCACTTAGACAAAATCATTTGTATGCAAAAATTAAAATTCAACGTTTTGTAGTACTTTGGAAGGTCTGATGTTAAAACAAAGGGATGGGAATGAGATTCGTCGGCGATAATAGATTCCATTCCGTTTTCTTGTTAACATTTTCTCAAGTTGTGTTTTGTTTTCCATACTTATCAACTTAATTATTTAAGTTAGGTACAGTCGCTAGCACATCAGGTTATACCAAACTGTAAAATTTCTCCAAATGATTAAAATTAATAAAAAAAACATGAGGGGCAGTCTTTGGGGACTGCCGATAGAATTGAAAACAGTATACATATAGCTCATGGAAAGCGTTCGGTGACGATGACGCGAGTTCCATGATTTTTGTTCACCCAAAAAGTGCTCAACCCGCCTAAAGATTTCACAAAAAATTATGATGATCGACCTTAAAATGTTGACATTCAAGTTCAAGATCGAATGAGGAATTTTTGACAGTTTATCAAACTCAAAGCATTTATTTTAATTAAACCAATTACAGGCACTTTTGAATTGTCAACGAGTCGGTCAGTTAGTCAGAAAGTTGAAGCTATTTGCCCATTCCAAAACGTAGATCTCTATGGATAAGAACAGGCATGAAACTCCAAGGACACTCTTTTAAATCAAGATATTACAAAATCCTGGGTAGATTATTCTTGTCGCTTCTATAAGTGAGAACAATGTAAAAAAAATATATACTTATTTAAAAACAATACAAAATATATAAGATTACAAATAAAGGGCTTATTTTGTCATCTTATATATTTTGTATTGTTGAAAGAAGGTAGAAAGAAGATGACCAGTCACAACTGACGTCGCAACTTGATTACCTACTGGCAACTGTACAGTCAGGGAAATGGAAATTGACACCCTACGGCAATTTATCGCGCTTCATTTCATACAACTGTCAAAGTATGACAGTTACTGTTGTGATTTGATTATAATTACCTACGCATAAGGACCATTTTGGTCAATTTGCCTAACAGGAGGAGCTCGTGGCTAAGTCATATCAGCCGCATGCGTCGATCCACCAAGTTAAGCTACGCTTGCTGGGGTTGGTCCGTGGAGGGGTGACCATCTTTACAAACCGAGACTCCTCCGTGCCTCCAAAAGCATGTTAAGCCGTTGGTCCCGGCTGTCATACGAGGATGATTGACAGTCGTTACGGGTCGTCAGAAGCCCGAGAGTCTGACAACCAGTCTTACCAAGGGGTATCGTATTACCCAGTTACGAGTTGTGGAGGTCAGATAGACAGTCGCTCCATGTAAAATACTGGTATTCAGCTGCTTCCGGTTAGACTGGAAGCTGACCCCAACATAATTGGGAAAAGGCTGGACAGTTTTTTTTTTTTATAAAAACGTTGCCCCACACTAGGATTTTCTCCTGTATTGTGGGTGCGTTTACAAAAATTTAAACTCACATACACAAACAGCCAGACCCGGAACAACTCATTGTAGGTCATACAAATATTTGTTCCGTGCGGGAATCGAACCCGCGACACGCAGCGCAGCAGTCAATCGCTGCACCACTGCACCAACCGTGCCGTCGATTGAATCAGTTTGCTTATCAA
This sequence comes from Tiliacea aurago, assembly GCA_948098905.1. Classification (NCBI taxonomy): domain Eukaryota; kingdom Metazoa; phylum Arthropoda; class Insecta; order Lepidoptera; family Noctuidae; genus Tiliacea; species Tiliacea aurago. Next base: position 20,365,275 of record OX402579.1, on the reverse strand, counting down.
ATAATTTCCCTGACTTTGAGATAAGCAAATATACTTACGGTAGTGCTACAATGGTTATGTCAAATGGTGATTGGTGTTGACTTTTTTTCTTGCCTTTGGAACTCGTATCTTCTTTCGCATTTTAAACAAAGGTTCATCATCAAATTCAGATATGCTTAATTACTAAGAACAATAAAACACTAAATAATTCTGAGATTATTAAAATTTTATAAACACAATTATTTTTTTATAGAATTTAGTCGTTAAACATCAATTTATTGTATGAGGCCCAAAGCCCTTGCTTTGTCCAACCAATCAGAACGCGCCACGTAGCTGCCACCGAGTACTCGACTGCCAGAGAAACCAGTCCTGCCATGTAGAACCCTGAAGTTATCCATGATCATGACTGTTCCTGTAAAACAAAAATTTACATTGTTATTGATATACCTACTGTCACAATGAAAGCTGCTTACTATGCGGCACGTTGACGTCGCGGCATGACAGGCAAAACATTAACATTTCAAAATCAAATCAAAAGTTAATTTCACAAACAGGCTTGGAAATTTGAGCATTATTTTGACAACCTTCTTCGAGATAAATTGAAATTGCTGTAAGTACCTACTGGCCAAATACATGCGAGCAGCGGCCACCAAAAGTTGTATGAAAATCCATATCTGTCGTGGTTTAGCGGCCAAATAAATTACATAGTAAACTCATATATATCGTGTAATTTAAAAATAGAACGATCTTTTACTCCGAAACATGGCAACCGAGGAGGTAACTTATCAAAGGTTTTATTTCAATTTGAAACTGGCTTGCAAATATAAAGCTGTTTATTGTAACAAAAAACAAATAAACATATTGGCACATTTAGCACGTGAAAAATTATCGTTGTTCGTCATTGAATCTGGAATTTATAAATAATTTTCTTAGTTTGACTTTCCTTGCATTGTTTGAGAAAAGCACTATACAAACTTTGGCCGCAACCAGGCATTGATGGAGGATCGTGTAAAAGAGGCATTGGCCTCTTTTGCTGGCCGCTGCAGTAATGAACTATTATTCAAAATAGTCTAAGAACAAGCACTTTTGAACGTCAAAATTACATGGGACGGTCCCCCAAAACGCTCATCCTTCACCACTTTCTAGTGCTTCAGCTGCGACTTGTATGCCGAAGCATTCCACGGCGTACTGCGGTATGCTCAAGTCCCTTTGTGACGATATCAACGAAATGTGAGTGCTCAAGGTATGAAAATAAGATTCAAAATCCAATCGAAAAACTTTTGAGATGCTGCCTCGCCGTTTTGCATGGTCATGGTCATGTTGAGTCCAGCATAGGCCATTTTCTGACATGCTTGTTCATAATGTTATATATAACAAACTCACCAAAACCTAGAAAATGTATTTGTACACCGGAAACAGCAGAATAATAAGACATTTATTTATAAAAAAATTATAAAGTTCAAGTGTCTGCAACGTCAAAATAACAACTTTTTACTGAATGCGATGAAAGACCGTATACAATATGTCTGTATAAAGTGTACCGAAAATTAAAGGTGTGGGTGGTACAGACTATCAAACTGATCAATTTCTTCAGGGGACCAACATCGTAATCATGAAAAAGAAACAGTCATCCCGTACAAAATTTCAATACCTACTGGACCAAATGTATGGGACGACTGATCATTTTTTCGAGATTACGATGTTGGTCCCCGGTAGAAAGTTGTTCGGTCTGTACCACACCCTTAATTTTCGGCACACCGTATACATACACATTGTATACTGCACTTAAAAAAAAAACACTTTGTTTGTTCCGGCTAATCTCTGAAACGGCTCGACCGATTTTGACGGGAGTTTTACTGGCAGAATATAGCTAATGTTATAAGGAATAACTTAGGCTACATTTATTTTAGAAAAGGCCACGCGGGCAAAGTCGCGGTCATCAGCTAGTAACTATAAAACAACTCTGTAACAATATTCTGACAAATAAATGGACTATTCTGACAAATAAATGGACGATAACTGACTTTTAATGATTTTATACTGAAGATCACGTCTAAACGAGTAGTGTTAATGATTTGAAAAAAAAAATATGTTAAATTAGAGCATTTTCTCAACTTAATATGTGAATATTTTAGATTTTGTTTATATTACTTAGTGAAATTAATTTGTAAAGTTATGTCTAACGTGGATAAAAAACTGAGAATGGCGCAAAATCTAACAAGCGTATTTTTCTGAAACCTTCACCAATTTATCTTTTAGTATTGTGTATTTTGTTTCGTGTATAATAAATAAATAATACGTCAAATTGGGGACAGCGCTCCTTGATGGGCGAGTCCTAATACTGGCTGAACGTACGACGCGTTGCGTGAGCTCAGTACAGAACACGCAAGCTAACCACTCAAGGTCACTGCCATATATCTGCGTCTTAATATACTAGTAGCGATTTAAACTTAGTATACCAACTTATTTGCTATATTGAGTGTGAGGTGACGATAGATCTATATTTTTCTTAATAACTACCTAAAGATTTAAATCGTTAGATTTGCCCTCACCTTACTTAGGTCGCGTGAAAAGGTGTCGATAGTGAGCTCACACATCCCGCATGGAACGATAGATACGATTTTCAGTATGAGTGAGTAAGACAATACTATTCAAATGTCTTTGTCAACAACGAAACAGAAACAAGACCATCTTTTGAAGCGGTCGGGCGAATCTAAAGATATAAATGTTATAATAGTTTTACCTGGTCTCAGTTTGAACCTCCACTGATTACTTGGGTTCTGGTAGTACTGCGCTAAGCTTCTCAAAGAGCGATAGTATGACCTGCACTCTTCGCTGTTTTTAAAAGCCATTGCAGCACGATCGTACACGTTGTATCTAAAACCATAAGGAAGTTTTAGTAATAACCTATAATCAAGTAGGTATAATCTATAGTACTATACTTAGAGGTATGAGGAACAGGGTGTAAAGTTCACTAATCGCCATACAAAAGGGAGGATCCTCCGACCTGACGAGTGTCGTATTGGTAGGCAACTGCCCGACGACGACTGCAGAGTTTCGCTAGCTAATTTATTTATTTGACCCTGTGTGCAGTGGTGCGGTAAACTCTGCTTGCGCGATGCAGGATTTGTGTGACGTCAGGTCTTTGATGCGTAGTTCGTATGTGGCGTTGTAGATGTAAAGTACCTTTCTGATAAAAGTGTAAACAAAACATGTTCGCTAAATTCTTACGCAAACACTCTCTAAAAGGAGTAGTAGTAAAACATTCTACGAGAAACACAATTCGAGGCTTTTGGCTACTTTGTATGTGTGTAATGTTTTTTTGTAATGTGCGTTTTGATTGTGCAGAATAAACAATTTTTATTTTTTATTTTTTTTCTAAACGACCTTCGGGGTAGTTTGATTCGGGATAGCGTTCATTCGGGATAAGTGATGCGGGATTTCCAGTTTCAGCCTAACGTATAATAGTCATTAAACAGAAACGGTTCTTACCTAATCTGCACCAGCTCTTGTGTGTCACTATCCACCCTAATAACAGGCGCGGAGTAAGTATGATGATGTCCGTCTTCTATGTATTCTGCTTCTAAATTGAACGTAGAAAGGAACTTGAAATCTTCTGGATTCTCTTTCTTTAGCTCTTGTGCACCGAAGAATCCATCTAATAGAATTGTTTCGCCACCTGTCCCATTTTTATGTTCTAAGCAGTGCAGGATTTGTAGCCTGGACAATAAAAACACGTTTTTAAAACAATATTTTATAAAACCTCTGCTCAAGCTCGTTGTTAGGGTTCCGTACCTCAAAAGGAAAAAACGGAACCCTTATAGGATCACTCGTGTGTCTGTCTGTCTGTCTGGCTGGCTGTCTGTCTGTCTGTCCGTCTGTCACAGTCGATTTGCTCCGAATCTACTGGACCGATTAAGTTGAAATTTGGTACACATATGAACTTCTGTGACCCAAACACGGACGTTTTACGTAAATAAATTAATTTTGAATATGGAGGTCACTTTTGGGGGGCAAACTAAACAAAAAAAAAAGTTTTGCTGGCTATACCGTGTGACATATCAAATGGGATTGTTTTAAAGATTTTATATGTATTTTTTTATAATTTTAAAATACATACTTTTGAAATTATTTAAGAAAATAGATGAAAAATTACCATCCCCTCCCATTATCTCCGAAACTATTGAACCTTAAATTTTGATAAAAATACAGAAAATAGTTCTTTAAGTACTTATAAATTACAGGAAAACCCATAAGAAGTCTGTGATCTTAAAATAACATGGTAAATCACTCACTATTGTGCGTACAAACTTACATTTGCAGTTGGAATGTATGGGGATCATGGTTTTCAACTACAATGTTAAGTTTGTTCTTGGGATAAATTCATCTCAACTACAGAACCCTTCATTGTGCGAGGTCCGACATGCACTTGGCCGGTTTTTTTTTATTTGTAATTAAATAGTAATTAATCTTAGTTCCATATCGACCAATTCACTACCTACTAAATATTTATTTTAAAGCTTATTTCATAATTATGCTTTGTAACAAACTGTGTGCTTAAAATCATTTCAATTAAAAAAAAAACATCACCATCTCGTGAATTCGCGCAAGCAAATTCTAAAACATTTTCATTTGTGGAGGATTTCCTATCCGTTTGTACAATATTGGTACGAGACACCGCGGCAAAGAGACCGCCATTACTCCGACAGAGTACTGTTACAGGAACGGAAGCTGAATGCTTGAAGCGGCGTAAACGAATTGCTAAACAGAATTTGAAAGCGACCAACAAACGAAAGCTTTTTCGAATAGACCCTGAAATAATAACGACGGAAGGGATCCCAGTTGAAACACAAATAGGCTCTTGCAAAAATAACTAGCTTCATTATGACAATCATAATGCATTATTTAGGCAACGGGTGCCTAAATAAAGCATTATGTCTTTTGCGAATTGAAAACGAATAGGGATGATTATATTTTGTTTATATCTAAGTAACATTTTTTTTTCTCTCTTTCTTTGGGAGTGATTTCGTGAAAAGGGACGTAAGTGTGTAAGAGGAAATGACAGTTTGAGCATGGAATTAGTGTACTCATGGAATTAGTAAGTACAATATAGATTGTAAGTAGAGGGGGTCGAATTTCGACCGGTGGGCGACCACTAGTAATGAATAATTATTCGAATAAATATTTCAGTAAGTATTTAGCTTTTTTAAATGTTGAGGTTAATTTCTGTCGCTGGTCAGTTGCTTATTACCAAGGTGAGATGTCAGATGTTATCATGATCATATCATCATAAGCGACTATTGTAAACCGGACTCGTTTTTTTATTATATAAAAAAATATATACAGGGTGATTGGAAGATGGGTGCAAAGCTTTAAGGTGAAGATAGTATAGACAATTTAGAACCATTTAAGCCATGGTTGTCTTAGACGAAGTCTTACCAAATTTTTTCAACCAAATTTTTAAGTTTTTTTTTCGGAAATTCTCAAAATTTAATGTAAACTGCATAATTATGGCCAAATTGAATGATAAATGAATAAACATTTTATATATTTAATTAAAGTAATGTGTAAGCAACCAAGCAAAACATGTTTTAGGCTTCTGTGTCATTAGACATTTTTTTTACAGATATTTAAAGCTCAGAAAAAATAAAAAATTTGTACAATACGTCTTTTTAAACTTATTTAAAAAAAAAACGGAGGGTGCTTTTTTTGTTCAAACCTTTTTGAATACATGCTTGATAATCGCTCTTTCTTTTGAGGTATCATTTATGCGGATATCTTACAAATTATTGAAATTAGGACCTACAAACCAATTCGAGGGAGAAATTTTAAATTTTAGGCAGTCTAACAAAACACAAAATTTTTGCTTAAAAGAATACTTTATGTGCTCGAAATGATAACATTGTTCAATTCTAAGAATTTTTGGCACATGCAGGAATCAATTGAGGAGAACCCATTGAGGGGATTCTCTAAACAATGGCCACCGAGCGCGGTGCGACGGCATTTCCAGGTAGAACGCCCAATGAATAGCAAAAAGCGATAAGAGTTGGTTTTTACAGCAAAATGGTCTTAGTTACTGAGGCAACAAAGTCGTTTTTCTTTAGTCAGGGTCAGTCGGTCTGTGATGAAGCCGTTACATCTTTTACTTATTAGTCAAACTACTGCCCTTGTGAGTGGACGTTGTCGTGTTGATTTACAATTTACCGTGTTCAGTTGTAGCCCTTTGCGTTCCTGCACGTGTTGTTTGCGTTAGTTTTGAACTTTTTTGTTTCACCGTGTCCAGTCGTAGCCTCGCGCTCCTGCACGTGTTGATTTTTGACTTAATTGTGTTGAGTTGACATTTAGTGCGCTCCTACGCCGTTTTTCTTAATTGTTAAGTGACTATGGCTACTTTTTCCAATCAAGAATATGCGGATATCGTATTTATGTACGGTAGAGCAGACGGCAATGGATCTTTGGCGCGACGGATGTATCAAGAGCGCTGTCCGAGTGTTTTACAACACGTTTCGTCGTCTTGCCCAAGATGGGTTTCACCGCGTGGAACCTGGAGTCAACCCGGGCAGACACGAAACTGCCGTCGACGAAGACATTTTAGCAGCATTTCAAGCGGATCCTACTACCAGTACTAGAGCAGTAGCTCGAAATTAAAACATTTCTCAATGGAAGGTGTGGCATACAATGCACAAAAATGATAAGTATCCGTTCCATGGCAGGAGTGTGCAAGGTCTAGTAGAGCAAGATCCTCAAAGAAGAATTCAGTTCCGCCGTTTCCTCCTCAACAGAGACATCAAAGATGCGTGGTTTCTGAAATCAATCTTGTGGACGGATGAAAGTAAATTTTCAAGGGAAGGTATTACAAACTTTCACAACATCCATGAATGGGCCGACGCAGACAACAATCCACATTTTAAGAAGCAGGTGTCATTTCAGATGAAATTCTCTGTGAATGTATGGGCTGGAATAATTGGCAGAACATTGATTGGGCCCCACTTTTTGCCTGATCCATTGAATGGCGAAAATTATTTGCAATTTCTGCAAATTGATTTGCACTGCTGGTAGAGGAATCAGGTGTCCCGATCTTCGAAAGAGACCGAACAGTCATCTTTCAGCAAGACGGCTGTCCAGCGCATTGGACTTTAAATGTAAGGGCAATACAATTGCTTTCCTGATAGCTGGATCGGCAGGGATGGACCCATCCCTTGGCCCGCTCGCTCCCCAGATCTGACCCCGTTGGACTTTTTCATGTGGGGCCGGGCCAAGGAACTGGTGGATAACAACATAGAAATAAACACTAGAGAAGAATTGATACAAAGAATAAATTCAGCGTTTGAGACAATGAAGCAGGAGATGATGTTGAAAATAACGACTACAGAAGTTAGAAGACGGGGCCGTGCTTGTATTAGGAATCACGGCTGTCATTTTGAACATGAAAAATAAATAATTTCAATTCAAATGTTGTTTTAATTAGTCTGCCTAAAATAAAAAAAAATCTCCCTCAAATTGGTTTGTAGGCCCTAATTTCAATAATTTGTAAGATATCCGCATAAATGATACCTCAAAAGAAAAAGCGATTATCAAGCTTGTCTTCAAAAAGGTTTGAACAAAAAAAGCACCCTCCGTTTTTTTTTTTAATAAGGTTTAAAAGACGTATTGTACAAATTTTTTATTTTTTCTGAGCTTTAAATGTCTAATGACACAGAAGCCTAAAACATGTTTTGCTTGATTGCTTACACATTACTTTAATTAAAAAAATAAAAAATGAATTCATTTATCATTCAATTTGGCCATAATTATGCAGTTTACATTAAATTTTGAGAATTTCCGAAAAAAAACTTAAAAATTTGGTTAAAAATATTTGGTAAGACTTCGTCTAAGACAACCATGGCTTAAATGGTTCTAAATTGTCTGTACTATCTTCGCCTTAAAGCTTTGCACCCATCTTCCAATCACCCTGTATATATAAAATAAATTATAACCTCAAAAAAACTGCTAGACAAGGATAGACTATCAGAGACGTGACGTCACGACTATTTAACTTCATTCAATACCATATGCCATTGTCCGTATCGCGCGACAATTACGGCAATAATCCCTTCCAAAAACTTTTAAAGCTTCTCCATATTTCCATCGATTTTACCTACTGATTTTTGAAATTACATTATTTGTCATTAATCTCTAATATTTAATCATCATCCCTATTGTATCAATTAATTATTGTTGTCGAATACAGTTCACAAACAGTTTGGGTTGGCCACTTAACAAAATTGATTCCTACGTAATTGCTTTAAGTACCTAATACTTACTTTATTATGTTTTTTGTTGTAAATCTTTTTCTACGAGTGTATTTTATGAGATTTGAGCAATCAATTACTAAAAATCGTTACGAAGTAAACTGACGGAAAATTTTGATTTTTTATCAAATTGTTGTTCATAAAATGTGAACAGCGGCTTTGTTCGATTTTTTGTAGATACTTACTTACCTTTTAAGACGATTGAAATTTTTTAATTGCTTTAAATAAATGTGTAGCAGGTAAGGTAGATAAACTAGTAAAGTAGTTTATATAGTAAACTAGCTTTTGCCCGCGGCTCCGCTCGCGTTAAATTAGAATTTGACAATCAATTCGGGTTTTACACTGCTTATTGTTTGGCGTTTGGCGGCAAAAAACTCATAACTCACTATTCAAGTTTCTGTAATAATATAATATTCAATCATGATTCGAAAAACACGTGGCGCCATCTATTATCATAAGAATGGTATTGTTGTTTTCCTCGGAAACAGTACTTTTTTTCGGGATAAAAGATACCCTATGTCCGTTTCTGTACACCTGCCAACATATATGCAAAATTTCAGGATGATCGGTTCAGTGGTTTAGGCGTGAAAAGGTAACAAACAAACTTACTTTCGCATTTATAATATTAGTTAGGATAGGATATAGATTTCAAAAGCTACGAATTAGGGCTTCTACAAACAGGCACGACTCGTCGCGCGACACGCGGTGCCTTTGTGTCACGTCGCGAGTCGCGCCGGTCTGTAGAAGCCTTTACAAACTAAAAAATGTTTACCTAGGTGTCTAATGTAAAGCTTTCTATGTCCTTTTTGGGCTACCTTTTCTATATTTAAAATGGATCAAATGATATGCTTTTAGAATAACAAACCCAGCTCTGTGTTGTACTAGCAAAACTGTTCTTACCCAGCTGCTTCAGTGAAGTAGGTATTATCAGTGTGAGCAGCTAACGGCAGGTTGGTATACGCTGTATCAGCATGGTCTGGCCGCGTGGTGAACTGCCACATTCCTCCAAACATCGTATGCTGGACGCCTCCGAGAGCTTTGCAGACTACCTCGTTTGCTTCTAAGGATACATCGACCTGCAATAAAACATGTTTTATTAAAATAAAAGCTATATTCCGTTGGTTTAGGTAGTTAAATAAAGGCAAACCACGTGACGAGACAGCTGTGTAGTAACCGACTAAACGTAATACCTGTCACTTCAGTTGTCATGCTACTTCACAGTTATGCTCTTCAATTTAGCAACGTTATAATTCATTGGCGTTTTGAGATCCTGTATTTTTGGGCTCTTTACAATATACAGATCACAAAATATTATAATAATATTAGTAATCTAATTAAAAAAATGTGGTCAAGGAGTTACATCAACGAAGAGTAGTTTATGAATAAAAGATAAAGTTTAACTGTATAAAAGAGGAAAATATCATAAAAAACTAAAATACATTTAATTTGGTTATAAGTTACAACGTGTTTTTAAACAAGAAAGTGTCACCTATAAAAACCCTTTTTACGATTTGATTATCTTTATTTAACTAGGTACCTAAACCAATGGAGGTACAGATTAACCAGAAAAGTCATGCGCTTCGGTTATCTTCGTGTTTTCGAATCAGCACGAACGTCGCACACTCGCACCAAAGAGTAAAGGCTTCTACAGACCGGCGCGACACGCGACGCGACACAAAGGCACCGCTCGTCGCGCGACACGCGGGGCCTTTGTGTCGCGTCGCGTGTGGGCGTCAGCATCAAGTTTACTCTCTGTCAGGCTACCTCCTCCGGTCGCAGATTGAGATTATTGGAAAATTGCATAGAGTTGTTAATTTATGGTTTTTACCCGACTACGGCGAAGCGGCGGTATGTATTATTTATTTATTTATTATAAATTACAAGTTACAACACTGAAACAAAGCACACAATTAGACCTCTGGGGTCTGTCTTAGCATGCCATTAACTATTAAGTTATAATCGAGTAAATGTAATGTTCTTTCAGCTTATGCTTTATGTTTTTACTATTCATTGAGTCTCTGATGTATACAGATATTAGGTTGGGGAAAAAGTCTTTTCGCATTATAGTATGTATGAACTTGTAATAAAATCTCTTTGGCTATACTATTTGTATCTGGCTGGTTTTGGTATCATTGAAAGTTTAAATTTTAAAGAACATAATTCCAAATTCAAATTACGAAAATGTGTGATTTTAATTTATTTTTCGTACCTTCAAGATGAGTGAATCTAATGAAGAAATTCGATACATTTTAAAATTGTACTACAAAAAAGGTAAAAATGCAACGCAAGCCGCGAAAAAAATTTGCGATGTTTATGGACCTAGTGCAGTGTCTGTGAGAGTAGCACAAATTTGGTTTAAGCGTTTTCAATCCGGAAATTTTGATGTCAAAGATGCACGTCGCTCTGGTCGCCCTATTTCGGATAAAATGGATGCCATTTTTGAAAAAGTGGAGCAAGATCGGCATATCAGTAGTTACGACGTAGTTGAAGAACTAGGAATTGACCACAAAACAGTTTTGGCACATTTGAAAAAAACTGGGTACACAAAAAAGCTCGATATTTGGGTACCTCACGAGCTCACTGAAAGAAACCTAATGAACCGTGTACTCATTTGTGATTCTTTATTACGACGTAAAGAAACCGAACCATTTATGAAGAAGCTGATAACTGGTGATGAAAAGTGGATCACGTACGACAAGTACGTGCGAAAAAGGTCGTCGTCAAAGGCCGGTCAGGCTTCACAGACTGTGGCGAAACCCGGATTAACTCGCAACAAGGTGATGCTGTGTGTGTGGTGGGATTGGAAGGGCATTATTCATTATGAGCTGTTACCACCAGGCAGGACCATCGATTCTGAACTCTACTGCGGACAACTGATGAGATTAAAGCAAGAAGTTGAGAGAAAGCGGCCGGAATTAATCAACAGAAGGGGTGTGGTTTTTCATCATGATAACGCTAGACCTCACACATCTTTAGCCACTCAGCAAAAATTAAAAGAGTTTGGCTGGGAGGTGTTAATGCATCCGCCGTATAGTCTTGACCTTGCACCTTCAGATTTCCACCTGTTTCGGTCTCTTCAGAATTCTTTAGGCAGTGTCAGGTTAACATCACGAGAGGACTGCCAAAACCACTTGTCGCGGTGTTTTGATCAGAAGTCCCAAAATTTCTATAGCAATGGGATCATGTCCCTACCTACAAGATGGCAAAAAGTTATCGAAAAAAGTGGTACCTACATACTTTAGTTAAATGTAAATAAACTATATCAAAAAAAAATTTTGAATTTTCTTAAAAAATGCTTGCAAACTTTTTCCCCAACCTATTATACATATGTATGTATGTTCATCTTTTCCCTCATTACTTCTGAACTGCTTGTCATAATTTGACAAATGAGGTATTGTTGGAAGCGCCCTCTAGCGGACATAAAGTCAAAGCCTAAAAAAAATGTTGTTGTTTATTCATGCCGTGTTGGGTGTCAAATGAAAGGCCTTAATTAGCACATTTCAAAAATATATATATTGTTATCTGTTTGTCATGGCTTTGCTTGCATGCACCCAATAATTAGGTGTAATTTCTATCGAATGAACCTAACCAAAAGAAAATATTCTCATCTGAAATTATTATGTACAAACTATTCAATATTTATCGTCTATTAAATAAACAACTTACACGAAATATATTTTAATGTTTTCAATACATAATTATTCATAGTGATGTTAAGAAGATAGCCGTGGTCGTATGCCACCTAACCTATCAAAACAACACGTTCTAACAGTAGTAAGCGATCATAATCTTTAGGGCAAAGTGGCATACGACCACGGCTGTCTTCTGAACATCACTATGATTTGTATTAAATACGTTAAAATATATTACGTGTAAGTTGTTTATTTAATAGATGATAAATATTGAATAGTTTGTACATAATAATTTCAGATGAGAATATTTTCTTGTTTCATACTTTTTAGAGCGTGATTTTTCAGTAGTCGGGTTTTAGTTTTTGAACTCATTTTTTGTAATCAAGGTAATAAAAAAAACCTGACTGCAAAAAAACGTACTGAAAAGATGGAAACAAGATGAACAGGAAAACGAGTATCCACCAAAAATAAATGAATGCAGTCGGAGCCACCTAGGATGTAACGTTTGTTTTTTTCGGGTTTTTTGTTATTGCCATGATTTCTTGAGCTTTTTAGTGTTATTAATTAACAAATTGTTCATTTAAGTATTGGTAAATAAATAAGCTATACGGTAAAGTAAGTTTAACAAGTTATGATAGGTTAGGTTTTAGAAATGAAAATGTACTTTTTAGGGTTCCGTACCCAAAGGGTAAAACGGGAACCCTATTACTAAGGCTCCGTCGTCTGTCTGTCTGGCTGGCTGTCTGTCTGTCGGTCTGTATCTCATGAACCTTGATAGTTAGACAGTTGACATTTTCACAGATGATGTATTTCTGTTGCCACTATAACAACAAATACTAAAAAACCGAATAAAATAAATATTTAAGGGGGCTTACATACAACAAATGTGATTTTTTTGCTCGGTTTTGCTTGATATTGATAATGGCAACAGGTAGACGCTTGAAATATTCACAGATTCTGTAGTTATATATTCACTTCAAAAATAAATAATTAAATTAAAATAAAACAAATATTTAAGCGGGGCTCCCATACAAAAAATGTGACTTTTTTGCCATTTTTATAGATAATGGTACGGAACCCTTCGTACGCGAGTCCGACTCGCACTTGGCCGGTTTTTTTGTAGTTTGACTCAAAGTAGTAGCTCAAAAGTGTTAAGTATTATATTTGGAATTGACTATTTACTAGCTTCTATTTGATACCCATATTATTATAATCAGAAATTAAATATCTTTCATTTATTCCTCCTCTTTTTGATTCGCAGATGCCATATTAAAATTTAATACCCTATGTAACTCCCGCAATTAAAACGGATCTAACGACACCTTATATTCATCAAGCCCTTTAGACTACAGAGCGTGCCAAAGAAATAGACATAGGTACATAAACTCGAAAAACATAACCCTCTTTCTGGGGCAGTCGGGCAAAAATAGGCAAGTACCTACTTCCATGATTGCAACAGCTCTATATTAGATCTCATCTCATCATCGCGCGTTCGTATTTCCGAAGATAGACGATTATTTCCGAAGTGCACACTTTCTGGTCAATAGGCCGTATAAAGACTACGGATAAAATACGACGAGTCAACTTCATCCTTCTGCAGTTATCCTAATTTTAAGATCATTGTCTTCTTTTTCATACATCTTTCTCTAAAAGCCAACCTATCTTAAATAAATAATACCGGTGTTTTTTTTTTTTTTTTTTTTTAAACGTTGCCCCACACTAGGAATTTCTCCTGTATTGTGGGAGTGTTTACAAACATTTAAATTCACATACACAAACAGCCAGACCCGAAACAACTACTTGTAGGTCATACAAATATTTGTTCCGTGCGGGAATCGAACCCGCGACACGCAGCGCAGTAGTCAATCGCTTAACTAACTGCGCCAACCGTGCCGTCTGATTTCAACTTACATCGATCATCCATCTATATTCAACACTAATGGAATATTTTTCTCACTCAGATCTCTCCGATATTTAAATTTCTGATTATGGACAAAGTTGCTACGATTACTCTTTAAACAGTAACTCGTGTATTCATTGTATAGGCATAGTTCACATGAATGAACTACGTACAATCTTTTGCATAAATTAAATTACACTGTGATTAGGTACTAATGTTTTATCAACTGAATGCACCGTGTGCACAAATGTAACAAATTAATTGAATGGTTTGTTAAGTTTGATGAATGAAAACGTAATTATTTTTCATCAATGAACACTAGCTTTTGTGACAGTACTTTCTGTAATAGGGTGCATCTATTTAAGCAAATAAATAAAAGTATCTGTCTGTAATGTGAAAATAATAGCTTTTTACTAAATACATAAAGTTTTTTTTTTTTTTTTTGACTTAAAATTTAAGACATCACTATTTGTATTGACATTAGATTATATGTTTGACATTTATGTAATAGTGGAATCTTTTGTTTATTTGTTTTGGTAATATTCTTAGATTTATTTTTTGACATTTAACGTAATATCAGGGAATTGCAAATGTTTAAATTTTTAATTTCTAATTTGTATACTGTTTTATATAATGATTTATATTGTGATTCTTCTAATTTTTAATTGTTATAATTTTGTGTAAAATTTCAATACAATGTTAAAATTGTTACAGAAAAAAAAAATAAAAAAAAATACATTGCAAGCACATAAATTAAAAAAATAAGTTTTTATTTTTGTATAGTGTGTTATGTACTAAAAAATTAATTCCGACGAATTTAGATTGCCTTAAATTAAGAAAAGTAAAGGAAAGGAATTACCTACTTAAATTTTAGTAGTTATAAGTTTTGATGTTATGTTGATGTTCATGTGAACTGAACAATTTTAGGCTACTACAGACCGGCGCGACTCGCGACACGACACAAAGGCACCGCTCGTCGCGCGACACGCGGGGCCTTTGTGGCGCGTCGCGTGTCGCGCCGTTCTGTAAAGCCTTTTTTCTTCGGCTTTCCTCTAATAGAAGTTATAGTTTCGCTACTGGTTGCTAGCTGCTAGCTGGCAACCTACATTGATAATATTGATCACAAAACTAAAGAAACCCTTAATTAATTGAATCCTAATGAAATACCTTTGCTATCGGCTACAGAATAATATTCAAACCTCTTTAATTGAAACGTCTGCTAACAGCCACCGACAGTTGAACGACATTTCTAATTAACATCAACGATACAATTACTTATCAACACAGCAACATGTGAAATGTTTCATTACCCCTTCTACCAACGCGACGCCATAGTCAAGGAGTGACTGAAACACACGCTTCGCTCCTTCCACAGACGATAGAAATTTCTCCACTAGTACTTTAGGAATTTTATTGTCTATGGGTCCATGCCACAGTATAGGCTTGAGTTTTCGACTTTCCTTCCACGTTTTGTAGTCGAATTTTGATAGGAATTCGGCTGTGTATGTCGATATATGGTCGTCGCTCCCTGAAATTGAGTATAATATTTGTTTGTGAATTACAAAAATTATTGGAAAGTATTAACAATTTATTTTGAATACGAACGGTTTGAAGATTTTATTCCATTATTATTTTATTTTATCTCAGTATTCAGTAGACTGTAAATAAAATAATGGAATTCATTCATAGTCAATGAAATGGTATGTATATTTTACACTGAATTTCTATAAATTATAATAAATGAACGCCTCAGAAAAAATTGTTGCTTTAAAAAATGTTGATGCCAATGGTTATTTTAAATTCCTTTATTTAAAAATTTACACAATTCTACTTACATGTAACTTCAATTTCCATCGCATCATTTTCAAAAGTAAGTACAGTAACATCAGGTATGTCTAGAATATGATGAGCTCTTTGGAAGGTATCTGAATGGTAGCAAGACGAGCACCTGAAACAATTTTCAGTTTACATTTATAATACGGGGCCAGACCCGAAGTACCTACCTATATACAGGGTTATTTTTAAAACGTCAATAACCTCTTAAGGGGTCATTGTATTCATCATTATGAACAACTTTTACTATCGGACCAAACCTGAAATCGCGAAAAAAAAAAACCAGCGGTTCCCTACATTTATGTTTGAATAATTCGTTAAAATGTAGGGAACAGCTGCTTTTTTGTTCGCGATTTCAGGTTTGGTCCCATAGCAAAAGTTGTGCATAATGATGAGTACAATGACCCCTTAAGAGTTTATTGATGTTTTAAAAATAACCCTGTAGGTATATCTTCGAACCCTTTCATGACACAAGTGAATGAATTCCTGGAGATGGGATTCAGTTCTCTTTGAAATCATGTGTATGTTACTTGCTTAATGAGTTAGTTGACTCAATGTTCGACACTACTGGATTTCTAAAAGCATTCAATTTGAGGCCCTCTCTGCTTGAAATAGATTCGTTTGAGATCTAATCGTTGTAAATGGTTGAGTAAACTATTTACTGACTAATGCGTGCAGTGACTGGACAGGTCCACTCAATCTGTGTGGTTTTTACCATTTCAGACACCAATCTACATAGTCATCATATGATCTGACCAAGATTGTTTCTGGACTTTAAAAAAGACTGTGACTCCTGAGTTTGTTTCGGCCTTTCTTCTCAGAGTAGTCAGATAGGAAACGCCGCCCTCACTCGTCGCCGCATGGTTGGCGCAGTTAGTTAAGCGATTGACTGCAGCGCTGCGTTTCACGGGTTCGATTCCCGCACGGAACAAATATTTGTATGACCTACAAATAGTTGTTTCGGGTCTGGCTGTTCGTGTATGTGAATTTAAAGGTTTGTAAACGCACCCACAATACAGGAGAAATTCCTAGTGTGGGGCAAAGTTAAAAAAAAAAAAAAATTAAAATATGATTGGCGCGTCAAAATATGGTTGGTGTGTTTGTACAAACCTACTTACAGAAATAAATCATTTATTATTTACTTGAATCTTGATTTCTCGAAATTGGGGCAGTAGGTATTAATGGCTTGCCAGATAAAGCTTGCAATAAGATTACAAATACATAAACGGCAAACAAACGAATGAACTAGTTTGATACCATTCTGACAAAACAGCCTTGCGGCAAGACTAGATAAAAAAAAAATCTGCATACGAATAATGTCTCCCTCAAAGATATAAATATGACTAGATAGACAGTCAAAGCTGTGAACTCGTCGAAAAAGATTGCGTCCAACTGTTGGCCGCAAAATGCACGCACACTAGAATAACAGCACAATGACGTGGCGTGAGTGTAAGACGTAGCTGTCACGCACACCAGCCTAGCAAAGTTGGCCTGTTTGTTTTAGTTAGGGATGCAAGAAATACCAAAAAGTATCGATATATTTCCTATAGATATAAAAAAAAATTGATACTTATCGATTTCTTTATACTTATAGAAAAAAAAATCTATATACAGGGTGTTTGGTGCATCGTGTGCCAAATTAAAATAGTCGACTGAAGGGGTCATCCGCTAGCCTTTCAGACCCCTTAACACCCTCATGCTCTGTGGATTTTTTTTTATCGACTTTTTATTGTTTTCCAAAAAAAAGACCCAAATTTTACATTCAAATACAGATTAAAAAAAAAATATAAGGCGTAGACTCTGAATTTTAATTTTATTTCGATGTGTATTGTTTAAGAATACTTTTAAATACAAAATTAGTGATATTAGTCACCTAGTTTTTTTTTTAATTCACTCGCAAAGGTAAAACTTAAATTAAAGCTGTACATGTTACAGCTATTTATAAGGCTACAAAAAAAAACCAAAAGCGACCGGGATCTTCCAATTCCCTCATTAATTCTCCAGTCTATCCTCTTTCTAATGATGTGCCACATGCCATAAAAGTATTTTACCAACTTTGTGAATTCGCTAGAATTGTGAATCAAGTCACATAAAACTACATTCCAAATTCTAATGAAAAAATATTTATTACGGAACTGTTACTTGAGAAAGAGGTAAAATTTGTTTTCTCACTCTTTCAAAGTAAAATCTATCTTCTATCTCTTTCTTGCATACCTTAAATCGGTTTGAACAAATCGCGCCGCCCGACCCGCCATTTTTTTAGTCGAGACATGACTGCCTCTGCTACCTAACGTGTGTGCTAGTTCACCATACTCCGCGATTCTTTTATTACTTTGTTATCGTTAAGTTTTGCTGGTTCTTGTTACATTTGTTTAATTTTGGTTGTTATTGTTAAACTTTGAGTTTTTTGTTATTGCAATGGCGATATTCTCTAACGAAGAATATGCGGACATCATGATGGCTTACGGAGCCGCTAATGGCGTCGCTCGTGCAGCGCAACGACTTTACCAGGAACGCTTTCCTGGTAGACGATTACCTGGCCGCAGAGTCTTCCAAGACACATACCGACGCATACGCGAGACTGGCAGTGTTACTTTTAATGAACCAAGGGGCCATATTGTGCGACATAATGTTGAAGTAGACGAGAGAATACTGGCACTTTTTGAGAAAGACCCTACAAGAAGCATTAGAAATGTGGCATCACATCTTGATATTTCAATATGGAAAGTGTGGAAAGTACTTCGTCAAAACAAAAAGCATCCATTCCACTACACTCCGGTGCAAGGTACGTAATTTTAAACTAACTTTAAACCCGTGCAAGCTTTGTTTGACCTTGCCTTTGTTTAGCAGGTAATGGGTATGGTATGGCGTCACTTCCAGGTAGTGAATCTATTTGCACGAACAGCGGGTCCTTTCTTGTGCAATTACTTATTGCCCAAGAGAAATTTAAAAGAGTTTTTTGTTTGTTGCAGGTCTTGAGGGTGGCGACTTTGAGAGACGAGTGGCTTTTTGTCGGTTTCTTTTACACACGGATGTGGATGATCCTGATTTTTTTAAAAGAATACTGTGGACGGATGAATCCAAATTTACCAAGGATGGGATCCTCAATTTACATAATTTGCCCACTGGACAACGAAAACGCAAAACCCACGTGTTAAAAGACAGAAATCTTCTCAAAGAAGGTTTAGTGTAAACGTTTGGGCAGGAGTGATTGGGAATCAGGTAATTGGACCGCATTACCTGCCCGATAATCTCAATGGCGAAGACTACCTGGAATTCCTACAAAATGACCTGCCCGAATTAGTGACCGATGTGCCCGTATTTAATGAACGTGTGCCCATTGTATTTCAAAATGACGGCTGTCCCGCGCATTGGCGATTGACTGTGAGGGAATATCTCGACAATGTGTTCCCCAATGCATGGATTGGACGCGATGGCCCTATTCCATGGCCACCACGTTCCCCAGATCTAACTCTGTTAGACTTTTATGTCTGGGGACGTGCCAAAGAGTTGGTATATGCCACGGAGGTTCCAACTAGGGAGGTATTAGTCCAACGCATAGAAGCGGCATTCAATACTATTAAGGAGGAAATACGACTTCGTACAACAACTGTTGAAATACGAAACAGGTGTCGGGCCTGCATTCGCAACAGAGGCCAACAATTTGAGCAAGATTTGTAACAATGATTAAATAAATGTTATAAATGCAATTTTGTTTTTTTATTTCAAGTAAATCCCACGAAAGATACAGATATGAGACACGAATTTACCTAACCATAAGAATGAGATAGCAGATTTATAGGTTTGACAGGTATCATATAAGAGATTTTTTTTTTAATCATAATTTTGAATATTAGCCTTAGGTGACTCGATTCACAATTCTAGCGAATTCACAAAGTTGTTAAAATACTTTTATGGCATGTGGCACATCATTAGAAAGAGGATAGACTGGAGAATTAATGAGGGAGTTGGAAGATCCCGGTCGCTTTTGATTTTTTTTTTGTAGCCTTATAAACAGCTGTAACATGTACAGCTTTAATTTAAGTTTTACCTTTGCGAGTGAATGAAAAAAGAACTAGGTGACTAATATCACTAATTTTGTATTTAAAAGTATTCTTAAACAATATACATCGAAATAAAAATAAAATTCAGAGTCTACGCCTTATATTTTTTTTTAAATCTGTATTTGAATGTAAAATTTGGGTCTTTTTTTTGGCAAACAATAAAAAGTCGATGAAAAAAAATCCACAGAGCATGAGGGGTGTTAAAGGGTCTAAAAGGCTAGCGGATGACTCCTTCAGTCGACCATTTCAATTTGGCACACGATGCACCAAACATCCTGTATATCGGTGAAATTTTCTAAAAGGTTTTTTATGAAATTATATTGTTTGTTTTTTATTCATAGAAATACCAAACTAGAAACATCATTTTTGTGCACCATGACTGTGTGTATGTGAAATAAAAATATTTGTTATTTGATTTGTTTTTGATTTGATACAAAATCTTAAACTAATAAAAAAAATTGATAATAATATGTTAACTTTTTTACGGCTCTGAATTCTAGCGGTTTTAGTCAGTGGGGTTGCTATTGGAAATATATCGTATTTGAAAGTTTTTCGACACTTGATATTTTATATCGATATATAGAAATAATAGATATCGCTGAAAAATATCGATATATCGAACAAAAAATACCGATATATCGATACATCGATATTTTTTCTACAAGGCTTGTTTTAGTTCTTTTACAGTGCGACACTCTATCTAGACATATAAATAATCAAAGGTATCTCTGTATAGGCAAAGCTTTTATTTCTGTGGGTTATTTGCCTCAACAATATTTTCTTAACATTAAAAACTGTTCCTTTAAAAAGAATCTCATTGTTACCTGCAATGGTCTCTAAGCCAACAGTCCTCAAATCTGATTGACTTTCCATCCCTAAAGCTGACGTCGAGGGCTCTGTCCACTGCGATCACTCCTTCGATGGCTGCGCAAATAAAACCTGTTAATGAAATCGCACCAATCGAGAGCCAGGACGATTCAGTTTGATCGAACGGATTGGATTTTTAACCAATAGGCGAATTGGATTTTATAGCCAACACCTGGTTTGAGTTGAATCAATTTCACGGAAAAGAAAAACGAATTAGTTTTTAAGAGTTTGTGAGTAATCCGATAAAGACCAACCCTAAATAAAAGAGCACAACCATAGAACCTCTGTTAATCTGAAAAAGATTAATAAAAATCAAGATTATAGAAATAGAAATATGGAAATCTAACTGTTAACGGTAAATAACTGATAACTAAACATAATGATTTATTCCCAATACCAATAACTAATACCACTGGAATTTGTCGTTGTTTCAACTCATATTTATTTTCTACTAGCTGTGCCCCGCGGTTTCACCCGCGTAAGTCTCGATCCCGTGGGAATATAGGGATAAAAAGTAACCTACATGTTAATCCAGGGTGTCAGTTACCTCGATACAAAATTTTATCAAAATTGGTCCAGCCGTTTTTACGTGAAAGAGTAACAAACATCAATCCATCCATCCATCCCTACTTACAAACTTTCGCGTTTATAATATTAGTAGGATAGGATTTCGAAAGGATACCATTGTTGAAACATGTTCAAAGATATAAGTACAGTCAATAAAAATGTTTTGTATGTAAGTAATTATAAGGCCTTTAAATTAAAAAAAAAATTAAAAAATTGGAATGAAGTGAATTTGGATAGCATTATAATATATTTTTAAATCACATAAAAATATTAGAAAACAAATTTAATTTGATTAGGTTTGACTGAGCTGACTGTACCAAATTCAAGTTGTTAGTATCCATTCGCACATTCAATTTAATTATTTAAAGAGTGGTATCCGTTCGGAATATAAAATAAATATGAGTTGAAACAAATTCAATACTAGTGGTATTAGTTGTTGGTATTGGAACGGTAAAAATCAACATAATAACACAAATAAGTACCTATTGTCATGATTTTCAAATATTAATAAGATTCTGTAGTCGATTTTAAAATACTAAATAGGTATTTAATGTGTGAAAGTATGTGATTTGCCTCAAATGATTTTTAAATTGTATCAGTGTAGTCATGAAGTTTAAAAGTATCTCATTTGATAGTTCTTTTAAAAAGTACGGGTTTTTTTTAATGGAACGGAATGGAAACATGACGTTTGGGGTGTCGCGTGGTTGCTAGGTTAATGCTCATGGAGCTCGGAACCTAAAGGTTGTCGTCAAGATGTCTAAAGCCTATACTTATTATTAAATTGAGTAGCTAATTAAATAGTTCGTCAAATATTGCTGTGTACCAAGTTTGTATGTGTTCAAGACGTTATATATGACGGAAGCCATATTATTTAACAGCTGCGAGAGGCGGCGACTAGATGGCGCTAGTGGAACGTGCACCATAGACAAATCATTCATTCTATCGGATGTTTGACTTAAAAGAATTGAAGTCAATTGAGTGAAATATTGCTGCGCTATTGAGTCGGTACGCATTTTGAACGGATGCGTCTTGGTGCACGGACCATTGTCTCTCGACAGTCAGTACTGCCCGGTTATTGGATATGAAACGCTGTCTCCGACAAATTAGTACTATCCTTATTGCGGTGGGTGCATGGACCACTGTCCCTGACAGTCAGTACTGCCCTACGTGACCGCCACTACCATTATTAGTTATTTAATATATTCTTTTTAATTTCTATATTCTCTCGATTTAAAATAACTGATTGTTCGATTGAAATATATTTCTGTATTGCCATATCTGAGTATTACTTCTGATGTCTGAACCTATCCCGACATCAGAAGTGGGATACGAAGACCACCCCACTTCTGGAGACTCAGCTTCCAATATCATGCAAGACCAGATGCTTTTGTTTAGTAACGGCATGAAAGCCTTAATTTCTAAAATCATCGGAAGTTTGTCATCTACCGCCTGTACACTAAGTCAATTAGTCTCATTCGACCGTGACGCGTCCGCACACATCGTCTTTAATGAAGGAGAGAATTACTTGTAAATTTAGAGGTAGAAGAGTAAATGATGTGGTACCTTTAGTAGGTATAGGCAATAAAAATATCAATAATACTTTGCAATTGCTGTGTCAGGCAAAAATTAACGATTTCGCGACGGAGATTCTTTTCCAAGTTTTGCTAGATAAGTACTTGCGTCGTAACATCGTATTGAGTCGAGAAATCTTAAATAACGGTTTTTGTTCAAGCAACTGAATTAATTTTGCCTAGAACTATAAACGTGTGTAAAGCTATTCAGACTACGGCAATAATTAATTGTGTCGATTGGATTCTTGTCGTTTTCTTTTTCGTGATAACTGAGGGGTTGTTTCTTTGACTAAAATGTTCACATTATCCATTTTAACGTAGTAAATCAATTAAAATTCGGCACGAAATAAGTAGAGAGTCAACTCGTTACCAACACAGAGAAAGATCCGAGACCCGAGAGATCTGAGATTTTAAACCTCTGTCAGTTAAAACAATCTCGCGCTCCTGATTGGCTGAAAGGATTTGACGTCTCGCTCCTGATTGACTGAAAGGATTTGACTAAATTGGTTAATAAACTTCGAAGGATTTGACTGAGTTAGATACCAGTGGTAACCGGTTTTTGCCTTAATATAAGTGGATTTGACTACTTTTGTAAATGACAAGCGATAAAAGACTTTGTTTTTTAAAATAACGTTCTTAACTTATTTTCGTTTTTTTGGAGATGACCAAATTTGATTTTACCAGTTGATAGAAGACGTGACCTTGTAAACATCTTAGAATTATACTCTGGACTTTTTTAGTAACGGTTTTCCGACAACACGTGTTAACATTGGTGAGTTGGAGGTAGGGATTGTAAATGTTCGATAATTTTTAGTATTCGAATACTTCTTCAGCCTTGTTCGAATGTTTGAACTGTTCAAGTGATGTGCGAGTTATTTACTCGTACAACTCTGTATTCGAATATTTGATTGCAATGCCTATTTGAAATTAAGATTGATAGACCCTAATTGTACAGTGCAAAGACGTTCTTACAGACTGTCTCCGGACGAAAGTCGAATCATGCGCGATAGGGTTAATTTACTGTTGCAAGCCTAAATAATTAGACCCAGTAGTAGTAATGTAAATTAATGCGAATTAACCCATCAGTACCCAGTAGTACGCCGTTTGCTAGGCGAGCCCTTTTGGTTATAAAGTATGATGGATCAGACCGTATGTGCATAGATTATAGAGACGTTAATTATAATACAGTGACGGATCGTTATCCATTACCGTTGATTTCTGACCAAATTTCTTTACAAAGTTAGATTCAAAATTTAAGGGACCGTTTGAGGTCATAGAAGTTCTTGACGGTGATCGCTACACATTGAGAGCATTCAATTTCAAGCGTATAAGACGTTGAGTTGAGTGATAGTGGTGAACTTGGTTCAGCCGGTCGGACCGTACCAGTAGCCATTTCGTAGCCGTAGTCCGTTAGAAGTCGGTATCTGCTTATAGTAGTCCGTGGATGCGCGGTGCGCGGGTGGCTCTAGTGGAGGTCGGGTCTTGTAGTGACCATAGAGTCCGTGGGACTCGGAATTCAGGTGAATTCAGTGAAACAAACATGGGGTTTGTTGAACGGGCTTAGTGAAAAGCCATAGGCCACGGATAAGATTCCTACTTTGTGTTTTGTTATGGTCTAAGGCTGATTTATGAATTGCTCTCACATGTTTAGTTTGATTTTGTCTTTTGCGAGATGCGTGTGTAGTCAGATCTTTGACTACGACTTTGAATTTCCTGATTATTGATAACATGTTAGTTTTCTTCTAATTTTTCATTGAATTATAGTAATATGGTACAATAGTTTAATTCAAAATGAAATAAAGAG
Organism: Tiliacea aurago; assembly: GCA_948098905.1. Lineage (NCBI taxonomy): Eukaryota > Metazoa > Arthropoda > Insecta > Lepidoptera > Noctuidae > Tiliacea > Tiliacea aurago. The sequence goes on along the minus strand of OX402579.1, from coordinate 20,340,767 downwards.
TTAGGTTTAAAGATTGCTTTGACGAACGAAGTAGGGAAAAGGGTATCTGGTATAAAACTATACAGTATCAGCCTCCTCGTATACCGTGGTTTGATATCAAGGAAATGAATAGGTATCATATTGTTCTGTTTCATAGATTACGCTCTGGTCACTACCCATCCCGCAAGTTTGGTTATTTGATGAACAAAGTAAATCCCAATTGTGAAACATGCAGATCGGTTGAAGATGTTCACCATCTACATAAAGAGTGTACTAAGACTAAGAAGGAAAGAGAATCATTGTAGAGTGTGGCAAAAGGTAATGAATATGATATTGGTAGATATGTTAAAGTTTTGGCGCAGCCTTCTCCCGAGATAGCAAACCTACTTACTGATTTCTTTAGACATTAATAATTTATATTGTATGTGTAGATTTAATTTAGAATAGTTTGAGTTATGATGAGGCTGGCATGCCACTGTGGATGCCTCTTGTAAAGAGTTCTGTCAAATTTTGATTTTATTTAATTCTGACAAATCAGATGTTCACTTCATTTAATGGCTTACGACAATGATGAAAAGACCTTGATGACATTAGGAGATTGGCATCTGAAGGCGTTGAGAAGTCCACGCGTTATGATGAAAGTCGTTTTAATAGTACAAAGGCAAGCGTGAGTAAGTTCTCTGTCGGGGAATTCGTGCTTATTGAGAACGAGAAGCGTTCTATGTTAGAGGGTTTGGTTTCCGCACTTCGCCCTTCGTGTGGACCATTGTGCGTGTTATTCCAACCAGCCCACCTACCTCCAGAAGCTGATTAGGTCTTCTGGCCTGCATAGGATATCTGTGAAGGATCTGAGTGACCCGAGGGTTTCTGCTCGGATCAGGGTGACGCCTGTGCAGTCAAAGAGCACATTCGAAACGGTTTCTTCAGCCTCCATGTAAGCCCTACACAGAGGGCTGTGCGTTATACATATTGTTTGGAATTGTTTGTTTAAGTGATCAGTGTTCCGTGATGGTCCCCGTCACTGGGCGCAGGCCGTTCCTGTCCAGGCGTAGCAAGCGCCTGGTTAGCCTGCCATCTAGGGATGGCATGGCTTCCCTGGATTGCCTGCAGCCCGGTGTCGAGGTCCACCAGTTCTCCGCTTGTGTGTGCGTGAACTCCTGTAGCCAGAACGAACGAGGAGCGTAATCAAACTAAGCTTGACGTGAAGTATAGAGGCCCTTTCAAATTTTTGAAGTGTTAGATGGCGATCGGTATGTTTTAAAAATCTCTAGTTAACAAGCATACTTACAAACGCTCATGACCGTGTTCGGAAGATGCCCGATGTCAAGTACCAATTGAGATTGTAGACGAAATAGATGAGTTGACATCACTTTAGTTTATGTAACATGTTTTCGGTTCATTGGGTCGAAGACTATAACAGAGTATCGTAGTGCTCAATGAGTAGTCCATGGGTACGCGGTAGGCGGTAGCTCTGGGTTGTATAATCGGGTTTTGCCTAGAAGCAAAGACCATAGAGTCAAGGGTTGACTCGGTATTCCCGTGGGGAATAGTGTGTGTGTTATTGGTCATGAATGAGATACCTATTATTTTATTTTATATGGAATCATTGTGCTTGGTCTCGGTAATCTCAAAACTGATAGTTCCAACTTTTAGTTTCAAATTGCTTGGAAATTAAAACGGATTTTAAATTTTAAAGAGATAGTTCTCAAAACTTAAATGCCAGTCGTGTCTTAGAATCCAAAAACATTATCGATTGGTTCACAAACAGTAACTATTAATTCTGAATCCTGTAATTCTGTTCTGTATAACCCAGTACCGGAATAAGGTCTCTTGCTGGATGACTAAATGTACTAGTACTGGTTTATACCGTAGGGGTTGCAAGAGTTGTGTGTGGTGACCTAGCCCTGTTGTAGCTGGAAGGGTCTCACCTGCTTGTGTGGGTTGATGACCTAGTAAAAAAACTCAAAACTCAAAGCATTTATTTCAAATAAACCAATTACAGGCACTTTTGAATTGTCAAGGGGGTCGGTCAGTCATCAAAATGAAGCTAGTTGCCCATTCCAAAGCTTAGTAGGTACCTATGGAGAAGAACGGGCAAGAAACTCCACGGACACTCTTTTAAATTAACATATGGTTACAAAATATTGGTTACATCATTCGTGTTGAAATTAAACATGTGAGAACGATGCAAAACGTCAAAGGCGTCCGTAACAAAAATATAAAAAAAAAACAATTCAAAACTTAAATTAAAATAAGCCAAGGCCGCTAAGAGATGACCAGTCCCTACTGATGGCGCCCGTTCACGAACATGACGCATGGATTAGCACCATTCAACTCAACTATTTTGAAGGGAGCTAAATGATCCAACACACCCGCCACCATCAGCGAGACATTACAGTGAGCATGACATACTCTCAGCCGCCATTGCACATTCAAGTCAATGAAAGAAGTACTCAGTAAATGGTAGCTTTATAGTAAGTACATAGTGCTCACACATGTTCTATGCAATTATATAATACTAAGAGATTGAATTTATACAAAGCAAAGATAGTTTTTGAAATCTTCAGCAGCTCCAACAGTATTTTCAAATGTTAATCAATTAGTTGAGGTTGTGGAGCTGGACCAGCATTGAGCCAAGCATTTTTATCAGCGATGTAATCCCCCAAATTATAGTATGCCTGCTTGCATAGTGTGCGTTTTCGATTAGTCCAGCGCTTTGTCGATTTAGACTAGCAAATATGTAGCTGAAGGGGTTTCACCTGCTTTTGTGGGTTGATAACCTAGCCCAGCGCTTTGTGAGCTGCAGGAATCTCACCTGCTTTAGTGGGTGACGATTTAGACCAGCATGTTTGAACTGTAGGGGTTTTCTGTTGTAAAGAAATACCTACACCAGTGATATTTGGTATTTTCATATGTAATGATGATGATGTGAATTAATGAAAGTCCTTTTTTAAATTTTTATGGATGAATTTTTGCACTCGAGGACGAGTGATTTATCAGAATGGCCGTGACGGAAGCCATATTATTTAACAGCTGCGAGAGGCGGCGACTAGATGGCGCTAGTGGAACGTGCACCATAGACAAATCATTCATTCTATCGGATGTTTGACTTAAAAGAATTGAAGTCAAATATTGTAACGTTACCCCCCTCTAGCGGATCGCCTTAATAACGAGGTGCGCTATTGAGTCGGTACGCATTTTGAACGGATGCGTCTTGGTGCACGGACCACTGTCTCTCGACAGTCAGTACTGCCCGGTTATTGGATATGGAACGCTGTCTCCGACAAATTAGTACTATCCTTATTGCGGTGGGTGCATGGACCACTGTCCCTGACAGTCAGTACTGCCCTATGTGACCGCCACTATTATTATTAGTTATTTAATTAATTCTATTTAATTTCTATATTCTCTCGATTTAAAATAACTGATTGTTCGATTGAAATATATTTCTGTATTGCCATATCTGAGTATTACTTCTGATGTCTGAACCTATCCCGACATATATACAGAAATGTTCGTAATGAAAAGGTGTTTCATTACACTATTAGGTAAATAACTAAATGATTTTAATGAAAGAAGAGACAAAATAAAATTTTGGTGCATTCAGTGTTGGTGCTACCTACATATGACGTAAGTTCTGATAAAAACAATGAGTAAATAAGCATCATCATCATTTCAACTGAAAAACGTCCACAGCTGGACATAAGCCCCCCTCATAGGGGGGGTTTGCCATAATCGCCACGCTTGGCAGGCGGGTTGGCGATCGCAGCATGGTGTTAAAATGCCTAGAGAGCGCTGCTGCACATTCTCTAGTAATTTTTCCCTTAGTCGCCTTTTACGACACCCACGGGAAGAAATGGGTTAGTGCTGTTCGTTACGTCCGGCACCACACGGAGCACGTCCGAGCAAGCCTTAATGATAGAATTTAAAAGCACTACTATTGAGTCGATTTGTTGTTGAACAAATATCATTGCCGGCGTACGGTAGATAATGGAAATCGGATTCATTTTCATTGTTACAATTGAAATGGATTCACTCGTAATGGGTTTCGTATTCCACAACAGTAGAACGTGAACCAATTAATGGATTGTAATTAAATTAAAACACTTTCTCATTGTTTACTTTGTTTTAAGTGTTAATAGTAGGAAGCAGTAGTTATATTAGTAGTGTATAAACAATTTTTTTTTTTTTAGGATTGGTTTGTTCTTGACCTTAGTTTTGGGTAGAAGTGACAGAGACAAAGTTGACGATGGAATGAGCTTACCCAGAAGAAGCCTGTTCACTCTAACTTTGAAGAGATTAGGGTTGTACCTATGCGTTCGGAAACACAGACGCAGGCAGAGAGTTCCACTCTTTTGCCATGCTTGCTATTATCCATATTCAGACTTTATTAAATGCGAAAATAACATAACGGATTTGTTACAATTTGGCAAACGGGTAGACCAGGGCATTCAACCTTTTTGAAGTAAGGGGCCGAGATGACATTGATTTTATTTCGGGCCGGGTGGGCCGCAACACAAGGTAAATTGATTATATTCCATTTTAAACTTATAAGTAGGTAACTAATTAAAAAACAACCAAAAATTTTCAAATATTTAGCGTACAATTTTACAAGGCTAGAAACAGGAAATGATATTAATTAAATTTATTCTATTATATAATTAAATTTACTCTTAACTAATTTATCTGCCCCAATATTGGTTGTTACAATTCTCAAACTGTTTTCGTGCGTTAGTGTGTGTGACCCTGCGTGAGTATACCTGTCTATTGTTTTTAAATTTCTAGACATGAATAGAAATAAATTAATTGAATTTTGCCAAGCTACCGGGCCACCTAGGAAGCCACCGCGGGCGGCGGGTTGGAGACCATGGGGTAAACCATGACCAGCACAACAATTCACAACCGTTCGATTCACTATCGGATTCGATTGATAAGGTCCGTTTAGGAAGAATGCTACAAAATGGTAACTTTTTTGGCAGTGTAAGTGGTAAATAAATTATTATTATTATTAGGAATGTTATCAGATTTACCCGTGCTGCTAATTATACACCATTTTCTGATAGTTTCTGCTTTCAACGTTCTTTCGAATTGCAAGAGAAATTAATTTTAATAACCACCAATAACTAGCAAATTGGTGATGTTCCACCAAATTGGTGATGTTCTTCAGAAAGGTCAGGTGCGTAGTACTCGCAACCGGCGTGCGTGTATGACCAGATATATGAATGTAGGCGAAGCAAAAGGAGTATGTAAGGAGCGTAGCAAGTGGCGTTCTATAGTTTCTGCCTACCCCCATGGGAAGAACGCATGAGTTTATGTATGTATGTACCAATAACTAGCAATCGTCGAAATATAACTAAGCACAAGCCTGAAAGTCTGACAACCAGTTTTACCAATGGGTAGGTACCGTGTTACCCAGTAAACCGGGTTGTGGAAGGTCAGATAGGCTCGCTCCATGTAAAATACTGGTATTCTGCTGCATCTGGTTAGACTGGAAGCTGACCCCAACATTGTTGGGAAAATGCTGGGCAGATAAATGATGACCGAGCAGTCGTCGATGATTTCAAAGCAAGATGTTTCTTTACGGACTGAATTTAACAAAATATTTTTTTTTCAGCTTTACCTACGCTTCAATTCAGTATATAAAATTAATTGTGCTAGTTATCTTCTTCATTATTACATAAATAAATAAAAATAATAAAAACTTTTATTTCAGACCCTTAGATCCATTTGATTAATATACACACGACTTAGAAACTATAAAGTGTTAGTATTTAAATCTACCAGAAAAACAACACAAACTATTAATTACTACGCCACAGTGGCATGTAGGCGTATCCAATGTCCCGTATGCTGTCCCACCTATCAGCTATTGTTTTTAGGATGCTTGATTATTGCTTGCATAAAATGACGATAAATATCTAATTATTCTGCAGAAACACTTTTCTTTATTATTATATCAGACTAAGAAAGTGGAACGGACCTGTGTAAATTACAATCAACACTATTCTAAGTTTAAAAATAATTATCACGTAAAAAAATAAGTTAGATTCAAATTACTTATTACTCTTATAAACTAGCTAGATTGTAATTAATTATTAGGAACCTGGTTCTTTTTAATAAATGATAAAAAAAAACACTTTTCAAACTTTAATTTTGGGATACTTGTTCAAAATTCAAAATATCTTTATTGTGGGCCTATATTATGTTTGTTACAAGGTCTTAACAATATATTAAAGTTCTAATATGTCCTGCCTGATAGGCATACAATAATTATGTATTGGCATTAAAATTATTTTACATGTCAAATTTAGTTATTATAAATGTCAAAATATCAAAAAACAGTGAAATTAATACATGGTCAACAAATCAATGAATAATTCAAGAAATCTTGGATTGTGTAGTATGCTTTAACAATTAAAAAGTTTCGTAATTCATTTTTAAATACTGGAAGTTCCTTAGTGCTCAGAATGTCAATAGGTATTTTGTTATAAATTTTTTTTAAAAGAAGATAACCGGTTGAATGCCGTAATTACAGAAACAATTAAAAAAGCATTGTGTCTCGCGTGGATCCACTGATACGAAGGGTTAAGCCAATCTTCGAATCAAATAACAACATTATAATTTTAAGCGGGTTACTTACTTTCATTCACCATATTGTAAGTTTAAAATTTTCACTCCCTCACAAGTTATATCACTATCATCACCCAAGTTTCAACATTAACTAAAACTGATCTTGCTTGGACGTTATCGTTCATAGTTACCCGGATGGTCAAAGTTGAATGACTACTATCGTTAAGATAACTTATCTGTACTGCGAATATCATAGTCTATTCTGATTTTTAATTTGCTAGACTAAAATTGTATTTTGTGTCGGCATAAGAATAACCTACTAAATAATGTAGCTACCGAATGACTCTCACTAAGGACCACCGAACATCCCCGGACCATCTGCGGGAGGACCTTTACTCTTGTCGAGTTGTATGTTTGATATTAATTATTTAAAGTGCTATTGTTAAAAAAAGGTCGATTGCAGTTGTCTTTTTGGTCTAGCAAATTAAAAATCAGAGTTTACAGAGATGAGTAATAATACGCTACAAAATAATTTGAGCACGGCATCAATTGAAGAATTTTAGGGTCAGGTAATCGCCGTTGACCTTGGCCATACAAATGCGCGTCGCGCTCACGGCGCAGCACCGTTCGGTTTCATGGGCAATATTTATTTTTAATAACGAAAATATGAATATTTAAAAAAAATCACAGATGGAATTATAGATAACAAAATAATCTGTTAATAAAAAAAAACATGAAAATATCTTAAGGAGTTTGAAAGTAATATAATATCGTTTTTTATGCTTTGGGTAGACATTACTTCCTGAATTTATTTGCAATACTTAAGTATCTTACTCAATGACGTATTATAAATAGACGCGTCATACACGAACATTAGTGCACTCAAAAACAGCGTAAGCCATGAATGTAGCTACATACTTGCATGCAATCATACAGCGCGTGAAGAAAAGGAAAGATCTATACCGATATCTGTTGTTAGAAAGAGATGAACATACATATTTAGTTACGTCACTAGCTGCTGCATGTTCATTGGGACGTACATAATAATAGTTATTATTATTGTACATGTCAGGCAATTGCCTGGCATTTACTTACTACAATACTTAAACATTTACATAGAATTGATGTGTATGCTAGAACGCATACACATCAATTCTATGTAAATGTTTTGTGTAACATATTTTTTTTACATAACTTACTTGCATTATATGAAGGCGGAATAACAGATTTAAAAGTCACGAAAATATATCTACGCCTTAAGTACCTAAGTCACAGTAACAAACATAGAAATCTGAGCGCTCCCGGCTATGATAGGCGCTTCGATTTGGACTATCGTAATGCAAGGAAAAATGTGAACCTGCACAAATTAAATTGCACAACACAGTTTGAATCACAATCCGAGAGTTTTGAAGGATATCGCTAGTCCATTGCTTCCTAGGTTTGGAAAATTCGTCTGATCAACAACGTACATAACGCAATGGACATGGCCGAACTGTCAAAATGAAACTCATGCGATACACGCACCCCGCGCTCGTGCATTGATGCTCTTGCGCATGCAATTGCGTAACACACATCAAATTACAATTGATTATGTGTGTTACGCAATTGTCCCGCTGATCTACATTATGTGGCATCTAGCTTGTAAGAACAGAAGTCGCACTAATTTTTTCTTTCATCTAAATCAATATAAAACGGTAAAATGTTAAGATGACTGAGCAAAGGTCTAATTCTGTTTGCGAATAAAAAGTATTATTCTGAAACTGTTTCGTTTTTTTCCAGTAGTCAAAGTCAAGACTGATTATTGGCAAGTTATGGCCACATTAAATATTTATTCGTGTGTCTGTCTGTCACAGCCGATTTGCCCCGAATCGTTGCAATTTGGTACACATATATTATGAATTTTTGTGACACAAACACTGAGGTTTAACGTAAATAAATGAATTTTTAATATGGGGGTCACTTTTGGTGGGCAAATAAGAAAAATAAAAAAAAACGTTACGCAAACTGTACCGTGAGACATATTAAATAAAAGGGCTTGTTGTATTCCAGACATACTTTTTGTATAATATTAAAATAAATACTTTTAAAGTTATTTAATAAAATAGTTGAAAATTTACTATTTCCCCCTCTAATCACCGAAACTGCTAAGCCTAAAATTTTGACACATCAAATGAAAGGGCTTACAGTGATGGTCCCAAATTTGATTACTTAGTTTTATAATTTAAAACACATCGTTTTAAAGTTATTTAAGAAAATAGATAAATATTGACCATTCCCGATTATTTCCGTAACTATTGACACCTAATTTTTTTTTTAAATCCCGAAGATAATAGATTACAGGAAAACCTATAAGAAGTCTTATGGTCTTTAAAAACTTATATTTCCAATAGGAATGTATCGGATAAAATGTTTTTCAACTACAATGTTAGGTTTTTTCTTGGGATCATTTCATCCCAACTATGGAACCCTTTATTGTGCGTGGTCTGACACGCACTACGCCGGCTTTTTTATGATTTGCGAGAAATCTCTCAAAAAGAAAAGACTTGTTTAGACGTGATCTTCAGTATAATTCATTAAAAGTCGGTTACCGTCCCCTTAACACTCTATAATAACAAGAATGATAAGTCAAATGTTGATAATTGTTCCAACATCTCGCCCCAGGGAACATTACAAGATACGGTTCATATACGTAAATGTAGGTATAATTGATTCTGATGCTAATTTGTTTGAAGCACACACTCCTTATATCCTGAAGCCGTTTATTGCGGCCGATACGATTTGTCGTCGGCGGGCGTAGGGGTTTCGGCGGGGGGGTTGTAGAATGATCACCACTCTTGAAAAACAGATTGATGATGCTTAGTTGTTAACTGAAGCTGATATCCGACGCTTCACTTTTCGTTCATATTTGCCTTTCATTCGGCATTTTTCTCATCAATCAGAAGTGAAAAATGAATTAATTAGAGAAACGATCCAACGATGTTGGATTTCGGAACTCACCTACAGAAAAAAAAAAAAAACATGGTGAGCACGAACATCGAACACTGAACGTTTGGTTCGCACGTGTGGACGTAAATTAGCGAAGCGAACACGAACACCATACAAACACAGTTCGACTTGCGTTAGCGCTCAACCGCCCCGCTCTCTTTAGTATTCCATGGTTCGCCGTTGGAAACTGATGCCCCCGCGCCGCCGCGCGCTCACCCCTCGAGTTCGGTACGAACAATGTTGCATCAAATGTCTCCGAACACCGTCCACACAGAGGAACAAAATTGGATCGCCACGAACATTTTTGACGAACATTCGTTAGTGGTACGCACATGCCAACAAACTGTTCGATGTTCGTGTTCACCATGTTCTTGTCCGTTCATGCGTACATGCCTTTATGAAGTATCATCTAGCCGCTAATTTAATTGTGCGAAGATAAGGCTTGCCCCACATACATAAAGGTTGTTACATTGTATTCTGCTTCATTCACACAATTAAAATAAAATAATCTTTATTTCTCCAAAACAATTTCATTTACATTGTTTAAATCTAAAAATATGGCTTAAACTAGTGTTCCAGAGTGAAAAACCCTGACTTCTAAACTAGGTTTATGTACCTGTATTTTAGTGCCAATTTCACCAATGAAACTGAACGCGATCAGCACTTAAACCACGGTTAAGAGCTGACAGTGTCATAATTTTCTTTGGAATATTGACACTGACAGCTCTTGAACTCGGTTTAGATGTGCTGATCACATTCAGTTTCATTGGTAAAATTCGCCCTTAGAAGCCAGCCTGAATTGCATATAGATAGGTAACCAAGCAAACCCACAAACATAAAAATACCACACCCTACTTGGAAAATAATATCTACTAAGTAGTCTGATCTTAATGATATCGTACTCTATAAAGCAGTTTTCACACATTTAAAGCGTCCCACACTCACTCAAATCCTTTTCCCGTCACCTCCTGATGCTCTGTATTACAATTTATTAACTTAGTTAGTTTCTATTCATCGTGATTTTCATTGTTATGCTTATGAGTTCTGTTTTGGTGTTGTTTTCGTACAGTCAATTAATGAGGCTCTTTGACTAAAATATACAGTAATTGCCCCTTCATGACTTAGATTAAGGCTGTTTACTCTCATTTAGATATGTGACCAATGTGACCATAAACAGTTATGAGCGAAATACGATTGGGTAGAGAAAAATAATTATGCTATATTATGATGACCATTCGTTGCGTTTCAACTTGAAATGATGATGGTTATAGAGCAGTTGAAACTTTCAGCTGCTCTATAGCAGGTGAAACATGGTACAATTTGCAAACGTTTTTTTTTTTAATTTTCTAAGAGTAAATTGGCTGTGACACACGGATAGACAGACATGATGATAAGGGTTCCGTTTTTTTTTTTTGAGGTACGGAACCCTAAAAAGTAAGTAAACATAACTAGTCTAGATTTATTTGTTCCTCTACACATCAAGCCGACAGTCGCCGGAAATACGATAGCGCCTAGCACTTAGAACCGGCTATCCTTTATCCTATCCCTTCTTACAGCTATCAGTTTACCAAGTCACGTATTACTCCATCCCCTTTTAACTAGAAATGGGGGAATTTCATTTCATTGTCCTGTATCGACATGTCTTAACTGGCATTATGTTGAGGACTCGTATTAGTATGTATAGGATGGCGTAGGTGATAAGGTCTATATTGGAGTGGCAATATCTGGAGTATCCTATTTATGTTGATAGTTTGCGTAGATTAAACGCGTTCGAGTGGAGGGATTTGACTTGTGGCTAAGCCATAACCGCACGGGTTGATCAATCAGGTTAAGCTACGCTTGCCACGGTTGTCCGTGGATGGGTGACCATCTTTACATACCAAGTACCCTCCGTGCCTCGAAAAGCACGTTAAGCCGTTGGTCCCGGCTATCATTAAGAATAAATAATAAATTACTCGACACAAAAGGGAGGAGTCAAATAATCAGCAGTGCCCGGCAGTGGCATGATGCATCAGCAATGGTGATGATGATCTACTTATTCGCTGCTAATTTACAACATTTCATTAACAGCTGTCAAAGATCTACAAAATTTGTAGATCTTTGACAGCTGTTACTACTGCCGGGCACTACTGATTATATGACTCCTCCCTTTTGTGTCGAGTAATTTATTATTAATTTTTTTCTTTATACAGACGCTGACTAGAAGTTCTTCGAAATCATGGGTAAGTTTTCACTAACTCTTGTCCTACATTCTACAACAAATCACAGTTACAAATATCTTAAGGCTATTCAACAGGTATAGGTGCAGGCCAGTTACGAACACTTCAAAAGTTCAAATGGTAGTTTTTCAGGATATCGGTAAAAATACTTATTCTACAAGGGTTTGTAATAATAACAGATAAAGTTTTAAAGTAGTTATTTAGCTGTTTTATCGCACTTTGACCCCCAAGATACAAGCCCTGTTTAGTTTGGGGATCAATGAACAAAACAAAATACTGTGATGTATAAACTCATTTGTGTTTATGTAGGATCACTGTCTGTCATCACCTTTTCCTTTTTTTGCCAATAAAACTTATAGAATTTTTTTTTTTAGCTTTAATTTACATAGCACAAGCGGAATCCTGTTGTAGATACCAATAGTAGCAATACGGAAATAATCGCTGGAGAGGATGTCGACCTTCTTTAACAGATTGGGCTCCAGCATACAAAATGTATTTTTCCTGAAAAGTGGGTGAAACAGGTTGTGAGCAGTTCTCTTCAATATCATTCATTCGAAGAGAACTCTCATTCTCCTCTGGAATACGGTTGTTTCATCAAGCATTCGGTGGTTGCGAGTTTGCGACACCACCTCTGCCCTTTTCTGGCAAGGTAAAACGAAGATGTTAGTCGTCCTTTCAAAACAGTCAGACCGTCTAACTAGGCTACCACGTTTCTAAACCATGACGCCACTCAGGAGGAGATAGTCTCTGCTGGCAACCAAATGTCTTGTGGCACTATTTGTTGGGGAAAAAGACGACTCTCTCCACGTCCTGCGTTATTTGTCCGATCTACTGCCAATGCCAACGTCCACCTCACTCGTCTGCCTCTAACCGAAGAGTCTGCAGCCCAACATTCCTTCTTTTTTTTTTGGGTGGGTAATTATCAAATTACTACTCCCGCTCTGGGCTGAGCGGGAGGGCGTGTCAGACTTTTACTGACTAAGACCCACCCGTGTTCTTTCCGTTGCCTGTGTGCCGAGGCCACGATATCCCTTTCGGACAAACTCGCAACCCTGGCAGGCATTGGTCCTAACGGACCCCGTCAGTTGGTGCTGACATCTCTTTGAGGCGCGCGTGGAACACAACACGCCGTCAACCCGGGCCTGGTCCTTATCGGACGGCGAACTACCCATCGCTCACCGAACCAACATTCCTACATAATGGTAATGGTACGTCTCGGAACCAAGACAGCTAAAACAATAATTTTGAACTTTTTGTGAAAAATGGCCAGTGTTTGAAGTACTGTATCTCGGGTTCTATTGAACCTGCAGACCTACGGCTGCGCTCAAATTGTATAAAATATTGTTAGGTAGTCACCAACTACTGAAACCATACTCATCATCACCTGCCTGCCTTTTTCCAACAATGGTAGGATCGGCTACCAGTGCAACAAGCTGCAGCTAAAAAAGTACCACTATTACAGAAATATTTCTGTTTTAACCATCCTTAAAAAAGATTATTCTGTGTTCGACCTGCATGTGTATGTGCGCGAATAAAAATAGAATGATGATATTTTCGGTAAGATGCACCAGTTAGAAGTCAAAAACTGGATGAAGTCCAAAAACAAGGTATTTTGAGCACCACACAGTTAGCACATGTCTTTCGAAGCTGCAAACTTGGTTTTACACTATTGGTTACTATCCACTGGTACTATCCTTTATACTATCCCTAGTGCAATTTTTTGCGCGGTTAAGATGTATTGAATGACTAGACTTTTTAATCTTGATGCAAAAATATTATAAAAATGCAACCACAAAACTAAAACTATCCACAGAAAACATTGTTTCAAAAATGTTTGTCTGTCATAAAATATAATAACGGCAAGGTATCACGCGTAGATAAATTTCACGTGTAGACAGACTTCGATTCATAATATCCCCAAACCACGACTTTTTAATCCAATATTTGTTATTGACATGGCTGGAAATGAAAAAAAAAACCTGACGAACGTCGAAAAAATATCATTAAAACTGATTTTCATTTTGCTAAGCGCAATCTCTTGGCGGCAGCGAATTCGTATGATATTTTATCATAACCGCTGTTGTACTCACAAGATTCAATAGGTCCACACTTTTAGGGGCTCGTAATTTCATCGAGAAGAATATGTTACTTTTTATAGACTTTTTGACACATGTAACATATTTCCACCCGCTTTCAGTGGGAGTGATTTCGTGAAAAGGGACGGAAGTGTGCAACAGGAACTGACAGCTTTAGCACGGAATAAGAAAGTACTTTTTAATAGCATGGAATTAGTGTACTCATGGAATTAGTAAGTACTATACAGGGTGTAAGAGACAGCCCTCCGCAAATTAACAGGGTACATTCAGCTCCTTATTTTGAATCATATTCCACTGAAAATTTTCTCAGGAAAATTTTAATTATTTAATCGTAATTTCAGTTACTATTCCTTTATTTCATTGTAAAATTACATTCTCTGTACGCAGTACTCCATTAATGTAATAACACAGCTAAGATAAAATGAAACAGCAATGGATGTTGAAGTTCTCTAACGAATGACGCCTGAAATCAGCGAGCGCGGCCGTCCTACCCGCCGCGACAAATCAGGTTCATTGGATTCCCATAACGTTCCTGAAATAATTTCATGTACCGGTCATCTTAGTACGATATACTGATTTCACCACATCAGTCTGCGGAGGGCTGTCTCTTACACCCTGTATAGATTGTGGTCCATGTGGTGCCGGACGTAAAGAATAGTACCACCCTATTTCTTCCCGTGGGTGTTGTAAAAGACGACTAAGGGATTTACTAGAGAATGGGCAGCAGCGTTCTCTATGCATTTTAACTGCCATAACCATACTGCGATTGCCAACCCGCCTGCCAAGGGTGGCGATTATGGCAACACCCCCCCTGTTGGGGGAGGCCTATTTCCAGCAGTGGACGTCTTTCGGCTGGAATGATGATATAGATTGTAAGTAAAGGGGTAATTTTGATCACATTCACATTTTGACATCTTGTATAATGTGGTCTTTGAATTACTTAGGCCTGTAAGCTTTTGTATAGTAATATTATAAATAGGTATTTGTTTGTTTGTAAGTTTGTATATCTCTAGAACTACCGGTCGGATTTCATAGCCCAATTCTTTTTATAGGTTCTTATTAAAGGTTTATAGGCTATTTAACATCACGCTTATGTCCCTTGACCGCCCTTGGGTGCCGAACTAAAAGAAAGAAAAGTCAGAACGAACACTTAGCAAGGAAGTAATACCGCGGGCGAGCAATGCAATGCGACGCAGTGGGTCGGGGCCCGTCGGGGGAACAAGAAATTTTATGCGGACGAAGTCGCGTGCTAAAGCTAGTAATAGATAATCATGTAACAGCATGAAAACAACTTTTTTGGCAATAAAACTATTTTTGTTCTTTTTTTTTTAAAAAAAACGCTGCCCCACACTAGGAATTTCTCCTGTATTGTGGGTGCGTTTACAAACATTTAAATTCACATACACAAACAGCCAGACCCGGAACAACTACTTGTAGGTCATACAAATATTTGTTCCATGCGGGAAGCGAACCCGCGACACGCAGCGCAGCAGTCAATCGCTTAACTAACTGCGCCAACCGTGTCGTCACTTGTGGTTGTAATGGGCCTGTCGCCTGGATAATGCCTAAATGGGTCAGGCGAAAAACGATTTAATGAAAATTCAAAAGGGATGTAGTGTTTTTAGTATCCTAAAAACTTCCCTAGATAAATATAACCCGTTTCTCCACTATTCCAATGCTTACTCAAGGATGCATATCCGGTAGGTACGGCTCTAATAATCGTTCCATATCCTAAGGGCACGTCCTCTACCATTACTACGCCCCCCGGTCTACTCTTTGATATGCAATAGTCTCTATAGCCTCATGAAACAATCAGGCTCCAGGGGCTAGTGCAAATCTTTGGGTTCATTCAATTAATCGAGTCTGGTCAAACCACGCTGGGGTCGATTCATTTCATTCATTCATACATTACTTTAAATTTACCTGAAGTCTTAAGCCAGGTCTGCTGCGCCCATAGTTCTGTATATTAACTGTATACTGTAACTGTAACTGCATAGTAACTGTTTGAAACACGCAACTATGGGCGCAGCAGACCCGGCTTTAAGTGAAACATATAGTATTTATTTAGCAAATAACAATAAATAATTTGAGTAATCTACGGAACTCATCAGTCTTACAAAGTACGTATCAACACTGACTCTTAGCTTCGCCGCAAAGATTTGTAATGAAATGGAGGCCGACCGTCATCTGAATTGTAAATGTTATTATTTTCAAACAAGCAGTACGTACGAACCTGTCTCGTCATGGTCAATATCATCGACTGAATAATTGCGGAGCCCTTAAGGCGACGATAACCGACTTTTAATGGTTTTATACTGAAGATCACGTCTAAACGAGTAGTGTTAATGATTTGAAAAAAATATATGATAAATTAGAGCATTTTCTCAACAATATGATATGTGAATATGTTAGATTATGTTTATATTACATAGTGAAATTAATTTGTACAGTTATGTCTAACGCGGATAAAAAACTGAGAATGGCGCAAAATCTACCTAGCGTATTTTTCTGAAACCTTCACCAATTTAAGGATAATTTAATTATTGATCTTTTAATATACGCGTTTTTTTAAAAATACCTTTTGTTTTGTGTTTAACAAATTAATAATGCGTCAAATTGGGGACAGAGCTCCTTGATGGGCGAGTCCTATTACTGGCTGAACGTACGACGCGTTGCGTGAGCTCAGTATAGAACACGCAAGCTAACCACTCAAGGTCACTGGTATATATCTGCGTCTTAAGTTATGATGACTTGAAGGGATGACACTTGAAGTCATAAATTAAAAACCAAGGAACCACAAGGGCGTGGACCACATTGTCGGCGTGATTAATATGTATACCCATGCCAAATTACAGATTTCTAGTACTTGAGAGTCTCTGAGCTAAGTCGAGGACAGACAGACAGATGGACATAGCAATTGTTGAATATGGAACCCTAAAAATGAAGATGCTTTAAAGCATTTTCGCACAAAAATAGATTCTGTACTGATAGTATGAAATAAAAAGTTATTCTTAGTAGTAGTTCTTTATTTTTATATTATTTATTTCTTTTATTCTTTTATTTATTTCTTCTTGAACTGAAGCTTAGCAGTGAATTGGTAGAGCAGATTAAATTCGTTAAACTTAAATTATTCACATAGACACATACAGCAATCATTTTCAACTTGTTTCGTTCAAACTATAGATTAAGTGTTTTTATACTACTAGCGTTAGATTGGCAATGCAAAAGAGAAACAGCATACATTGGAGCGAGATCGGAGATAGATAGACAAGATCATTCACGAACACGCTATCGGCCTGTATCGGCCGGCGTCAGTCGAGAACGAAATAAATAACGCTTATTTTCACAAAGTCTCAGGTTTTAAAGTGTTTAGTAGACGTGATTAATAATGGTTACGTGTGCAGTACTTGGATGTTACTCATGACGAAAGAAAACCTACAGAATTATTAATTAATAAAAATATAAATTAAAAATATTTAACTGCCTAAATTCAATGTTTTAGAACTGCTACGATTCTTTTTTTAGACAAATGAATGCGGAATTTGATCGTGTTTTATCATATTTATGCTCTAAATGCGATTATGTTTTTTGTCTCCCCATAAACACCACTTCTCTTATCTATGGTTCAAACCCTGTAGATATGTGCCTCATATTTGACCATTGACCTTTGATAAAATTTCGAAACCAAACAATTAATTGACAAATGTTGGCAAAATTCAAAATTCCACATCATATTATATCACGTACGTAACCTCCAACCTCTTAAAAGGTATTAATAAACACCTCTTAGCTATTTACAATCGAGGGGCTGAGGTTTCCCTGACAGCCCGTTCCCACTTGTCGGATGTCGGGCCCGACAGAAAATCGGCTGCTATAATGGCAGAACATTTTATATGAAGCTGTTCACACTTTTATCCGACACGATTTTTTTTGTCGACGCCGATAAGAAATGTTGGGTGTTTTGCCAGCCCTCTACGTCCGTAAAAAAATCGCGTCAAATCTCGTTCGCCTATGAGTTGCTGTTCACATTATGTTGGATGTCGGCCTGTCGGGTTCGGCAACCCTCTCCCCGCTCCCCCTTCTTCCGCCCGTCGCTAGCTGCTCTCTGCCACAGATCACGCACTCACAAGTTTGGTGTTCCGTAATAAAAAAAAAAAAAGTTTTTTTATTCTTTGTTTTCTTCCCAAATACATTACAAATTACAACAAAAGCTTCGTCAACGTCCATCATGTACCATTGCGAAAGTTCCGATGGTGGTCGACCACTTTTCAACCTTATTACTATGGACATAAGGGCGAAAAGTCGTCGACCGGGAACGTTCGCGGTGGTACAGTCAAATACAAATACAAATACAAATATTTTTATTTGTTGAACATAGGTAGGTTAGGTACAGATGTTGTAATTTTTAAAGAACGCTATGTCTAGCCGTCATTGGCGTACAAATATTATCTTAGTACTAACATGCTGATTATAACAAATTATCAAACGATTATCACACATTATTAAATAATTCAAATTCAAATTATCGATACAATAAAAACATTCCAATATAGTATAATAATAATTAATTCTAGTAAGAATTGTCAAATCAATCAATAATAAATCATACTAATAAAAAAATAAAAAATATAATTATAATGTGTCAGTTAAGTATTCGTTCACCGTATAATATGTTTTGTCATAAAATATTTTCTGTAAAGCCTTTTTAAAATCGTTTATGTTGCCTATGTCTTTAATTCGTGTAGGGATCTTATTATAGATTCTAGGTGCCATTCCTAAAAAACTTTTTGTGTATAGAGCAGTACTATGTGGCTTAGCGCATATCTCTCTGTTGCGTCGTTTAGATTTCAATGTTTCAAATAGATGGAAGTTAGATTTGACAAATACTGCTGTCTCAAAAATGTACATACAAGGCAATGTTAAAAGTTTAAATTTTTTGAAATATGGAATACAGCTTTCAGTTGGTTTAAGTTTAAACACAGCACGGACACATTTTTTTTGGGCCTTAAACGCAATTTCTTTGTCAGTGGAATTTCCCCAATATATTATTCCAAAACGTAATGTAGATGTGACATACGCCTTGTAAGAAATTAGAGCAACGGACTCATTTACTATTTTTGCTAGATTGTAGAGCGCATATGAGTACTGGTTTAGCTTCTTACAAACAGTTTCTATGTGACATTTCCAGTTTAAATGAATATCCAAGTGAAGTCCCAGAAATCTAGCACTGCTTGTTTCAGCTATTATTTGATCTGCATAAGCTATGTTTAAGTTAAGTTTTTTTGTTCTTTGATAAAATGTCATAAGCTTTGTCTTATCTATGTTTATTTTCAATTTATTTAGAAGTAACCAATTTATTATGCAAAGGATGGACTTGTTTATGTCATCTTCATAAGTTTCTATATTTTTACATGGAACAATAAGTGTACTGTCATCGGCAAACAAAACAGTTTGATGCTCAGTGCATTTTGGCAAATCGTTAACATAAATGAGAAAGAACAAGGGCCTAAGGACAGTTCCTTGGGGTACACCACATGCTGTAACTCTAATTGGTGACATATAAGTAACTTCCATCTTTGATTTAGAACAAATTCTATTTAAAACAGTGGCTTGCTTACGACCAGTGAGATATGTTTTGATTAGATTTAATATGTTTCCCCTGACGCCGTATCGTTCTAGCTTACCTAGTAATATTTCGTGATTTACATGATCGAATGCTTTCGACATGTCCATAAGTACTGCTGCAATTGGATTTTTTTTGTCAACATTACTAACAATTTCTGCAAATAATTCATGGACAGCTTTATTAATGTTTCGGTTTTTCCGAAAGCCATATTGTTCTTTAGCCAGCATACTGTTTACTTCAAAGAATGAGTTTATAGATCTATAAATCACTTTTTCAAAAATCTTTGACATTACCGGTATCAAAGCTATTGGACGGTAATTTGAAATAGCAGCTTTATCGCCTTTCTTATGCAGAGGTTTAATTATGGTAATTTTTAGCAAATTAGGAAAGTGGCCATGTTCTATGCATAGATTAATAATATGACTCAAAACAGGTGCAATTATATGCGACACAGATTTTAAAATGTTAGTAGTTATTCCATCATAACCCACGCTATTTGTGTTCTTTAATGAATTTATAATATTAAATATTTCCAACGAATTTGTAGGTGTCATAAATAAAGTTTTGGGATAATGATTTACGCTAGATATAGCATTACTAGTATTATAGTCAGTTTCAGGATGAATTGAGTCTATAAAGTAATCATTGAATGCCGTAGCCATTTCTTTAGGGTCAGTTATTAGTTTATCACCATTCAGTATTTTTTTTACGGATTCAGAGGGTAAGTTTGATTTACATCTATTAATTATTTTCCACGTAGCTTTAGTTTTATTCTCAGCACTATTAATTACATGACTGTTTTGAGATATTTGTGTCAAGTGGATCACTTTTTTTAATCGTTTTGAATATTCCTTGAGTAACTGTTTATTTTCACTATTACGTGATCGCCTATACCGCCATAACATTTCTCTTTTTCGTTTACTACATCTTCTGATACCTTTAGAAATCCATCTCGGGGATTTACGAGTAGAGATCTTTTTTCTCAAAATCGGGAAACACAAATCGTATAATAGTTTAAATAGATCATGAAACAAATTAAAAGCCAGTTCTGGGTCGGTACTATTGTATACTTCAACAAAACTGAGATTACTAATGGCTTCAATAAATTTAGACTTGTTCTCAGAGCTATAATCTCTACTTAGTACGTACCAGTGATCACTCGAACAGGACTTTTTTACAGGACACTTAAATAGTTGAGCTGTGTGGTCAGATAAGGCCAATTCTAAAACTTCACCACTACCACCCTTGACATTATGGATAATATTGTCAATACATGTTCCAGTCGATATACGTGTAGGCTGTTTTATACTTGGTTTCAGATTGTAATTTAGTAGTAGATGTAGAAATTCAATAGATACTCTGGTATTTTTCAAGATATCAATGTTGAAATCACCACACAGCAATACCTTTCTTCCTAAGTTTCTTCCACAACGGTTTAATATAAGTTCAATTTTTTCGAAGAAAATCGATATAGCACCTCTATTAGATTTTGGGGGTCTATAAACGCAAATGATAATCAATTTGTGAGTTACCAATTCAATGGCACAACACTCCATAATTCCGGGAACGCAAAATTCATTAATATCTATAACCATAAACTCGTGTCCATGTTTAATTAGTATACACGTACCACCTTTCCTGGTGCTTCTTGATGAGTATGTTGAAAGTTTATAGTTCGGTATACACAACTGTAAGTCATCATCATCTGTCATGTTGTGTTCCGTAATACACATGACATCTACTATTTTCCCATTGTGCAAGAGTTCGTTTAGGTGTATACCTAATAAGTCTGACTTTCCTATCAATCCGTTAATATTTTGATTTAAGATAAATAAATGATTATAAACGAAAAAGATCATTCTCAGCTTCATTATGAGTGCTTTCGGTTTGTGTTGCCTGATCCGTGTGTAATTTATTGCGGTTGTTGCCTGATTGGTTGGAACTATTTTTAACAGCAATATTATCAAAACACTGATGAGAAGCCAAATTATACGAAACTTCTGATTGTGAGTCCAAATAACTCATATAATGCATTAAGTTCTTCAGAATGATGGCAACTGCTTTATTATTTACCCTTGCGTTATATTTCCAGAACATTTCGTTTGTGTATTCCAGACAGAAATTGGAATCAAAAAGATAAGCATACTCACACAATTCCACATCCAAATACATACAGTGATTAAACATTTCAATTCGATTATTAAAAATTGCAAAATTATTACTTAATTTAAAATTTGGTGAACATATTACAATATTGGTATTAATTACATTTTTAAGCTCATTCTTAATGTAGTCTATTAAAAGTCTATAGTTGTTAGAGACTTCGAAGTCTCTTTCGCCTATGTAGATGATACAGAAATCTTCATGAGTAAAGTTTATGAGTTTCTTATTTAAATCAGCAAACAATTGTTTTATACCTGCATTTGGCATGATGTAATGACATAATTCATACCCTATGAACGTATTTTCACCTATATCTAATATTTTATTAACATTGTTGCTAGAAATCATGCATAGTTTTTTGCATCTACGGGTTTCCGATAAAGTGCTTGATTGAAAGTGCAGTCGCCTCGCCTAGACTGCCAAAATGGCTCCAGCTTCGATAGGGTCCGACAACCGACTAGTGTGAACAGAGGTGCCGACACCCGATTAAAATACGGCGCCCGACATCCGACAACTGAGAACGAGCTCTCACTGACGGGCGCCGTTCGCCTTGAAGGGTTAAAAGCGTAACCGATACATGATATTTGAACTAACTTAAAAGGGTACACTCGGTTGCCTCTCAATTTCCTCCGGCAAACAACGTTTTATTATGTTTGGTTGGGTCTCCAAATCACTAGATAAACTTGATACGAAGTGTACTGAAAATGTTACGTATTTGACTATTTGCTTTTCTAGTTTCGTTGGTTTGAATTTTGTTAGGCAATGTTTGCGGATTATTTTTAGAGGTTTGGTGTTGTTTTAAGCTTGTCTATGGATAGTCATGGTGGATCGACATTGATCGTTTTGCCGCCATTATCACAAAAAGATAATATATCATATCCCTGATGTCGCGTGGTCACGGCAGCACCAATTGTATTCTGTGTGTTCGCAGATCGGTGGGATTCTCCGATGTTGCGGAGGTGGATGCAGCTCTACGCTGAATTTTAATTTTAATTGTTTTGTTAAAACTTTGTCCTTTTGTACTAACACTAGATGATAAGTAAAATTGTTACTAACCCTATGGACATTTGTCTGAAATAAAAGTATTCTATTCTATAGTTCACGATTAGTGATGACCAATCGGAAGTTTTTTGTTTCAACAGATCTGGAAAAGTTTTCCTAAAAAAACAGGTTTTCAATGTATCTATGCGTCAAAAATCAATAAAGATTGAGGTCAGCAGAGCTTGCAGTCTCATTTGAGATTTATACGCAATTATTCTACAATTTCCATCATCAGCATCAGCTATAAGCACGTGAATCTACTATCTATCCAGTCAGCAAGGTAGTAGCACCTACCTACGAGCTATTAAAGTAATTTTCAAACAAACATATCAAACAAAATCGGAATATTTTACGAGTATTTCACATAAGCCTACTTGGGCACTTATGAAATGTCAGAAGCTAGGTGCACGGTTCCAATTGGTCGTTTTTATGGAGAAGAGCCGGCAAAAAATTCCACTTTTACTCTTTTAAAATAATTAGCTTTTACAATGCTTTCAAATTACAGTGTTAAAAGGTTAAGCATAGAAAATATTGTCAAGGAAATATGTAAAAAAAAAATTAAAATAAACATCGTAATTTGGGAGCAGTTAATAGACATTTACACAGTTTTGCCATTAATGAGGACATGTGCAGAAGGAATTAGTGCCAAACTTCCTTGTCTTCAACGTAGTCTTTAATCTTATAATATGCTTTTTTGAATAAAAGCTCTTGTGTACTACATCTAAAATATATGTTAACAACACAATGAATCTAGTGCAGTTTTATAACCCCCAAAACCCGATCAAACTTATGTTATTTATATTTTCGATTACTTTTATTTATTTTTTATATATAAAGTTATTTGAGACGAAAAGTGTTATAGAACTTGAAATAGGATAAGTAAGGTTGGTCGGCGTCGATTTCCCCGAAGGCTCAGAACAAAAGTAGTTTCCTTCAAATTAGTCTCCAGAGCAACTGGCATGTTTTACTTACTTTTGACCGCCTTTCCTTAGTGTTTGGTGCCGTTTTACTGCTTTTCAAGACTTTTGAAATGTTCTGAGAGCTATTAAAATAAATCAGGTTTTTGATAATATGTAACATCGTTTCCCTCGCTTTCCTTCGACGTCCTTGTAACATAAGGTCCAGTTGAAAACCAGCGTCAGGCACTAGTTGTCTGGCATTAAAGCTGAACTGGGCCTGTTTGGCGCAGCCGTGAGGCACTTAATACTATTTTAAGCATTTGTTCTGTTTTTTGTGTGAATATTGTGTGCCTAAGGCACACAATATTCAACCTGGGTCAAATAAAATTTTCTTTCTTTTTTTCTGTGAGCGTGATTTCTTGAAAAGGGACGGAAGTGTGTAAGAGGAAGCTACAGCTTAAGCATGGAATAAGTATTTAAGTGCGCATGTGCTCTTTGAATGCACAAGCGTCACCCAGATTCTACACAGATATCTTTAGCAGACCAGGGGACCTAATCAGCTTCTGGAGGGAGGTGGGCTTGTTGGAATAACCAACGACGGCCGCCATGGCCCATGCACAATGGTCCACATGAAGGACTAAGTGTGGAAACCAAACCCGCTAACATAGAAAATAGTACTTAAGTACTTTTTAATAGCATGGAATTAGTAAGTACTTTATAATAGCATAGAAGTGTACTCATGGAATTAGTAAGTACTATATATCGGTCGAATTTCGACCAATGGGCGAGCACTAGTAATGAATAATTATTCGAATAAATATCTCAGTATTTAGCTTTTTGTATATTTTGAGGTCAATTTCTGTCGCTGCTCAGTTGCTTATTACCAAGGTGAAAAAAAAAAATTATGTTAGTAGGTAAGTACCTAAATAGGTAAGTTAATAAAAAAGGTTATTAAAGTCATATCTAAATTATTGAAAGATCAAATAATTAAATTGATGTTCCAGCGTTAATGGTAGGTAATGAATACCTATCTCAAAAATTTAATATAGATGCTTAATTGGATTAAATTAATCAGTAATTTTCATGGCATATTGGAAAATTTGATAGCTCTGGAACAGAACCAAAAGAGCTTTCCAATTAACAGAGAGTTAAGTGAATGAAATTCTGAAGAGTAGGTTTTCAAGATGAACGAATATTCACTCAATCATTTCGGTAATAAAAATTTTCCCTGAAAAGTTGGTCTTCATTGTTTGTCATGACAATACTAACCATTTGCTAATTTTATTTTATTTCATAATTTTGATATTAGGCATAGCAGTTAAGGGGACGATAACTGACTTTTAATGATTTTATACTGAAGATCACGTCGAAACGAGTAGGGTTAATTATTTGAAAAAAATATATGATAAATTAAAGCATTTTCTCAATAACTTAATTTGTGAATATTTTAGATTATGTTTATATTACATAGTGAAATTAATTTGTAAATTTATGTCTAACGCGGATAAAAAACTGAGTATGGCGCAAAATCTACCACGCGTATTTTTCTGAAACCTTCACCTTTTAGTATACGCGTTTTATTAAAATACCTTTTGTTTTGTATATAATAAATTAATAATGCGTCAAATTGGGGACAGCGCTCCTTGATGGGCGAGTCCTATTACTGGCTGAACGTACGACGCGTTGCGTGAGCTCAGTACAGAACACACAAGCTAACCACTCAAGGTCACTGGCATATATGTGCGTCTTAATTGATGGTTTTTTTTATGTATGGTACCTTTATGTATGTATATGGTTGCACGTGTTAATTTTAATTTATTAAGTAAAAGGATTAGAAAAGATCGCTCCTGCAAGCTTTCTGCCCAAACAATGATTTATAATATTTTCATGCCTTGTATTTAACTAATGATAATGTAAAACCTGTAATCCAATAGTAATTTAAAGCTCCAGCTATTAATACCCAAATTGTATTATTAATGTGAGGTGTTTAAATATTAAAACGTAGTTATAGGATGCTTACCTAGGTACCTACTAGCTTTTGCCGTTGCCTTCACCCGCGTGGTAGTCGGAAATTATCCCACGTACTACCTTAACGCGCAAGACAGTAAAGGCTTCTACATACCAGCGCGACTGGTCGCGCGACGCGACACGGCACAAAGGCCCCGCGTGTCGCGGGACGAGCGGTGCCTTTGTGTCGCGTCACGTCGCGCGACAAGTCGCCCCGATATGTAGAAGCCTTAAAGCTCCCAGTCAGCATGTATTTTTCCGCAATCTTCAACAATTATTTTAATTTTTTTTATTTTTATAAACAACGTTGCCCCACACTAGGAATTGCTCCTGTATTGTGGGTGCTTTTACAAACATTTAAACTCACATACACTAACAGCCAGACTCGGAACAACTACTCATGTCACACAACAGGTCATACAAATATTTGCTCCGTGCGGGAATCGAACCCGCGACACGCAGCGCAGCAGTCAATCGCTAAACCACTGCGCCAACCGTGGCGTCAAACCTTCCTTATACCCTTCCTCATGAATCACTCCGTCCATTGGTGAAAACCGTATGAAAATCCGTTCGAAGTTTTTGAGTTTATCGCGTTCAGACATACAGACGGGGCCCCGGGACTTTGTTCTATAATATGCAAGAATATAATATTATAACGGAATAAGAATATAATAACGGGCCTATTATTTTTTGACAAGTATAAATATTCCCATTTATACTTGTCAAAAACTAATAGGCCTCGATACTCACGATAAATCGATGCAAGTTAAATGTCAAAACGGGCCTATGATTTATTGACAATTTATAATGGCTGATATAAAAACTAAAGTGGTCTGTGTGGTGCCGGACGTAAAGAATAGCACCTTCCTATTTCTTCTCGTGGGTGTCGTAAAAGGCGACTAAGGCGACTTACTAGAGAATGGGCAGCAGCGTTCTCTATGCATTTTAACACCATACTGGGATCGCCAACCCGCCTGCCAAGCGTGGTGATACCCCCTGGGGAAGGCCTATGTCCAGGTGGACGTCTTTCGGCAGAAATTATGATACAAACTAAAAACCTTCCAAGCTTGCTAAATTCCCAAATTTTTCGCATACAACGTCACTTTTAAAAGATGTGAATTTTGGCACGTCAGGCACAGGCACATTCGAAAGTTTCTTTTTTTCAGCTAAAAATATACAGCGGAATACATTTTTGGGAGCATAAAATTAACGTTGCAGTTGCTAGGTCGGTTTTATGGTTGACTCGATATAAATGGAAGTTAATGTTGCAGTATAAATGTTGACAAAAGTATTCAAAATTAACTGGAATTGATTCACAAAGTTTGTGCTTCCATTATAGTTTTATTTTTACATAGAATCCAATATTGATGCAAAATATTTTTTTATTTATTAAATACAACGATAATATACTTACCTACCTACTAAATACGTATGTAAGTACCTGCCTGCTTTTGCCGGGTTTAAAAAGTATCCTATGGTTAATCCAGGTATAAACAATCTGTGTGCCAAATTTCATCCAAACCCGTTCAGCCATTTTGCGTGATCGAATAACAAATCCAAACATACAAACCTTCACATTTATCATATTAGTAGGATTTAATTATTTTTGTACAAAACCAGTAAGTATACTAAGTAATAATCACGCAAAAGCCAACGGGTGCGTCTCATAACGTATAAACTCATTCCGTCTTATTCCAAAACACGATCTAAATTTAGTACTATGATAATTACTAGGTTTGCCACCATGACTAAATAAAACGTTATTATAAAATTAAGTTTATCACTAGTTATGGTACTAAAGATAGTCCGCCGAGACCCCTAGTTTTGCTATGGACTAACTTCGGTACTAATTTATTTGAGGTTAGCGTTTATTGTTATTGTGTGGCTTTTTATTTACAAATCGACTTGATGGATTTGGAAGATTTGGATAATTATGCTGGAGACGTCTCGGCGATCTTACAGACATCGTCATACGTAGTACGACGTAATATTTCCTATAATAATATGAACATTCGCGTTAGGCAGTCGAAATAAGATGATACAAAGCATTGCTTACCTAATATTAATTAAAAATCCATGTTTTGGTCAGTGGGTCGTCTTAGGGTTTTACTAAGTTTATCTTCAACGGTTTAACCAGACACAACACACAAACAAACCACATATTATCAACAGTAATACTAAGATTTATTAATAAAGGATGCAACATAAACATTCGTCTCAAATTACGAGTGCCGCGCCGTACCTATGTAATTCACTCCACTTCACGCTAGAGGTGTTAAAAAATATGATAACTTGATTATAAAAAGCACGTCAAAAGTACAAGTTGTGCTTGTTTAATATATTGTAACCTAAACAAAGAACAATTTATGACATATTTTTGTATTGATTAATAATTATTTATGCATTTCAAGTGTTATTGTAATATCAATATTTAGAGAAACGAAACGTTGCTTCATATAGATGCAGAATTAACGAATGAAAGAATGCAATTTTTGTTTCTTATCTGTGGAACCATGAATTTCTTTGGTACTAACTGATCCTCGAAAAGTCTTCGTTTTGTAATAAAAACACGTTTTGAGCCTGATATTAACTTAAATTCCGCAACAATCCTAGACCTTGTGGTCTTGGTATAAAACAGTTTTTAAGCATTTTTTTGTAATATTCGTAAGACGGATTTGGTCTAATTTCATTTTATTATCGTTCACAAGATATAATAAACGGGAGTTATACCAACTGTTGATATAATTTCTTTGGATATAACATTTATTTATTCTAAAACTTATTTCATATAACGTTGTTTGATATAACGTTTATGTAATCGAAAATCATTAGGCCTATCGTTTAAAATATATAATCTTGCGATTAATTTGATTGAGCGTGCAGCGGGAGCGGCGTGACAGAAACGAATCGCTGCCAAACCGACTCCACGTAGTCTTGTCTGCCCTACCCCTAGAGTGTTATTTAAAATCGTGTCGGCGCGTAGGGGCGACGGGCCCAGACCGCTGTAGCCCTGCAGCGCCAGAGCCGTGACAGAAAACATGCCTGCTGCATGTTGCATGCTTGCTGCATGCTTGCTTGCTGCATGCTTGCTACATGCTTGCTTGCATGCTGCATACTTGCTTGCACGTTTTATCATATTAGACTAAATAGGTTTTATGTCTTTTGAGTGGTATATCAAACGATTTTATATTCAATGTATGTTATGCTTATAAAAATTAGTTGCATTAAAATGATATCAATCGTTTATTATATTTACTGATCATTATATCAAATAAAATTTATAGATTCAGTTGTTATATCTTGTAAATATTAGAGATTTTGTTATTATATCAAATATTACTTACCCAAAGCCAACACTTGGGATTTAAAATGAAACCTAGGTGAGGCTACAGCAGACTGAACAATCATGTGGAGTTGCGTCGGTCACAGCTTCGCGCAGCCCTGGTGGCGGAATGGCGGGACAGGCTTTCACGCCCTACCGTTGGCTTTGCCACCATCGAGGCGGTCCGGCCAGTACTCGAACCCTGGCTCGGGAGGAGGCACGGCTCCCTGTCGTTTCGGGTGACGCAGGTGCTCTCGGGGCATGGTTGCTTCGGGAAGTACCTGTGTCACATAAACAGGGAGCCAGACGCCCGGTGTCACCACTGCGTCGACTGCTGGGAGGACACGGTGCGGCATACGCTGGCAGAGTGTGCCGCTTGGGAGGAGCCACGCCGTGCCCTCATCTCAGGAGTAGGCAGTGACCTATCGCTGCCGGCCGTGGTCGAGTCGATGGCCGGCAGCGAGGAGTCCTGGGACGCGGTGGTGTCCTTCTGCGAAACAGTCGTGTCGCAGAAGGAGGCTGCGGAAAGGGAGCGGGAGATCTCGTCCGCTCACCCGGCCCGCAGCAGGCGCACCGGGCGTCGGCGGAGGGCCGATAACGCCCTCTTCCAGCCCCCATAAATGGGTCCAGGGACGGCGGACTTGGGGACGTCCGCCGCCCCCTATCACATTGGACCCGAGGTGGCGGCGCGTAGTGTTCCACGCGCGCCCCTAGCAGACGTCGCGGGGGGGGTCAGACACCTCACCCCCCCCCAGACTTGAGGTGGCCCGCAGAGGCGGGCCAGCACTAGCCGGGGATTGCGGAAGGAATAACAGATCCCAAGATCCCCGGTGCAAGTGTGGGAGGGGAACACTGGGGTGGTTTTTAGTCAGTAAGAGTCTGACAGACCCCTCCGCCCGCCCCAGGGCGGAGGACATTCATGAGGATTTTCCACCCCGTGAACAAAAAAAAAAAGACTGAACAATCATAGTGTTAAGCTGCAACCATTTTAATTGTGATCTACAAACATTTAAAATTACCTTATTTTAATAATCTCGATATTTACTTTTAAAACCTTATTCACACTGTTTACAACTGCTCTACACAGCTTTACAACATCGCAGACATTAAATAAATTGTTTTATAAAAACACCCTAGTCTATAACAGACGAGTCGATAGACATCTCTCATGAGTGAATGAATGAAATGCACCGACCCCAGCGTGGTTTGACCAGATTCGATTACTCGAATGAACCCAAAGATTCACACTTGCCCCTGGATTCTCATGTTTCATGGGACAGAAACCATTGCTTATCAAAGAGTAGACCGGGGGGCACGATAATGGTAGGGAAGACGTGTCCTTGGGATAAGGAAGGCATATTAGAGCCGTACCGGATATGCATCCTTGAGTAAGCATTGAAATTGTGGAGAGATGGGTGATATTCGCCACCAGGTTGCCTCAGATCCAGTTGCTTCAGCTGGGGATCGTGGAAGTCGCACATAATCCCATGATCCCCGGTGCAAGTGTGGGAAGGGGACACCGTTCCTTCAGTTGCCTGTGTGCCAGGGCCACGGTATCCCTTTCGGACAAACCCGCAAGCACAACCCTGGCAGGCATCGACCCTAATGGACCCCATCAGTTTATGCTGACATCTCTTTGAGGTGCGCGTAGAACACATCACGCGGTCGGCATCGACCCGGGCCTGTTCTTAATCGGATTGCGAGCTACCCATTGCTCACCGTCCGCAAGCCCGCGCCTACGGTGGCTGGGAATCAGCCTGCGATTCTCGACGCCCAGAGCGTCTCCTGCGGCGACACTAGGGGCTTGAGGGAGCGAAATTTGCCTCTCCCTCACTCATTTCGCCTCCTCCTTCGTGAGCATTACTGCTTCGCAGAAGGAGAAGACTGCCGCCCATACACTTTCGCTCCATACCATGGCCTGGACCAAGACTGGACGCGAGAGACCGTGTAAACAGCTCTAACATGTGCCAAGCTAGAATAGTAAGCCAAGATATTACTTGTTTGCTATCCTAGCTTGAAAAAAAAACTAGCCTCATGTATCCCGGGCATTATGTAGATACGATACGCGTGAGAAATAATTTTGTATTTGCTATCGCACAGTCGGGTAAGAAGAAAATTCCCTTCCACGACAAAGCAACTACGAATCGTACCAAAACTATGTACCTATTGGAAATATCTCGACAGGACTCCTTTTGGAATCCCTGAAATTTTGTATTATTGCACACGGGTTCAAGATAATAGAATATTGTGCCAATGTTATTCAATATTGTCGGTGTTCAATACGAAAAATGTTTATATATACACGCACAATTCTATTTAATATCGGGGTAGAGATAATATTGAATGAAAACACTGAGTGTTATTGTTTTGGGTAGATAGGTACTTAATATTTATCGTTCTTGTAACTGTGGTATTCATGCTTTATTTATTGGTGAAATGTAGTTTGTAACAACGTAGGTACATTATGTAGGTCAATTTATTTGCCTTTTGATTAGGACTTTTAGGGCTATTTTTGTCTGAATATATCGTGCAATAATCAGACAAAATGAGTGTCGCGATGCAAAAGAACTAAATCAAACAGGCCATCTTTGATAGGCTGGTGTGCGTGACAGCTAAGTCTTACATTCGCGATTTCATTCCACGTCATTGTGCTGTTTTTGTGTTATTCTCATCATCATCACCGCCCATAGCAGTCCACTGCTGGACATAGGCCTCTTCAATTGCACGCTATTCAGCTCGATTCTCGGCAACTCTCATCCAGCTGCCACCAGCCACCCTGCGAAGATCGTCGCTCCACCTAGCCTGAGGGCGTCCTACCTTACGTTTGCCGATTCGCGGTCTCCACTCAAGAACACGTCTACCCCAACGGTCATCGGTTCTACGGCTAATATGGCGGGCCCATTGCCACTTCAGCTTGCTTGTTCTGATTATTCGTGTTATTCTCGTGTGCGTGCATTTTGCGGCCAATAGTTGGACGCAATTTTCCGACAAGTTCATAGCTGTCATTCAATCTAGACATATTTATATCTTTGGTTAAAACATTACTTTACTTACCCTACTCTAAAATCGCTACAAAGAAACCTTGAAATCTAGACAACCATTTGCAGTTTCTGTAAAAACAGCCTTGACCATTAATGAAAGTCTACGTCTACCCTCTTTTCTCAGAAATCAGTAAGGAATGTTCCTTCATTAAGGCCGTCAGTCTTTCCTCGCGATGTTTTTTTCACAGATGAAGATAGATGGTCGCCCTTAAACAGGATTCAAGGCAAAAACATAAGAATAAATTAACGGAGTTTTCTCTTCTTTGGTTAGTTCGCGCCCGCGGCCATGTTGATGTTTGAAAACATTACCTGAATAATACGAGTTGTCAAATCACAGTTCGAGAAAATCACCTGGCTAGGCTCATAGGAAATGCTTAATCATAATCAAAGACATTTAAATATACTTACGATAGACGAGACAAAGTAAACAACATCAAAATATCGTTCCTTCCTCGTGGTCTAACTTAGTAGTCAAACTGATTTGACCACGAGGAATTTTAACATTCTTCGTGGTCAAACTATCAAATTTACAAAATATACTTGTTAGTGCCTATCTACGTGTGAGCGTAACTGAGCGTGGTCGTACCTCGCTCAGTTTAGTTCTGTCTTGTGTCATCCGCCCACAGAGCACCACTATATTACCTACTGTAAGACAGACCCTGCACTGACAGCACTTAAACGCAGAATGCTTAGGGCTAATCGCGTTTAGTTTCATTGCTGAAGTATGTACTTCCTTAGTTTAAGTCGTTTTGAAGAGACATCGTTGTATTATTCATGTATCACTCAAATCTGACGCGAATGTCAAGCGACCGCGTGACGGTCGAAATTTCACCTAACTACACCAGTTTTTTGACAGCGACCGCTAAACGGGCGCGTATAAACCAAAAGGGTTATTTACTCACTCGGGTGTTAACGGCCTCTTAATCAATCACTCTAAAAGTTCGGGATATTTTTTTTATAATTTCTCATATAAATTACATATTATTATAATTTGTAGGTATATATTAGTTTTGTAGTCACATTTTAAAACCCTTTATTTTGATATCCCACTCGATAAGCATAACAATTTTTGAATGTACCCAGTGACACTCGCGCAATTAAAACGAATCTAACGACATATCATTTATCAAAATCGGCTCTGTCGTTTAGTAGTTACGAGGGAACATAGGGACGGACAATCGGACATACCTTTTTTTTATTTGGGTGGGAAATTATCAAACAATTTCTCCTGCTCTGGGCGGAGCGGGAGAGCGTTTCAGACATTTACTGACTACAACCCACCCGTGTTCGTTCATTTGCCTGTGTGCCAGGGCCACGATATCCCTTTCGGACAAACTCGCCACCCTGGCAGGCTTTGACCCTAATGGACCCCGTCAATTCATGCTGATATCTCTTTGAGGCGCACGTGGAACACAACGCGCCGTCGGCCCGGGCCTGGTCCTTATCGGACGGTGAGCTACCCATCGCTCACCGAGGGACGGGCATACTAACCTACATACTTTACATACATAAATAATAATATATAACCTCCAAAACCTTCCCAGTCTGTTTTGAAGTTTTGTAAGGATTCAGGATTCCCTGTGGTGATAATGTTGCTGCTAATGCTAAGTATCACGGGAGTTTGATCAGATGATCCTTCCAGGCATGACTCAACAAACAAGCATTGATTAGTCCGCTAGAAATAAAAAAGTCGAACCCGCGATCGGGAACTTTCTTTGGATCAGAAAGCCAGTAGGTGGGATTACCATCTGACCAGGATTTAAAATTTTTATTCACTGAGTTGTTCAGTGTTCGGCCTCTGGTTATCGTGCATCGTGAGCCCCAAAATGAGTTCTTGACGTTCCAATCTCCCCCAGCAATAAACCGACGTCCAAGGGTCTGGAAAAAAATCGTGTTCATTTCTTCGCTTATTTTATGGTTTGGAGTACAGTAAGTTGTTGACACGATGATTGGACCAGCTCGATCATCCAACCTGACTGTGATGGACTTTTAGATAAGCCCAATGGCTTATAACTACAAGCCACCACAGTCAGGGGGTCTAGTCCGAACATAATGCCGAAGTATCGGCCGAATGTTCGGCCGTTGCTTGACGACGGAACTATGGCTGACTACGTCGAAAAACTACGGTCGCTCCCAGATTACGCCCATATAATAGAATAGAATATTATTGAATTACGCTCAATACAGGAATTTCAGCAGACCAGCGACCGTTCTATAGATTGAACCTATAGTGCTTGGCCACACTGGCAGCGCGGGGCGGGAGCGGCGCGGGTGCGGGAATACGCGCGATTGTGCCTGTCCACAGTCGACGCGCGCGGTCAGCTCGAACTAGTTTGAGATCCCCGCTCCCGCGCGGGTTGTCGCTTGCCGCCCGCGCAGTCACTGCGGGTGCGGCCACTTTTATGAACGAGCTATGGCGCGAGTTGCCCGCGCCCGCGTGTACAATAAAGACGCTCAAATGAAGTTCTTATGTTTGAGTACATCGTGCCGCGCCCGCCTTGCGCCCGCGTTTGCAGTCTGGCCTCACACTAGACGCAACCCTAATTGTGCGAGCCCAACTCGCTTTTGGCCGTTTTTTTTTTGTTGCTCGCTTGTTTTGAGTCTAAGCACATAGAAGTAATAGGCTTAGAACCGCAGTACACGTATGCAAAGTGAAGCCATTTCATGTTAGCCTTTAAAAGCTACCTAGGAGTTTCAGCACGTCAGTAATCAAGACCAAGTATTACAGTAAAGAGCTCGCGCAATTTTCCAAAAAAATGACGTACTGTGTAGTGAAAGGGTGTCACAACTCATCACATAATCACGAGAAAAATTTAAAGATTCCATTTCACGGGTAATTACTGCCTAGTATCTTATATTTTTTGTATAAAACATTTATCAAAACAGATTAATAAATCGTAAATTTGACAGATGGCCGCCATTACATTGAAAATGTTGCAAGGCAAAGGAAAATATTGTACACCATTTTTGTTATTATAATTTTGTACTGCCTATTCACATAAAAGTATTTATTTTTATTTTGATTTGCCAAATATTATAAGGGTTCCCACGAACATGTCATGAAAAAAAAATGTGTTGATTTTATTTTGTTTTGATGAAGTTAAGGTGTTGAAATAGTTCCATTTTCCCCACTTTTTCGGGAAATTTACATTTTCTTGCAACATTACAGTTTGCTTGTGTGCGTGCCGGCGAACATTGTTGCTTCAACTTTGAACGGAATTTTGAATGAAACTATCACTTATGTCTAATTACTCTAAGTGTAAGCATATTTTGTAAGTAATCATATCAGTACATCAATAACCTGGTGAGTTTCAGAGTCTTCTCGCCTCTCGAGATTTGACAGTCGAGAAAATCTTCTTGTCTAAATGACCCTTATTTTGTTAAACTCAATTACCGAGCGTGTCCATCATTTGTTTCAAGAATTTTGGCGTCAGGTGGCTTTAACTCGATAACTTTTGAATTATCGCCCACTTTAAGCGTTTTGTTACATTTTTTTATTATCACTGAGCTACGAAACTGCGTAATTTAAAAGTTAAAACGACTTTTTTCGCTTGTAAATTTTGAATGAAGCTGTCCAGTAAACGGATCGCATCCACAAGCCTTCATGAGCATACAAAAATTCCACTAGTGAGAACACGAAGGTATTCGTAAAATTAAATTACTCAAACCGCCAGACTTGATTAATAAGTGTAGATAGAGTGTCGCGCTGCAAAATAACGAAAACAAACAGGCCAACTTTGCTAGGCTGGTGTGCGTGACCGCTACGTCTTACACTCGCGCCACGTCATTGTGCTGTTATTGTGTTATTCTAGTGTGCGTGCATTTTGCGGCCAACTGTTGGACGCAAATTTTTTAGACGAGTTCACAGCTTTGATTGTCTATCTAGACATATTTATATCTTTGCCGCTAGATAATGATATTTAATCAAGAGTTTACCTAAATCTGCATGATGTTTTTAATTTTCTGTGCTTTAAACAAGTTAAATATACAGTTTTAAGCTGTTTCGCTGACAGGCATTTCCGATCGGCAAAAAAGACGAACTTCTATTCAAATATATTCTCACCCCCTACGAGTATTTCGCCCCTATTGAGCATGGCTTCAAAAACTTGAAATCTAGTTATAAAAGAATAATGTGTATTAAGGTTAGGGTCAGATTAATAAAAAAATAATAAGTTAGGAGAAAACCGATTAAGTACCTACATAATTGAAGGCATTTTGTATTGTTTCCGGGGAAGAACATTTTTTACCATGTAAAAAAATTTCCAAATCACGGAAAAAAATGGTAGTCGGTTGGGACCAGCGAGTACGGAGGATGACGAATGGTTTCTAACTGTAGGTTCTAGAGTTAAAACGGTTTCTCGAGCAGTGTGAAGTCGGCGAGTACGGAGGATGACGAATGGTTTCTAACTGTAGGTTCTAGAGTTAAAACGGTTTCTCGAGCAGTGTGATCTTGCGTTATCATGGAGCAATAGTGGTGAACATCGGTTGACGAGGCGAGGGCTGTCTCGCTGCGAGTTTCACCATATTTGGTCGAAGTTCAGTACAATAGACATTACTGTTATTGCTTGACCGGATCTGAGGAAGCTGTAGTGAATTAGACCATGAAGTGACCAACCAACAGTTGCCATCACTTTTCTCTGGGTAAGCTTCGCTTTAGGGCAATGTTGCGGCGTTTGACCTGGAGTCAGCCATTGCGTTGTTCGCTTGCGATTATCGTAAAGAATGCACGTTTCACGCATCACACGTCACAATTCGCCCAAAATTGCCTTCATCTCTGGACTGGTTCAACAAGGTAAGACAAACTTCAAGGCACGCTTCTCTCTGAAGATCAGTCAAATCATGGAGCACCCATATTTCAAGCTTATTTATCTTACCTATTTGATGCAAATTGGTCAATATTGTGGGTATGCTAACATCAAACTATGTCGCTAATTCCTTGGTAGTCTGATCCGGATCGGCTTCCACCATCACATTCAATTCATCGTTATTTACCTTAGTGTCTGGTCTTCCTCGGGGTTCATTCTTCAAGTCTAAGTTTCCACTACAAAAGCGATGAAACCAAAAACGGACGGTGCGTTCATTAGCCGTATCCTCACCAAACACAGCATTGATATAGCGAACTGTTTCTGCTGCCTTAGTTCCACGTCGGAACTCGTATTCAAAAATTTCTTGAATTTTCAATGTATCCATCTTATCCATCATGGACGTATATGGTATCCATCTTTACTTTAAAAGCCACGGGAATGAAAAAAACAGTTGAAAGTTTATTATTCGAATGTTGTACATTTTTCAAAAGAATGTGATAGTTATCGTGTGAAATCGTGATAGTTATCGTGGTTTTACTCTGAACTCACACACCATGCAGGTTTCATAATTTTAATTCATAGTAACCAGTACGTTAAAACGGCAATTTCATATTATTTAAACACCTATTATTATGTAGGTACGCCCAATGATGGTTAGTAGTTAGTTAGTTATACCTTTAGATGCGTTACCCGCGCTCAATAATGGCAAAGTAAATGCAAGGCCATTGCCTAAAGAGGAATTAGTCGCGCACCATCCAGTGTCGCGGCTACACGTCACAATCACTCGCAATTCTCAGCAAATATTTGTGAAGAAAATGCCTTTCAGTGTCTATACACGATGTACATGCATATTACACTACTACCTGTGAGAGTACAGAAAAATGTCTCATTTCATGCATAAGTACTTATTGTATTTTTTTATTATAACAAAACGTTGTTTTGTTTTGGACTTGTACAGCCAGTCAGCCATTTTTCCTGACTGCTGCGACCGACGCGTACGCGCCACTGAACATGCAGCGGCTAGCGACGTAACTAAATATGTATTTTTATCTCTTTCTAACAACAGTTGTCGGTATAGGAAGGGTATAGGTATCTCCTTTTCTTCGCGCACTGCATGATTGTACGCAAGTATATGTAGCTACATTCATGGCTGTTTTTGAGTGCACTAATGTTCGTGTACGACGCGTCTATTTATAGTACGTCATTGGGTACGCCACAAAATCTCCTAATGATATCTCACTAAAACGCACGACAAATACAATATTGTATCAACATAGATAGCAAATAAGATTTACCGAAAGCCTTTGAAGATTCATCCTTAAAACCCTTAGAAAAAAGTCCACTATTTACTCCAAACAAAGAGAACCCAACTAAAAATACGGCCCAAGAATAATCTGGATCAGCAAACAGTGTTGAGTTTCCACAAAAAGGCAGTAAAAGCTTCAGCCTCGTCCCACTAATCATGTTCGGCTAAAAAAGGGTCGGGGCAGCTGGCGACCAATTTGTCAAGTTGTCACCTTATTTCAGATACGGTCCGAAGGATAAAGTCACAGGTGACTTTAACGTTATTTTTTTGTAGTTTGTAAAGAAAGTAAATCGCCGATTTCATGGTTAAAAAATCTACTACTATGGGTTGCTTTTTGAAAGTAATTACATAGGTACCTAGGTACAGTAGATACTTAGGTACCTAAGGAATTTTCAAAAAGCAGCCCAGTGAGATTTTTTGACCAAGCTAAGTATGTATAATACTAAATAGTAGCGCTGCAAAAAGTAGACCTTACGAGCACAATTTTTTTTGCAACAATTAATATTATGTACCTACCTAACCACCACTAGTAGAAATCTAAAAGTGAGCAATTTACTGCATTTTGAGGAGCTATTCTGCTCATCACGCCGAAGATCCTCATCAGATCTTCAACAAATTTTTATGAGACCAACTAAAAGTCCTTCCAAATAAGAAAATAATTACTATCGAAATCGGATCTCATAAGGCGGATATATCTAGTAGCCCCCTTTTTGCCCCATTTTGGAGGAAGTACCCCCTCCAATCAAAACATCCTCGACGAAACAATAAGTCTATAATGTCGTTAAACCTGTACACCAAGTTTCGTCCAGATTGGTTGTAAAATAAGGAGTACTACCAATCTCACAGAGGAAAGCAAATTTTGCCAGACTTGAAGCAGAGACGCTTCGCTCGGTCGGTCAATTACATATAACAGTACAGTACCCCAAGTGTAAGTCTGTAAGAGAGTAAACGTAACTACTTCGTTTGCGTTAAAGTTTTACCGATAGATCATAATGCTAAGAGTTTAAGAGGGAGAATAAAAATCTAAACGCAAACGCGCTAGTTAGGTACGTTTACTCTCACCTCCTTCTGCGAAGCAGTAATGCTTGCGAAGGAGGAGGCGGAACGCGTGAGGGAGAGGCAAGGTTCGCGCCCTCGCGCCCTTAGTCGCCGCAGGAGACGCACCGGGCGTCGGGAGTCGCAAGCCGATTTCCGGCCACCGTAGCCGCGGGCCTGCGGACGGTGAGCGATGGGTAGCTCGCCGTCCGATAAGGACCAGGCCCGGGTCGACGGCGCGTTGTGTTTCACGCGCGCCTCAAAGAGTTGTCAGCACCAACTGACGGGGTCCGTTAAGGCCAATGCCTGCCGGGGTTGCGAGTTTGTCCGAAAGGGATATCGTGGCGAAAAGTCTGACACGCCCTCGGGAGCTCAGCCCAGAGCGGGAGAAGTTATTTGATAATTTCCCAACCAAAAAAAAAAAAGGTACGTTTACTCACGTGCAAACTTACACTCGGGGTACTGAGCACTGTATAACAGTAACTATTAATATTGACCAAAGTAGGTAACTCACCCAGACAAGAATGTTGAACCAGAGATACAAAACCAGGTAAGTAAGACATAAAGCATCATATTGTGTTAAACCCCTACTGGAAAGAAACACGTAGGTTGTTTCTTTCTTTCCTTGATTTAAGGGTCTTATTTTCCTATGTTATGATTATGAAGTACTAGGTATTTGCAGTCCGTGGAGCATTGAGTCCGTTGAGCAAGAATTGTCGAAAAGTCATCAACCTCTGCTCTACGCTCCACTAGAGTCTAATATAAACACATAAAAAAACTTCGTTTTTGTATGTCTATCTCTTTCTAACAACAGTTATCGGTATAGGAAGGGTCTTTCCTTTTCTTCGCGCACTGCATGATTGTAGGTACGCAAGTATGTAGCTACATTTATGACTTACGCTGTTTTTGAGTGCACTAATGATCGTGTATGACGCGTCTATTTATAATACGTCATTGTATCTGACCCAGTCCCGTCTCCACGGGTTAAATGTTGATCAAACTTCTTTGGGTACTACCTACTGCATTCGATTCCCGGGTCTGGCAAAGTGGTATTGGGTTTTTCCTTTCCATTTGGATTTGTTTAGTTACAGCCCGGAGTTTGGAAGTTGGTGGTATGATACCGCCGTGGCCCTGCGCCTGATCACTCCCTGATCATGTCGGTTTGCCGTCCCATTGGAATATGAGAGTGAGGGAGAGGGAAGACAGAGTGCACCTGTGTCTGCAGCAGGGACCGTACAACCCCGGTTAGTTCAATGGGTTACCTTTATCATGGTGTAACCCATTGAAAGGGTTACATGATAACCCATTTAAATAGGTTCTATACATACTTGAAACCCAGTAACATGAAAAAAATCATAATATTATGTTATTTCGATATCCGCCCAGCACGCGTAGCAGGACCAATTCTATCTCTATTCTAACCAGGGACCATTTTGGGTACCATTTTAGAAAAAGCCTACCGAAACCCTTTCAATGGAAAGGGTTTTCGATAGGGTTTTTCTAAGCAGTTAATCAAAAACCCATAAGGTGTTGGTAATTTTGAATGGCTTAAATTAAGCCGTTCAGATTAAAGGGTTACCCACACCGTATGGTTTTTTATCGAAAACCCTTTCGATGGGTTACCAAAATTTTATTATAGCCGTTCATTAGTGTTACCCTTATCGTATGAGGTTTTGTTTTTAACCGCTTAGAAAAACTCTATCGAAACCCCTTTCAATGGGTAACCAAAATGCAAGATGATATAGTGCACAAGTGTGTTTGCAGACCAGGGAGGTCTGCAGACACACTTGTGCACTATATCATCTTGCGCGCCGAAGGCTGGTCTCCGCTGAGATTGGTCGCTATGGCCGTAGTCTGGAGGACTGTTATTATTATTATTATTAAACAAGCAGATGACGCTGCGCATGGTTCGACTACTTCTAAAGCCAAACCGTCTTATTACAAAACAAGATTTATATTTTGACATGGCTTAAACCATGGAGCTAGTTTTTGTAATGAGAACGTAACTCTGATTGAAATACCGTTCATTATACAAATCTGAATACTTAGTTCGGTACTAAGTTGTCAGTTTTGTATTAGGAACTTTACCATAGACGGAATAAAGTTAGAAATTTAATAATGGCTCCATGGTTTAAACTTGGGCCTGACGGTAAACCTTGTTTTGTAATAAGGCCCATAATGTCTAATATCCCGGTAATTAGGGACTACCCTGTCAAACTGGAATACAGAACTCTACTTGGCGGCAGAAATAGTTTAAGGTATCTTGGTATGATGCTTTTATAAACTCTTGATTTGGAACTCATAGGATTCTAAAATCTAGATCCATCTCGTAGTACCCAGACGACGGAGTTTATTCTTATTTAAAAACCATGGCTTATTCAGTTAATCAAAAACCAAGAATTTTCCTGCTGAAAAATGGCGAGACTTCAATATTAAAACGAAGTTTTTTATATAATAAAACCTCATAAAAAGTAACACGTTCAGCAAACTTTAACAACGGACGGAAAATCGAAGTGTACCTAGAAATGCAGTGTAGATTGGACCGGATTTTAATTTAATAATAATAAATAATCCATGAGAAACCGAAATCAAAAACTGAATAGTAATTAGTTTAAATAATTAATGCTATGCATGTCTTGTTTTGGACGAGGAAAGCTGTAATTTATTACAGGAAGTATAAGTAGGTACTTACCGTGTCTGTATTTTTAACCGACTTCCAAAAAGGAGGAGGTTATATGTTCGGCTGTATGTTTTTTTTTTTTTTTTTTTTTGTTCACCTGTATCTCCGTCAATTATGGACCGATTTTGAAAATTATTTTTTTGTTTGAAAGGGTATGCTTTCGAGAGGGTCCCATTGCCACCAAATCAGAATCTGATGAGGGGATCTCATGGATGGAAATCGAGGTAAACCCTCGAATTTTATAGGCAAACCTATAGCGATTTGGGTATTTTTTATAGTAACTCGTGCATTTGCTTCCGACAATCACCATATCACCATTTGGTGAAGTGGAACTGATGATGGAGACCACATATGGCCACCGGAACAACATTATAATAAGTATTTAACGGGTTGCG
The DNA here is from genome assembly GCA_948098905.1 of Tiliacea aurago. Taxonomy (NCBI): domain Eukaryota; kingdom Metazoa; phylum Arthropoda; class Insecta; order Lepidoptera; family Noctuidae; genus Tiliacea; species Tiliacea aurago. The sequence continues at coordinate 20,298,598 of OX402579.1, read as the reverse complement.
ATTCGATTAGGTACTTTAATATGGTTGCTAAGCAATTTCTGCCCGTCACAATGCATATGGTGAGTGGCAGTTCTCCTGGTTCTTCCCAGGAGAACTCCTCAACAATTAACGTCCCAGCATCGGGAAAAGCAATATCTTGTAAAAGGTAATGAGCAGTTGACTTTAGGCTATTGTAACTTAGATAAATTAAAAACTGACCCACTAAAAAGTGAAAAATAAAAAAATAAAATATTTCACTTTTTAGTTTTTTTTGGAAGACGGTTATTTTTTTTACAAAAAGTTTTTGAAATATTGAGCTCGTTTGCTGACTTCTTGGCGGGAAAGTGAAGCGTCATGTTCAGCAGTTTGTTTAATTTTCCAAAATTTGTGTTTAGCCGGATATTAATGTGTAATAATTGTGGATTATTAACTATTAAGTGTTTGTGAACGTGCATTAGTGTAGGCAAACAAAACAGTGCAATTTCGCTTCAAGTTCTCTCAAGAAGTCCGCGTGAGGTCTCAGTAAAGTGCCACATCTTTACTGAAACTCAACAGGAGCGGGCGGGGATATCATCATCATGCATTGAATATAATTCATTTCATAAATATTATACAACTTTTGTAACTAAATAAAGACTTGGCTAAAAGGTCCCAGCAACCAGGCCATTAAAATATTATTAAAAAAAAATATGAGTTCGTTTGCTTATCGTCAAATCAAATGTATGAAATTCAGATTGCGAAATGAGAAAGTTCTGGCAAAATTCGACATTTTGCCAGAACTTTTCTAAAATATACACCAACGTTGTATTATGTGTTCGTAATCATCACACACCTCTCTCGTCGCGGGCCAGTACTCTGGCCAGCTGGATCTTCGCCGCTCTGTACCCCTCGTGCAGCTCCGCCTAAATGGCTTCCGTATCCGGAGGGCGGATGGGGTCTGCGGTGCCTGGAATACCGGTGCCGCGCAGCAACGCACGCCTCGGGTAAAGCAGTCAGCTCGCGTGACCACCAGCACACCTGGCGCCGGGCGCGTCCGGGCTGGACCCGGGGCATTGCCACGTCACATATTTCATCACGCCTGTATACCCTAAAGGTCAGGCAGAGGTGTAGCAGGTACAGTAGCTACACCCACATTTCACCAGTTAGGTATGTTTAAGTCCCATGTAGTATAGGGGGTGAGCCTATTGACATCAAGCGGGCACAAATTCAAACTCCGGGTTTCTACTGAAAAATCACATGGAAAAATCAAATAACATTTTGCCCGACCCGGAAATCGAACCCAGGACCTCATGCTTAGCAGTAGTGTTTGCGACTACTAGACCAACGTAATCTATATCGTTAGCGGAGAATACCGACATTGAAGGCGTGGCCGGCCGAATGACGTCACGAGGCGCAAGAGTGGGGCAGATGGACAGCTGCAGCGGCGAGATCATTTCCTCGGTCATTTCATTTTGGGTGCTTAGAGTGTTAGGACGGGTTTTAGCTAGACGTATTTAGTTATTTGTGTTTAAATTAAGATCTATTTTTGTTAATTATTTGTTTAAGAATTATAACTTTTATTTTGTGGTCGTTATCTTTTATTTTTAATTCTAACTTGTTCACTCAGCTTACAATATAATTAAGTGCATACGTTCTGCTTTTATTTTTTTACAGTCATTATCGGTACGTTTGGTGAAAATCTGTACAAACTTGGAATGTAGGAAACTATCACTGCTCAATTATTTGCGCCATCTTTGAAATAAAAAACAAGAATGGCTCGTTGCCAAGAGTTGAAATGGTCTAAACGATTTATACCTTCCTTAACGAATCTTAATGTTCTTAAACTTCTTGGCGTTAAACAACATTGCACCATTTAACTGGTAGATCTATTAGGTGGATTTAGAATTGTTTTCTGAATACCCTTCAATATTAATTGAGGTAACAGTGAGAGCAGGCTTGAATAGCCGACGGTGGGTGCTCTTAGAGAGATCGTTTATGTTATTTGGCCCTAAGAAGGGTCGTTGGTCATGGCTCTGATGGGAGCCGTTTGGGTTTATCATCGTGGTGAAAGGATTGGTCACAACTAGACTTTTATTTACCGAGCTTTCCAAGGTGCGCCTCAATTTTAGAATCACAGTACGCCGCTCGGGGAGGCTCCTTTCATGCTCACCACAATCTATTTGCTATACTTAAGTTGCAGATGGATTGTCGAGTCCGCTGTTTTACATAACCGCTAGCTGTTTTACAAAACAGCTCTGTTATGTAAAACAGCTGAATAACGTTTAGCTGGATTGCCATTGCGTGCGTTACGATGTAAAATCTGCAGTCTCATTGTGCGTTTGGAGTGGCTTCCAATGCCGAATCGGTCGTAGTAACTAAGCTAGGACATCCTTAGTTTAGGTTAGGTTAGAACTGTGACCAACCACGAACTACTTCCAACTTGGTCGTAATTACTTGGCTTTTTAATATTTTTAGGACTGACTTTTATAAAACTCTGGTAACTTTATGTTAAAATTCTTCTAATAATCACCGTTTTGTGTAATTTTCACTCTTTAAACGTTTTATTTATTTCTGATTCGGACGCCATTATTGTTGTTATGTCACACAGAGCCACGAGCGACACAATTTTGAACTAAAATCTACAATCTGACGTTGCATTTACCGCGGTTTTACATAACCTCTAATTGTTGAACCACTGCATTGATAAACGCTGTATTACAGACGCATGTTTTGTTATGTAAATACTACCTAGATACTTAAATCTTTTATGTCTACGTAAACCTGCACAAAACACCCATTATCTGGATACATAAAAACGCCCTTTGATGGGATAAAAGCGTTAAAAATCACATTCCTGTATCGTAAAAAGAAAATGGCGGCTAAGTGTTTTTTATTTTAGTCTGTAATGGCGTCTGACATAAGGGAATAGACTTTTAACTCATGAGCACGTGAATATGGCTGACACACAGTTAATTGGACGGTTTTCTCTTAGATTTGTGAATTATATAAAAGCCGAGGCTTTCTGCAATTTACCTACGAGTAGGTACTTATAATAATATCTTGAAGATTCGTCTGGTATATCTCGAATAAAGTGTCTAATTAGATAAGATGAAAACATACAAAGAAAAAATATAAAAAACTGGCCAAGTGCGTGTCGGACCACGCACAATGAAGGGTTCCGTAGTTAGGATGAATTTATCCCAAAAAACAAACTTAACATTGCAGTTGAAAAACATACTCTCCCATACATCGATATACGTTACGGTCAATTCGCCAACTGCAAATTTAAGTTGGCCGACCATTACTCGTTAACTTGTAAAGCCTTCTTAGTTGTGATAGTTTTCCTTTTAATTTTGTTATACATATATTCTACTGCCATGATTTTTTTCACACATCCAAAACTAACCATTTAGCTGGCAGGGGGGGGGGACACTTGAGTCTAACAAAAAATAGCACTTTAAAGCTTTATATTACGCAAACGGATCCCTGAATTGAAAAATGGTTTTCATAAACCCACAATATCTTTGAACGGCCTATCCAACGATACCCCATACCATGGGATAGACGAGAAAAAAAATATTATCCCCACTTCACGTGCAAGGGAGCTACTCTAAAAAAAAAATATTTAAGGTTTAATTTTACGACTTTGTCGGCGTGATTAATATCTATACCCATGCCATATTACAGCTTAGTACTAAGAGTCTCCGAGTTAAGCTGGGGACAGACGGACGGTAGGATAGACAGACAGACAAACGGACATGGCGAAACTATATGTTGACTACGGAACCCTAAAAAGTACAAAAATGCAAAATATGGCAGCAGGTTTGAAACTTTGAATTGCCTCGTAACTCTGAAACTAGGTGTGTGAACTAAACTCAACTCTCCTGTGGTTTAAATCCAAATTATTTCCTGTAAAGAAGTCGAATTGACTTGGTGTTTAATGATCTACACATAGGGTTTTAATAAAACCAAGTTTTTGTTTCGATGCTATTAGATACCGGTAGAGTATTTTTGTTATTACTCACGAGCTAAGACGGGACGTGCGGTATGATTGTGGTACAGTTGTTCTATCTCACGACAGCGGTTTGGTCTTAGTTGTGTGTGTAGATCTAGATGCATATTGTGTCTGTGTGCGTAAGTTCGGGATCGCTAACTCTTTCGCGCCAAAATATTGCGTTGCGTACCGACAACATGGAAAATAAACGGAGAAAAGTTGTTCACAATGAGGTACGTAAATAATGTTTACTTTACTTGTAACATGTAATACGTGATTCTAAATATAATAATTTATTTATATTATTGCTTCTTTTAGGGTCGTCAAATGATTGCAAATGTGTATCATTTTCTCAAGAGTATGAATTCACGTTAAGTCATCAAGAATCAAACTGATTTAACGGTCGTACAGACTGGTGCGATATCGCATGCGCGTCGCGACCGTAGTAGCATAATTTCTTTGTTGATGACTGTCGCGCCCGCGGTATCGCGTGAGTCTGTAAGAGCCTTTATCGCATTTGCGTAACATAACACAACGCACTGCATAAGCGACTGGTGCTAGTGAACGGACCGTACATATAATATTAAAAGAAGAAAAGGACGTCCCTATCACGTCATCTTCAAAATTCCAGTCTCCGATGGAAACCGGAGAACGGAGACAACAAAGTAGTAACTTGTAACTAAGTGTACCTACAAACACGCTGTGTGTGTGTGATGAGTAGAGCGGCACATAACACACACACGCACACACCCCCACACACTTCCGACTTCGCCATTGTCTCGGACGGTACCGAGAGCTCCTGCACTTACACACACATTCACAGCGTGCTTGTATACTTTGGTAACCACAAGTAAAGCGCGCGTCGCTTCGTGAGATAAAAATACTATACACACGGCTACACATCAAGCTATCTATACATTTCCAGTATACACTGACCTCTCATTGTACGGAAATCCTATACAATGCGAGATCAGCCTAAACTGGATATGTGTAGCTTGATGTGTAGCCGTGTGTACCTATACCCAAAAAGTGTGTGAAATTTCGCCAGTCAATTTAAAAGACCCTGAATTTCAAATAAATATTCTTATTTATTGTACACATAAAATTACTAACATGATGTTACAAAGTATGGGACAAAGCATCAAAATTGCATAAGATACTTTCTATCACGATCCGAAGGATTTTGAAGGAAATTCCTGAAAAATTGCTTCATATGTTTGAAAAATTCGTCTGCTCGATAACGTAAATACCGCAATGCAAGTTGTTGACAAAATGTATGCTTTGCCATTGCAAGATATCGTCCATTAATTACGTGAGGCTTGAAAGGTGGGGAGGGGGGTTCAGAAAAAATCACGAAATATCACAACGGGGAGACGTGTAGTGAGACTGTGTTAGATGACGTGTATTTATTGTAACGTTGAACGCGCGATTCCTACACCGAAAAAAGCGTTTAAAGTCGGCGCGTGACTTTGACTCGCCGACTTTAATTGCAGGTATAAATTAAATTATCCTACCGGTATTTAAAGATAAAATATTCTGAAATTTTTTAAGACACTTTTTACCAAAAAAATACACGTGGTTTTGGGTAGGATTAGTCTACAACCTCACCACGTATCACCAGGGGGGAGGCGGGGTTAAAAAGTTGGTAAAAAACATCACGTGATTAATGGACGACCCCTAAGTGTGTTATTCAATTACCCCGCAGAATATGTACGGGTTTACAACATGTGCTCTAGTAGGAACTTCTCTAGCGCGTGGTAGAGATGCGGCCGCACGCCGACTAGGCCGTGGTCTTCATCTGTGTAGCTCTGGAAACAAAAGATTGATATTAAAACATTCTATAAATAGATAAAGATACCTTGAAGTACCGGTAACATTATGTGATAAAAATATAGATCACCTACTTACTTAGCTACCTACCTAAATAAGATCAGTGATTTGTGTTTTCAGATTCGCCAAAAGCTTGATGATTTTATTAAATTTTCTACTGCCTTACAGAAGTTGATAAATCCGTATCTAATTATATTATAAATGCGAAAATAACTCTGTCTGTCTGTCTGTTACCTTCTCACACCTTAACAGCTAAATGGATTTTGATGAAATTTGACACACAGGTACTCCATGACCGGCTTCCTACCTTCCTGACCTAAAGCATCCTTTATATCCTGATAAACACCGGGACGCCCTAACCTTCTAAGGCGTCCCCTCCCATCGTTTATATTGACCTTATCGGTGATGTTCCTCGGAAACGTCACGCCTTCTGCCCAATGGGGTAGGCAGAAACTACAGAACACCAATCTTTAGTTTCTGCCTACCATGGGAAGAAGGCGTGAGTTTATGATTAGAATATAATATTATAGCATACTCTTTATTATGTACACCATCAAAATTACAGATATAAATGTGTGTGTGTGTGTGTGTGTTTGTTTTTACGTATGAATGTACGTTCCCCTGTGATCATTTCCCACCTCCATGTGGGCAAAGCCGCGGGCAAAAGTGAGTATTCTATATTCGCAGAATGCACACTAAATATTCAGCTATAGTCCGCACACGACTGCTAGTCACCGCCTGAGGTATGTGAGCGGTGTCGGAGGAGGACGCGATTGACAAGATTGGCAGACTGACCGCTAGTTGCACGTACGTCCATTAAATTTAATTCCCCATTAAAAGTAATGCTGTCACTTTCTGATACGTTCCGTTAGATAAAGACACCATTACTTTTAATGGGGAATTAAATGTAATGGACTTACGTGCAACTAGCGGTGAGTTAGCTTGGCTACCTGCCCCGTCTCACCGCTGACATACCTCAGGCAGTGACTAGCAGTCGCGCGCGGACTATAAACCAAAGGCTCGTTAGTAAGGTAGACTGAGGAATAATACAGGATAATAGTACCTACAATACTATACAATGTCCACAGTTCCCATTTTTTTTTTTAAACTCACCAAATTACTCAAGTTAAAGAAATAAAGTACTTTAGCTACACCTAAGGGATACCTTCTCAATACCTGCAGTATATCAAGTTAAAGCTCTGATCCCAAGGGCGCTCTGCTGAGCCAGCGAATGTTCTAGAGCCCATTATTTATATAAACGATCGGATATTTCCTCGGACATTACTTCTCCATGTTGAGTGGCGTACCTTCAGAATTGCTTTGGGTTTGTGCGTTCTTTTAATGTTATAAGACAGGGGTTAAATGGGTAGGCGATTTATTATGTGCTAGGTTTCGTATTGTATTACGTGGACTAGTAAACACTCCTGGTTTGTTAAGAACGTCGTTTGTACTGCTGTTTTTAGGGTTCTGTACCTCAAAAAGAAAAACGGAACCCTTATAGGATCATTCGTGTGTCTGTCTGTCTGTCTGGCTATCTGGCTGTATGTCCGTCTGTCCGTCTGACACAGCTGGTTTGCTCCGAATCAGTAGATTCAATTAAATAATAATTCAGTAATTAAATTAATTCAAATAAATCAAATTTTAACTTAATGGGTCCAGTGGGACCCATTAAGTTAAAATTTGATTTATTAATGAATTTCTGTGATCCAAACACGGACGTCTAACGTAAACAAATGAATTTTGAATATGAGTGTCACATATGCCGGAAAATTTGAAAATTAAAAATAAAAAGTTTTACCAACTTACTTATACTTACTTATTTTTTTTTTCATTTTACATACTTATTTAAGAATATATAAATAGATGAAAATTGACCATTGGATCTCATCTCCAAAACAACTGAGCCTAAAATTTTGAAAAAAAAATATAGAATATACATAGTTCTTTACATATCCTACAGGAAAACTTATAGAATATTAAACTATTTTCTGTATTTTGGTTATTTAAAAAAAAAAAAAAATGTTTTATAAACTGTACCGTGTGAAAATAAAAGGGCTTATTGTGAGGGCCAAAACTTATATTTTTTGTCATTTAAAATTCATTTAAATAACTATTATAACTATAATAGTTATTTAAGAAAATAGATGAAAATTTACCATTGGCCCTCGTCTCCGAAACAAATGAGCCTAAAACTTTGAAAAAAATGTATAATATAGTTCTTTACTTATAGATTACAGGAAAACTTAATTATAGAACTATTTTCCGTTATTTTTTATTTATTTGTTCCATTGCAAATCACTAAATATTGTGCGAACCTACAAACTTACATTTGCAATTGGAATATATGGTGGACAATGTGTTTTAACTACAATGTTAAGTTTTCATTGTGCGTGGTCCCACGCGCACTTGGCCGGTTTTTGTGACGATTCACCAAACGGTCTTAGCATAGCATAATCAGCCTAAAACGTTCCCACTGCTGGGACTCAGGCGTCCTGTCTATGAGAGGGAGTGGGCCATAAACATCACGCGTGCCCAGCGTTCTTGCAGTCTTGGTCTGGCCGTAATACATTGCTCAGTTTGGCCACAAATCCGCTATCTCTTTCAGCAATCGTTCGTTTAGCTAACGTTTTTTTCCAATTTATTTCAGTCTTAGAAAGGACCAGACCTACTCCTTGACCAAAATCTACATAAATATCTATACATTATCATAAAATTGTAACGAAGTCAAAACTGTACCCATATTACATATTTCATTTAAAAGAAAAATCCTACGAGTTGTGGGAACGAATCTCATGCTGACAATATAGCATTTAGAATTTTCGTCTGTTTGTCTATTTGACTGGAATTGGCGCAAAAACGGCTGAACGGATTTGCATTAAATTTGGCACACAGATAGTATATTATAACCTAGATTAACTTAATAGGGTACTTGCCGCGGGCAAGAGCTAGTTTCAAATAAAATATTAAACTCACCATCTGGGTGAATTGGACATTTTGCCTTTGCAGCATCCGCGACAGTAACATAGCGTGCTGGTAATGCACGTTGTCGTCTGCGGTGCCGTGGATTAGGAAGTAGCTCTTATCACGAAGAGACTCCGTCTGAAAACAAATAAGCAAATCATTAGATGGCCACTCGTTTTTAGGGTTCCGTAGTAAACAAGGAACCCTTATAGTTTCGCCATGTCCGTCTGTCTGTCTGTCTGTCTGTCCGTCCGTCCGTCTGTCCCCAGCTTAGCTCAGAGACGCTTAGTCCTAGAAAGCTGTTATTTGGCATGGGTATGGGGTATGGGGTGGGTTTGGGTGGATATTAATCATGCCAAAAAAATGGTAAAATAAAATTATGAAAACATTTTTTTTTAGGGTACCTCCCTTACACGTGAAATGGGGATGATATTTTTTTTTCTCGTCTATTCCATAGTGTGGGGTATCGTTGGATAGGCCGTTCAAAAATATTGAGGGTTTGTTTATTTATTTATTTATTTTATTTAAACTTCTCGCACACAATAAGGTACAAAGGCGGACTTAATGCCTTAGGCATTCTCTACCAGTCAACCAAGGGTGGTGAAGAGATAAGATGGCGGGTGCTCTGATGGAGAGAAAATAATAATATTAAAAAATATTAAATTCTAACCTATTTATATTACTATTAATAAAATAGGTTTGTTAAAGCCATTTTTCAGTTAAGGGATCCGTTTGCGTAATATTAAGCTTTAAAGTGCTATTTTTTGTTAGAGTCAAGTGTCCCCCCCCCTGCCAGCTAAATGGTTGGTTTTGGATATGTGAAAAAATTCATGGCAATAGTAACATAGCGAAATAACGAAATTAAAAGGAAAACTATCAGAGCTAAGTAGGCTTCACAAGTTAACGAGTAACAGTCGACCAACTTAAATTTTCAGTTGGAGAATTGACCGTAACGTATATCGATGTATGGGAGAGCATGTTTTTCAACTACAATGTTAAGTTTGTTTTTGGGATAAATTCATCCCAACTACGGAACCCTTCATTGTGCGTGGTCCGACATGCACTTGGCCGGTTTTTTTTTTCCAAATGCATAATTTGCAACGACTAGAAAAATCATACGGGGTTTAGATTCACAATTAAGATGTCTTAAGACACCTTAAAACTAAAAACAAATGAAAGTTGTTATTTAAATGATTAATTAATAAAGAATTATGAAATAATAACAATAACTAATGTAACAATTATTTTTAAATTATTAATATTAATAAAATAAAAATGCATGAAATAAAAGGCTTTTTTATTTTTATTATATTTAAACACCTTGGGGCCAAAAATGGACGCTTTGGCAGAATCATAATATTATTATGATCTGCATATATCTATATATGATTCATATCCCGCAATTCATCTGTTTCACAGTTTTGGAGTTTCGTAAAATGGTCCACAAATTATAAATTGCTTTAATGAAGTCTATTGTCAAATAGCGGCTGTCGAACAGATGAATTGTGGGATGTATTATGAATTGTACGCAGATCATAATAAATCATTCTGCCAAAGCGTCCATTTTAGGCCCTTATCAGGACACGGAGAAAATAAGATTTCTTTTCATTCTGCACGTATAATACGCACATTATAAAATAGTCATAATAAAGATGAATAGTGGAATCAACATAGAAGAGACCAGTCGATTTATTTACCAGTCCCTGATAAAGATCGTAGCTGCCGAAAACGAAAGCATTAATATGAAACTTACCACTTGTTCAGTGAGAAGAGATGATGCTGCGTAATCTGCCGCGTTTTCCGTCGGCAAGCCCATGTAACGTTCAGTGTAGATTGTGTCTAAAAACAAACAATAATGTTTTATACTACTCTAAAGAATTAGTCATTGAAGAAAAACCATTATGAGCGTTTACGACGTACGGCATTTCATACAAATTTTCAAACCCTTGTTTTTCGAAATGACTGAACCGATTTTAATGAAACTTCATACGCATAAGCAGGATACAAAGGTCTAAAAAGTTAGTTAAGAACATTTTCGAAATGACTTATTTAAAAACAGATAACTGGAAATCTCTGTTTCTATGGAAAAAAATAAAATCGGTCTAATTTGGGTGTAAAACGATTTTACCGAAAATGTTTGTATCCTGCTTATGCGTATGAAGTTTCATTAAAATCGGTTCCGTCATTTCGAAAAACAAGGGCTTGAAAGTTTGTATGAAATGCCGTGAGTCGTAAACGCTCTTAATCAGTCATAAGTTAGTTCAAGAATCTAAAAGATAATCAAATACGTTTGACACGTCCTGGACACTCAGCCCCTCTATCAATTACTGACTGTCAAATCGTTTCACCAAAGCAAGATTTTATCTCATGGATTCTGCTGCGAGAGAAGACGAATTATTGTTGCAAAGTGCTGAAAACTGACTGGTTCAAAAGACTTTACCGTAGAACCTCCAGTCGACAACTGGAGCGACGGCGGCCGCGCACTTGAAGACGTCACCACCCTCAGCGAGCGCCTTAGTGGCCGCATACCCGCCGTATGACCAGCCCCAGATGCATGTGTGTGTGCCGTCTATCCATGATAGATTATCTTGCAAGTACCTGGGAAAAGGAGTGGGAGGATTTGAGAATATTGCAAGCAACTGGTAGTTAGATCTCAGGGGCTAAAAGTTTGGTTGAATCGAACCGACCCAAATTGTATATTTTCTGTGTTCCAGTTTTAAGACCATGGGTGCTGATGAAATTAATAAATGCAAATGAGACTTTCAACTCGGATTTGGCAACCCTTTTAGACAAAAGAGTTGCCAAATCCATGGCGATAATTAACATGAAAACATTCAATTGTGCTTTAGGGCTCATTTTTCAAAAGACAGACACCAACAAAGAATATAACTCTTCTACCGACAGGACACCAAGGACTAAATATTGCCCTTTGACAGGTTTTCTATAGAAAAGATGTCAATCAGTCGAAATTAATCTGCAGTATATAGATTTATTAAATATTTTTTTGTTTTTGTTTTTTATGTTTCTAATACTCGTAGTGTGTTTTAGTTTAATTTGCTATCTCCTGTGTGAGTCCCAATAAATATTTTTTCTTCCATTCTATCTTTATTTAGATAAACGTTATCCGACTATTAAAAATCGGGCATTAGACTTGTTTAGACCTTTATTTTGTTAGTTTCCTCTTATTTTTGATGCAAACCTGACGACGTTCCTGCTTAAGTCGAGGCTTCACTTCTTTGTAATTTGCGTCTATAAAAACGAAATTTCAACTTACTTCGTAACAGTGATCTGGTCTTCAACCTCAACAGTTCCGAGCTTCCCGTTCAAAGCAAACATGTTGCTGACTCCTTTAAGTCCAGAGCCTCGTCCGTCGATGTGAGCGACAGCTATACCCCAACGACTGACGAGGGAACTGCCCCAGTCAAGCGACCATCTCTTTGTTACTAATGCAGTATCGGGTCCTCCATACCTGGAAATTGGTAGTGAACGTGAAAAAATAATGACGAAATTGAAGATGGTTTGGCTTATTTGATGATATTTGAGTAGTGCGCATCGGGTTACTTAGTTTTGATTTCCCGACATTTGGTGTGTAGGTGTAGGTATGTACCTACCATATTTTGGTGTCACTGAAATATCTAAACTCGGAATTTATGAATGGTGTGTACGGCAAAATTACAAATCAGCGCCAACAATGATCCGTTGACCCTCAGAAGTACATACTTTTGTGAGTCAACGAATGATTGTTGGTGTCTGCCAGCCATCTGTCCGGGTTTGCCAGCCTTTCTACAGAAAGGAGCCTGTTTACAGAAAGGCTGGCAAACCTTTTTTGCTCTTTGGCGTGGTATGAACTTACTAAAGACGAGAGGTACTAACACATAAACGAGCAAAGGCACATTGGTCCTGGTAGCATAGTCAGCTGGCGCCTGTATGTGTACATCAGCGGCCGGCAGTCCCTCGCTGACGGGTACGGAGACGCGGATTGTAGTGGGCAGGTTGCGGTTCGTGGTCATGGTGGACAGCTCTGCGTTGTCGTCCCACACGCGGACCAGAGCGCCGTTCTAGAACAAACATTATTTGGTTTAAAAGAGGATATTCAAGCTCCTCAGTGTGTTCCTTCCGCGATAACTCAGGCTTCATCTCGGTGAGAAAAATTGGGATCTGCGGACCCTGTGTGGGTTGGTAGAAATCACGTGTTTTATTTTTTTTAGTTTAAAGGCATGCCACCAAGCTGGTTACCTCAAGATGTTTTGTTCGCCGATTTAAGGCCTGTGATAAACACTCAGTTATGGAAAGCCTACTCAATTCGATCTGTTGTCAAACCAATTTACCTGTTAATTTTTCCGTATTATAATCAGAAAAGCTAGCATGGGATTTCACGACAGATGAACATTCTCATTCAACAGCGGCCTGCGACAGTAAAATAATGTTAATTCATTACTCACGGCGGTGAAAATTAAGATTTGCGGCAAACCAGGACCAGCGCAGTTGATGGTAATTCTGTCACCAGCGTCGTTGAGGGTAGCTTCATTGAAGAGGCATTCACCTCCGTCCTCCCGCTGGATGCCGCAAGTGAAGCATGCAACCGTACCAGCGCTGTTCACAGTGTAGATGTGTTGTTCCGCTGAGTCTGCTACGCTAGTGGCTTTGAACCAGCTGGAAGAGAGATTTTTTTTATTATTGGAACAAATTAGCTTGCTTTCTTCAAATTTGAAAAATCAAAAGTCTTTAAGAATAATAATTGTAAAATATTTAAATTTAACCCTTGGCAAATAGTATTGCACGGGAGGAATGGTTCATCACGATAAACAATTCTAATCATTTGTTACAAAATATGAAGCTATTTCTGCTTTAAACGCCATTAACATTGTCATTATAAAAAAATATTGTAATCTTCTGAAAAGTCTTTTGTGACATTTTATTTTTTATTTAGGGTGGCTTTGCTCTTGACCTTAGTCTAGGGCAGAGGTGACAGAGACAAAGTCGACGATGGAGTGAGCTTACCCAGAAGAAGCCTGTTCACTCTAACTTTGAAGGGAGATTAGGGTTGTATGCGTTCGGAAACACAGACGCAGGTAGAGAGTTCCACTCTTTTGGATGGTAACCTGCAGTGCGATAATAGAAGGGAGCCGGTGGAATGAGGTCGTGGAGTTCTTGGGCACACACACCGAAGTACTATCTGTAGAAGGCCGACAAGCAGGCAACCTTGCGGCGATGGGCCAAGTTGTGAAGATTGGCATCCACCAGTTTTACGTCGCCAATGAGCCTCTTAGCTCTGCGTTCCACCGAGTCAAGTGCGGCAAGTTGGGAGAATTAGCTATATTAAATATTATGTAAGTATATTGAATACTATACTAACATGACGTTATCGGAGTACCAGGCTAAGATCTCAAGCACGGTGTGTGCTGTGTTGACGCGGTTCTGTGGGGTCCACACGGCGGTGCCAGTAATAGGTTGTGACGCTTGAACTATTTGCTTGTACAGCACTCCATCGACAAGCTGAAAATATGCATTTTGATATAATATATGCTAGCTTTTGCCTTCGGCTCCACACGCGTGGAGGTGAAAAAAAAAACTATCTAATAGTAATAAACCTTCCCCATTAAAAAAAACATAATTATTCAAATTCAAATAATTAACTGTGGATCATAGGTTCATAAAATATTGTGTTAGTTACAGGTTAGTCTGCTATGTCCCGCCATTGAGGCATACAAAATTCATATCGTATTATGTTCGATACATACATCAAATACAATACATCAAATTATCATGCAATACATTAATATTAAATTAGTAGATGTAATACTTATGTCAAATTACAAATTAGTCATTTTACAAAGTAGTGTGATTCAATGTATTGTCATTTAAAAATTCTCATAAAGAGTAATAACATTTATTTAACAATAATTCTCGTAGTTTTATTAGGTGCCAACCTTTATGGTGAATATGGTGATCGGTCAAAAGATTTTGGAGTTTATTATAACCTTATACTCCAACATTCATTTTCATAATACGTATGTCATGAAATTATAGAATAAGAAAGACTAGTAAGTTTGGTAAAGCAGACGGAGAAGGATATTTAACATCATAATGCCGTCATAGTTTATACTATGACGGCATCTATCTATTTATGTTTAACTTTACTGGTGAGCAGGGGGCCTAAAATGGACACTTTGGCAGAATCATAATATGATCTGCGTACAATTCATACCTCCCGCAATTCATCTGTTTGACAGCTGCTATTTGACATTAGACTTCAATTCATAATTTATGGACCATTTTACGAAACTCCATACAAAACTGTCAAACAGATGAATTGCGGGATATGAAATAAACGCAGATCATAATATGATTCTGCTAAAGCGTCCATTTTAGGTCCCCAGGTATATTTTTACCTGTTGAATTGAAACACCCACCTGTCCCTGTACGGAGTTGAAAATGCAACATCACAACATCTGTTGTTCGACGTGCGAAGTGACACTGAGCGTAAAATGGATGTAATGCTATCTATATAGCATTACATCCATTTTATAGAATCTTAGTAAGATGGCGTTAGTAGTAGGTACTTTAGTTTCATTTCCTCGAGTAATTACGTTTTTCATAAAAACGACACAAAGTGTTTGGTTCAGCTACTAACCTGTGGTAAGATAGTGATGAAAGCAGTGCCTGCCTCGTTAAAGAATAAGGGAACTTTGTCAATCCAGCCGTTGGGTTCAGAGTAAGAGAAGATCTGGAAATAATGATAATAATATGGACTTTAGTTTTATAAAAAAAAAAACTGTGTTTTTATTAGTACTTAGAGAAAGAACCCTTTTTTTTTTGTTGGGAAATTATCAAATAACTTCTCCCAATCTGGGCAGAGCTACGGCGTGTCAGTATTTTACTGACTAAAACCCACCCGTGTTCATTCCATTGCCTGTGTGCCAGGGCCACGATATCCGTTTCAGACAAACTCGCAACCCTGGCAGGCATTGGCCCTAACGGACCCCGTCAGTTCGTGCTGACATCTATTTGAGGCGCGCGTGTAACACAACACGCCGTCGGTCCGGGCCTGTTCCTTATCGGACGGCGAGCTACCCATCGCCCACCGTCCGCAAGCCCACGCCTACGGTGGCCGGGAGTCGGCCTGCGACTCCCGACGCCCGGGGCGTCTCCCGCGGTGACTAGGGGTGTGAGGGCGCAAACCCTGCCTCTCCCTTATGCGTTCCGCCTCCTTCTTAGCGAATATTACTGCTTCGCAGAAGGAGGTGGCGCCTCCCAGGAGAAAGCACCCTTGAATTAACTACTGAATGTAGGTATGTATTTTTCGAAATCTCAAGCGTGATTTGATTGTATCCCAATTGATGAGTAAGATATTATTGTTACTTACAAAGAAGCCGATTTTATAAGATTCAGCATTTTACAATCAGCAGCTCGATAATAGAGAGCCTCCAAAAATCCGGAGACTTTTATTACGGGTCAGGACTTACCACTGAGCAAGTTGTTTGTCCAGCGGTGCACAACTGTACACTCATCTGTGTTTGTATTCTGTTCGCCCACACCACAGCAATAGACAAGTCCGTCACGAATTTCACAGTGTTCAGTATGGGGCTGAAATCAGTCAATACAAGAAAAATTAAGGATAATTAAATAACAAATTAGGTGATGATAATAACCGTTCGATAAGTTTAAAAAAAATTGTTTACAAATACACCGAAAACTGGAACAGGAACTGTTTGCAAGTCATACAAATTTTTTTTTCGTGCGGGTATCGAACCAACAACCAATCGCTCAGACATTGCGCCAAGTTTGCCGTCAAGCTACAAGAGTTTATGCTGTTTTTGACTTCAGACACCATAAAATAAATGAGAAAAGGATATAATACTTAAGAAATAAAGGCAGAAAGAAGTAAAGAAAGAAAAAAAGACAGCAACCTTTCTTTGATTATTCCTTTTTCTAGATCTCAAACAATACTTACTGGTCAGCAGGAGCTGTATAGACATTGAGGACGTTAGTATTTAAGTCGAGCAAGGTCACTGACGCCGTAGGGTTGGCAGTACCAGACTGAAAAGAGATAGTAGGCAATATAATTTCTAGCCAACAAAGAACAGGACTGTAATTTCCCAGAACTGAGCAATTTACTTGCCCGTTAAAGCGAAGGATCGAGATATTAAATTGGAAAAAAATATCCTTTTACATATTTTAGAAGAAAGTATAATGGATCTCTTACCTTAGGGTATCGGATCTCATGGTGCTGAGTGTACTGGTAGCTGACAGACCCAGGAACACCGTAGTGAGGAACGTTCATCTTTCTCACTTCATTGTCATCGAAGGACGCATACGCCATCTTAGCGCCGTCCTTTGAGAACCAGATGGCGTTGTTTGAGCTGAAGACTTCCTCTGTGAACATTTAACGACAATCAAATTTAAGCTCATATAAAAGATCCAGTTAGGTGGGATATACATAATTATTTGCGTTTTGGTGACTGTATAAAGTGCTCATCAAAATTATCAATAATATTTTAAATGCAACTGATAAACTTGTGATGAAAGGAACACCAACCTTCATATACCCAATCTGGGATACCGTGGTAGATCACGTCCAACTCCCCAGTCGTCGTGATTTGACGAGGTGGACTGTTTAGATCATTCTGGTAGTAAATGTTGTTCCTAAAGACGAAGGCCAGGGCAGTTCCTGAGGGGCCCCAGACGAAGTTCTGGAGGTAAGCTATGTCATCGGGATTGATCCCTAGAGGACTGATATTGACCGTGTTACCAGTGTAGATGTTCACGGCAGCGTAGCGAGCGAGAAAACTGTGTCTGTATACCTGGAAGTAGCGGAATTGGGTTAAACGTTTTTTAGGCCATGAAGTCTGGTATCTCAAACATAAAAAAAATCATATTAATGCGTGAAGCGATTCAGAAGCGAAATTAGGCATTGAAAGCAATAAAAATATCAGAGAATATAATGTTATTAGAAAGTCGACATTTTAGAAAGACAAATATTATTTTATTTCCATGTTAAAATTTAAACTTACTGGTTCGACATTGTATGCCAAGATGACTTCATTACCATCAGAAGACAACTGAATTACCCTCGATGACTGTTGCAGAACCTGTAATACATAGAAGATGTAAATGAGTGACAACCACAAATTTTACGAAGGTAAGTAGTATCGTAAATACGGCAGGGTGAAAGATATAAAAAAAAAAAAATATTAAGACAATCATCGATTTTTTTTTCCCGAAGGCGAGTTGAGTGCCTTCAGACGAATGCTGTTAGATTTATGGGGGTAGATTACCGGCTTGATCCACTGTCTATGGTGCAGTGGTTTTATTGGAATCAAAATGGATCTCTGCATCCCTGGCACCTATGTCTGAGTGTACCATTAGGTAGTCAATTTCTCCGAACACAAATTTAAAACAAATATTCAACCAACCTGGGAGGTGCTGTTAGAAATGAGTGGTGTGGCACTATTAGTGTCAACGTCATAGAGCACCAGGTCGCCATCACTGTTCCGGAAGAACATCTCGCCTCCTGCAAGTAAACGTCATAATGGAGAAATAAATCAAAAATAGTCACCAAAAATGGATCCTTGTATCCTCGTGGACTTGGCAACAACGGCAGTGAACGATAAAATAAACCGTCATGACATAGTGGGAACGGTGCCTTACCTAGCTAGATACAGGAGACACGATAAGAATACGATAAGATTATGACTTATTAAACATACCTGCTGACCATGTTGCATTGAAGGGAGACGGTGAAAAGGACCCTTCGATAAGCTCCTCTAAATCTAATGGAACTGGTGGTTCAGTAGTAGTCGGTGGAGCTACCGTAGTTGTATCCACTGGATCTACCGTAGTTGTAGGCTCTTCAGTAGCATCATTGGCTGTCGTTTGATCTGCCATAGTTGGATCTTCCGGAGTTGTAGGCTCTTCACTAGATTCACTAGCCGTAGTTTCATCTGCCGTAGTTTCATCTACCGTAGTTGTAGGCTCACTAGTAGTCGTTGGAGCAGCCGTAGTGGTCGTAGTTACAATGGGCTCAGCATCGCCGCCTGACAGGACAACAATCAGAGCAACAACCCCTCCAAGTACTGCCAACATCGCGACAGTTCCAATTATGTACCATATTGTCTTCTTACGTGAGGTTGAAATCAAAACCTGAAAATATACACTCGAGAATCAATGAAATCGTACATCCAGGATTTTTATCATAAAATATTTCTTCTAATTGTATAATTATTGTTTTTTACCATTAGTCCTGGTAATTTTATTTTATTCTAGAGTTGATTCTCACTTCCGAGGTGGCAGCGTGTAGTGTTCCACGCGCGCCCCTTTTAGAAGTCACGGAGGAAGTCGGGGAGGATATTCAAACCGGAATAAAAAATAAGTAGTTTATTCTCACCTGGTTATCATTGGTTCCTAACTCCAAAGTGGGGTTGCTGTCCTGAGCCATCTTCTTTAGGGTTTAACTGTGAACAAATGGTCTGACTGTGAAATTGCTATTTTTAAGCAAATAAACTTTCATCATCATTGCAGCCGAAAGACATCCACTGCTGGACATAGGCCTCCCCTAACCCTCCCCGGGTTTACCATAATCGTGTTAAATTGCATAGAGAACGCTACTGCCCATTCTCTAGTATGTCCCTTACTTGCCTTTTACAACTCCCACGGGGAGGAATATGATGCTGCTATTCTTAACGTCCGGCACCACACGGACAAATTTAACTTTAGATGTAATAATTACCAGCCTATTACTTTCCTACTACAAAGCAACGCCTCTTCTCATACAGAGAAGGCACGAACATTGATCGCCACGCTTGTTCATGACAGGTTAGTGACTTCAGACTTATATTATGACGCAGATACGAGTATATGTAGACGTAACAAATATGGTTTTACAGAATTATAATCATTAGAATCCTTTTTGTAAAGTGAAAATAAACTTAAGATTATCTATATACGCCAGTGATCTTAAGTGGTTAGCTTGCGTGTTCTGTACTGGGAGCCTAAAATGGACGCTTTGGCAGAATCATGCGTGCAATTCATACAGCCCGCAATTCATCTGTTTGACAGCTGCTATTAACATTAGACTTCACTATAGTAATTCTTAATTTGTGGACCATTTTACGAAACTCCATACACAACTGTCAAACAGATGAATTGCGGGATATGAATTGTACGCAGATCATAATATGATTCTGCGAAAGCGTCCATTTTAGGCCCCCTGAGCTCACGCAACGCGTCGCACGTTCAGCCAGTAATAGGACTCGCCCATCAAGGATCCTGAGAAAGAGCCTGTCCCCAATTTGACGCATTATTAATTTATTATACTCAAACAAAAAAGGATTTTAATAATATGCGTATACGAAAAGATCAATAATTACATTACCTTTAAATTGGTGAAGGTTTCAGAAAAATACGCCTAGTAGATTTTGCGCCATTCTCAGTTTTTTATCCGCGTTAGACATAACTTTACAAATTAATTTCACTATGTAATATAAACATAATCTAAAATATTCACATATTAAGTTACTGAAAAAGTGCTCTAATTTAACATATATTTTCTTCAAATCATTAACACTACTCGTTTAGACGTGATCTTCAGTATAAAATCATTAAAAGTCAGTTATCGTCGCCTTAACAACAAGTCCAGGGGATCTACTCCGAAGATAAATTCGAAGTATCGTCTAAATGTTCGGCCGTTTCCTGACTACGGCTGACTATGGCTGAGAAAGTAAAAAAATAAAATAAAACACAGTCAAAGAGACAAGTCAAAGTCAAAAATGTGACTTGAATTTGGGTAAGGACTCAAAGTCAAAAAAGGAAGCTTTGGAAGTCAAGAAACGGCCGAATTTTGGCCGATACTTCGGAGTAGACCCCAGGCTTCCTCACGATGTTGTTCATTCACCGATGTCAATGTAAGATAAACTCGGAAAGTACTCATAAGAATCGAAAAAGTCACATTGGTACTAATCTTGCCAGGATTTTAACCCCTCTGTGATCTGTTGTGATGGGCCTCGCCTCAAATGCACGAGGTTGTTCGTGCATGAGAAGCGAGGCCCATCACTTACGAAAACTTTAGATGAGCGATGGCAAGAATGTTGCTACATGGGTCAAAGAAAAAAAGGGGTGGAATTGGCTGAATATTACGTGGATACTTACTTATTTTTTTATTTTACCACTTACAGCTTTCTAGTACTAAGAGTCTCTAAGCTAAGCTGGGGACATACAGACAGCTAGACAGACGGACATGGCACAACTATAAGGGTTCCTTATTGAGTACGAAACCCTAAAAAGAAGGTTGGAATTGGCTGACTATTACGAGGATACTTATCTTTTTTGTTGACGGTACCCAGGAAAGATTTTGGAATTGCACACGTCATTGTTCAGACGCCTGCATTCATTGCGTATTTTTCACGCTTTAGATATTAATAAATACTTTTTTTTATTTTTGTAATAGATCAGCATAGGTATTTACAACTATTCAATACACTTCCGTGCCGAATCGAACGTAAGTCTTAACAAATAATTTATATCATAAAAAAATACATTGTGTTGAAAATAATACAGTGATGATAAATAATATAATAAAAAACCATAACATTCATATTTAAAATTAATAATGCATTTAAAATGTATCAATATTCATCATCATCATTTCAGCCGAAAGGCACTCCACTGCTGGACATGGGCTCAAAATGAGGAGGAGGTTGCCATAATCGCCACGCTTGGCAGGCGGGTTGGCGATCGTAGTATGGTGTTAAAATTTATAGAGAACGTTGCTGCCCATTCTCTAGTAAGTCCCTTTATTTATTTATTTATTGGATCTCCAACATAGGCTCTGTTGGAGATCCAATAAATAAATAAATAAACACAATTACATGCAAGTATACATAGACAGGGACGAATACAAGTGTGTGCTTCCAATTATAGGAGACCACATCATTTACATAAAATCTAGGTACATTAAGTTTGACAAGAAAAGAACATTAAAATAAATCAAAATACTTAACACGAAAATCACACAAAGGATAAAAAAAAAATAAAGTGAATTAGACAACCAATGAAAAAAAAAAAAAATACAAACGAATATGAAAAAATGAATAACCAAACCAAAAGACAACACACAAAAATAACAATGTTTTACGAAATGGATATTATGAGTTTTAATATGTCTTTTTTGAACTTTGATAATTTGCATGTAATATCCAATTCATTATGCTTCGATACTTCGTTATAGTCTTTGCTATAGGCCCTTAGTCGCCTTTTACGACACCCACGGGAAGAAATAGGGTAATGCTATTCTTTACGTCCGGCACCACACGGAACGTAAAACGGGAACCCCATTACGAGCCGTCTATCTGTCTGTCCGTCTGTCACCAGGCTGTATCTCATGAACCGTGATAGTTAGACAGTTGAAATTTTCACAGATGATGTACTTCTGTTGCCGCTATAACAACAAATACAAAAAAACAGAATAAAATAAATATTTAAGGGGGCTCCCATACAACAAACATGATTTTTTTGCTCGTTTTTGCTCTATATTGATAATGGCACTGGTATATTCACTTTAAAAATAAATAATTAAATTAAAATAAAACAAAAATTGGGGGGCTCCCATACAAAAAACGTGATTTTTTTGCCATTTTTAAATATAATGGTACGGAACCCTTCGTGCGCGAGTCTGACTCGCACTTGGCCAGTTTTTTTTAATTATTTTATTTATCATCACTGTATAATTTTCAACACAATGTATTTTGTTATGAAATAAATTACTTCATAAGACTTACGTTCCATTTGGCACGGAAGTATATAGAATGGTTGTAAATACCTAACTATGCTGATCAGTTACAAAAATAAAAAAAGTATTTATTAGTAACTAAAGCGTGAAAAATACGCAATGAATGCAGGCGTCTTAACAATGACGTGTGCAATTCCAAAATCTTTGCTGGCGTCTGTACGTGTACATGCGTGAACGCATACGCGCACTACACCAAATCCTTGCCAAGTTATGTGCCGGCGACTATACCTACGTTTAAGTTAGGTATAAACGGTTAGTTTAGACTGATTGACCGAATGATTACAAAAGATTAAGTAAGATAGCTGCATATTTAGCTTCTCTATCTTAATCATTTGCAATGATTGTGATACCGATAAGAAAAAAAAAATATAACATTGCTTTGACGGCTTAGGAAATAATCCTATTGTCTGCTGAACATGGTGAATAAGGTAATAAACATCTTTTGACCCTTCATTGGATTAGAAACGTACAGAGTGATCAATTTTAAGCCCTTATTCAAGAACGCAAGTTTTCACGCGAGTGAGATATTGACTGCACACATGAAATAAGCGTCGAAGACAATTGGAGAAAGATAAACATACAATATTTGATAATGATTAGATAGCTATTAGATCAGAAATGAAGTTATCCGGAAGAGAACCGGAGTTACCGACATAGCCTGCAGAGTAAGCAAACTGAAGTGGCAGTGGGCTGGCCATGTTTGTCGAAGGACCGATGGCCGGTGGAGCAGACGAGTCCGGGAGTGGAGACCACGTATCGGCAAGCGTAGTGTAGCTAGATGGATCGACGAACTTAAAAAAGGTGGCTGGGACAGACTGGATGCGGAAGGCGGAGGACAGGGTGCTGTGGCACAAATTGGGAGAGGCCTATGTCCAGCAGTGGACCGCTATAGGCTGAGTTGATTGAGATAGCTATTCAATAGTAGGTTAATTAAATTGCTATCTAATCATTATCTGTTGACCGGTATGTATAGACGATAAGCAAAACTCAAGGAGCCCCTTCTTAATCTCTCCAGTGATGTGCCGTAACGAGCTTTCTACAGGGGGTTCTGGAGTAAGTCTTTTAAGCGGATCAGAAGCCACTATGTGCTACTGTTGAACACTGGGCGGTTTTAGTAAGGTAAAAATCACATACTACAGGGTCTTATCCCCGAAGGCCGGGTATCTTTCGAAGGTTTTTGAAGGACTGTAGAAGTATGTTCGTATAAGTTTACCATGAAAGGGTTTCTGAAGCTTAAGAAATTTCTTTTAAGTGTTTTTAGTTTCCAATCAGGTAAAGTCTCGTGTGGTAGGTCCTGGCACTTTACAATCGAAGCTTCAATATATATTGTTAATACCTTCTACTTCAAGTGAATAAGTGTAACAAGTACGAAATAAAGACGAAGGACCAGAAATAAATCTTTCATTCCACCACCCAAATAGGATACAGTCCACTTCAGTCTGTTATTTGGGAAACTACTCTACAGCGACTTGTTTTACGAGCACGAAACGTATAAAGTTCAAAACGTCGTTAAAATTTGGATAACCGTACAGATTAGGAATATGACTTACATGCTTTCAATATAACACTGCATTAAGACGTTGAACATACCGTCACAATTAGACAATATCCTTTTAAGTGTTACTCACCACGTTCCAGATGATAAAAATTAAAATTAATTTTGGACCGGCGGCGTTTGCCGAATCCCTGCCACACTGAATTGGTTAAAAAAGTATAATCATAATCAACGAATCGATAAAGATAATCTTAGAATTAATTCGTCATAAATGATAAGAATAGAATTTAAATGTAGATTAGATAACAATAATTATAATATTTAAAACACAATCTATTAAACAAGTCTTTACAATGATGGTAAGGAGTTGAGATGTCCATGATTATAAAACTATGTGAGCCAAATAATCTCGTTACAGGCGCGAACGAAATTGCTCCATACTCGTATATACCTAATACCTGATATTGATACGAAGTCATTTTTGACTTTTACTTATCTCTTTGCCTGTCGTTTTCTCTTTTTTTGTTCGCCGTAGGCAGCCATAGTCAGCCGAAGTCAGGAGTCGGTTGAACATTCGGCTGATACTTCGGATTTAACTTCGGAGTAGACTCCTAAAGGTTGACTAATATGTCTCAATGTGCATGGCGTCTCAAACGGAGAAATATAGACATGTGAATTCTTCCGTATTCTATCATTATACATTCTACACGTACACATACGATACTCACGCTTGCATCCCAATTACGTAAACTCACTTACAATCAAGATTCGAGAGATATTGCTGGAGATTCCTAATCCATTGCTTCATTTGTTTGAAACACTCGTCTGCTCAATAACGTAAATAAAACAATGAAAGTTGTTCAACTGTCAAAATTAAAGGCATTGCCTTTGTGAGTGTGTTACGAAATTACCCTGCCGGTATTTAACATTACAACAGAGTAGGTACAGACGCCAGCAAGTCAAGCTAACCGAAACTGTAAAATTTTCCTATATGCTGTAAGGATAAAGTTGAAAATCTATTTAAGAAATTTGACAGATTGTAGTAGCTTGATGTGCTGGCGTCTGTAGTAAGCTCAAAGTTTGCCAGCGGGCCGCTGAGCGCAGTATCTTAAGGGTTCGAATTGCGATCGGTATATTGAGCACAATACTGCGAGCCAAAACCTTTATAGGTTTAAAGATATTTATTTCTCATAAGAACTTATGAATAACAGTTCACTTAAAATGAGATACAAAGTTACCTCTTAATAATAATCTTATACAATATTTGCCTCTGGGGCGATTGTGACGTACATACGTGTTTTTTGAGTTTACTTAATAATTATAATATTATTACACTTCTTTATGTCTTCCGGTAAACCATTGAACAGTTGTGCTCCCTCCACTAATACTGTTTGTTTGCCGTAATTAGTCCGTGCACATGCACTCAATAGTTGGAATTTGTTTTTACTTCTTGTGTTGTATGTTACTGTTTTTTTATGTAGTTGTAAGTTTGATGATATATCGATGATGTTACCGTATATCAGATGAGCTGCCAGCTAAAATAATCACAGAGTGGGTCCCACTCATAGAAGGCTAGACGAAAACATGGCTAAAGATAGCAAGACTTAGGCATCAATACGGCTGGACCAATTCGGCTATTTTATTTTTTCAAGTCTTCTTTGTAGTCCGAGGAAGGTTCTTATGAAGGGAAAAATTTGAAAAGGTGTAGGGAAAATTGGAAAATTCTGGAAAACTGAAAGTGGGAAGGTGGGCCTCTATGGCAATTTTGTATAACACATAATCGCCCTATACTGTTCCCACTGCTGGAACACAGGTCTCCTCTCTTCGAGAGGGAGTGGGCTGTAATCCACTATGTGGGCCCAGTGCGGTTGGTTTGGTAGATGTCACATGTCTTCGAATTTTTGATGACGATTCTACATGTCGATTTGCTCACGATGTTTTCTTCACCGTTTTGAGAGCAGTGGTGATGAATTAATTTACACAAAGTAAAGCGCCTGCCTTGGTTCGAACTCACGACCTACAACTCGTAAGTCAGGGTCGTTACCACTGGGCCACTGTCCACTGCAATGGGAATTTTGTATGTTTTATTGAAATTTGGTCAGCCTTTAGTCACTACATAGCATAGCCGCATAGCAAAGTCGCTTCCCGCTTCCTGTCTGTCCCTATGTATGCTTAGATCTTTAAAACTACGCAACGGATTTTGATGCGATTTTTTTAATAAATAGAGTGATTCAAGAAGAAGGTTTATAATTATGTTGTCTTTAGAAGCCACGCGGGCGAAGCCGCGGGCAGCAGCTAGTTATAAATAAAATACTGCATTGTAAAAAACACATTTATTATACCTATTAGATATTTTGTACTTAAAGTACTTAAAATATTTACAAACGAAATCAATATATCCATGATTCATTGAAACTATACATAGAGCGGAATATTTACTTATATTATGTCAGATGTTAATGTTTTATATAAATAGGTACCTAGGTACTTGATTAACAATATCTACATAATATCCACTGAAAACCCTGTTTCATACATACATTGGCAACTTTAAGTAACTTCACAATACTCAAAATACTTCAATTAAAACTATTTACATGACTCATAAAATATTTAATTTTATTTAAATTATTGCGCTAGTGCACAGGTAACTCTGTAATTACATAGTTATCGTTTTTTTTTTCATCCCCTCACTTCTCCAAAATAATAATTTAACATTAATATTTTAGAGAAATTGTATTTGGAATACCTTCAAACAAATTAAAAAATATATATTTGTA
The DNA here is from genome assembly GCA_948098905.1 of Tiliacea aurago. NCBI lineage: Eukaryota > Metazoa > Arthropoda > Insecta > Lepidoptera > Noctuidae > Tiliacea > Tiliacea aurago. The sequence continues at coordinate 20,271,794 of OX402579.1, read as the reverse complement.
GTTTGTTAACATTTTGTTCATAACCTTCCCGTTAACAATAATTCTTCTTCATCGTGTCTAAATAATAAATTATTATGATGTCATTAGGAAAGGAAATCTTAAAAATTCGAGGAATATACAAATTTAAGTACATAATATTATGAGAAACATAGCTTTCCAACTTGGAACACCCAACCCAACCATCAAATCCTCGATATGGTCGGAGATTAACTAGACAGGTCGAATCAAATCAATATCCATTTATTAATCGGCATTCTGCAATGGTTCCAAAATTTCTGACTACCTTCTAATTAAATAAAAATACATATAAATAGCCCTAAACGGCAAATTGCTCTAGTTCTTTGCATTTATCTTTATTTTGTTTATCAAAATATCATAATTTACATGGAGGTATTACTGAGCAAAACGTTGATTATTATTTATCTCAACTAAGTGGGATATTACAACATGTGATCTTGTAGGAACTTCTCTAGCGCGTGGTATAGATGCGGCCGCACGCCGACTAAGCCATGATCTTCGTCTGTGTAGCTCTGAAAATAAGACAAACAGTTTGCGTTTATTGTTATGTATAACCTTGTACCTTTTCCCCTGGAACGTTGGATCTCTCATTGAGGCAACCGTCAAATGCTGCCCTGTTCGTCGGATCTCTCAATGAGCGATCGAATTGCGGGTCGAAGAAATTGCGCCAATTTTACTGTCTAAACTATTCCTATCCTTTCCTAACTCACACAGAGTGTAGGGAAAAGATAAGGAAAGGCGTACAACATCACATGTTAAACATCGAGCAACATTTCGCTCCAGAATATTTGATTGTATACAGTCTATGGATACGCCTTCATTTGTTTTTACTACCTCGGAGAAATAGTGTCGGTGCGACTTAATTTTGTTAATAAAGTGTGGAAGTGTTTATAACGACCATGGACGGGTAAGTACTAGTAAGTACTTACCCGTCGTCACCATTCCGGTCGTCCAATCGTCATCTTGGAGCACTGTCTACCTTTCACTTTAAGCAAGTTTTGTAGGTCCGGGCTTAGTCTAAGTGTGGTCTAAGGTATGCACAAGACTACATTTATAAAAAATAGCCTCAATGGAAGTACCAAGGCTTATCCTTCTAAAATACAGGTTCAATCAAATTAAATTAGCTAAAGAAACTCAAAAATAATTGCAGATTTTTATTTTGTCGTGTTTTGATATCGATACCCATCACATCTGCGGAGTTTCTCTACTTAATTTAATTTGACCCTGTATTTTAGAAGGATAAGCCTTGGTACTTCCATTGATGCTATATTTTATAAATGTAGCCTTGAGCATACCTTAGACCGGGCTTAGTCTAAGTGTGGTCTAAGGTATGCTCAAGGCTACATTTATAAAATATAGCCTCAGTTCGTTCGCTTCGTTCGCTCGGTAAATAAAAGCTTATCGCAATACATTTAAGAATACAGTTAGTAATACTTAAAAAATTAAGAAGAGTCTACTAAAATCGTTTCCCAGTAGTTACAAAAGTTGAGGTACCTGCCCCATCTCAAAAATCCAGTTTTTATAATAATTAGCTCACCATCTGCGTGAAGTAGACATCTCGTCTCTGCAGTAGCCGTGACAGTAACATAGCGTGCTGGTAGTGCACGTTGTCGTCTGCGGTGCCGTGGATCAAGAAGTAGCTCTTGTTACGAAGGTTATCCGCCTATGAAATAACAGGATTAATATAATTGCATATTATAATTTTATTTACCCACATTCTCATGCTCTAGCATACGTACCACTTGTTCAGTAAGAAGTGACGACGCTGCGTAACCTTCGGCGTTTAATGACGGCAGTCCCATGTAACGTTCAGTGTAGATTGTGTCTGTAACCAAAAAATAACGTCCAGTATAAAAAAAAGGAATCGTCAGTGGGATAATGACAATGGAAAGACAGGTGAAGACTGAGCATGTTGCACTTTGGACATTATCAAAATTTTTGCATCTCCTGCTCTCTCAAAATTTCCTGAAATTTTTCTCAGCTTAAGCTAGCATAGTACAACTTTAGGTTGGTTCTAGTTTACAATTACTGGAAGGTATAAAGAACACAATAATAAATCTCAGTTTAAAGCTGTTTTTATGGAATGCATTGAAGAAACCGTCACATCCAAACCACCCTGGATAGTTAATCTATCTACCAAGTACTGACTGGCAAATTGTTTTACCACGGCATTAGTAGAACAAAAAATTAATGAAGGGTAATTCTATGGATACTAACCATAAAACCGCCAATCCACAACAGGAGCGACGGCTGCCGCACACCTGAAGACGTTACCGCCTTCAGCGAGCGCCTTACTGGCTGCGTACCCACCGTAGGACCAGCCCCAGATGCATGTGCGGTTTCCGTCTATCCAGGATAGGTTGTCTTGTAAATATCTGGAATAAAGGTAGAGAGTATTTAAAAAGTATTACAGTAGTAAACTTGAGAAAAAGTTCATCAAAGAAATAACTAATACCATTTATCTCGCTACGAGCCATAATTTGCGGGTAGTACTTTTGTCCAATTGAAGAAAATTCATGCACGGAATGTTGCTGGATCCCCATGAGTGACGGTTACTACGTTTGAATGACGTATCGATTAAGTTAAGTGCAGCATTTAACTTACCTTTAGAAAAACGTAATTTTGTAAACTATTCTTTTCTATAGATCCTTTGCCTCTGATTGAAACAAATTGGTCCAGTTTTGACGAGGATCTGGTTTTGACGAGGCTTAATTTATTGAACTAGAAATTCAAACTTACTTGGTAACAGTGATTTGGTCTTCAATCTCAACAGTTCCGAGCTTCCTGTTCAAAGCGAACATGTTGGTGACTCCTCTGAGTCCAGAGCCTCGTCCGTCAATGTGAGCGATGGCAATACCCCAGCGGCTGACGAGGGAACTGCCCCAGTCGAGCGACCATTGCTTTGTCACTAGAGCTGTGTCTGGTCCACCATACCTGAAAAAAAGAATTTGAGTCAACTAAAACTCAGTTAGTACGAACACTAAACCATTTTCTGGCACATTTGGATTGTCAAGGAGTCGGTCAGTCAGAAAGATGAAGCAAGTGACCCATTCTAAAGTGGCGTAGGCTCTTATGTTGAAAAAAGTCTTTAAAAGAAACAATACTTAGTGCCTTTTGGTTTGTTTTTTAAATGCAGTAAAAGATCAGTTCGCAACAAGCTATGGAGTGGAGGCGATAGTTTCGACAGCACTCAAGAACTATCACAGATACTCACACATAGACCAGTAGTGGCACATTAGTCCTATTGGCATAGTCTGCCGGTGCCTGAATGTGTACGTCAGCGGCCGGCAGCCCCACGCTGACGGGCACGGACACGCGGATGGTGGCGGGCAGCTCGCGGTTGCTGGTGATGGCGGTCAGCTCCGCGCTATCGTCCCACACGCGAACCAGGGAACCGTTCTGGAACATACATATTGAGATACAAGAAAATTCACAAGAATTGAAAGCTCCTTGTTCTTGGCCGTGTTTTAGTCTTTACATTTAAAGCCATAACTTGTTGGGCCATTCCAAAACAGACACTAAGTATAACCGGATCAAGACCAGCTGAGCAGACTCGCTAATGCCTTACGAGGCAAGACACTCGGTCAGTGAATGTGTGCATGTGAATGCGTGGTACTTCACCGCCACACAACAGACTCAGCACAATTCTTGGTGATTTTGTCAGTACAGACACTTACCACTGTCCTCCCGATGGATGGTGCTAGCTGGCTAGCATGACTGAGTGTGGATATCAAGAAGCATCTACCGTCATTGTCTCTTATTTGGGATCCCCTAAGGATCTTGAAGGGACTTTTACCCAACCCCGTTTACATGAATAGCAGAATTAATACTCACGGTAGCGTAAATGAAGATTTGTGGCACACCAGGACCAGCACAGTTGATTGTGATTCTGTCACCAGCGTTGCTGAGAGTAGCTTCATTGTAGAGGCACTTGCCTCCGTCCCCCCTCTGGATGCCGCAAGTGAAGCATGTGACCACAGCAGAAGAGTTCACCTTGTAGATGTGTTGTTCCGCTGAGTCTTCTACGCTTGTGGCTTTGTACCAGCTGGAAGAGAGAAATTATTCATAAAAATGATTGAATACGTTTTCTTTGAGCCTGCGTTTTCTTCGATTACCATAATGATCAAGAAGAAGTCAGAACTTTTTAAGAATTAGGTGCTTTGGAGTATTTTATATTTATCCACTATACTAGTGGGATGTTTTAAGATCACAGTCATAAGCTGGTTTTTGTTTATATTAGCCGTCAAGCAACATTTCCAATCTTAACTTGATGACATAATGACCCTTGGATTGCTATTACCGTTGTATGTACTATCATTCATTTAAAAATGATTTTTATTAAATCGTCGTATTAATTTATAAATTATACATAATATTTATACTAACATGACGTTATCGGAGTTCCAGGCTAAGATCTCAAGCACAGTATGCGCTGTATTGACGCGGTTCAGATGGTTCCACACGGCAGTGCCGGTAGTAGGTTGCGAGGCTTGAACTATTTGTTTATACAGCACTCCATCAACAAGCTGAAAAGGTATTTAACAATAATATTATTACAGACCCTTCCATGGAGGCAAGCTAGATAGGTAAGTCAAGAAAAAAAACCGTCAGAGTTTCGAAGATAAAGCTGTTATTTTGCTTCGTAGGTTTTTTATTAATTAAAAATATTTATTAAAAACTTGTCAGATGAGAATTTGGAATACCAAACTATATATTTTAGATTTCACGACATCTGTTGGTAAATGCAAGAATTGACTCCAAGCTGAAAGTATAGTTCACGGAATCGAAGCGAGATGGCGTTATTTGCTCTTTAATTTTAGTTTCTTGAGAAGCTACCAAGTAAAAAAATATATAAATCAATCAAATGTACTTACCGAAGGTAAAATGGTGATGAAAGCAGTGCCTGCATCGTTGAAGAAGAACGGAATATTGTCGATCCAGCCGTCGGGTTCATCGTAAGTGAAGATCTGGATTAAAAATATGTATGGGGGTTGAATTTTTAAACAAATAAACGTACAATACTAAACTTTTAGTTAGTAAGTTGTACTAAATAACAACTTATTGACAATGACGATACAAAATGGATTTAGTAAATGATTCAATCAATCCATCATCCTAGCTTTTTCCCAACTACTTATGTTGGGGTCTAACCGGATCCAGCTGAATACCAGTATTTTACATGGAGCGACTGCCTATCTGACCTCAACTCAACTATAACCCAGTGACTGGGTAATACGAGTAGGTACGATACCCCTTGGTAAGACTGGTTGCCAGACTTTCGAATTTCTGATGACCCGTAACGACTGTCAAAGATCCACGAATGACAGCTGGGACCAAAGGCTTAACGTGCTTTCCGAGGCACGGAGGAGTCTCGGTATGTAAAGATGGCCACCCATCCACGGACCAACCCCGGCAAGCGTAGCTTAACCTGATGGATCGACCCGTGTAGCTGTTATTACTTAGCCACGAGCTCCTCCTCCGAGATTTAGATTATGATTTTAAAATTTAATTTAAGTACTTTTGCTGTTTCCATAGTATTGTTGTCAGGTATTTATTTAATTTGATTATTTAGATTTTAGCTTGTAAGTAGGTACATTACAGTTGCAAAGTAAGTATTTTTTCATCATTGAATGAAAAAAATCCTTCACTTCAATTAATATTTCAGGAGGTACTTACCAGAGAGCAAGTTGCTTGTCCAGCTGTACATAGCTGTACTCTCATCTCAGTTTGTACTCTGTTCGTCCACACCAGAGCAATAGACAAGTTTGTCACAAATTTCACCGTCTTCAAAATGGGCCTGAAAACAGTAAATTCAATGACTTTAGTCCAAGAAAAAAATTATTACTGATCACTCTGTGTTAATAATAGTAGCTACTCAGACGTGTCACTCATGGCATAGCTTGCAAAAACACATTATAATAAAATAACTTGTATTTGTAACAAATGAAGAAAAGTTTCATTAACTTGATTATCTTGCAAACATACAAATAAAAAGCAACATTATCTGCCGAAACTTTAAAATCATGAAGAAAAATAAGCGCGTAGGTACAGCCTTCTAAAACAGTTAAAGATTTTTCCAAAATTGAACAGGGGCTCTTTATAGCTTCTCCTCAAAAATGAAATAAAGAAAGGTAAAGGTGATTTGAAACTCTCAGTGCCGCAGACACGCCTTGCGCGTTTTTTGTAAATTCTTCCTCAGGTGGCGCAAACACGCCGCGCTTGTTTTGATACTTTATAAATTGATATGACTTGGTAGGTTTTTTATTAAATACTGAATCTATGTCATCATGCAATGCCGCTAACCCGCGATGCGTATTTGTCGCGATATATATGCGGCACACTAAAAGACTATGTTAATAGAGGTGACAATAAGTAATGACACACAAACAACACTCACTGGTCGAGGTCAGCGGGAGCGATGTAGATGTTGGGCAGAACGGTCCCGGTGGTGTCTGATACGTCCACTAGAGTCACTGACACCGTTGGATTGGGTGTACCAGACTGAAATGAAATAAGTTGAGATTATTAAATAATGCTGTATTGGTAAGCAGTTTAGGCAAAGAATTATGAAGGCACGAGATATGAGATGATACTAGAGCGAACAAGGTAAGCTGCAGACTTATCAGAATCATTTGACATCATCATTTCATCCGAAAAACATCCACAGCTGGTTATAGGCCTCCCCCAAGCACCGCCACTTCGGTTCTGTGCTTCACATATCCAACAGATTCCTGCAGTCTTCGCAAGGTCATTGGTCCACCTTGTGAGTGGCCTCCCAACGCTACGTCCTCCGGTACGCGGTGCCAGTTCAGAACCTTTCGCCCCTTATCGGCCTTCTGTTCTGCGAGCAATGTACCCTGCCCTCCGCCACTTTAGTTTTGTAATTAATTCCTCAGGCTATGTCGGTTACCTTGGTTCTCCTGTGGATCTCTTCATTAATTGGACATGTTTGTGAAAATATACCAAATTAAAGATGATTTGTTATGAGATGCTCGTTACAAGTAGGTAATTGTGAAAGATTAAATAACACATTATCGCTAGATTAAGAGATTAAGCTAGATTAAGTTGTCTTTAAGATTGAGTTTCACTAGAGTAAAGATACCTAATCTTAAACAGCTTCTACTTAATATAGACCTCAACAAATGTGTGATAACCACATCCTATTAAGTGGATCATTAGGTACTTATTATAATGTTCTGCATAACACAATAATAATGAACGACCGTAGAGACGTTATTCCTAATCTCTAACCACAACCAATGAACCAACAAAATGAAATCATAATAAAATAAAGAAAACTAATCAATTGATTTCCCTATGTCCACAACATCACTTAGGCACAGAACAAATGAGGACATAAGGTTCAGCACTAACAGAACACTTTTATTCGAATAAAATGTACAAGAGCCAAAAGACAGTTTTACTACCGGTCATAGGCCCACAGTTATTCTTGACGTGCAGCCTGTATTAAACAAAAAGTCTAAAGAGACAAGCTACTTGTGTGCTGAAATGCTATAACATCCTGGATATTCATTAGATATTCTTTAATTCTTTTGATTAATTAAAAATGGACACACACTTCTCTGTGTGTTTATTATTCTAGCGCTTGGCACGCGTGTGTTGCAACTGAAAATCAGTGTCAGGTGGTACACCTTGTGTTGTCATCTGACATTATGCTGAGCTGAGGCCCTTTTGGCATAAGGTGTATTTTTTGCTGTAATGCCAATAAACGTTTTTTTCTTTTATTGGTGATTTGAGTTTGTACCACGTTACTTATCCGTGGACTATGGGCCTATAACTAATAGGATCTATTGAAAATACAATTGCTGCCACATCTGACACATCTTAATAATATACACCTACGAAGAACAGAAACTCCAATAATGAGCGAGTTCGAACTTACGAACTCTGGCTCACCGGCTATTGCCGCTTTTTCTTGCAATTATCCTTCTGTAAGAGTATTTTTATTGGTACACTCGTCTTTCCATTATAAAGGAACAGAATCAATAACTAATTCCGCTCAGTTTTCAATCGTCACGTTCTGAACAATAGTCTTGTGTCGAAGCCTCGTGTCGTTATGTACCGTGTTATTGAGATGACGAGGGGGAACAGATTTGAGGAAAGAGAAAAGAAAAATAGTTATTTTTTTCTTGTTTGGATCGTAATTTCGCACCACCAATTTCTCATCGATTAAACCATTGTTTTTTATGCATTCTATAAATTATTAAATAGTCCTGCGAGGGGCTAGGTTAGCTAAACTAGGTGAGCTAAACTCGAGAATGTTATCATTAATTTTCAATCATTCAGAATCAAGTTCCATTCTATTCAGAACTCAGAGATGTCTGAATAAGAACTTCAAAAAACCGGCCAAGTGCGTGTCGGACTCGCGCACGAAGGGTTCCGTACCATTATCTATAATATAAGGAATGGCAAAAAAACTTTGTATTATTTTTATTTAATTATTTATTTTTAAAGTGAATATATGTATGACGGAAGCCATATTGTTTAACAGCTGCGAGAAGCGGCGACTAGATGGCGCTAGTGGAACGTGCACCATAGACAATCATTCATTCTATCGGTCATTTGACTTAAAACACTTGAAGTCAATTGAGTGAAATATTGTAACGTTACCCCCCACTAGCGGATCGCCTTTATAAGGAGCTACGCTGTTGATTCGGTACGCATTTTGAACGGATGCGTCTTGGTGCACGGACCACTGTCTCTCGACAGTCAGTACTGCCCGGTTATTGGATATGGAACGCTGTCTCCGACAAATTAGTACTATCCTTATTGCGGTGGGTGCATGGACCACTGTCCCTGACAGTCAGTACTGCCCTATGTGACCGCCACTACCATTATTAGTTATTTAATATATTCTTTTTAATTTCTATATTCTCTCGATTTAAAATAACTGATTGTTCGATTGAAATATATTTCTGTATTGCCATATCTGAGTATCACTTCTGATGTCTGAACCTATCCCGACATGTATATAAATATTCTGTGAATATTTCAAGCCTGTTGCCGTTATCAATATAGAGCTAAAACGAGCAAAAAAAGTCACGTTTGGTGTATGGGAGCCCCCTTAAGTATTTATTTTATTCTGTTTTTTAGTATTTGTTGTCATAGCGGGAACAGAAATACATAATCTGTGAAAATTTCAATTGTCTAACTGTCACGGTTCAAGAGATACAGCCTGCCGCCTGGTGACAGACGGACAGGCAGACAGACAGACAGACAGACGGCGGAGCCTTAGTAATAGGGTTCCTGTTTTACCCTTTGAGTACGAAACCCTAAAAATCGTCAAATAATATAATAATACGTTTTGGAATAGCTGAAAACGCCAAACCGCGTACAAACACGCACTGCGTCTGGCGGTTACTCGAGTTTATTTCAGAACCAACATGGATTTCTACAGCAGCGTGTATTGTGGCTTTGCTTTAAAATAATTGAAAACGTAAATAACGCCGCCACCATAGGTACTGGGTACGTCCACTAACTGATCAAAGACATTTGAAAGTATACTTTTACAAAATGTACAACGAATTGCGATCATCCCAATAAGTTTTTTAACTACAAAATATCGATCGGTACTTTTGATAAATTATTACATGTTGTGAGTGAGTCTGTATCTATGACGCAGATGGATTGCTTAATTAGCTGTTTTACATAACTGCTAGCTAAAACAGTTCCGTTATGTAAAACTGCTGAACGACGTTTAGCGGTTTTTCATAATCACTGAATTTTAACACGCAGCATTGCATAAACGTTTTGCATATATCAACTATTAGAGGCTATGTAGAACTGCGTGAAATTAAACGTCAGATTGTAGATTTTAGTTCAATTTTTTTTCAGACGTGGCTCTGTGTGTCATAAACAGCAATAATGGCGTCCGAAACCGAAATAAATAGAACGCGTAATAAGAGTAAAAATGACCCTAACTCAAGTGAAAACCAACCACGGTTTTAGTTATGAATGTTTTATAATTTAAAGAATACTTTGTGTTGGTTGACTTTAAGTTCTTTTTCTGTGGAAGACGTACGAAAGAAGTTACCTGATCAGAGGTGAAAACCAACTTGAGGATGATCTTGCAGACTGAAAAACTTAAGATATGTATTCTACTATCACATCTCACGTGGCTGTAGGTAAATAAAACAGACTTAGTTCTCTTGGGAGCATCACCCGTTATACGAATTTCTCCGAGAGCTTTCTTCCACAATTTTCGTCTTTTAACATGTTTGGCAAATACATGGGTATTTTTGCAGTCAACAGCTGCGCAACGGGGTATATTAATTAATATTGCGTAAAAGAAGTTGCTTGTTTACAAAAAAAAATATGGATAGTGACAGCTAGCTGCCAAATTCTTAGACGTTGGATAGTAGCGACATCTGAAATGACCAAGTAGCAGTTTTTATCCTCATTGCACTAAATAGTTACCAACAACGCCACCCTGTCAATGTCATTCGAGCGGTAAATAATCCTTAAATCATTGCAGAGAATTTGTGTTTTCTGTTTGGATTTATGTTCCAAACAGTTCGTTTCATGAATGAATGTTACTTGCGTAAAACAAGTTTGCAAACACCATTACAAAAAAAACAAATGCTTAAAAAATAAACTTCTTATTTTCAAACAATGTCAACATTCAAGATTCGAACTCGACGTTTGAACCTATTTTAAAATCTCCGCATTATGACGAACGTGCCATATCTGACTTGGATCCCTCGATCGGCATTACGAGGCCTCAATGCGGTGCTCCGACCTCAGTAACGTCAAACGAGTCCGATATACACTTTCACTTATATCGCGTATTATATTCTCGTATATTTTATGTTAAATGTTTTAAGGGGACGTTGCTTTTCATTTGCGATTTTTTGTAAAATTTTTAGGGTATACCTACCCTAAATAAGAGAATAAAAGAAAATAGATATCAAAATCAAGTAGGTAGTTTATGTTTTGTAATTGTAGTAGTCAGAAGCTCAAATTAATTGATCCATATTGTTTTAGTACCTTTCTAATAAAAAAATGCTAATTAATCTTTAATGAACCAAAAAGTTAACACGAATTGAGCTTAGATTAATTATTTATATGTCTAGAGTGTCACGCTGCAAAAAAAACTAAAACAAACAAGCCAACTCTGCTAGGCTGGTGTGCGTGACAGCTATGTGTTACACTCGCGCCACGTCATTGTGCGTACATTTTGCGGCCACCTATTGGACGCAATTTGTTTTGACTGTCTATCTAGACATAGTTATAGGTATCTTTGAGTTTGAGCATAATTTTAGGAGTCCCAAGAATCAAGTTAAGACGCAGATATATGCCAGTGGCCTTAAGTGGTTAGCTTGCATGTTCTGTACTGAGCTAACGCAACGCGTCGTACGTTCAGCCAGTAATAGGACTCGCCCATCAAGGAGTGCTGTCCCCAATTTAACGCATTATTAATTTATTATACACAAAACAAAAGGTATTTTAATAAAACGCGTATGCTAAAAGATCAATAATTAAATTATCTTTAAATTGGTGAAGATTTCAGAAAAATACGCTTGATTGATTTTGCGCCATTCACAGTTTTTTATCCGCGTTAGACATAACTTTACAAATTAATTTCAGTATGTAATATAAACATAATCTAAAATTTTCACATATTAAGTTATTGAGAAAATTAAATGCTTTAATTTAACATATATTTTTTTCAAATCATTAACACTACTCGTTAAGGCGCAACTAGTCGATACTTTTTCCATACAAATTTCGGGGGGGGGTTTTACTCCACTGTTACACATTGTACATCTAAAGTAAAACCTGATATCGTTTTGTCTCATTATTAATTTTGTCTGTACAGAAGCAGAATAGTAAAAAACAAAGGCATTAAAAAGTTATGAGCCAACAAAGATTCGTTTTTCCTGCTAATTTTAACGCAACTTTGGGCGTAAATAAGTAATAAAAGAAGTATAAAATCTCAAAAACAAAGCTCGTTCCGACAAAGCTCAGTTGTCGAAGATTACAATTAACTTTATTCGTAATTGATTTATGCAGTAGTTTTTTCATAAAACCCCACCTTCCAAAGGAGTTTTCGTATATTTTTACGCGCGCGGTTTAGTATGAATCGTCGTGCACTGTGTTTGTGTGCGTGAGACTAGACGTTATGCGTGTAGACTAGCTTCTAACTGCTCATCACTGGTGCTATCTCTGTCAGATACGATGCTAGGTGAGACAGCGTGCTTTTTGGCCGCACCCGCCAGTGAGTTCGAGCCCGCGACTAGTTGGCTCTTAAGACGTGATCTTCAGTATAAAATCATTAAAAGTCGGTTATCGTCGCCTTCATTCTTTCTTATTACGTATTATAAGTAATGACTGTGTGCATTTCATACAGAAGTCTAAATATTTTTGTGTAAGCTATTTAGCATAGCTAAGTATTCATATTATACGATATTTAATCTGTAATGCGAGACCTCGATCTGTATTATTTGCCCTGCATTGGGTACTATGCCAAACCAGTCGTGTACCCTTTCACTCTTACGGCGTCAAACTTATATGTGAATTAGGTGGTATTTTTTATTCTACTTAGTGAATGTGCAATACTACGTTTGAGGTTAATACAACATAACTGAACTGCACGTGTAGCTTGACAAATTCTATCTATATTCTACCAAGAATAGACAAAGTTTCTTTCTATCCAACGCGACATCTCTTCTGCCCGAGCACGGGGCGACCGTAAGGGTAGGTTCAGATGACAAGCGCTCAACGCGCGTTTTGATAACGCGCGTTTACAACTACATACATTTTATTCAGGCCGTACACATGCTAACGCGCGTTTTAGTAACGCGCGCGTTCAACGCTGCGCTAGCGCTCGACTGTTGTCAGCGCGCGTCAACGCCGCTTTGAGATCATTGGTTTTCTATGTTTCCGTTCAGTTGAGCGCGCGCTTTCGACGCGGATAGACGTATTTTAGGGTTCGTCAAGTTCGTCCGAAAATCGTCCGAAATGGAAACCGAAGCTTTTAATACGGAATTATTAATTGATGAAATAGAGAAACGTCCTGCAATATGGGACATGACAAGTAGCGATTATTCAGATAAGAATTTGAGAAGACGGGCTTGGGAAGAACTCGTCCTTATATTTTGTGAAGGACATGACAATGAAGAAAAGAAGATAATATTATGTGAGTATATATATTTATTTACATTTACAATCGGTTTGTGTTACAAGTTAAATATAACGATCCTGCCAATCTACTTTTCCTTCATTAATGAAATAGTTTGTTAAATGTACTCGAACATTATCCGCCTGTCGCACAGCACGTCCGGTATAATGTGAGGCTAGATTTTCCAGGGGTGGCGTATAAAGTGTGTCTTCAAAATTGTAGCCATCCCTGATTCTGACATAATTATTTAGTGTACATATCGCTTTTACGATCTTTTCTGCAAAACCGATGTTAACATCTAACGGCCTGTGTAAAATTCGCCATTTATTGCACATTATGCCAAAAGTACATTCAACATACCGGCGTGCTAATGTCAAACGGTAATTAAATATTTTTTTAGCATAAGTTAGTGACCTTCCCCCATATGGACGCATTAAATTCTCCATCATGCCAAAAGCTTCATCAGCCACTATCACATATGGCAACGTTGTCGGTCTATTTTGTATTAACAATGCCTTTGGCTCAGGTAGATCTAATGACCTTTCTGTCAGCTTTTTGTACAATGAAGAATTCTTGAATATACCTGAGTCACTGTTTTTACCGTAGGCACCTATGTCAACCCACACAAAACAATAGTTTGCATCCGCTAGCGCCAATAAAACTAGCGAAAAATATTTTTTATAGTTATAATACATAGAACCCGTGTGTTCAGGCTGGATTAACCGTATATGTTTCCCGTCCAAGGCTCCCAAACAATTGGGAAACTTTGAGTTCTTTTCAAATATCGTGGATATTTCACACCACTTTTCTTTCGTTGGTTCACTCATAACAACGGGCCTTAATTTTTTCCAAATAGTTTCACATACATGTGGTATTATAGTAGCCACAGTAGATTTGCCAATTCTATAGTCGTAGCTTAATGTCCCAAATGAACATCCAATGGCCAAATATCTGGAAACAAACATAAACTATTACTAAATACTGTTTTTTTTTCAGCGTCATCCCTGCAAAAAAAGTGGAAGAGTTTACGGGATAATTATATGAGAGAGGTGAAGAAAATAAAGACTGTCAAATCTGGATCAGGAGCTTCCAAAACTTCGACATATATTCATTATAATAGACTACGATTTCTACAGGCATCAATTGCCAACAAAGATACAGAAAGTAGTTTCGATGCAGATAATGCATCAACTTCGTCAGAGGTTGCTGAAGTAGAAATAAGTTCTGGCTTTAAGAGTCCTAAATCTACTTCAAGAAAAAAACAAAAATTAAATCCTGCTGATGAAAGATTTGCAAACATATTAGAGCAGAGTTTAGCACAGAAAAATGTGTCTCATCCAAAAGAAGATGACGATGAAGACAAGCTGTTTTGTTTGTCACTCGTTAAAGAGATTAAAAAAATTCCGGAATATAGGCGACTTCAAACTAAAATTGCCATTTATAATTTAATTTTGCAAAACCAAAATGAATTTCAAGGACCACAACAACAGACATATGAAAATCAAAATTACCCGGAATCACAACGAAGAAATTATTCATCACAAGAGCAGCGTCATCAGTCATCAGCTTCTGTTGAAGGCTTTCGTTATCATGATTATAGATCACAGCAGTCTAGTGTGTCAAATAATTTTGCACATTATGGTTATACTACAGCAATGGGGTCTCCATCGCCAGTAACACCTACTCCATCGCCAGCACCAACTAATGTCAGCAATGAATCAGAGTTAGAGTTATTCTGCGAGTAACAAAATGTTATTTTTTCTTTAAAAAAATTGTTCCTAAACAAGTTCATTTGATTTATTTGATTTATAGATTATGTTGATTATTAAAAAACTTACCTCAATGTAATTATGAGTTTTTCTTCCGGTGAAATGCTATATCGCACAGCGTTTTTATCTGCTACGAGTTCATCGTTTATGAGAGTCAGTAAGTCATCAAATGACTTGATGGACATTCTGAAGTAGTTAAAGAATTTGGGCTCAAATTGCCTTAACTTAGGATATAAAATAATGTACTGACTTTCAGTCAGCCTGGTTGACAAAATTGGGTGAACCCAATATCTCCGTCTTCTGTTGTGTCGTTTCTGCCGTCTGTATAAAATCACCGATAAAACTGTTTCTACGTCCATCTTCGACAAATGTAGAACTCAAACTGGCCGCAACAACGCGCGTTTAACGCCTGCCTACCGTTTAAAGCCTACCCTTAGGCTCACGTTTCTATGAAGACAAAGACATATTTATTCTTTCCTTAGTTTCCTCAGTAATAAAGGCTTCTACATACCGGGGCGACTTGTCGCGCGACGCGACGCGACACAAAGGCACCGCTCGTCCCGCGACACGCGGGGCCTTTGTGCCGTGTCGCGTCGCGCGACAAGTCGCGCTGGTATGTGGAAGCCTTAACGTGGTAGGTAGTGATGTAGATAAATAAGCTATAAACTCTAAATAATATTACGTTTCGATATCGAAGAAAATGTGTCAAACGCCAAGTTTTAATTAATAAAATTAGTTTTTTTTAATAATACAAAAAAAATAACATACATTTTGTGACGCCCCTCGTGCAAGCAGCATCCCAACATGAATTTAAGGAATAAATACTGTTTTTTTTTTGCAATATTATAACAATAAGCAATTGCGACTTTACATAGTAAGTTTGTGATGACTATTTAGATTTTCTCCAACTGTTTCCGTGTGCTCCCGGTTGGACCCGTTTTTTTTTTAATTTTTTGCTTTTGTTATTTACATAATCTCATGGAATGTTTTCGACTAGCACAACAATTTCTTTTCCACCATTTTTTTATTTTTATTCCACTTTTTGTTTGATTGTCCTGCTTTCATGTCTAAACCGACGACAATGGCATGGCCTCGTGGAAATTGGAATCTTATGTATAACGCGCTGCGCCCCGTGGTTTCACCCGTGTAAGTCTCGATCCCGTGGGAATATCGGGATAAAAAGTAGTCTATAAGTTAATCCAGGGTGTCAGCTACCTTCTTATAAAATTTTATCAAAATTGGTCCAGCCGTTTGAGCGTGCAGAAGTAACAAACACACACTCACAAATTTTCGTCTTTATAATATTAGTGTGAAGTGTGATTTAGCGTGATTGGCTCTTGCCCGCGGCTTAGCCCGCGTGGAGGTCGGAAATTATACCACGAGAACGTATTAACGAGATAAGAGTATTTTATGTCCCTAGATCATGGTCTACTCATGTGCCAAATTTCAATAAAATCCTTTCAGCCGTTTTAGCATGAAAGCGTAACAAACAAACAGACTCAGTTTCGTATTTAATAACTAGCTGCCCAGCGCGACTTTATTGGCGTGTTGTCCTACCTAGGGGTACTAGGATTAGGGGTAGGGTAGGTTAAGAGTAGGGTAGGCCCTACCCCTAATCCTTCGCGGACGTATGCAGAAAAATTCACCAAAGTTTTGTCCATAGAGGACAAACAAACAAACATTGATTTTTAGGGTTCCGTACCCAAAGGGTAAAACGGGAGCCCTATTACTAAGGCTCCGCCGTCTGTCTGCCTGTCTGTCTGTGTGTCTGTCACCATGCTGTATCTCATGAACCGTGATAGTTAGACAGTTGTAATTTCACAGATGATGTATTTCTGTTGCCGCTATAACAACAAATACTAAAAAACAGAATAAAATAAATATTTAAGGGGGCTCCCATACAACAAACGTGATTTATGTGCTATTTTTTGCTCTATGTTGATAACGGCAACAGGTAGATGCTTGAAATATTCACAAAATATTTAGTTAGATATTCACTTTCAAAATAAATATAAAATAAAACAAATATTTAAGAGGGGCTCCCATACAACAAACGTGATTTTTTTTTCCATTTTATAGATAATGGTACGGAACCCTTCGTTTGCGAGTTCGACTCGCACTTGGCTGGTTTTTTCATCATCAACATCGAGATTTCTGTATTATATTATAACAGTTAAATATTAATGTACGAGTAGGTACCTTTTAAACATAAATCTTCCGGAATCAATGCTCTAAATCAGATGTTCTCAAACTTTTGACTGACTTTTTAAACTGATATTTCAAGCGACCACACCAGAGGCGATTGATGAACCCAAAAACTCATCAAACTATTTGTTTTTTTTTATTTTATCATGTTTAGATATCGATAGGATACCCATCACATATGCGGATTAATTTGACCCTGTATAATTGTTACATGTAGTACCATTACCACACACTGTTCAAAGATGCTTTGGCTATCTCTCTCTACATCACTTCCATCCCACATTCAACACCATTTCTCCAAATCAAATATTAAATTAGAATCCAATTCCCCTTAACACAAGAGCGAGTGACGCAATTAACCGAAGGAATTGAGTTTACCGAGACTGTGTGCAGTTGAACTTCTGGCTTCAACAGTTCATTATAACTTTCGTCGTTTGTTGAACTTTCTAATGATTAAGGTGATGCAGTTCTTGAAACTTGGCTTGAGGCGTGAATAAATCTTTAGTTTGCCTTGGAAGTTATCGTGGAAACACTAGGTGATATTGCTTACGAGGATAATTTAGTTGGTAGTTTGGATCCGCTAAGGTCCCACGCCTGAAGTAATTTAAAACGTGGTGTCTTAGCTCTGCAGTGCAGAGCAGTGGTGTCCCAGTGGTAACGACCGTGACTTATGAGTTATAGGTTCGAACCCAAGCAGGCGGTAACTTTGTGTAAATTATTTCATCACCACTGCTCTTAAAACGGTGAAGGAAATCATTGTGAGAAAAACCGGCATGTGCTAGAACCAAAAATTCTCGAAGACATGAATGCGATATCTACCAACCCGCACTGGGCCCGCGTGGTGGATTACGGCCCACTCCCTCTCACAGAGCTGGCGGCCTGTGTCCCAGCAGCGGGATCATTATAGGCTGATTATGTGTGTCTTAGCTCTTCGTCTTCGCCAGATGGACATTATCATACATTTCCTCATCACCAAAGTCAAAGTCAAAACATTTATTTCAAACTAGCTGCGTCAAGCAAGTCTCGATCCCGTGGGAATATAGGGATAAAAAGTAAGCCTATATGTTAATCCAGTGTGTCAGCTACCTCGATACAAAATTTTATCAAAATTGGTTCAGCCGTTTTTACGTGAAAGAGTAACAAACATCTATCCATCCATACTTACAAACTTTCGCGTTTATAATATTAGTAGGATAGGCACATATTAAGGTGTGTCCAAACATTGAGCGGCAAGAGCGCGGCAACAACACGCGGCGTTCGCAGGACACATTTCTGCCGCGCTCTAGTTAGGACTAAACCGACGAATGTTTGCGCGGCGGTACTGCGCGGCACATCCGAGACACGCCGCGCACTTCAGTTGGCATCAGAACTAAAATGAAAGCGGTTGCGTGTGTCGTAGCTCTGCTTATTATTCGAAAATTGCGAAGATGGAATAAGAAAAAGCCTATTAAAATAAGAAAATGCTGGATGATGCCACTTTATCAACGGAGGTTACAGAATTTTGAATCAATAAATTACGAAATTAATTACCGTTAATTAATTATTATTTACGTCTGTATGAGTTTAGAAGACTTTTCATTATAAATTTTATTTCCTTCTTAGGAAGATCTAAATTGTTGGCTAATTCATCCCATATCACGTTTGTTTTATAACACATTAAAGATCCATACATTTCAATCAAACAAATTGATGTTTTGTTGTCCATTTTTATATGCATCAGATACTCGTATACGTCCAAACACAACTACTGACGAATGTTCACTGCAAATGTTTGTGCGCGGCAGGTTGACAGAAGCGTTCGCGCGCGACAGTCGTCCAATCACAGCGCGGCAGCCCCCGCGCGGCAGCCGCGCTCAAATGCCGCGCTATGTTTGGACACACCCTAAGACTTCTATTTTTCTGTAAATTTTGAACGTCAAAATTTACAGAAAAATAGAAGTGAGTCTAGTTCATCATCTGCCCAGCCTTGTCCCAACTATATCAGGGTCAGCTTCCAGTTTAACCGGATGCAGCTCAATACCAGTATTTTCCATGGAGCGACTGCCTATCTGACCTCGACAACCCAGTTACTGGGTAACACGATACCCCTTGGTAAGACTGGTTGTCAGACTTTCGGGCTTCTGACGACCCGTAACAACTGTCAAAGAACTACAAATGACAGCCGGGACCAAAGGCTTAACGTGCTTTCCGAGACACGGAGGGATTTTGGTATGAAAAGATGGTCACCCATCCACCGAACAACCGTGGCAAGCGTAGCTTAACCTGATCAATCGACATATGTAGCTGTTATTACTTAGCCACAAGCCCCTCTCAAGTGATTATAGTTGCCCCTTTCAAAATGTAGTTTCGTGTGGAGAAGAATAGGCAAGAAACTCCACCGTTACTCCTATACAATGTTTTACAATAAACAAAACCAAAAATAATGGCTTGGTTTGATTAAAAAAATAAACTATCTTACATATCATATCATCACAGATTATTCTAAACAGACCAGAAGACATAATTAGCTTCTGGAGGGAGGTGGGCTGGTTGGAATAATCACCAACGACGGCCGCCATGGCTCACGCACAATGGTCCACCTGAAGGACTAAGTGCGGAAACCAAACCCTATCTAACATAGAACATAACATCACGACTGTTTTCTCTGAAGGGTTAGGCAGGTCTGTAGGTAGGTACATAATTATCCCACATTTTGCTAGATAAGATGTTAGAAAAAATAAACGATCACCTTGCTCCTTGTTTATAAGACACATTCAGAAGATTTTTCCCCGTCTCCAAAGATATAAATATGTCTAGATAGACAATCAAAACCGTGAACTCGTCGAAAAAAATAGCGTCCAACTGTTGGCCGCAAAATGCACGCACACTAGAATAACACAATGACGTGACGCGAGTGTAAGACGTAGCTGTCACGTACACCATTCGTTGGTTTTAGTTCTTTTGCAGCGCTCTCTATCTAGACATATAAAAATTGAGCCGTTACGCGACGCCTGGCAGCTAAGTGTAACATCGAAATTATTTTACACACTATTACATAAAGACTGTATAGTGGCGACGCGTCGCTACGCGGCAAGTGTCGCCCCGCCAGCAACCGGTTTTACGTGCGGCTATAGATGTTTAATATCAATAATCAAAGCCCGTGTCGATATGTTGGACAACTTGGTCTCCCAGCTTTAGCAATCATTTAGTGGTTACAAGGTGTTTATTATATTGTGTGCCTTTTAGTCTGTGCTAAATATAGGCTTCTACATACAGGCGCGACTTGTCGCGCGACACAAAGGCACTGCTTGTCGCGTGACACGCGGGGCCTTTGTGTCGCGTCGCGTGTCGCGCCAGTATGAAGAAGCCTTAAATGTATTTTCTTTATTTTACGTTTTAAAATAAAGCCCCATTTACGCGGTACAAGTTGCCCGTGGCATACCATAACATTTAAGAAACAATTGATTGGCCCAAATTACCAAACATTTGATCAAATTAAGTCAATATGATTGACGCCGATAGCACACCTTCGCAGCGAAACCGCAGTAGTTCAATTCAACTGGCTCGCATCATGTTCCTCTACTCGCATCCGATTCGAGTAGCGGAGAATGACGCGAGCCAGTTGAATTGAACTACTGCGGTTTTGTTGCTATGGTTTCGTGGCGGAGGTGTGCTACCGGCGTGAATCTCCAAATATAAGTAATTATACAGCCAAGGATGTAGAGGAAGTGTGTGGAGGAGCTCTTGGCTTAGTAATAACAGCCGAACGAGTCAATACATCAGGTAAAGTTACGCTTGCCAGGGTTGGTCTCGGGATGTCTGACCATCTTTACATACCGAGACTCCTCCGTGCCTCGGAAAGCACGTCAAGTCATTGGTCTCGATTGTCTTTCATGGATTTTTTAGGGATCGTCAGAAGAGACGCCTGAAAGTCTGACAACCAGTCTTACCAAGGGGTATCGTGTTAACCGGTTACTTGGTTGTGGAGGTCAAATAGGCAGTCGCTCCATGTAAAATATTGGTATTCAGCTACATCTGGTTAGACTGAAAGCCGACCGCATAGTTGGGAAAAGGCGGGCAGATTGATTGATATTAAGTGAATAGGATTTTTCCAAATATAAGATATTATAGGTATAGCTCCAACAGTGTCCTAAGCATGGTTGCGAGTCACCTTTTTTTTTTTTGGGTGGGAAATTATCAAATAACTTCTCCCACTCTGGGCGGAGCAGGAGCGCGTGTCAGGCTTTTACTGACTAAAACCCACCCGTATTTCTTCATTTGCCTGTGTGCCAGGGCCACGATATCCCTTTCGGACAAACTCGCAACCCTGGCAGGCATCAGCCCTAACGAACCCCGTCAGTTGATGCTGACAAACCTTTGAGGCGCGCGTGGAATACAACGCGCCGTCGGCCCGGGCCTGGTCTTTATCGGACGGTGAGCTACCCATCGCTCACCGTCCGCAGGCCCAGGCCTAGGGTGGCCGGAAATTGGCTTGCGACTCCCGACGCCCGGGGCGAGGGCGCGAACCTTGCCTATCCCTCATGCGTTCCGCCTTACGTGTTTAACTGGGTCACTGTTGTGCCGTCTCTCATGGAATGTCACAACGGTGACCAATCATTATTTCTTGTATTGTTTTTGTTTAGTGTCTCTGTTTACTAACATAGTCGTAAGTTTTACTAACAAATCTTGTTGAGTCTTGGTTACTCGAATAAAGAAAATTGTATTCTATTCTATAGTAAAGGATGTGCCAATTTTTACTAACTAGATGATCGTAATTTTTAAAGAAAACTTCTGTTGTAAACTCCTATAGTGATAAATAATTTCGTTATCACGAAGCATCTACTGTTTGTAAGGCAAATAAACAGTAATTATCACTTATCTTTCCTTCAAGTACAATCGATCTAGGTTAATCTGATTAGTTACTATTTACTAAAAGGTATACACTTAATTATTATGATTGTACTATAAAACTTCAGTAATTTAATAATTATACCAACTAGACAATGATGTGAATGATGAATCCTAATCCTAACTTCCTAACTAATATTTTATATGCGAAAGTAAGTTTGTTTGTTTGTTTGTTACCTTTTCACGCCTAAACCACTGAACCGATCATCCTGAAATTTTGCATATACGTTTTCAGGTGTACAGAAACAGAGATAGGGTACCTTTCATCCCGAAAAAAAGTACTGTTGCTGAGGAAAACAACAATAACGTTCTTATGATAATAGATGGCGCCACGTCTTTTTCGAATCATGATTGAATTAAGTATATTATTTTTGTTCCGGTAGTTCCCGTGGAATAATTTCAGACCTCCACGCGGGTGAAGCCGCGGTCATTAGCTAGTTACTCATATTTAGTATTATCATCACAAATCCATCTGCGTCATTATGAAATCACACTAATATTTATAAAGGCGAAAGTTTGTGATTGTGTGTGTTTGTTACTTCTTCACGCTCAAACGACTGGACTAATTATGATAAAATTTTATATGGAGGTGGCTGACACCCTGGATTAACATGCTTTTTATCCCGATATTCCTACGGGATCGGGACTTACGCGGGTGAAACCGCGGGGCGCAGCTAGTCCTAACTAATATTATAAATGCGAAAGTCTGTTTGTTACGCTTTCACGCTAAAACGGCTGAACAGATTTGGATGAAATTTTTTTTTTGGGCATAGGATACTTTTTATCCCGGTCCCTGTAGGATAATTTCCGACATCCACGCGGGTGAAGCCGCAGTAAATTTTACGCGGCTTCAACTTTATTGGTACACACGGCTACACATCAATCTATACATTTCCAGTATGTGCAGTATGAGCAAAGGTTTCTTTTCAGACCCTAAGAAAGTGCTACGGAATTGTATAACAGTGCAAATTGACACTATTATAACATAATCTATCACGTAAAATAATAAGTTAGAGTCAAATTGCTTATTAGTCTATTAAGCTAGATTGTAATAAATTGTTAAGAGCAATATTTTTTTATTAATAATAATTAAAAAAATTAATCAGTATATGCTGATCTCGCATTGTATAAGATTTCCGTACAATGAGAGGTCAGCTGATACTGGAAATTATAGCTTGATGTGTAGCCGTGTGTACTTAAATTTAAGATTTGTTGTTTAAAAGGATTTATTTTGTTTTATTTAAACTCTTTAACTCAACCTTTGATTCTGGATTTGGATCTGGATTCACTGCTTCACAATAATAAAGGCAGATTTCAACCACGTTAGCCAATTCAGTTAGTGACCGCAAAGCCTACTCAGTTCCATTAGGTATACTGGCATTCAAAATCACACTTTGATAGAGAGAAATTAATTGTTTAGAAAATTGTCATTTTTCAACAGTTGTATTAAATGGCACAGAAAATTGGCGTAGTGTGTCAATTTTATAAGCAACTAGCTTCTGCCCGCGACTTCATTCGCGTGGAAATCGGAAGATACCACAAAGTACTAAAATAACAGCCAAATTTTATAGAAAACGGCCTCATTGGTCTAATGCTCGCAAGCACTACTGTTGAGCATGAGGTCCTGGGTTCGATTCCCGGGTCAGGCAAAGTGTTATTAGGTTTTCCATCTGAAATTTCTCAGTAACTGTCCGAAGTCTGGGTTTGTGCCCGGTTACTGGCAATAGGCTCTCCCCCTATTACATGGGACCTAAACATAACTGGTGAAATGTGGATGTTCTATAGGTACACCTGTGCCTATCCCGTCGGGGAATACAGTCGTGAAATTATGTTATTTTTATAAAACTTTCCTATATACAACTTTTTTTTTTTTTGGTTGCGAAATTATCAAATAACTTCTCCCGCTCTGGGCGGAGCGGGAGCGCGTGTCAGACTTTTACTGACTAAAACCCACCCGGATTCCTTCATTTGCCTGCGTGCTAGGGCCACGATATCCCTTTCGGACAAACTTGCAACCTTGGCAGGCATCGGCCCTAACGGACCCCATCAGTTGGTGCTGACAAACCTTTGACGTGCGCGTGGAATACAACGCACCGTCGACCCGGGCCTGGTCCTTATCGGACGGTGAGTTACCCATCGCTCACCGTCCGCAAGCCCACGCCTACGGTGGCCGGAAATCGACTTGCGACTCCCGACGCCCAGGGCGTCTCCTGCTCCTGCAGCGACTAGGGGCGCGAGGGCTTAAACCTTGCTTCTCCCTCATGCGTTCCACCTCCTCCTTCGCAAGCATTACTGCTTCGCAGAAGGAGGTGACGGCTTCCCATGCACTCTTGCTCCGAACCATGGCCTGAACCAGGGCCGGAATACTACCTACGTTTGTAGTTTTGGTCTCAGCAGCCAAATCATAGAGACTCAGGATTGGTGACGCGGAAGCAAGCGACAACTGTATGTCGCTTGTAAACAATTAATTCCCCTGATTGAATAATATTGAGAGATTTGAACTCCTGCGATTGCAGCTAGAACAGTGACATGCGTTTGAACAGAACTGAATGGCTTTTTTCCAACCTTCATCCGACTATTATGGATCTCTTACCTTGGGGTACCGGATCTCATGATGCTGCGTGTACTGGTAGTTGGCAGACCCAGGAACACCGTAGTGAGGCACCTTCATGGTCCTGACGCCGGTGTCATCGAACGTCACGTAAGCCATCTTGTTTCCGTCCATTGAGAAATAAATGGCGTTGCTCGAGCCAAACACTTCCTCTGTAAAAAAAATTTTGGAGTTTTAGCAATTTGTTATAGGTTCAAACAAAAAGTAGGTCGGTAAACTCAAACTCAAAGCATTTATTTCAATTAAACCATTTACAGGCACTTTTGAATTGTCAAGAAGTCGGTCAGTTACAAATATGAAGCTAGTTGCCCATTCCAAATAGTAGGTTCTTATGGAGAAGAACGGGCAAGAAACTCCATTATGCATGATCACGAAATTACTTTGACACCCTATTGCCTTGATCACACAAAATAAACAGTTTGACTAAACATAGAAAACTGAATTTTCCAAACAAAATAAATAGCGTAAAAATAGGCACGAAATACCCACCCTTGATAATAAAGCAGTAGACACGCGCGGGGCAATTCAACACAAACTTTATGTTATTACCAAATAATCACAAAATGAAAAAAAAGTCCTACGGCTAGAATTTTATTTGAACTTATTAATTATTTTAATTGAGTATGTTTAAAATATGTAATGTAGAATACGTGATTTCAATGAATGTGTTAACCTAATCGGGCCACTGTATATTTGGTTATAACCTCTCTCTAGGGACCAAAATACCATGGTACTCATACCTTTTTCAATAAGACATATTTTTTTATTACGGCTTCAATTTTATCGAAAGCTTCTTTATGTATTGGATAAGCATGCACCTCGTTTAATTTCCCTAGGGAGTGAACGAAAGTGCTAAGCTGTACAAAGTCGAAACTCAGTGGAAACCACTAACTGTTCCCTCAGACGATATGATTAAAATTAAATTACGGTTCCTTATTACAATATTATTTCAATGGTTTACAATAAAATGCGATTACTTAATGCGAGACATACTTGGATTCAAAGTCAAAGTCAAATTGTTTATTTCAAATAGGCACATAAACGGCACTTTTGAACGTCAATATTTACAAAAAAAAATAGAATTGATTCTAGTCGCCCCTTCCAAAAGGTAGTTTCGTTTGGAGAAGAATGGGCAAGAAACTCCACCGTTAATCTTTTAAAATGTTGTACAATATTTTTTATAGGTACAGTCGAGTTCATTAATATATTAGCCCTTTCAGGCTTCAAAAATATATGACCGTCAAAAAAAATCATAATATTGTGACAACTATAAGCATCATTAAATTGTGGTCAAGATTTCGATTCATTAATATGTGACTGGTTTTTCTCAGTAACATGTATACAGCCAAAAGCACATTATTATATGAACAACATTAAGATCATATTATCTGAACATTGTAGGATTCACAATTATGTATGCACACATGAATACAATAATATCTAAACAAGTAAATGTAATTCAAATTCAACCTTATTACTTACGTCATAAAGATAATTTTAATAGCAATCTTAAAATTGCATGGTCAAGGAGTTTGCAACATTATTTATCACTGGCTAGATTAACTTCAAATGACGTTATGTTTTTCTAATTACTGGAAGATAGTACTGGAAGCTAGTACTGGGAGCTAGTACTGGAAGATAGCACTGGAAGATAGTACTGGAAGATAGTACTGGAATATAGTACTGGAAGTTAGAACTGGAAGATAGTGCTGGAAGATAGTATTGGGAGCTAGCACTGGAAGGTAGCACTGGAAGATAGAACTGGAAGATAGTGCTGGAAGATAGAACTGGACGATAGTGCTGGAATATAGTACTGGACGTTAGTACTGGAAGCTAGTACTGGGAGCTGGGTATCTTCCAGCACTATCTTCCAGTTATAACTTCCAGTACTATATTCCAGTGCTATCTTCCAGTACTATCTTCCAGTGCTATCTTCCAGTACTAGCTCCCAGTACTAGCTTCCAGTACTATCTTCCAGTACTAGCTCCCAGTACTAGCATCCAGTACTTGCTCCCAGTACTAGCTTCCAGTACTAACTTCCAGTACTATATTCCAGCACTATCGTCCAGCACTATCTTCCAGTTCTATCTTCCAGCACTATCTTCCAGTTCTATCTTCCAGTGCTACCTTCCAGTGCTACCTTCCAGTACTAGCTCCCAATACTATCTTCCAGTACTATCTTCCAGTACTAACTTCCAGTACTATATTCCAGTGCTATCTTCCAGTACTATCTTCCAGTACTAGCTCCCAATACTATCTTCCAGCACTATCTTCCAGTTCTAACTTCCAGTACTATATTCCAGTACTAGCTTCCAGTACTATCTTCCAGTAATTAGAAAAACATAACGTCATTTGAAGTTAATCTAGCCAGTGATAAATAATGTTGCAAACTCCTTGACCATGCAATTTTAAGATTGCTATTAAAATTATCTTTATGACGTAAGTAATAAGGTTGAATTTGAATTACATTTACTTGTTTAGATATTATTGTATTCATGTGTGCATACATAATTGTGAATCCTACAATGTTCAGATAATATGATCTTAATGTTGTTCATATAATAATGTGCTTTTGGCTGTATACATGTTACTGAGAAAAACCAGTCACATATTAATGAATCGAAATCTTGACCACAATTTAATGATGCTTATAGTTGTCACAATATTATGATTTTTTTTGACGGTCATATATTTTTGAAGCCTGAAAGGGCTAATATATTAATGAACTCGACTGTACATTAATTATAGAATTGTATGAGAAGACGATGCACCTAGAATAAAATTACTATACCACAATAGGTAAAAAGAGTTAAGAATGAAGCAAAGACAGATACATTAATTATGTGAAAGATACATGGTGCTCACTAAATTAAAACATTTTCCTAAAAAATAATAATATCAGTGCGAGTTAAGGTAATCACAGAATTTAAAATAAATGTCATAAAAATTATAAATTATACAACTAAACTGGATGGAAAAGAATCAATATAATTTTCAATTAAATAAAAGGTTGAAGAAGGTTGACTGGTAGAAAATACCTATGACGAGATCCTGATGAAAAACGTTACGTCGTGAAGAATGTGGAGTGATCGAAGATGTGCAACATGTTTTTTATGGAGTGTGTGCGGAATGAGGCTTTGCGACTGAATTTACTTAGTCCAACAAATGTACGATATTAGAGAGTGTAATGCCGTGTTTGTCCTCTGTCCGACTGGCAATTTTTGTTTTAAAGTAAGTATTAACACCAGAATGACAACGTGTTTTTAGGTTTAGTTGATTGTGCTGATGTTACGGGGTGACATTATCGGCGCTCTGCGATAAAGCACTTAAAAAAAAGAAAAAATAAAGAAGTCCGCCTTTGTACATTTGTGTGTTTGAAGTATTCATTATACAGGCTGTTAAGGTAACTGCGTGCCAGTGCTTAGGGGTAGGTTCAGTATCGATAAAGGAACCCAAGAAAAATAAAAAATAAATAAACAAAAAATTTAATTAAACATAAAAAATAAATAAAAACAAGCCTCTTCGTACTTTAACGGGCTTAGGACCGTTGCTGTTTTATGTTAGTACTCGTAGGTACTAAATTAGGTTGATCTTGCAATATTTTTTTTGTTTTCATTTTATTTTATTTTTTTTCCTTCGTTCCTTTATCGATACTGAATCTACCCTTAAGCTATGGCACGCAGTTACTTTAACACCCCGTAAAAAAACTAAAAAAAATAAGAAGCAATTAAATACGAACCTTCATACACCCAATCCGGGATACCATGGTAGATCACATTCAATCTTCCAGTTGTCGTAATCTGTCGAGGAGTATTGCTGAGACCGTCCTGGTAGAAAATATTGTTCAAGTAAACGAAAGCCAGAGCAGTTCCTGAGGGTCCCCAGACGAAGTTCTGAAGGAAGGCTTCGTCAGCCTCGATGCCCGAGGGAATGATGTCAACCCTGCTTCCAGTAACGATGTTAATGGCTGCGTAGCGGGCGAGGAAACTGTATCTGTATACCTGGAAGTAGTGAAAGGAGGTTAAGAGATTTTTAGGCTAAATGAACTCAAATGACAGATACAAAAAAAAAACTTTATTCAGTTCTAAAACACGGTACATCATAAAAAAATAGTAATAGGTTACTGAGCCATAAATGCTAGATTTCACAAATTACCTGAACTCCACACTAGGATTCCCTGTGTTGTGGGGTCCAGTCTCTTCTCAAGTAATGCAAACATTTCTAAATAAATTTAGGTGAATTAATAATTTAAAAAATAAAATAAAATAAAAACAAGGCAAAAATAATAATTCAAACAATAAGTACAGTCTAAATGTATAAAAAAGTTGACTAACAATAATTATTATGTTGTAGAGAGACGGTTTTGATGACAAAAAATTTAGGTGCTTTTGGGTGAGTGTGTGTGTTGTGTGTGTAGTGTGCCCGTATGTAGTGACAATGTGTGGGTTGGTGCGCGCATGTTATGTTCTTTTTTTTTTTTAACCGGCTTCATAATTATATATTTTTTACTGATATGTCAGATATTACGACTGTATGTGCAGAAGGTCTTCCGTTTGGTCATAATTTTTGGGATGCAGTCATTTAAAAGTCAGATAGGTAGTTACTAGGTCCAGTAGTGAGTTAAGACTAGATTCGGTATCTAGAATTGTCAATTTATGATAAGGATGTAATTGATAATAAAGATAAATATTCAAAAACTGGCACATTTTTTTTATCAGACATTTCAAGTTGAAACTCTGAAAAAGCTTGATTTGAGAAAAGTCAATCTTTTTACTAAACTTCTGCTACTTAGAAACATCATTATAAGTCATTTACTTTATGAACTTGTTGATAATTGAGCATTAATTATTAATCAATTAAAGTCGCGAAATGAAATTTTTTCACCCAACTTTACCAAACTGCGTATATCTCGAAAACTAAATGCCGAGAACTGGACCCTTTTTGCTCGGATGCCCACAATTAGTACCCAAATGGATGGTGCATCACGTGATTAATATTATGGAAATAAAGTATAATGTAGATAATTATGTATAGTGACACAAAAAATACAAAAAACTTGTAAACATTTGCGTCAGGGATAAGGAAAAACCAAGAAACATTAAAAATAATTAACGTTACGTTATGATAACATTTTTTAAATAATGTGGCAAAATTACTAAATGCATCAATGGGACTTAATGTGGGACAAATATAGAATTAAATTTTATAAAAAGCAATAAAATACAACCTTTTTTTTGAAACCGTTTACCTAAGTAGTTAAAATATTATTTGCTGTGCCCTGACGGGTCTACAACGGCTCTTAGCCTTTTGATAATATCTTGTTTTACCTTGAGGAACGCAAATAAATGAATATGAATATGAAATATAATTACGATGAACTTTTTTTCAAAGCAAATTAATGCTTATTGTCATTTTTTATTTTAAAAAGACCCGATATAAAAAAAAGCATTATTCATTTATACACCGTGGCATTTAAGTCGTCTTACAACGACAGCCCACTTCATGTATCCAATGACTACAAATCATTCATAAAAGAAAACAAATATTTATTAATATTTGAATAATTAAAAAAAAAAACATTATGACGCATGATGTAGTTTGAAACAGCCTGTTACGAGCCTAGCGTTTTTCAAAGGGCGGCGCGGAATGGAGTACAAGGCTCGCACCGCTCTCATAGCAGACTGTTTCAAACTACATCATACGTCATAATGAATAATAATTGTATTTGTATATTTTTATTTATTCAAATGTACATAATTAAAATTAAAAAAAATTGTATGAATGATTAGTAGTTATTGGATACGTGAAGTGGGCTGCCGTTTTAAGACGATTAAAATGCCGCGGTGTATATTCAATTTAGCCAACCGGCTAGGCTCGAAGTCTGTAATAAGTATAAGACTACAAGCCTAGCCAGTTGAGGCACAAACGGCTGAAAATAAAACGTCAAAAATGCCATAAAGTACGTTTTATAGTCCTATTTATATTGACGTAGAGTTTATGAGATATGCAGTCAGGAGTAAAAGTAAGCACCATTTACTTTAAAACTTAAAAGGTTATAACTTCAGGCGAACGACTTTATAAACAGTTTAAAAGTTTAAGTACCTAATATATTTTCTTTTATGTCGCTAAGAAAGATTTTACAATAGAATTAAATGTAAGCTTAATTTTTCTCTGTGAAAAATGTTGGAAATTTTTTACACAGTCTTAAATTGAATTCTGTCTTTTAAGGTTAGTTACTCAAATATACAGATGCAACAACTGAAGCAAATATGTACTGAATATGTTAAATTCATGCATTACTGACAGACAATGTACAGCCTAAACCGCTGAGTCTAGAAGCCTGACATGTTGCTCAAAAGTTCCATACGTAACGACAATGAGCACTGAAGAAGGTTTTATTAAATTAAATTCTCGTTTATTTTATATTTATTGTTTTTTTTATTTTTATTTAAGTTCGTTCTTTTTTGCATACGGCTTGTGCTTCAATAATTGTAACTGTGAACCTTTGGCAAATTAACATAAACGTCATTACTTTTTTGTAATTATATCAAATATTACTTATCCCATGTAAGTAATATTTGATATAATTACAAAATCTCTAATATTTACAAGGTATAACAACTGAATCTATAATTTTATTTGATATAATGATCAGTTAAAATAATAAACGATTGATATAATTTTAAAGCAACTATTTTTTATAAGCCTATCATACATTGAATATAAAATCGTTTGATATACCACTCAAAAGACATAAAAACTATTTAGTCTAATATGATAAAACGTGCAAGCAAGCATGCAGCATGCAAGCAAGCATGCAGCAAGCAAGCATGCAACAAGCATGCAACATGCAGCAGGCATGTTTTCTGTCACGGCTCCGGCGCTGCAGGGCTCCAGCGGTCCCATGCGAGCTTATCGTCACAGATGTGTTTCACGCTCACCACCGAGGCTTGGGCTTCATGGCCTTAGCCGCGGCGGCAAGCGTTGAAAGCGCCCCTCAGCACGCGGGCCGCCTCGCCCCTACGCGCCTACGCGATTTTAAATAACACTCTAGGGGTAGGGCAGACAAGACTACTTGGAGTCGGTTTTGCTGCGATTCGTTTCTGTCACGCCGCCGCGCCGCTCCCGCAGCACGCTCAATCAAATTAATCGCAATATTATATATTTTAAACGATAGGCCTAATGATTTTCTATTAAATAAACGTTATATCCAAAGAAATTATATCAACAGATAGTATATCTCACGTTGATTATATCTTATGAACGATAATAAAATGAAATTAGACCAAATGAGTTTATACGTTATGAGACGCACCCTATTATAAGACTGCTGTGCTTGTGATTTTCAGCGACAATTATGATTTTGAAGTTATGCAAAAAGCCTGTAGTGTGTTACTAAGCCAGTAGCATGGATGGCATACAATGAGAACGTGCCTACGTAGGTACAGTAAGCTGCACGTCACCGGTAATAAAACCAGTATCTTAGTCTATTTTCTTCTACAGATCTGAACAAGATGGGCGGTATAGTTACGACCTACTTTTAATTTAATTTTAACTTTTCATTTACTTTGAACTGGTTTTAATAATAAACAAACAAACACTATGTAAACAAACTAAGCTTCTAAATATTGTGCATATACTATGTCCCCTTTAACATCTTTTTTTTTGGGTGGGAAATTATCAAATAACTTCTCCCGCTCTGGGCGGAGCGGGAGGGCGTGTCAGACTTTTACTGACTAAAACCCACCCAAAAGCCAGGGCCACGATATCCCTTTCGGACAAACTCGCAACCCTGGCAGCCCCTATAACATCTACCAATACGTTTTCAAAAATCAAATTCACTATTTTGTTTTTTTAGGGTTCCGTACCCAAAGGGTAAAACGGGAACCC
Organism: Tiliacea aurago; assembly: GCA_948098905.1. Taxonomy (NCBI): domain Eukaryota; kingdom Metazoa; phylum Arthropoda; class Insecta; order Lepidoptera; family Noctuidae; genus Tiliacea; species Tiliacea aurago. The sequence continues at coordinate 20,239,273 of OX402579.1, read as the reverse complement.
TATTACTAAGGCTCCGCCGTCTGTCTGTCTGTCTGTCACCAGGCTGTATCTCATGAACCGTGATAGTTAGACAGTTGAAATATTCACAGGTGATGTATTGCCGCTATAACAACAAATACTAAAAAACAGAATAAAATAAATATTTAAGGGGCTTACATACAACAAACGTGATTTTTTTGCCCGTTTTTGCTTGATATTGATAACGGCAACAGGTAGACAGTTGAAATATTCACAGAATCTTTAGTTATATATTCACTTTAAAAATAAATAATTTAATTAATATAAAACAAATATTTAAGGGGGCTCCCATACAACAAACGTGATTTTTTTGCCGTTTTTATAGATAATGGTACGGAACCCTTCGTGCGAGAGCCCGACTCGCACTTGGCCGGTTTTTTTATGTTAACCTACCATAATTTAACATCAGCTGTACTTTGCTTTGTTATAATAAATAATATTATTTTTACTTTTTAAGTACATTTACATATAACGAGGAAAACTGTTCCACCGTAATACAGTTTATACTAGTACGGGGAACAGAGTGAATCAGTTCCGTTCTAACAACCATAATAAGTACCGAACCATACCAAACTAACTAAAATAAATACCTATCTTTACTGCTTATTTGTAACTGACATGAATTGTGCTAGGTTGTTATATTGAATTGGCAATTTTTTTATTTATTTTTTGTATACGCTGGTCTCTTATTCTATTGAATCTCCGTACTACGCTTGGACAGTTCAAGGCTACAGTGCTACCACCCACTTGCGGTCGACTGTACTAAAATACAAATAGTAATAGAAACACGTATTGAGCTTTATGACAGCTATAATGCATAAACTGTTAAATTTATACCATCTGTTAGCGCATTCATAATTTAGTAAAGTTACGACCCGTACAGCCCATTTATACTTTATTCTCTGAACTAAAAGGTTTGGTCAATATTTTAATGAAAAGACGTAGGAATATTAAAATCCCTTGGGCCAGAATTACCGGACGGCACGCGACAAATTTTTTAAAAAGCTCAGGCTTCTTCCAATGTAACAAAGTTTACCAAAGTGTAACAAAAATTCAATTGTCAAATTGGGTCAATTTGCTGAACAGTAACTGGGTCAGTCAATATGCAGTGTTGACACGGCGGGTAAAACTTCAGCTCTTGTGTGCTTTACTAAACAGTAACTTAAAGTGCACGAACTTGTTATCTACTTAGTATCACACTTGTTCCCGAGGTGACTTGAATGCACTAGGGAAATTACGGTTTCTAATTTTATAAGCAAGAAGTTAGGTTACTAGCTATTTTTAAACGGCTTCCAAAAACGAGGGGATTATAATTATGTTCAACTGTATGTTTTTTTTAATGTATATTCACTGATTTCTCCGTCAATGCTCCCGAGGTGGTTCAATTGCCACCAAATTAGAATTTGCAGTCCATGAAAATCGAGACAAATCCTCAAGTTTTAAAGGCACACGTTTATAGCGATTTGAGTATTTTTTTTATAGTAACTCACGCATTTGCTCTCGAAAAGCACCATTTGGTGAAGTGGAACTGATGATGCAGACCACAGATGGCCACCGGAACAACATAATAACAAGTATTTAACGGGTTGCCATTCGATTAGGTACTTTAATATGGTTGCTAAGCGATTTATGCGCTCGTCACAGAACGGAAGAAAAAAGAACGGTGATGGGGTCAACCCCAAGTAAATTGAGATATGGGCGAGAGAATAATGATAGGGTGCTGTTTTAATATAAAAATTAAGAAATGGTTGGAAAATACGGAAAGGTGGTAACCTTCGCCGGAGAAGAGTGGTTTGCTCTTTTATGAGGAGAAATGTGGGGCACAGCTCAGGCAACCAGTCTCTCCAGGGCAACTAGTCTTAACGAGGCCTCATTCAGGTAGGAAACAATTATTAAAACTGATAGAAATAGTGCCAAACTAGAATTAAAGAATTTCTCATTTATTGTAAATCAATAAATTATTTTTTTATTATTTATTTGTTTATGTTTCAACTGACCCCATCATTGTTTCAACCGCCCCTGCTATTAGGACGGTTGAGACAGTGGCACATTATTTTATTAAGCTCTTCCTATCTAAATAAATAGTAATCGTAAATATGGCAGTTGAGCCTCTAATTCTGATATGTATTCGAAGACAAAAGTCTACTCTATCATTTTAAGTGTTTTGTTGGCTGTGCTAGGCGCGTTCAAAGCAAAATGGTTTCAACCGTACCCAGTTTGCCCTATATACGACTGAAAACGTATTTCTATGTATTTTGTTTGTTCTCAATCAAACTTCCCAGCCTTTTCCCAACAATGTTGGGGTTGGCATCTAGTCTAACCCGATGCAACTGAATACCAGTATTTTACATGGAGCGACTGCCTATCTGACCTCCACAACCCAGAAACTAGGTAATACGATACCCCTTGGTAAGACTGGTCGTCAGTTTTTCGGACTTTTGACGACCCCTAACGACTGTCAAAGATTCACGAATGACAGCCGGGGTCAACGGCTTAACGTGCTCTCCGAGGCACACAGGAGTCTCTATGATGGTCACCTATCCACGCGACAACTCCGGCAAGCGTAGCTTAACCTGATGGATCGACCCGTGCGGCTGTTAATACTTAGCCACGAGCTCCTTGTTTTTGCTCAAATGTATAATAATTTAGTAGTTAAAGTAAATTATCTTTAGGTAGGGACCTATTAGCTGCCACTTTTCACTCTTGGGAGTTAAGTGTCACAATGCAAAACCAAATTCAGTTTGTACAGAAACGTCTTTTTCTACGTAAAACCTATATACCTATATTTACCTTACCTATATTTGTTTTTAAAATCGTAAAATTAATAATACATAAGAGTAATATTCAAAGACAACACAGGGTTTGCACATAATTATTTAAATTAGGTATGGCAAACAGCCTTCTAAAAATATTGTAACAAAAATCCAAATAAAAAAAAGATACTTTGACATAAAATCGGTAAATGTTCCAATAACAGCCGCAAAAAGTGAAAGCTGGCGCCACTGGTCTATTTACGGAACGAGCTTTAGAATAAAAACAGTGTAAGTATTATTTTAGTATTACGTATTTCTAACGACATTGCTATTAATGTTTACCTTTTTATAGGACTGTTTACACAATATGACAAGCAATTTGCGAAGTGTATTGGGGGCTGCGAAATGCGACCAACACATTCGGTGAAAAATGTTTTCAACGCGGGACTAAAATATTAGACTTGATAATTACTTTGTACTGTAATATTACTAGTATTTTATTGTTATTATTCGTGCTCTTGATATATTGCTCTTGTTATACCATACTGTAATGTTGTGATAATAGGCTTGTATGAAACATAATTTTCGTCATTTCAAATACTACATTGTCTTTTCAATAATAAATTAGGTAGATAAATATAATTTGGTACGAAATAAACTGAGTTGGTAAATTTTGTTATTTGTCGTCCGATTTAAAAATGAGTCCTTAAAATAATACCTTCATAAACATAATCAAGAATTTTTATCGTTTTGTTACATTTAATAAAAAATAAAAAAGAATTTGAATTTACCAATAAACAAGCTCAATGTTAAATAAAACTCATCGAATTCATAACCTCCTACTTTTTTTAAGTCGGTTAAGAACTTACCGGTGCGACATTGTACGCCAAGATGACTTCAGAACCGTCGGGCGATAGCTGCGTCACCCTCGATGACTGTTGCAAAATCTGTAATACATAGAAGTTATTAGAAAACAGACCGAAGCTTCGTGAATTTCTGACAATATCATCCACGACGCTACTCAAAAGTAACGTGTGCAAGGCGCCATAGATAAACACGAACAGCGTCCGCCGCGCAACTGCGCTCCCGACGCGCAACTGCGCTCCCGCCGCGCAACTGCGCTCACGCCGCGCCACTGCGCTCCCGCTTCGCAATCACTTTGGTCGCGCAGGTTTTGCCGAAGCTTTACATTAATATTCAACCCAGCCTTTTCCCAAATATCTTAGGATTGGCGTCCAGTCTAACCGGATGCAGCTGAATACCAGTATTTTACATGGAACTACTGCCTATGACCTCCACAACCCATTTACCGGGTGATACGATACCCCTTGGTAAGACTAGTTGTTTGTCAGACTTTCAGATTATACCCGTAGTAACGACTGTCAAGATCTACAAAATTTAATCTCAAATGATAGCAGAGACCAACGCCTTAAGGCTCGTGCAGCCTGGCACGATATCGCAAGCGCGACAGGCAGCGCGACACTTCGCATGAAGTTTTCATAGAAATTGTTCTACTTGTGTCGCGACCTATGGTACAGAAACGTGGTCGCTCAAAATGGGCCTTATTGATCAGAAGGCTAAAAGTCACCCAAAGGGCAATGGAGAGGGCTATGCTTGGAGTTTCCCTACGGGATCGAATCAGAGATGAAGAGATCCGCAGGCGAAAAAAAGTAACCGACATAGCCCGGAAATTTGCCAAGCTTAAGTGGCACTGGGCAGGGCACATTGCTCGCAGAACTGATGGCCGATGGGGCCGAAAGGTTCTGGAGTGGCGACCGCGTACCGGAAGACATAGCGTTGGAAGGCCTCCTACAAGGTGGACCGATGTCCTTGTGAAGGCTGCAGGTATCCGCTGGATGCGGGAAGCACAGAACCGGTCGAAGTGGAGGTGCTTGGGGGAGGCCTATTTCCAACCGTGGACGTCTTTCGGCTGAAATGATGATGATGATGAGTGTCGCATTGCGCTGTCTCTTCGCATCTGTCTGTGGGAGCCCTTTCCGAGGCACGGAGGGCTCTCGATAAATGAATGGTCAGCCCATGTTCCAATAGTACGTGTAGGTAATAGTAACAAAACACCTAATTGAAGGTTTACCTAGATCAAGAACATAATTTGAA